>JANXHW010000002.1:235984508-237234508 GCA_026170595.1 Plestiodon gilberti rubricaudatus
CATGGAAGGTGTCCTTGCTCTTACAAGGACCCTTTCTGCGAGCAAAATGAGATTCTATTCATGGAGGAAGCTTCTGTATGCAGACAGAGCTCCCAGCAGAGGAAGTCGGGATGCTACCCTTTATTACTAAGCAAACATGATTGGGATGGGGTTGCAAGTCTGACTTTTTTTTTTCCCAGAAGATATTCGTTAGGCAGAGTATAGCCTTACAATACTCTTGGGTATCGTAACAATATTATAGAATTAGTAAAAGGTGGTTCAGTGTTCATTGGAAATGAGAGGCAAGTGGGGGAGGCAAAACCGATAATTATTTATTTTTATTTATTTACAATATTTCTATCCCGCCTTTCTCCCCAAAGGGACCCAAGGCGGCTTACACAAAAATAAAATACAAAAATACAAATAAATACAGTAATTACTTTTTAAACAGCAAAAAAAGTTAATAAAAACATCTAAAAATTGATTAAAAAATTACATGTAAAACAAGATCATAAAAACAGCAGCACCCCACCCGTACCAGCAAGATTGTTAAAAAGGCAAAGGCTCAGAAGGCTTCTTTGAACAAGAAGGTTTTTTTGAACAAGAAGGTTTTGATAATAAAGAAGAAACAAACTCCAGTCAGAGAGAGAGAGAGCCAGCCAGCCAGCCAGCCATTCGCTTCAGTGACATTTGCTCTAGGAAGCACTTTGAGAAGTGACTATGACTGCCCATCTCCTTCCTGGAAGAAAATTGATCTCCAGGCTGGGAAAGTTGTATTGAGTACCGTGTGCCTTATGTACTTTTTTGTTTTTGAGCTTCTTGAAATGGGTGTTCAAAATAAATGCCAGATCTGCATATGTGAGATTTTGGCATATGCATGATTTTAATAATGCCAAAAACCCACATGCCAGTACAGCGTTTTTATTTGAGATACAAAACGCCATATACTTGGGCTGAATTAGAAAAACCATCTCTGATGAAGGAAGATATTCAAAATAGGTAGTCTTGAAAACCTTTAACTTTTGTGATACAAAGCATAAAGTTCACTGCTTTGTGAACAAGGCAGTTTGATTTCTATCCTCTGGTACAGTTAGTGGCGTGTGTGTGTGTTTGCAGGTGGTGGTGGTGTGTGTTTTTTTCTCCCAGAAACAATTTTTCCTTTTTCTCATTTGTATATAATTTACTCATGGTTTTCCTCCACTTAATTCTGTTTTCTCCCCCGTTCTCTTTACAATCATGTTTATCAGCCACAAAAAGCATGTGAATGTTTTAAATCCAGAATGCTGATATGCCAAGTGTACCCATTTATTCAGCAGCATCTTGCAACATCGTATAAAAATGTGCCTAGCTTGCTTTCTTAATCATATTTGTATTTATCCTGAGTGGGGAAAAAACTCTTCTGCAGAGTTTTCTCTTTGATCTGAAAGATCCATTTATTGGAAATACAATGAGCCATGTTAGAAAGCACTATTTAAAAAGCAGGGCAGAGGTGTTTTTAAAGAAATCCAGATTTTCTGGATCACTCAGGCTGCTGATTCATCCTGATATTTACTTACCTTTTCCCTTTTTGTTTATCCATTTCACTTAATGATTTTCTGTGTGTTGTTACAGACATCTCAACAGTGAGCATGCGCTGGATGATAGAAGTACAGCCCAATGTAGAGTTCAGATGCAGGTTGTACAACAGTTAGAGCTGCAGGTAAAGATAATATTTTATATTATTTCCTCAGTATTAATTGAGTCCAATGATTTGAGTCCTGCTTTGCCCAATTGCAATTTGAAAAAGAGGCTTATTCAATGCTATCAATGCTATACATTTATTTATAGCCATTTTTAAAAGCTGCTGCGGAGATTGCATTTTGGATTCTTCTTTACTGGTCTGTGTACCTTGAAATAAAGCTTGAAGTCTCAGTGCACTAATTTTTTTTTTTTGAATTGTTCAGTATGTGTTGAATGTATCTTATTCTCAAATACTGGTTTTGTTGAGGGATGTGTATGATGTATTACATGACAGAATTTACAGTATCGAGGAAATAACGACCAGTGTTGGTTTACAAACCTTACACAAGCATGGATTGGGGACAGACACATATGTGCGTGCGCACGCACACACACACACACACACACACACACACACACACAGAGAAACTGATTTGTATTTACTTTCAGTAAATTTATGTTGCATTTATTAAGGGAGTAAAATTACAGCATATAAAAGTGGGCAATTGCAATATTATGACCCCTTTATATAAGTGTATTTTGCTTCCCAGCTTTGCCTGTCTGTGCCTTACTGCTTTTTGTGGGTTGATTTTCTTTGTGTGTAAGAGAGCAGGCAAAAGGTTAGCCAAAGACGACAAATTAAAACAATGTTGTATATTATATAGTTACCATTCCTCAAAAAAACTACCCTATTTTGTATGCAAGATGGTAATGTAGAGATATATGGAAAGCCGTGGGCTAAGTGCAGAAGATAATTACATTTGGAATTTTACTGAGTTAGTCATTTACAGCTTCAAATAGTTATAGAGAAAAATCAGCAAAAACACACTTCAACTTTTTGTTGTTACTTTTTCACGATAACCATGACCTGCATTAAAAAAAATCTTTTTATCTTCTTATCTCACAAATTAGACCATTTTTTCCAGATCTCCTCCTAAATTTTACTTTCTATAAAACCATGGCCATCACACGCTCCTACTATTATTAAAAATATTTTAATACAAGTTCTGTAAGAAAAATCAAACACACAGCGATAACTTCAAGACCTATTTTATGAAAAATGTTATACAGTTAGAAACAGGTTTTCCTTACTGCTAAAAATATAAAAAAAATGCAATTGGAAGGTTGCTGCTAAGCTCAAAGGAGGCCATCCATCAGGTAAATGCTTACCCCCAATGCAACTTAAGAGAGGTAAATTTGTCCAATATAAAAAATCTCCAAATGTAAGTGTTTCAGCAATAGAATAGCTGCCCATGGGGGCTGTAGAATCTCCTTCCTTGGAAGTTTTCAAGAAAAGGCTACACAATCTAAAGCGCTCAATCTGTCAGGAGTGCTTTGGGTAGACATTTCTTTGTCTTAGAGACTTTTCAGATGATGATTTCCTTCCCAGATAGCATCCAGGGGAGTGATCAGGATCAGGCCTTTGGCTAACTTTTTGCCATTTGTAGAAGTAAACAACATGCAGGTCCTCCTGGTTCAAGAGATCATTTCTTGCAGTCTCAGGGGCAGAGAAGGGAGCATGTGAAGGCTCCCTGCTGCTGATCTCAACCTGGATTTCATCTTCAGGAGAAATAACCCCTGAACAGAGCTGGGTTTAGATGCCCCATTGGATCGCTTCCTGCCCTACAATTCATTAATTCTGTTGCCAGAGTCAACATTATTGGGATTTGAACGACCAGTGAAGATCAACTAATACTGGTATTGTATCAGTCATCTGTGTTATCCCTCCCCACAGTTCTAACTCCCTAACAAACAAAAAAACACAGGGAAAAAAAATGTTACGAGCAGAAAAGAAACCTGTAGGGCCTGATAGGCTTTGCTCTTGATTTGTTTCCCAACTATTTACTTTTCCAGAAGGGGTGAAAGAGTTAGATGAGGAGCCAGATCTTCTCATTTAATTGCACGCAATATCTCACTCTTGAACTAAGACTTTCGATCCTGAGGTGCAATACTACTCCGTAAATTGCTGGGTGAGTCATTACTGCAACTTGACTTGCTTCCTGGAGGCTATCCTGTATTCCAGGGTGGTCATCTCCACCCTAATCTAGCACTACTGCTTACTCCATAATGTAAGGAAACACGATTGTCAGGTTTTGCAGCCACCATGAGATACAGGGCCAGTGACAGTGAGAAGACAGTGTGTTTAGAAGATTCCCAACCCAGATATGTCCTTGAATGATGTGATCAGTTAATAATCCTAGTTCAGTGTTTCTCAAACTGTGGGTCGGGACCCACTTGGTGGGTCACGACCTGATTTCTGGTGGGTCCCAGGTGATTGAAAGATCAGATAATTGCCACAAACCCAGAGGCTATTCAAAAATCAAATAGCTACTAATTGCCCTTCAAAGAGCTAAGTTCCTGCAGTTTGCAAGATAGCTGCTATTTACCCTGCAAGCAGCTGAACGCTTTACTTGTAAATAAATATATTTAGTTATTTCTAGATCACATTTTTTTTAAGTTTCGTAAAGCTAGGTGGGTCCCGATCAAGTGTCATTTTAAAAAGTGGGTCCTGGTGCTAAAAAGTTTGAGAACCACTGTCCGAGTTGGTCAACAGTACTAGCATTTATGCTTTCTTCTCTTCAGGCAAACAGGCCAATCCTAGACCAAATGGTGGCTTAGGCAAGGGGTGCCTTTAGTGCCACGTCCATTTGTTCCACTTTTGAGTGCCTTGTTTTTTTATTGCATTGTTAGCCTCTTTCATGACTTTGCAGTATGATTTGCATGGAAGATTTCTTTGCCATATAGGGCAATACATTTGTTTGTGTGAAACAGATATGTAGATCTGTATTTATTCATGCTGTAAATAAGAACAAATTTGTTACACTTATCTTTATAGAAGCTTTTTAACTTTAAACTGCCTTGAAATGCCTGCTGCCTTGGCAGTCACCCAGGGTCACCTGCCCCTAAATCTGGCCCTGATTTGAAATAACGGTGAAGCCACTGATTTGATGATGACCATTGCTGAATTATTCAGAAAATTCCCTTTCAGACGGTGTCTTCCAAAAGCTTTTATACACAGCCGGTTATCATGAGATAATGTGCTCTCAACAGTTGTCTGCATGTGGCAAAGTGCCCCTGCATCCTTGGCATAGTCTTCAATTTCAGGCTTGGGAGTGAATTGCGAGCGTCTCCCGTGGCTTAAAAATCATGGTGTGGCAAGTGATCCTCAGATAAATTTTAAAACACTAATTAATTAATTCCGCAAATTGAAGTGAATAAAAACTAGAGTTAAAATAAATTACAAGCCCAAACCATTCCACAGTGAGCATCTTGTGTGGACAGATATATGTCCCATTAATTCACAGCAAATGCTGACCGCAGCCTGCAGTGAAGTTGGCTTAGCTGTTCTTGAGCCAGCCCTCTGACTCCTGAGATGATGTCTGCCTGCATTGCCCGTGAAATAGGCAGAGCAAATGGAGCATTGATTGGCTCCTGTGAACTCTCTGAGAACTGCGGATAGAGAATATATGTAACGTAATAATACTGTACTTCCTAGCCATAAACGCCCAAGACCCCTGCGTGCACTCTTAAGTCTTTATCCCTGTTCTCTCTGCAGCCATTCCAGACGTATGACTGGAGGAAGTATTAAAAAGTAGTTTATGATTTATTTGTAGGAGTGGCTCAAGCAAAGATGTTGATTTAAACCCCAACTTGCTATATTTTGCATCTGTATTGTTGCTTCTTCTCAATTGCAACTCCTAGCAGCAAAGTTTTCAAGTCACCATTCTGTTGAAATGCAATACCAAGGACCCTCTTTCCCGACACGTTCTCTTTTTTTTTCCCCTTGATCAGCCCTCCTAAAAGCTTGTTTGCATTGGATTTGCCAAAAGCTACAACACGCAACAAAATCCCATACAGTCTTGCAATCCTCATCCATGATTAAATTGCATCATATAGCCTTGCAGAGACAACAGATAAGTTATTGGCCTGAACAGAAGCATTGCCAAAATTTTGCCCTTTTCCCCTCCTCTTTCGCAAGCGCCCCCATCACCACCACTGTCACCTCTTCCTCATCTCTTCTGCTACCCTCCAATTTTTCTAAACTGGCTGGGTGGCAAGCAGTACTAATCCTCTAATTCTCCATAGTGTGCGGAGCCCTATTGTGTCTGCAGGGGAGTGGCTGTGGAGCGCTCGGTGCTGATGTCATAACCAAGACGGAAGCTGTGTGGGGCTTCAGTTAGAGCCATGTGGCCAAACAGCTTACAGGGAAAGCTGGTGGCAAGTATCCCAGCATCCTCCCTGCCCAACCAGTTTAAAAAGAGTGGCAGTGGAGGAGTGAACTCAAAAATGGAAGGGTAGAGTTGCCAAACTGGCAGTGGGCCAAGGACTGTGGTGACTCCAAGGTCACTCCTTCCAGGTGACTCCACTGTTTGAAACTCCACTATTCATCCTGCATCATGGGTAGGTCAGCATACATCTGAGTAGACTGAGGGCTGCTTCAAACATGAATGTATCTATCTTTTTTTTCTTCACAAAAGCAAGCTCCGTACAAACAATGGATATTGTATGGAGATTTACTATTGTGAATTAAAAAAAAGCTGTGTTGCACAGCTTGCCTTCACGAAATCATCATATGTATGCACATTTGTAGTATACAGAAAATAATGTCCACAGAATAAAAAAAAAATCTATAAGAAAAATGTTGTATGGACTGTTGTCCCAAGACAGAGTCCTGTGGATCACAGGTAAAACCACAAACTAAAAACATGTGTTCTTCCTTTACATATTTCTCTTTTCATGTCCTTTTGTATTTCAGAAATGTTACTACCTTTTAAAAGAAAATTAAAGTCTAGTTTTGATGAGTTAATTTCTTGCCAAAGCACTGTCAGTTAAGAGAACTTCCCTTGAATCCACATGTCCTGATGCATTGGGGGGGGGGGGGAATCTCTGTAAGAAATCATTCATGTGTGGATAACCCTGAGGGATTGCCCTGTGGCTTGTAGGTTAGCCACAAACTGAAAGCGTGTGTGTGTGTGTGTGTGTGTGTGTGTGTGTGTGTGTGTGTGTGTGTGTGTGTGTGTGTGTGTGTGTGTGTGTGTGCTTGCTGCTTTTCCCATACACCAGTTCTTGAAAGTATATGGTTAGTAAGCAAGAGAGGGTTTTTTCCCCCCGCAATACCATTAAGAGCAGACCTTAGAAGCCCTTTTTGGTGCCATGCTGATGACAGCTTGCTCACATCCATGGCCTCGCAAGGTCTTGTGGCTCCTTTTGAATGATCTAACAGGAAGTTGCTAATGGAGTTACAGGCTCATATCAGTTGTGCTATCTGACCTGCAGAAAAGCAGCTTAAAGAGAAACCCCTGATGCTTTTGCTTTTCTCTGTTTCGAAACCAGGAACATTTGACCATTTTAAAGTTCTGCCCTGACTCTAAACATCTTACCTGTGGCACGTGACCCTGAAATGCATTTTGCATAAACCTCATTATTAGTTACTACAATAGAAAGTTGTTTAAAAAGTGCAATTTTGTTTAGTTTCATGTTAACAGGAGCTGAAAGGTAATAGGGATAGAACTGGGGGAGTCATCGGAACAGGGGGAGTAATAAATTGGGATTACATCAGATTTCCACTGTTGCCGTTTGCCTCTCTGATTAAGGAATGAGGACTTCTATGTGATTTTTATAACATCACAAGGAGAAAAATTTTTGACAGGGGTGTGTGCGTGTGCGTGCGCATGTGTGAGAGAGACAGAGAAATTGTTAGTCATTTAATGTACTGACTGATTAGGCAAATCCTACATAAATGAAGGGAGGTGGGGTAGAACCCAAGGATGAAATGGGCTGAGTAGCTTGTCCACCTGGTTGTCCACCTTGCTACACGTTAACCCCACATATCCAGCTAGCTTGATTTCCATATTATATTATTTATGCATGTAAAATGAATATCCAAATTAGACAGACTAAATTGGCTTACTGTGATGTTACAGCAGCTACTTTATATTTGTATGTATTGTATGCAGATGTCTCCCTGTTTGACCCTTTTTCAGCATCAGTAAAGGAAACAGACCCATAAGAGCACTGCTACTTTTTTCCAAGAGCTGTTGACAGGGGCGTCACTTAACTTTCAGATGCCTCGTGTGGGCCTGTCGCATCACCCCTCCCAGGCACAGAAGCAATTGGTGGTGACGTCATCGCGTCACCGCCAATTGCTTAAGACGAAAACACACTGGGGGGCTGCTTTCTCCCGCTCTGGGCTCGGCTTGCTGAATCGGAGCAGGGCGAAAGCAGCCTAAAGCCTGAGCTACATTACAGGCAGAGGCTCTGCCGCCGCCTCTGCCTCTGCCTACGCGCTTGGAGCGGGGGAGTGTCTTCCCTCCTGTTGTCCCTCCTGTTGTCCTGCCTTCTTAAGAAGGTGATTGGAGGTAGTTCAGATTGGCATGCAGCCACCCTCCTACAATTGGCAGGCTGCAGTAGCTCCGCGAACCGCCCCCTAGCTCTGCGCGCCCGCCCCCTGAAAAGTTGGATTCCAGCTTGAGGTACGCGCCGGCCGTGCGGAGGTCGCAGCGGCTCCGCTTGCTTCAAAAATCAGGTCAGAGGCTCCGTGACGCGTGTAACGTAGCTCTGGCTTGAGTGTGTGTGTGTGTGTGTGTTTGTCAGCTCGTGCAGGTGCGCAAGGCAGGAACCTTCTGTTCAGTGGCTATTCGGGTGCCACAGGCCTGCTACACCTCACCCCTTCCTCCTCCCAGACAGTGCATCACTCAGTGCGGCCCGCACCAGCGATGGCCCGCCCATGTCTGTTGATGATGGTCTAGCTCATGGTGGTCCAACACGCGGCCCGCGGGCCGCCAGCGGCCCCCAGAGGCTTCTCCTGCGGCCCCCGGAGGCTTCTCCCTCCCCCACCCTCCCTCCAGCAAAGGTGCTCAGCGCCGAGCGAAACTGACCTCGGAGAAGTGCTTTGCTCCCAAGCGCTTCTCCGAACGTCAGCTAGGGCGCGTGGGGCATGCCGGGAGTGTTCGTCGGCTGAAGCGTTTGCCCCGCGCTCCAGCTGATGACCAGAAAGGTGCGGGGCAAGCGCTTCAGCCGACAAACTCTCCCAGCAGAGGCGGAGTTTGGGTGGAGCGCGTCAAGAACTAGCTCCAGGGCGAGCTCCGGGCCAGGGCAGCTGCGCCCGCCCGAATTGCTGCCGCGCAGCTTTCCACCTGGGCTCGACAGCAGTCACACACTGCCTTATCCCTGGAGGAGAGAACGGCCTCTTTGCTCTTCTGGCAGAGCTTTGGAAGCATCTGAGTGAGATGCTTTCTTTCCTCCATTTAAAAAAGCTAGTTTTGTGCTTGTTTAGCCTTTTAGCAGTTGGGAAGCAGCTCTCCTGCTTCCGTGTTTTATTTTAGGTTAGGTCCGAAGTGAGGCGGGGCTCCAGACTGAGACTGGAGTTGCGCTGATAGCCGCAGACGCCCACTTCCCTACCTGCTTACTCACGGGGGGGGGGGGGGAGACGAGAGAAAGGAGAAAAGACCTCGCCGCTGCTACTGCAGCCCAGCCAACTGCAGCCGCCCTGCCTGCGCTGGAAAGTCCCTGGTACACTGCAGCGGCTCCTCTCCCCTCTACCCCGCAGAGCAGCAGAGTTTTGCAGGCGTTGTGTGTGCATGGCAGGGGCAGCAAGACTGGGAGAGAAGCAGGCGCTTGCATTGTCTCAGAGGCAGCAGGCAGGCAGGCAGCGCTACACTCAATGAACCGGTGGTCTGGCTTGCTACAATTAAACGTCTCCTCTCCTCCTAAGTAACCTTCCCCCCCCCCCAAGCCAGAGTCAGCAGCCAGGCCCCACCCCCTCCACGGAGCCTTCGCATCCTGCAAAGAGGCTCTTTGAAAGAGCTCTTCTTCATGCTTGGGGGGCTGAGCTAAGAGTGAGAGAGGAGGGGGCCACCTTCAGAGCCAGCCCAGCCCCGTGATCGACCACCCCAGGCAAAGCGGAACCAGCCCAGCCTCGGCAGGGAGAGGCTTTTGGAGTACCGTTAGAGGCAAGCAAACAGTCAATCTCTCGTCCCTTAAGGCTTTTATTTTTATTTTCAAGTTGCCACTGGGTTAACTATCCACCCATCATGTGAATGTGTTATTTATTCAGGCTCCCTCCTCCCTCCTGAGCGGAGCTTCGGTCCTGAGCCGCTCAAGATGATCATCCTGCCGCTGGTGGTGTGAGTGCCGCCTGCCGTGTTTGTTTGTGTCCTGCAAGATCATGACCTCTCTTGTTGCCCCTCCCTTGCCCCCACCCCCCAAGTACCCAGCTGTTCTTATTTCTTTCTCCACTTCTCCCAGCATTCCTCTGTGCTGCAGACGAGAAGGAATATTCTGTCTTGTTTTGTTAGGTTTTTTTTTTTGGAGGGGGAAGGTGGGAGAGAAAGGAGTCTGGGTGTCAGTGAATCACTGTCCCTCCTATTTATAATGAGGGGAGGTAGATGAAATGGATCGTGTGAAAGGAAAGGGGGTGTTGCATTGGAGAGGTTGTCTTTTTTTTTTTTTTAAAGAACAGACCCTTTGGGGATGTCAAAGGGAGAATGGCGGGGACAACATCTTGCACTTCTGCTTTGGAGAGAATTATTTATAATTATATTATTAATTAAATAATCATTTATTAATTGTGCGGCCCCCGGGTTTCGTGTCGAAGTCAGCATGCGGCCCTCGGGCTACGAGAAGTTGGACCACCCTGGTCTAGCTGGATTGATGAGGTGCCATACACACACACTCTGGCCATCATCTGGGTGGTGCCATAGAGCAGCAAAGATAAAGCCAATATTTGCCTCTGCCTTAGAGCTGGCCTTACGCCACAAGGGAATAGAGTCCCTGGTTTGATCTCCCTGGTGCCTTACCTGGCGTGGTGTAGTGAATAAGACACTGACAGCGCAATCCGACTTAACGTTTGTGCTTGTTTAACCAGCGGCACAGTGAGAATGGGAGGACCCAGAACGGAAAAGGGATTCAAATCCCCTTTGAATTCTTTTAGAGGGGATTTGAATCCCTTTTCTGTTCTGGGGCCTCCCGTTCTCGCTGCGCCGCTGGTTAAACCGGCACAAAAGTTAAGTCGGATTGCGCTGTGAGCCTCTCTTTGCTTCAGTCACCCACCTGCAATATGGTGATTATGATACTGGGGTACGTTGCAAGGTTGTGAGGATTACAAGATAACCTTGCAGTGCTTTAAATACTTGAAAGCAATATACAGTATTGATACTGATTAAGAGTTCATTTGTTGAACACACCCAGCCTTAGCCCTGCTCTTTTTAAGTTAATGTGAGTAGGAAAAGGAATCTGGCGTATATCAGACTGGATCCAGGGACGTGTGGTGAGGTTGCAGGCCAGTGAGGCACAGCGGTGTGGAACTCCGTGAACATGGTACTAGCGTGATGCCGTCAGCGTAGCGGGATTACGTGTTAGTTGGGGGCGGGGGGAACTTTAAAGGTCACCTTTAATTTGTTGGGGTGAGCAGTTCTTTGTTTGACGTGAAAGTGAGGTAGAGCCTCGCATGCCTCCTAGTGACTGCACATCCCTGGCCAGATCAAAAGGTGTCTTGCTTGAAAGGAAAGATTTCTGCTGATTTCCCTCTTCTTGCTGCAGCTTCCAGTGTCCCCATCGCGTTCTGTTCTGGAGATGCCCTGGCCACACTTACCGTATTTGCCCGAGTATAAGACTCACTTTTATCCCCTAAGGCAAGTCTTTAAAGTAGGGGGTGCGCCCTACAATCAAAGCCTAGCGTTTCTGCCTAGTGTTTTATGCAAAGCGCTTTCAAACCAAGCCTCTCCAAGTCTCTTTTCAAAGGTAAAACGGGGCTTTTTTTCTCTCTTTTTTTAAACTGCAAAGCACTGTGTTTTCAAGCCTTTCCTTGCAGTTCTTAATCACTTGCTAAATGGCTGAATACCATGAGAGATCATTATCTCTCAGCAGCCTCTGGAAGCATTTGAAAAAATTAACCCTTAAGTTTCAGCCCCAGGACTCTGTGGAAACTAAGATATTTATTGATCTTGCAGTTTAAAAGTTGAGAGTACAGTTTGAAAGTTGAGAGCAAGAGCTCCTGCATAGGCTTACCATATCCAAAGGGGGACAGAGTGCCTACCTTTAGGCTGCAATCCTATGCACACTTTCCTGGGATTAAGCCCCATTGAATGCAATGGGACTTACTTCTGAGTAGATATGCATAGGATTGTGCTGTTCATTGAAATTTGGGCAGGTGCAGCTCATCATCATGGAAGGGTGCAACAAACTACACCTGCCCAAATTTCAAAGGTTAAAAGGTAGGTACTCTGTCCCCCCTTTGTATGTGGGAAGGCTACTAATACTAGAGTGCCCAGATTCAATAAGGGACAGGGTGCCTATGCCTTTAACTGTACTAAAGCTGTACTGTTCTACTAATGTGTATATTTAAGTTAAAAAAAGTTAAAAATGTATTTTTTAAAAAATAGCACCAAACTTTAAGGGTGCGACTTATAATCAGGAGCATCCTATACTCGGGACAGTACGGTAATTGGATTTTGGGAAAGCTGCAGTGGGAAGGAGAGAGTCCCATGAGAGGAGAGAATCCAATACAAGCTCCACACTTGTATTGCTCTGAATCCAAATTCATTGTATAGAATACCAAATATTTCAGGAAAATTATAGAAGATATAATCACGAGAACAGTGGGGTCGGTTACCTTACCCGGCGTCCGGTGCAAGTGCAGCAGCAGGAAGTAAGTGGCGTGGCGTGATATCATTGCACCACGGCAATAACTTCCGTGTCACTGCAACCCAGAAGCTGCGAGTTGCTTAAGAAGCTACTTGTGGTTTTGGCCCACAAGCAGAGCCGCCAAACAGAGGCTGCCGAAGCCAAGAGGTGACATAATGCTTTGGCTCTGTTTGGCAGCTCCACTTGCAAACCGAAGAATCAACTCATGACTTTGGCTCGCAGGTGGGGCCTCTGAACAGAGCCAAAGTGTGTGTGTGTGTGTGTGTGTGTGTGTGTGTGTGTGTGTGTGTGTGTGTCACCCCTTGGCTTCAGCAAGCTCTGTTCGGCAGCCCTGCCTGCGAGCCGAAGCCACGAGTCGATTCTTTGGCTCATAGGTGGAGTTGTCAAATGAGCCAATGTGGTGTCACCCCGACACTCCCTTGGCTCGGCCTTTGCCTTGCAGCCAGCGCTGCTTTTGCTGCTATGTTAGGCTACTCACCGCGAATGCAGCAGCCAAAGTGGTGCCAGCTGCAAGGCGGGAAAGCCCTAACAGCCGGGGTTTGGAGGGCGGCCAGGTGGTGTTGTTTTTTTGGTGGCTGAGCATCCTCCCTCCCCCCCAGTGCCTGGCACCTGGTACGCTGAATGTTTGAACGGAGAGAAGGAACATGCACTTCTCCATTGTGGACTTTGGTGGCTGCCCACAAGCACTTCTGTTACATCCCAATCCTGTCCTTCCCTGGTGTAGGCCGTGCAGCCCACACTGTATCCTATCTGGGGAAGGAGGCAGCTGGAGGTCTTCTTGGGGTGAACGGACATTTGTGTCCCTTGTCCCTCTCCACCCGCCCTGTTAATGCCCCAGCGCCACTCAAAGCGGATCTTACTCCACGGCACAGTCCTGCAGGCCTGGTACTGGAGGGACAGTGCAGGCCGTCCTGCCGGAATTCTCTCCTGTTGTCCAGGTGTCGCAACACACTTTACAGTGTGTTTGCGACACCCTGCATCAGGCCCGGGGCTCAGAGACGAAGCTGCGCCCCCATGTGGGAGGGGCCACCGACTCCAACCACGCCCCCGCGCCATTTTCCTTAACAGTTTGGAGCCATACGGCTCCAGGGCAGGCGGGTGGGCCCAACTAAGGCGACGGAAGCAGCGACAGACGACCGGGACGTGTCGTCCAGGCAAGTCCAACGCCTTGGGGCCCACGGCCCCCCGCCCCTACCCCCGCGACGCTTCTGCCGGGGCTGAGGAGCAGGTGCAAGAGGATATCTCTCTTTAATGGGTGATTTTGGCCCAGTAATTATATCTCAATCTAATCTACCTCACAAGATTGTTGTAGAGGAAAGAACCTTATGCATGTTCTAAGCCAGGAATTCTCAAAGTGGTGGGTCATGACCCACCATGGAAAAACAAAAGCAATTGCTACCCCCTTAAGGAGCGTGGAGATGGTACTTTGGGGTCCCGTCGCCAGGGAAAAAAGCATTTTTCACTTACTGAGGGGTCCCGCAGCCCTCCAGAGGTTGAGGGGCCCCTGCCCCCCACGCCTCAGAAGAGCTTCTGATCATGTTTAAGAGCTACTTCCATTTTTCGGCAAAAACCAAAAGTAGCTTTTGAGCACAATTGGAAGCTCCCCTGAGGTGCGGGGGCGCTGTAGAGGGGATTGCGGGCATCCTGCAACTCCCGGAGGGCCGGCGCAACCCCGGTAAGTGAAAAAACACTTTTTCCCCTACAGCAGTGCAATCCCGGGAGCGCCTCTGCTGTCAGCCTGCCCCTGCAAGAACTTACAGCTCCCCCTACTCGTGGGGAAAACTTTGAGAACTGCTGTCCTAAGCTGATTGGTCGCTGGATAGAAAACATGTGTGATAATGAAAACTGCTAAGACAATCTTGCCAAATGTGTAAATCATCAAATAATACTAGAGTGCTAGTGAACATTTCCTAGTCTAGTCCATCTTTAAGTCTTGCTGGCACAATGAAAGCACAAGTGCTACTCCCATAAATCTCCTTTACTAAAACTCTTAAGATTCTCTCCAGTGAAATCAGAAATAAATTTCAGCTATAATTGGCATCCAAAGGGAAATAGAAAAGTCTCCTGTCCTTCATTGGCTGGAAGGGGCCAAATGTTTCCTTTGCATGTGAATCTGCTCAGAGACCTCACTCTTATTGGCCAGTAAAGAGAAGGATGGGCACCACTGCTTTTCATTACAGACTAACAGCGCAGTCCTGTGTAACCTTGCACCGGTGTAACAGTAGATGCACCGGTGTAAGTGCACTTACACCGGTGCAAGGTTACACAGGATTGCGCTGTGAGTTATATACACATATTGCCTTTTTTTTTCCCCTGTAACAATGAGGACCAGAAACTTTTTGAATGAAAGCTTAGTCTCACTGGATGTGCTTGAAAGCTTCTAATAGGATCTTGCTGAAGGTTCCATCATATACTTGAGGCCAAATTGATCTCTATGGCCTTCTCTTTTGCATCTCCAATTTAGCACTTTGACATGCTTTCCCATGGGAATTGTGTATGGCTCCTTCTACTTTTCCAGAGACAAGCTACAGCATTCCTTTTTCAGTATATCTTTGGTAGTTGAGTAGATGTTTAGTAGATGTTTTATTGATTTGTTTTAAAATGTGTGACTTAACAAAAGAAAAGTTGTTGTAAACCACTTGGTCTATTGAAAAGTTTCTGTATAGAGTTTTGAAACAAGTAAAACTGTTCACATATTTTATAACCTGGCTGGAAACGCCGCAACACAGACAATACAACAGTGACTACAGGGCAAACTACATGTTACAAGAAGTGTGTTCTTAGTCAGCGGTCCCCAACCTTTTTTGCTCTAGGGACCGGTTAGTAGTACAAAAATAATTTCCACGGACCGGGGTGGGTAGGGGGGCAGCGCAAAATGACACCCCCGCACAGCGGCGTCCTTGGGGGTCCGGGGGGGAGGAAGAATACCACGTGCGATGATCACAATCCTCCCCCTCCCCCCCAGGCGGAGGCCGGCCAGACGCGTCCTTCCTGGCTGGCCGGTAGTAGGAAAGATGATGTTGGAGAGACTGCGCCTGCACAAACATGCTGCTACAGCATGTTTGCGCAGGCGCAGTCTCTCCAGCATGGTCTTTCCTACTGCCGGCCGGCCAGGAAAGACGCGTCTGGCTGGCCTCCATCCGGGGGTTGTGATCGAGCGAGCGTTTGTTTGATCACAAACACACACACCCGGCGGAGGCCGGGCAGATGCGTCTTTCCTGGCTGGCCGGCAGTAGGAAAGACCATGCTGGAGAGACTGCACCTGCGCAAACGTGCTGCTACAGCACGTTTGCGCAGGCGAAGTCTCTCCAGCATCGTCTTTCCTACTGCTGGCCAGCCAGGAAAGACGCGTCTGGCCGGCCTCTGCCGGGATGTGTTCGTTCGTTCACAAGTTGTGAACGAACAAACGCTTGCTCGCACGCGGTATTCTTCCTCCCCCCCCTGGAGTGCACCACCACCCCCGGCTGCTTTCGAGCTCCGGGGGGGGTGCACCACGACCTCGCGGCCCAGCCTGCAACAGGCCACAGGCCAGTAATGGTTGGGGACCCTGGTCGCGGCCCAGTGGTTGGGGACCCTGGTCGTGGCCCAGTGGTTGGGGACCCTGGTTCTTAGTGATCCAGGCTTGGTGATGGTGGTATTTTTAGCAGTAAATAGCAGCCATATCGGGACCCAGAGAAATAATCCTTTCTAGAGATTTTAGAATTTGTGTTCTGATTATCTGAAATGCCTCACATCTTAGCTACTTCTGTTTCACTCACATGGGAGGCATAGAGACTGCATAGCAAACATGGGGGGGGAGTGGAATTTTCTTGGTTTATTCTAGATCTTATAAGGAGGAAGAAAGATGCTTCTGTTAGTTGCCTAATTTTTCCTTTTGTGCTTTTCCTCCTGAACTTGAATTGGGATAGAGTTGGTTAGTAAATATGATTCACTATTATTGTCTTTCTGTTGCCGATGCTGCAGTGAACCCTCTGGTGCCAGAAGGTCTAAGAGCCGCTTCAGCTGGGAGCTAATGCATTTTGCTGTGCAAAAAGCTGGTACCCAGCACCAAGGGTGTTTTTTTTTAAAGCCATATAACATTTCCAAATGAAATTACTATCAGCTAAAAGGGTGTTTTGTTTTGTGTCCCCCCCCCCAACCATGTGCCAGTTACAGTACCAGGGGTTTTAACTAGAGAAGTGATTTCGTTCACAAAAGTAACATTTTTTCAATTTTCCTTTCTTGTTCAGCTTGCGAAAGACAAAGAGCGCCTGCAGGCTATGATGACACACCTGCATGTGAAGTCAACTGAACCAAAATCTACCCCTCAGCCTGTAAGTATCAGTTCAGTACAGACGGAATATATATATATATATATTCACATTTGTCTTTCTCCCTCCCCCCCCCTCCACACACACACACTCACCATGTCTCATCTGAGAGCATAATAGTACAGCCTACTTTAAGGCATTTTTACCCAAGGGTGTATATACGCAACAGGAGTTAAATGTATACACCTGTGGGCTGGGAGGAAATGATATTAAAGTAACATTCAAAGTGAAGATTTCCATAGTTCTTGGCTTGGAATAGGGACAGTGGGGGGGGGGGGAAGAGGGTGCATCCACACATTACTTTTGATTTTGTGATGTTTATAAATGCAGGTATGGCAACATTTTTTTTAATGCACATAATAAGTCGCAATTTAATGCAGGCTAGCAGCCATTCTTCTAACTTATATTATCAAATAAATTAAAAGTCTTGCCAGGATTAAGTAACCCTTGTGTGAGGGATGGACACAAAGGACCACAGGACTTGAGCTGTCCTCCGCTGGAATGCCATGGGCCCCTTTTGAAACCTATTTTTGACGTAGAAAATGATGATATAGATAGTGGTAGATATTATCATCAACATTCAGTATTTATACAGCAGTTATAATGTGTTAGATGTTAATAAATAGGCTTGTTTCTTAGATTTAACACACAAAACGTTGAGTTCTTGAACTTTTCTCCTGTTTTCCCGAAGGAAAGAGTTCAGATGCTGAGGGCACAGAGATATGTATTCTGCAGTTACACGTATCCTGGTTAGCCAACAGTTGCTGGCTGGCTGGGGTTAATTGCCTTTAATCTCATCTGTATTCTCCACTATATAAGATGAGGGGGTGGAATGCTTTTCACCATCTTTTGCAGCCTGTGGGGCTCTTGCTTTGCATCTGACGAGGTCCATAGGAATGGACGAAACGTTATGCACACGGTTTTTAGTTTTGTAGCAGCAGTTTGATTGTTTGTTTTTAAATTGACAATCTTAGGAGTAGTGCTATTGATTTTAACTACATAGCTTTTAAACCCATAAATATGGTTCGTTATGGAGCTAGCCCTCTCAAAATTTATCATCACACTTCTGTACGGTTCACTGCTATACCAAAGAACGTATTCTTCACTTTTTTCCCATGCAAAGAGGATCATGTCGTCAGATATATGAAGACACCATAGTCTTTGTTTTTTATAAAAATGGAAGGAATAGTCCTCTCTATAGCGGACAGACATATCACCAAGAGGTTGGGAGTTTCCTACTCTGCTAATATCCCTGCAAAAAAATTCCTCTGTCTGTCTGTCCGCTACAGAGAGAACTATTCCTTCCGTTTTTACAAAAAACAAAGACTATGGTGTCTTCATATATCTGACAGAACATGATCCTCTTTGCATGGGAAAAAGTGAAGAATACGTTCTTTGATATAACAGTGAACCGTACAGAAGTGTGATAACAAATTTTGAGAGGGCTAGCTCCGTTTGCAGCAGCAAAAAGAACAGAGTCTTACGACACCTCATGTAAAGAAGATTAAGGGAGGACATGACAGTTCTCAAATAACTAAAAGGCTGCAATAAAAGAGGAGTGAGATGGTCTATATTTACAAACCTAAATTGCTTTTTCCTATCCTAGCTGGCATTTTCCCCCTAGTGGTCTCTCTCTCCCATTCTGCAGCTATTTAGTTTCCAGAGAATCTGAAAAGTAGGAATTCTCTTCTAGGAAAAACAGAGATGCAGAGTGTTTAATGATTTTATGTTCTCTATCTCTGTAATGTGTTCTGTTTCAGACATTAATTTTTGTCTACCAACTGTGTCTAGGCAGGCTACCATATTTGCTGAGTTAATAGCCTGACTCCTTTTTATTTCTATCACCATAAATCATACATATATGGGTGTGTATTTGCATTATTTACGGTGGGCAAAAAAGCCAAAACAGATAAACCAATGCTTTGCTATTATGCTGCATCATTGCATGTTGATTAAAGCTACTCGTACTAACCATAGATCGTCAACACTCAATTAATTTCCCCGCAACTCAAAGTAAAATCAAATAAAGGCAGTGTACCTTTAAATCTTACAAATCTTAAAATCAAGAAGCAAATCACTACCTCAATTTGGAATAATCACATGAAGCAATTAGGAATTTTAAAGCATTTTGTAGAGAGGGGTAAAATAAATGCATCTTGTATTTAAGAAGATGCCGTGTTTCCCTCTGTCCGTTTTAGGATATGCCAGTCTGATTTTGATAATGACAGATATTTTTTTTAACAAAAACAAAAATCCAAGATTAAACATTTTAATAGGATCTTGGATCCTTTTCACTCTCTTGATCCATCTCATTAAGGCCTTTCCTACAGAGTAAATTCAGAATAATCGTTCTGTAAGTACCATGTGAATCTAAGACTTATCATATCCTTGTTTACAGACTTTTTACAGACTTCATTTCTCTCCATAGCAGTTTCATTGACTATTTTGAGGTAGAGAGTCCCCTGTTCTCAAAAGCACTGAATGACGTACATGCGATTAAACAAAGAGAACTGCTTGGACAAGCTTAGTAGAAGGGCTCTATTTCTCTAGAAAGAAATCTTCTGCCCCAATGCCTGGAGCCTCTACTACAGCCCAGTTTGTGAGAAGGTAGCTGAAGAAAGTTTTGCATTGTAGGAAGTAGGTTAAGGGTAGGTAGGTAGGGGTGTGTGTGTGTCCGTCCGTCCGTCTGTCCCCGGACCTACCCCCAAACCACCCTTCCTCTTCTCTACAAACTGATGGCAGAAGTTTTGCATGTACTGTGGGTGTGGTACCAAGTACCATGTAGATTGTCCCCTCACTCTAACTGAGCACCCTCTGGCACATACCAACTATGAGCCTTTGGAGCAGAACTGTTGGAACTCTTTAGGTTTACAATATACTACTCGAAACCGTGTTGGTTTGAGGACTGTTCTAATGGACATAACAGATAAATGGTGTGCCCCCACCCCGAAAAGATTACAAACTCTTTGATTTATAATCTGCAGGATGGTAACTGCTAAACAAGGAGTAGTGTTCAGCCATTTGACTAGTAAGTCATTACTGAAAATGTGGGAGCTTTTGTTTAATGAACTCCAGAAATAAAAGTTGGGGATGCTATGGTACGCACTGTACTGCTATGCAGCCAATAAACAGGAAAAAGCAGTAGAAAAAGAAAAACTGATCTAGGGAAGTGGGGGGGAGGAAGGATGCACTGTCCTGATTAGTATTAAAATGTTTTACATTCTGGAAAATTATAGCTTTGATGGGGACCTCCTACTAAATTTATTTTTAACTGCTCTATTGAAAATTCTGTACCACTAGTCAACATTATCTCTCAGTTGCTCAGCACAGTGTTTCTCTATTAAAAGAAATAGGCATGAATATTTTTGACTGAAAAATTAATAGCTTTTGAATTCATACACAGCAGGTTTTCTTTTGCAAAGAAGTCCAATATCGCTGCACAGCACTTGTATAACCATTTATTTAGAGTCCAAGTCAACCCTTTGACAGCTAGAGCAGTGTTACAAGCCAACATAAAGAACTCCAAGATGTAAACCAACAATAGGCAGTCTGTGTGAGGTTTGCCATTGTCAAATACATAGATTGTTTGGATTAGTTTATGTAAATGTACTGTTGTATTACCCTTTGAGAAAAAAAAAAGATCACATTTGTGTATGAAAAGTGGTTTCGTTCACAGGCAGCATTATAAATTCCTTATCCTTTAACTTACATGTTAGAAGTAAAAATTGGTGCCTGACAGGCCTATATTGTGTGACATTCTGTTGTTAGATTGAAACGGCCTTCTTTTCATTTATTGAAATATAGAAAATTTTATTATAGATACCATCAGATAAATCAGAAATTATTAAAATATGTATAGGTAAAGCATTTGAAAATTAATTATAAAATGTAGGAATATAGTGTTTTGCATATTGTGCTTCCCTGTGACCGGGGGGGAGGGAGGAATAGCGCAGGCATCACAGAGTCTATACTAGACTTCAGTCCTTTTAACTCAGCAGGATAAGACTTTAGCTAGGAAAGATCTGATGACCAACACTGCAGTGCAAAGTATTCTTTACACCCACTAATTAATTTTTCCGTCTCCTCGTAACTGATGCAAAGGGTACGTTAGGTTTAATATTTTTGGTCAATTTTTAGAGTGTCGTAGCTGGTCCAAACATAGTAATAAAACTGGAATTCAAAATTGCACCTCTTTAATGACTGAGTGGGGAGTTTATGGGTGTATATATGCATGTGTAATGCTTTTTTTTATTAAAATACTCATAAACAACTGAAAAGCATGGGGATTTGCTGTATAATGTATTCTTTAGTGGAATACCATTTGGTTGTCATTGGTGTTCCTCACTGGCCAAGTGTTTTTAGCCTTGACAAGGTACATAAATTAGCACCATGTTTTTGGACTGCTGAACTCTTTGATCGTCTCCCAGCGCTGCACAATGAATCAGGAACCTACCCAACCACAGAGAGCAGCAACTTGTCAGATATAATCATAGGAAGACGCATATATGAGATTATCTTCTTGAAATAAGTGGTCTCTTAGCTGTATGTTGGAGTGCCCGCCTGCGTCTTAGATATCACGTATCGGCCATATGCTTAAATCCTGTTGAAGTGAATAGCATTCCAAGAAGTGTTTAATGAAAGTGTTTTGCTTTACAAAGAGGGGTGTGTTGTGTGCATGTGCATGCACAAGGCCTTTATCACGCATAGGCACAGAATAGGTTTTGCACCAAGGAAAAAACAGATATGTGAACAAGTCGCATGGAGAAACAGATCAACCTATGAAGATGTCAATGGAGAAAGAGGGAATAAAGCCAATATTTCCCTGCACTGTGTGCACAAATTGCAACAGGCAAAATGGCTGTACTTACATTTCCTCCGAAATGTTGATTGGCTTTTGGAATTCATAGTCACTGGATGTTGTGAAGGTCAGCAGAATAACGGTTCAAAAAAAAATTGACACAGTATGGAAGACAAGTATTTAGTTCTAGCTCAAGTGAATTGGCAGTACTTGATGCCTCCCAACTTTTGTGTGCAGCTGTTCCCCCACTGCTGGTGACGGTACTGCAGGCCCCCACTGCTGGCCCTCACTGCTGGTGACGGTATTGTATCCTAGGTTTCAAGAACTTGTGCGCTAGTTCAGAATGATGGTTCTTTTCATGTCTTTAGGACCATGGTGTAGTCTCTTTCCTGACCCCTTCGTCTCTAGCCTAACTGAGGTTCATGTCCTGACTGGGTCAGAAGGTGGAGAAGGAATGTGTTTCTACATTTTTGCTGTGCCGATGGACTGGGCAGGAGTTCAGTGAGCCGTTGAAGCACTCCCAAGAGCCTTATAGTCTTGCATACCTCTGTTTTCTGTTAGTCTGCCTCTTCTGAAACTTGGGATGAGAGCAAGTGTCCTCTGGTGAACTGTCAACGTTTTCCTTTTTGTTTCATTAACTATGTGGGAGGCTCAACAAATTTATTTCTTGATTGAGTCAAGGCCATCTTAAAGTGCCAGCTCTTCCGATTACTCCTGTTGGAGGCATTCTGAGAGTGGGAAAGGCAAGACTGAGGCACTGGAGGATCCTATATTTACACACACAGTTCAAAAGGTGGCTATAAAGTGGCTTTATTTCTGTTGTATCCAACTATTACATAACATTATTAAAGAAATATTATTTTTCTTTACATGTATAAAACAAATGTAATATTCCAGTTTTTATGTAAATTGTTCTGTTAGTTTTTTTTGCTTATAACAGAACGTGCATGAATGTATACTCTCACTTTATAAGTGATGCAATAATTGTTCTGTTTTCGTTCAAATGACAGCGACCTAGCCCCAATGTGCTTTCAGCTGGTACTATAGAGCTACAAATTGCTGCTCAGGAAAAAGAGAAGGAATGTGTTCTTCTTTCTCTGGCTCAAGTGTTTTTTGCATACCTGGCAGTACATCCGTCTTTATGGAGCTGACATAACTGTTGGCTATTTTTTATGTATTTTCCTTTACCCTAACCACAGCAATTAGGATTGTTTTGAAATCCTGTTTTTAGCAACTGTAAAAACAAAGCATTAAAAAAATAGCCTTTTAACTGTGAGGTAATGATTGAGCATTTTAGCTGCTGTAGCTGGATTTTATAGTTTGAAAAATAATGATATGTAGCAATAAAAAGAGATTCTCAAATGCAACACACAAAAGCTGTTTTTAAATACTGTTTTTCATTAAGTCCCACTCCCCAACTTGGGTTTCCTTAGTATCCCTGCCAATAACAACACCTGCTAAGTGATTGCTGCCTGCCAAATCCTGTGTTGCACGAAGTTTTTATATTATATAAAATATATATTAAAAATGAATTTTTAATATGTACTTGTGTGTCAAATGTTCATGGCTGAGGTGCAAAAAGCCTACCAGGCCCAAGACCCATCCACATTAAATAGCTAGCAATCAGTGCCTGTCTACCTCAGGACATTGAAGGTCCAGTTACAGCTGCTGTTAAAGCTATGGTCAGAGTGATAGCACCAACAGTAGAGAAATCAGTGCCCTAAAGCACCACAGGTGCATGCTTAGCATAGCATACATGATTCTCCACTGGGTCGGTTGGCTGGGTTGGGCTTGGAGGCATCGTTCTGAGGTGGTTCCGCTCCTTCCTGGCTGATAGATCTCAGAAGGTGGTGCTGAGGGATGCTTGTTCGGCACCCTTCCCCTTGAGGTGTGGGGTGCCACAAGGGTCAATTCTATCCCCCATGCTGTTTAATATCTATATGAAGTTGCTGGGAGAGGTCATCCGGGGGTTTGGGGTAGGGAGTCATCAGTATGCTGATGAAACCCAGCTCTTTCTCTCCTTTCCACCCGACTCCAAGGGGGCAGTCGATGTCCTGAATCGTTGTCTGGAGGCAGTTGGGAGCTGGATGGGGGCAAACAAGCTGAAATTAAATCCTGATAAGACAGAAGTTCTTCTGGTCCAGAAGTCTACGATACAGGTAATTTAAAAAGATGCAGAACACCACCAGCAAACGGCCACCAGAAAGACACTGAGCTGGGGTGAAAGGGGAGCAGTTACTCTCCCCCGCCCCTCCTAAATATAAGAGGAGCACCAATTGATCTTTTGGTTCTAGAAATCTATATGCTTTTGAGTTATGTAGAATTCTTCCTCAGAAAGAATGTAAAGACAGCTATTTCTTAGTAATATCACATAAGGTTAGCTATTAATTAATAGACCCCTGCTACCTGGGCAAGAGGCACTTTTTCAATTGGTGCTCCTCTTTTATGTAGCAGGGGGAGAGTAACTGCCCCCCTTTCACCCCAGCACAGTGTCTTTTCTGGTGGTTGTTTGCTGGTGGTGTTCTGCATCTTTTTTAGATTGTGAGCCCTTTTGGGACAGGGAGCCATTTAATCATTTGATTTTGTCTGTAAACCGCTTTGTGAACTTTTTGGTGAAAAGCGGTATACAAATACTGATAATTAATAATTAATAATAGATAGATTTCAATGTTCAGATGCAAAATACAACAATTTTGTGCAGGTATTGAATTGTATAGTGATTCTTACTGTAATCACTGAAGATGCTAACAAGATGTGTACTACTTACATTGCATCTAATTGTTAAACAATGAGTAGTTAGTTCCCATAAGTGCCAATAGTGAAGCCTATTATCCATCTCTTAATTCAATATAGTGAAGCCTATTATCCATCTCTGGACAAAGTTAGCTTGCACCAGCATGTCTAGTGTGAAGGGACCACTCTGTACTAATAAAGCTTGGGTTCAGACTTGTCTCCGTAACTCTCTAGCAAAAATGAAACCTCATCAAAATGAATTACTGTACACCAAACGGGAAACCTCTCTTATGTGAAAATGCCTTTATGAGCAACTTTTCAAATCATAACAACATGTTTTAAATAGAAAATGCAGACATTGAGAAATGGTGTGGAGTTTCCATCAGGAAAAGAAACCCTCCCAGTACAAGCCCTTCCTGATCTTTGCCCTGCATAATCTTCTTTAGCTGCTGTGAGCCTAGAGTGTAGATGGAGCTTTTTTTTCATTTCTAATTGATGATGATATTAAGATTTAATAGTTTATAATGAAGATTAATATTTTAAGATTGCAACAAAAACCAACATCATTCATAAAGTAGTTATGCTCCAATTCACAATTAATGTCTGAATTTGAAGCAACGAAAGCAGCGTGTTCTCAAATGTACTTGGTGTAAATTCTCTCCCTTGCTCTCTGTTTGTTTTCGGCACAGTCACTGACAAAAGATGGGTGACTTGAAAAAACGAGAGATGCTTGTCACAGAAAAGTTTGCAAAGCGAAACTTCTGTAGCAAGCAATCAAGTCATCACTTCATCAACTTGTTGGTTCCTACTACCAACAGTTGTCTGAGGTGAAACACACCACACTTAACTGCTCTCTCCTCTCCCCCCCCCCCCCGTTCTTTTTCTTCTTCTTTCTTCTCAGACTGCAGTCATGTTTAATTTGGAAACTGGGCTCCTTTGGCAAATTAGCAATTAGAACAATTTTGTGGGAATATGTATATGTGTCATTAGTTTTCCTGCAAATTAATAGCAAGAGCAGAGGTCAGGCAGAAATTTTCCACTTGACTGCAGTGCCTCTGTCGAGATTTGGCACTTTGTTTTGGAACGGCCACAGCTGCTCAAAGCCACAGCCTTTCTCTAGGAACTGTCTTTTAATTAGTTTACCTCGTAGCCATTATTACAAATATTACTGCCTCCCCCCCCCTTGAAATAAAATTACTGTTTCTACAAAATATTCCAGTGACATCTTGCACCATTGCACATTGATGGTGGGGTCATTCGAATGCAGCATTTAATCATTAGATCACCTCCATAAGCATCTCCTAATTAGAGTCCTTACAATACAATTTTATCTGGTAATTAGCTGAGATTGGCTGCTTCCTCTGTAGCTTATTAGTGGCAGCCCAGCAGTGGGTGTGAATCGCAGTGTCATTTGTCAAGCCTGTTAAAGGCGGTGCCCCCTCCCTTTGCTCTTCCTCACTTTCTCTGTTTATTTCTAGTCCTGCTACCTACCCTGAAAAGCCTAAAGAAATTTAACTCAATTCAAATTATTTAACTGGAGAACATTGACCTTTGGGCTTCCCCCCCCCCCCCAGCTTCCTAGTAGAAACAGATTAAATGTTTAAGCTTTTAAAGAGTAAAAACTCGTTTGAAATTGAGTGGTTTGAACAGTAATGATGAAACAGTATCCGTGATCTTTCCAGCAGGAGAGCCAATCTACTGAGCTTGTGCAATGGAAGGACTCTGCAAATTGATTCAGATCTGCTTGTGCTTATTGGACTGTTTAAAAACGTTCACTTTAAGAACGGAGATAAAATACAGTAGGTTTAATTTCATAGTGAGACTTCTCCGTTGCACTATTGTTATACTGTGCTTTTTATCATATGAGATTCATGGATGGATGGCAGAGGGGCATAACTATATTGGTGCAGCCAGCCAGTACTCTTAAATAAAAGAATTTAAGAGAGCCTATCAGCGCCTTCTCTTTTGCATAAGTTAGTATTTGAAAGCACGCACCTCTTCTTTTCAAGGAAGAACGCACTCACGGGAAAACTCTTCCTCCGTGACCGTCATTTCATGTCGGTGTCTAATGTGCAGTGCAACAAAATCTACATGTTGCTTCTCCATCAAAAGAACATAAGATACCGTACTGGATCAGACCAAGAGCCCATCAAGACTATTTCCAATGCTTGAGTCTAGCCAAAAACTACATTGCTGCTGTAGGCAGAAATTAATTTTCCCACTCTTTTCTTTGGCACCTTGTTGTATGTTGGGGGTGGGTGAGGATTGGTTGTGTTCCCTTCTCTGAGCTGTTTCTTATTTCAGTTTCTTCCCCCCTGCTCCGTAAGTGAAACTAGTGAGAAGGAGCTGTCTTTGGGATGGGATAGGATGCACCATTCTCTTTGACCCAGATGCTGGTGTATCTGCACCATAGTCTGGAAGGGGGGGTGCAGTTACGTTACTTTTTTGTGGGTTTTCCTGAATAGTCTGGTGTCTCTGGTATTCTCACACCCTGTGCTACTTAGTGAGTTGGACTAGCTCTGCCAACTGAGGCTGGAATGTGCATAAGCAGGGCATGGAGTCATCTGTCCTTCCTATTGCTAGTCTCCAGTATCCAGTATTCAGAGTTGTTCTACTTGTGAACCTGGAGGTTCCCTTCTGTTTAGCTATCATGGTTTAAACTTGGTTTACTTCTCTGCCTCCAAGTTTCTATGTTCCTTTGCTTTCAGCACAATCCTGTGCATGTCTACTCAGAAGTCGGTCCCATTGTGCTCAATTTGGTTTACTCCCAGGACAGTGTATAGGATTGCACCCTTTGAGTGTTCAGGAAAGTTGTTGTGAATATCTAAATACTGTGAGATCTTTGGGGGAGGAAAATGCATGCATTGTTCAACTCTGCCCTTCTTGCTGGTGACTGGTCCATTATGTTGACTTACGTGGTTTACAATCCCATTTCTCTTTTGTATGTGAATACCGTTTGTAGATGACTGGTTTATTTATTTGCTCCTCTAGCCCAGCCCATATCAAGTGTTTGAGACCGTTGCAAATAAGTAAATATATTCTATATGAAACATCCAGTTAACACAGACATTGATGTACGTATGTGGGAGGTTTTGTTAAGTTGTTACATCTACAGAAAGAAAAATAATAATGTGTCCTATGGGCCAGAGTTGTTTGTTTATCAGCCAATCCTCGGTGAAAATGTCATAATATCAAAGATAGAACAGAAAAGCAGATATAAATTTGAAGAGCAGAATCCGCATTGATCAGGATAATTCCTTCGTGCAAAAAAATGAGCTGTTCTTCTGACCATCTTCTCATGTGGCTATTTGAATATGTCCTTAAGTACGCATACACACACCCTGGAATAAGTACAGTTCACTTTCAAAAAGGCCTCACGGACAGTGAATTTCTATAATGTTCATGAACGTAGGTAAATATAAGAAACTGTTCTACAGTATCAAACCACTGGTCCATCTAGCTCAGTATTGTTGACTCTAGTTGAAACTCCCAACTTTTACCACGACTCTGTGCAAATGTAGGCTGATTTCTCTGGATCCTTAAGGCGAATGTATGTGAAGGAGGACCTCTATCCTTAATGCTTCTGTAGAAGAGAGAATTTAAGCAGGTGAAATTTCTCATGCTAGAGAAAGAAAAGGTCCTGAAATTTTCTCAAAGGATGCCTTTGCAATGAAGAATGTTTGAAAATCGCATTGGATTGCTAAAATCAAGAACAATTTAGTAGTATTAGTAGTTATGACTGTCTGATATATTACTGATGAAAAGATACATCACTTGAAGTCTGGGAAATGTACAGTATTTATTGGCTTCTGTAGCTCTTTCTGTTATATAGTCTGCCTTGTTACATGCTGATTTATCTGTAGATTCTGCTATTCTCTTCATAGGCTTCTTTAAAGGCAAAATAAATTAATATTTTGCTGTGTATTCATGAATATAAATTGCACAATTCAAAAAATATATTTTCCTACACATTGATTTAAACATGATTGTCATTTCAATTACCGATACATGTAAGCATATTCAAAGCATGTGAATACATAACTTCAATAATGCTATAAGGTGGGTCAGAATTATTATGCCCATACTGCAGGTCATGGAGGGGAAAGGCAGCTGAGGCTGATAGTAGCTTGCCTCAGGCTGTGGCACTTGTGAAATTTGAACCAGGGACTTCCTAACCTAGAGGTCACACCCCTTTGAGGACATGTGAATGAAATTTGTCAGAAATATACTAAATCCCCAGCATATGTACTGGCTCCATTCTGGAGGCCCTTCCAAAAGTCAGAACATACACATCTCAAAACAGCCAGCTCTTGCCAGTCCAGTGATATTGCACCTGCACAAAAGCATCACAAAGGGTGTATGCGCCTGTGCAAAAGCGCCAATCTGCATGTCCATAGGTCGAATGTACGTAACTTGGGGAGCCAGTGTAGATATTCTTTAATGAAATTGGCTTCTGTTTCTTTCCATGTTCATAGCTGAATCTTGTATCTAGCGTCACGCTTTCCAAGACAGCGTCGGAGGCTTCTCCACAGAGCTTACCTCATACACCCACCACCCCAACAGCGCCCATCACTCCTGTCAGCCAGGGACCTTCTGTCATCACTACTACCAGCATGCACAACGTTGGGCCTATCCGACGGCGATACTCTGACAAATACAACGTGCCCATCTCTTCAGGTAACTAGATGGGGGCACCGGGTAAAGGCCTTCTTTGTTCTCATTTCCATATTGGACATAAACGGTGTGTGGGCCACGGTAATACAAGGACTCTTGTACTTTATTTAGCAGATATTGCGCAGAACCAAGAATTCTACAAGAATGCAGAAGTCAGGCCACCCTTTACTTATGCATCCTTAATTAGGCAGGTAAGTGAGATCATCCTGAAAAGCCTGCTTGGATTCAGGTTTGTATATATGTGTGCATGCTATTTTGATTGAACAAATTAAAGGCCCTTTCAAAGGCAGGCATGCTGAAGTCTTTGCTATAAGTTTTTTTTCCCACAACTGCAATACATATACCATAATTGCTTTTGATTAAGTATTACAATACGATGTGATTATTAGGAAATTCATTTCACACAACAGTGAAAATGAGCCTGTTTAAAGATGGCAAGTCAATTATCACAAGCTACAGTAATCTCTGATCCCTAGAATTAATCTGAGCTCAAAATAATTACTAAGCTTTAATCAGCTAGTGAAATGTTTTGCATTTCTCTTTGATTCTGCTTTATGAATGACTAATAAATTAATATTTCTGTAAGGAAACAGAAATAAAACTCAAAACAATTAGATAATTCCATTTTGAATTTTGCCATTGAGCTATTAAATACAACCATTCATCTTAGATCGTAGTGTGCAACCTTCTTCTGGATTTTGTGCTTCAAATCACATTTTGTTTTATTTATTCCAACAAATCTGCAAGCGTGTTTTCTACTCACTTAGTCTTAGATCGTCATAGCGTTTTTAATTGCTTTGCAGGCCATTCTCGAATCTCCGGAAAAGCAGCTAACACTAAATGAAATCTACAACTGGTTCACACGAATGTTTGCCTACTTCAGACGCAATGCAGCAACATGGAAGGTATGCCTTATTGCCACAGATGCCTCTTGCTTGAGTATTTGACATGTACAAAACAGACAGTGCTGCAGACGCAACAGTGTGTGGACTTTGAAATTTAGATCAGTTGTTTTGACACACACAGGGTGCCTCTTATCTGCACAAACAACTTGCTGGTTGGCAGAAAAATACTCCTGCCTTTGAAATACCACTAATTTGAATACACATTACTGTTTTTTTATTATTCTGCGTACTGTGATTAAACTACCAAGTCTGCCTGTGTAGTTGCTCCTAGCATTGAAACGTTTCAACTGCTAAGATACAGGGGGAAAGGGTGAAGAAGAAGCGTTATCAGATGGTGCCTTTATGTACACATTCTTTTAGCTGGAAACGGCAAACTCCTTTTCCAAGGATTCGTAGAAAGCCGGCTTTTCAGCCAGCTGATACACCTGCCTTAAATTAACATGCCAACTTCTCAAAACATTCACTGGTGTATTATGAAACACAATACAGGTTAATTGGGCACAGCAGTAAAGATGCAAGCCAATAAAAATATTAAATCTAGCAATTTAACAAAATACCCCTGGTGCTTTAAATTTCAATAGTTTGGCTCTGTTTAGTTAATTTCTGTGTGTGTTTAAATTCTCTAGAATACGCCTTTCTTTTAAAATGGCTGCAATCCAAGGTGGCACACATGGCACCTGGAATATTTTGCAGAGTTTCCTTCTAAGAAGCTTCCCCCCCCCCCAAAACCCCAAACTGCTCTTTATATATTCCCTTGAATTCAAAAAGCAGTTGTGGAGATTTGGCACAACAACTTTTTAAAAGAGAAATGCCACTAGTGAACACTTTTCTCCTATTTTCTCCTGATCCTCAACCTTTTAAGAAAAAAAAAAAGCGTGCCAAATCCCAAAGCTGCCTTTTCGACTGTAAAGAGTGGAAAAACACTTTTTTATATATAAGTGCTTTTTTATTTAAAAAAAAGTTTTGAGATTCTATTAGGTGAGCCTCTGAAAGCAAAGCTCTGCCCAAGTTGCAGGTGTGCCCTTCTTTGGCTCATGCCTATCGACATTATAGCTAACGAAGCATCTGTTTGACAAGCCAGATATGCACCGCCAATGCTCTGCAAGCCAAAATGGTGTGGTGACAACAGTATTGTGCTTGAGTGTGGAAGACCCAGCTTCAACCCTCCACTCAGGCATGTCTTTATTTGGTTTCTGTACAGAACGTAGGACTCATGTTTTCACTGGACATCTTCCAAGAGGCTGTACAAGATAAAAATAGCCAATTGCAACATAAACAATAATAATGCCATAAAGGTCACTGGGTGACCTTGAGCACATCCTAATCTCTTACGTTAACCAACTTACCTTAACCCTCACGAGGCTCTTATGAGGCTACTACAACGACACCCTTAAATTTTTCTTTGTTTTCGCCAACCTCAACTAGGTTCCATCAGTGTTCACAGCGTCTTTTACTGATTTAATTTCCTTTTTCGTGGGGTGGAGGCAGCTTTTGAGTTTCAAGGATGCAGCTGCACAGCTCAGCCACACTATGTATTGAGCTGCAGCTACATTTGTCTCTTGCCTTCCTCTCTCACAAGGCCCAGCGTTGTCTGTGATCTGCACAGATCAGTATTGGCGCAATCGAAGATTCAGAGTTGGAAACAGGTTCTTCATGCTATATCATACCTACCTTCCTTTAAAAGAAAGTCTGCCTTGTACTTGAGTTTTTCCAAACACACACTAAATCAGGAGCAGGAACAATTTCTATACTATGCTTTCATTTCCTGACACTGTCAAGAATATTATAGAACCAAACAGGGAAGCTTCCTAAAATTCTACTTCAGTCGAACCCGTACAATAATCACTTGATCAGCATTCCAGTATAACAAAAGTCTTTACCAAGTTTATAAGAATTCAGTCTTAGTTCACTGTGCCTTGAAAGTGTGGCACATCTTCATCCATATACTTTGAATACTCTAAAAACGTATCTGCTAGTGCAGTGAATGTCTTTAGGTAAACTTGAGAGATCTTTAACATATGATGGCGGGTTTAAGTTGCCATTGGCTTACATTTTAACACTGGAAATTTGTCTCTGCCGTCTATACAGAAAACTAAGTGTTAACCTCTACAGGAATCATTAGGAACAGGTGAAAACTCCTGGATAGTATTATGTATTTTCATACGGATAAGTGGTTTCATATAATATGTATTGCATATAATGCATACATTACAGTGTGTTCTCTGTGGTTGTAGTAGTCATCTCTTCACTTGCTACTGTAGAATAGGTAACAGTTCACCGCCTGGCATTGTTTTCATTAACCTAGTGAATTACTACAGTCATTCAGAAGTATGCTGGCAAGCATGGGAAGGTTGCAGGGTAGGAGTACTACATTCCCTACCAAGCCCTTCCCATCATGCATTTCCTCTGCTCCTAACCACCCAAGGAACCTCCTATCTGCGCTACCCCTGCTCTGCCCATGAAAGTCCCTCCTACAAGGTGCTCAAATATCAACCAAGTTAAGTATAATTCCATGTTCAGGGGCTGAATTTCAGATGTTGGATGCAAACATGAAAACTATTGTCTTCATGCCCTGCTAATAAGTCTCCCAGTAGTATTTGGCTGCTCACTATTAAAAACAAAGTGCTGAACTAAATCAGTACAAGTAACTGTTCTAAGATTGCAAATTGGGAACAAGTCAACATAGGGTTCTGAGCCACCAGAACCAGACCACTTCTTTTTGGCCTCCCATTTGGTGCTCTAATACAACATCCATTTTGCAAAAGGCATACTAGTGAGCCTGAGAGGTAAGTGACTTTACCTCTGTTCTACACTCAATCGGTACCCGTGGGAAAGTCTTACCCACCCACCCCAAATCCCAAAATTCTAACAATTATTTCCTCCCCAAATCCTCATTTCCTTCCAAGATCCCTTCCAAATTAATTTCCCCTTTCAAAAATTCATTCCCCATCAGGGTCCTCTTTCCAAAAATAATTTTTCCAAATTCATTTTTGTCTTTCAAACAATTGATTTCTTCCCCCAGTTAATTCTTCCCACTGCTTTTTCCTCCCTCCAAAGGGAAAGATAAATCCCAATTGTTTTCATTAATTGCTGGATCTGTCCCTCCTTCAGCTCTGTTTTAAGTCCAATCCCATTCAGTCCAATCTCCATCTTTTTTGCTCTTTTTTCCGCACTACTATATCATATTTCCCCTTCAGTCTGCTTCATAATGCATATTCTCTTGACTGTGCTCAGGTTAAAAAGAGATCCGAGAACAAAGGGAGAAATTTAAGATGGGCAGCTGCTGTCTAACTTGCACCCACACATCATTGCCTCTAAAACCAGCCAATCTCCATCACTCCTTCCGCCACTGTGCCAATTTTTTTCTTGCCCTTTTCCAAGATCAAGAATTCAGCATCCTTAAGGGCACAGTGTATGAAGCTACTGCTTTCTAGAGAGTAGCAGAGATAATGTGACATTTTGCCTTGGTAGTTTTATTGAGGGGTCCGTGTAATGTGTGTACTGTACAAACATTTAGGTCTCTTCCCAAAAAGTTAATTGCATACAACTACTACTTGATTATACTAAATATGAACCAAGTGTGGCTCTGAAATCTTGTAGTTTTTAGTGGCAGTATCCCAGTTTAGAAATGAAATATACAAAAATTAGCTTTCCCAGTTCAGAAACCCATGAAGCCATTACAAGCTGAGCCAAAGCTCCCTCTACAATTGGAGCTTGGCTGTTAATAGACTTTCCCCACACCAGATGTCCCCTTAGATTCCCATCCTTACTTGACTTAATGGGCAGACCAATCCTAACCAGCCTTCCAGTACCGATGCAGTCGCAATGTAGCCCTGAGGGTTCCCTTACCTTGAGGAAGCCTCCATGACTTCTCCCCCGCCACTGCAGGATGCCATGAATGCCCCATTGGCACAGTTGCATCAGCACTGGAAAGTTAGTTAGGATTGGGCTGTAAGTTAACTCAACTTAGGTAGCTGCAGCAGGAGGGTCTTGCTGTGGGACTACCAATAAACCTTCAGTACTGCCACGGCGGTGTCCCAGGCACAAGGGTCCATGGCAGATGTACTGATCCTGATGATGGATCATGCAGATTTGTTGGACCTACCTGTCCCAGATCTGCTTGTGTGTGGGATGCTGCCACAGTGCTGAGGGTATAATGGAGGCCCCACAACAAAGCCCCACTGCCTCCAGTTAGGTTTTGGGGAACAGATCCAGAAATGGTGATTTCACAAGGGGGCATTGGGGTGGCAATGACTTCAGGCCTTTTTCCATCCTATATTTAAATAAATCATTGGGAGCACATTGAAGCTTTCACTTGGAAGGAGCCACGCTGGAATCAGCTTAGTCCAGGCCAGAGTCAAATTCGGCCCAAATTAATTCGTTTGAAATGAGCCCATTCCCAGTCAAGCCCAGAGAATTCACTCATTACTAGAAGTATTATGCAAGCAGACTGGTTTCATTTATTTTCTCGTTGGCTAGCAAAGGACATGCTATATACTGTACTATGTAATTTTCACAAATAAGATTGTATTCAAATAAACAAAACAAACACTTTATTTAGCAGTAAATTGCCTTCTGTATTGTGTGAGCAACATTTTCCTGGCGCTTACCTGCAAGCAGGATCATGTTCACTATGTCCTCTCTTGTTGGGTTTTTTCCCCCTACACGTTGGCCCTCAGTCACTCTCTACCTATTGAAAAAATTGCAATAGAGAATTGATTCCTTGAAAGGAAGAAATCTTTCTTTCTGTGGTCAACACAAGCATCATGAGAAGGGATTAAGAGGCTCTACACTGTTCACATTCTCGGGCAATTTAGAAATATGTGATACATGTGTAATCCTCTCCTTATGAAGATGTATTTGTTGTAGTTAAAGCTTCATAGAACTGATCCAGTCGCCTGCCACATTCTCTCCACCCCGTCCTGTGTGTGCTGCAGGAGTTTCATCCCATTCGCAGCCTTTCCTGCGTGGAGAACTAAGTGTGTCAATTCTTCCTGTCTAGGCTGCAGCCATTCACTGAGTTCCGGTTATATGGCTGCCAGCATTGAATATATCTTCAGAGATGAAATAACCACAGGGCCAAATCTTGACATTTAATGAAATTATTGCATGGAAAACCTGACAAGTGCTTGAGCCAGGAGAGAAGCAGAAGTAACTAATTTCAGTGTGCAGTTTCTTACCAATATCCATATATGTGGCTATAGACTTCTTTAGCATAGAATTCTTCAGTTTTTTGTCAGCTTCCTTCCTGCCAGAAACAAATGTAGCCCTGCATTTGTCCAAGTACATAGTACTCTGTGTAGCTACTTCTGTAATGGATGCATTACAAGAATGAGGAAATCAGTTGTCCAGAGAACCATCATGATAACAATGCTTTTCACCAATTTCATAAATAAGGAGTTTAGTCGTTTTGGTTATCTAAGGACCTGTCTCCATTTCCTTGGCATCGTCCCTTCAAATTAGCCTCCTGGTTGACTTTTGATAGATGCAAAATACTGACATACACATTTCTGATCTGCTCCCTTTTTACTGCCTATCAGTTCAGATCTGGCTTTAGTCAGTTGAGGGAATTGCTAGATCTCCCACCGTTGCCTGTTTAGGGTGCCAAGAATGCACAGCACAAGAGTATTCAGCTTGCCCTCTTCAAGAATGGGACAAGTGCAGTTGTGCCAGAGATTGAGAACAGCAGTAGGGTTTGCCCTCTGCAATAAAACAGTAATTTTTTCCCCCTGGTGCAAACAGTTCTGTAGAGAAGTATTTTACTGCAAGACTGCTATGGAAGTAAATGACTACTTAAAAGATGGACTCGGACTGAACCGTGGCTTGATTAATCTGGTGACCCATCAGAAACGTAACTGGATAAATAACTGCTATGATAACCGCAATGTGTCTGCCACAAGCAGTGAGGAATTGTGGGGATACTAGTCTTTTTCATGGACTTACCAGATTTGCATGTAGCCACTTATCAGGAACAAGAAAGTGTAACTCTGGAGAGGACTTCCATGGTAGATCTTTTGCAAATCTTAAATATGTGAATATAAGATCATCCGTGCGGGAGGGCGGGTGAGGGAAAGGGGCTCACCGGCTGACAATGCTGCTATTCATGGACAATGCTAAAGAATCTTTTTCTCATGGAAAGTTTTTTTTTTTCTTCAATGTTTTCTCTTTTATACTTGCTGCAGAATGCAGTGCGTCATAATCTTAGTCTTCACAAGTGTTTTGTGCGAGTAGAAAACGTTAAAGGGGCAGTATGGACAGTGGATGAAGTAGAGTTCCAAAAACGAAGGCCACAAAAGATCAGTGGGTATGTCCACCATGTTTGAACTTCTTAGCCTAGCTTGGATCATGCTTACAGTTTTAACATAGAGGCTTTGGCTGCTAGATGGTGTTGTAGACCAATCCAGGTAGTTTCACCTTGTTTCAGTCAAGGGGAAACGACAGAGAGCATTTCATCACTATCGTTTGTATGCCCACCGGTCCCTTTGCCCTTGCTTGCTTGGTGTTTGTTTTGCATCACATGCTAGTAGCTTTTAGGTGGCAATGCATATTAACCCTCACAATCCATTTGCTTATGCTTATTGCATTTTATTTTCTTTTTCCTTTTCCCTGTATTTGATGTCTGTTCTATTCCCCAATCCCGTGTCCCTTTGTTTCCACTTCATCTCGTTTGCTGCTGATCTTATCCCAGGGTGCTATTCGCACCAACCTATCCCTGCATAAGTGCTTTATCAGAGTAGAGGATGAGTTTGGGTCCTTTTGGACTGTTGATGATGAAGAGTTTAAACGTGGCCGTCATATTCAGCGAGGCCGTCCTCGAAAATTCTGCCCTGATGAAAACTTTGGCGAGCTTGTTACACAGTAAGAGCTTTTACTTGCTTTGTGTGTATATGCGTGCGTGTGCTAATTTTTTTCCTCCAGTTTTTGTTTTCTGTTGCTTTTGCTTTGCATGATTTACCCATCTCATGTAGACTTGCATTTCATAAAATAGTGGCATTGCCATTGCTGCAAAAAAAACCAGTCTTCTCCCCCTACCCTCCCTTTAAATGCCATGGTTGTACATGCATTGCACTTCCTCTTGCAAATGCCTACGCTAACACTTTCTGAAATGCTTATGGTGATATGTTCTTATAATGCAGGGATTTGTTCTTGATCATGCTGTTATTAGGTAACACTGTATAACCAATTCGCAAGATAATTTTTAAGCTGCTTTCGTATTGATAAGTTTTGTTGCTTTTGTTCCCCTGGATTTTCTCAATACAAATGTATTGAGCTACGATGATCAAATTCAAGCATGTTTGAAAACTGTTATTGTTGTGTCCCTCCCTGGTTGTCTATAGCGCACAGAATCTTTTTAGATGTTGCTTAGTATTTCATATTTCATACGGAGATTCCTTTTAAAAAAAATCCATAATTTTAAAAGAGGAAAAATTACTCCCCCCCCCCCAAATTCAGGATAACTTCTCTAGTCCTGCAGTTTTGCTTCTAAACTTCCCAAAGTGATACAACTCTATATGTTTGGACTGTTAATGGTGATTCGGGGCAACCATTGTCATGTGTAGTCCCAGAGAAAAAGTCTTCTTCAGGTGCAATCCAGCAGGTGCTGCTGCTGAGCAATTATCTCTTTGTTTCAGTAAGATTTACTCGGAAAAAGACTGGTGCTTCTGAACAGTAGTACTTGATGGAGGGCACCCTTCAGTATTTTGAACAGTGCCTAGCTTTTAAGTGCTTCACAAATACTATAATAAACACTTTCACTGTTAGATCAGACTATCCCCTTCTCCCAGCTACTCAATTACAAGCCATGTCCTTCCATCTAGAACTGCATTGGTGCAGGAGGCAATACCACATCTTGCAAGATTACACCTCTGATTACTTAGGCTGCAAACGTGTATGCTCCCAGGAGCATGTCCCTTTGAATGCAGTGGGGCTTGCTTCTGAGTAGGCATATATGATTGTGCTGCTAATATGGAATAGATACTGCCCACTCTATTTCTTAGGAGTATTTCATAAATTGCAGAGAAACGAGAAAAGCAGAAGCCCAAGTAACTCATACTTCTGGTTTCTCAGATTCTTTGTAACACATGAAATGATCCTGAATCATGTCTGAGGTTTATAAAAAGCTTGGGAAACTATCCACCGTGTTATGATAATTCAGCCACTCACATTATGATCCTAAACGGTGTGATTAAAAGTGTTTAAAATAATGTATGTTTAGGGATCTTGAGTAGGTGCCCCAAGAAACCAGAAACTCTTTCTTTCTGGTTGCTTTTGGTTCTTCTAATATGCAGCAAATCCATAATTGTCATCATCTCTCCAAAAACAACATATTATCTCTTTCTTGCTGAGAAAAGACCTTGGAAGCTGTTCTCTTGGACCAGTAATTCCCAAATTGTGTACTGGGATGCCCTACTGCACTGCAAGAAAATTAAATTCATTACATAATTTAAAGACAACCCCCCCCCCCCCATGAATGCAAGAAGAAGCTGCCCAGTTTCTCTGAATGATTCACTGCTCTGTTTTTCCAATCAGCTTTCACTGGGGGTGGGTCATCCTGTTGTGATTGGATCATTCAGTCACTCCTGTTGCCTTATTCACAGCAGAATTACCTGTCCTCAAAGGAGGCTGGGTGATGCATTTCTGCACAAGTTACTGCTTTGGGTGACCCTCCTTCCAGTCCAAAGGCATGACTGTGACAACAGTATTTCACACAGAAATGCAGGGTGTGGGCTCCTCTGATGATAGATATTTCTTACTCTTACACGCTCTAAAAATAAACATTTATTTTGGGTGTACCTTAATTATAAGAAGCTTGGGAAATGCTATATGGACGCAGTTGAGAAACAAATTCCAGTGCACAACATTAACTAAAGTCACCTTTCAGCATTTGTTATCAGCTGCACATTTAGAACTCCTGTGCACCTGGGAAACTATCTGAATGACCCAACCACTTGTGCAGGGGGGCCAACTTGCATGGCCCTTGCCTATAGAATTGGACACCTGAATCAGTACGAATTCTATAGGGAAGCCCCACACCATCATCCCTCTCCCCACAGTTGGGTCAGTGAAACGTTTCCCCAGCTGTGCAGGAGCTGCTCACAGCCAAGTGGCTCCCAAGCAGCTGGGAGAATATTTCAAGGGCACCTAAGGTAACTTAAAATAATTCCTTAACTTTTTAGAGCTGGGACACAATGAAAAATCGCCGTTCATGTTTGGTGAAAGAGAAGGACAGTCAAAGTAACTGAGGTTTTTGTTGTTGTTTTTAAAGTTGTCTTAGGCAAAAAACATAGCAACCTGTTTTGGCTTTTTTCTGGTGTGGGAGAAAGCCTGACCTTGTTGAAGTGCAAGACTTGGCTGCATTAAACTTTATTATTTTTTAATGTCTTCCTTGCACAGGAATCCTTCACTCATTAAAAACATGCAGACCAGCCACACCTACTGCTCACCTCTCAGTGCTGCTTTACAGGTAAGATTAATGAGTGTGGCAGATATGTCACATAGGCACGACGCATGTGTCTTCCCTACTCGTTTCAAAATATATTAGCCTTGCTCTAATTAGATATTAAATTTTAATTCCGTTAAACTTTTTTCTTAAGTGCATAAAGCATCATGGTCCCTGGAGGCAAACACATATCAGGCCGCTTCAGCATTAGCTAGATGCTTAGCATTTTGAATATTGTGGCAAAAAAATTAAAAGTTCACTTATTAATATTTATCAGCAGTATCATAATTTCCATCCTCTTATTTCAGAATTTCACTTGAGGCAAAAATACCACAAGTGTAATTACTCTAGCACAGCTATTAATGTGCTGAATGATAGGATACTATGTCACATGACCTTCTATTGTTCGTAGCTTTAAAGGGAAAGCAGATCGCTTCTTCCCCACCCCCACACATGCACACACTATTTTTTTCTTTTAACGGTTTTTTAGATGTGTGGGGAGTTCTTTTTTTTATTGCTAAACAGCTAAAGCTTAGATCACACTGGAAGGGAAGAAGAGAGATGTCAGTTTTGTGCTGCTGATACAAAGAACTTTAAAGAAAATATTTAGGTACTTTGTAATATGGGTGAGGCAGGCAATTATATCTGTGTAAACAAGCCTCCATACACCTTGTAAGCATGTACAAATCATGAAAAATAATTTATCAAGAATTCTTCCTTTTTTTTTTTTGCTTAGTTCTGTGTTCAGATTTCCTATAAAATTGGTTTACTAACTTCCCTCATACGTTTTGCTGTGTCTGTACAAGAATAATGGATGTAACTAACAAACATTTCTATGGTTTTCAGTGCTATGAGATGTTTTCATGCTTCTGCTACACTGTTTCTCAACCACTTCAAAGGCCTTCAGTTTTTGCCACACACAGGCTAGACAAGTGGAATGCTGTCTACCTCCCCATTGTAGTTAGTGGAAGAATCCCCTACGGGTTATAATTCAGATGGATTGCACCCTTATCTACTGTATGTTAGTGGTATATGTCTGTGGAAAAATCCTTCTTAAGGTTCTTTACTTTGGCAACAGATGTAGGCTGCAAATTCTGTGCTCGTTGAAATTAATGGTACTTGCGCATCATGATACATAAGCATCACTGGGTGCAGGACTGCAACCTAAATGAGTTGTTTAGGCAGTAACATTTCTGAAAGGCTTACTGAACTTTCAGTTTTACTGTTAAACCCAGAAGCAGATTAAGAAGGGAAGTAACAACCTACATTATCTCTAATTACTTCCGCTTATGTGGTAACTTCTGAAAGCCAGTGAAAGCATGTGTAAATGAAGCAACTGTAAATACTATTCATTAGGATCTTATTTTCCCTTGAGTCTTGTGAAGTGCGGTTTTTAAAGACATGCTCCATCTGTGGGATAGTATTAAGATTACAAGCACATTTTGCATTCATGAGGCTGAAAGGCAAAAATGAAGAGATCCTGCATTCCTTCAGCTTCTGTTAGCTATGTGACTAATTTCAATTAATATGCTTATCATACTGAACAGTTCATGTTTTAGTTCTAAAACATGTGTTGTTGTCGTCATCTACCCCTTTTCTTGTATTGTGTGATAATGTAACAGTAATTTCTGTTCTATTCCACTACTATCACTTAACACACACACACACACACACACACACACACACACACACATATATACATGAAGTAGTATATGTTTCAAATTGTATTCAACAATCTTAAGTAGCGTCAAATCTAGGCCTGCTGTACATTCTTGTCAGTAAAGACTGGTGCCATGTAATTTTGGGTTATACTAACAAAATCTTTAAAAGATTTAAAATATTTGCTCAGTTATCAGCCTGATAATCAGCTGAAAGTGAGAAGACACATATGAACTTAAATTTGAGCCATGGTCCAGTCCTAGAACATATGAAATAGTAATAATGAATTATGCCTCTGAGCATATCCAGAGTTCTGCCTATCTTGAGTAAATTCAGCTACCTGTTCCCACAGGTCTGGAATGACTTCCAGTTCAAAAGCTATAGCTTACAAACAGTCTTAAGCTCCCTTTAACAATTAGACACTTTAGCACAACCACCCAAAAATGCTTCACTCTACTGTGTAGAAAAAGTAAGAAATATGTGAAGATTTGACATGACCTGAAAAGAGAATCCTTAGCATTTGTACAGTGCTTTCTGTCTATGCAACGTGCTTCACATGCATTATCTTGATGTTGACCTTACAGCAACCCTATAGTACAGCTGGTTTATCAGCAAATTATGATACAGCTGTAAGCAACCCTTACAGCAACCCATAGTACAGCTGGTTGGGTGAGGCTGAGTGAGGACCTAAGGTTACCTAGTGGCTTGAGAGGTCATGTGGCGTAGACACGGTTTGAACCAGGGAAGTCCTGACCCATGGTTCAGTTGCCTAGTCATTATGCTACACCAGCTCTCTGTGGTAATATAAGTAACAGTTGCTTTGTAGGCATGTGTGAGGAAAATTAGCCTCATCCCCACTTTTTACAGGCTGTGGTAATGTACATTTTAGCCCAGTTCCTATTTGGGTATCCAGTTCAGGGTCCTGCCAGAAGGTCACCTAGGAAGCTGCCTTCTGCTGAGTCACACTATCTGGCAAGCAAGCTCGGTATTCTCTTGGCTCACTGGCATTGGCTCTGCAGGATTTCAGGCTAGTACAACAAGTCCTCACTTAGAGTTGTTGCGACTTATAACAAAACCAATTTGACCGCAGGCTAATTTTGATATATATAAACAAGAGTTTATGGCATATTTCTGGTCACAAAAACATCACCAAACTTCTAAATAAAGACCCCAAACATTTCTAATATTAAACACTGAAATAAATGTGAGCTTTCCGGGCCAGAGAGAACCCACAGACATGGGAGAGAACATTCAAGCTCCATTCAGACAGGGGCCCTGGCCAGGAATCAAATTTTTTTCCTCAACAACTTTAAAACAAAACGACTTTAAGTGAAGATTTCCCAGCCCTGCTTGGTCAGGAACCTGGGAGCCTTTGCAGGCAAAGTTATGGCCCCTCTCCCTGGCATGTTTTGATGGTGGTTTTTCCAGTTTACTGCAGTCCTTGAATTCAGCCATCATAATCTATCCTATCGCAGCCTAAAGCTAAAGAAAAGGATCTTCTGTCTATTTTAGGTTACATTCCCCCAGTTCCTTTGCTTCTTACCCAATAGGGAAGATTATTGTTCTCTATGCCAGTTTTCCAGAAGTACATGATCTCCTTGCAATTATCTTGCGCTGTGCTGGTTCCTTAATCTCTCTTCCACTAGTGATTACTTATTTGAAGATGAAACAACTGTCTGATCTTGTGCCATGCTCAACCTAATAGAGTACAAGGCGAAGCAGCTGGAATGAATGAAGATCTGTGGCAGTCCTGTTCCCCTTGTTTAGTGCTGTGCTACCCACGTTCTGCTTAGGCTCCTGAGAGTCCAAATTTTGGGATATAAGAGCCCAATTCGTGCTGTTTCCCTGAAGCAAAAAATGTTTCCACTGGCTGGCAGTGGTCTAGTTAGCGCAACCATAACTTGCAAATGCTGGTGATCTTGTATATCACTTTAGCATCAAACGACCATATGAGGCAACAATATTCCCAAGGTGCAAAACATTCTGTCCTAAATGAGTCTAGAGGCCAGTATCCAGAGAGTCATGCATGCTCACCCTTTGCAGAAAGCAAGAATGCTTGAGAGAGGCAGTTTCTCTTTCAGCAGGTCTTATGCCAGCCCTCTAAACTGCTTTTAAAAACTTATATAGAACATACGAAAAACAGTGTGGGTGTTTGACTTGGGGGACTTCTGATAGAGAGATTTGTAGAAAAAACTTCAATGTGCAGCATGCGTCTCGCGATCACAGTCCCAGAGATTGAAAAAACCATTAGGATTTCTGGATTAATATTCGCTGATCCACATCTCAGAATATTGCCATTTGAGAATCCCCTGTTGCTACCTATCATACTGCTTTTATATAGAATTTGGTCCATTTGCCCACCTGTGGTTTTGGAGAAAAAAAATAGCAGGTGCTTTTCCTGTTCTGGCTCTTCCTAAATAAATTACTTCACTGCAATTACAAGTTATCTCTGTGGTGGGAAGTGCGTGACTCATTATTTCCCAAACTGCAGGAAGCACAAGTCTTATGTTCCCCCACTTCATCAAAATTATTTTGCTGCATCTTGGAAAAAAAAAGATTAATATAATCCTCTTCGTTAGAGTAGCTTGTCTGATTGCACTGGCTAGAGATAGGGACTGTACTTCACAAAGGATAGCTAGATGGAATTTAAAGGCAGGATATGCCTTCAACCCTTTGCTGACTCTGTAGCTACAGGTTGTATTGCAGTAACAGAAGAACCAAAATATCTCCGTGCTCACCAAAGTCAGGACCAATTAAGCATGGAATTAGAGTGAGTGTGTTTTAAATTAAACCACAGCCATGGTTTGAGGGGCAATCATGATTGGGATTGCAATGCACAGGGAGGGAATATTTAGCCATTTTTCACCATGCTGCAGTCCCAAGAAATCATGCCTCAGAAGCTGCTGCTAAACTTAAGTCAGATCTGTCTGTTGGTGTGCATGATCCCCTTCCGCATGTGGTTGCTTTTCTAAACACACAGGGCCAAACTACATGTTTTCATGTCAACGTGTAGTAAAATGTAGTTCAGCCGTCAGACTTCAATACGGGGAACTGATTTGCAAAAGCGTTCTGCCCCTGCAGGACTTTTACAGCACATGTCAACGGCATGATTTGGTTTGGAGGTGGTGTATCATTTCTAAAATGTCATGATTTTAGAATAAAATATGATTTTTATATGGGATATGATTCTCAAAATCTGGTCACGTCGAGATAATCTAAGAACGTATCTATATCACACAGCAAATGGCAATATGGCTTTGCAGCACTTCCCATTGCATCAGGTCTACTCCTGTTCGTCAGCAAATTTCACTGCTGGGTTAGGGTACATTTCCAATAATGCTGTTCAGCAGAAAAGTTTGTCAAGATGACCAAGCACTGGTATACATCATAAGCACAAGCTACTTGCAGACTCTCTCAAGGAAGTCTGCTCTTGTGGATAACATGTGGGGTGCAGATCTTTATTCTTCTAGCTCTGCTGCAGACGCCTTGGGTGTCCTCTGACCCCACTTACTGTTTACAGCTTTGAGAAGCGAAGGCTGAATGTGGAAATAAAATTGACTTGCCTCACATAATTGTCATAAGGATGAATGGAATTAAATGAGAATTGTGAAGAGCTTGGCACAAGCAGGTCACAGTCCTAAACACAACTTACTAGTGAGCAGGGATGTATCTAAGTAACTAGGTCGCGAGTGCGAGTGCAAGTACGAGTCATTTTTGCACGAGTGTGAGTCAGAGTGCGAGTCAGTGCCAAAATTTTTGGGCAAGTACGAGTCAAGTGCGAGTCATTTTTGCTCGAGTGCGAGTCGAGTACGAGTAAGGCCAGAAACCACGAGTCAGAAGTCACGAGTCGAGTCACTTTGGGGAAAATGGCTTTTTTCCCTGAAAATGGGGTGTGTGTGTGGGGACCTCTGAGGCTTTTAATGGCTTCCCCTATGACTTGGAAAATGACTTGGAAATGGCAAGTCGTTACCCCCACGAGTGCGAGTCAAGTATGAGTCCCGTGAGTACGAGTACGAGTCAGGGGAAAAGTGGCTAAGTCACACTTGCGAGTCGAGTCATTTGACTCGAGTCCCCATCCCTGCTAGTGAGTAAGCCCCACTGAGCACAACGAGGCTTTATTGTTGTTCAGTCGTTACGTCATGTCCGACCCTTCGTGATCCCATGAACCATATCCCGCCAGGCCTTCCTGTCCTCCACTATCTTCCTGAGTTCGCTCATTTTCATGTTCGTTGCATCGGTGATGCTGTCTAACCATCTCATCCTTTGCCTTCCCCTTCTTTTGCCTTCAGTCTTTCCCAGCATCAGAGTCTTCTCCAGAGAGTCCTCTCTTCGCATTAGGTGGCCAAAATATTTGAGCTTCAGCCTCAGTACCTGTCTTTCAGGAGTCTTCTCCAGCACCACAACGAGGCTTACTTCTGAATAAAAAACTGAGAGTGGAGTTGGAAATGTGCTCGGTAAAGAAGAAGCAAGCAATTCTCAATTGTACAAGTGCAAGAAAGTGATTTATCCGTTTGTTCCCTTTGTGCAAAGAGCATCTACATAGGCTCAATTCTTGCATTACTTCCCATGTGAATGTCTCCTAGTGCTACTTGTGAATGCCAGATCAGTTAATAATAAGAGCTGTTCCATTCGAGATATCATTCTCAATGCCCTCATTGAGAATCATATCCCGAATGAAGCAGCTCTTATTATTAACTGACCTGGCATTCACAAGTACCCTGTTTCCCTGAAAATAAGACCGGGTCTTATATTAATTTTGGCTCAAAAAAACCCAAACTGCAGTAGGTCTTATTTTCAGGGGATGTCTTATTTTTTTTTATGTACCGGTACAACAATTTACATTTTATTCAAATACAATCATATCATCTTCTTCTGGAACATCGTCATAACTCTCCAAACCCCGCATTCTGGCCTGAATTTCTTGCGACTCCATTGCCTGTAGAACCATTGGCCCAATCTCTCATGTCCAGCAGTAGAGCAGGCGAGTATTGGTAGGCGAGCTCCAAACTACCGGTAGGTCTTATTTTCGGAGTAGGTCTTATTTTTGGGAAAACAGGGTAGCACTAGGTGACATTCACATGGGAAGTAATCAGTGTCAACCTGGCCTGTATTATGGAAACTTGGTTAGATGAGGCTGGGGGAGTAATCTAACCTAGCCTTGTCCACTAGGTTTCCGGGTACTGCAGCAGCCATGGCTGGGAGGCCAGAGGGGGGTGAGGTTGCCCTTGGCCTATTGGGATGAGATCTCCCTTCCCAAGCAATGCACTGGTTCAGCAATGCACCAGTTTTGAATATTTCCGAATTGTGCTGGGCAGGCAAAACATTCTGGGATTCTGTTGATGTACCGCCCACCTTGCCTGCCCAACAGTCTCCCTGCCTCAGCTGGTCTGGGTGGTCTCAGCAGTGGCATTGGAGTCCTCCCACGTATTGATGCTAGGAGACTTCAGTGTCCATGCAGAAGCACCAGGGGCAGGAACAGCTCAGGAGTTCATGGCAGCCATGATGCCCATGGGCCTGTCTTAATAGATAACTTCCCCAGTGCACAAGTGGGACATGTGTTAGATCTGGTATTTACAGCTGGGCTGGTGATCTGGTTGTGGAGATTAGGATTACTCCATTGCCATGGACAGATTGCTTTTTGGTAGGGCCTAGGCTAGCGGGTGGCGCAGTGGGTTAAACCACTGAACTATGAGCTGTCGATCAAAAGGTTGGCAGTTCGAATCCGTGCGATGGCTCCTGCCAACCTAGCAGTTCGAAAGCAAGAAATTGCAAGTAGATTAATAGGTACCGCGTCAGCGGGACGGTAACAGCGTTCCATGCGCCTCGGTGTTGAGTCATGCCGGCCACATGACCATGGAAATGTCTTCGGACAGCGCTGGCTCTTCGGCTTTGAAACGGAGATGAGCACCGCTCCCTAGAGTCGGACACGACTGGACTTAATTGTCAAGGGATACCTTTACCTTTACCTAGGCTCAGAGTGGCCTGTTTCCCCTGCAGAGGTGGGGGACCGAATAGTGTGGTGTTCCCCCAGGTGCTGATGGAACCAAATGGATTGCTGGGGGCAATGTTTATAAGAGCTGGCAACTTATCCAAGGCCTTGGTTGACTTCTGTTTATTAGGAAATGACTAGGACCTTGGATTAGATTGCTCCTGAGCAGCCTCTGCTATCCCGTAGATAGGCAACTCCTTGGTTTACAGAGGAGTTGAGGGCTGTGAAACAAGAAGTCAGCCACCTAGAGTGATGGAGGATGAAGACTCATGATGAGTCCGACTGAACACAGGCCAGAGTTCATTTTAGGACCTATTCCGTGGTGATGATGGCAATGAAGATGGCTTTTTTTTCCTGCCACGAATGCATCTACAGAGAGCTATCCAGCAGAATTATTTCTCATAGTGTGTCATCTGCTCCATTTACCTCCAATGGGGGGAGCATACGGCAGTCTGCTGTGACATGTTCGCTGCTCACTTTGAAGATAAAATTGCTCGCATCTCTGCCATGACTTGGACTCCACATTGGCAAGTCCAGTTGAAATCTCTGAGGAATCTGTGGGTCCAATTCTTTTCAGCTTGTAGGGCCTAAGAATGTAGACAGGGTAATCTGTAGTATGAGATTGTTTGGCTGCCCTCTTGATCCTTGCCCAGTGTGGCTAATTAAAGCAGTCCGGGGAGGGTTCATTGAATGGATCATAAGGTTGATAAATGCATCTCTACAGGAGGGGCGGATGTGCCTGTTAGTTTGAAAATTGCATTGATACCGCCCCTTTCTGAAAAAACCATCTTTGGATGCAGTATGCTGATGACACCAAACTCTCTCCTTGCTATCGGTTTCCAGGGTCCTGGAGTGCTGTCTGGAGGTGGTTTGCGTCTGGATGATGGCCAAGAAGCTGTCATTACATCCAGGCAAAAGAGAGGTCCTCCTGGTTTTGAAACCATTGGCTTCATGGCTCTGTCCTGAATGGGGTTGCGCTCCCATTGCAGGATCAGGAGTGCAGCTTGGGAGGACTCCTGGATACAGAGCTCCACCTGGATACACAGCTGGTGGCAGCTGTGATTAGGGGTGCCTATGCCAACCTTTTGGCTGCTGTGCTTTGGGTTACCCATCAGGGTCAAGAAAAGCAGGATATAAATACTTCAAATAAAATAGTGAAAAGGAAAAACTCCACAAGCCCAGCTATTCCATTTAGTTAATTGGAGTTTTGGGGAAGTCTAGTGCAAGCCACAAGTGTAAATATGTACACTGAATATAATACTGGGGATCTAGAATATCAGAACAGTATACAGTACTGTAGTCACATTTGACACATAATTCAGTTTTCATTAATTGCATTAAATACTAGCCATCTAAATATTTTCAATTCCCTGCCCTAAACTAAGACCCTTCTTGAATAAACCCGTCTATTAGCCCCATTGTTATTGGCCCCACATGCTTTTGTGCAGTACTGACACACACATGCAGCAGCCATATGGGATTGTACCAGAGGGATGTAGGTAGCAATATGAAATATGTGCATGAAAAGAGGTTCGCGGTGTACCAGAAACGGAGAACTGGAGCAAATGAAACTTCATTCCAGCACAATGAATGGAACCATTTCACTAAAAAAAATAACCATCTAAATCATTTGAGAATAGACAGTGCGTTAGTCTCTTTGACAGAGTCCCCCACCGTAGCTCAGCGATAGGGTGTGAGCTTTGCATGTGGAAAGTCCAGACTTTGATCTCTGGTGTCTCCACGTAAAAAGGATCTTGGCTGGCAGGGCTAGGAAATCCTTTTGTCTGGAGACCTGCTGCTAATCACAGTAAAGTGTGCCAAACTACATAAACCAGCGGTGCCTGCTTTCAGAACACACATACACACCCTGGATTTTGCAGGGGACGTTTTGCAGTAGTGAAGAGAAAATCCGCCAATTGGTTATGGTGAGCCAATGCACAGAAATGACTTGTGAAGTGAACACTGTCACCATGTGGGGGAGCATTTTAAATTAGCGTTCATGTGACAACTATTTCATGAGCAATGGCTCTTAAGTCCAGGAGATCAGCTGCCACTGAAAGGTGACCAGGGAGGGGGGGGGGGGTATCCTGGCGGAAATGCTTAACTTTTGTGCTAGCTCTTAAACCCATAGCTTTCTTGGTTTAAGTCCTACAAAACTGTCTTTGAATGCTTATTTTGTATGTGCACTTAAACAAAGTAGACAAATGTGGTTTGTACCATGAGGAGGTTCAGTGAACAACTGTGCAGTCCCTTTTCACTTGTGGTGGAATATGTCCATACAAGTCATTGTTTGAATGCCTTCTCTCAGAGTGAAAAGTGGGTGAGGCTTTGGTGCAAGTTATAAATTAATGTTAAACAGAGTTGGGTGAAATCTTAGCCCCACTGTAACCAGTGCTGAAGTGGGTGATGTGAGCATTTTTATTCATTGCGTTTAATGAAAACTAGAGGAAACACAGTACCTTGGGACTGGTTTTGTAGCACATGCCTGAACATGTGTTATGGCTTCTCATCATGTCTTGTTCTTTCTTTGACAGGCTTCAATGGCTGAGAACAGTATACCTCTGTACACTACTGCTTCCATGGGAACCCCCACTCTGGGCAGTTTAGCCAATGCAATGAGGGAAGAGCTGAATGGTGCAATGGAGCATGCAAACAGTAATGGGAGTGACAGCAGTCCAGGACGTTCCCCTATGCAAGCAATGTAAGTTGAGAGGAAAGTTGCTCTTGGTTTAAATCTTGCTGAGTTCTAATGCTCAGCAGCCAAGTTAAAGCTAAACTTCGATGTGTTTGTGTTGATTTGGAGGAAAGAAGGCATTTGCCAGCTTACCCATTTAAAAAAAGAAAATGAATCTGCTCCACTCTGACACACGTACCTACCTATACAATTTGAAAACCTGCCTGCCTTTCTTTTCTAACCCACAGGATTACGCAAATGCTATGAGACAAATGTATTCGTTTCAGACAGTATTTGCCTTTTGTGTGTTTCTGTTGGTCATGAAAGCTAAAATGGAACCTCCTTGTCGGAGAGAGTTTACCTTTGAGTACAAGATCCTGGGTCAAACGGGATGGCCATTAGCACTGTGCTTGTGGAAATTCAGTTTCAGTGCTGTCCGTTGTTGGAAGTTAATGCTTGTCTAGATGACGTAGGCCAGTAACACAGTGGTTACTTGTGGTTTTTATGGCAGCAGAAAGAGCAGCTGGACTCTGGGGTATATTGTTTTTGTTAGCTGGTTTTGAAGTTTTGGCATGTATTTCCAAACTGCCCAGATGTGAGTTTCTGTCCTGTCCTGGATGTGAGGGAGACAAGAAAGAGGTAGCATCAAGTAGCAGTTGCAGGACCACAGGTGGGGCAAAGATCTGGATCTTAACTGAGCCCTTGTCTTCTCCCTAGACCTACTTCTTCAGGCCTTTGCCCCCTTGCTTGGTAATGGAGAGCCTACCCTTCCCAGTGCCTCTCCACTAATTCTTCCCATGCATGTTGCCGAAGTTGGCAAGTGGGCCTTTGGGAGCAAAAGGGCACACCACTGCATCGCCTGTGACACACCACAGGCGACGCAGTGTGAAGCAAAGAGAAACGCAGCTGGTCTTTGTTTTGCATTGTGCCACTTCCAATCTATACTAGCGCCTCTGGGGGGGGGGCTTGGATGGCTCTCTGTCATCAGCCTTTCAGCCAATCAGAATTAAGTCTTTTCAGCACGTTGCGGGCAGTGTGTCACAGCCTTTAGAGGTGAGGGTGCCAGCCAGGAGTTACACAGACCTTGGTCTCGCTGCTCTCTAATTCACGATATTCCAGGTTTGGGGTTGGCGCCCAGGCTTAGTGTTTCCACAGTCTGCACTGCTGGTCCTCCTGACTCAGCTGGTGTCTTGCCCTTCATTGCAGCGGCCAGGTTGTCCTTCAGAACTGTGGTCAGGATGATTTCGTTTTTAAAAGATGAATGCTGAAATGTGCAGGATATCAAATTCTGTGTTGGATGTCTAGTTCTAACTTTCAAGGGGAAGTTGCAGATGTGCGACATCAGCTCGGCCACTTCCATGGAGCACATGATGAGGCCGATACCACCACCTATAGCACAAGATGCAGAAACTATGCTTTGGTTAAGTGGCATTGCAAAGAAAATCATTTCTTCCTCTTTGAGAGGTACTGGAAGAGACTGTAGCAAGCTGTACCTTAAAAATGTGACCATGAAATTATTGGTCTTATTGGCAAAAGATCACATAGCCAATTAATAAAATGGTTAAAAGAACTAATTTGTAGTCCTTCTACTTCAAAGTAATATGAATAAGGCATTGACAAAAGTAGGTCTAAATCAAAAGGTAGGAAAACATTAACCTAATGCTACCGTAATAATTAGTTGTGAAGGTAATTAGCATTTAATGGTTTTTAAAAAGTTTCCCACCTGCATAATATGTTGAGCAGGGGGTAGAGGAGAAAGGAAATCTAAGGCTCTTAATACTTTGATAGTTCATTTTAAATCAGTGCACATTGTGCTTTGAAAAAAATCTTTAAAGATGGCAACATTCATTTTTAATTAATAATTAATTTGAACATTGTCTTTTACCATTGACTTCAAAACGTTTGAATGTGTTTAGCTTTTACAGGGATTGTTTGTGCAGTATTAATTAGCATTCCCAAAGCAGAACGACATGACATTCTTCCAGTGCCATTTCAATAGATTCCTCTTCAGGCAATTTTAGTCACAAATACTTTTGCTCTCTCCATGACAGTGTTAAGGGCTTGGTAGTTTATAATACTGTATAAGTTTTTGGAATGTTTTTTAGGCGTAAGTTTTTTTAAGTAGGGCACTTAAAATTTTCAAGTTAAAGTTGTGGTTTTTTAATATTAAAATTAGAACTACTGGAAGGAAGGAAGCAAAATGTGACAAAAATTAACAGTTTGTAAGAATGTGTGTAAGAGTCTCAACATCTGCAGCCAACCGTAGGGTTGATCGCGTTAATGTTGTTCTAAGAGAGGATCGGGGGGGGGGGTGGTATTCTCCATTGGCAACTGCTTTTTTTCCCCAGAACCCACCTTGGAATGAAGCAATGTGATGGCATAATGTCGCTCAGAGTGGAGATGGGGGGGCAGTGGAGGGCTGCTGCCAGTGAATTTTATATACATCCAATTTCACACACCCCTGCCCCCCCAACCACTAAAATGTCCTCACACCGATTTCCACCACCCATAAATGGGGCACCAAGGGTGAGCAGGGGGTTGTTTCTGCTTATCCCAGGCTGCCCATCCTTAATGTAAATGGTATTGTACTCTGTACTTCACATAGGGTCAGATGACATCCTCATGTGGTGAACCACCCCCCTTCACACTGCATTTATATATGAGGCAGTGTGTGTTCTCAATGCTCCACCTCTAGGCCGGACCTTCATGAGCGCACTCTACTCAAAACAAAAATAAGGGCATGTTGTGAGACTCGCGCATACTGGCCAACACATTACACATGGCACACCCTACATGCATAATGGGGTGGTGATGCATCTGTCACACTTCCTCAGAAGTGTCTGGATTTCACAATTACAAAGCATACAGGGCCTCTTATAAGGAGCAAAACACCCTGGAATGATGTGCCAGCATTTGTTTTAAAAGCAAACAGAAACTTTAGCAGTTGATTCAGATAAACCATTTAGGCTTCACAGCCTCAGAATTAATCTTTATAGCCCTAATTATGTGGATATTTGTGGGAGCCTGAAAATATCTTTGTTATCCACCATTGTTGATGCAACCATTCAGACTGCTATCTGTTCCCTTGACGGAGCATTTTGTCTAGTGCAGGAAGGCATTAATAGCAGTACCTGGGCATTTCCATTAAAACCGTATTTTCAAGATGCATTTGAGGCACACACTGTAGGATTCTGTTCAAATGTTGGCGCTTATACTGTTAGCTAGATATAATTATATGCCAGCATTCAATGCAAGCTATTGCTACCATCTGAGGTAGCTACTCCATGTGCTTTCAGATTTCTATTGAGTATCCTTTTCAGTGATATTTTTCTTTTTCCTTTACACAATACATTTCCTAGCCATAAAGTAAATTGTTTTTAACAGTTCTGGTATATTGGAATAGATCAAGCCTTAAACTTTATCACAAAGTTTAGAGAGCCTTGTTAATGTGACAACTAAGCAAGTATAACACTCCAGCAAAAATCTTATTGCCATTCATTCATTGCATTTTATGACACACTGAAATGCTTCTACCCCTCTTCCCCCTCCCACGCTTTCGAAACATTAGAAAGTAGACACATAATTACAGCTCGGGGACATAACACTTTCATCCTGACATACTCCAAAGGTAGCCACAAAGCAAATGGTTCCCTGCTGTGTGCACCGCAAGAACACGGTGGCTTTAAACAAGTCAGCTTTATTAAAACAAAAACAAAAAGCCCTCCTCTCTTCCCAGAGTGGACAAACAAAAGAATTACTCAGATGTGAATAGAAGGGAAGGGTGCACTCAATGAGGTTATTTATAGTTAACCCCTTCGATAGCAGGAGGCATGTTAAAGCTCAAAGGGAATGGATGACGTTTCTGGTTCCAAGCAAGGGAAAAACAAGTGGCGGGATGGGGGGGGGGGGCTTCCATGACCTTTGGCAAATGCTGGTAGTGGTTGTTTTTCTTCATTCACTGCTGTAACCCTGTAAGAGTTTCTAAGGTCATTTTACATAGGAATTCTAACCAATGCGAACAGTACAGAAGAAGCTGCCCTCTACCTCTGAACAGTTCCAGGGTGCTTGAGAGCCTTTGCATGTTCATTTTCACATACCTCAGTGCTCTTCATAAAAAAAATAACCAGAAGGCCTTAGTATTTGCAACTTGGTTATTTTAGGCAAGCAATGGAAGGTTGCGCACATAAATGAGCGTAACATCTGGGGCACACCTGTGAAGCTGCCTTATACGAAACCAGACATTTGGTCCTTCCAAGCCAATATTGTCTACTTGGGCCAGCAGTGGCACTCCAAAGGCTTAGGAAGGGGTCTTTGGCAGCTGTGTGTGTGTGTGTGTGTGTGTGTGTGTGTGTGTGTGTGTGTGTGTGTGTGTGTGTGTGTGTGTGTGTGTGTATAATATATATAAGTTATAGCAAGCACGAAGCAATACATCCTACTAGCATACTATTCACTATTTTCTACATATAATATCCAACTAACCCAATTAACACCCACATTCTATTAATTAAATCCTCATATCACATCGTTCTTCTCTCTCTCTTAAAAAATTGATAAATGGTTTCCAGTTATTCACGCAAAGGTTAACTGACTTTTCCTTAATTAAAATTGTAAGTTTATCCATTTCAGCATAGTCCAAAACTTTCAGCCACCAATCTTCTAGCGAAGGTATCTCCGAATTCTTTCAATATTGTGCATATAAAATTCTTGCCGCAGTTATATATAAAAACAAAGTTTGAAATTTTTCGCCTACATCAGAGGTTCCCTAACTCCTGGGAAGGCCCTCCGCTGCTCTAAGTAGCAGCGGGGCCTTCCCAGGAGAAGAGATGACGCGCCCTGGATCGCGCCGCCGCCACCGCGCCCGGGATCGCCCTTTTTACCTTCATTGGTGGGCAGTGGGTGTCCGGCGGGGGTTGTGGGGAGCCTGCGGACCCCTCCGCAGGCCTCCCCAAGCGTCGGAGCAGCGCTCCGACGCGATTGCAACCCACTTCCGGTTTTCCGCGAAACACAACCCCCACAACCCCCGCCGGACACCCACTGCCCACCAATGAAGGTAAAAAGGGCGATCCCGGGCGTGGCGGCGGCGGCGGCGCGATCCCGGGCGCGCCATCGACGTCACCGCGGGTTGCCATGCCCCTTAAGGGCATAGCAACCCTTTGTTCCCGGCTGGGGCGTCGCGACGCCCCAGTTAGGGAACCACTGGCCTACATGATCATCCCACATACCCAACAAAAAAGGACACAGCCTGACTTTGACTGTGTATGTTATCACACACACACACACACACACACACACACACACACACACACACACACACACACACACACACACACACACACACCATATATATTTATTTATTTATTGCGGCATTGCTTCCTGAGATAACTGGGCATTGAATCTGTGGCCCCAAGTATGTGCTTTTGCTATAGCTCTTCCCTGAAAATACCTAGAATAACATATTACGTTACAATACATATCATTTTAATGAATCTTTATGCTGAGAGAAATTAATATAAAGGGAATATATCTGTTCACAGTATGGACTTCTCAGAGCTATCATTTATGTGCAGCTGGTCTTCTGCTTTAGTATCCTTCATCTGAGGCCCATTTCAGAACACAGCCTTTCCTGTGCAGCTTGAAAACCGAAATCCTTCACCCCGTTGCTGGGTGTGCTTTTAAACACGCATAACAAGCTCACACAGGGGAAGACTATTTCGAATGCTGGGATCCTGGGTCGTGGCCTATGGCACAGCTCAGTGTTTCGGAGGGGAATGAAGGAGATGGGAGTAAAAGGTGCAACAAACAGACTTCTATTGTGGGAATAATAATAATAATAATTAATAATAGGGAAGTGGAATCAAAATAAACCAATTCAGTGTCACTGAGCCAATCATTCACAGCTAGGTCTTAAACATAAGTGGTTGCTGTATACAGGAGAAGAGGAAGGAGTTAGGGAGTCCTTGAAAAGGAAAGCATGGAGGGAAAGGGAGATGCGACATAGTGAAACCATGGGTTCCCCCAAGAGACTGGGGTTAGGAAATGGGGGGGGGGTTAAGGTATAGGGAAGGAAAGGAGAAGGGAAAAAAGTTGAGGGATTGGAAAGAAAATAAGCGCTCTATGTGGGGCTACCTTGACTGTCCAGAAACTGCAACTAGTGCAGAATGAGTCCGCCCGTGTGGTCACCGGGGCTCATCTGTTCAACTCGGTCAGGCGGCTGCACTGGCTGCCGGTTCATTTCCGGGTGCAATTCAAAAGTGCTAGTTCTGACTTTTAAAGCCCTTTACGGCTCGGGACCAGGGTATTTGAGGGACCGCCTCTTTCCATATAATCCTACCCATCCTCTTAGGTCATCAGAGGATTTGATGGCCCTTTGGGACAGGCTTCTAGTATATAACTACTCATTCCAGGCTGAGTGTAGCGTAAGCAGTCAGGCTGTGTCCTGCCTGTGACCCAACCCAACATTAGAGTGTTGTTTTTAAATTGTTTTAAAATGTGTTTTTAAATTGTTTTAATGTGTTTATGTATTTTAATATGCCGTAAGCCGCCTTGAGTGCCCTCGGGAGAAAGGCGGGCTACAAATTCCTAAAATAAAAATAATAATAAAACAATAAAATAGAGGAGACAGGGAGAAGGCTGTGGGGTGCTGTAAACCCCCCTTCCCCGGACCCGCATCTGAGGCCTTGCGAAGCATGCATCTCACGGGTGACACTGGCAGAAGAGTACCCCTCCCCGGTGTGCGGACAATGACTTGCTTCTCTTTGGCATATATATTGGCCTAGTTCTCTTTCATGTTGTGATTGCAAGTTCCATATGAAGCTGCTGAGCCTTTCAGATAAATTGTGATGCTCATCATTATGGTAGCAGGCACAAGGCCTGTTTCCCCATGTGGCTTCCTCTTGGTTCACAAAAGTGAAAAGGTGAGGGCTGTTTCATTCCCACCCATTTAGAATGTTCTGACCCACTTAGAAGTGAAAGTTTGTACAGTGGACGCATGTGATCGGGGTGATTCCTTTTGTTTCTTAGCGTAAGGATTAAATTGTGTTGGCTACAACACCCAGCACTGCTAAAAGTCCTAGTTTGAAAAGAAAGAATTTAACTTCTTATTACAGGAATTGTTTTAAACATAGATTTAAGCAGCAAACGGGATGTCCCTCGATAGGTTGCGTTATTACTGTTTACATGATATTGCCAATAAACTAACACTTCCTTTCATAAAGTCTCCTAACAAGACACTACTTACTTGCCAGGGGTATTTTACATATCAAAAGCTACCAAACAACAAGAAAAGGGAAAGGTAATTTGTATTTGTAAAGGGGTTTGTTGTGAATATGATTTACGGACAACATTTTTCAATTGTTATCATGCCCGTTTTGTATAATCAACCCTTGTTCCCCCATGGGTTATTCACGTGCGTTTTTATAATGAGAAATTTGGCAGATCTCATCTCTTTAGTGCATCCTTAGTGCCCACCACAAGCTGAGGATCATGTTCTGCCTTGTTTACAGCTGACAGTGTTATTATTCTCATTAGGACTCTGCTTTCTTATCATATTGTTGTGTTGAGCGAGCCTTTTCCTTTCCGTTTGTGTTTCCTGGCAGGGCTTTTCTTCCCTTATTGACAGTTTGTAAAAATATGCATTAATTTGGAGTTTAAAGCATGTATCATGGTGTCTCTTTGCTGTGTTTGCTTGAAGTTGATTAATGATAGAACCTCACTTGGGGTCGTCCTCTGGAGACTTGCCTCACAGGTTCTGCATGTTAACTAGAGAAGCAGAACACACAGCAACCGATGATTAGCCCAGCCTCCAGAAGCGCAGTGGGCTGATAAACCACTGTTTTGCTTTACAGATGCTTATTTCATTTTATTTATCTGAAGATTGTATTAATCAAGCTAATGTGTCACTGGAGAGCATTTCTGCTAAATCCCAGGAAGAAACCGTGGAGAAGCAAGGGCCTTTTTCTCCTATTGAAGCCAGACATGTGGGTTTTAAATTTTCCTTTTGCAGCAAAGCTAAGATTCACAGGACAGCTTGCATCTGTGACAAAAAGAAAAGGGGAGAAGAGGAGATGCACTCAAGAACATCTACAAAAAGGAAGTTCAAAAAACGCTTGAAATCTCAACACCTTTGCTATGTATATGTGACAAAAAGTCTTCCTCATTTAGTTAGAAATTGTATTTTCACGTTCTCAGACACATTTGAAAACAATTATGTCTTCAAAGAGTGTTTTTATTATTCAAAACCAAATAGGTGTCCTTATTGCACAAAGCTGAATGTCCTTTGAATAGTTCGTTCCTGCTCAAGTGGGTTTAAAAAAAAGTTAGCCATCCACCAATACTACTTTTCCTTTTGTGTTTTCACAGGCACGCTGTGCATGTCAAAGAAGAACCATTAGATCCAGACGAAAATGAAGGTCCGCTATCTTTAGTGACAACAGCCAATCACAGTCCAGAGTTCGATCACGACAGAGATTATGAAGATGAAAATGTACATGAGGACATTGAATGAGTATGTCTGTGGTTGTGATCCTGCAAATGAAGATCGTGGGGAGGGAGGAAAAAAACACATACTTCAGCTGTGAAATCTCTCCCCAATATTGTACAGTCCAGAGGATACGCTTGGTTCATTCTGACAGCTATAAAGTATGTTAACTCTTAGTGCCATCAAGTATCCCATTTGGGAGTATTTTTGATTTTTCTACTTTTTGTTGAAAAACAAAACAAAGGAATTTGTACTCTGTGCATTGGATGGACTTGTTTGGTACTTGGGATTCCCTCTCACAGTCAACATCAGTGTTGTAAATTTGTTCAACTGATTCACTTATCCACAATTTCGCAGCAGACTTTGGACTGCAGTTCTTCCAATTTGGGACACTGAAGACAACATCAAGCTGAGCATGTACACATAAATTGCAGATCAAGCCTTTGCCCAGATTTTAAGGATTCCAATGGACAACATATTTGCACAGTATCGCATGTTGATTATCACTGCCTTTACTTTTGTTTTTTGCTTCCATGTGGGATGGGGAAGTCCTCTGTGTGTGTGTGTGTGTGTGTGTGCGCGCGTGCGCATGCACATGCACATATGTGTATGTACTGAAGAGGAGTCAAAAGAAAAAAAATTCTCCCTAATTTTGTAGTGTATAGATTTTGTTTTTCCCCTCCTTCTTCTACGCCATTTTAAGTTCTGACCTCAGGCCTCAACAGGCCAGGGCCTTTTGAGGCTTAATGTTTTCTGTACTTTTGTGATGAATGTTAATAGGTGTTTTTATTATACAAAGCTGAATGTCCTTTGAATTGTTTGTAGTTCTTTTTCTGTCATTCATTCCAGTTTCCTTCAGACGCCATCATGTTTTCTTTAGCTATGGAAAACATTCCATTTTGGGCTATATTCCCCCCCCCCCCGGAAAAAGTTCTCAAATGCTGCTGTAAGCGTGTGCAGTTATCTTCCAACAGAAAGAAAAGGTAATACTGCAAGAGTGAGAATGAAAGGAAAACCAGCTAGGGTATGACGCAAGATCATTCCGCGAAGCAGTCTGTGTTGTTGTCGTCACCATTGTTTGGTTTTTTTATTTTTGGCAGCAATGGTAAATATTAACTATCACTGCAAAATTGAACAGCCTAAAAAATGTGGCACCTAACAGAATTTGTCAGAACATGAATATCACAAATGTCAGGCTCTTAGCTTATTAACATGAGTTTCTTGGCCATCAAATGTATCTGAAATTACCAACCTGCGGGTGGCGCAGTGGGTTAAACCGCTGAACCATGAGCTGTCGATCGAAAGGTCGGCAGTTTGAATCCGCGACGGGGTGAGCTCTCGTTGCTTGGCCAGCTCCTGCCAACCTAGCAGTTCCAAAGCATGTTAATGTGAGTAGATAAATAGGTACTGCTTGCGGGAAGGTAAACAGCGCTCCGCGTTCCAGCTGCATGCTACGCACTGCGGCAAGGAGAGTCATGCCGGCCACATGACCACAGAGGAGTCTTCGAACAACGCTGGCTCTTCGGCTTTGAAATGGGGATGAGCACCACACCCTAGAGTCGGACACGACTGGACTTAATTGTCAGGGGGGTACCTCTACTTGTATTAATATCCACATTTGCAAATAGGAATAGTAGAGCATTGTACATGGTGATTTTTTTCCCCAAGTTAAAACAACAATTCAAGGATTGTTTGGTGGTATCCATTTGTTTGAATATGAATTTGATTTTGAATATAACTTGTCGGGAAGTCAAACTCCACTAGTTGTAAAGTGTTTATTTAACTAGGCAGGTTCTGTTACTGCAGTTAAGATCTTTATGCAATATTGCACCGGCCAGTATCAAGAACTAACAATTTCAAAAACCTGTGGATGAATTAGCACTGTTGGAAGTTGACAGTGTTTCTCGGAGCAAAGGCATGGTAGACAGCTGCTGCTAGAACGACAATACCCCTTTATCACTGGACACCTAAACACTCTCATTTTCCAACCATTTCTCCGTAACTCACTTATTTATGTCAGACTATAGCTTTTTAATTTCAAAAGCCTTTCAGATCTTAATTTATATTCTACTCTGTACCTTTCCCCTGCCCCTAAAATTACCAAAGATATTACACAAAGGTAAATTATGTTCTCTGTTATATGCTTTATCTTATGAAGCCAAATATCCTCTTATTGTTGATCAAAAGAGGTGAAAGAATTTAGAAGCAAATATCAAGTTATGGGCTACGGCTAACCTGAGAAGGAAAACTGCTCCTTTAGAGTACAATTTAGAAGACCAAGTAGATGGCTGAACCAAAGTTGTTGTTGTTTTCTAATTTGAGTTCCTTTACAGTGACCAAAAGCAGATAAGACTTTGGCAGCAAGAGCTAGGGGACAGTATTTAAGCCAAGGGAGTGGCTATAATCACCTTGAGAAAGGAAGAGGATAGTCTGTAAGGTAGTCAGCTGCAGTTGCAGGAGAGTCAGTTGCAGTATCCAGAAGATCTCCCCCAACTTAAACTGGACCATATGATGGTATCTCAAGAAATTATTTCTTGGCCTTTGGTCATTTGGTCTTTGGCTTTACTAATCCTATTCACTTTTGTTAAAAGCGAATGCCAGGTCATTTTTTTTAAATGGTTTATAAGCACACACAGGTTTAGAGTACTAGTGATATGGTAAAGTTTGTTTTTTCTCCTGCTTTGAGTTTTGGTCAGCATCTTTCACATAGAACAACACTCCTGTCCCTTTTGTAAGCTTTGGTACCATTCAAGTCAATAGGAGATTTGCCATTAATTTCAACTGGAAGAGAATTGCATTCTTTTGCTGAAAAATTGAAAAGTTCAACACTTCCCCCCCCCCAAAAAAAGTGGTTTTTTTCTTATTTAAAAGGAGGGCAGTCTGTGATCATTTGAAACATTTTGAAACTCATATTCAGGCAGCTCCATGACATGCAGGAGGTAGCCAGGAGGGATCACAAGAAGGTATCCCTGTTTCGAAACTGAGTGGTTTTGCTGGTTAGCTTGGTATTCAAAAGGGGATAAAAATCTGGTAGATTAGTTCATTCTCAGCATGTGTAGCTAGACATGAGTAAAGATAACAGCATGAGAAACTGTTAGTACGCATACCTCAGTTCAACCTGTTAGGGAATGAGTAAATAATTTTTTTAAAAAAATTCACTCATTTGCACTTAGTTGTGTGTCTTGCATGCATAGTCTAAAGACTGTAGCAAAATAATAAAAGAGAAAAGGAAATAAAAAAATTAGACTTACCATACCTTGCAGGTATCACTGCCTTGCAGAAGAGAACCAAGAGAAAAATCTCAGGCTTTACATCAAGCAAACTTCGCTATTTTTTACAAAATTTCTGATTCTGTGTCCCTTTGGATGATAACAATTGCTCCTATAGGGTGGGGTTTATTATGTTGTACATATATAGCCCAATGTGTCTCTGTGATCCTTTTGTCTTTTGGTGGGTGGGTGGCTTGGGTGGCAAGGGAAGGAAAAGGGCGGGATGGGAAAAAAGGTCCTTTTTAAAAAAAAAAAATCATTCCTCAAAAGGAATAATGCATACCTGTTTGTCAAAACACCTTTTGCTTTTTGTGCAACTGCTTTATATTAACTTTAAAAATGCTTTGAAAAAAATCCTACTGTATGTAATGGAATTGCAGAATATGCTGCACATGTATTTTATTTAGTTATCCTTGCTTTAAGACTATTGGATGACATTTGCTGACATGTGGGAGAAAATCCCGGACTCTGTTTTGGTTTGGGCGGATTTTTTTTTCCTTTTGGTTTCTAAAATGTAACATAGTTGACAGATGATTTTCCCCCTCTGTTATGGATCAAATCTTTTTGTACAGTTTTGTTGTTACGCTGTTTTTGTTTTAAAAAATACTTTCCCCACCCCCTTCTGTTATCTTCCCACTGCCTATTTCTGGCTGTCTTAAGAAAAGAAAAAAGTTTCAAAAAAATGTTTAAAAAAGTTTTCTCCTGCTGCAGTAAATACTTTGCATGATGAATTCCAAGGTCACACTTTCAAAGTTTATCAGTGAAGTAGTGATTAATAATGGAGAGTGTCAAAATTATTGAAATTTTGTATAAAAATACTTTACAAGGTGCCAAGATGTAAAGACAATTTGTTATATTTTTTCCTTTCTCTCAAAGAAAAGCATACATTATGAAAATACTACCATGTATCGGGTAAACCGCTGTCAGGAATGAGGGTCAAAGCCTAACTAAGCGTCACACACACCATTCCACAGAATTCTCTTCCCTACTCCTGCCAAACGGATGATCAGTGCTTTTGAGCTTTGATTCTCTGTTGCAGTGCAGGAAGAGGAAAGGGTCTTCCTTGACTCGGCAGCCACACAACTTTCTGCTGCATTCAGAGATCTTTAGACGGGGGAGGTGACTACCTCACATGCAACCTCTGGTGGATCACCCCCAGGCAACCTCTTGCACCTTGGTGGGGAAGATCCGTAACCAGTAAACACTTTATTCAAAGTTTATTAACTTCACTGGACCAGGACAACACAGAACATTTAAAAACTTACTGGATTTCTGCATTTGACCAAAAGCAGAAGAAAAGGGGAGGGGGAAATCGAGGCTTATATTTAATTTTTTTAATTCTCCATTAGGAGAATCCAACCATAATACCCATGATAAAATATGGGGGGGGGGAAGAAGTGGTGGGGGGAAGATTATGATTCTACAAATAATACAGATCACTAGATATTTTATATATATATAAATATATCAAAGTTTAAAAAATAATTTTGAACTATTGTAGTTTTCAGAATGCTGACAAGCTACGTTCCTTATAGCATGGAGAATGTGTTTTAAACTCTTTTTTTGCAAAGCCTTTGGTATCTTTTTGGTTAACGTACTCGAATGGAGTGTTTAGATGTTGCAAAATTAATTTCTCATTCTAGTCTTGAGGATTACATTTGCAGATCAGTTCTACATTTTTAACAAGCCCAGAGTAGGCAACAAGAGATCTCCTTCCCATAAGCCTTGATGAAAATGGTACAGTCCAGACCGTTAAGCTTCATGGTGCTTCATGTGCTGCCAGTAACAAGATTCTCCTTTTGTTTTTGTTTTTTTTTTAATTTTTTTGAGGCATACAAAGAAACTCATTCCTTACATCAACTGTAATTCCATCATTCCATGTCTGTTGATGCAGACAATAAAATGTTGTGTAGTCAGTACTTATTACTGACATTATAGCATTCTCTAATGCAATAAAAGTACTGGTTGTTCACACTGGTGATACATGTTGCCATGGGCTACGTGTTTTTGCTTTTCCCGTATGCTGGTGCTTTGCTCTAATCCACCATACATCTGATCTTACACATGGATGTTCCACAGCAGGTGTTGCTCAGACACTTGTAGCCTCAATGAAGTCAAAGGAGCACGTTGGTTGGGAGCTATTGCCCTTCAGCTGCACAGGTGCATTTTTGCATGTATGAATACAGTGCTTAAAAGTGCTTAATGACAATACCATCATCTTGATAAAGCCTCACCCCCCTACCTATAAATCAACCTAGATAAATAAACCACCTAAGCTCCGCCACACTTACACTGGTGGACTTTAGGCCAAATGTAGTGAGAGGAATACAAATCTTTTACAGTGGTATGTGACCATTGAGAAACAACGTATGGCTTCTTAAAATTAAGCAAAACTTGTGTCTTAAGGCATTTTTTACCGAGGGTGTATATACACAACAGGAATTAAACGCGTACACCTGTGGGCTGAGAGGAAATGGGTTTTAAAAGGCCAAATCTCTTAAGTGTCACATTTATGGGTTAACAAGTTTTTAACAGCCTAGAACGGGTGGCCAAACTTGCTCAACATAAGAGCCACGTACAATAAACTTCAGATGTTTGAGAGCTGCAAGATATGACAAATTATTTATTTGTCTTAGGGCGCAATCCTATCCTACTTACGCCACTGTTGTAACCAGTGGCACAGTGAAAATGGGAGGCCCCAGAACGGCTTTTATAACCATGCTTGAAACCGAAGCAACTTATCTTCTCAAGTGGGCTTGCTAGAAATGTTTGCAAATGTTTACAATATAGGCTTACCAGATGTTTTGCCACCACAAGGTGGTGAGAACCCTGAGTGTTTGCGGGGCGGTGCCAGCAGCGGCAGTGATCCTGGGGATTGCTGCTGCTGCCAAAAATGCCCCCCAAAATGCTGTTTTTGTCCTTACCGAGGTTTGGGGTTGCTTCGGAGAGGCCTGCGTGACCCTCTGTAGGCCTTCCCGATCTTCAGATCGCCAAAAAACGGTATTTTCAGGTGCTTCCAGTTTGATCCGAAGATCAGGGAGGCCTGCAGAGGGTCGCGCAGGCCTCCCCGAAGCAACCCCAAACCCCGGTAAGGACAAAAACAGCAGTTTGGGGCACTTCGGTGGTGGCAGCAATCCCCGGGATCACCGACACCATGCTGTCCCCGCCCCTTAAGGGGACAGGAGACAGCTTTGTTCTCAATGTCATGACCCACAGTTTGAGAACCACTGCTATACAGCAAGAAATTGCCAATACAAAACAAGTAGAGATAGGAGAGAGTTGTGCCTCGTTAGAAGATGCATTGGGTTTTTTTTTCATGCCCCTCTTTTTGCAAGCCACAAAATAAAGTCAAAGAGCTGCATGCAGCTCACGAGCCGCTGTTTGGCCACCCTGGCCTAGAACCTATGGCAAGTCCAGAGATAAATACAGCATGTCCTCAGTTAAAGTTGTCAGCATGTTCTTGGAAACTGTGACTAAGCAAAATGACTTATAATGAAACCAATTTTGTTGTTGTTGTTCAGTCGTTAAGTCGTGTCCGACCCTTCGTGATCCCATGAACCATATCCCGCCAGGCCTTCCTATCCTCCACTATCTTCCTGAGTTTGCTCATTTTCATGTTCGAAACCAATTTTACCATAGGCTAATTGATAAATGTAAACAACCCTATGGCATATTCTCATCAAGTTTAAAACAAAATGACTAAGTGAGGAATTGCTGTACAAGTTGCAGGGGCACAACCTGTGAGCAACTAACAATCCCTGTATTAGTGCTGGTACATGACTTCTGCATAGCTCAGCCACGTGAGGTCACATAGGACAGCCACTCCCATACCACTAGAAAAGGGGGTGGGAGAGGAAGTCTGACATGCCTCCACTGGAATGTCTGCACAGAAAGATTTCTTGGTAGCCCCCTTGTGACCCTATTAGTATTTCTGTGAACCATGCCACATAATTACAGCCCAAATTAGCTGTATTCACAGTCTACACTGTCCGTGTTACCCTACGAAAATGGGTTTTTGCTGCTTATGTGAACTTCTGATTATCTGCTTCAGAGTTTCCCACAGGCCATTCAAATTAACAAGGTTGACGAGCCATGCTGTGAGCCATTGATTTCAGTAGCATTACTCTTTGGTATGAAACCGGTAAGCCTGAACGATGAAGGTTTGACTAGAGCGCAGGTGCTTCCGAACGTTTCATGGCCAGCACACCAAGCCCTTCTTCGGGGGTTTCACAACATCACCATTCTGCTAGCTAAATTTTGAGGAGGGAACAGGATCCTCCCATCTTCTCCCTTAAGTAAGCATACATTTATTTTCTATATCAAGGAAAATAAAAATGTTAGCATTAGCATGAACTAAAATTTCAGAGAAAAGCATTTTCATGAATAATTCATTAAAAACTTCACATCTGCAAGATTAGTCATCCAAATAAAATGCTAATGTCAAAAACATGCACCATCTATAATATTCTCATCAAGCAATCTTTTTGCATATAATGATAAATGCCTGAATTAGTAGAAATAATTTTATAAAAAAATATTCAAACATTAAATGGATGGGGAAGGTATGTTAATTCACATCAACACATACTGAACTCATTGATTTTTGATCAGTTGATGCAACAGGGATGTTATCAGCTGAAATTAATAGGCAATGTGCTTTTATGCCTAGACAACACACTAGAAAATTCTCTCTCTCTCTCTCTCTCTCTCTCTCACACACACACACACACACACACACACACACACACACACACACACACACACTCATTGATAATATGTATATCTTGTATTATGGAGATCCAGATGCACATAGTGTATTTGTCTCTCTTGCCAATTTTAATACAAGCATTAATCTAACTTGGTCTATAGAAAGACAAAGTAAAATGCTCATAGCGTTACATTGTTCCTTCTACTCCCAGCCTTGGCTACAACCTCAGGTAATGTAGAGGTCTTCCACTTTGGTAGAGCCCATGATGCTTCTATGTGCTATGTAGTATCTTGATTTTCACACAAAGAGTCAAACTGGACCTGCCATGAGTCCTATTGTTTGGTTCTAATGGTTTTTTAAATTAATATACAAATAGCTGCAGGAGCCTCAATCCAGAACAAGACCATAGGGTATGCGGGCTTTATCCCAGTAACAGCCCCCTCTCTTGGCTGCTTAAAAAAAACAAAACATGCAGGGTCAAACAACATGATTAACATGTCTAGTTTGGCCAGGATCCAAAGTGCTCCTTTAGGCATGCCCAGTATAGCTAAAGACATGTTTCCTTTCAGAGGCATTGCTGGGGGGGGGGGGCAGTACTGTAAGTTTCGCGCCGTCCTAGTCCCTGTTTGCTCTCCGGTACGAGGTGGCCCCGCCCCCTCGCCATCGGAGCCATTCAGTGCAGCGAAGGCAATGGGCAGGCGCAGAACTTATGGTACCGCCCCCCTCCAGCGACGCCTTTGTTTGCTTTTAAATAGCAGACCTCCCCCCATGTCATTTTAAAAGCTGGCTTTGAAACTCTTTTAAAAGAGATTTGCCCTGTGGCTTGGGGGGGGGGCTGTCTCTTTCAAAAAGGCAAATTCAGAACTCCCTTGAGTGTACAGAAGTAACTGCATGGCTCTTTGGGTTCAGACTGTGTGCTTGTTTATTAGTGCTGGTGGTGCCTTCAGAAGTAAACAGAAAAGCCACCATTCTCCCTATCCTGTCTCAAGACCAGGTAGGGTTGCCAACTCTCCAGTGATCAGCATCCATCTCCGGGAAGCTATCAAAAGCAGCCCTGGAGATGCTCGGGGGGGGGGGGATCTCCAGAAATAGCTTCAGTCAGAGTCAACAACTCTCAGCCAAAGATGGTGAAAAGTCTGAGGATAACTCACACCGTCATTTTGGTGAGCCTGGAGATGCAGAAAACATTAACATATCAACCATGTCAACTGAATTCTGGTAGAAATTTCAGTCATGTCCTTGGGAATAGAACTTTCTTTTTCATTGACTGAAATGGATGCATAACCAGCTTGTTGATCCTTTGCATAATTGAAATGATGCAGAATGAGCTATATGAAATCATAAATGATTGCTCATGAAGAGTCAACACACAATTTTGCACTAATGAAGCACCAAATTAACATCGCTAGAGCATGGCACCATATTGTGAAATACTATGTCATTTTCATTGATTTCAATATTGCCATAAAGAGTATAAATGTAAATGTTTGTTACTACTTTGTTGTTGTTTAGTTCCCTCAATCCTCAAAGCAAACTAAAATACCATAAATAGAGAGTATATAACGGGTGGCCAAACCACAGTTCGCGAACCACATTATAATATGACATAATATATAATGTATAATGTGCCTGCGACTTGAGGAAATACGTTTTGCATCACAATAAGTATAAAAGGTAAATAAAAATGTTTAATGTGAATTCTAAATAAAAAAATATTCAAGTTTTATAAGTATTTGCCAGGTATAAACTGAAAGTCCAGTGGATTAAAATATATTTAAGAATTTAAATGCTTCTTAAATATTGCAGCTCTCAAACATCTCTCAGGTCTTAAACATCTGAAGTTTATCATATGTGGTTCTTACGTTAAGCAAGTTTGACCGCCCCTGGTATAGAGAGGTCTGCCCTTGCTTATACCACAGGACCTGACAGAACAAGTCCAAAGTTAAAAAGAAAACAAAGTCTGGCATACTTCTGGAAGATGCTTGGGCTTATCTTTTTTTTAAAAAAAATTTCTAGAGGAAGGAAATTTTATAGCTGTATAGAGCATGTGCTCAAAATTCCCTTACCTGAGGGGGGGTACACACTCTACTGTTCAGATGTAGGAGGGTGTTCTTCCCCACGTTTAGAGACTAATTACGTGCAGGGGATGAGACTGTTCAACAACACTGTTCCAGCTTACATGGAAGTCAGTAAGTTCAACTGAACCATGAAAACCAAAGACAGCAGTGTAAACTTCTGGAGTTCAGGTGTGTTTACTATCAATCCAGTTCTTTCCCAAGATGCAATGTCACAAGTTGCTTTTCTCTCCAAATTTTACACAGTCTGCTTCATATACAACATATGGTCTGTGACAGTTGCCAATCAGCTCATCCTCAGAAGGCGGAAAGCTACAGCCACACCAAGTCTGGCTCGAACTGGTGCTTCTAGTGGACAAGAAGCTACAGAAAAATATTTAACTACATGGTCAACGTTGTTGGATTCATTCAAAACTTAATTCTAAATACTGTACTGTTGTGTTCCAAGGTCAGACAAATTGCTCACTCCCCCCACTTATGCATTGCTGATTTGCCTGTTGTCAGGGGCGTTGCTGGAGCGTGGCGGGGGGCGGGGCGCCACCTCCGTGACGCACGACACCCTTCAGACGCTCCGAGGCCGGCCCAGGAGCCGGCCTCAGAGCGTCCGACCCCATCGGCGCTCCAGGGCCTTCTGAAAGAAGGCCCAGGCAGCGCGTCCATCCGGGTATTTCCCGGATTTTTGCGCATGCGCAGACTCGTTTTGAGGGCAAGAAGCCCTCAAAACTGGTCTGCGCATGCGCGAAAATCTGGGAAATACCCGGATGGACACGCTGCCTGGGCCTTCTTTCAGAAGGCCCTGGAGCGCCGACGGGGTCGGACGCTCCGAGGCCAGCTCCCAGGCCGGCCTTGGAGCGTCCGGAGGGTGACGCGGGGGGGGAGCCGGGTCCCCCCCGCGCCGATATCGTAGCGTCACTAGGGTGACGCGCGCCCCCTGCCCCAGGGTGACACGCATCCTAGTGACGCTACTGCCTGTTCTGCATGTTTGTCTTGCTGTGTACGTCTTCTAATTGGCAAATTGGTCAATTTAAAGTGTAATGTATTAAATTCATGGGGTACAGGATGGAGGGGGTGGGTCAGCTGCAGGAAGAGGTAAGGAATGTGGAATTTTTGTCCATTCTTCAAATGTGTTTCCGACTTGAGCATAGGTAAGGCGGTATACAAATCTTTTAAATAAATTAAATAAATAAAATACTGAAAAACTCCCATGTGTTTCCCTATGACAGTGGTGGCCAACCTTTCAAAATGAATGCTGTCCCTTTAAATGGTTGCATAGATGAGGGCATTTCAGCAGATGCAGCTGCTTTAGCAGCACCATCAGCAATTGCAGCTGCCAAGATTCTGTCTTCTTCTACACAACTCTTAAGAACAAAGAGGCCCTAATGGTGGAAGGTTGGCCACCCCTGCACTAGACAGTGCTTGCCTAACATGCACTGACAACACACCGAGGCGTCCCTAAATGTTTTATTGAAATGGTTCAATAAAACGAGGCAAAAGGCCGCTCTTTCAGTTACCTTTCCAGCTGCTGTTTGATATCCTGGAAAATGCACTTGACAAATTTACATGTTAGGATCCGTTTGCTTTCTAACATAGGTTTTCGCACCAATGATGTTTTAGTCCTCGACTCCTCCCGAAGATTTTAGGTTACTATAGTTCAAGTGGATGTTTTCAATTAGGATGTTTTCAATTAGGGCTATCCACTCAGTGTAACCCTTGTGTACGATTTCGAGGTTCTCTCTCTCTCCTACTCGTAGCGAGTTCACCGGACATGTATGATAACATTCTATCCTGCTACTGTAGGTGCTTGACGATGCTCTTTGCCATTTGAGCGAAACGTCGCATTTTATGTCTGATATTAATATTTTACAAGTTTTTACTTTGGTTTTAAATGTGATATTTTTGTGTTGTGTTTTAACCAATACATTTTTTTCTATGTGGAATTACCTGGTATGCTTGTTTTGTTGATATTTTATACATTTTTGTCATGGCTTTTTACCCGTTAAACTCAAGTTATTTTAAAACTAGTTTGTCATTGTCATTTTTTTTCTTTTATAGCAAAATATCACCAAATCACCAAACAGAAGGCTGGATGGTCCCAAACAAAGATAAAATGGTCTTTATTAAGATACAAAATGTGGATACATCTATGAGGGTGATGCACCTCTTGCTGGATCAGGAACCATGCATGCTATAATATATATATATATATATATATATATATATATATATATATATATATATATATATATATATATATATATATATATATATATTAATCAGCAGTGTCAAAACTGACCAGCGCAATAACTAATCAACAAATTCATAGTTCCAGGCTCAAGCGCATAAGTTTTAGGGGGCTTGTAAAAGTCATCTCAACTATGCATTTCAGAGCATTAAGATGCTGAAATCTTCTCAGGCTCAGATTTTAAGCTAAGGTGGAGAAGAATTTCCCTCCTATTCAATCCACCCATTGATCCCTAACCTACCTTCCTCTCCCCTTCAACTGCGTTTAGTGAGCTGGCATATCACCAGCAGTATTCCCAAGGCAGCAAGCTATGGGGAAAGTGAAAGGAGGAATGTGTCTCTCACAATCCGTAATGCCTGTGGCTGCAAGGAGGTACATAGGCCCTGCAAAATGTAGTTTTCCCAAAGAGCAACTGCCACTGCAGTAACCATTGGGAAATTTATATTTTCCAGGGACTACTTTGGCCTAGTCTGGTGTAGCATAATTCCAGGCATTCCAGAGACTACCTCTCTGACAGAAGGGTCAGACCATTAAGGCAGCCCATTAAGTGAATGGGACAAAAGGGTTTGAGGGCCCGCAGTAACTTGGCACAGACACTGGCTTTGCCCCTATATCACTTCCGATCCCAGTTGTCCTGCACACTGTTTTCCCTGGGAAACAACCCTCCATTGACTTTCAAAGGAAGTTTTTTTTCCAGTAAAATTAACATGCAGGGGCTGCAATAAGAACTGGAGCCTTGGCAGGAGCAAGGGCCCATGAGAGGGAGATAAGGGGGGTAAATTGTACCAGGCTCAGGATCAAAAGGGGGGCCCAGGAGCCAAAGGAGGGCCCCCAGAAATTTCCTGGGATCTCAGCTGACCTCATGAAGAGTGAAAGACAGTGGCCGGGGCAGGTAGACCTGGGGCACCGCATTGGGAAGCCTGGTAGACCTGGGCTCCAAAGACTTTACCGCCTATTGCTGCCCTCCCCTGTCTTTTTTCCCCTCCCCCTTTGAGAAGGGGCCCAAAAGAAACTTAGTACTCCCCCTGGCAGGAGCAAAGTGCTAAAGCCCCGCCCCTACTTCCTGTACCCCACATATGCAATTTATAAAAGAATTTTAAAAACACACCGCACCAGATGATGCATCTAGTTTGTAGCAGTTTGGCCCAAAGATATTGTGATGTTAATTTACTATTTACTAAAGAACAGCTGGTCACTCATTGCTGGGAAAGGTTATCTTCTGCATTTCTTAACTTTTTCTCCTGCTGCTACTGCTCATCATTTTTTAATTATTATTTGGTTTTATTGCTTATGTTTTTAACATTCTACATCTCTTTGGAGGTTTTTCCATTGTAAAGCAACTCAAGCAACGTAAATTTAAATATTCCAGGGCCATGGACGAGCCAAAATAGCCTCAAAACAAAAACAAGTCATGCCTTTCACTCACGGTCTCCGAAAGCTTGATTTCATAAGAACATAAGAAGAGCCCTGCTGGATCAGGCCAAAGGCCCATCTAGTCCAGCTTCCTGTATCTCACAGTGGCCCCACCAGATGCCTCCGAGAGCACACAGCCAACAAGATAACCTGTTTCCTGTTGTCACTCCCTTGCACCTGGCACAGAGAAAACCTACTTCTAAAACCAGGAGGTTGCTTATGGCTTGTAACCTTGGATGGTCTTTTCCTCCATGAATCTGTCCAAACCCCTTTTAAAGGCATCAAGGCCAGGTGCCATCACCACATCCTGTGGCAAGGAGTTCCACAAATGAATTACACGCTGGGTAAAGAAATATTTTCTTTTATCCGTTCTAACTCTCCCTCCACTCAATTTTAGTGCATGTCCCCTGGTTCTGGTGTTGTGCGAGAGGGAGAAGAATTTCCCTCTCTCCACTCTCTCCATCCAATGCATAATTTTATACATCTCAATTATGTCCCCCCTCAGGCGCCTTTTTTCTAGACTGAAAAGCCCCAGACGCTGTAGCCTTTCCTCATAAGGGAGGTGCTCCAGCCCACGAATCATTCTGGTTGCTCTTTTCTGCACCTTTTCCAATTCAACTATATCCTTTTTGAGGTGTGGTGACCAGAACTGGACACAATACTCCAGATGTGGCCTTACCATCGATTTGTACAAAGGCATAATGATATTGGCCATTTTATTCTCAATCCCTTTTTTAATGATCCCGAGCATGGAATTGGCCTTCTTCACAGCCGCCGCACACTGGGTCGACACTTTCATCGACCTGTCCACCAGCACCCCAAGATCTCTCTCTTGATCCGTCACAGACAACTCAGAACCCATTAGCGTATATGTGAAATTTTGGTTTCTTGCCCCAATGTGCATCACTTTGAACTTACTTACATTGAAGCACATCTGCCATTTTCCTGCCCATTCTCCCAGTTTGGAGAGATCCTTCTGGAGCTCTTCACAATCCCTGCTGGTCTTCACCACCCGGAAAAGTTTAGTGTCATCCGCAAACTTGGCCACCTCGCTGCTTATCCCCAACTCCAGGTCATTTACAGTATGAATAAGTTGAAAAGCACCGGTCCCAAGACCAATCCTTGGGGCACACCGCGTTTCACCTCTTGCCATTGTGAAAATTGCCCATTGACTCCCACTCGCTGTTTCCTGGTCTTCAACCAGTTCCTAATCCACAAGAGGACCTGCCCTCTTATTCATACAACATTATTTCATACAACAAATACTTTAAATCACTTTAACGTGTAGAGAATATGGAATTAGTAGGAAAGTCTCCACAACTTGATGTTTGTTACCTTAACAAATGAGTAAGAGCCCAGTGGCCAAGCTGCAAATCAGACTTCCTTGGTTCCAATTTGGCCCCTGCCATGCATTCTCACTACATAGCCATAGGCAAGCCACTCCCTCTGATCCTCAGCTGCACTATGGGGATACTACGACATTACAGAGCTGTTATAAAGATTCCACCAAGATCCCAGGGGAAATTACAAGATAATCATGAATGAAAACAATCTACAATAAAAAATATTTAGCATCCTAAACAGTGGACACTGTGCAACAAATAATGTCATAACCTACCTCTAAACTACAAATATACTCAAGAGGCTAATAAATGAAAATGTGTAACCTGTTTTTATATTATGGGTATTAATAATGTCCAAGGGGACAATTCTCCTCTCAAGTCCCAATAACAAAATTCAGAAATTAATCTGTACCACACGGGTTTCAGCTCTGTAGCATTCACCAGTGCCTTAAATGATACGTCGTTGAAATTCCTTCAGAACATAATGATCTCGAACAGGAAGACATCCTTCCGCACACTTCCTAGATAATGTATACCAAGTATCTATCTATCTATCTATCTATCTATCTATCTATCTATCTATCTATCGATCGATCGATCGATCGATCGATCGATCGATCGATCGATCGATAGATAGATAGATAGATATAGGCCAGCGGGTGGCGCAGTGGGTTAAACCGCTGAACCATTAGCTGTCGATCAAAAGGTCGGCAGTTCGAATCCGCAACGGGGTGAGCTCTTGTTGCTTGGCCAGCTCCTGCCAACCTAGCAGTTCCAAAGCAGGTTAATGTGCGTAGATAAATAGGTACCGCTTGCAGGAAGGTAAACAGCACTCCGTGTTCCAGCTGCATGCTACGCGCTGCGGCAAGGAGAGTCACATGACCACGGAGGTGTCTTCGGACAACGTTGGCTCTTCGGCTTTGAAATGGGGATGAGCACCACACCCTAGAGTCGGACACGACTGGACTTAATTGTCAGGGGTCACCTTCACCATATATATAGTTTTGAGATGCAGCACACATAAACACGTCAACAGGCTGTAAGAGTATCTTATTTCTGTAACCACAAGAGCAGAAACACAAGCGCTTAGATAATGTCGTGCTTCACACAAGGCACCCCCACATTTCTGTTGACTCCCCCCTCATGTCATGCTGCAGCCTAATCCATGCCTTTCCAGAAGGTATCCCACCTCTTAAGAGTGTATTGGGGTCAAGACTGAGAAAGAACAGCTTGCTTTAATGGCACCTAATCAATTTGTGGCAGAAGTGAGATCGGAACCATGGACTCAGATCGGAACCAAGTCCTACGAACTTATGGCTGATTCACACTACACTTTTCCAGGCGCGGATGCCCCTGCCCCCGCCCCTGCCCCAGCGCGCAGAGCTTGCCGGAAGTCCTCCTGCTGTCCCGCCTTCTTATGAAGGTGATTGGAGGTAGTTCTGATTGGCATGCAGCCACTCTCCCCCCTCTCATCCGATTGGTAGGCTGCAGTAGCTCCGCGAACCCACCCAGCTCCGTGAAGCCCAGCTCCGGAAAAGATGAGGGGAGACCATTTTACCAGCTTCTGCCTTGCGGAGCTCGCAGCTGCTCCACAAGCTTTCAAAATGCTGTCAAAGAGCTCCGTGCTACGCTCCGGAGATCCGTAACGCACCTGGATTCCTGTATTGTGAATCAGGCTTTAGACGTAAGCCAAAGATTGTCATGCACAGGACTGCACCTTTAGTCACCACGATGCCCCAGTTCTTAAACAATAGCTTTCATTAAACATCTCTCAAACTGTATATACCATAACTTGTCAACAAGGCTTGAATGTTAAGACTTGAACCATACATTTCTGAATGAAACACATTTGCAAAACCATCTGGTGGAATCAACTCTTTGCAATCATGGTTATTTAGACAAACTCTCTAGCCATATTTTGTAATCACAGAAGTCTGAAAACCATTGTGTCCTCGAGTTCTAATGTTAATTTGAAGGGAACTGTCCTTTTTAAAGATTAATTCCACTCAACGCAATAACCATTATTTACCAGAGTTTGACGGTTTTATCACTCATCATTTTAGCAAATTTCCATTGAAAATGCTAAAATGGTTCGTCATCATAAGGCACATAACTGCTTTAGCTGTAAAAATGACCAACACAAGTGCCTGTACTCAAACATTAAATTATACTGTAATTAATAAAGACAGTTAAACTGTCGACTAGCAACAGCAATTTAGGTAGCCACATTTGATTGGCTATAAATTGTAACTACATTAACATTCCAGAAATATTAGCAATATGGATTACTTGATGGAAATAGGTGCTGATCACCAACACTCCTATTTTACAGCAGGAGCCCCGGTCATGTTGGCCACAAAACGGTGGGCGAAGATCAGACCGGAGCACTTTTAATCTTGTGAAACAAGCAATTACAAATAGTTGCATCGATTTGTTAAAAAGCTTTAGGTGACATAAATTGTTTCCTGTTTAGCTTCTGGCTCCAATACATAAATGTCACTGAGTCTAATATTAATTAGGGTCATGGAACAACAAGGGTCAAGCTGATGTGGTTGACGATCAGGGCTGCATCAATCCCTTTGTGGGCATTAGGAAAGGAAAGCTAGCAGAGAGTTAAAGCTTCTTTCAAAGTCCTTATTTTCTTAAAAAAAAGAAAAGAAAAGTGAAGCTGACAATTAATTTAAAAGAGCGAACGTTGTCCTCTGCATAAAATTTTCAACAAGGATAGAGTTTTAAAATCTTAGCCGAGTCACAGATTTGCCAAGTTAACTTGGGTAATTCTCTCTCCCCAAGCCTCAGTTTCCCCATCTTTAAAATGGGGGCACTAAATTATAATGGTTGATATTAGGAAAATATGGGAGGACTGTATATAACCCATAGAGGCCTGTCTAGACATGACACTTGCTATAGGGAAGTGCATTATTGCGGTGAATTCCGCCAAGTCGCCTTCCACATCCACTGCAGGCAAACACCATTACCTTGGACTGCAGACATGAAAAATGATGGACCCTGTTCACATGGTGCATCGCACAAAACAAATGGAGCTGGAGCATGACGAAAAATTCATCCCGGGGCAAGTGTAACGCTTAGATTAGCTCATGGCTGAGGCATAAGGAGTATATACACAGAGGATGCATTCACAATGGTCTCAAATATTTTGTATTAGGCTGTGCCTATCCATCTGCCTCAAAAGGTGCCATTAATGTGACCTTCATCCGGACTACACATGGTAGACGTTACATGCATCCTGTCCTTGTTGACCTGCAGCCAGTGATGTAGACTTGAGTCTATTGACTCGGACTCAAGTCAGACTCAAGTCGTGCCAATGACTTGACTCGGCGATTGTAAAAGATTCGAAAGACTCGACTCGAGACTTGGAGCCTTTTACAACAAGTCGAATTTTATTCAGATTTAAACCTGTTTCCCCCATTAAATAGATAGGGACTCACAACTCGCAACCAAAGACTCGGGACTTAGAGGCAAAGACTTGGGACTTGACTCGAGACTTGGAGTCAGAGACTTGATCCACAACCCTGCCTGCAGCCTGCCATGGTGAAGCCACCTGCTTTGCATGCACAAGACCTCCAGGGTTCAATCGCCAGCATTTGCGGGTCGGGCAAATCAAAATGCAAATCAAAATGTGTACAAGTCTTGCCAAAGGCCCAAGTGATTGCAGGATGGGGCACCAACCTAATGATGCTATAGAATTTCTAAACAATAATGTTGTGTATGGAATGATTACCTTAATGCCATATTAATTTCATGCTTCTGTGGGATAAATTACAGATCCTTCCATATAACATGGAATTCCACAAGGTCATAAAAAATCATCAAAAATACTGTTTATAAAAGACCCTTTTCCTTCACAACACACACACACACACACACACACACACACACATCATTTCTGCATGTGGAAATTAAGCTCACATTTATAGTCTGGTATGCATTTGAAGATTTCTATGTTAATATTTTTTTTAACCTTCCCCCCCCCTCCCTTGCTAAACAGAGCTGTGCAGGTTATTTACTTAACATAAATCAAATGTATCATATACAGTGTTTTCTTTAGATTGGCGGGCAATGTCAAAAAATACAGTAAGGTTTGAAAAAAAAACCTGGAGAAAATTTATTAAATATGATTTTCACTGTAATAGAATATTAATGGAACCCAATGCTCATTTCCCATTAAGCTGATCTCTTTTTAATACACACATGCTTTTTATTATTTTGCACTCAAGCGAAAATTCCACATTCAGAGAGTTTCCATCTACTTAGGAATGTTCCTCCAAAGACAAACTAAGAAATATAGAGCGGGGGGGGGGCAGGGTTGGGGAGGGCAAGAGAGGCAACAAATGATAAGAGATGGTACAGCACAGATAAGATAAAGCAACTATCAAAAGTGCCAATGATATAGCAAAAGGTAGAAAGCATTGAACCCAGGAAGGGAAAGTTGCCGAAACAATTATATTTTAAATCCTTTTTTACTCTGCTACTGCATAGATGAAAACGTTCGATTTGCAACATAAAGAAAAGATTCAGTAATTACCACTTCAACATTTAAAACTATTTTGCTGACTAACAGAAGTAGATAAAGCACCAAATTAAAATTTCTAATGAAATAGTAAGAACCTAAGAACATAAGAGCCCTGCTGGATCAGGCCAAAGGCCCATCTAGTCCAGCTTCCTGTATCTCACAGTGGCCCCACCAGATGCCTCAGGGAGCACACAGACAACAAGATACCTGTATCCTGTTGCCACTCCCTTGCACCTGGCACAGAGAAAACCTACTTCTAAAACCAGGAGGTTGCTTATGGCTTGTAATCTGTGGTGGTTGTTTCTTCCATGAATCTAGTAACATGTTTCCAGAAAGTTTACCAGTGGTGGGGATTCCTCTAGTTCAAAAGGGGCTCACACTTTGTCAGAGCAACAGCCCAATCCTATGCATGTCTATTCAGAGGCAAGTTCCATTGGGATCAATGGGACCTACTCCCAGGTAAGTGTTATGGGAGTACAGGCCATGCCTCTCAGAAGATGTTTCCAATCGTCGTCCTGCGCATGCGTGAACTCTCTAACGCGCTGCTGGGCGCTTTACAGAGTTCGCGCCAGGGGCAGAGCAGAGCGGAAGAGATTGTTGCGCTGGAGTAGGTCGTCGCTGGAGGCTCCTAGAATACAGATAAGTGACGCAAAGCAAACATTAAAGATTACAAGCCCCGCGCTAGTGCTAAAAAACCCCTAAAAAGCTTTTTAAAACCCAAAAAAAGACTTCCCTTCCCTTTCAGTTTCTCTCTCTCTCTGTTCCAGGATCTTCTGCCCCACTATCCCTTCCAGAGCTCCCTTTGTTCTCTTCTCCCTCAGCTGGCCTCCTCCTTCTCTGTTTCTTCTCCACTTCTCAAGGTTGTCCTTACTCCTCTAGAATCTTTGCATAGGCTCCTTTGTGATTCTTTGGTGGGGGTCCTGGTGGGCTTCTGGAGGGTGCAGGGAGTTTGAGAGGGTGGGAAAGCAGGCTCCAGAATACCTGGGGGGGTTGCAGGGTGGATGAGGACTTTGGTGGGTTTCCAAATTTTTGCGGCGCCACGCCGTGGGGCGTCAAGGGTTACGGCCGCGCGTTTTTATGGGGGGGCGTCAAGGGTTTGGGCCACGGTTGAAAAATGGTCTGGCTACTCCTCTGAGGCTACCCCATACCAGTTGGCTCACCAAGCCACTCAAGGCAGCCACTTGAGCCAGTCTTGTGGATAGGCTGCCCCTGTTAGGAAGCGTGGCTGAAAAAGACCTCAGCCTCAGAGCAACGTTGCCCACCAGAGCAGACCACCCGAAGCTAGATCGACCAAAGGATAAAGCGACTTCATAAGCGAGACACAGCCACATTCAACAACAGAAGAAATGTCTCCAACACTCACAGAGAGCTCGTTTGGTATTCTGGCCTTGAGGTTTTGCAGGCATGATGGATAATTGCAGACTCTTAATCCAAGGAAAGGAGAAAATGGAGTTGGTAAAAAGCAGTGGGATCCAGGAGTGCTCAAGGCTGCAAACCTTGAGTACAGGCATTCCCCTGTTTATGAACAAACTTGGTCCCAGGGTTCTGTTCATGTTTTGCTCTGGGTTCTGTTTTGCTCCTAAGTACAGGGGGGCCCCCATATCCGCTGGGGATATGTTCCAGGCCCCTCCGTGGATACTTGAAACCGTGGATAAGAGCGAACACCCCCTCCATGGTTTCCTGAGGGCCCCCCCCTGCCTCCCCTGCAGGCAGGCATGCTTACCCCCCCCCCCCCCGCTCTTATTTTTCTTTCAGTAAGCTTTGTTTCTTCCTTAAAACAAACAGAGAAGCAGCCTCCATTGCAGGCAAGTAGAACAAGACTAAGTACTAGAGAGGCTCTGCAAGGTTAACAGAAACCTTGCAGAGCCTCTCTAGTACTTAATCTACTTGCCTGTAATAAGCAGCCAGAGGCTGCTTCTGTTTCTTTAAGGAAGAAAAGAAGCTTACTGGGAAAAAAGTAAAAGCCTGGGGGGGGGGGTCCCCACGATCCGTGGATAACTGAAACCGTGGATAGCGAATCAGTGGATATGGGGGCCCACCTGTACAGTAATGCCCCATCTCTGTTGCCATAGCTGTCAGTTTCACTCAAGATACTGTCAGTTTCACTGCAGAGCTGCTCCAAATGCTTCCATTCTCAGCAGCATTCAAAGGTTGATAACTTTTTCCACATTTGAACATATGGCTTATAGAAGACAACTCTGTATTTTTGGACACTTTGAAGCAGTTTTTAGAGATACATGCATAAAGTAATTAATTTTTTTTGTAGATTGCTGATTGGTTTTGTAATCTCTATGTATATCATGATGCATATTATGTATACATATGTTTTCCTTTTTTCTTTATTCCCCCCCCCCTTTGGTTTTCTCGTTATTGATATTATTCTGTTGTGATTTCTATTCACTAATAACAGAGGGGAAAAATACTCAGCAGAATTAGTTGCAAATTGGAAGTCGGGGTTGAAAGTGTTCATTCGTAAGTTGAACATGTGTAAGTACGGTAGCTTCTGTAGCCAGTGGTGGCTGAACACTATATAGCAAAACCCTCAAAATCCAAGTCGCAACTGTCAAAATAGTCAGTTTCATGTGAAAAGATTTCCCCGCTCAGCTTGAATCCACTTTTGTTGTATTTCTAGGAGACCCAGTACACTCCACATGGCTGGCCAAGCAAAGTCTGGATGTGGCTATTTAATGAAACTGAATTACTCTCATTAATCTCTGGGTTCTATGTCAAATCGCTCTGGGCAGGTGGGAGGGCCCTTCTCAGCATTCCTGAGAGGCTCGGCCAAAGGCAGGAACTTCTTGGGAGCAAAAACACACCACCAAAAGCGTCGCGTCAGAGTGGGGTTCCAGTGGTCTGAGTACCACCAGCAGTCAGCTGAAGTCCTAGTACCACAGGTTGGGAATCCCTGGCTTACAGCTCCAAAAGAAGATGTACATATATATGGGTGTGAGGTGCGGGATTCCACAGCCTTCTTTAATACAGTATAAAAAAGAAGAAAATGTTCTTCGTTAACTGAAACACAAATTGTCTTAGCCACAAATGCTCAGTTCCATTTTTCACCTCATTTTTACTACTACTAATAACTTTATGATAATTTTTACCTATGTGCTTTCCAAGGCGGGCACAATTTTAATCGTTTTGGGAATCCTATGAGCATGTACAAGACCAACATTAGTGGTTTAAGGTTGCTTTGTGAAGTTTTAAGAATACAGTTTTGCTATCACAGCCAAACCATTCCCATGGCACTTACTGCTGCTTGTTTATAGCTTTAACATTTCCAGAATGAGATTTTGAATTGCTAAATGCAAAACAAAAACACGGGATAAAAATCAGATGATAGGCTGCTTACTGCAAAGTTCATTTCCCTTCCAAAGTCCTTCTTTAATTATGAAAGCTGCAGAATCCATTTCCTTTGGTGTGCAAAAAGGTGTGTAATTAAACCATCAGTATAATACCTTTCTACATGTAAAACCTGCACTTATGAACTTTAACTGCTGAATAAAAACTCCTATTACATGACCATTAAGTATTATGAATAAAGCGAGTCATTGTAGTACTTGATTAATTTTTATGCACTAAGCTTTGTGTTCAGCAGAAATTTGATTTCCATTGCTATCTATACCCCAGAGGCTTATGGGGCTTTGTGGTTCAGTCTCCTTTTCCCTCCTATTACCTCCAAACTCATTCCTACTTCACTTACATTCTAACCTTAACTCAGGAAACTATGATCTCCACTTACTTCGGCCGTCTGCTGGTGGTACTTGGACCACCGGAACCCCCAATCCAACGTGGTGCTTTCAGCAGTGTATTTTCGCTCCTACGATGCTCCTGCCTTTGACCAAGCTGCTCGGGAATGCTGAGAAGGACCCTCTGACCCACCCAGAGCCTCCTACCTGCATTTTCTGGCCTCTGAAAACCCGGATGTAACTGGCTATGATGTCATCGCCAGTCACTCCTGGTGATACGCAGCAGGAGAGTGGTGCCAGAGGTGGTACTCAGCCGGGAAAGGGTTGAGAACCCCTGTCTCCTCCAAATGCACATTCTATTGCAGTGGAAATCAACCGGCTGTAATGCAGTTCAGATAAATGACTTCTGCCTTTGGGTGCACACCTGATTTATGCTCTCATTTCCCCTGGAAGCTGTCAGGGTGGTGCAGGAACGAAGTTTTTTGGACCTTGCTTCCAAAGGGCCTGCACTGAGATTATCAATGCTCCCAGAACTGAATTAGGAACCTGACCACCAGAATCAAATTTTCATCATCACTGGCGCTATATAGTTTCTTCTACTAAACCAGGGAAGGCAAAGGATGAGATGGTTAGACAGCATCACCGATGCAACAAACATGAAAATGAGCGAACTCAGGAAGATAGTGGAGGACAGGAAGGCCTGGCGGGATATGGTTCATGGGATCACGAAGGGTCGGACACGACTTAACGACTGAACAACAACAAAAACCATATTCATGTACGTATACATGCATTTGCTTTGGATACACAATGGCATTAGTGTTTATACATTAATATTCACTGCTAAAATCTTTCCCATTTTCATCTTTCAACATTCACTTCACTCTGAGGCTGAATACGAAGGCAGGTAAAAGGAGGGTGGCTTTCCTCTCCTTGTGTGTCCTACTGTTCTGCTGCTAGATAAATGTTTGGTTCAAAAGTCCTGATGAAATTACCAATCAAGCTGCCTCTCAGCTTCCTTCCATCGTTATGTTTGTCTTAATCAGGTGGCTGGGGGAGCAATTTTTCATTTGCAGCAGGTGGTTGTTTACACATTAGATAAACTCCCATCCTTAGCAATCCTTGGCAGGGGTGTCTGCATTTTGCTTCAACATCTGCTGCTCCCTCTCTCGCTAGCTGATCAAGTGAGCCCCCCCCCTTCCTTCCCTCCCTCTCTCCCTTGATGGAAATGATTCCTAGTTTGGATGAGCTGAAACACAAATGTCATGCTTAGTGGCAAACATTTGCATTGGAAAGTTAAGGATATGGTAGTAATTAATTTATCCTGTTCGGCTTTCCCCCACATGCTTGCATCGTTATTCCTTTCTTCTGTAGATAGGAGCAAAGCTGGACCAGAGGTACTGTATGCTCCTTCGATGAATCTACCCACCCTCACCCCCAAAAACCTCAAGGGGTCTTCTCAAACATCAGCATCCCCTCATGGGTTTGGCACCTGATGCATAATTAAATGCATTGCCATCTTCTAACCTGTATAGGGTTCTTTCGAGATGCGAGCACATAAAGCTTCCTTTTACCAAGTCAAACTACTGGTCCATGTCACTCTTTGCTGTCTGCACTGCCTGGCAGTGACTCTCAAGGGTTTCAGAGGAAGGTCTTTTCCAGCCCCTGGAGATACCAGCAAAGGAAACTGTATCTTCTGCATGCAAAGCATGCACCCCCACCACTGAGCCACAGTCCCATTCTCTCAACGTGGAGGAATTCATGCACTGGAGGTTTCGACCCTTCACCAGGCATGGTGCTGCAGCGGTTAACAGCCTCACTTCCTTTCATTCTCCCTTTTCTAATGGAGCACTTTACCATATTTACATATACACAAATATACACATAACACCTCCGCTTTGTGACAGAGATGCCAGAATCTGATAAACTACTAAGCATGCTACGTGCAGAGTCAGATTAACAATGGAGCCCATGCTATAGCAAGCTGAACTTCAGTTTTCAAGCCCCCACATTTGCAGAAAGAAAGGTTTTGAAACAAGCGAGTTGCATTCAAACTTGAATCTTGACCTCAGAAGCCCGACCTTTTTGCTCTTGGCTACCTGCTCCTGTTCTTTCTTCTGATTCCCTAAAATCCACACACTCTTCTTTCTTCACATTCAGCCACAACTGTACTTTTGTTGGTCTTCATTTCACACTGTTCCCGAGAAGGCGGTAGAGGAGTGAGGGAAGTTGTGGGCACCACATTTTAAGAAGAATGGAGACAAGGTTGGGGGAGGAAGGGCTCTGGCTCAGTGGCAGAACAAGCAATGCATTGCATGGAGAAGGTCTCAGGTTCAATCCCCAGTATCTCCATGGTTGGAGAGCTGGTGCTAGTCAGTGTAGACCAGGGCTGGCCACCCTTTCACCATTATTTATTTATTTATTTTTCACATTTTTATACCACCCTTTCTCCAAGGAGCTCAGAGTGGTGTACATATTTCCTCCCCTCCTTTTTGTCCTCACAACAACCCTGTGAGGTAGGTGGGGCTGAGAGATAGTGACTGGCCCAAGGTCACCCAGGAAGCTTCGTGGCTGAGCGGGGAGTTGAACCTGGATCTTCCAGGTCTAAGTCCGACTCCCAAACCACTACATCATCCTGGCTCTACGTTAGGCCATCAGGGCTTCTACGTTCTTAAGAGTTGTGCAGAAGACAGAATCTTGGCAGCTTCAATTGCTGCTGCTGCTAAAGCAGCTACACCTGCTGAAATGCCCTCACCTTATACAACCATTAAAGGGCAAGGAGGAGCATTCATATTGAAAGGTTTGCAAACCCTGGTGTAGACAATAGGGTCATTCCATGTGAAATCAACCAATGAAAAATCCTTGACGTCATGGATTTTCTTCATTTTCGGTACATTTGTACCTTACCATGAGATGTTTAAAAATTATTTTTTTCAGATTTTTTTGTCTATCCGTTTTTGAGATATTGAATGTTCAAAATTGCCAAAAAAGGCCAAAATTCACTTGTCACCATACCTTCAAACACCAGTTACAGGATAACGATGAATGTTACAGACATGGGACAGGTGTCATCTTAAAGCTTATGAATAGGGCTTTCATTTGATGTACAACATGACCCAATTGTAAATTTTCATGAAATTCAAATATATTCAAATAATATTAATTTTGAAATTTTGAAAAATTGAACTTTTTTAAAATTTTCAAAAAAATCACACTTAAAGGTATATGCCTTGTAATGGGGAAGATTAAAAGGACCTACAAATAATAATTATTTTTTTTACTTCTGAAGATGATTTGGATGAGGAAAAATGTCACTGTGCTGATTCAGAAATTATTCAGCAACTAAAGGAAAATTTTAAAACTACAAACAGAAGTAAAAAGCTCATGATTTTGATAGTTTTACCAAAAAGCTGATCCTGTAAAAGAATAGAAAGTGAATTCATTCTCTATAAATCTATTTCTATAAGTCCTGTTATAAATTTTTGGATTCATTTCAGTTTACCACATAATTTTATCAATGTAAACTGTAGAAAAATGGACTTGAGGGGTTTAATTCCTGGTCACTGCCAACAAGAAAATTTAATTTTTGTATGATACCATTGAGATACCATCTTGAAATTTTGACTGATTGACTACAAGGCATATACCTTTAAGTGTGATTTTTTTGAAAATTTTAAAAAAGTTCAATTTTTCAAAATTTCAAAATTAATATTATTTGAATATATTTGAATTTCATGAAAATTTACAATTGGGTCATGTTGTACATCAAATGAAAGCCCTATTCATAAGCTTTAAGATGACACCTGTCCCATGTCTGTAACGTTCATCGTTATCCTGTAACTGGTGTTTGAAGGTATGGTGACAAGTGAATTTTGGCCTTTTTTGGCAATTTTGAACATTCAATATCTCAAAAACGGATGGACAAAAAAATCTGAAAAAAATAATTTTTAAACATCTCATGGTAAGGTACAAATGTACCAAAATGAGCAAAATCCATGACATCAAGTTACAAAATGTATTTTTTATTGGTTGATTTGACCCAATACTGAACCAATGGAATGACTCAATACTGAACTTGATAGATCAGTGGACTGACCTGGGGGAATACGCAGCTTCCTATGTTGTTTTTAACTAGAATGTATTCAGAGGGGGGCAAAGAAGATGGTCAGGTCTCTGAAGAGCAGGTTTATTAGGAAAGATGGAAGGAACTGGGTATATTTAGCCTGGAGAAGAGGGAGGGCATGATAGCACTCTTCAAATATAGGCTTACCAGATCTCCAACTGGGACAGAGTGCTAGACCTTTAGGAGAAGGGATGTGGGCAGGTGTAACTTGTTAAACCTTAGAGCACAATCCTAGGCCTGTCTACTCAGAATCAAGCTCCATTGTGTTCAGTGGGGCTTGCTTCTGAGTAGACATGCCTAGGATTGTGCTCTAAGGTTTAACAAGCTACACCTGCCCACATCCCTTCTCCTAAAGGTCTAGCACTCTGTCCCGGTTGGAGATCTGGTAAGCCTATTCAAATACCCGAAAGATTGTCACACAGAAGAAGCAAAGACTTGTTCTCTGCTGCCATAGTAGAGGACAGGACTCAATCTAACAGGCTTAAGTTACAAGATAGTAGAATTCAACTGAAATTAGAAGAAAACATCAAGAGCGTTGGAACAAGTTACTTGGGGGTGGCGGGCCGCTTCCTTTACTGGAGGTCTTTAAGCAGAGGCTGGACAGCTTTCTGTTGGAGATGTTCTAGTTCTGGATTTCCTTGCAAAGGGTTGGCCAGGATGACCCTGGAGACCTGTCCTACTCTAAGACACAGCAGCACAGATGAGGTACTATTTCTGAAGGTAAAGGTCCATGCAGTCCTATTGCCCCCACCACATGGCAGATAAGTTAGGTGGGTTCCAGGAATCAGTCAAGAATTTTGCTGAAATCAATTACAGCTGAATCTTGAATTTTGCTGAATCAATTACAGTATTTTGATGGTGTGGGCTAGCAGACTGACTTGTCATAGAATCAATGGCTCCTGTGCTTCATAGTAAACCCCCCCCCCATTTTACAGAGCATATGATTCAGAAGCAGTGGCATCTTTTGATGGGGGGCCTTGTGGCCTTGGGCCCCGGGCGGCCCCTGGGTGCCAGCTTCCGGGGGGCACCTCTTCAGCAGCCTCCTGGCCCCGCGCTCACCTCGGCGTGACTCCTTTTCAAATTGGCTGTTCTGTACATGCGCAGAACGTCTAAGAGGCCAAGAGAGGGCAATTTTGGAGTCGCGCCGAGGTGAGTGCGGGGCCGGCAGCGGTGGCTGAAGAAGGTAAGGAGAGTGATGGGGTGGGAGTGGGCGCGGGGGCCGGGTGGGAGCACCATCGCTCTCCTTACCTTCTTCAGCTGCCGCCAGCCCCGCGCTCACCTCGGCGCGACTCCTGCTGTTCTGTACATGCGCAGAACGCCTAAGAGGCCAAGAGAGGGCAAAATTGCCCTCTCTTGGCCTCTTAGGCATTCTGCGCATGTACAGAACAGCCAGTTTGAAAAGGAGTCGCGCCGAGGTGAGCGTGGGGCTGGCGGCTGAAAAAGGTAAGTGCGGGAAAAGTCCAGGGGAAGCGGCACCCAGGGGAGGATTTCCGCCCAGGGGAAAATAAATAAATGCCGGGTTTGGCGCCCCTCCCCCAAATTGCGCCGCCGCCAAAGGGGCGCCAATTCGGGGATGTACCCCCTATAGGTTTAGGGTTAGGGACGCCACTGTGTGTGTGTGTGTGTGTGTGTGTGTGTGTGTGTGTGTGTGTGTGTGCGCAAGGGAGTGGCAACAGGATATAGATCTCTTGTTGTCTCATGTGCTCCCTGAGGCACCTGGTGGGGCCACTGTGAGATACAGGAAGCCTGACTAGATGGGCCCTTGGCCTGATCCAGCAGGGCTCTTCTTATGTTCTTAAACAGATTCAGGATACAATCAGATTATCATGTCATATTCAAGTTGGTCGTTTGGAAGTTGTGTGAGTGTGAGTGATAAGCAACCTCCTGGTTTTAGAAGTAGGTTTTCTCTGTATGCCAGGTGCAAGGGAGTAGCAACAGGATACAGGTATCTTGTTGTCTTGTGCACTCCCTGGTGCTCCCTGAAGCATCTGGTGGGGCCACTGTGAGATACAGGAAGCTGAACTAGATGGGCCCTTGGCCTGTTCCAGCAGGGCTCTTATTATGTTCTTAAGGTGTAGATATATGTTCATGGAGCCAGGCAGAGCCCAAGAGAGGGAGTAAAGGGGGTAATTTGTACCTGGGCACAGGGTCCAAAAGGGGGCCCAGGAGGCAAAGGAGGGGCTCCAGAAATTTTCCTATCTGCAGGTGGCGCACACACTGACTCTGTAGTGAAAAAAATGGATCCCTGCTGCAGGCAGCCTTCACTGGTTCCGACGACAATGACCTGGTCCTGGCCTCCAAGTCTCACAAAGCAGCACAGCACAGCACAGCGCTACTACAGGCGCATGTGCACTGTGAGGGAGGGGCATGAGCTCTGTCCCTGTGGCTGCTGGGGTTTCTGGCGGCATTAGAGGCCCGGTACATGAGGCAGGCCTGCTGCCAAGCTATGAGGGAGGGGCTGCCAATCCCACCCCCTTCCGGGCCTGACCTGCCCACCCCGACCCCGGTGCTTCCCTGCCTCCATTCTGCCTAACCCTCCCCCTGCCGTTTTGTCCCGTCCGGGAAGGAGCCCAAAATAAACTTTGTACCGCCTGATAAAATTTCTCTCGGAGGCCCTGAAGCCAAGTCTATCAGTGGTTCCTGGTCATGAGGCTATGTACTACTTTCAGGTTCAATGGCAGAAGGTCTCTGAATACCATTTGCAGAGGACCGAAGGTGGCAGAGAAATAGGCCTCTCTCTCCTGCTTGTGGACTTCCCAGAGGCAGCTGCTGGGCCACTGAGGGAAACAGAGTGCTGGACTAGATGGGCCTTAAAGCCAGAGCTACACCGCACGTCTCTCAGCACGTATGCGTCTGGTGTCCCGCCCCCAGGTTCAAAAAATGGGCTGTGATTGGCTGAACGAAACGTGAACACGAGGAAAATGGAGACCAACTTCACTTTCCCTGTGTTCGCGTTTTGTTCAGCCAACCAGAGCCAGTTGTTGAAACCTGGGGGCGAGACACCAGACGCATACGCGCTGAGACATGTGCAGTGTAGCTCCAGCTTTAGTCTGCACCCACAGGGCTTTCCTTATGTTGTTCTCCATTGTCATTATATCTGCTTAGTGCAGTGTTTCCCAAACCTTTTCAACCTGTAGCTTTTCAACCCTTGACCATTGGCTGCGGCTCCCCATTACATTATGTTGCTGCCTGCCAATTGGCATTACACAGTTTTCCAAGAGGATTCCATGGCACTCCGTGGCTCCCGTGGCTGGTTTCCCAGGGGAGCCGCGCCTTCCAGTTTGGGAACCACTGGCTTAGTATCATCCAGCTTATTTGCTCTGGATTGTATGTGACCTGGTAAATCCAGGCTGCTGTCACCATAAGACAAGTAATCAAATGTCTGTTACGATAAGTTACCACTGAGTGGAGAAATATTATTTTGGGGTTCCATGACAGGCACCGTCATTAATTGGTCTAGTTCAGACTGACCTGGGGTTTCCTCTTGACCCCTGGTTCCCATTTCTTCAAGAAAATAAAGAATAAGACTACTACCCTGACTATGCTTTCCGCAACAGCATCTTCTTGGTAAACACAATTGCTCATATTTGGTGCTAGGAGACGTGTCATGAAGTCATGAAGTTTAGTTTCAATCACTTTTGCTTTGTAGTAGAGTTTGTTTGGGGTATGTGGGTAATTACATCTGACTTCAACCCGTTCTCAGCCTGAGGGATGAAATCATTTTCAAAGGGAGGCATGCTGGCAGATAGGGCTCAAGTCTGCAGTCATACAACGCCTATATATTTTTTTAAACACACCCTCAAATCTCAATGCTGATTCCCCTTGGTTAGTGGTGTCCTATTTCATTTAAAGCTCCCCAGGGCCCCTTTGAGAAGGAACAGAACCTTTGTCTGCATAAAGCAGATGGTGCCTTGTGTAACTGAGATAATTCTCATTCTCCTCTGTCTTGCCTTCATTATCCATTTTTGGAGAGTGATTAAAGCAAACTCCGACTCCTTTCTTTTCTATATTCTAGGATGGGGAAATCGAAGCCCTTAACTTGCTTACCTTGATGCTTGCAATGTTTCTCCAGGCAATCTGGTGGGCGGAGTATATGTTATGTATGTAGCATTTTATAGCCCAATCCCGTCGAGAAAAAGGCCGGTGGAGCACACACTCCGCCAGTCTAGGATGTCGCAAATGCGCTGTAAAGCATGTTTGCGGCACCCGGCAAGTAGGCAGCGCCAGCACCGAGGCCAGCACCACTCAATTTGCCACAGAAGCTGCACCTGCCAAGGAAGGCAAGTTCCCTGCAGGGTGATGGAGGCGCGTGAGGAGGGCAAAATGGGGTGTTCCAGGGGGAAGGGATTGGTCGGCTGGCCCGGGAAGGGGAAGGATCATCAGAGGCCTTGTCTGCCGTATCTTATCCTTCTTCCCAGACCTGGCCGCCATTACACAGGGTTCTCAAATGTGCGCCAGCAAAATAGCTGGTGCACATCCGAGTAGAGCCATCAGGGCAGCTAGGGCTCTACTTGGGGTAAAGGGACAAATGTCCCCTTCCCCTAAGGAGAGCTCCAGCTGTGCCGGTGCTACACCCTATCTGGATTTGCAGTGCGGGCTGTATGCCCACGCTGCATCCTCGCCAGACAGGATTGTGCTGCTAGTGATTCTTAGCTGAGATAGTCAAAGGGAAGAATGGCATAGTAAGACAAGTCTCTTGTTCTTGCCGTTATATAATTAGGTAAAGGTAATGGTTACCTTTGCTCGAAAGCCAGTTGTTACAGACTCTAGGGGGCGATGTTCATCTCTGTTTCAAAGCTGAAGAGCCAGCAATGTCCAAAGACGCTTCCGTGGTCATGTGGCCGGCATGACTCAATGCCAAGGCGCACGGAACGCTGTTACCTTCCTGCTGATGTGGTGCCTATTAATCTACTTGCAATTTCTTGCTTTGAAACTGCTAGGTTGGCAGGAGCTGGAGCCGAAACGGTAGCTCAAATTGTCACGCTCTGTGTGTATGTGTGTGTGTGTGTGTATAACACGCAGTTATATAATTACTCTTAAGTAAATCACAGGCATGTTTGCGTGGGCTGCTGCTTAACATGCCAAGCCTTTCCATGATCCAGCGCTAACACAGAGGGCCCAATTCACACCAGAAGCTCCTCCATAATGCTACTGCAGCATCGCTGTTCTGAATTCGGGTTTAGTAATGGCACATTTCTTCCTAAAAATGTAAAATTTCCAGAAATTTTGAACTTGACCCCCCCCCCCACACACACACTATTTTCCTCATTTCCACCTCTGTCCGCCTGCTTGCCTCTCCTCCTCCTCCTCTCAGTCCCTGAATTGGAAAAGGAAGAGGGGGGGCACAGCAGAAGTGTGGAGGAAAGGAGAGTGGTGGGCTGGAGTGTTGGAGGAAGAGAGAGAGGCTGACCCATCACCAAGTAAGGGGTGCAGCATTTGGCCACCCCCTCAGGCACCAGGCCAAGGGCCATGTTTATCACTCCTTATTCTGCAAGGCTTAGGAGGGGCTATGGCAGCAAGGGAGCTGACCACGTAAGCCTCCCTGAGTCAAAGAGTCACAGACAAGCAGTGGGCGATGAAGCAAGCCCTAAACTGCAAGAAGGCAGTAGCACTGAAGCCAAGACAACTGATGGGCAAGTCTTGCTTGGAGGGACAGGGAGCTTAGAGGGTGAGAGGAGACCCACAGGATTAGCTGACCGGCCTGCCCTGGCTCAGCAGCTTCAGTTATACTCATGAAGATAGAAGGAGAAAAGCTGGAAAGGAAAGAGAGTTGCAGGATGCTACCAGACGTGGGTGCAGAAGCGTCGCCGGGTGGTGGTGGTCTGGCTCCGGGCGGGGGTGTGTGACAAAGCGGGCAGCAGCGACAACCACGCCATTTTGATGGTGGGAATAGAGGGCGGTGGTGGCGAAGGCGATGGGTTTGGCCCACCCTCCCCCGTGCGTCTCCGAAGGGATTTGCGGCGGCGATGTCACGTCCGGTGGTGACGTCACAGGGTGGTGCTTGGGTGCCAGTGGGCATGGTGGTCATGGGTTTGCAGCCAGACAGCAAGCCAGGATGCAACGGCTGAAAAGAGAATGAAGAACATGAGGCTCTAAAGCAGGTGTGCAAACTCATTTCACACAGCAGGTTGAATAGCATTCATGGGGAAGGGGAAACGACATCGTGGCAAGAGTTAAACATCCCTAGCCTCGCTCCAGAGTCCTAATCCAGATCAGACTTTTCCGTGGCTACAATTTTACAGTAAAAATAAGCCCCTGACAATGACATGTTGAACATCACGTCTAGTGTGGCCCTTGAGCATAACTAGCAAGCTATCCCAGCCAAAGAACTCCCATGTGAGATCAGGCATCAATTCCAACCTTACGGAGTTCATACAAACAGAGACTTGAAGTGGCAAATAGGTCCCGAAGGGGTGTTCTAAGGCTTAAGGAAACCAACCATGGTATTTATGTTTTTAATTTGCGATCGCTAGGAAGCTGGAAGTCTTTGTTTCATTCTGTGTCCTCTTCAACCTATGGTTTATGTAACTAACACTATCATATTCCCTTCTGATATGTGTGCATCATTCTGAGTGGGCATTCTTTCACCCTAACAGATGGGCCTGAGCATATGCATGCCAGGAAACCATCCCATGCATCACGTTTATTAGAAGACAGCTTGTCACGGAGGAATGTTGAAAAGGCCCCTCTGCACACAACCACCACACAAGATGAGGAGGACAGAATCATGTGGAACCCTCCCCCTCTCCAGTACGTCACAGTACTTAACATTTTATCCAGTCTCACTTTAAAAAGCCAAAGCAAAGTCTTAATGCGAGAGCTTTATGGAAACTGCTAGACGGCCTTAAAGCTGGAGCAGAGATTACCGGTATATTTGCCAGGAGGGTGCCAGTGAGAATAGTCCTCCCTGCTAAAAAATTCCTCCCCTCACTGCAATGTTTCACAGTACTCATCAGCATACAGATCAGGGGCACCAGCAAGCATCCATGCCCACAATCCACGTGCCAAACATCCACAGGGGAAGAATGCAGAGACTCCCAGTGTCACGGCCCCAGCAGACATGCTGCTTTCGAAATCTTCTCGTTTCCATCCCCTCTATATTCCTAGGATTAAGTCTGTGACTAAGAACATAAGAAGATAAGAAGAGCCCTGCTGAATCAGGTCAAGGGCCCATCTAGTCCAGCTTCCTGTATCACCAGATGCCTCAGGGAGCACACAAGACAACAAGATACCCGTATCCTGTCGCCACTCCCTTGCACCCAGCACAGAGAAAACCTACTTCTACAACCAGGAGGTTGCTTATCCCCATCATGGCTTGTAAGCTGTGATGGACTTTTCCTCCATAAATCTGTCCAATCCCTTTTAAAGGCATCCAGGCCAGGTGCCATCACTACATCCTGTGGCAAGGAGTTCCACAAACCAATTACACGCTGGCAGTGAAATAGACTAGCCGTGAAATAGAGTCAGGGGGAAGTTTTCACAAATGATTCATCATCAAATGTACAAACGTCTAGATTACAGGCATGTATTGGTTTATTTTTTTTTCCTACAAAGAGGGAAATCTTATCAAGAAGCAAGGAGAAATGGGAAGGGTGGGCAAGGCCTTGAGGAGAGATCACGGCAGGTTAGCTATGATAGAGAGGGGGACTGGTTTAGGCCAGTAGGCTATTGCTGTCCTGGTCGAGCAGTCTGCCCTTGACCTTCAGGCTTCTCCATCAAGACTCCAATGTCCTGGAGTGGGGCGTAGAGTCCACCTAAGAATCAGAATGTTTGTGTGTCCCATTCAAGAAGACCAGTCTGAGAAGAAAGGCATAAAAACAAACAAAAGGGATCCTATGTGGAAGTCTCAACAATACAGAGGAGCTGGGAGATGGCAGACAGAGAAGGAGAGCAAGGTTGCGACACACATGAGAAACTGAAGGCAAAGGGAGAGGAGAAATTTTCCTGTCCTAGATCTGCTGAATAAGCGTCTGAGGCTGCTGAGGTGTTGGGGACCTCAAGGTTAAGGAAACTGAGCCCAGAGAGGGGATTCATGCAGAGATGCACCCAGGCTGAGGTGAGGCCATAAAATAAAGAAAACCCTTCTGAGCATGTGCAGCTACAGGGTGCTCCTTCCCCCCTCCCTTCTTCTTTACCTTAAAGGGCCATACACCAGGATATCACTTCCAAAACTTAAGGCAAAGAGGACAAATACCTGTAGTTATGACAGGAGACCGATTTCAGCAGCATCCACATGGCAAATTTAACATGCTATGCATGCTAGTGTTTTGTAACTGATAATGGATTTTTAAATGTCATAATCATGATATACATTTGCTTGCTTTTAAATCACACCCGCATTTCTCCTTTGAGTATCACCTACATTTTTGAACAGTTCTCATAGCCATAGTCCTGTGTGGTTATAGCTGCAAAAAGAAAACCTACAGTCTGCCAAACCATCAAAGCCTATGATCTGGGTTGCACAGGCATGAGAATACTCAAGCCTTCTTGTAATACAGTAATTATGAAACAGCTTCCTTAATACAGCTGAAGTGTTGGGAGAAACATTATATTGATATTCTCTAATGAGCATAAACCTCTTTATAAATTGTTTCCTTTTTATTGACTCAAAAGCAAATGTAACCATGTCTGCTATATGGTAATACATTGTTATACCTGATAATGGTTTGATGGGCTTGAATTTCCAGCATCGGCAAAAATGATCATTAGATTGTAAAGGGTGGCAAATATGTTTTATCACTTGACAATGGAATCCCTTCTTGAAAAGTAAAACTATAGGTAGGTCATTGATTTTAAAAGGTCAGGGTTAAAACGCTTATTATTAACAACTGTTTTATTCAGTTGTTCAGAGCATTCACCTAAATATGAACTCAGCAACAACATATTATTGCTAGCTGTATAAGGACAAGTCTGTGGCTCCTAGACAATGCTCAAGAAATGTTGTAATAAACTGTTTAATGGCTAAGGAATCAAAATCTTTGAACGTATTGGTTATATTGGTTATATGCTGGAGCTTGACTGGACCAATGCTGTGCTGTGTTTTGTAATGGCAGTAGCATAAGGTTTAAGTCAGGGGTTCTCAACCAGTGGTACTAGTACCACCAGTGGTACTTCGGCTGACTGCTGGTGGTACTCAGATCACCAGAACCTCACTGTGATGCAGCGCTTTTGGCGGTGCATTTTTGCTCCCAAGAGGCTCCTGTCTTTGGCTGAGCCTCTCGAGAATGCTGAGAAGGGCCCTCCCACCTGCCCAGAGCCTCCTACCTGCGTTTTCTGGCCTCCAAAAAACCTGAAAACCCAGATATGAAAACCCAGAAACCTAAATATGAACTCAGCATATTTCAGAAGTAACAGGAGAGTCATTGCCAGTCACGTCTGGTGGTACGCAGCAGGAGAGTCCCGCTGGAGGTGGTACTCGGCTGGGAAGGGGTTTAAGCCATTTTCACTGCTGGTGAAACAGGATTCTTGCCCAATCCAGCAAGATTGGGCCTGAAGTTGAATGGCAGATGTGCAGGAGAGTCAATATAGAGGTAGAATCATTTGCAAATCAAGTGCTATAATATAAAGGATTATTTTTTATTTATTTTAAAAAGTTATCCCTTACCTTTCTCCAAACAGAATTGAGGCAGCTTACAATAAAAGAAAAAGACAGAATTCAATATCAAGAATAAAACAGTTCAAAGAACCAATCCCAAGAAAAACAAAAAAAGGGGAGAACATTGCCAAAAATGGCAAACACAAAGGTTTCAGCCGATGCAATTAGGTAGAACAGGGCTTGGTGGATCAGTGGCTATAATCAGACATTATAAACCAGCTCTTTATTTAGAACTACTACCAAATTTCAACTAACAACATGAAATATGAGGCAAATTTGGACGATCTCATTCAGCAGAAACATCTGTAGGAATTTTATGGGAAAAGATAAATGTTTATGAGGTCAGTTACTATCTCAGGATTTCTTCATATCTCTATAACAATGCAAAAATTAACTCAAGGAATTCAGTTTCACAAGATACAGTGATGGCTGCTAACTTAGTTTTAAAAGGGGTTGGACAAATTAATGAAGCATAAGTCTATCAACAGCTAAATATTACATTTAAATAAAAATGTAGCTATAAGAACTCTGCTCAGAAGCAATGTAAGTCCCAGCATCTGATAGCAGAGCACTGTAGTTTTGTTCGACCTTATCAATATGATGATGCAGTTGAAGGTGCCACCACCAGTAGGAGGAGAAAACAGATGAGAGATCTTGCTAACTTTGTGGCCGGATCCATTCTTTTATTTCATCAGTCCACATAGACACCATTCACTCCACAGCTGCCAGAATAGACTTATGACTCAAACCTATTGGGATGTACCGCAGCTGGAACTAGTGTCCTGGTAGCGGTTGTGTTCTGGTAGCGGTTGACACTTTACAGATTGGTAAAAGACTTTCCAGAAGCACGCGGAACCACGCGCTTCCAGGCTGACACTACAGATCATAAGGAGGACCCTGTCAGCATTGGTAAGTAGGCAGGGTGGACAGAATGGGGCGAGAGAGTGGGAAAATCAGGGCAGAATGAGGGGATGGCCGGAGGCATGTCAGAGGTGAGAGGGGGTGGTGGTGGCATACAGCATGGGTGACTTATGCCAGATGCTATCCCCTCTGGAGTGGGCTGACGTGCCCCCTTTGTCTCCTCAGACTTACGCTAGCTAAAGAGCTGGCACAGGTCCGAGGAGACCCATTGGCAGTCAAGGGGCTTTTGGAGAGGGAACATTACCCCATACCCTCTGGCCACTGGTGTTCCTGACAATGACCCCTTGAGGTTGAAGCTGCTGCCACTAAACACTAGGTGAGTTAATACTAAAGCCTGCCTGATCCAGGATTTAATCCTGGACGACGTTGCTGACCTAGTGTGCATTACATGGACCTGACTGGATGAGGCGGGAGGGGTTGGTCTCTCCCAGCGTTGTCCGCCAGGTTTCCAGGTGCTGCAGCAGCAGCAGCTACAGCTTCAGGGGCAGGGAGGTGGGGTTGGTCTATCAGGAGGTCATTTCCCTTTCCAGGCACCCTGTCCAACAGTCCACTGGGTTTGAGTGCCTTCACGTTACGCTGGATGGGCGAGACAACTTGAGTTTCTGGTGTACCGCCTGCCTTGCTGCCCAACAGTTTCCCTGCCTGAGCTGACTGGGGTAATCTCAGGAGCAGCGTTGGAGTGCCCACAATTGTTGGTTTTGGAGGACTTAAATGCTCATGTCCATAGGTTACAATAGATTCCTTTTATACATTGGAAACCACCCAGGAGCAAACCAGCCCTTGACTTCAGTCCTTATGGGTATGCTCTATGATGCTTCTTTTTTTCAGTCCCTTTGGCCTCAGTCCACAGATGAAATACTGATGTTTTGGTATGCTGTGTTTTTCTGTAACCTGTCCTATGTTCGCTCAGTGAGAAACAACCTCCCTGGGATACCTAATAATTGTATCAGGGCAGCATGTAATTCCTTCCCTGTACACTGTACAGGATAAAGCCATAATTAAAACATAGCAAGAAAACACCTCCTTTATTGTCACACTCTTCCCGGCCACAACAGATCTGGCACTTTATCTCAGGATTAACATCCATAGCTTCCCTCTATGTATAGCTGTGGTGGATCTCCGCAACACACAGTGAAGGAGCCTGGCCTTGTGCGTTCAAAGGCCAGGTGTAATCCACACTGGACTACACTGAGGGTTGTTAAATCTGCAGTTGTTTTCTCCCCTTGCTCTCAAGTGACTCTCCCCTGCTATGAGATGAATTCTCAGATATCTGACCAAGATCCAATCTTCTTTCTCTTATCAAATTTAATAGAAAATGCTGTAGTTACAAAATTACAAGTGTGCCTCCTGGATAAATGTCAATCTATTTTTAAATGCAAGATCGGCACTGAAGCTTCTGCTGCAATGATGTATCGTTTCAAGCCTACATGGGGCCTGTTCATTGCTTATTTCACTGGGCTCTAACAGCCTTCATTCTGATACCATCGGCCCAGCTGTGGGATGCTCAGATATTGCCAGGAAGATTTTAGGCCACTTTCTGAAGTCATGATATCTGGCAGAGTAGCTCAGGATGAAATACAGAGTTATTTAACTTGGTACACTTTTTTTGTAGCATCGGATGTTGCATCTCCGCTTCCTATTATTGCTGCTATAACATGGCAGGAAGTGGAATAATGGGTTATTACAGTGGTTCTCAAAGTTCTCTCCACAAGGCGGGGAGAACAGTGAGTGCTTGCGGGGGTGGGGACAGTAGCCGTAGTGCTCCCGGGGGATTGTGCCACCGCCGGGGAAAAAGTGTTCTTTTTTTTAACTTATTGGGGGTCCTGACGGCTCTCTGGAGGATGTGGGGAGGCCAACGGCCCACTCTGCGGGCTTCCCCATGCTGTAGATCACCGCTCTGACACGTTTGTGACCACTTTAGGATTTTGTCCCGCTCTACATCGGAGCGACGATCTACAGCGCGGGGAGGGTGCAGCAAGTTTCCTCGCACCCTCCGGAGGGCTGCCAGTTAAAAAAAGAACACTTTTTCCCAGTGGCAGAGCGATCCCCAGGGGTGCCACTGCTGCTGCCACACTGTCCCCACCCCTTAAGGGAGCAAGGGCCAGCATCCGTTTCTCCTAGTGCGTTGCAACCCACCAATTTGAGAACCACTGTGTTATTAGGTATTTGGGACCTTGAGAACCAGGACTATGGGGGATGCAACACAACTCTGTGGTGCCATCATTCTTGAAGGTGTTTGTGCAGGCCTAATAGCTTGATTGCATTTATGATCAGGAAGTCAGTGCTCTCTGTAAGTTTATTTATTTAAATTTTATTTAAAGAATTTTTACCCCGCCTTTCTCCAGATCAGGGCAATCAAGGCGACTTGATTGTTGTTGCAGAACAAGGTGGTATAATTTTCTCTATACATTCCCAGAGCTGCACACTACTGTTTTATCTCTACACAACCTCAGCTGGGACATGAGTCCAATCTCTATTACAGGTGGGCCCCCATATCCACTGATCTGCTATCCACGGTTTCAGTTATCCACGGATCGCGGGGACCCCCCCAGGCTTTTATGTTTTCCCCAGTAAGCTTCGTTTCTTCCTTAAACAAACCTTGCTGCTTATTGCAGGCAAATAGAACGAGACTAAGTCCTAGAGAGGCTCTGCAAGGTTAACAAAAACCTTGCAGAGCCTAGGAGTCTCGTTCTACTTGCCTGCAATGGAGGCTGCTTCTCTGTTTGTTTTATGGAAGAAACAAAGCTTGCTGAAAGAAAAATAAGAGCTGGGGGACGCACACGCCATGGACGAGGTATTCGCTCCTATCCACGATTTTCAAGTATCCACGGAGGGGCCTGGAGGGGCCATATCCCAGCGGATATGGGGGGGAGTACTGTATTCCTCACCTTTCTTAGTTGCAATGCTATCCTACTATTGTCTACTGGGGACATCTTGCAACACACTGTATACGTACGGTAAGTCTCAGGATCAACTTCTAATTTCTTCTATTAAATCCTATGCAAGGTAACTATAATATCCTTTGCTTACTGAGGCCATTGAGATGGTGTAAAGCTATGACAAAACACAGATACATTTAAAACATTAGATGAACCCTCAAAACAAAGTGGGGGTGGGGAGAGAATAAATATATAAATATATAAGATTGATGTACATATATAAGCACATTCTCTCAGGTTGATACAACACACAGTAACAGAAGCAGTTTGATTTGATAAACTTGTATGTATGAGAGGTGAATAAATTTTCCTCATGAAAATGAATCTACAATGCATTTTTTTTAACATACTCAGATGATATGATGGCAATGGGCGACCCATATAACAAAAGTACCCCAGAGAGGAAGAGGAAAATGTCATTGGCAGTTGTGTTTTTAGTACTGCTGTATCCATTAAACATCTATCATGTGCCCATCATTGTAATATATTGTGCAAAAACAGTGACTAGCTGTAGTAAAAAGCCAGTAAGATTGACTAGTATGCTACACATGATTGCTGGTGACACAAACGAACAGGGTGAGTGGTGGGTGGGAGGATTGGGGTGGATCAGGGGAGGGACAGGGGGATGTCGGAGGCAGGAGGGGGTTATCCCAGTGTGAGCAATGTGCACCAGGTGCTATCCCCCTCCGGAGCCCCTTGACATACCCCCTTTGTCTCTTCAGACGTTCTTCAGCTAAATAGCTGGCGCAGGTCCAATGAGGCCCATTGCTGACAATATTTTCCCTTACGTACCTCTCCTAAGCCTCCCAATTCCCCCACCCATTGCATGCAGCACAGCCTATTTTGGCGCGTCTGCGTGCTATGGAGGGGGAAACCGTAGGATTAGTCTGTTAGCCTCTTGGGTGGGCCAGCCCTGAAAGAGTGGACAGAGAGAAGATCTTCTCCCTCCCTCACAACATTAGAATCAGGGATCATCCAATGAAATTGAATAGCAGGCAATTTTATACAGGTAAAAAGAGATACTTCACAAAGCTCCTAATTCATCTATGAAATTCATTACCCATCACCATAAAATGTGGTGATGGGCACTAGCTTACGGATAACCTTTCGGCACTGGAGTGAACGCAAACATGCCTTAAGACACGTTCGCACCTCCTCTAGAGTAAGGGAGGCCAGCACAAGGCCGAGAATGCGGCCGGTGGTGAAAGGTATGGTAAGTCTTCTGCTGCCGGCCGCATGGGTGGTCTGGCCGGCGAGGGATGAGGCCCATTGGGTGAGCCGGCCTGGGAGGGGCATTGGCCATATCCCCCTCCCCTCCGGGCCAGCTTGGCTGTTACATGGCCCCCTCCAACTTCCGCCAGCTATTTAGCTGGCGGAAATCCGAGGAGGCAGATAGGTCCGGCCCCGGTTTACACTTGGGGAAGGGGACGAACATCCCTTTCCCCGAGTAGACCTCCGGCCCGCTGCATCCTTACACAGGATTTGGCTGAAAGATTGATTTAAATGAGGATTAGAGAAATTCATGGAAGACAAGTCTGTCGCTAGCTATTAGTATGATTGCTGTCTGCTACCTCCAGAATCTGAGGCAGTGAGCCTCTGAAAACCAGTTGCCACTGAGCAAGGGTGGCAGAGAGGTATGGCTTCATCTCCTGTTCACTTGCTACCCAGAGGCAACTGGGGGATCGGGGTGGGAAACAGGATGCTAGACCTAGGTGGGCCTTTTGCCTGATCCAGCAAAGCTCTCTTGATATGTTCTTAAGGTCCGCCTCAAGGCAATTTCACATATGAAACAATGATTAAAAATATATATATATATCCACCACCCTTCATTCAAGGATGCCAGGGCAATGTACAAAATAAACACAAGTAAAATCATTCAGCAGCAGTCTTTGTTGGGAAGACAGGCAGAACAGAAGTGATTTTTTTTTTCAATTGATCCAAAATAATGTGATTTTCTGAGCTTCCACCCACTTAAATCAGCGAGCCTCTTTCAGAGACAAGGCAATGGGCCCTTCCTTCAAGAGAATATGAGAAAAATATGTTTAAAAAACCTCTTATCCACACAGTTTGTTGACTGGTCTCTGCTTTTAAATTCTTATTGCCTCAGGCTGTTAGATCAATCTATTTTTTCCCTGTGACTAGTTTGCATCCTAGATATAGAGAACAAAGAAACTATTGGAGTGATCTGAGTTTAAAGCAGCAAGTCGTGGATGTCATATTTGTAGTCACATGGTAGTTAACATTCAGCTGTTCTTAAGAATAAGGGGGATTTTAATGTATTTTAACATCACAGAGCTTCCCCCTCCCCATTGCTTTTTTTTGCTTTTCTTTTTTAAACAGACAATCAAAACATGCAAATATTGATAATTCTGCCAGAAATGTATATATTCATCAGTCTCATTTTTGGGACATAGGCTCCATTTTGTGAAAAGAATCTCAGGTGGTTCAAAGAATCTCTGGTGTTTCTATGTCTCTGTTTGCCGCTGCCTCCATCTAGCCTTACAAGTGAACAGTCTAATTAGGATCATCCCTTGTAATTACAGTTATACGAATAGCATTGTTCTTCTGTGCGAGTTTTATCTCTGTACCATAAACTAAGCAGTTACTTCAGACTATTCCACGCGCATTCTGATTCATGAAAGGGCATGGTGAGGTGATCTCATCCAAGGGTAATCTGAGGTGAGAGCACAAGAGGATTTCTCATCGAACAGTCAGTCAATGATTATTATCCACAATACCAAAATAGAACCTCCAGATGCAGAGGCAGTATTCCTCTGGAATACCAGTGTTTGGGGGAAAACGACAGGGGAGACGTGTGGCATTCATGCCCTGTTTGTGGGCTTCCCAGAAGCACCTGGTAGCCACTGCTGGAAACAGGACACTAGACTAGAGAGTTCTTTGGTCTGATTCAGCAGGGCTTTTCTTATGCTGATGTTCTTAGAACTGAAGGGTGGAATAAAATCAGAGTTTCTTTTCAGCTTTGTTGAATTAGCAGCTGCGCCCCACAAAGTTTTATCTTTCCCATTCCCTTTGTCTATTTAGACTAGATTTCCTTACCAGACCTTGCTTTCAGTAGCAAGGATCATACCTTTGCTTCTTTCAGTAAGGGGGGGGGAGTGTTGACCCTTCTGCAGCTTTAGTTCATGTCCCTTCTAGTACACATCCCCTTGTTCTTGTATTTGATACAAGTCTTCTGACATCTCTCCTTTTCTATTCCCTTCAGATAAATGCTGTATAATATGATGAGGTCCAACCTTAACCTCCCCTTTTTTTCAGAGAGAACTGACCTAGTTTCTTTGACTTTTTTTTGTGAGCAAGCTTCTCTAGTCCGTTGAGGCTGGCCTCTGCCAGACCTTCTATATCTTTTGATCTTTTTAGTTATAGGTCTCTTTCTTGAAATAACTAGAAATCCAAAGTTTAGTGCATTTTCCGTCAAGAGTAGCACTCATAATTGTTCTCACTAGTAATTCTCTGAATTATGCATTTAAAAACGTTCAGCCCTTTGTTCCAGGTACTCTCCACATCATTCAGTAGAGAGAAACATAGCATCTTGGTAACACAACATTACAAAGATATGTATGAAATGCTATTTATATTAGAGGCAAACCTTTGCCAGTCCTCATTAATCAGAGGCTAAATCTTGTGACTGACTTTGACTGGCACAATAAGGGACCTAGGGGATATAAAGCCGCTGAATATTTGGCTTCTACCTTTTCATTCACTTTTCCGCAAACTCTTATTTCATTCAACTTTCCTTCCATATACATGTTATTTTTAGCTGTTTGTTTCCAGGTTTATTTCCTGCCTAGATTCTTTAATTCATCACGGAGCTCTATTATGTCTTAATCTTTTCCTTCCTTTATGGAGTTTCATTTTCTTCCCTTGCCCTCTTGGTTTTCATTTCTATCTATATGCCAACTTCCTTAAATAATAATAAACTTTCTTCAGTGGGTGTTTTTTTTTTTTTTGTCTCTCTGACTAGTGAACATTTTGAAGTAGAAACAGCATGGACCTGGGCACATCAGCTTAACTCCTCTCTTAGAGCTAGTGTTTTATTTACAGGGGAAAGAAAACATAAAACTACCATACAAAGTCAGACATATCAGATTCTATCAGTGATCTATATTGCTCTTTTCTATTTCTTACAATGGACAGTATTATGATCTATGGAGGAGGTGAATACCAGTATGAGCAAGTGGAGACATGCAACAAAATGTTGCTGTGTATCTTTGTCCCCTAAAGGCCAGTGGCGTTTCTACACCCACCCACCCGCACCACAATCCTCGCCCCCTGGGGGTGTGATGTCATTTTCGCGCGCTGCCAAAATTTTGCATGCTGGCGCGGCATGAAAACACCCCCCCCCCAGCTTTTTGGCTACATTTTTGAGCCAAACGGAGCCAGGACGGGTGGGTGGGCCCATCCTGCGGCCGAAGACGACGGAATGAAGACAACAAGCGGCGGAGGAGGCAATGGATCCAGAGGCAAGTAACCCCCTGCCACTGCTTGGTGCCCCGTTGCCTTGGGGCCCACCGTCCCCCCAACGACGCCTCTACTAAAGGCCCAATCTTATCTGGATGCTGCACCAACATTGCACAGACACTTGTGCGATGTCTGTCGTATCCTAAGCCTGGCCAGCAAAGGCTAGGGAGGAAGGGAGACAACAGAGGCCGAGCCACATCCTGCTAGCTCAGCAAGCCCAGCTTCCATGCTTGTGTCTCCGGCAACCACGACGCTACTTGGATGCCATCACCGGCTGTGGCCCCAGAGCCATGATGCAGCCCCAGCAACCTATCTGTGCATGTACAGCAGTTGCCCAGTGACTGAGCAATGCCACACAGATGCACCCCCAGACCTGCACACCAGACAACAAAGCCACCTGCCAAGCCCACCCCCAGGCAGCAGCCCCATCCCCGTGGAAGCTGTCCTTGGAGCTGACTGAGGCAGGGGCGATGGGGGAGGATCCCCTGTCTGCTAACACAGAGACGACAAGTGTGACCAGGTCAAAGCTTTTATTAAACAGCATCAGTGCTGGAGCAGCTGAAAGAGAAACACGAGTGGGGTTGCCAACCACCTCATTCCAGCAGGGCTGTTGTGCCATTGCAAGTGCTCAAACAGACAGCCACGTAACAGGTGCCAGTGAGGTCTGGCTGCACCAGTTGGCTCACTGTCTGCCATGGGGTTTGCAAAGCCACAGGGGACTGACTGGAAGGAGTAGGTCAGCAACCTTGCTGAGCAGCAGCTGGGTTAATCGTGGTCATTGCAGTCGGGCTGGAAACTTCCCTTGGGGAAGACCCCTCCTTGAAGTCATGTCTTCACCTGTGGCACAGCTGCCTGTGGGGAGCACACAGAGAGAAAAAGGCTTAGACAATGGCATTGGTCACACCTGTTCCCTGGCTTGAGATACATACTTGGTGTTTGTGAGGGAGTGTGGTGCTACCCAAGACGGTGGAACACCCTGCCAAAACAAGTTTGCCTAGCCCAGTGTTTCCCAAACGTTTTTGACCTGCGGCTCCCTTGACCATTGGCAACCATTGGCAGAGGCTCCCCACTACATGATGCTGATGCCTGCCAATTGGCATTGCACTGTTTTCCGAGAGGGTTCCGTGGCACTCCGTGGCTCCTCTGGCTGGTTTCCGTGGCTCCCCTGGGAGCCACGCCTCCCAGTTTGGGAACCACTGGCCTAGCCCCATTGCTTGCCTTTTGACAAACAGCCAAGTCTTTTCCAGCAGTTGTTCTGAGGTATGGTTTTTTTTTTTTAATTTGTTTTCTGTGTGCTGGTGCTCCCTGTATGGTTTATTTGATTTTACAATTGTAATGTGGGTCCAGAACCAATTTTTGGTGGGTCCTGAAAAAACTGACAAGCTGATAGCTGACAAGGAAAATGTATTGATGAGCCCTATGGAAACCGAAACGGAGCAGCACGTGCATGTTTACTCACGAGTAGGCAGCCATGCCTTGTTCCACTTCAAAGGGTAAGCCAAGGGGAATGCAATGCCACCAGAATGGTCCTGATCTGATGAATGCAGGCCCCCCCAAAACTCTTGAAAAGGAAGTCCCTCCCTCCAATCTGACTAGGAAAATGTATGGAAAGCAAAACTGAGCTACATGTACTTGTTTACTCACAAGTAGGTGACTGCCTCAGCTCTTAGTGAAGGCCAGGTGAAGAGGAATGCAAGGCCACCAGAACCAGAATAGTCCAAATCCAATAAACGTGGAGCTCAACAAAAGCTCTAGAAGGTGGTCAACACCCCCACACCCCCTATTCACCAAGTAGGAGCGTAACACAGTGCCCCAAACCCCCAACTTGGTCAATTGGCCCAGAAGGACACCATGATCGATAGTGTCAAAAGTCGTTAAGAGGTCTAGCAGGACTAACAGGCACTGGCGTCACTACAGGGGGGGCGGAGCTCTAAGTGCTTCTGAAATCAGAGCCTCCTTTACACAGACCAACAAAGCGGCCCCGCCCCCTCACTCTCCGAGCCTTTCAGGGAAGTGAAAGCAACGCGCAGGGAGTCTCCTGCACTTGCTTTCGCTTCCCTGAAAGGCTCCGAGGGTGAGGGGGCGGGGCCGCTTTGTTCGTCTGTGTAAAGGAGGCTCTGATTTCAGCAGCACTTAGAGCTCCACCCCCCCTGTAGTGATGCCAGTGCTAACAGGGACACACTCCCCTGTTCAGTCCCCAGCGTAGGTCATCCACCAAGGCAACCAAGGCTGTTTCTGTCCCAAAGCCTGGCCTGAAGCCAAATTGAAAGGGATCCAGATAATCTGCTTCATCCAAGACCAAGACCCTCTGGAGTTGAGACGCCACCACCCGCTTGATCACCTTGCCAAGAAATGGGAGGCTAGAGACTGACCGGTAATTGTCCAACACCATGGAATCCAAGGAGGGCTTTTTCAGAAGGGGTCAAACCACCGCCCACCTCAAGGCAAAATGGCTTCCTTCATTACCATGCTCAGAAAAAAAAACCCACCATGCTCTTTTTCTGGCTCTCTGCACCACTTCAGAATACAGGTGGGATTGAATAACTAAAGGTTCCCCTGTGAAAGTTACTCTCTCACACAGAAAGCTAGCATCTTCTTTCAGACATCCTAGTTTTTTATGTGTACAAAATAGTTTATGTGCAGAAATATTTAGTCATGTGTGAGCTCTCACCTGTATTCTGAAGGGTGCTACTACAATCCTGGGAGGCTTTTATCAAGTAGTTTTTCAAACACATAAATTAGCCCTAAGTCTGTCTAATTTAATAACCATATAGGAACTGACATAACTGTGGATAACCTAGTACATGATTAACGCAGTAGTTTATTATAAACATTAAGTTTATTAGTTTGTTTTACCTTTTCAGGCTGCCCTAATTTACCCTATTCTTCTCTTCCTCCAGGATTTCAAAAAAGACATGCATTACCACAAAAGTTGCTGGATGAAAGCACAAACTCTACCGAGTGCCATTACCAGCGCAGGTCTGACAGAAATGTCAAAGGCATAAGTTATTGGTTTTGTCCTCTTGAAACCTTAGAATATGTTCCCCAAGTCAGTCTTTTATGGAGATATATTATCTCTCTGAGAATTTCTTGTCAAACTATGTTAAGTAAATAAAGGAGAGGTGAAATATCAGCAACAAAGCTAACAAATGGAACCAAATGTTACACTTGAAAGAACAGATCCAGCTGTTTACCATGCTAATCCAAAATGAAATGAAAATGTGTGTTTTTCATCTTTCCAGTGGGGGACCTTAAATACAGGTAGATGAGGGCCCTAACAGTGTGTGTGTGTGTGTGTGTGTGTGTGTGTGTGTGTGTGTGTGTGTGTGTGTGTATGGTTGGAACAGTGTAATCTGTAAAAAGAAAGGCTTTTGATTTTGTGTTTCAAATCTCTAGTACCAAGCAAGGGAATGAAAATCTTTAATAGTGTGACATTCAGAATGTGACAGGTCAAAATACAGTTTTCTTTACCGCAACTTAAAAAGACATTTCAGAGAGATAATTAGTCATATTTTATAAGTAGGACAATATTCCATATACTTATTTTTATCATGAATGTCTCAGGTCATGACTCATCAAGACAACAAGCACGAATCAATGAGCGATAACAGCAGAAGTTTCTAGAGCAGCACTTCTCAAACTGTGGGTCATGACCCACCTGGTGGGTCACAGCCCGATGCTGAGCCCTAGCTGGGCCCACCTACCCACCCTTGCCTCCGTTTGGTTCCAAATTGGAGCCAATAGGAAGCAACTCGAAGTTGCAATTCACCTTGGCCTGCCGCTCCCACGTTGTGCCAGGCATGGGACAACCTCTGAAGCCTCCACAGAAGCAACTGGAAATTGACTTCTGGTTTACTTCCAGGTTCATGGGAAGTCACTTTCGGTTGCTTCCTGAGGCCTGCGGAGACCAGTGGAGGCCCACCGCGGGGGGACAAGGTGGCTCATGGGGCGCTCTGCAGGGATGCAGGTGGGTCGTGGCAGGTGTGTATGCGTTTGAGAACCGTTGTTCTAGAGCAGTGGTGGCCAACCCGTGGCACGCCATGTGCCACATTTTATGTAGATAATCTTGAGCGTGCCACTTTAAATAAATAATAAATCTAAGCTGATGAAAATATTTAAAGTACAGAGACAGTGCAAGAATAAGGCACAGTGGGGTGCAGAGACCTCCTCTAGTGCCACAGGCTTGGAAAGGGGTGCTGGGGTCGAGAAAGAGAGAGGGACTTCAGTGGTCAGCTCAAACAGGAACAGCAGTGCGTGCCACTTCAAAAGGCTCGGCGTGCCACTAAGTGGCACCCGTGCTGTGGGTTGGCCACCTATGTTCTAGAGCATCCCAGTCTTTTTCAGCAGCCATGGTGGCATTGAGAACTAAGTTAGGCCTACTGCCTAAAGTTCTCCATTAGGACTGAAGGAACAGACAGTCACGGAATATGCACTTCCCCAAAGCAGCTTGAAGACTCTGTTTCTATATGATAAGAAGTTTGAGGTGAGGAGAGTACAGAGCAGCCTGATTATAATCAATGGAGTACAAGGGTATTTTGCTTGCCAAAGATGGTTTCTTCCACAATCTTATGGAAATTAGTAGGCAGCTCTGCTCCCCTAATGGGGTTATGAAGGCCCATGCACAATCTACTCTCTGCCTTCTGACTTATAGTCAGTTCTCCAATACAATGTACTCTAGGAAGAGAAAAGGGGAAATGTAGTGGGCTATACAAATGGTTGCCAGGCAACCATTGCCACAGCTCTTCCTGATCAAACTGTAAGATCGTTACCTAGCAACTACTCATGTCCCCCTGCTCCCATTCAGTATGAAGTTTGGTGTAAATTTTTGTGGGCCATTTACAGCCCAATTCTATGGGCTTTGATAACTGGCAGAATGTGTGTTCTGCCAGCGCTGGCTGCTGAAAAGCAGCTGTAAAGTGCCTTCCAGCAGGGTGCTGAGTAGCATGCTGCTGGGGCAACAGTGCGAAGGCCGGAGCCTTCCTGTACAAGTTGCCGTAGCACTAGCCACCTGACAAGGAAGGTAAGATGGCGAGGGAGGCAGAATGGGGCAAGGAGGAGGAGAAACTGGGCGGGGTGGGGGGGGAGAAACGTGGGCAGGGAGGCTGTAGGAGGTGGTAGATCCAGCGGCGATGGTGCGTGCCAGATACTATCCCCTCCAGCAGCAACCTCCCTGCCCCTTTCTCTCCTTGTACTTGCACTAGTGAAATCACTAGCACAGGTCCAAGGAGGATTTGGAGGTCCACTAGCACAGGTTCACTGTGGAGTGGGAGGTACACAGGGGTAAGGTAAAGGTAAAGGTGACCCCTGACAATTAAGTCCAGTCGTGTCCGACTCTAGGGTGTGGTGCTCATCTCATCATTGCAAAGCCGAAGAGCCAGCGTTGTCCGAAGACGCTTCCGTGGTCATGTGGCCAGCATGACTCTCCTTGCCGCAGCGCGTAGCATGCAGCTGGAACACGGAGCGCTGTTTACCTTCCCGCAAGCGGTACCTGTTTATCTACTCACATTAACATGCTTTGGAACTGCTAGGTTGGCAGGAATAGTGGCCTTCCCACTGCTGAGTGGCCTTCCACTCAGTCTTCTTTGCCCAGCCACGCCAGATCATGAGACAAGGTGATTCGGTTTCAAAATGGGGCACATTTATTGATCATAAGAATCAATAAGCATGATCCTGAGCATGATCCAGCAGTGTGACGCAGTGGCAAAGAAGGCTAATGTGATTCTAGGCTGCATCAACAAAAGTATAGTATCGCGATTGAGATAACTAATGATACCACTATGTTCTGCTTTAGTCAGACCTCACCTGGAAATTTGTGTCTAGTTTTGTGCACCGTAGTTTAAGAGGGATATTGACAAACTGGAGCCGGTTCAGATGACCAGGATGATGAAGGGGCTGGAGACAATGTCCTATGAAGACAGGTTGAAGGAGTTGGGCATATTTAGTTCAGAGAAGAGACAGTTAAGAGTGGACATGATAACTAGAAGGACTAGGACAAATGAGTTTAAATTAAAGTAAGGGAGATTTTGGTTAAATGTTAGGAAGAACTTCCTGACAGTACAAAGTGTTCATAAATGGAACAGTCTGCCTTGGAAGGTGGTAGACTCTCCGTTGTTGGAGGTCTCTAAGCAGAGACTGGATAGCAGGGATGTGGATCAAGTCTCTGACTCCAAGTCTCGAGTCAAGTCCCAAGTCTCTGGGTCCAAGTCTCAAGTCAAGTCCCAAGTCTCTGGGTCCAAGTCCCGAGTCTTTGGTTGCAAGTTGCAAGTCCCTATCTATTTAATGGGGAAAATGGGTTTAAACTTGAATAAAATTTGACTTGTCATAAAAGGCTCCAAGTCTCAAGTCAAGTCTTTTGAGTCTTTTACAATTACCAAGTCAAGTCTTTTGAGTCTTTTACAATTGCCAAGTCAAGTCCGAGTCAAGTCATTGACGCTACTTGAGTCTGAGTCAGTAGACTCAAGTCTACATCACTGCTGGATAGCCGCCTATCAGGGATGTTGTAGTTGTGGACAGCCTGCCTGGGCAGGGAGTTGGACTTGATGATCTTGTTTGAACTGTATGATTCTATGAGTTAGTACAATTGGGCTGCAATCCTATACACATTGACCTGGGAGCTGGTCCCGTTGAACTCGGAGGAACGTACTTTTGAGTAGACATGCCTAGAATTGTGCTGTTCGTGTGTCTTACCTCAAAACATTAGCATCCCTGGTTCATTGGCAAAGAGAACAATGACTGCTATACGATCCAATGTAATTGCAAAAACATAGTACTGCTTCTATTTGCTAGTTTCATTTTAACAGAGAAGAAAAAAGAGCACTGATATAATTTGTTTTTCATAGCCATTTTCCAAGCAAATACATCTGGTGACAAAAAGAAGGAGGTGTTGATAGGGTGGGATTTTGCGCGTGCATTTGTGTGTTAAAGCAGACTGTTTACATTGTTAATACACTTGATGTTCTTCTTCCTCTGCTCTTGCTCCAGATCTTCTCCTCTGCACCACTGCACGAAATAAATTAACAAGTTAGCAACATGACTACAACACACCAATATAGGCGTCCCTATTACACAGCCTGTCATTGGCACTCAGGAATCTGCTGGAATGTGACAACTTCACAGCAGAAGGTCACTTCCCCCAGTCACTTTCTTCCATGCTGCTTGGAGGCAACCATTCAGAGGAATGATTTGTTATGGTAGAATAACATGCATATTTGTTAGCTAATTCATTCTGTTAAAAAAAAAAATCCCCTCAAATGAGATGAAAAACAAGCACAGATCTGACAAATGGCATTTAATTATATCTGAGCCTAAAATTCGTAATACATATTTATGCTGCCCTAAGACGTACATTCAACCAAAGTCCCTTTTCATCCTCATAGCTCGTCATTTTTACCCATTAACATGGGATGAGAGCAAAAATGATGAGTGGCTGAAGATTTGGTATGTACCAAAATGTCCTTATAATTTATACCTGTTTAAGCAGGACAATTAGCTCTGGAAATGCCTCTACCAGGTTAGTAGTGTCAGCACCCTGTCTCTAACACCCTGTCTCAGTTAATGTTTTACTTGTATTGGAACATTTCACACTATCTATTTTTGTTGTTTCCAATTTACCTTTCAGTGCAGAAAGCAGCCAGGCCTTCTCCTGGTCTGGGCACAGCGTAAGATGAACCCTGCCTTCCTTCCCAGCTGAATTAGAAACAGGGGAGATGCCATAACTCAGTCCTGCCTGGAAGCCACAGTCTCTGACTAGGAAGCCCTGAAGACAGGTGAGCTTTGGCTCCTCAGAGGAGCTGTACACCTGCCCCGAACCACTCTTTTCTGCTCCATGTGTTTTACCTAGGGCATTCAGAACAATTTCTAAGATTGAGTTCTGGTGAGCCTTGAGCTCAGATTAAACCTAGATTGAGGGACACCCATGAACTTATTCATTTCAGAAGGGCATATGTGAGCAAAACTGTTGTAGCTACATTAGGATTACTGCAGAAAGGTAGTAGTTGTGGGTGGGTGGTAGTACAGGCAGTGTTCATATAGTTTTCCACAAATGAATTCTGGTGACGTGCTCTGCAGCTTTGGCACCTGATCAGCCTTTGCCTTCTTTGTTGTGTGATTAGTACAACTGAATAGCTGGGTTTCTCACAATCATTGGTTTGTTACCATGTTGCTCACCACAAAGCAGAAACATTCCATGCAAGGGATCTGCCTTTTAAACAACCAGACAAACAAACAAAAACCCCACTTAGCATTGCATCTACCTACCTGGTCTAAAGTTCAGCCAGATCTTTTGGAGTCTTTTGCATCGTTCGCAGTGAGCTTTGGCTCAAACCCCTAAGTTCTGCTGCTTTCACTCTTTCTGCTTGTTAAACCACAATGAGATCAGAGCACAAGGAGAGACAGTATGGTGCAGGGTCTTACAGTGTCAGACTAGTTGTGCAACCCTGATGAAGAATCCAACGGTGGAGCGAGTGCTCCGCCACCGGAAGCTGTCACGAACGTGGCATAAAAAGCATGTTTGCAATGACTCGCGAGTAAGGGCTGCCGGTGTGAGGCCGGCATCCCTTACGTCATCGTCGGATCGCCCATGCGGCCGCTGGAGGAGATAAGAGATCCCCCTGTGACCGCATGGGTGGTCTGGGCGGCGAGGGAGGCCGGGGGTGGGTTGGTGGATCTGGCCGCCATATTCCCATCCCCGTTCCGGCAGGCATGGCCCTTACATGGCCTCCTCTTACTAAATCCGAGGAGGCCCATTGGGGCTTCCCCATTTTACACCCCTTTCCCTGAGTAGACCTCCGGGCCGTTCTGGAGCGACCCAGAACGGGCCGGCCGCCGGATAGTTAATCAGGATTAGGCTGCCCAAGTGGGAACAGTCAGGTTAAAATCTGCACTCAGCCATGAATCCCCATATTCGGCCTTGGGCCAGTCACTTTCTCCAGGATGATTGTGAGGGCAAAATGGGGAGTACTACTATGCTCACCTGAGATCTTTGGAGGAAAGGCAGAATAAAACTACAGTAAATAAATACAATCAGACGGGGAAGCCCCAGTGGGCCTCCTCGGATTTAGTAAGAGGAGGCCATGTAAGGCAATCAGGCATAATTGAGACAAAATATGGTTCTTGTGAAAGGAGTTTGTGAAGAGGAACCTCCAAAGGGTTGTAGGGCCTTCTAGAATGTTGGCTTAAATTTTTGGAAAACAAATAAACAGAAAGAAAAATGTACGGTAAGTACTGTAATGTGATCAATAACTGAGACAAGGCTTCATTGTTGAATATCCTTAGTCAAAATGTTGTACTTTTCACATCTTTCATTGAATCCTAGAGTTCCTGAGCTTAGTATTGTCTCCCTCTCCATCCAGCCTATCTTTGTGGTTTATCAAGCCGGTATGTTTTTGGTTGTATTTATTTTATTGATCAGGATTTGCCCACTGGGCTCTCTGCTTTAGCCTTATCAATGAGTCTCACCTTCCAGTTCTTGACTGTTTGCTGCTCTCTGTTTTTCTGCTCCTGAGGTCATAGGGGAGATTTTGAATGGTCTGGAATTGATGGGCGGGACCAATCAGGGTACATTTAACTTCCCAGTATCCTTAAATGGGCCACCCTCCTGGGTGGGGAGTCTGTCTCCTTGCAGGGAAGTCTGTCTGAGTCCACTGATTCCCCTCGTTCTCCATGTGTGCTAAGAAGGACTGATGATGAGGCCCTATTTTGAGGAGGAGGATTCATCCAGTTTTGCTTAGTGACCCAACAGGAAGGGGGAATCCATGACATTTTCCGAGAAGAATGTGCTCCAAGGATATGTGTGTCAGCAAGGGAGCGTTTATTTTATTCTGGACTGCAGCAAATGCTCCCTGCAAAGTCCTATCCTACTTAGCAGTCTAGATCTGTCCAGTGGCACTTCTGTCCTGCTGGGAAGTCACTGCTACACATTCAAGAGCCATTAGTTTTTTGAACTTAAAATATTATTGATAGCTATGCCAACCTCTCTTTCTTTTGTGCTTCTGTACATGCTCTCTCTCTCTCTCTCTCTTTGACATCATAGGACTGCCAAGGCACTTAGGAGCCCTCTTTCCCTTCATTCTCTTGGCATGTCGCCATCAACACATGCTAGGCGGCCTCCGTTTTGTTCTCTGGTGGGAAATTTCATTTGACCCTCTCAAGTGGGGCAGGATTAGATATTAGATTTGTTGACGCTGAAGTGCTTTCATCTGAATTCCGCAAAAGAGGTACAAGGAAAAGATTGCAGCTGTTCAGCTACAGCATTGGACCTTTTACAGGAATCATATGCATGTACAAGTGGCACATCAGTGAAAGTCCTACTCACCTTAACAGCTGTGCACCTCTTTGCCAGCAAATGTGTACATCTCTCCAGTCGCTTTGCATGCTTTGCATAGCTTGGAGTAAAACAAGTGGCTTTTGATGAACTGACACGGATAGTAAAACTGGTGGCTCCAAGCTTACCTGGTGGTCCTTTATCTTTTACCCCTTGCTAAGTCTCTTAGCTTATACTCACAGAGAGTGTGGCATTTTTATATAGTGGATATTTGAAGATGAAATAAAAGGTAGAAAGAGCCCAGTCTTGTCATAAGACTTTCTGTGCTAGGAAATCTCCAGCTTGATGTTTATTAAGAAGCAATGTTTGCATTCTAGTTTTTCCTCTTTAATTTTTCAGTGCATTGGCTTTACTACTTAGAAATGGGACTCGTAACAAAATGTCCCACCTCCTCAACCATAACACTCGCCTCCAGGATACCATAAGCTCTTAACAGGTCAATTCCCTCTTCTCCCCTTGCACACCCACAGGCACTTCACAGGGCGACTGTGACATGATATGCATGGTGCCCTGGCACAGACAGTTCCACAATGGGTATGTTGTCACTGCCATCAGATGGGGACCACCCACCCAAGCCCTGCCTCCTGGATTATGGCCAATTACTTGTACTGAGCAGTTGCTGAAGCAGATTCTAGTAGGCAAATGTCCTGACCAACCCCAACTCCTCTGTACCTGTGCACACAACCTTATAGCATTAGCCATGAGCAATAAAAGTATTTATATACTGCCTTTTCTTTGGTCATCGGATTTCTCCTTTGGCTTTAATTCAAAAGCAGTTTACACAGGCAGGCTTTCTAAACCCCAAGGTTTTTTTTTTTACAATACAATATGTTCCAGTCTTTCATAGAACCCTTCATTCTAGATGGTTTCTTTCACAGTCCAGCTTTTCACTGGCATCCGTCTCATCACACTTCAACTGACAGGCAACCTTGACTCCCACTCAAGGTGCAGCTGTAGCTTCTCTCCCTCACAGAGGCTCTGCAGCTTATCAGTGGCATGCCAGCAGCTCTCCGACAGACTTCCTGCCGTCCCGAACTGCCGTCCTTGAGATCTTCAGGCATATGAGACGGCTGCTGTACCAACTGAGCCAGACCTCCTGCAATCTGTAAGAGCGTGAGAGACACTAGCTCTCCATTCTGGTATGAATGAAACAGGCTGCAGGTTTGTCAAAAATAGAAATAGTTTGTTAAAAAAATGAGAAAAAAAGGAAAATGGGCAAGGTTCAAATATACAAAAGCAGGCTCTGTAAATTAGAGATGAAATGAAATAAAATTCTAATACAAACTTCCTAGATTTCCCTGTCTAGAATTCACTTAGTTGTAGTTTCATTGTTTGCTTCCAGAGTTCTGGAGGGGCAGGACAGCAAGGTGCAGTTAATCAATGCAAGTGTTGGACAAAATGTACACCATGTCAATCCAGTTGTCCCTCTTAAGATTGAGATTCTGTCTTTCCCACTGGTTAATGCAATGGTGGTAAACGCTAGCTCTGCCCTTTAGGCCTCCCCTCAGCCATGGTCAGGTGGACGGATTTGACCAATGGACAGGTGTGAGCAAAACTCAGTGGTGCCGATGTTTTCCTTCTTGCCCATAGCAAAATCAGTGCTAGGTGTCAGTCACAATGGCACTGTCAATACTCACCCCAGGTTAAGGCTTCTAGTAGATGTGAAGGTTACAGAGTTATGATGGCAAAACTGCACAAGCTGAATAAGCAGAGCCAGCTCCATTTTACATACACAGAGATGTTTCCCGCTAGGGTGAAGGGATCCCATTACCATTAACCACAGGAGGTCCTTCATTTTTTCTTTAATTTCAAAGGTATGTACTTCTGTACCCAGGAAGGCCCCCGAGTTTGTAGAAACCACAACCTTATTTCGAAGTGGCCACATTTTGCTTCCAATCTGACTAGCAGTGAGTTTGCTATTTGTGTGGAAGACTGAGCAAATGTAATTTCCTGTTTGAAATAGGGTGTGTCTAACGTGGGATGTGTGTGTTTTTCTGAAATCAGTCTTTGCGTTGCAAGTATCCTTGACAGTCTTAACTTTGGTGACTCGTGTTCCCTGATCATGGTACACCACAATTGGAGCAATATGAGCTGAATGAGATAGCTTGTGTTTAGCGTGCATGCTTTCCTCAGGCAACATTCTCATGCATAGCCAGAACCAAGTGTGTTCTTCTCCAAACCCCATTTTCCATTTTGATGTGCTATTGTTGCAGTCTGTGCATTCCACAGGTAAGTTTTTCACACCCCCAGTATTTGGATCAGTTGGAAACTACTCAAGGAACTAAAAAGTGCAAAGCTTCCTGTGAGAAATATGCACCTCTCTTGCTCTGGTGGGGGCAGGCTTGAGTTATACCTTCACGATAGATTTATACCAAAAACTCAAGGCACAGACGTTCTACAGCAACTAGTCTACTTTCTCCATATTTAAAAATTTGCATACATGTAGAACAAGAATCATAACTCGCACCAGACAGGCATATGTAAGTTCAGGATGCTTAGTTGATTAGCTTACAACGCAATCCTGTCTAGCCAGGCTGCAGCATGGGCGTAGAGCCTGCGTTGCATCCTATCCAGATAGGACGCAGCGCCGGCGTGACTGGGGCTCTCAGGGGAAGGGGACGTTCATCCCCTTACCCTGAGTAGAGCCCCAGACACTCCGATGGGTCTACTCCAATGTGCGCCAGCTATTTTGCTGGCTCACATTGGAGAGCCCTGTGTAATGGCAGAGGAGGCCTCCAACAATCCCCCCCCTTCCCGAGCCTGGCCGACTAATCCCTCTCCCTTGGAATGCCCCATTCTGCCCTCCCCACGCCCTTCCGTCGCCTAGCGGGGATCTCACCTTCTCCAGCAGGTAAAATTAAAAAATATTTCTCAGCAGTATTCCAAAACTCGCCCTGTCGTTTCCTTTCCTTTGATTTAAAAGCAGCTTTATGATTGACCTATTTGATCCACATATGTTCCAACACTAGCTTGAGAGAAACTTCTCCAGAATGTATTCAATAGCTAACCACCCTTCTTTCTGATGTTTAATCCTGCTTAATCTCAGTAAATTAAAGTAAGATACAGGGAAACAAATAAGCCTGTTTTGCCAGTGAGTGAATTTAGGTCTTGTTTTTCTCACGGGAAAAAAAAGGTGAAAAGGTGAATCAAAGCCAAAAGGGCAGGAGTTGGATCAAAAGCCAGAGCTGAATGCAACTCATTTCTTTTTAGTCAAAGCCATGTTTCCCTCGCATCCTTCATAATATGCGTACACAAGTATTCAACCAATGCAGCAATGCAAACTATCATGCCGCACCCCAGCCCAACCACTTGTAAAATGACTATAAAGCAGTGGTTCTCAAAGTTCTTCCCACCAGATGGGGAGAACTTTGAGTAGTTGTGTGGGAGGGCGCTATCCCTGGGATCACTGCTGGCAGGAAAAAAGGTGAGTTTTGCACTTATCAGGGCTCCTGGAGCCCTCCGGAGGCCTGCACTCCCCTCTGTGGGTCTCCCCGAGTTTTATATCGCTGTTCTGCGGCGATTATGACCACTTCAGGTTTTCATCCAAAAACTGAAAGTGGTTATAATCGCTGCAGAGCGACGATCTAACGCTCGGGGAGGCCGGTGGAGGGCATTGTGGGCCTCCCTGCACCATCCAGAGGGCAGGACCCCTGGTAAGTGAAAAAATATACATACAGGTTTGCCGCCACCCTCACCATGCTGTCCCCACGCTTTAAGATGGCAAAGGACAGCATCCGGGTCTCCTGGTAGGTCACGACCCACCAGTTTGAGAACCGTTGCTATAAAGTCATGAACAGCCCAATCCTATCCTTGTCCAGCCTGTGGGGTTCAGTGGCTACATCTCGGAGAGGTAAGTAAAGAATTTCTTTTACTTAGCTCCTCTGCCACTCACTGGTCCCCAATGGGCTTACTTGGATATACACCAGCTCATTTGCTGGCGTAAATCCAGTGGGTTCAAGGGGGCGTGTTGGGCCCAGACCTGGGGCTCCGGATCTCATGGATGCCACTGCTGCTGATATCCGCCTCCAGCTCAGTGCCCTCCCCACTCTGATCCACCCCTGAAATGTCCCTGCCGCCCAACTTACCTGGTGTGGTGGAGGCTATGTGGGCTGCGATTGCCTATGTGCAGCCTCTCGGCTTTTCTGCTGGCAGCAGCTCTGTGGAGCTGCTTCCGCACCAGCTTCCCGTTGGATGTGATGATGGATTGCGAGATCTGCCCATGTATCCCACTCATAGGATTGGGCAGTAAAGGCATTTCACTTAGACCATCATCCTATACACACTCTCCTGGGAGTAAGCCCCATCAAATACAATGGAACTTGCTTCTGAGTAGACGTGCATAAGATTGCACTGTGAGTATGATGGATGGTGTGCTGTCTGGATGCTATGGACTGGCTGGGGACCAGGCAGCCTGGGAGAGGTAAGTAAAGTTTTACCTGTCTGTAGGCTGCCTGGTCCACAGTGGTTCTCCTCAGACCTATATCAGCTCTTTGGCTGGTATAAATCTGAAGAGGTTCTGGGCTGGGAAAGGGGGATCGGATCTGGTGTGCATGGCTGCCGCTGAGATCCACCCCCTCCCACCCGATCCCCACCCCAATTCACCCCCACTGCCAACTTACCACAATGATAGAGGTTCTGAGGCCTGCTGCTTCTGGTGCAGAGCTTACTGGCTACCGTGCTGTTGGCAGCGAGCTGCAGAACAGGAGAGCAGCTCCAATGATGGCAGCCCCGGTACTGCATTGGCTGATCATGAGATTTGCCAGCATAATGCGAGGATAGGATTAGAACAAGAAAACTCCTCAGGAAGGAAGAGAGGAGGTAGGATGCGCAGGAGCACACATGTAAAATCACATGGGAAAGACAGACAGGGAAAGCATATTCTGAGCCAGCCCAGTTCGTAGCTCTCTCTCTCTCTCTCTCTCTCTCTCTCTCTCTCTCTCTCTCTCTCTCTCTCTCACACACACACACACACACACACATACACACACACACACACACAGAGTTTCAGACTTGAAGGGGGAAACACTAATGGTTGATCTCATGAACCATCCAAAACCAGGCAAGTGTGCAATAAGTTAGGGGTTTAGGGGTTTGATTTACTTAAAAAAAAGAGAGAGCCTGGCTATGATGCAATGTTACTCAATTTTATTCAATTTTATTCCCTAGATATATTTTTCTCTGTGCTATATTTCTCACATGCTACTAGCCATTTTGTACTTGCTAGCAGAGGTACAATTTTGGGCAAGATGAGGTCAATAGGGTGTAATTGTTGTTTTTTAGGCCGTCTTGGGCAGGGCATAGAAGATTTCAGTTCGTCAACAAAATTGTGTAAAATATTCTCGTGTGATATGTGGGTTCAAGTGAAAGCACACAAACATCACTGATACTTTTTATTGAATTGTAGCTGCTATCTGTAGTTGTGAAAGAGAATGCAAACATTCTGAAAGAACTGTAATAGAAGTCATTCATCTACCTTTTGGGGGGGAGGTTAGTGTCTCATTACTTGTAACCAACAGGATAACGTAGTTCAAAAGTACTTTTAAAATTAGTACATAATTTGGGGGCTGGGGGGGAGCACAATATGTTGTGTAATATAGTAGAGCAGTGATTTTATTAAAAAACATATACCGTATTGGTCTGAGTATAAGACTCACTTTTTTCTCCTAATTTAAGTTTTTAAACTAGGGGTGCGTCTTATAATCAGGCTGTTGCAATTTAATGCTAGTGATTTAATTAATTTTTTTAATAGCACCAAACTTTAAGGGTGCATCTTATAATCAGGTGCGTCTTATACTCGGGACAATACGGGTATTTTAATTTAATTGAAATATTTTCATATTTAGTGGTTTTCAAACTGTATTCCAGGTAATCCTGAAATGTCCAGCCACAATTGGGTATCTAGGCTGTACTGTCAGTTTGCACAAAGCAATATTAAGATTCACAGTCCAATCCTGCCTAACTGTACACCCGGTACTGCAGCAAGACCAGTGCAGCCAATGCTGCATCCAGGGTGCAAAGAGGCAGGCTGTAGGTTACCTTGGGTAAAGGGAACACCCGTTCCCTTACCGCGGGTAAAACCCCAGCCACCTGAACGGGTCTCCTTGGATCTGTGCCAGCTATTTCACTTGAACAAATCCGGGAGGCCCCTGTAGGGCAAACTGGCCAAGGACGGAGAGTAGGATTCAACATGTGCCTCCGCCAATTCCACCCCGTCTACTCTCATTGCTGCACTGCCCTTGCCCCAGAACGCCTCCAAGCCGAGTGGCACAACACTTACCCTCTTGGTCTGTGTGGAGGTCTGGGCTTGCAAACAGAGCATGGTGTAGGCCTCTTCGCCAGCCTGAAGGCTCTGCACTGGCCTGGAGCTGACACAACTGACTTACAGCAGCTTTTGCGACAGCTCTGGGCCAGCTGGCCCCTGCTACGCTGACCCAGCGCTATGTTGGATGGAGTCCTCAACATCCTCATGACCAGTCCCTCCATGTCAAAGGGCGGCATGCCCTAGAACAGGGGCGGGGAACCTTTTCCCTGGCGAGGGCCGTTTAAAATATTAGAAATTTGCTTGAGGGCCGGCCATAAGGCCGGGTGCCATTTTTATTTATTTAATTAATTTTTGCCCCCGCCCCCCATCGGCCTCCGGAGGCTCCGCGCTCACCGTCCGAAGCCGCTGCCGGGTCCGCGCGTCACCTCCGGCATACCATGCCAATGAGGGCAAGAGGGCAAGAGCTTGGTCTCATCGGCGTGGTACGCATGTGCGAAATGGCCAACGGCCTGGTGAGAAGGGGTTAAGGCGGCGGCCGGGGAGGACATGCAAAGGCCCTCTCCCGGCCTCCGGAGGTGACGCTCGGACCCGGCGGAGCCTCCAGGGGCCGGTTGGGCAGCCTCCCGGCAATCTCTCCGGGGGCCGGACCGGATGGCCTCGGGGGCCTGATCTGGCCCTGGGCCCTGAGGTTCCCCACCCCTGCCCTAGAATATGTCCCAGAATCTATCGCAATACTCAGATGGCAGACACATTGGCATGAAAAGGCTTCCTGAATAATCATAGTGTGGAAAAAAAAAGCTGCACTGGAGATTATGACTGTGACGTTAAAAAGTAAAAGGCAAAAACAAAAAGTGGTTTAGGGGCACAAGGATGAATGAAAGCAGACTCTGTGTAGCCAGCAGAAACAGCTACCCTTAGGTGCTAAATCCTTATTTTGTAATAAACAAAATGTGAAGTGAAATGCAATCTCTGTTTAACTGACTGAACAATGGAAAACTTTGAGCAGTTCCTGAAGTGAAATATTTGACACGTTTAGTTTTGCCCTATAGATCTTGTAAGAAATCTTCAAAAATATGAATTTGCAAATCACCAGTTTCATGCTTTGTTCTTTTCCTGGAAATTAGACGATGCTGTCCAACTTCTCTTCATTTACACTATCGGAGGAAATCTTAGAGCTGTGTTGACAAGTGGCCAACGCTGGGCTGTTGCTTAGAAACTGTCTCGCTTTCTTCTGTTATTGCCTGATGTAATAGTTATATTGCCCACTTGCATCTGTTAACAAGCAATACAACAGAATCCACAGGTACTTATAAAGAAATAAATCTGGCACTCATTACATTGTTTGAAAATTCATAAATGCCCCTTTTCACTTGGCAGTTGGAGGAAAAACATTTTGTTCAGGTGCTAGTTAATAAATTGAGAATGTATCGACCTTGAACATATCTCTCCTATTTACTTAAATCTATTTATTTGCTTCAGGGAAAATATAAGAAAGTATAAGATATTATAATTACAGTTTTATGGCATGGTTTGCAAGCCAAGGATTGTTGGATATGAATTGTGTGTGTGTGTATAAAGTATAGTTTGTTAATAAAACTGTGGGTTTTTTTAAACAAAAAAACAAATATAAGGATTAGATTTCTTCATCTCTAAGCACAGTAGGACAGGATTGTTGAAGTAAGTAAGCCATTTTGTAGATTGCAGCAATCAACAGTCAAGCGACCAACTAAAATTACATCACCTTGAAAATCAGAACTATTTTCGCTGCTTGACTTGGTGGTTATGACCCATCAAGGCCAAGAGAATGAACTAAGGATCATTGCTCTATGGTGCCTAACACAACAATCTAAACATTGTTTACCTTCATACCTTGCTATACAACCGGCACAAAATCATGTCTTGTGATGTTGTGTTTTCACTCCAGAGGGTCCTTTCCATCATAAGATGTTATTTGCTGCCATTGCAAATCATGAGAGCAGGCCCTTTAAGGGACTCAGCATCATCCAGACAATTACTGTGAGGAGATACAGTAGTGCAGTGTTTCTCAAACTGTGGGTCGGGACCCACTTGGTGGGTCGCGACCTGATTTCTGGTGGGTCCCAGGTGAATGGGAAGATCAGCAAAGTAATTGCCACAAGTCCTGAGGCTATTCAAAAATTAGATAGCTGCTAATTACCCTGCAAACAGCTGAGCTCCTGCAGTTTGCAAACTTGTGTAAATATAGGGAAATAAATGTTTGAGCATTTTGTAAAGCTAGATGGGTCCCAATAGAGTGTCATTTTAAAAAGTGGGTCCCGGTGCAAAAAAGTTTGAGAAACATTGCTGTAGGGTTCTCTGCACTGGCTGGGAGGGCTACAAAGCCAGTCGTCAGTGCAGTTTTTTTATCCTCCATGGCAGGGGTGGCCAAACTTGCTTCATGTAAGCATTCTCAACTGGTAAAGCATACTTGAAAGCATTTATAGCCAAAGCTTTTTTGTCTCCTTGGAAGAGAAGGAGAAGGCCCCCCATCTGGTGGGACCACTGTGTGATACAGGAAGCTGGACTAGATGGGCCTTTGGCCTGATCCAGCAGGGCTCTTCTTATGTTCTTATGAGAAATGGTTTTATAATAGATTAGAAAACCAAGAACAGCCGACGTGAGCTGAAGCATTTCTGTAGTTTTGGTTTGAAAGTTTCACTTTTATTATTGCAAAAAGGCACTTCAGTTATCAGTAGGCTTACCAGATTTCCCCTATATTAAACCGGGACAACCCCCCTACTAATTAATTACCCCTTCTGGATAGACATTTGGATAGACATTAATTAATTAAAAATTCCGGGCCCCAAAAACAAAACAAAAATTATTTTATTAATTAATTAATTAATTAATTAATTAATTAATTATTAATATAATTTTTGTTTTGTTTTTGGGGCCCGGATTTTTTAATTAATTAATTAATTTAAGCGAAGAACTAAATAAATAAATAAATAATTAAAATGAATTTTAAAATACCAAGGGGGTGAAAAGCGTCCCTTTGTCGCGCGAAGCACGGCCGGAATGTTTATTTATTCATTTATTTATTTTTAGAGTAAAATAATTAATTAAATTGACTTACCTCCTCGTTGCTGCTCGCGTTGCCCGTCGCTGCCGTGCTGCTGCTCCTCCAATGCGTCATCGTTGAGCACGGCGGCCGGCGGCCGGCGGCCGGCGGCCGGCGGCCACAGTTTGGCCACTCCATGGCAAGCATATCTTGTCAATTTATAAAGTTTTTCCTACATACAGCAGACTAGAAATGTGCATGTATGACAGTTGTTGGCTTGAAAAAGCAGTTTACTTCGAAGAGGCCTGGGTCATAAAATGTCTATCCAGAAGGGGAAAAAATGCAAACAATTTGGGCTTGCCAGCACAGTGATGTCAACCCTTGGCTTCAGAGAGATGATGAGTATCAGTGCCATCCTGCATCATTCCAGAAATAGGAAGGTTGTTTGATTTGTATTTCCTGATAACACTAGAGCTGGGGTTCTCAACCTTTGGAGGCCCGGGTACCCCCTATCTCGGCCCAATTTTCTGAAGTACCCCCTGCTAATTAACTGCTAATTAATTGGATTAATCAATTGATTAGGTAATTAATTGTTAAATAAAAAGTACTAAAACAATTTTAAATGTGAAAAAATGTCTTAACTGTGTGTGTGTGTGTGTGTGTGTGTGTGTGTGTGTGTGTGTGTGTGTGAGAGAGAGAGAGAGAGAGAGAGAGAGAGAGAGAGAGAGAGAGAGAGACATATGCAAGGATCTCTTTTTTTCTCCAAGTCACACTTCCCAAAATCAGCTCCTCCCTCCCCCACCCCACCAAAGTACATTTTCCAAAGCACAAAAATAAGCACAAAACCAAAATCAGAGAGACAGAAGGGCTCCCTGTACCACAGGTTGAGAACCTCTGCACTAGAGCAAGGATTCTCACATGTTCTCTGAACAGATGCATTTGAATGGCCTCTACATTCGATACGATAATATTATGGCAATGTCTGTACTGTATATTGTGAAGCTAATGCCTTTGATGGTTAGAAGGGCAGGATAAAAATGAACCTGGAGCTCATGTATCTCACTGCAAGAAAGACGCAGGAATGTCTTCTTCGGACAGTACCAGAAAGACTATTAGAACAGGACGTTGGATTTTTAAACCCATTAATTTTTCTTGGCCTGACCTGGCCATATATACTTCCAAGTGATGCTTGAGTTTTTGCCTGGTTAGTTAGCTAGTTTCTGGAGTTTCTTATTTTCCTTCTGCTTGTTTATGGCTCTGTTATCCTCTGGTCTGTAACTTCCCTCCAAGGCTTTTTGTGTCTTTGTCTGTTTGCACATGGTTTTCCTGTATTCCCTAGATGGACTCCTTCACCCTGCCTCTGTGATTCACTCTTCCTCTGAATTGACCCACGAGTGATACATGTATGTGGATTTGCTTCTTTGGTGCTTGGTGCTTAAACCAGCTGATATTTAATTTTGTCATTCAGGAAATTTACCAAGACACACTTGGATCATCAGCAGGAGAACTGAGTCTTTTGAAGTCAAACATTGTGGGACCTGCCCCAGGGCTCCCTGTAGCTGTAGACTCTAGTTGCAATCCTGTTAGGACTTGAACTTCCAGCACTTTGTGTGCTTAGCTGCCTATAGCCTCAGGCTACCCAGTTCATACAAAGGTGTAAACTCACTGACAGCCCAATCCTGTCCAGGACCGCCACAGCATGCAAAAGCACGCTGCACTAGACCCTGTCCAGGATCAGGTCTGTGGTGGCGGAGGCCTCCTCAGAGTTTTCTTCCCTTTACCCCGAGTAACTGCCCAGCTGCCCCAATGGGTTTCCTTGGATGTGCGCTGGCAAAATGGCCAGCGCAAATCCAGGAGGTCCGTGTAATGCCGGTGTCACGTTCATGCCCCCTGAGGTTGAAAGATGGGGGCGGTTCTTGCAGAATCGTAACGGTGAGTTGTGGAGGTTCCCCTTCCCCCCGTAGAATAAATGAGGCAACTTACAGTTTGCGTGCTGTAGACGGTTTAATCGTGATAGAGTCTTAACATTCATGGGGCCGTGTACAGGTCCCCAAGCGATGTTCCACAATATTAATATGACGCATGTCTTCTTGTTTTAGGCATTGGTATCCTGGCAGCGACTCCGACCCCCCCCGGACAGCAGGTAAGACGTTGTCGGCCTCTGGCTGAGGTGAGGCCCCTGGGATTGGTTGGGCCTGTGACCCTGGTCTGAAAGGGGGGGGGGTCTGGGTAGGCCACACCCAGGATGTTCCCCACTCCCAAATGCATCCCTATGGGGTCCCATTCTTGTCCTTCCTTGGGGCCTGGACCTGGCTCCTTTCCCCTGTGTCCAATAGGTTCTCCCCTCGTGTCTCCTCTTCCTGGTTCCTGGAGGTGGCTTGTACCGTGGAGAGTGAATGGCACCAGCCTCAGCGCCGCTTACTCTCTGGGTGTCGGAAGCACAGCATATTTGTGACACCCTGGAGTGGCAGCTGCACCATTCCAAAGTTATACAGGATTACGCCGTAAAGGGCTCCCTGCAAGCACCTGCAGTGCCAGAAGTGGGAGAAACAAGCTCCCCCACAGCAAGATAGTGAAGTGTTTTTAATCCTGTGGAGGCACTCAGTCCTTGCCTGTAGTTCAGGTTACAGAGAATGCTGACTTTGCCACGGTCTTGCATCACAGAAGGAACCTGGGTGCTTTCCCTGAGTCTTCTCTTTCTTTTTCCCAGTTTTCCTCTTCTTGGAATGGGATTATAGCTCAGTGGTAGAACATCTTCTTTGTGTATAGAATGTTCAAGCTTCATTTCCTGGAATCTCCAGATAGGACCCCTTATTGGAAACCCTGGAGAGGTAAGGCCAGTCCAAGCATCACCAAGCATCAAGCCAATCTACATCGATAATACCGAGATAGATAAACCATGATCGGACTGAATATAAGATATAAGATGTAAGATGTATAAGATAAAGTCATAACTATTGCAGCTTGGATAGCAAGTTTAAAGTGATTGTGTGGAATGATCCAGAGGTTGATCCAAAGATAACTGAAGCTTCCAGCATGCTTCAGGTTTATCACTTTTCAACTTAAGAAGTGCTTACAACACAATCCTGTGGATCTTTCGAATGGCAGATCACGTTTGGCGGATTCCATAAAGCACGTTTCCGACTACTCGGGAGTAAGGGTCTCCCTCACTCCGTCGCCGGACCGGGCAAGCGGCTGCCAGAGGAAGGTAAGCGCTCCCCCAGCAGCCGCGTGGGCGGTCCGGCAGGCCATTGGTCTAGCTGGTCCGGGAGGGGGCAGGGTGTGGCGCCTGCCATATCCCCATCCCCGCTGGGTGGCAAGGCCGCCTCCTCCGACTTCCACCAGCTATTTAGTTGGCAGAAATCTGAGGAGGCCCATTGGGCCGGCCCTGGTTTACACCCAGGGAAGGGGACGAATGTCTCCTTCCCTGAGTAGACCTCCAGCCTGCCGCATGGTGGGCACCCGGCAGCACGGAATCCCGCAGGCGGCCCTGGCCACCCACTGGATCCTTATACAGGATTGCGCCCTTAGTTTTGTAAGGAAGCATCATTTAAATGCAAAAATTGCTGTCTGTATTTTATATATAGGCATTATGCTCGCATATTGCATCTCATTGTATGGAGATTTATTCATTTATGCAACCTGCATTAATGTTAAAGGGAACTACATGTACAAATGTCTGCCCTTCAACAGGATAATACATAATACAATCTTTAATTCACCAGGGTATCAATTTTAAAGTATTTTCATACAGTTTGTCCTAATTACAATCATTTTTGAGAGCTTAAAACTTCCTTGACTGTCTCATTAGACTGCTTAATTTGTCATGTGAACAGTTATATTGTAATCTGGGAATCTGGGATACTAAACACTCACAAAAAATTGTATGACAAAATTTGATGTTAGGCTTTCTTCTCTTACACATGCTATAGGAACTCCATAACAGGAGCTAGCTCATTTGAATCTGGGTACATTTGTTCCCACTCTGGTTACCTTTCCAATGGTGACCACCCCTCTAATCTTCCTCAAGAGGAGGATGAGGAAAATTGCACCTAATGAGGAAATTGAATGAGGAAATTGCACCAATGTGAGTACCGTTCTAGGTATGGTTTATGCTGAGCTAGTCATCAACATTAGTTTCTAAATGTGCCTCTAACTCTGTCTGTCTCTGATTTACAGTCTAATGCTTTCTCTGGTGATGTGACTGTTTTGCATCTGTGTACAGTATTGCAAGAAATGGGCCAAGAGCGAAAGATATGTGCACAGGATAGAAATGCACACACAGCCAGCCCTCAGTTTGATGACTTCTTGCTTGTGTCTTCTTTTGTGACTTCTTGCTTGTGTCCCTTTTTTGGATTGCAGCCATGACAGATACATTTCCATTTTGATCCATAGTTAAAATGTTGTAATATAGTTCTGATTTTCAATAATGGGGATTGAACCAGCTTCCACAAAGAAAAATATTTGGACTTCTGAAATGCCTTTTCATGCATATATACCGTAGATCTGTGTACAATATGTAAATATGTATGGTCTCTAACGACTGCTCAGCCCAAATTGTATCCAGCCAGATTCTGCCAGATTAGTGCTCTTCAAATTCTCACGTTTAGTAAAGACCAAATGCTCAAAAGTGCCATGCACAGTTGTTATATAGCTTTGAAAGAGACTGTTTTGTACCTGGCCTCCAATTGTTGGTATTGCTTCTGCTGCAGGGGAAAAAAAATTGGCGACCAGTAGAACTTTTAAGCTTTCTCTCTATTACTATAACATGAAACCCCAGGAGAATTTTAGTCTCCTTTGCAAAGACGTAGGAAATAAAAGTTTGGAAAATGGTTAGTAATAGACAAATGGTTTGTAAAAAAGCCAGCATTGTGCTTCTTGAAAGCACTACAGGAAAATCTACTTTAAAAACTGAAGAGGAAATGCAACACTACAAGAGCTAAGCCAAGCTAATTATTTTTTAAACAAATAAATGGAGGTCATATACAACGGCGAATACATCAGAGACCTTTTCCTCCCCCCATGCAAATTGTCAAATTCTTGTTGCAATAGGCAGCCAAGCATGTACTTGCTTTGTAACTCTCTTCCTGTACAAAAAAAGAGTGTAAGTGTATTTGACTTATGTACCATAAAAACAACAAAATATTTTTTCCTCCTGAATGCCTTCAGGTTTCACAGCCAAATGTGATGGATTTCAGAGTACTTTCAGACCTGTGTTACTGGCTTCCTATACCCAGGTTTTAGCCTAGTTCAGTGTTTCTCAAACTGTGGGTCGGGACCCACTTGGTGGGTCGCAACCTGATTTCTGGTGGGTCCCAGGTGATGGAAAGATCAGATAAGTAATTGCCACAAGCCCTGAGGCTACTCAGAAACCAGATAGCTGCTAATTGCCCTTCAGAGCTGAGCTCCTACAGTCTGCAAGATAGCTGCTAATTACTCTGTAAACAGCTGAGCTCCTGCAGTTTGCAAGCTTATGTAAATATAGGGAGGTAAATGTTTGAGCGACTCGTAAAGTTAGGTTTGAGCCAGGATGGTGTAGTGGTTTGGGAGTCGGACTTTGACCTGGAAGATCCAGGTTCAAATCCCCGCTCAGCCATGAAGTTTCCTGGGTGACCTTGGGCCAGTCACCATCTCTCAGCCCCACCTACCTCACAGGGTTGTTGTGAGGACAAAAAGGAGGGGAGGAAATATGTACACCACTCTGAGCTCCTTGGAGGAAGGGCGGTATAAAAATGTGAATAAATAAATAAATAGGTGGGTCCCGATAGAGTGTCATTTTAAAAAGTGGTTCCCGGTGCTAAAAAGTTTGAGAACCACTGGCCTAGTGCAACCTGTGATGGAAATTCAAGACTGAATGAGGAGGAAAAGAGAGAAGGGTGATACAGTCATAGCACAATCCTGTGTAAACTTGCACTGGTGTAACAGCAGATGCACCGGTGTAAGTGCAATTACACTGGCATAAGTGCACTTACACCGGTGCATCTACTGTTACACAGGTGCAAGGTTACACAGGATTGTGCTGTCAGACAGATAGTCAGACACTGCAATGGCCATGGGTGATGCTGGTCTGTTTTGGTTTGGGTAATGTATTTATTTATTTAACAATATTTATATCCCACCTTTCTCTCCCAATGGGAACCCCAAGGCAGCTTGTGTCAGATTAAAAACAATAGAATATAAAACAAAACAAATTGACAATAAAAAAGCAAACCAACAACTACAAAACAACCATAAAAATCATAACTAACAAAAAACACAGATGAGAAGTTGGACACAGCCAAGCTAAACCAACTAAAAAAAGCCTCAGTAACTAGTAGTTTTTGAACAAAAAAACCCAGAGACTAAAAACTACAGGCTTGACAAAAAAGAAGTTTGCAAGGCCTATGGAACACTAGCACCAAGGGTGGAGTTCTTTTCTCATACAGGAAGGAATACCATAGAGTGGGTACCACTGCAGAGAAGGCCCCGTCACAAGCTACTGCCAACTACACTTCTAAGAGTAATGGCACCTGCAGCAGGGCATCCTGAGATGACCTCAAAGGATGAGCAGACTCATGTGGAAAGAGATGGACCTTCAAGTGACAACATATGAACATCCTCTTACCTCTTCTTCAAGGGCAAACATTTCCATCGTGTGAAAGATGTGGCAGAAACATATTAGATCAGCACTTCTAAAACTGTGGGTCGTGACCCACTTGGTGCATTGCGAAGCCCATGTGGGTGGGTCACGAATAGGGCACACCTGCCTGCCCTACTCTCCAAATGGCTCCAAATCAGAGCCATTCCAGAAACCCAACAAAGGCCCTGGCAGTCCTCTTCCGGCCCTGGAGTCCTCTTCCGGGTCGCGCTGCGCCAGCAACCACTCTATTGGCCTCTGTAGGTCTCAGAATGGCCTGCAAAATTTTCGGAAGCGACTTCTGGTAAACCAATAGAGTGGGTTGCTGGTTCAGTGCGACCTGGAAGAGGTTTCATCAGAAACACTTATTGGCATAAAACTAGTGAATTCATGGCAGAGGCAAGATTCAAACTTAGGAAATCTTGTTTCACAACTCAGTTGCTTTGCCACTATGCTGCACCAGTTCTCAGCTGGTTGGTTCTTCAAAAAAAGCAAATAGCAAAGCAGTCACTGTGTGCATGTGTGAGCGTGTCCATACAGATACACCGAACTTAGCATCCTCTTCGTCTCGTACACCAGGCTGAACTGTCCTACACACAGTTTGACATGGGATTCCAGCATACGGTGGGGAGGGACAGGCAAGAAAGTGCCGGTGGTTAGACTGCTGAAGCAGAGGGGGAAGCTAGATGTTCCATGCTGCTTGGAAAGCTTAATTTTTTTTCTTTATCAGAAGTGGAAACCTTTAAAGGAACAGATGCCGGTTTACAGAGAGATGGCAGCCTTAACCCCTTCTTGTTTTATAAAGGACCACAGGCCTGTTGATTTTTCTCCATATCATCAACAATTTCTCTCTCTCTTCCATATCGCTTTCAACAGCCCGCCGATTCTATGCATTTTTACTGAGAAGTCCCACTGAATTCAGCAGAACGTAGTCCTAAGTAAATGTGCATCAGACGTATTAATGTATCAGTGTTTTGTTTGCAACATCTTTTCACAATGTTCAAAGCAGCAGCTCATAAAATTCAGGATGGCACCTTAAGAATTACAAAATGCTCTGTCTCAGAGGCTTATGCATTGATGAATGCTTGGATGATAACTTCCCTTAGATAATTCTAAAGCCTTGTTCAGTCATTCTCATCTTCCTGTTTGAGAGAGCCTTGTCTTCTATTTGGGAATTTCAGTTCTAGAGAATATAGCTGTCAACAGTTTTATATGCTCCTTAGAGCCTTTAATATTTTTTTTTTTGGGGGGGGAAGTGTCTTACTTCTTTGCAGAAAAGTTAGGTCTTGTTCTACACTTGTGGTTTACTCAAGATCAATCAACAGACCTGCCTCCCCATTTCCATAAAGATCCACCGAACCTAACATAGTGCTGGTGATATTTTTTTTTAAGTAGTAAGAGTCTTAGCTGAAGTGTGAACAGCTCCACTCAGAACTAATTGATGCTTAACACTTGCCAATTTGTACTTCCTTGATGAGGTGCAAATTAATCCTCACCTCACTGAATTCCATTGATATATTTTTTACTGTTTGTGCTCTACTTTTAGTCCTCCTAGACCATAGAGATGGCATTGGAAGAATTATTTTTCTGTATCTCTGCCAGGCTCCCTACCACTTCTTAAGCAAAAAAAAAAAAAAAAATCCCTTATCTTTGGGAAAGGGGCCACTGGTGAAGGGGAGGGCTTGCTGGGTCTCTTAATGGGAAGAGATCCTACCAGAGAGCATTGGATTTGTAGTTACCTCTGTCTTTTCCTGCCAGAATGAATGGTGCACTTTCCTTTACCTAGGAAGCAGAGAATATTTTTGCACAATAGCAAAATGTTTGCTATTAATTGTGCCTTCAAACTAGTCTGAATGGGATACATTTTCAACTTTGAAGAATAAAGTTCCACTTCCTTGAGCTTGCATGTACAAATATATACTGGAACTTGGAATGAGCATTCCCTAAATATGCAAATTGTCAGATTGGACAGGTGGCATACATTATAAGCTGTGTTGACAGCCTGCAGCAAGGCATTCTTAGATCCAACATGATCTGTTTTTTAAGAAACATAGCTGATTTTTTTTTCCTCATTAAAAACATGAATATTTCAAGTGGAGATGGACAGAACCGCAAACTTTGATCTGGCTTGCACAGCCGCTTTCATCTGCCACAAGATGTGCTTTTGACAAGCGTTTTGTGATGGAGATACATGCATCCTTCTGAGAACAAGTTAGGTGTTATAGAAGATGACAAACTGGATACAAATCAACCATGTGATGCTGTGGCACAAAAAGCCCATGCTCTTAACAAGAACATTGTTTTTGAGAAAATGTGGCAATGCGTTGCTCTCAGCACTAGTGAGATCTCATCTGGAGTCCCGAGATTCAATATGAGATCCAGTATTTTAAAATGCTGTCAAGCTGGAAAGAATTCAGAGGCTGTTCAGGAGCTGTATACAAAGGAGGGGACTTTGTAGCTCAGTGGCCGAACATGCTCTGCATGCAGAGGGGCTGAGGTTCAGTCTCCAGCTTCTCTGCATAGGGCTGGAAAATACTTTGGCTAGAGGGGTCAATGGTAGTAGATAGCTTCCTATGAGCAAATGTTTGGCAATTTAGTTCTACTAAATTCTACTTCTTTGCTAACAGGAGAACTAAGGCGTTTTCCAGGGTAGAAATGAATCAGTTGTATGATGTGTCTGACAGGTCTTTTTTTTTTTTTGCAAATGCTAATTTTTCTGAATACGCACGTGCCTCCTGCTATACACAGGAGTGGGCATGTCCCTGAAATGAGGGAGAGGCATTTCCTGTTGCTGTTGCCTCTGGATCACTCTTCCATTCTGCACCCTTCTTACCTGTCCTACATCAGTTTTGTCGCGCCTTGCCACTGGAGCACTCTTGTCCTGGCCATCTCCATTTTCAACGGAGAAAGGTGGAGTAATATTACACGGTCCCTTTGGCCGCAGAGCTAAGTACAACCTGCCACACCGTGAAGTCCCAGCAGTGCTACTCAAAGCACTGGTCTGAGAGTATCCACCGCCAAAGAGTCTGGACATGTAGATGTGAGTTCTGTGAGTCTTTGGAATGGTCCATTGAAGATGTAGGCCAGCTGTATATCGGCTATAGTGCTCCCAGTTTGTCAGTTATGTGGCATCACTGATTTGCTTGAGTTTTTCACAAGCAGACAAGAGAATCAGGACAGAAGACTTGTTTGTGAAAGGAAAAACACACACTTTCGAGGTTTTGTAATGACCTGTTGAGTTTTGGGGGCATGTTGTACAGCAATATTGAATCACAAATTGCAGTTGTGTCAGATTCATAAACAGATACAGTCGATTTTAAAGATTAATGTGCAAAATGAAACTGGAAGTTTTTTTTGTTGGGTATGAGAGATGATTATGTCGAGAAAAAAATTGAAACTTTGTTTTTATATATGATAAATGCGGCAAGAATTTTATATGCACAATATTGGAAGAATTCAGAAATACCTTCGCTGGAAGATTGGTGGATAAAAGTTTTGGATTATGCTGAAATGGACAAACTCACAATTTTAATTAAGGAAAAAAATCTTTTTTTTTTTTTAGTAATTGGAAACCACTTATTGATTTTTTAAGAGAGAGAAAAAAATGATGTGATGATATGTGGTTTTAATGAATAGAATGTTGAAGTTATTTTGGCTCAGTTGGATATTATAAGTAGATAGAGAATAGTAGACAAGTAGGATTTACTGCTTTGCACTTGCTGTAACCATTCAAATATATGATGTATTGTTTTGTTTTAATATTATATCAATACAATATAAAAACACATTGCAGTTGTGTCAATGCGTAACATCCCACTTTATTCCCACAGTGATATAACGTTGGTTCCTGTCAAAGTTATTAGAATGTCGTCAAAGTAACAGTATTTAAATGTTAAAATGCAATTGTTTAAAGAGACTGGCATTTTTCCAGAGTTATCTTACAGGTTTTAGCATGTCTACTCCAAAGTAAGTAATTTGCAGATTCAAATCAACAGAAATGCAGTAATCAAATTGCAACATACTGATTTAACCCAACATATTACCAAAACTCCCTAGTTCTCCCTGAAGAACAGTGGCTGAGGTGAATCATAGCTACACAGGAGTAAAGGAGGAGGTTACTGATCACATAAAATTAACAACACCTACAAAATTAACCAAATTTTAATTTTTTTGCACTTTTTTTTGCACCCTGCACTTTTTTTTTCTAAAAGAGGCACTTTTAAAAGCAGCAGCACTTTTATTTAGCGGGGGGGGGGGGGGGAAGAACTGTCTATTTATGCCTAAATAGCCACTGTCTCCATGGCTCTTTGCTGGTGTTTCTCTTCTATCTCTTTTTAGACTGTGTGAGTCCTTTCAGAACAGGGAACTCATCCTCTAATTCCTTTTGCTGTGTAAACCACTTTACGAACTGTGGTTGAAAAGTGGCATATAAATATTCTTAAAAAACAATAACTACCCCCACGTGGCTTGAGCCTTATAAAAGTTGCATGCTTTTAAGTTTGGGAAAATGCTAAGACAGGGGTGTCAAACATAAGGTCTGCGGGCCGGATACATGGCCCACAGGAAGCGCTTTACCCGGCCCATGCAATAATTGGGTTCTCCTAGTCCTAGTGCTGCCTTTTCAGCAATGGGGCCTCCGAAGGCAAGGAACACTATGGCAGAAGGGGCAGACCAAGAGGGATGAGGGAGACTCTGCCAAGGCCCTCGGAGAGCCCAATTATCACGTGGGCCGCCCTTTGCAGAGCACCTCTCAACTGTTGAGCTGCAAAGTGATGCATTGCAGAAGCAGCACTGCTGAAAGGGTGGCTCATGTGATAATTGGGCTCTCCCATATCTTGAAAATATGATCAAGATTTGCATATTTTCTCTTCTGCCATTTGCAGCTAATGAGTTTCAACTTGAGAACAAAGTGCTTATTTCTGGGCATCACCAGCTTAATGTTGTCACTTCTGGCCCTCAGCAGGCACCATGAATGCTATTCAGCCCACTGTATGAAATGAGTTTGACACCCCTGTGCTAAGAAGATTGGTCGAAAGAAGTGACAGGCTTACGGCACAGCGTGGAAATGTAATTTTGCAGTTGTGCTTTGTAAAGATGTGACTTTTATGCCTTTCTCTACCCTTAGATTGGCTGGGCTGCTGAAGACACTCAGGCTGCACTCCTCCTATGCCCACTTTCCTGGGAGTAAGCCCCAATGAACACAATGGGACTTACTTCTGAGTAGACATGCATAGGATTGTACTGTCACTAGTTCTGTAGAACTGCAAAGATCTATGTGCTTTCTCTCTAGCACTGAAATACTTCCACATGCACAAATGAGTGAGCCTGGTGCCGAATTGGCCTGAGACTTTTAGATCAAGTTATTTCAATTCATGTTTACATAGTGCCATTAAAGGCATCGTTTTCCTTTGTGGGATGGTATTGTTTGCCAAGAATAGCAGTACAAAAAAGTGCCCCAGCCACTTCAGAAGAAACCTCTTCAAAGGAAGGGCGCACTCAGCCTTCCAGCAGAAAAGAAAATGGTTAAGGACAGAAATAAGTACCTGAGGTCAGAATGCAAAAGGAAGGAAGGGCATCCTAGGAAGGCCCTGAGTTTGCAAGGATGTATATAAGGACAAGTGTGTGCAGAATAGAACCCCCTCAAGCAAGTATATATCTTGTCATTGCATCTGGTTTTCAAGACAGCTGGTGGCAGGGGTTAAATTCATAAGAGTAGATAACTCAGCCAGAGCTATGAAATCATTTGACAGAGGCCAGATTAAGACAGCATCTGAAATATCTGTCTTTGAAGACAATCATGTTAGGAATCAAAAGGGGTCTAATGTTAGAGACTTGCTTTTCAAATGCAACAAATCATTATACCTGTCAAGATTTATGGACAGATTTATTTATGTTGACAGTGGGTCCACTAATGGTTTGACAAATGAGAAGTCTTGACAGATACAACAGATCTGTTTAAGTGAATTTCTCCTGTTTGAGGAGGGGGAAAGAAAAGAGTGAGCTTGACAAGCCATATTGGTACACCTCCATCAGCACAACTTGCCTTCTCGATTGTCAGGTGACAAAATACCAGAGCTATAACTGGCTGTCTTTCTCCACTGGAAATTGCTTACAGCACAATCTTAATCAGAGTTGGTTGCATGATCTAACCCACTGATTTCAGAGGTCTTAGGAACACACCTAACCCATCCCTGCATAATACTGAACTGTTAAAGGACCAAGGATGCTACAGGGAATAAAGCAGGGAGCACTTTCAGCCACAACTAGGCAGTGCTTGAATTCCGGGGGGGGGGAGGGGGCAGAGGCGACACAGTCCCCTTTTGTGCTGCCCTCCAATTATGTCTTTTAGAAGGCTACGTGGGCATGATTGAGCTAACGTTGGGGAGAGTCAAGGGTTGGACTTGTGTATTTTATTAAGAGTCCAATCCTATTGGTGCCCGCTGCTGACAGGACTAGCATTCCATCAATGGAAGGCCCTCTCTGTCAGCACTGCAGGCAAAGCAATGGCGTGCACAATGGGGCTGCCAGTGTGAATGGTGGGTGACTATGCCCACCACCAGAGTGCCAGGCCAATACTAGAGGAGGTACATTGGCAGCAGGGGTGGGGAGGGGGAGTAACACAGCATTTGGGGGGGAGGAACAGGGGACCATGTTGGGGGGACGGCTGGGGGTGGATCACAGTGGCAGTTGTGTATGCCGGATCGTATCCCGTATTTTTCAGCCCACCCTGCCCCCTGGCTCTTACATAAGAACATAAGAACATAAGAAGAGCCCTGCTGGATCAGGCCAAAGGCCCATCTAGTCCAGCTTCCTGTATCATACAGTGACCCCACCAGATGCCTCAGGGAGCACACAGCCAACAAGATAACCTGTATCCTGTCACCACTCCTTCTTGGACTTACACCAGCTATAAAGCTGGTGTAGCTCCGAGGAGACCTATAGGCCATCAGAGAGTCTATGCAGAGGTAAGGGAAAAATATTTGACAAGAGAGATAAGACCCACATTAAAGGACAAATTTGCCTGTCCAAGGAAACTCAGGAAAGACAGCTAGCCTGCTACCTAAAGACAGGCTAGAGTGATAGGCTTCTATAAAGAGCAATAGCTTTCATGGCCAGCAACAATTTTGTAAGAAATAGGGAACACGGGTTTAGATGCCATGTTAGAAAATGTATTTAACAGAACACAAAACACACAACGTTTTGTCCACTTCTGTGGATGTCTTCTGGTGTACAGCAGAATTAATGATAGGCTTCTTACACAGATATTTATCTGTTGCTGGGTGCATCAGCTTCCCACTTGAAATGGCAGACTGGGAACCTACTTGCAAGTAAATGTTCTAGTGGGCAAGTGTCCCAGCTTATCTTTTCAAGTGGTAAGCTTGAAGAGGACAGTGGGCTGGTTAGGACAGTATATCGGGCAGCGCAATCCACTGTAAGGATCTGGCCGGTAACCCAGGGCCGCCCGCCGAATCCTATCCCCGTTCCGGGCCACCCTGAAGTGGCCTGGAGGTCTACTCGGGGAAGGGGACGTTCCTCCCCTTCCTCGGGTGTAAACCTGGATAATATCAAGATAATATTGATTAAAGTAGGCTCAGTGTTGTGCTAATATTAGATAAAAGGCTCGAATAATGGCTTTTAAATAATCATTGTTCTGGATTTCAAAAGAAATATCCTGAATTTTGTTATTAAGAAGTAAAACTGTTCCTTGGCTCTGATAATAAGGTGTACAAGGGTGCACACAATAAAGAAACCAAAGGTGCATACAATCATATGGCTCTTTATTCTGTAGACTGCAGGAATCCATTTTGTGTCTTTAGCAGAAACATAAGCGAAATAAGGTAGGGTGTTGTGTTTTGAGTTTTTGGGGGTTTTTTCTTTGAGAGAGAGAGAGAGCGAGAGCGAGAGCGAGAGCGAGAGCGAGAGCGCACCAGGCATATGTCTGACATCAAAATGCATTTAGCAGACACACAATAGGTAATGTTGTTAATGCAAAAACATTTTGGTATTTCAAGAAACCATTAGATGGCATCAGGGGAAGGCTTGAGTTCTAAAAAGAATGAAACTTGACAGGCTGAACTAACTATTTTTTTTCACCACCCTTGCTCCATCCCTGCAAAACTCTGGAAGTGGAATTAATGAGTTCAGATTTGCTCATGGTTGATTGTCTTAAACGGATGACTATCATTCCATCAGTCTAAAATGTAAAACTTATATATCTGTCATCACCTCCATATATAAAAGAGTTGTGTTCTGTCCACACCCTGAATTATTGGTAGGTGATAAAATACCAACATCACAGCCTTTAGGACTCTTCGGCATCTTATTTCTTAAAGCTTTCTTTAAGTATATTAATTTCTTTCTTAATTTCTTAAAGTATAAACATCTCCCACCCTTGTCAAGCTAGTAAGTTGTTTTACACTCTGTTCTTGTTATGATTTTTTTCCCCTCCGTGGTTTTGAGACACATCCCTGGGAGTGGTTAATCTTTTAAAGCAACATTATGCACTATAATACCAAGTGTGTACTTCACTCTAGTAATCCTGCAGTAATGCAAGCAATATTAACATGTTCTGGGAGATAGAGAACTGCCGGGGGACCTGGGATTCTTCCAGCAGAAGCAAAGTGGAGAGGATTTTTCAGTCAAGAAAAGGATGTTGTGTTTAATCCCACAAGCTAAAAACAAACTAAATATTTATGATGTAACTAGGAAAGGGTTATGGATGATTATAGCAAATTTGAATGTGGAGTAAAATGGTTCCTAATCTAGACATTTAATGCAAGACATTTACACGACGCACAGTAATATAGCACGAGGCTTATTAAAACTTGTGAATTAGCTGTAGGAATTAAACATGGATATGTTTAGATCTTCATCAACGAACAGCACAATCATATGCATATCTACTCAGAAGTAAGTCCCATTATGTTCAATGGGGCTTATGCCCAGGAAAGTGTGGATAGGCTTGCAGCCTTAATAGATCCAGTATCTAGCAGCTAGATACTAATCCATTAAGGCTGCAAGTCTATCCCAGTGGCGTTGCTCCAGGGGGGTGGAGCTCTAAGTTCCGCCGCGCTCCGACCCACCATTACACGCCTGCACGAGTCGGCCCCTCCCCCTCGCCTTCGGAGCCATTCAAAGCAGTGAAAGCAACGCGCAGGGAGTCTCCTGTGCATTGTTTTCACTGCCTTGAATGTCTCCGAAGGCAAGGGGGAGGGGCTGCCTCGTGCGGGCGTGTAACGGTGGGTCGGAGCGCGGCGGAACTTAGAGCTCCGCCCCACCTAGAGCAACGGCACTGGCCTATCCGCACCTACTTTATGAAATGTTTCCACTATGAAGATCCTCTACTTTTGTACTAGATCTAACTCCAGGAACACAGTGGCATTTGAGCCAGGGCACATTAGCTATTATTAAAGCTGTATTAGACAGAGTTGTGTTTTGGGTATAAACACTCATTTTGCACTAGTTTTCTTTTCTTTTGCATTTTTAAGTGAATGGGCAATTAAATGCTCATGTGCGCTATGGCTCTGCTAGTTTGAGAGGTCTCTAACAGGTGAACATTAAAAAGTGCTGCCAACATAGAAAAGGTATAACTAACAGCTCAATCCTGCCTAACTATACATGGCCAGGCTAAAGGGTTGGTCGCTATATCTTAGGCCCATTGCAGCCTGCCCTGGCATGTCCCGGGCACAACTCGAGAGAAGGGGACGTTTGTCTCCTTCCCTCGGTGTCAGCGGCTCAGGTCGCAATGGGCCTCTTCGGATGTATGCCAGCTCTGCAGCTGGCATGCTTCTGGGCTGCGACGAGGCTCAGGATATTGAAACATCTCAGCACCAAAATTCTCGCCCCCTCCCAGCCCAGGCCGGCCAATGGCCCCCCTCCCTTGCCACCCCTGCCCACCCTCCCCACGTCCCCTGCACTGACCGATGCAGCACTCACCTGCGGCAGCCGGTACGGGTCCATGTAGGCAGTGGAATGAGCATGGCTCACCTCTGGGCTGGCACCGCTTACTCTCTGGGTTCCAAAAAGTGCTTTACGGCATGTTTACTGCACGCTAGGCCTATAGTTGCACAGAATTGCGCTGTGAGGTGATGTTTCTTGACATCCTAGGTTTTGCATATCCACATGTCTTTTCCAGTTGTGGGTTCAGCTTGCATAAATTCTAGATGCTATGCTGAACTCGTATCAAGATTGCACACTTTGGGGATTGTACTATATTTGAAAGCTAATGGTGGATAGATAGGTTTCTTCCTATAGCAAAGTCTAATCAACTATATAGGTTGTAGAACAGGTGTCTTACTGATTCAAGGTACTGGCAGGGTATGCTTTCTCATCCTTTGAGAACTACATTGTTCTAGGATTTAACCAAACAACTTATTTCAGAAACATGAAGACTGGTTAGCTGATTTTTGTGTTATGTTTGGGAGGCAACAAAGAAGGCTGGAATGGGGTATTACTTTAGCTGGTACTCCACTTTGTGTGAGACTACAGATATCAGCTATAACCAAGCTGGCCCGTTTTCATCTCTGGACAGCTGGGATGTTGTCATCCATTTCTTTTGGATGCAGACCTTATAGCTGTCATCCATCGTTTTTGACACTTAAAGATTACACTACAGCAATGAGCTCTGTTTTTGAAGTTTATTTGGAAACTACAGCTGATATAAAAAAAATCTAAGGAACTTGTTTGCCAACTGTTGTTTCTTTTTTGTGTGTATGTGCACAGATTAAAGATGTGCTACACCTATAATAGTGTCCTCAATAATTTTGGGGTAAAGGTATCCCCTGCTGGAAAGCCAGTTGTGTCCGACTCTAGGGTATGGTGCTCATCTCTAAGGTCAAAGAGCCAGCGCTGTCTGAAGATGCTTCCGTGGTCATGTGGTCGGCATGACTAATGGAATGCTGTTACCTTCCCACCGCAGCGGTACCTATTTATCTACTTGCTTTCAAACTGCTAGGTTGGCAGGAGCTGGGCAGGAGACGGGAGCTCACTCTATCACACGGCACTTGGGTCTCGAACTGCTGTCCTACCGACCTTCCGGTCTGCATAGATTTAGGAGCATGACAACAGTTTTTAACCTGTACTTACCTTAGCAAAACGTCTTTTAGCAGAAATCTTGGAAGAGATGCACTCTGGTGAGAGATTTTCATAGTGAAAGATGGAGAAATCCATCACAGGACAGTTTTTTATGCCAATAAAGGTTTCATTCATTCATTCATTCACAGGACAGTTTCACGTAGTATTGATGGATCAGTAAAAGCACCACTTGTTTAAGGTCATTTTTTGCCATTTAGCTTATATTATGTGAAAATTTAACTTTTATTTTCACACATGATGCCAGACCCCAGTTGCCACTGGATTCAGCACTATGTATACACAGGTGAGTTTCTCCTCTAGCATGTTGTGAGATTCACTATGAAAATTCACAATGGCTGTGAATGATCCAAAGGTGCCTTCCTCTAGTGGAAGAACATGGTTTGAGAAAAGAGACCTCCAATCTAGAGAAGTTCTCCTGCTAGGCTGCTAGTGAAAGAGTTTGTGCATTCTCTTATGCAGGGGCTATGACCCAGTACAATATGCTACAGCCTATTTCTTCCTTTTTCATCATATTTCTCATACTGTAACACAACCCAGTACACTGGCACTATTGTGCAAGAAGTCTTCTGCTGGTTTTTGCACAAGGGTTCACTGAACAGCTGTAATACATTTTCTCCTCCCATTTATGGTTCTTTTTATCCAAGCAACTTGCTCCCTTCACCTGATGTCATTCTTAGACTGCAGTCCTATACACACTTATCTGGGAGCAAGTTCCATGGAAATGAATGGGACTTTTCAGCAGATATGCATAGGATTGTGCTGTTAATAATAACTACAGGCCAACTTCAACATTCTTGTATTTTTGACGGGAAAGGTTTTGCCATTCTTCCTAGTAACTGCATCAGGAGCTGGACCTAAAGAGTGACTTCCTGACATCTGTTATCAAGATGAAAATAATACAATTATGCAGGCATTCTTCAAAAATACATGAAATGTTGGTCTCAGTGCATGAAGTAGATAACTTACAAATTGATCTTGAGGAGAAAATTCTGTTGAATTAAGGGACATATTCTCTCAGCTAAAAGAAATAAGATGCATTTTTAACAAGCTGTTGCAGGAAACGGCTCGGGTTCAGGGTATTTGAGGGACCGACTCCTTCCTTATAATCCGACCCGTACTCTGAGGTCATCAGGGGGGGCCCTGTTAACCGTACCGCCATTGACGGAGGTGAGGGGAATGGCAGTGCGGAATAGGGCCTTCTCGGCAGTGGTGCCCCAATTATGGAATTCCCTCCCCCTGGAATTAAGAATGGCTCCCTCCTTAGAGACTTTCGGCGGGGCCTTAAGACATTTTTATTCAGGTTAGCATTCAATGTCTGACATGGTGGGCTGGCTTTTTAATAAATGGCTTTTAACAAATGTAAATATAGGTGACCCACTGGGCTTTGTTTTAATTGTTTTAATTCTTGATTTTAAATATATATATGTATTTTAACATTTTTATTGGAATCCGCCTTGATTGCCCTTGTTGGGAGAAAGGCGGGGTATAAATTCTTTAAATAAATAAAATAAATAAACTGGGTATCATGCACATTTAAAGCATGGATGCTACCAGCACTGAGCTACACCCTCAAAAGAGAAGATGGAATATTTTACTAAACCTGTCAGATCAGACTTCGGTTTTGTCTTAGTTCTGGGTTCTTTGTGTGCTCTTGGGCCAAATCACCGTCTCTTCACCTGAGTTCTCCATCTGAAAAGTGGGAATCAGTGGTATATGTCACAGGAAACGTTCCTTTGTAACTTTTGAGAGGAGAATGTTTTCCTTCCTAGATCAAACGAACAAAGGGTCCATGGTGTATCTGAAAAGTACACCCAAAGATAACAGTTTAGTAACCCTGGGTGATGTTTACACTTGTACCGAATGTGACAGCTTTCAAAGTATTATGTATATTTTGAAGGTTGTACATGTATAGCTGTGACAGCATGTCAGTTATAATTCTTGTAAAAAAAAAGAGGATTAATTTATTATGGTTCAAATAAAGAGTAAACTGTGTAAATGCTCAAAATAAAATACTAATCTTCTCATTGCTGATGGGATCATGTACATTGCAAATAAAGGCAGAAGCAATTTAATTGACTAGGGCATCTCTATCTCCTCCTTTTGCTGCCCTTAGAAATATGACTTCTTAGGGTTAATGGTAGACAAAGACGAGAAGTGAAATCTTTGCATGATGGAAATGAAATCTGTAGCACAAACACAGTTACATTATAAGAAATTATGGGGGGGGGGAGAGGAAGGGGAGTGCAACTTTCCTAATATACAGTTAAGCAGAACTAGGTTTGACTGATGCTACTTTTGAATAAATATTAGCTGACAGACATTAGTAACGGGTTTGCCTCACTTTTTGTGCTGTTGCTGTCTTGCATGTGTTTAGCTACTTTTGGTAATCAGCATTAGAGGTTGAAACTTAATGCTTTAGATATTGGAGTTATTTTACTGCATCACTGAGGTATGACATCATGAAGTGCTTAACCATATGTGTGTATGCATGCATTTGTTATAAGGATGAAAATAATACATAGGTAGAGATGGGAGAGAATGGTTTTATTTTTTTTTCCGCAGGTTTCGGTGTTTAACCAAAATGAAATAGCAGAAAGCTGTGTAATGTCTTTTTATTCCAATGTTTCCCTGTTTTTATCCATTGTAACCGCTTTAAACATGTACTAGGTAGTTGGTATAGGTTGTACAGTGTCAGCAGATGAAGAAAGATGCAAAATTACATGGTTTTGTTTTATTTTATTATTTTATTTTTGCACGGTTTTTTTTAGCAGAAAGCGGTATGTGTTTTTATTTCGTTATCACCATTTTCTTCTGCCTCTATACATAGATAAGTAGATAAGGTTACGTGTAATAGTATGTCAAGGCTTCTACACTATTTAATTAAGTGTTTAAATTAACTCCTGAAGCAGCATACCAAATGCAGCACGCTCTTACATGATGATGTTCCAGCTTCTACTCCTCCAACCAGTGGCGTTGCTGGAGGTGGGGCGGAACGCTAAATTCCGCACCGCGCTGACCTCCGTTACTCACTGGCACAAGGCGGCCCCGCCCCCTCGCCACTGGAGCCATTCAGGGGGGTGAAGGCAACATGCAGGGAGTCTCCTGCGCATTGCCTTCGCCCCACTGAATGGCTCCGAAGGCGAGGGGGTGGGGCTGCCTCGTGCCGGTGAGTAACGGAGGTCAGCGCAGTGCGAAACTTAGCGTTCCGCCCCACTTCCAGCGACACTACTGCCTCCAACTCTCCAATGATCTGCCTTGGCACTCCCCTCCCCTCCACATTTCTTCTTCCTCTCTACCCTACAGTATTCCAATCCAAGGAGTGGAAGGAGAAGGAGAAGCCATGGAGGCAAGTAGGTGGACAGTGATGAGCGCATCCCAGAGGTGACCGCTTCAGTTCCCCTCATGGATGAGTTGACCCTGGCTTGCCGTTTTAGTGGTACACTCCAGCATTTGAATTCGAAAATTGACTTGACTCTGCAGCCTGCACCACAGTACCATAAGGGCAAAGCTGCTTTATTAGAACAATATTGTCTGGTCAGTACCTCGGTGGTAGACTGTCTAGAAATCTAATTGTAAGCAGCTCTGAGCAAGGACATGAATGCTCTTAGTGTAATTAATACACTGATTTTTTAAAAAAAATTAAAGTCAAATGTTGCAGACCAGAATTAATTTGTCCCAGTTGTGAAGTACAGGCAGTGACTTTCGTTTTTGTGGCTACTGTTTGCACTGTGGTAGCTAATATTGATTTCTAGGATTCAGACTTGTTTGTCACAATCCTGCAGAGCACTCTACTGGGCTTTTGTTTTGCTCCTTTCCCCCACTGGCTGACTCTAGGAATGACACAACAAAATTGCCGGGGGTTATGTGTTTCACGGCACAATCCTGAATAAAATTCGTCTGCGGAGTGCGCGCTCAGCAGGTGAAGGGTGTCATAAATGCACCGTAAAGTGCATTTATGGCACCCGGAGAATAAGGCCTACTGGCGCGCACGCTGGCAGGCCTCTCTCTGCTGCCGACCGGACCTGCTCCCACCGGAGCATGGTAAGTGTTCCTCTGGTGGGAGCAGGGGCGGGGGGAGGGCAGTCTGGGTAGCGAGGGAGGGCGGCCATTGTCTGAGTCAGCCCAGGAGGGGGCAGGGATGTCGGTCGTGTTATCCCTGTCCCCATTCCCAGGCTTGGCGGCCGTTACACCGCCACCTCGTATTTCCGCCAGCTCGAGAGCTAGCGGACATCCAAGGAGACCCGTAGGCCCCAGGCAGCCCTACACTGGAGAAAGGGAATGAACATCCCCTTCCCCTGAGGAGACCCCGGGCTGTGCCGGAGCGACCTAGGAAGAGCATACGATCCTGCAACTGGCCCATCTTTACACAGGGTTGGGCTGTCATGCACATCACCATTTATCTATTATTGGGTGTTAATGAATAATGTGTTCACAAGTGTTTACCAAACATGTAATGAACAAGTACTGTCCCTTTTGTTCTCTCACCAGCACCAGGATCATGGATCTTGCATTGCTCACAAGTTAATGGTCACAGGATTCAGGACTTTGCCTGAAAATATGTATATTCATTGATGATTTTATTTGTCTAAATGAATAACAATTCCCATTTTTGAGGGAGTTCTAAACATGCAAAAGAGAACATTTGTAATAACATTGTAATATCCTATTACAACAGACAAACTATATTATCTTCTTTTCCTGACCAATTTAAGGAAAGGTCATCTGAAATAAACAACAAAATTAGCTTCTGAAGTTAACAAATGCAGTGTTGGTTAGTCACGAAGAACGATTCCTTACACGTGAATATAAAGCTCCTGTTCGCTTAAGGCATTTCTGCCCACGGGTGTATATACACAACAGGAGCCAAATGTGTACACCTGTGGGATGGGCAAACCATTGATCTATTAATAAATAATTAATAAATAAAATAAATATTCAGTCCAATACTGTTTCCTCTAACTGGCTGTGACTCTCTAGGGTTTCAGCAGAGGTCTAGTCCACCCTTCTATATTCCTTGCTGTCCAAATGTGGACATAAATGGTATAGTTAGAAGGTATAATGGAATATATTCCTTGGACTGCTAGGAGATCAAATCAGTCAATCCTAAATGAAATCAAGCCTGACTGTTCCCTGGAAGGACAGGTACTGAGGCTGAAACTCAAATATTTTGGCCACCTAATGCGAAGAGAGGACTCTCTGGAGAAGACTCTGATGCTGGGAAAGATTGAAGGCAAAAGGAGAAGGGGAAGGCCAAGGATGAGATGGTTAGACAGCATCACCGATGCAACGCACATGAAAATGAGCGAACTCAGGAAGATAGTGGAGGATAGGAAGGCCTGGCGGGATATGGTTCATGGGATCACGAAGGGTCGGACACGACTTAACGACTGAACAACAACAATTAGATTAAATTACTATTAATAATTAGATTTACCTTATCTCAGTGTACTGGTGAAGGAATCTAAGTGTATTAGATCATGGCATCTGGTCCCATCAATTCCTGGCAAATAGAAGGGGCAGAAATGGAAGCAGTAACAGATTTTACTTTTTTTGGTTCTAAGATCACTGCAGACGGAGACAGCAGCCATGAAATTAAAAGACGCTTACTCCTTGGAAGGAAAGCTATGGCAAACTTAGACAGCATAATAAAAAGCAGAGAGATCACCATGCCAACAAAAGTTCATATAGTCAGGGCCATGGTGTTCCCAGTAGCAATGTATGGTTGCGAGAGTTGGACCATAAGGAAGGCGGAGCGCCGAAGAATAGATGCTTTCGAACTGTGGTGCTGGAGAAGACTCCTGAGACTCCCTTGGACTGCTAGAAGATCAAATCAGTCAATCCTAAATTAAATCAAGCCTGACTGTTCCCTGGAAGGACAGGTACTAAGGCTGAAACTCAAATATTTTGGCCACCTAATGCGAAGAGAGGACTCTCTGGAGAAGACTCTGATGCTGGGAAAGACTGAAGGCAAAAGGAGAAGGGGAAGGCAAAGGATGAGATGGTTAGACAGCATCACCGATGCAACGAACATGAAAATGAGCGAACTCCGGAAGATAGTGGAGGACAGGAAGGCCTGGCGGGATATGGTTCATGGGATCACGAAGGGTCGGACACAACTTAACGACTGAACAACAACAACAACAACATAATGGAATATGGGGGGGGGGGGATATACTAGGTCTTGACTTTTTATATCCCTGTATATTCATTTTCTATATAATTTAATCACTTGATTCTAATATGATTGGGATGGACTCATCAGTACATTTGGGAACCTTATGTTGGAGTGGGCAAGTTTCCAACAGTCAGTATGGTAGGTATTGTGCAAAAAAGCAGAACTAATAGAGGGTTTGAGGCTGGTGAGCCTGTACAAAGTAAAAGTTTGGGTTTTGTGAGCCCCTTTAGGCAGGGGCTGGTAAACAACTGATGACTTATAGGATAATTATGCCTATTCTGAAAAGCAGATGCTTAGCCTTCTTGATGGTCCATATAACCTTCTGAAGGTGAGTGATGGAAAAGCTGCCTTTGTGATCTGTCAACTAACATATGGCAACAATAGCCCTGAGAGGCTTGTGAACTGCCCCATTCATACACTTAACAACGATGCCCAGTTATGATAACTTGAATATTAATAGTGTTCAGTGTTGTCCTGCTGCAATAGTCAGTTTTAGCAGCAATTACCTGGGAATCCTTAGATAGTGCTTTGGAACTTACATATTATACAACCACCCATATTCTTCATCATATTCTTCAGCACACACACACGCATGCACGCACGTATCCTGAGTCTCAGAGCCATGGACAAAGATTAGAATTTGTCATGACCTGTGTGAATGGTGGAAGGATGGATAGAGTTTGGACTGCAGGGCTTTGAAATGCATTGTTGTCATCTTTAATTACACAATTGTCTTAGAAAAGCGAGAAAGTAAGGGAGCGCTAGCCCTCATAAAACAGCCATTTAATTCAGTGTGTTGCATTGTTTCAGCATGCATGAACAATGCCTCGTTCTACTTTGAGAGATGAAAGAAGAGCAGTGGAAGATTCCTGAAGTCAAGCAATAGGATGTTTGTGATGATAAATTCTATAGTCATAAGAGACAAATGCTTTCTGAATTTTAAAATACAACACATGCAGTCCAATTCTGTGCAGGTTTTCCTCAGAATTAAGACCCACTGTGTTGAGTGAGGCTTACTCCCAGGAAAGTGTGCAGCCTTAAAGTCTACAGTACTTTTATTTTCCTCATTTACTTGCATAATTACATTTACTTGCATACTCAAGTTCAAAAAGTTCATATTGCTATGGGCAATTGCACCTGAGATGATTTATGGCAGTCCTCATATGCTGAGATGTGTGGTATCTGGTCCTGTACGACTTCAGACTTTAGGTGGGGGAATCATGTGATGAAATGTTCTTCCTGGTTAACCCTCCCCAACAGCCCGGCATATTAAAAGTAGCATGATGGTGAAACGTTTTCTGGAATACCATTACATTCTGTTTTTCCATATGCAGAAAGATTTATTTTAATTTTTTTACCTGGGGGAATGTTAAAACTTGTGATCCCCACCTAAAATCTGAAGTAGTACAATTCCACAAAGTCTCCACCTCCTGATTACTCAGCAAACCAATGGAAACTCTTGTTCTTACTGAAGAAGCATACAGATGGCGGGTGAACATTGGGACCAGAGATATGACTTTAAAAAATAATTCCCATGTCTTTGAAATGTATATTTTACATCCAAATCCACTGTAAAGATCCGGCAGGCGGCCCTGGGCTGCCCGCTAGATCCCATCCCCGCCGTGGCCCACCATGCAGTGGGCCGGAGGCCCCTTCCCCGGGTGTAAACCGGGGCCGGCCCTAGCAGCCTCCTCAGATTTCCGCCAGCTAAATAGCTGGTGGAAGTAGGAGGAGACCGTGTAACGGCCAAGCTGGCCCGGCGGGAATAGGGATATAGCTGATGCCATCCCCGCCCCCTCCTGGGCTGGCTCACCCAATGGCCCCCCTCCTTCGCTGCCTGGAGCGGCCATGTGGGTGCCGGTGGGAGCCTTACCTGCCTCCGGCGCCTGCATGATCGTCCCGGTGGCAGAGTGAGGGAGGCTGGGGGTGCAAACATGCCTTACAGCACATTTGCGACAGCTTCCAGCGCCGGAGCACTTGCTCCGGTGCCGGAAGTTTAGGGTGGATTTCGTCCCTAATCTCTGATATGATTCTTTGTGCTGCTATTTTAATTACAATATTGCTTCGATATTTTATTGTTTTTTGACTGCAATATTATTGTCTTTAACATTGTCTTTAACCCACTTCCTGGCACCACTCATGTCTTTTTGACACCAGGTGAAGACCATGCCCCCCAACAAGCCTTTTAAAATATCATCTGAACAGGTCTTATTTGCCGCTGATATGTCCTGTATGTTTTTACAGCCTCTACTGTTTTAATACGTTTGACATTATTTTGATACGTACATTGTTTTAGTTTATCTTCATTGATTGTTTGCCACTTTGAAAGCAGATTATTGAAGGGCAGATATAACATTTTAAAAATAAATAGATGTAAATTCAGTTGTTGAAACAAAAATAGCTAGAATAGCCTGCTTATAGACACAACTATAAAGCAGCCTGCCCATCAACTGTAACCTCAGTTACTGCTACCTATCAGGTACACAGACTAGTTCATCATACATCTGACAGTCCCAACACAATTGCCTCTGCGAGTATGTGGGGCAGCGGCAGGCTTGCGGACTGGCTGGTATGGCATGGAGAAATTGTTGAGAGTAACTGATGCAACCAGCCAAGTGGGGATGGAAATACTCTTCATGCAGATGCTATGATTTGTGTGGTCATTGTGGCTCTTTCCCAAGCTGTTGTGAATGTATACATCTCAGCAGCACATGTTCAGTCCCTGCAGGAACGTGCTAGCTCATACATGCAGGATCTTGGCTGGGTTACAAGCTCAATGGTAGTCCTGCCGGCTCATGGAGGTAATTGTAGGGGAAGTTGCCAGATGTCTGAACTAGAACACAGATCTGTAAGTGACTTTACAGAAGATGAAATGACATCAGTAGGTTGTTTTTTGGGAGTTGTGTGTTACCTTTAAAAGTGTTACCACAGGAAACAGGCTTCAGCTCTCCTCTCTCTCTCTCTCTCTCTCTCTCTCTCTCTCTCTCTCTCTCTCTCTCTCTCTCTCTCTCTCTGCGCGCGTAAAATATCTCCTGTGGGTGTTAGATGAGTGCGTGTTGCCCTGAATCACCTCCTAGTGCTGACGCAACACAAGTAAGATGTGGTACCATTGTGTCCATTCTTACCTGTGTCTTAATGGTGCACTGGCTCATGGATGAGTTTGTCTGGTGCACATATAAGCATTTAGAAACTCTTCTTCTAACTGTGGAGAGGATGGGTGGAAAAAAATCTACTTCTTCATGAAGTTGTGATTCTCACACCTGCTCCAGATTCCAATTACTTTTCTAATGAAATGTAAGGGCATCTTTTCAGAAGATCATTACTTAAATAATGCTTTCTCCAGCATTCCTGTAGTCTCTAACCTATTTGATAAAATACTGAAAAATGACCCATATCATAGATTTCATTTCCATACTTTGTAGTTCTCATTTCCCAATTAGCCCTTTGGCAAGCAGCAGAGCTTATAGACAGTATGAAATATGAGCATTATCTGGGATGCTGTCTTCATTTAGACAAGGTGATATGGGTACAATCCTGGTGCTACTAGAATGAATGGCAAAAGCTCCTGCTGAATAATTGCACTATTTCAGTGCATCTAGGCCCATTATTTCCTATTAAAAAGTGTCAGGGCCGACAGCATTGCTGGTTTAAGGAAAACTTCATGCTTCGATATAAGGGCATCGATGAATCTACTGATGTGGTGACACCTTCTGTTAGGATTGTTTTTAATTTTTGCTGGTTCATCACGGTGTTGATGTGTTCACCACATAGAATGTTGTAACAGGAGTTCACAGAACATTCTGCATCCACTTAACCAGGGCTGGCCTGTCTATGAAGTGACATGAACCTGTTGCATCAAGTAGCAAATTGGAGGAGAGTGGCAAATTGTCAAGAGGTGCCTGCACAACCACTCAAGCTGCTACCTTCTGCACTAACTGCAGCTTCAAAACCATCTTCAAGGGCAGCCCCACGTAGAGTGTTTTACAGTAGTCTGATCTTGATGTCACTGTGGCATGGACCACTGTGGCCAGATCCGACTGGTGCAGGTATAGCCACAGCTGGTTTACCAGACGAAGCTGGGCAAAGACCCTGCTGGCCACAACCGACAACTGAGCATCCAGGAGCACCTGAGGGGCAGGATTGGGGTGGGATGGGGGTGGGTAGGGGCAGGACAGGGCAGGTTTGTCCACTGTATCCCAACCCCCCCCCCTGCCCACTCCCTGCTGGTTCCTCAGAGCTATGCCAGCAAAAGAACTGGTGTAGATCTGAGGAGTCCCATCAGGGACCCTTCTGCAGCCAACACAAATGTAAATGTTTTCCATTCTTACATTTCTTGACTGGCCTTGTCCCCAGCTAGTGCATAGGAGGATACAGCGGTCAGTGTGTCAGCGGCCCTGCATCCTGCACACCAGACCAGGATAGGATTGGGCCATAAGTGTATTAAGACAGCACAGATTGGTGACACTGCGATAATTTGTGTTTGTTGATATGATTTCTGCGCCACCTTATCACTAGCAGCCTTAAAGCGGCTTACTGTAACAAGATTAAAAAAAATAAATAGCAACCATCACGAAAACATAACAGCAGGAAAACAATGAAGCCGGTTGGTGAGAACCAATTAAAACATCATTAAACATCATTAAATTAAGAGGGTCTCAGACTTTATACAAATCCAGGAATGGCCTGGGAGAACTTGGTCTGTCTCGGGAAGGGATGCACAATTTGGGCATCGCCACTGAAAGGCCCTGTTTCAGATAGCCACCTGCCTAGATGGGCCTTCTCGGATGCTCTTCTTGGGCCCAAGGAGAAATGCTTGAAGCGAAGCTCAACTGGTGGGAAAGTTGGTGTGTGAGAAGGAGGTCTTTTAGATGTCCAAGTGTACTGTTTCTTTTGCAGTTAAAAGAAGGGAAACTTAGCTATGACTGAAGAGGAGACATGCAGCATTCGACGTCTTCTCTAGATAGCATCAGGCAGTCATGGTCCCTCTGATGTTGTTGGCTACATACTACAAAGAGAAAGAAGAACATTCCAAGGAAGAGGTCAGACATTCTAAGTTTCCCATCACAGAGCGTGAGAGGTTGTTAAGCCTAGTTTTTCTCCCTCCTTTCTCCCTGCTGTTTAGGCTGTCATTAGCTCTTATGTATTGTTTGGCCAGTTGGCTGTTCCATCCAAGCATACACACACAAACTCCAGTCCATGCTTCAGCAAAGTAGTAACTGGTTCAGGAAGGTCATCAAAGGGAGGTTGCGTATAGGACCACCATCTCCCAGATTCCAATTTGTCTATTGCTCAATGTGCCATATAAGAAGAGCCTTTCTGGGTCACACCAACGTTCCATCAAGTCCAGCTTCCTATTTCTCAGAGAGGCCAGCCAGATGCATTCAGAAAGACCACAAGCAGCAGGCTTGAAAGCCAATAGCTCTCCTTCACTGTTGCCCCCCCCCCATCCCTTGCAACTAGTATTCAAAGCCGACTTGAGTGCTCTTGCTGGGAGAAAGGCGGGATACAAATTCTTTAAATAAATTAAATAAATAAGACGCACTGCTTCTGAACATGGAGGTTCTGCTCCATAGTTCATAGGTATTAAGTGACATATCATCCATGAATTACCCCTTTAAAGGCTATCTAATGCTCATCCTGTGGTGTCTTGTGGTGGTGAATTCCATAAGCTTATGACGCATTGTTTGAAGGAGAAGTTTTTGTCTGTCTGTCCTAAACCTACAGCCAATTACAGCAAAATGGCCGAAATGGTCTGCCGCTGCATCCTAGCCAGGATGTGGGCTGTGCCGGCGCGGCCAGGGCTCACCTTGGGGGAATGTTCGTCCCTCCCCCCCCCCTGTGCCATGCACATAATAGGTAGCGGGTGTGTATATTTTCCCTTTCATCTTCAGTTTGTTGGCAAAGTATCTTTCAGCAGCTTCCCTGTTTCTTCATTCATTTCACAGTGCTGGTCCCCCTTCATTTGCAAGGCGATAACCTATTACCATAACTAAACCGCCTATTGCATGGAGGCTCAGAAATAAAATAAAAAGATTAGCCAGTTATCTTATTTACATATATTGAATTGCGGTAATACAGCCCGATCTCTGCCTCTCATTTGATTCTAATTAAAGCGTAGCAGAGCAACTGCAATCCACACAAGAGCTTATTTTAATAGTCAAAGCTGGCAAAGTCCCAATATCACAATGTAGCAATTAACAGCACGGCTGTATTTGCTATTCATGGTTTGATGTAAAAACTTGTTTATTAAGATGGGCTTGAGGCACTGGTGTGCAATAGACCTGGATGTAATTAGATTCCAATTATTTGTCTGTTTCTGATATTGTAAACTGGCACTTAGTACATCAGTTAAATTGACACACTGCGCTGCATGGTTTACCCGGTAATTAAAACATGTTCTGTTAATTAGATGATGACCACTTTATTTCAGGGCTCTTGTGTTTGGGTTTTGTAGTGTGCTGTGTTTGTATCATGAGCCACCAGACGCTACTCTAATGAGCCCTTGTTTTCTTTCAATTACCACCTGCTGTTCAAAAGCAAAGCTTGTTTTAACTAAACAAAATTAATGCTTGTCTCTCTCTTTGTAAGAACTTAAACGCTAAACAAATTAATACGCTTATTATTGAAGTGCTAAGCTCCGGTTTTAAAGACTGAAGCGGCAATTAAAAGAAAGTTATAAACTGTTTTACAGCGCAGCATAAATATTGTTTCTCATATCAGTTGGCATTACAAACCATGAAATAATTGCAGCAGTTGGGGGAAGGAAAAGCATGCAAACTTAGTTAAGACAAATCTTTAAATTAGCAAATGGTAATTGAAAGAGACAAAAGGTAAACTTGCATTTCCCCCCATTGATGAATCTGATTAAGCGGCGCATTAGCAGCAAACAAATAGCAGCTAATAAATTAACGTGGGAGACTTAATAAAGAGATAAATTACATTACAATCTTGTCATGGGAAGTCCTCACAGGGGGGAAAAAAGAAAGAGCCAAAACAAATAAACTCTGGCTGTGGAAGTTTTCAGCTTTGCCTTGTTTTCAGGTTGATGAGGCTTTGAATTTAGAATTTGGAAATGATGTGCTCATCACTACTAAACATTCCTCTGTAAATACAGGCAAGAAAACACAAAGTGTGTGGCATTCATTCTAGTTGGGCTTCCTCTGCATGTCCCATTGCTCTCCATGCAATTATGTAACAGTGATTCTTGGTGGATTGCTCCCAGAACACATCAGCAAAAGCCTGTTTCTCATGGAGTTAACAGAAGAAAGTGTTGATTATGCACTCCAATCCCAACATCCAACTGTCTGCTCTGTGTCCCATGTCCTCCCTGCTGACTGAAGCACCGCAGTTGGGTACAGAAGACAGGGCCTTTTTAGTTGTAGCAACAATGATGGACAGTGCCCTTCCTGGGGAAGCTCACTTATCATCACTATATGTTGTCCATTTCCTAGTTTCTGGAGGTTGCTCTCTGCTGCTGCTGATCTTTTTTGTTGTCGCAGTGCTGTTGTTTTGATTGCCTGTTTGTCCATTGCTCATTTCTATTGTTTTCAGTTTTTAGCTGTTAGCCCCTTGGATTCTTTTTAAGAAGAAAAGTAGGATGTCGATTTAAAAATGAGTAATAAAATAGATAAGAAAAGATGCCTAAACCAAAGGACAGTGGGTTTCCTTAAATTTTGGGAGAGGCTTCCTCACTTTAAGAGAAATGGAGGAAGCTACACAGAGTTGTAGAATCTCCATCCTCAGCAGTCCTGGAGAAAAGATGGCATCTGGTAGGGTGGTTTGGGGTACAGGAAAGCACATCTTAAGGGCAGAGAATTGGAAAAAAATGTTCAGCCGGGTTCTTCTTTCCAAAACTATAGTTACATGAGCCAGGCATATGTATACTCCACCTCCTATCCAGCCAATTAAGGTATTAAGGTCGGCTAACAGCCTGTGAGCCGCGGTGGCTTAGTGGCTAAGATGCTGAACTGCAGACCAGAAGTTTCGGTAGGACAGTAGTTCAAGACCTGAATACCGCGTGACGGAGTGAGCTCCCGTCTCCTGTCCCAGCTCCTGCCAACCTAGTAGTTCGAAAGCAAGAAATTGCAAGTAGGTAAATAGGTACCGCTGCAGCGGGAAGATAACAGTGTTCCGTTAGTTATGCCGGCCACATGACCATGGAAGCGTCTTTGGACAGAGCTGTCTCTACGGCCTTGGAAACGGAGATGAGCACCGTACCCTAGAGTCGGACACGACTGGCTTTTAGGAATACCTTTACCTTTTTAACAGCCTGTGAGAAACAGGACTCTCATACAACAGATGAGGATGTGGCTCAAACATCTTTAAAATGTCCATATTTTAAAGAAGTCAGATGTCTTAGAAAGATAACAAAGAAGTTGGGCTTTACTTCTGAAGGAAGTTGGGAAAGTGATCCATCCTGGAGCAGACGCTTCAGTGAACAACTCTTAGCAGCCTGGATCCTGTGAGCTATTGCAATGCGGTAGAAACCCATACCCTGACTTCAAGTTTTGCTTCTTGAATGTGAGTATACTCACCTGTAGAAAGATATAGGGAACCATATTGTAGGGTGGCTGTGTGAATGCTGGTTCCTTCTCGTGATACGTATGGATGGTTCCTCTTGCTCCCCTTTTGCACACTTTTCTTGGTCACCCTGTGTTCACTGAGTGATCCCAGCCAGCTATCATGGCGCCTTGAAGGAGGAAGAAAAAGAAATCAACCACCCAAAAGAGTGGTGGAAGCTGACATACAGCATCTGATTTGTATACCTCAGGGGTACATTTCAAAGCAGTGGGGGGTGACTTGGCTGCATGATTCTCACCGCTATTAATGGGAGGCATGCGGCTAAATCGCTGAGTGCCACTTATTGAAAATGTGAACTTAATGTTTCTGCGGAATTTAATTTGTATATGCAAATTGGCAAAGTTAATTAGGCCATGTACAACTAATGGGAAACGATGGCAAGGTATTACCTAACAAGCTTCTTCAAATATGGTTCTTGAATTTATGAGAGAACAAACAATCCACTGTTGATAGCAAATAATGAGTCTCCTTTTGCAGCCTAACCAGTATGCTGAACTACTATGAATGAAGCAGCCATTTGCCTTGGACTACAGGTACTTGGGTTGGTTCACAGCAAGGGGAGGAGGTGGAAGGGGTCATATTTCCTGTGGGGAGGGTCTCTCTCCAGCTTGGTCAGAGTGGCACGCAAGAGACCTGAGCGTAGTGACAGCATGGCACAGAGTTGATGCAGAGGCCTCCAAGAGATGGTTCACAGAACTATAGTTTTGGGACCGTCGTGTACATTGCCTTTGCCTTTCATGAGTCGATACAGAACTGGAGTATCATGTAGAGAAATAAGTTAATCAGAATGCCTATGTAAAGTGCCTTGCGTCCCACCTTTTGCAGTCAAGGTCCTACCAGATAGTTTGCAGACCAAAGGAAAACATAATAAAATATAGACATGGTGAGCCATCACAATAAATTGCAGACCACTTCATAGTATGCAATGTATGGTGTACAAAAAAATGACACTAGCTACATTCCTTGCTTGCTCTTTAAAGAGAACTAGGAAAAATCGGCTTGGAATAATTGCTTGGTGCTCACTGGCAGATCAGCAGCATTTTCAGACTTGGATAGAGCATCTGTGGATGGTGCTCTTCCCATTCTCTTGCCTGCCTCCCAACAGCACTGTAAGCAAGGGCATCCAAGTCATATATCAAAAGACAGTGATTGGGTCTTTTTCCCCCCACCTAGGATGGTTCTTCTAGTTTGCTCTGTTTCTGCCTGTCCAATTTGTCAGATCTCAGCTAGAAGTGTTTGTAAACAAGGCTGAAGAATCTCTTGTAACTTGGCCTCCAGCGCTGCATCGCAGATATTGTAGTCATGAAAAGAAAACCCCTAGGAAGAAAACAGATGTACTCAGTAACCTACCCTATGGCACTGAGCTTTGTATCACACACGGAGTGGCAGCGAATGTTGGTAATCAACAATTCCATGTGCACATACGCTACAATTTCCCTCTCTTTATCATTGTCTAATTAAATTTCAGTCAACTTGAACAACAACAACAAAAAAAGCCCAGAGCCCTTTTTTGTTGTCTGCAGGAGTTAGGGGATATGTTAAAAAGTGAAGATATGCAACTTGTAGCCACAGATTGTGGAAGGATTATAATCATTTTTTCTGGAGAATAAATACAGTAGGGATAGGAAGCTGCCTTATATTGAGTCAGACCTGGGGTCCATCTAGCTCAGTATTGTAGGTTTGTACAGTTTCAAACAGACCATTTTATCTGCCCTACCTGGAGATCGCAGGGAGCAAACCTGGACCTTCTGCATGCAGCACAGATGTTAGTTCAACTACCTACTCCTCATGGGGTGTGCATGTGTTTTAATTTCTGTTTTAATCATCCCACAAAATTAAATACCCTTTAGCACAATGGATCACGCTGAATTACCGTATTTATTGGTGTATAAGACGCACTTTTTTGTCTAAATTTGTGACCCAAAATAGTAGGGTGCGTCTTATACGCCAATACTAAAAAAATCCCTTACCCCCCCACCCGTTTTTAAGCATTTTCGGGCTTACCATGTTTTTCCGGAGCCAGAGAGCTCCCTTGTGCTTTCTTCCCTAACTAATCTATCCGATCTACAGCTGTTTGTCGGGTTTAATTTATGCATGTGCATGAGTTGAGCTTCTCAGCAGCGAGCAGAGGGCTCTTTGCTCCTCAGTTCAGTTCAGCTGAGCTGCAGAGGGCCTACTCTTCCGGATGCTGAATGAATGCAGCAGCATGGTTAAGCTTCTGAACTGGGCCTAGTTGGGAGACTTTGGAAACTGTGATAGGTGGGGTGGGGTAAGAGTTGAGTCTGGGTGTTTTTTTTGTACTTTTATGTTTACTTTGGAAACTGTGCATGGGTGGGGTGGGGTAAAAGAGTTGAGTCTGGGGGGTTTTGTACTTGGAATTTATGTTTACTTTGGAAACTGTGCATGGGTGGGTTGGGGGAAAAAGAGTTGAGTCTGGGTTTTTTTTGTACTTGGGATTTATGTTCTGGTGCATTTTGTTCATGTGTCTTATTGCTGTGTGTTGAGATCCTGGTATTTTTGTGCAATTTATGTAAATTAGCTAATTAAGCAGTCAAGCAGTAAGTGGCCAAGTGGCCCAAAAATGCTTTAGATTTTTTTCTTGAAACCCAGGGCCAAAAGGAAGGTGCGTCTTATACGCCCGTGCGTTTTATATGCTGATAAATACGGGGTATATAATAGCGTTTTATTTTTAAAAGCATGTGCCTTTAAAAATTAAGCTTCAACATAAAAAAATTAGCACTTAGATAATTCTGTGTGTCTGCAGACCTCAAAAGTGACAGTGACTGAAGTGAGGGTGCAATTAGGTGCTTGCCAGCAGGGATGTGGATCAAGTCTCTAAGTCTCGAGTCAAGTCCCAAGTCTCTGGGTCCAAGTCCTGAGTCTTTGGTTGCGAGCCCCTATCTATTTAATGGGGAAAACATAAGAACATAAGAACATAAGAAGAGCCCTGCTGGATCAGGCCAAAAGCCCATCTAGTCCAGCTTCCTGTGTCACACAGTGGCCCCACCAGATGCCTCAGGGAGCACACAAGACAACAAGATACCTGTGTCCAGTCGCCACTCCCTTTCACCTGGCACAGAGAAAACCCACTTCTAAAACCAGGAGGTTGCTTATGGCTTGTAACCTGTGATGGTCTTTTCCTCCATGAATCTGTCCAAACCCCTTTTAAAGGCATCTAGGTTTAAACCTGAATAAAAATTGACTTGTCGTAAAATGCTCCAAGTCTCGAGTCGAGTCGAGTCTTTCAAGTCTTTAACAATCACCGAGTCAAGTCCGAGTCAAGTCATTGGCACGACCTGAGTCCAACTCAAGTCTGAGTCAATAGACTCAAGTCTACATCACTGCTTGCCAGGTCTGCCAGGTGAGTGACAACTCCAGGTGAGTAGCAGGCACATGACAACACCACCTTCTGATTGTTGCAATTATCTTTCTCGCGGCCAGACAAAGCATCCAAACTTTGCCACCATAGCTGCCCTTTTCAATCCTCGAAGGGCAAGAGAAACACAGTGCCCCTGCCTGGGGCAAATATTAGAAGACTGGCATCATAGCTTTGAACTCATATTTTTTTCCCCTGTAGACTGTGCTCACTTGTCCAGGTTAATCAAATGATGACTAACGTCTTGTGTTGTGTTATTGCTGAACTTAATGGAAGAAAAGTCTTTACTCCCATACATGGCATTAAAAATGTTCCATCCTATGTATTTATTCATTTAGATAGATATGTGTATTCAACTTCCCCCTCCATTTTGGAAGGTGTCCAGTGAGACTCATGACATTTAAAATAATAATGATGATGATGATGATGATACAATAACAATTTTAAAACAACAAAATCCAATAGTTACCACAGCTACAACACAGAAGAACAACAAAAAACAAATTGACGAGGCAGGAATGAGCAAAAAACCACAGAAGAAACCACCCTCAACCTCTCAAACTAAAGGAAATAGGTGTTCAGTTGCCATTGACAAGTAGGTAGAGACAGAGCGAAACCGACTTCTAATGGCAGGTAGGAAGTTCCACATACAGGGTATCGTTGCAAGGGGACAATCGGACTTCTGCTGGTGACAGAACTCATAGAAAGGCCTCCAGGCTAAGTTCAGCAGCGGGACAGCTTCATAACAAGAGAGATGATCCTTTGTGTGCCTTAGTCCTAAGCATCTTCAATTCCATTCAGAAATAGACCACCAAACAGTGAAACTGGTATAAAAGCCGACTGACACAGACAAACTGCATGGAGTCAGTCAGAACTCATGCAACTACATTCTGCAATAACCAGAATGGGTGGGTTTGGGTTGGGGTGGTCTTCCAAGGCAGTCCCACACAGAGCATGGTATAGTAATCCAGCCTTGATGTAACCAGTGTGTGAATAACTATTACCAGATTTGACTGATCCAGGAAAGGCGCAGTTGGCATACCAGCCTAAGCTAGACAAAGGCACTCTGGGTCACAGCTATCCTCCTGGCTTCCTGGAATATTTATTTATTTAAAGAATTTTACCCTGCCTTTCTCTTGATAAGGGCTTACAATTAAAACATGCTAAAATACAATAAACATTATTGAAACAGGTAATTAAAACCATTAAAACAAGCAAATTCCAGTGGTCACCTTATGATTACATTAATTAAAAAGCATTAATGGAATAAACCTAGGTTCAGGAGCACCTCAAAACTGCAAACCTAGTCCTTCAAGATGAGTGCAACCCCCATCCAGGACAGGTTGACAATCCATTACCTTGGTCACAGGTCTCTTCATGACCAGACCCATTCCTATGGGGAGGGTATGAGGCCTGGGACAAATTATCCTATTTGGACACACACTTAACTTTTTGTATAAGCCAGGCCCAACTAAAGCCAAACCAGCATCTAAAGTGGCTCCCAAATTTTCTTCCCTCTCTTTTAAAACCCCAACCCTTCCTTTACTGTCACAACCTCTGCCCTCCTCCACTGACCTGGCTGCTTCTTCAAAACCGATAGGTTTGGGAGGATGCTGGGGGTGGAATATTCTCTTTTGTTGTCAACATCCTCCTGCCCAGGCTGGTTTAAAGAAGTCGCTCGATGATGGAGGAGAAAGTAACAGTGGATGTGTTGGTAAGCTTTGCGTGCGATACTGTTCCAGTCACTCTAGAAGAGCAATCAGAACAGGATCTCAGCAGCCCCCTACCAACTTCTCCAACACCACTGCCTGCCAGAATCACAGTAGCAACACTGGAGGATTTAGTATAGAGCTACTGCAGCCCTGTGAGACACCCCCCCTCCAAAAAACAAACAAAACCTGCATATGCCCAGGCAGTCACCCTATTCTATTCTAGAGATGGCTGTGCTCCTAATAGCACTTCTGTCTTATCTGATTTAATGCCAACTTGTTTGTCCTCATCCAACTCATTACTAACTTCAGTTTCAGGACTTTCACAGTGTTCCCATCACCAGATGAAACGGAGATGTAGAGCTGGTGGCATCTGCATACTGGTGGTAGGTAAAGGTAAAGGTGACCCCTGACAATTAAGTCCAGTCGTGTCCGACTCTAGGTGTGGTGCTCATCCCCATTTCAAAGCCGAAGAGCCAGTGTTGTCCGAAGACGTGACTCTCCTTGCCGCAGCGCATAGCATGCAGCTGTAACACGGAGCACTGTTTACCTTCCCGCAAGCGGTACCTATTTATCTACTTGCATTAACATGCTTTGGAACTGCTAGGTTGGCAGGAGCTGGCCAAGCAACGAGAGCTCACCCCGTCGCGGATTCGAACTGCCGACCTTTCAATCGACAGCTCATGGTTCAGCGGTTTAACCCACTGCGCCACCCGCTGGTGGTACCCAACCCCAATCCCCCCCATTAACTTCCCCCAGCAGTTTCATGTAGATGTTAAAGAACATTGGGGACAGAACGGAGCCCTATGGGACATCATAAGTCAATAGATAGTGTTGGGCAGGAGTCCTTCAATATAACCAGCTGAGTATTCCCCTCCAGGAAGGACTGGAGCCACTGGAAAATTGTGCCTCCAAGCCCCATCCCAGACAGGTGGTTGAGAAGGATGCCATAGTCAATGACATTAGAAGCTGCTTAGAAGTCCAGCAGAACCAACAAGGACATACACTCCCTGTCCATTTCCCAGTGTAAGTCATCATCTAGGGCAATGAAAGTTGCATCTGTTCCAAAAGTCTGATGGAAAGCGTCCAAAAATCGATTGTAACCAGGAAATCCTGGAGCTGTGTCACCCCTATATGCTCAAGCACCTTGCCCAGAAATGGGAAGTTAACTTATTTGTAGACCAATTCTACTGCGCCCTTCTGCTGGCAGAGCATGTGCTTCATTGGTGCAAGCTGTTGCAAAAGTGCCGTAAAGCACTTTGCAACAGTGTGCCTTCCAGGAGTGCCGGTGGGAAAGCCCGAGCTTTCCTGCTGGTGCCGGCGTGTAGAGCTATGCCAGCCAGCCAGGGTAAGTTCTGCACTGGCCAGCATGGGCGGGGCAGGGGTGTAATGAGGTAGGGAAGAGTGGTGATGGGGGCGCGGGTGGGCAGATCGAGCCCAGAGAGGGATTGGTGGCGCTGGCACGCGCTGTATCCTATCCCCCTTCCCAGGCCTGATCTGCTGACATAGATCAATGCGGACTTGTATCAGTGATATCGCTGGCCCAGGCCCAAGTTGACCCATAATGGTGGTTGGGGCTTCCCCCTGGGCAAGGGGACAAATGCCCCTTACCCCCAATGAGACTTTCCACTTGCTAAACTCCCCCACGGGATGCAGCATAACCAGCGCTGGCGCCGCTGCATCGGCATGGAGACGTTTAGGTAGGATTGGGCTGTTGGATAATTTCTGCAGCAGAAATACTCTAAATAAACAAACAAACAAACAAACAAATAAATAAATAAATATATGAGCATCAGGTTAATATTCAAAGAATTTGTATCCCGCCTTTCTCCCGGCAAGGGCACTCAAGGCGGCTTACAACATTAAAATAACATATACATTAAAATAACTAACAGATAATTAAAACAATTAAAACAAGCAACCCCCAGATATATGGCATCTCCGTCCACACAAAGCTGAGCAAACAAGTCCAGACTGCTTAGCTGGAGCTTTTCAGCCCAATCCTAACTAAATTTCCACATGGCGGTGCAGCGGTGCCGGCGCAGGCTGGTTCAGTTCGTCAACAGGATTGTGCCATTTGTTTATCAACTCTAGTACTGTACCTGGAAATCTTGACTCAGCTAAATTACAAGTCAATCAGTCAATTTGTGGTGTCCTTAGATTTCGAAGAACACAATATGGTATGCAAGTTCTACATAACATTTTGAGACCCAATGTATATCTGCACACAAGGACATAAGGAGATCCCTGCTAGATCAGGCAAAAGGTTCATCTACTCCAGGGATGTGCAGTGGGAGGCGACAGGTGAGGTAGAACTGCCCCGTTGTTGTCAATGGAAGCTGCAGCCTAAACCTGACTTTGTGCATGTGCACCATCTGTTTGAACCTGAGCAAGCGGGTGGTGCGCGTACAATCTCAGGGTTAAAAAGGTAAAGGTGACCCCTGACAATTAAGTCCAGTCGTGTCCGACTCTAGGGTGTGGTGCTCATCCCCATTTCAAAGTCGAAGAGCCAGCGTTGTCCGAAGACGCCTTCGTGGTCATGTGGCCGGCATGACTCTCCTTGCTGCAGTGCGTAGCATGCAACTGGAACACAGAGCGCTGTTTACCTTCTCGCAAGCGGTACCTATTTATCTACTCGCATTAACATGCTTTGGAACTGCTAGGTTGGCAGGAACTGGCCAAGCAACAAGCGCTCACCCTGTCGCGGGAATCGAACTGCCGACCTTTCGATCGACAGCTTATGGTTCAGCGGTTTAACCCGCTGCGCCACCCGCTGACTTTTCCCCCATGGACTACGATGGGGCAGTTGTCCCTGATCTACTCCAGCATCCTGCATTCCATAAAAGGCAGCCACTTGCCTCTGGGAAGCCCTCTAGTAGGGCTTGAAAGCAACAGCTGATTCCCAGTGTTGCTATCCAGAACCGGTATGCCCTGGCATATTGCCTCTCACCACAGAGGTTCCATATAGCCATCATGACTCATAACCATTAATAGACCACCATCAATGTGTGTAATCCCCTATGAAAGTCATCTAGTTCAGTGCTCATCCCTGCATCTTGTGATGATTTTATGGGCCAGAAATGCAAGGATTTTACAGCTTACTGAAGTGGGAATTTTTAATAGAACAGGGTTTTTTTGAGATTTATTATGGAGCTCTGATGGGTACCTCCATGGTTCTCCTAAGAGCAGAAACGGGTATTTCACCCATATTAATGAAGTTTCTTTTGACTATGCTCAACTATTGGATCAAACTTCAGTGTTCGTTACTGTGCTTTACATGCTCATGCACAGCTTCCAAAGAACTGAAGAAACAACAAACTGAAATGAAACTTTGGGGGAAAAATGGTTACTGGGATGGCATGTAAGCAATGCGATGAAGGGATAGCCTTGCCATTTCTGCTTTTAATAACTTTTGCTGGATTTCACTTTGCATGGAAACTATCAGAAACAACCACTCTGCCCAAGTCAAGAGTCTTGAACTCCAGGCCTAGATGACACATGAGCAAGGTGACCATCTGTTTTTACTTTGTCTGCTTTGGAGTAAGTCATTCCGAATAGCTGACTCTGCTTCTCAAACTATACAAACTAGTAAAAACAAATCATATGAGAAAGAGAAAAATGCTTGACTGCTTTGACGAGTGCTTTGCAATTGCTAAGGAAACAGCTCCCATGGTAACCATGGTCAGTACATCTGTCTCATTTTATCTCCAACTCTCACATAAACTCTACCATAGAAAGAATATTAAAAATAATAATACATAAATATTTAAAATAGGAAAGATCAGTAAATGAAGAAAGATTGTATTCATTTGTTTAGTTACAATTTTGGGGTGTCTTTGCTTTGATATTAAGTAATTGTTAGCAAGTTGGACCTTGCTTCCTCATAAAAAGGTAAAGGTATCCCCTGACAATTAAGTCCAGTTGTGTCCGACTCTAGGGTGTGGTGCTCATCTCCATTTCAAAGCCGAAGAGCCAGCGTTGTCCGAAGACGCCTCCGTGGTCATGTGGCCGACATGACTCTCCTTGCCGCAGCGCGTAGCATGCAGCTGGAATACGGAGCGCTGTTTACCTTCCCGCAAGCGGTACCTATTTATCTACTCGCATTGACATGCTTTGGAACTGCTAGGTTGGCAGGAGTTGCTTCCTCATACATCTCTACAAAATTATTAACTTCTAAGCTGAAAGAAAATTGTATATTTTCCCCCAATTCATACTTTGTGGCTTTTAAAAATGTAGGTTGATTATTTTCCATGAACATGACTAATTTTGCTACCACCTGACAAATTAATGGAGTACCTGAAACTCTCTCAAACTCTTGAATACGATGATGCCACCAAGGAGTAAACTTCTTTGCAGCCCTTCTATTCTGAAAAAAAAATACATATTTTTATTGGATTAATATCACTATGAGGTCTTGTATGGCAAGATGCAGATCGCAGGATGTGACTTATTTGTAAGAAGCAATGGCTCAGGTTGCTGCCAAGCTCCAACTAAGAACATAAAAGGAAATGAGAAGAGGATACTCTGTTCTACAAGGAAAGGTTCTGAACATGAGACATCACAAGGCACTGTCACATAAGACTTTTTTTTTTAAAAAAAAGATGATAGTAATCATTGCTTTGGAAAAAAAAGTGTACTTTTATTGGGTGGAATAAATAACTTGCTCTGTATTTCAGAAGTGTTGATTGGGGCGACGGATGGTTCCAAATGATTTCGATTCCAAAAGGTCCACCAACCCTGCCAAAACATGCTCCACCAACTCAAATCTTATCCTAGCTGCTATAGCATAGCTCTTCCAAGGGAAGATATTCCTATTGCCATGATACCCTGTTTCCCTGAAAGCAAGACAGGGTCTTATATTAATTTTGGCTCAAAAACAAAAACAAAAACGGTAGGTCTTATTTTCAGGGTAGTTCTTATATTTATGAGTGCCAGCAAAAATCAGAGGAAAAACATGACGGTAGGTCTTACTTTCAGGGTAGGTCTTATTTTCGGGAAAACAGGGTAGCTAAATAGAATTTCCATGTTTATAGGCAGTGTACCTCTGATGGTGAGATGCCAGGGACAAAGAACAGGAGAATACGGTTGCCCGTATGCCCTGCCTGTTAAGCTTCTCACAGCCAGTTCCAACGCAAGGGCTAAGCAGCACAAGTCAGACATAAACTCAGCATAAGTTGCTTATGTCGAAGTTATGTCTGAAATGCAACCATTTACGGTGAAATTAGGTCGAAGTTAGGTCGAAGTTATGTCGAAGTTAGGACAAAGGACATAAAGTCAACATAAAAGTGGGCGTTCCAGGGGCGGACCATGGGCGTAACGGGGGCGGCAACCAATTAACGTTGGATTCCAGACCCTGGCAAGCACAGACACACACCCTCCAACACAAATGCTGACACAAATTTTATGTCGACCAAAAGGGTGGACATAAATTCGAGGAGACCCATAGGAACCATTTTACCTTACCCACTCCAGCCCTCTCCTGAAAAGTTCTAACACCCTACGCCTGAGTCATGTCAGAGTTATGTCGGAGTTGTGTCAGCAAGGTCTGGAAACCGACAGAGTTATGCCAAAGATAGGGAGCCTATCAGCACCCAGCCCCACCCAGCCTCTTTCCCACAAAAGCCCAGCCCCAGACCTCCAGTCTCTCTCTCTCTCTGAGCACGTGGCGTGGGGTTCTGTCCCCCACAGTCACAAAGTGGGCCTTTGTCGGTGGAGGGCAAAATTCACAAACACCCCACTTCTCTCTTCTCTTCTCCTCTCTGCCCCCCCTCAAGGGCAGAGAGGGCTGTTCTGGCTGTGGCCAAACTGTTTACAGCTGTGCCTGGGCAGCTGCCTCCATGCTACCATTTGCTAACCCATGTCTTTCTCCCAGCCTCTCCCGCCCCCACAGGCAACAACACCAGCAGGTAAGTGCAGGTAAGAGCAGGGTTTGTGCTGACATGTGGTCTGACTTCTGCCTCTTTGCATATAGAAATATATGAGACATGCCTCTTTACCAATGTGCCCTCTCATGTCTGCCTGCATTGCCTGCTATGATATGCCTCTTTACCAATGTGTTGCCTGATAACTGCCTGCTTAGCCTGCTATGATATGCCTCTTTACCAATGTGTTGCCTGATAACTGCCTGCTTAGCCTGCTATGATATATAGGATACATGCCTCTGTACCACTGTTGTGTCTGATTGCTGCCTGTAGTCATGTGAGCAGACACTGCCACAAGTGTGGAACTGTTAGCCTTATGTAGACACCAGCTGTTTCCCCCCCCCCCTTGTCTCCACAGGGTCTACTGACAGGTCAGTAGTGCTAGGTTTGCCATGGTTGTGACCCCCAAGTTGTGTTGTTGTCTCTCTGTTTGACCCTTTCCCCTTACAGGATCATGCTCTCCTTACACCCAGGTAAGCTGCTCAGGCCATGCTATGTGTGTCACACCTTTCAGCTGTGTTTTACTTCTCTCCCTGCAGGCTTTTGCAACTGACACACTGGCTTGTCTTCAATGGCGACTGCTTCCACACACCAGCTGACATGTAACTCCCCCTTGTTTTTTGTCTCCCCAGGAACGTCCACTACCACCTACCTTCCTGGGAGCACCCCTGGGCCTGCAGTCTGGTTGCCCCACTGTCGTCTGCCTCGATGCTGCCAGAGGTCAGGGAGCCAGCCCTGCAACCCTCCTCAGCTGCTGCTGCTCCACCTCCCAGGCTGTCGTACTTGCTGCCCCTCCCCTTTCTATGGAGCAGGCTGTGGTTCCACAGGAGAAGAGCCTGCATCTCCAGGTCCATGGGGCAGGTGTGCTGCTACTGCTGCTGCTTTCAGATTGGCTGCTGTGACTACCCCTGGCAGCCTTGCCTGGCCATCTCTGCTAACATTCCAGAACAATAAAGACGCCCCTCGGGCAGAGCCCCAGTGAAACATATGTGCCCAGTGTTTTCACAAGCATTGCCCCACACACAAAGACAGCCCCCAGCACTGAAGCCCCTACATGAGTCCCATCCAGGGACTGCCACAGCCTTCCCTGGGAGAACACAGCAGGGGGGCTGCCAGACCCCCATGGCACAGAGGGGAGGGGGGAGTTGGGGGGGCCTCTCAGGCAGGCAAACAGTGACAGCCAGGGCGTCCGCCCGTAATGAAGGCACTTCCGCCGAAGGTCCGCCCATAATGCAGGCGTTTCCGTCGAAGGTCCACCCGTAATGGACAGAGTCTGTCTGTCTCTGACCCACCTGTGCCCCTCCCCAGCACCCCCTGTCTGCCTGCCTGTGTGTCTGCCTCCCCTCCCACTCCCTGATGATGGAGGCTGGCCACCCCCCACCCTGCCGGAGCGCCTGACGTGAGGCGCCGTCGTCGCCCCATCTGGGGGTGTGATGAGCTGCGTGAGCCCTTCCCGCTCGCAGCAGACAAGCCCAAGGCATCTCTCGGTCTTGGCCAGGGCACAGAGCAGAAGGCACGCCGGGATGCCTTCTTTGTGGGCATTGCCCCGGCCCTGGAGGCCCAGGGCTTCAGGCAGCGCACGGGCGAGTCATATCAGAGGCAGTTCCAGACAGCATGCAACCCCCTTGTGTGTGACGTTCCCACCCCCCTCCTACCCTTCCCTCCCCCGCTCCCCCCATGACTCCCACGAGCAGCCTCAACGTGGCATGGGGGTGGCATCGCCTTCTGCAGGAGGGCGGGGACGGTCACTCTCCCCTGCAGCAGGTGGCTGATGCACAGGGTGTCCTGTGGCGGCTGGCAAGGGGACCTCGCTCACCTGTCACCTGCCCTGCGCCCACCACATCACTGGCGCAACCCCCATGCCTGCGGCCGGCCCCTTTGCGACCGGGCTGCGACAGACACTGCGACAGCTTCCATGGATGGACGCTGACACGTGCAGACACACAGGCCTACACATGCCCGACCCAGACACGGAGCCTGGAGAGCCTGCCTGCCTGGGAGGTAAATTTTGCCTGGATCCTGGGGTGGTGCTGGGCCACAGAAACTGCAGCCTGCCTAACTCAGGCATAACTCTGACATAACTCAGACATAACTTATGTCGAACTTATGCTGAACTTAGGCCACTCTTATGCCAGACTTGCGGAGGAGTTGGGTTGGAATGGGCTGTCAGGTGCATTTGGCTGGCCACTGTTGGAAACAATGATGGGTTAGAATGGAGACATGCAAGTTGCCCAAGGTCATAAATGAATACAAGGCAGAGAGGGGGTTCAGAGCTCCAAACACCAAACCACTCATTTGACTTTGCATTTGTTGTTGCAACATCCATTGTACTGAAGGTAAACCAGTGAGGCTGAAAGACAAGTGACTTGCCCAAGAACGCAAACTGATTAGAAAGCAGAGATGGAGTCTGAGCCCCAAAGATCTAGTCACAGAATCATAAGAGTCGAAAGGGGTCTTCAATACCATCTAGCCTCTAACTGGAATGTTTGGTGGCTAGGGAAAACATTGACATAGTAGGTATAGCAGAAACCTGGTGGTATGCGGAGAACCAGTGGGATACAGCAATCCCAGGATATAAACTCTATAGGAGGGACAGAGAGAGGCGTGTTGGAGGTGGTGTGGCCATCTATGTCAAAGATGGGGTAGAATCCACCAGAGTAGAGCTGGAGGGGGGCTCTGACCCCTCCGTAGAATCACTGTGGGTTAGATTACCAGGCTCGAGGAGCGATGTAATAGTAGGGGTTTGCTACCATCCTCCAGATCAAAAACCTGAAGGGGATCTTGAAATGAGGAAGCAAATCAGGGAGGTGTCAATGAGAGACAGGGTTGTAGTCATGGGGGACTTCAATTATCCTCACATCGACTGGGTCAATTCATGCTCTGGACATGAAAGAGAGACTGGATTTCTGGATATGCTGAATGACTGTGCCTTAGAGCAGCTAGTCATGGAGCCGACCAGAGGACAGGTGATTCTGGACTTGATATTGTGTGGCACTCAAGATCTGGTCAGGGATGTAAATGTTACCTGTTGGGGAACAGTTGGGGAACAGTGACGATTGCTGCGACCTTTTCGCTATGCATGTCGGGGGGAGAGTGCCGAGCAAATCCGACACAAAAACCCTTGACTTCTGAAGGGCAGACTTCCCCAAAATGAGGAGACTAGTTTAAAAAAAAAGCTGAAAGGGAAGGTAAAAAGAGTCCAATCGCTCCACAGTGCATGGAGGCTGTTGCATTGTGCATTGGAGAACAACAGTCATAGAGGCCCAGTGGGAGTGTATCCCACAAAGGAGGAAGGGCTCGATTAAGTCCAGGAGGGTGCCGGCATGGCTAACAAGCACAGTTAAAGAGGCTATAAAAGGCAAGTAAGCTTCCTTCCATAAATGGAAGTCTTGCCCTAGTGAGGAAAATAAACAGGAGCACAAACTGTGGCAAAAGAAATGTAAAAAGATGATACGAGAGGCCAAGAAATACTTTGAGGAACGTATGGCAGGCAACGTTAAAGCTTCCTTAAATATGTTAGAAGCAGGAAACCTGCCAGGGAAATGGTTGGTCTGCTGGATGGTGAGGGAGAGAAAGGGGTGATAAAAGGGGACTTGGAGACTGCAGAGAAATTAAACGAATTCTTTGTGTCTGTCTTCACGGCAGAAGACCTCGGGCAAATATCGCTGCCTGAACGGCCTCCCCAGACTAAAGAATTAAGTCAAATAGAGGTTAAAAGAGAAGATGTTTCAGACTTAATTGACAAAAAAAGATCAATAAATCACCGGGCCCGGATGGCATCCACCCAAGAGTTCTGAAGGAACTCAAGAATGAAGTTGCTGACTTCTAGACCGAAATATGCAACTTGTCCCTTAAAACGGCCACTGTGCCAGAGGATTGGAGGATAGCTAATGTCACACTAATCTTTAAAAAAGGAAGGAGGGGGGACCCGGGAAACTACAGGCCAGTCAGCCTAACATCTGTTCCAGGGAAGATGGTGGAGAGTCTCATTAAGGATAAAATCTTAAAATAAATAGAAGAACAATCTCTGCTGAGGGAGAGTCAGCATGGCTTCTGCAAGGGGAAGTCTTCCCTCACAAACCTTTTAGAATTCTTTTGAAAAGGTCAACTGGCATGTGGATGCGAGCGAACCTGTGGATATTATATATCTGGATTTTCAGAAGGCGTTTGACACGGTCCCTCATGAAAGGCTCCTGAGGAAACTCCACAGTCAGGGAATAAGAGGGCAGGTCCTCTTGTGGATTAGGAACTGGTTGAAGACCAGGAAACAGCGAGTGGGAGTCAATGGGCAATTCTCACAATGGCGAGAAGTGAAAAGTGGTGTGCCCCAAGGATCCGTTTTGGGACCGGTGCTTTTCAACTTGTTCATAAATGACGTGGAGTTGGGGATAAGCAGTGAGGTGGCCAAGTTTGCAGATGACACTAAACTTTTCCAGGTGGTGAAGTGGTCTTTGGGATTGTGGGCAGGGATTGTAAAGAGCTCTAGAAGGATCTCTCCAAACTGGGAGAATGGGCAGCAAAATGGCAGATGCGCTTCAATGTAAGTAAGTGTAAAGTGATGCACATTGGGGCAAGAAACCCAAACTTCACATACACGCTAATGGGTTCTGAGCTGTCTGTGACGGATCAAGAGAGAGATCTTGGGGTGCTGGTGGACAGGTCGATGAAAGTGTCAACCCAGTGTGCGGCAGCTGTGAAGAAGGCCAATTCCATGCTCAGGATCTTTAAAAAAGGGATTGAGTATAAAATGGCTAATATCATTATTCAATTCATCTATGGAACTCCTTGCCACAGGATGTGGTGATGGCACCTGGCCTTGATGCCTTTAAAAGGGGTTTGGATAGATTCATGGAGGAAAAGACCATCACAGGTTACAAGCCATAAGCAACCTCCTGGTTTTAGAAGTAGGTTTTCTCTGTGCCAGGTGCAAGGGAGTGACAACAGGAAACAGGTTATGTTGTTGACTGTGTGCTCTCGGAAGCATCTGGTGGGGCCATTGTGAGATACAGGAAGCTGGACTAGATGGGCCTTTGGCCTGATCCAGCAGGGCTCTTCTTATGTTCTTATTTTCTTATGACTTCCAGCAATGGAGAATCTACCACTTCCCTCAGTAATAGGTTTCATGGTTGGACTGCTCTTACAGTTAAGAAAAATCTCCCCTCTTGCTGCTGAAGCCCATTAGATCTAGTCCTACTCTCTGGGCAACAGAAAACAAATATTTACCCTCTTCCATGTGACAGCCCTTCAGGAATGTAAAGAGCACTATTATGTCCTCCCTCAGCCTTCTCTTCTCCAGGCTAAACATACCAAGTTCTCTCAACCTTTCCTCATGGGACTTGTTTTCCAGAACCCTGACCATCTTTCTTGCCCTTCTCTGAACCTGCTCCAGTTTGGCTGCTCCAGTTTTCCTCCTTAAAGTGTGGGACCCAGAATTGGACACAGTATTCTAGATGCCATCTCACCAGAATGAGGTACAGTGGAACCACTACTTCTTATGTCTTGGAAGCTGTGGCTCTACTATTGCAACCTATAATCACATTAGTCTTCTTTGCAGCCACATCACACTGCTGACTCATGTTTAGCCTGGGATCCACGAACCAAGATCCTTTCACATGTTGAACTGCTAAGCCAGGTTTTGCCCATTCTGTACCTGTGCCTTTGTTTTTTGTTTTGTTTTGCCTAAGCAGAACCTTGCATTTGTCTCTATTGAACTTCATTTTGTTAGTTTCAGTTTAGTATTCTATTGTATTACGGTCCTCCTGGATGTTTCTACTATCTTCTGCATTGTTAGTTATTCCTCCCAGTTTAATCATCTGCAAATTTGATAAGGATTCCCTTTACCCTTTCATCTAAATAATTGATAGAGATGTCAAAGAGAACCAGGCCCAAGACAGAACCCTGGGGTTCTCTGCTGGAAATTGTCCTCTGGGTTGATGTGTAGCCATTGATTAGCTCCTTGTATACAGTTGTTCAACCAACTGTGAATCAATCTAACAGTTGTATCATCAAGCTCAACAAGTTTTACTAGTTTGCTGTTCAAGATACTTGAGGAACTTTGTCAACTCCTTTACTGAAATCAAGATAGATTACATCCACAGCATTCCCACCATCCACTAAGCTAGTAACCCGATTAAAAAAAAGATGTGAGATTTGTCTGGCAAGATTTATTTTTGACAAATCCATGTTGGTTTCACTGCATGATATCAAGATATGGACCAACTGACTGTTTTATAATTTGTTATAGTATCTTTCCTGGTATTGAAGTCAGACTGATCAGTCTGTAATTTCCTAGGTCCTCCTTTTTGAAGATTGGTCAAATATTAGCCCACCTGCAGTTTTTTTTTTGTGGCATCTCCTCTCTCTTCTAGGACTCAAAGATAATTGACAGAGGTTCTGCAAATATATCAGCAGGTTGTTTTTAGTACAGTACACTAGGATGCAATTCATCCAGTCCAAATGATTTGAACTGATTTAGGCCAGTTAGGTAGTTCTTAACCAACTCGCTGTTAATCGTCCTAATCTGCAAACCTGTTACCATCCCATTTACACTGCACTCAATGAAATAATTTCCCGTTCAATTAATGTTACCCAAATTAATTTGCCATTCAGACCCCCCAAATCAATTACCGGTATCTTTCAGTGAGTTGACCCTTGAATATTCACTTCCTCTCTGTTTATCTCCTAAAAGAGAGAGTGAGCGAGAGAGAGAAAAAAAAGATCTCATTTCACCTATGCCCACCCAGAGCCCTTCTTCAAGGCAGCCTAATCTTTTGTTCTCTTGCCTCCAGCTCAAAGTGGTGTTGGTCAATGAAATTAGAAAATCTAATCACCAGCCACTCTCTGCTATGGGCAGCTTAGGGTGCTCCACTATACTACCACTCCATGCTTCTATGCAAATTCCAGGGAGGGTGCCCGGAGTGAGGGGCGGGGTGCCCGGAGTGAGGGTGCCACGCGCCGGGAGGGTGCCCGGAGTGAGGGGCAGGGCCAGCGTCGCGACGCGCCCCGCATCACGTAGACGCGCCCCCCCGCCCGGTTTGCTCCCATTTCGGAGCCAAACGGCTCCAGGGAGGGCGGGCGGGCCCAAGCAGCGTCGCTACTCCCGTTCCTCGCTTGGTAAGTTCCCCGCCCCCCCGCGAGCGAGCGCCTGGAGCAGGAGCTCCACCCGCTCCACCTTAGTTACGGTGCTGGCAAATTCTAACAGTTGCAAAGGTGCTATGAGTGTGGTGCCATAGCTTCTACATCAGGGCAGGCAACCAGCTAATACTGTGAGCCCTTTTCCAGTCCCAGCCAAAGCTGGAGTGATTCCTGAAGTGGCACTGAAAATCTACCATCCCCTTTCTTCATGTGCTCATCAGCACACACCCTGCCCTGCCCTGCCCTGCCCATCACTCACAGCCTCCATCTTACTACCTCCTCTGCTGCCTGACTTTTTCCAAAACTGGTCATCCAGAGATCCTCCATGCCTACCTTTTTGAAGAAGCCCTGGGTGGCAGAGGAGGTAGGGAGGTTTAGGCAGCCGCAGTGGAGATATAATCCCTTTCCACCCCCATCACCTACTTCACTGCCCACATCTTCAAAACCAGTCAGGTGGAGAGGATCCTGGTGCTGGTAGAGGTAAGGAGGTGGTGATCTTTTCCTTCTAGGAGAACCATCAAGATCACAACCTCTACCTCTTCCTAAGTCTCCTCCTCCATCCTCTCACTTGCTGGGTGGAGCAACCTCGCAGGTCGTAGGTTGAGGGAGACAGTGGGCAGGCATGAGGTACAGGATGCTCCCCCCCAGTTTGCTACCTCCCCCAGCCCACTTTCTTGAAGCAGCTATTTCAGTCTGCCTTATGAATGGGCCTGCATTGGCTCTTTTTGTGTACCTGTGCTGGTGGACCGGTGCTGCAGCCACTGAACCTGAAAAACAAAACAAACCACAAAAAGAAAGAGAGATGGCCATTGACTGAATTCTTTCCTTAACATAGGGGTTCAGTGTGCTAATGGATTCTATATAATGAGCAGGAAGTGGTGGTGATGGGCATGATCTCCAAGTAGGAAAAATAGGCTTGTATGGAATGGTCCATAGAGTTTGAACAGTCCTCACAAGTCACCATCCTCTTTATTAGCAAGATCTCTCAGACCCAAGCAATACTTTATCTACTTTTCTTCAGAACAAACACCAAGAAAGAAGATACCAACAATGATATGGGTTTTTAAACTCTAATTCTATTACTCTTTTTTCAAAATAATTATTAGGTATTTCCTGATATCTAAGTAAAATCTGCTTTGCTTCAACTTGAATCCATTGTTTAATGTGCTTTCCCAAGCAGACTTGGCAAGCAGTTGTCCTCCATGTGGATACAGATGGCTGTTTATAGTGTGGTGGTTCCTTGTAAACTCATCATACAGCCATATGGGGAGACTGTGTTCCTGAGTAACTGTAAAAGTTACCATATCTCATTACCCTGCATTTTTGACCATTTTATAAGGACAGAATGAACTTGCACCATGTGGTTGGATGCTCCAGATGACTGACTGCCCATGTGGTTGCATGTCACTTACAGTGAGTTTAGTGGCCCTCTTTATGTCTACATTTTGGACATTTGGGCAGCCCAATCCTATCCAGCGCTGGCACAACGGGGGTGCATGACCCATGCTGTATTCAGCGCTGGGATTGAGCAGGCTGGAGGTCTCCTCAGGATAAGAGGACATTTGTGGCAGCCAGAGCCTTCAATTAGCCTGTGTTGACTTCTAGGTGCCCTGCCAGGTTCATAAATGCCAGTGCTGGACACTGAACGCAGCAAGGATTGACATCTGATAACCAACTGCAGTCTCTCAAAACAAAGTTCAGTGTATCATGTTGGCATGTGCAAAACTGGGTCATATGAATGGACCCCTAGAGAAACAGTGAGATTACACCAACAGCACAATCTGGCCTAACTATACATGACCGGCCTAAAGTCTGTATCCTATGGCCCATTGCGGCCTGCCCCAGCCTGGGCTCTACTCGGGGGAAGGGGTACTTACTCAGTGTAAGCGGCTCTGAAGCTGGCATACATCCAGGGTGGGGGTGTAAGGCCGGAGTGGGCTGGGAAAGGGCTCAGGATATTGGTGGAGCATGCTGCTGATATCCTCGCTCTCTCCCAACCTGGGTCGGTCAATGGCCACTCCCCCCCGGCTTCCCTTGCCCGCCCTCCTCTGCTCTGGACTTACCTCTGGCGGCGGGCACAGAGTCCGGGGGGCCGTGGAGTGAGGGCCGCTGGCCTCCGTGCTGGCAGCCCTTACTCACGAGTCGTCGCAAAAGTGCTTTACAGCACATTTGCAATACTTTAGAGTGGTGGAGCGTGCACTCCGCCACTCTAAAGTTAGTCAGGATTGTGCCGCTAATCATAGGGTTCTAAAGAGAATACAACAAAAAGATATTTCCTGGGACTAGGATCTTATTAAATTAGTGTGTCTTTGAAATATTTTGTATTCCAATGAATGTTTTTCACTATTTATGTGCAAGCCATAACCCCCAAAAGAAAGAAAAAAAGACCAGAGGATGTTTTCTAAACAGTGAGCCAAATGCCATGCTTAGATATGTCTGAATGTTGACAAGGGGAAGACAGGGGTATTAGCATAATGGAAAGCAGATACTGTATTTTTCTCCTTAGCTTTGAGACAACTATTAGGAGGTCTCCGTTTCCAGAAAAAAACATGTTTGAAAGTTAACACTGAGTTCATGTTTAATTTGAACATGCCTTGTCCTCAGCACCCAATGGTGAGTGCATGAGCCGGCTGTAACTAGTCCTATCCATTGCTCAGGAATCAAGAAATGAGGCACAGCATGTCCTTGTCTGGTGAGAGATTTAGGTTGGCTACTGACACACTATTCATGTTTATAAAGCAAATAGGATGTGGATGTTGGCCATTTTAATTAAATCTTTCAAGATCTGTACACCAAAAATCACACGCTCTCTGAACCCACTCCTTTGGAGAAGCATATACAATAGGAACAAGGAGGCATAAATCGAATGGGCTGTTCATCGGATTGACTGGCTCCTGGAAGGGATGTAGCAACACCCATGATATCTTTAGCTGTACAGGCTGGTTAATATAAAACACAGGACCCTACCTAATATTGACCTCATGGTGTCAAAGCTCAGAATTGGTTAGCTAAATTATAATAAGCAGACTGCAGACTGCAGACAGAAATGGTGGCTCAGGATTTTCTTGGGATAATATTGCTGCCCTTAGGGTCACTTCAAATAAGATTTGGGGGGAGTATTATTATTATTATTATTATTATTATTATTATTATTATTATTATTATTAACAGTATTTATATACTGCTTTTCAACAAAAAGTTCACAAAGCGGTTTACAGACAAAATCAAATGATTAAATGGCTCCCTGTCCCAAAAGAGCTCACAATCTGAAAAAGATGCAGAAGAACACCAGCAAACAGCCACCAGAAAAGACACTGGGCTGGGGTGAAAGGGGAGCAGTTGGTCTCCCCCTGCTAAATAGAAGAGAGGGGCACCAATTGAAAAAGTGCCTCTTGCCCAGTTAGCAGGGGTGAATATTAGAATATGATTTCCAATTCTTACAGGGACAAATGGATAAAATTACATGTATGTATAGTTTAGGTATGATGTGTGCAGTGTGTGCTGATATCCTACATAAGTACAAAGTAATCTCGTCTGTAACACCCATAAAAAGTTGGAAAATCCATAGCTTTTACATTATGATTTTCCCAAATATTCAGAGTACTTCACACACTTTCAGCTCAATCCTATCCAACTTACACCACTGGTGTAACCAGTGTGGGAGGGCAGGGCGGGAGGCTTTGGAGGGGAGATTTAAATCCCCTTTGAATCCCCCTTCGGAGGGGATTTGAATCCCCTTTCCATTCTGGGGCCCAGCAGCGTTACTATGGGGGCACGCCGCCCTAAAGCTAGGCGTGTGCGCCGCCCTAATGCCCCCAAATTTGCCGCGCCGCCTTACCTCTGGGCCCCGCTGCTGCCGGCTCCGAGGCATCCTCCTCCGCCAGCTGTCCTGGGCCTTCTGACGAAGGCCCAATGTGCCAATACATGCACTTTTAGCTTTTTTCGTGCATGCGCAGACCGTTTCTGAGGGCAAGGGCTGCCCTTTTGCCTTCAGAAACATCCTGCGCAGGTGCAAAAAAGCTTATAAATGACGTCGCCGCATTGGGCCTCGCCAGAAGGCCGTGGACCTCCGCCCGGGGCGGACACTCTGAGGCCTTCTCCTAGAGCGAAGGTGATGACGCACGCGCAAGTGTGCGCAACTGCATCACCCCCCGGCTTTCCGCCCCCCCGCCACGCTCCAGTGACGCGCGTGCTGGGGCCTCCTGTTTTCGCTGCACCGCTGGTTACACCGGTAGTGTAAGTTTGATAACTGTTTATCTCAGTTATCTTTACAACAATTGTGTATGTTAATACACAACAGTTAATATTATGCCCATATTATAGATGTGAGAAAGACTGAGGATGAGCATCTCAATGGCTTGACTCAAGGCAACCCAGAGAATAATTCATGACTGAGTTGAGATTTGAACTAGGGACTTCCCAGCTCTTTGTCATGCTCATTACATTAGTTCTCAGCTTGTAGATGAGTTTTTTTGTTATATTTTGATGGAGGAGTCATGTGGGACTAATGTTTTATTATCATATAGTACCTTGTTCTACTAGATGTGCTCCTCACCCAGTGAAATTGAGATTTAACCACATGAAAGGCAACAATTTAAAACTATCATTGAATTATATGTGGTTGAATTTGGATTGCACTACTGTATATGCAAGAACAAGTAGACACAGGGAAATAATGGGCAAGCATCCATTCAACCTTTGAATCAAAGAAATCTCATTTGCTTTCTTGTACAATACAGTCAGTTCTCTTTATATGCGAATTCGCTATCTGCAAATTCGCAATCTGCAAGGGACAGAATTGCCACCCATCTCTCCGTATCCGCAGCCTGTTCTCGTTATCTGCGATCTCATCGGGGCCATTGTTGTCTTAGCTTTTTTTTTTCGTGGGCCTCCACGTTGTTCTGGGAGCAAATTTCCCTGCCTTGCTGCATTTACTGAAGAGCAACTGCCAGACAATGTAGACAAGACTGAGCTTGATGGATCAACTGTATGACTAGGTGTAAGGCAGCATCATGTGTACCAGTTTCTGACCAAGACCAACCTCTTAAGTTACCAGTGATACCCATAGTTTATAGAGAGAAGCATTCTTGGTGGCTAGCCCAAAACTATGGAACTCCCTGCCCCTGTGGATTTACCAAAACCAGACTCTGAACATCCTTGGAAACATTTTTGAGTCATATTGCCTTATTTGTGTTATTTTAAGAGGCAGGGGTTAAGTCAGCAGAACGTTGAGCCTTCAGCATCTGTTTTGTTTAAATTTTTCAAATCATGTTTTAATTGGATATGTACCTTGTTCTGGTTGAAGTCTCAAATATTCCTCACTACTGGAGTGCTTTCCCCCCCCCCCTCACCTTTGTTGACCGTAGCGCTTTCTGGCTCTCAGAACCGACTTTTAATTTGAACCCTTACATGGACTGAAGCACCTGCTGTGATACGAAATGAAAACTTGATTTCGAATGCCAAGAGAAAGAAGTCAACAAAGATAGAAGAACTTCTGGCAACTGGCTAGAAAGTACAACAGGATGGTGTGTATTCAACTTGTTCAACCATCAGTTCAATGAAGTGAGTACTGCAATCACAAGTATATTGATGATGGCTTGAAAATTGCACACTTTTTAAAGGAACAGACTGGCGTGTTCTGCTCTCTGAAACTGAAGACTCTGTTTATCATTCTACTGATATTTTTGGTGGAAAGAGTTAGGAAAGGGAAGGTTGATAGAAAGTTCTCAAATCATATGACTGCTTTTGCTAACTTAATGACAGACACATGTTTTGGATACTGCTGCTACAGATAGCAGCAGGACTCTGCATAGCACCTATATTTATTTATTTAATCAATATTTGCCCTGCTTTATATACGTACACACAGAGACACACTGTATTCAAAGCAGCTTCCAAATTAGCAAAGCAGATATAGACATCAAACATGAGTTAATAAGACAATTTGAAACAGAATAGAAACATTTTTAAAAATCAAAGTTTATCACTTTAAAACTACAGCATAGCAGTTGTGAGTATATGGGTATATACGAGCCCAGACAGAGAGTGCCACTCCGCAAGTTGGATAATGTGTGGCCCCTGCTGCATGATGAAAAATGATGAAAAATATGTTAAAAAAAATTAATGATGAAAAATGTGTGACGTGTCATCATTGTGTTGTCATGTCCCTACAATGTCATGTAGGAGCATGACATGCCCTCTGCCCCTACAAGTGTCAGCCAATAAGTGGAGTACGGGGCAACAATGGCACCCTTATATCGCCTTCGCTCTCCCCCAAAGGTTTGTTGTTGTTCAGTCGTTAAGTCATGTCCGACCCTTCGTGATCCCATGAACCATATCCCGCCAGGCCTTCCTGTCCTCCACTATCTTCCTGAGTTCGCTCATTTTCATGTTTGTTGCATCGGTGATGCTGTCTAACCATCTCATCCTTGGCCTTCCCCTTCTCCTTTTGCCTTCAATCTTTCCCAGCATCAGAGCCCCCAAAGGTTTAGCAAAACAAATGTTCTGTACATTGCGAGTCTCCCCATCCCTGCCCCACGTCTTTGGCTGCTACTTGTGGGGATGGGAAAATGGCACAAGGAGTGGTGGGGCTACTGGCTGTGCTTGTTGCCGTGCATCGACTGTTAGAGAAGTAGACCTTTGCACATTATTCTCAAACCATTCTCAAGCAACTTGCGACAGAGAGTGCCACTCCAGTTAATAATAGCACACGAAGGCAGTCTTTAACTCTCTCTCTCATCAATTACAAAAGGTGTAAAGCATTTTCCTCTTATGAAGACGCTACATAGAAAGAAGCCTCCTAGTGGCCATAGTTGTCACAGTCTAGAAGAGGGTCGCCTTTCCAGACCTTGACCTGCACTCCAGGCAAGGAGAGAGCTGTCCCGGACACACTCAATAACTCCTAACAGCAGTGCAATGCCTAGCTTGCTTCTTGTTGCCAAAGAGCACAAGGAAATTTCTGTCCTGGTTCTTTTCATTCTTTGTTCTTTCTTTCATTGGCTGCTCTTGACTGCAGATGGAACACAGGAAAAAGCAGCCAACAATTTCCCAGATATCTCTCTTCTGGCTGTGCCAGGAAAAAATATGTCTCAAGCATGTCCTTATTAATGCTGCCACTACCACCAATTTTTCTTTTTTCAAAAAAAATGAAACAAGGAAGTGGCATTTCTCCCATAAAGTAGAAAAGGTCAAAACAGATGGACCTAGCTAGATTAATTTTATTATTTATGTGTCATATTTGTTTTGATATTCATCAGTGTTTGTCAAGGCATGCAAATTGTCCCCATTTTAGCATCATGATAGTCGGCAGGGTAGTTTAGGCTGAGAGATAACAACTAGATTATGGTCAACCCATTAGCCCCAAAGGTGGGGGGGGGGCGGAGGGATATGAAGCCCAAGTCCGGCTCTCAGCTTGTTATTCTGTACCCACTTACCTGGGAGTAAGTCCCATTACTTACTTCTGAGTAGATATGCATAGGATTACAGTCACAGCTCAAGGCTATGCATATCTACTCAGAAGTAAGTCCCATTATGTTCAATGGGACTTACTTCCAGGAAAGTGTGGATAAGATTGCAGCTTCACGGCACAATCCTGTCTAAATATTGACTGTTGGAGCAGCCGCTCTGCTGGTCTAGGGTGTCGCAAACATGACATAAGGCACATTACCCTAAGAATAAGTGACGCTGGTGGAGAGGCTTGCGCCGCTCCTCTAGTGCCGCAGAAAACAGCAGCGCTGCAGCGAAGAGGTAAGTCCCCACCAGATGGTTTTGTATCCCCTCTTCTTTTGTGTACACCCTCTTATCACATTTGGGGAGAAGGGAGTGATACTAGTCATCCCCCTCTTTATTTAAAAATGCTTACTCTATTTTTAAGGTGCAAGTTTAAAAAAAAAAGTTTACAAAGGACAAAAACAAAATAACCCTCTTTAATTAAATAATAAACCTTAGAGATTTGCACTTAAAAAAAAAGCCCATTTAGTAAACTGTTTGAAAAGTGTACCTATTTGAAGTTACGTGGCAGGACCGTTAAGATCTACTTGTAGTAAATCAAGCAATGGACTGCAGGCCTATTTTTCAAGCCATTTCTCCTCGGTAACTTGACATTTGATAAGATTATCTATTACTGGTGCATTTGGGTTGACTCTCTCTGGTATGCCTGAGAAAACTGTCATCTTGTGATTTCAAGATAATAGACCCACAGAAAAAGATTAAACCTTTGACTCGGAGCTGACTGTTTTGTTGGCTTTTTTAAAATAAGAAAAAAGAATGGATTTCAGTTTGGTTTTGTGTGCTCACGAGGTTATCCAATGATAATTTTCCTTTCTGAACTTTGCTGTGTTATTTTTCTAACAGCGCTGCTAGAGTATTCCTTATTCTCAAAAAGGGATGTGAGGTGGTGTAAGGAAAGGGAAGTATTTATGAATGCAATAATATAATAGAGTGTGAGAACATTACCAAAGATCCGTGACTGTGGCTAATTTAACCCTTAATCTTTATACTCACAACAGTCATGTGAGGTAGGATTATATTGAGAGATTATGATTTACCCCCACATACGAGTAGTCCAATCCCGTGTAAAGATACGTGGCTGGCCTAAAGGGCCAGCCACTGTATCCTAAGCCCATTGTGGACTGCCCCGGGGCTGCTAGGCCGCACCTTGGGAGAAGGGGACGTTCGTCCCCTTCCCCGGATGTAAGTGAGCCTGGAGCCTATGGGCCTCCTTGGATGTATGCCAGGTCCACACCTGGCGTACATTCGGGGAGACCATGTAAGGCTGACCGAGGCTGGTAAAGGGCTTAGGATATTGGCGGAGTGCGCCACCGATGTTCCCTCCCAGCCCGGGCTGGCCAATGACTTTACGACACATTTACAACGCTTTAGGCCTGTGGAGGAAGAGCTCTACCAGTCTAAAGTTAGTGAGGATTGCAGTGTTATGTTAGAGAGCTTCATGACTGAGTAGGAATTTTCAACCAAGTCTCACTCCATTGGCCTTCTTTGTCCGCCCTCCTCCCCTCCCTTTAGACTAAACTTGGCTAAAGATGCTAGTGAACACTTGGTTTCTGGTTTATGAGAAGCAGATTGCCCCATGGACTAGTAACTCTGGGAGCTACAGAGTCTCTGTTGTAAATCCTGACTAACTTAATCAGCAGAGTTTTTTCATGATTAATTTCACAAACTTTAAAAAACAGAGTGTATGACAGAACATACTGCTCTGGACTTCAAAATTAGCTAGGCTGCACTGAAATGTTTTCTACAATTTGCAAATAGTTTTCATTTCTCATTTCAGGAGACTAGCTATGCACTGCTTTGGATCCTAATTGCATTTAATTTACAGTGCAATCTTGTCTACATTTAGACCGGCGGAGCGATTGCTCTGCCAGTCTAAGGTGTCACAAATGTGCTGTAAAGCACATTTGCAGTACCTGACGAGTAAGAGTGCAGAGAGTCCTCCGGCGCCATGGAATGGATCAACACCTCAGCGGAGAGGTGAGTCCCCGCGGCGTGGTTGAGGTGTTTTGAGAGGATTGGTCGGCCAGGCCCAGAAAGGGGGAGGGATTGGGGGAGGCCTCCTCCACCATATACTATCCCCCTTCCTGGGCCTGGCTGGCGTTACACGGCCGGCTTGAATGTGCACCAGCAAAATAGCTGCTTCACTTTTGAGTAGACCCATTGGGGCGGCTGGGGCTCTATTCATCCCTTTACCCCAATGAAGCCTCCAGCTCTGCCGGCGCAGGCGGGCACCTTATTTGTGCTGCTGCATCCTGCTAGACAGAATTGGGCTGTCCTGCTCGACAGGACAGGCACAGCAAAAGAAAAACTTAATATTCAAGGTGTGAATCATCCATTGAAATTATTATTCTGTTTGAGGGGAACTCTTTCCCAACTCTGTTCCCTCTTCCTCATTTCTTTCAAATATCAATCATTTGCTGGATTTTTCTCTTTGGCAGCACAGAATGTACAGAGTCCTTTTTAGGAATAATAAAGTCAGAAAAAGGCACAGAAAAATGTGAACCAGGCAACTATTTTGTCTGCATTCTGTGGCTTGCAACATAACACTTGCCTTTTATTATTTTATCTTAAACAGTCAAGGGGTGACTAAATGGTTGCAGGTGGTGATGAAAATAAAAGCCATCCATCATTATATATTAGGCATGAAAAAGATACACAATAATGTAATTTAATCTCAGAGCAGACAATTATTTTCACATATTGATAATACAATGTGAAAACTGTCATGAATCCTAATATGACGTTCGCCTTTATTGGTGGACCACTAGTAGCTATGCAAATAATGAAATTGTATCAAAAAGAAGGGAAAGGCAATTATTTGCATATACCAATATTATCAGAGAGAGAGGGGGGGAACGACTCTTCATTGTTACACACATTTCCAAAAATGTAATAATCACAGTTTATGCATTACTTTCCTCGTATCTAAAAAAACGTGACAGTGGATTTTTCCACTACCTAAATATTTCATTAATTCCTCTGTCATTAAAATACTTCCCCAACTTTTGATAAAAGGGAAAATTGTTTCTAAGGATGTGTAACTTTACAACCTTGGTTCTCTTTAAGTTTGATCTCTAAACCCCATGAAACTCAACAGAACAATAGCCCACTTTGCTGGACTTTGGATCATTGTATCCAAAGTATACAAAGTGGACTTTGGATCATTGTATCCATTCTTGTATCATTGAATGGTATGAAATAATATTCATTACCACCCCCTTTTGTGCAGTCAGCTGTGCAAATGACAAGGGCTCTTCCACACCTCTGGACTTGCAAGCACCTTGGTGGCTTTTAAGGGATGCCTCAGGCAGAAAGTTTATCTAAGTTTATCTTAGAAGTTTATCTAAGAAGGAGAGAATTTTAAAAATTATTATTGTATTGGTTTTTAGTGTTCTAAAGTCACATCCGTGTTTATATCCGTTTATCGTATAATCATTGTTCTTAGTCGATATGGTTTTATTTATTTTTATTTTAAACTTTTTATTCCCCCCACCTTTCTATCTCAGTCATGAGATGCCCAAAGTGGCTTACAGGCAAAATATTGAAGACAACCAATGAGTAATAAAAAAATAAAACATCCCCAAACAAAAATTAAAACGTCCCCAAACCAAAGGGATAACAAATCAAACATTAGTCAGGCAGACCATAGGCAAAAACAAAAACATTTTCAGATGGCATTTAAGGATTACCAGGTATGGAGCCAAGAAGATTTCCCAACATTTTCTTGGTTGTTAACTGCCTTGAAGGTCTGTGCATGGAATGATGGGATAAAGATACAATAGACAAGAGATCATATATAAAATTTATTTATTTAAAGAATTTATATCCCGCCTTTCTCCCAGCAAGGGCACTCAAGGCGGCTTACAATAAAACATTGAAATACATATATACATTAAAATAATTTAAAACAAATAATTAAAAAAATTAAAATAAACAACCCCACATGTATGTTAGTGCCTAATTTTTACCAGCGATTTTCAACCTTTTTCATCTCATGGCACACTGACAAGGCGCTAAAACTGTTCAAGGCACACCATCAGTTTTTTGACAATTGACAAGGCACACTGCGCTGCTGGTGGGGGGCTCACAGCCCCCAATGGCCCTACTCAGAGACATAACACGCTGTTGCGGCGCCTGTGGCAGTGAGGTCACGACGTACTGTGATGTCACTTCCAGGTTCAGGCTGCGGCCTCCTCCTCCTCGCACCCTGAGATAGAGGTCTCAAGGAGGAGGATGGCATAGTACGAAATAGAGCATAAACCAGTGAGTTTACCACAAAGCAGGCTACCACGCAGCAGTTCATTTTGCACAGGGGACAAACCAGTCACAGGTCTTAAGCACTGGCGTCGCTGGAGTTGGGGGCGGAAAGCTAAGTTCTGCAGCTTTCCACCCCACCGTTACTCTCCTGCACGAGGCGCCCCGCCCCCTCGTCGTAGGAGCCCGTCAGCAGAGAGAAAGCAACGCACAGGGACTCTCCTGCGCCTTGCTTTCTCTCCGCTGACGGGCTCCTATGACGAGGGGGCGGGGCGCCTCGTACCGGAGAGTAACGGTGGGGCGGAAAGCTGCAGAACTTAGCTTTCCACCCCACCTCCAGCGACGCCAGTGGTCTTAAGTCTTTCCAAAAGTCTTTAAGTCAAACAACATGCTGTTTAAAATAGATCGAAAACTGTTATGACCAGCTACGATGTACCAAGATCGAAGCATATTCATCGGGATTATGGTCATAAAACGTAAAAACAGTTTTAAAAAATGTTCAGAACATGTGTAAACGATTGCAGCCTACTATGCAACACCAGCTCTGAATAGGAGGAGCAATTAACTTGTTTGATATTAATCATTTGTCCAGACTGCTTTCGCAGGGCACAATTCTATCCAACTTTCCAGTGCTGATGCAGCCCCAAATGTTCCCCTACCTTGAGGAGGCCTCCGTGACTGTCCCCCCACCGCAGGATGCAGTGCATGCCCTAATATTTGCATGGCTGCATCAGTGCTGGAAAGTTGGACAGGATTGGGCCCTTAGTTTTCTTAGATCCCACAAGAATCCAGATGATGTGTCATCAGATGTAATGAAACTCCATATCCAGTTTATATCCTTGACATTTCCAGTGTTGCTATAAAAAATATCCATGTGTTTACATTTTTACTACATATGCATAACATAAGAACATAAACATAAGAACATAAGAAGAGCCCTGCTGGATCAGGCCAAAGGCCCATCTAGTCCAGCTTCCTGTATCACACTGTGGGCCCACCAGATGCCTCAGGGAGCACACAGCCAACAAGAGAACCTGTTTCCCGTTGTCACTCCCTTGCACCTGGCACAGATAAAACCCACTTCTAAAACCAGGAGGTTGCTTATGGCTTGTAACCTGTGATGGTCTTTTCCTCCATGAATCTGTCCAAACCCCTTTTAATGCATCTAGGCCAGGTGCCATCACCACATCCTGTGGCAAGGAGTTCCACAGATGAATTACACGCTGGGTAAAGAAATATTTTCTTTTATCCGTTCTAATTCTCCCTCCACTCAATTTTAGTGCATGTCCCCTTGTTCTGGTGTTGTGCGAGAGGGAGAAGAATTTCCCTCTATCCGCTCTCTACATCCCATGCATAATTTTATACGTCTCAATAATGTCCCCCCCTCAGGCGCCTTTTTTCTAGACTGAAAAGCCCCAAACGCTGTAGCCTTTCCTCATAAGGGAGGTGCTCCAGCCCATGAATCATTCTGGTCACTCTTTTCTGCCCCTTTTCAAATTCAACTATATCCTTTTTGAGGTGTGGTAACCAGAACTGGACACAATATTCCAGATGTGGCCTTACCATCAATTTGTACAAAGGCATAATGATATTGGCTGTTTTATTCTCAATCCCTTTTTTAATGATCCCGAGCATGGAATTGGCCTTCTTCACAGCCGCCGCACACTGGGTCGACACTTTCATCGACCTGTCCACCAGCACCCCAAGATCTCTCTCTTGATCCGTTACAGACAACTCAGAACCCATTAGCGAATATGTGAAATTTTCAGCAGAGTCTACTTGATTACAACTCCATTAAATAGTACTGGGGTGCCATATTTACCTCTAAACTCTAATAGAATGAAATACTATCGAAACAGAATCTTATACATTGTTTTGTATGTGTTCATGTTGTTGTTGTTGTTCAGTCGTTAAGTCGTGTCCGACCCTTCGTGATCCCATGAACCATATCCCGCCAGGCCTTCCTGTCCGCCACTATCTTCCTGAGTTCGCTCATTTTCATGTTCGTTGCATCGGTGATGCTGTCTAACCATCTCATCCTTTGCCTTCCCCTTCTCCTTTTGCCTTCAATCTTTCCCAGCATCAGAGTCTTCTCCAGAGACTCCTCTCTTCGCATTAGGTGGCCAAAATATTTGAGTTTCAGCCTTAGTATCTGTCCTTCCAGGGAACAGTCAGGGTTGATTTCATGTGTTCATACCTAAACAGTATCTAGATCCACTTTGCATATATATGCACACCGTTCATTTAAAATGCTGGAGAATGTTAAGCCCTTGCTTACCTTACCCATTCAGATCAATGGGCTGTCCAAGTGCTCAAGTTTGGATGAATCATGCCATTATATAAGTGGAAACTACATATTTGTACTGATGTAGTTGTACGTCATTGCTTGCCCTAATGTTACAGTACTATCCTATGCATGTTTACTCAGAAGTAAGTCCCACTACTCAGAAGAAGCGAGACTTTCTTTCAGGTAAGTGCGTACAGTAAGGATTGCAGCCTTAATAATAATTTGAATGCCCCCGCATTTGTGTGTGTGTGTGTGTGTGTGTGTGTGTGTGTGTGTGTGTGTGTGTGTGTAAAATCTGTTGACCGTTCATAAGATTCTGTGGTATTGTATGGCAGAAATAGAATCCTATAGAAGTGACTACAGCAAGTCTGTAAAAGATCATTGTGGCATGGAAAATGCTGGCCAGCATATGGAAAAAAAATATTACTGGAAATGTGTTGTGTTTTAAAACAATCCCGGTGACATTGTGGAAAAATTATCCGTCTCACTGCAGGCTGAGAACACATTTGGCAGTTAGCGAAGCCACATTTCTCTCTTAAAGAATTGGAATCATTTTTTCAGAGAGTAAACTGATCGTAGAGGCCGTCCCTAGAACTCTTCATTTGCCTGGAAAACAAAAGCCTTCCACAACGATCCCTGCTTACCTTATGCATGAGGCTGGGGGTGGGGTGGGGGGCAGTGAATGTATAGCAGAATGGAACAGTTGCAGTAATGCTGAAACATAATGGATTGTTTCTGCCCTTGGGCTTGTCTGCTTTTCTCAAGTAAAGTGGAACTCCATAAGAGGAAAAGTGCTCTGCGTTATTTTTTTATTACGCTTCTTCATCTCAGTACAATGACTTATCCTTTACCTCCAAGATGGGTATAAAAGGATATGAAACAAAAAGGCACAAGCACCTCTGACTAGGACGGCTGCTGTTTACTTAGGCAGGTGGCTGCTTGGGTGCCATTTCCACATGGAAGAGAGAGAGGGAATCATCACATTGCCTCTTCGATTTGAGGCTTGGGTCTTGATGTGCGCAGGGATGTGACTGCCACAGTACTAACAGGAGCTGGAATCCCTGCAGACACCTTGCACATATTTATTCTAGGCATGCTTTCTCCTGCACCCCAAAGATGCTATTTCTTCTGCAACTTCAAACAGTCGCTGTGGTAAAAATTGCTCAGTTTCCAGCAATTTCTCACCTGTTGGGACTTTCCCCTCCTTTCAGGGGCTTTTGTGATGCCTCAGCACCCTAAAAAGACTGCTGAGTCAGCCTGAGGCAGTGGCCGTTGTCCCTTTGGTGCCTTGGTATAGTGTCTGCTTCCACAACTGACTAGTAAACAGAGTCCTTAACTTTGAGTCAATTCATGGCAAGCCTGGCCCAAGACCAATTGGGTCTTCGTTTGGCCCTTCATGCGTTGTGTGCATGCTGCTCAAAACCTTGTCGGCTGGCCTATTTAGAAGCGGCTCCTGGGGTGATGCGCCGGGATGGGTGAGTACCGGGGAGGGGGGTTTGACGTGCTGGGACCCCTGACGCGTCACCCCCTCCGCCTGCCTCCCGGCGCATCACCCGGTGCGTAACCCGGTGCGTCCCGCCCCCCGTCACGCTGCAGTGGCGCCGCTGGCGGGAGCCTTATGTGTGCCCCCCCCCTGCGTCCTGCTAGACAGGATTGCACTGTCAGTCTTATGAAAGGACTGGTTCTGATGACTGAACACTGGAACTTCGTCAATTGGAAAGTATTGGGCTTAAAGGGGTGTCAGGTTGTATGAAGGGGAGTCACTTTGTCTATGATACTCACAGTCCAATCCTAACCAACTTTCCAGTGCCGATGCAGCCATGCCATAAGAACATAAGAGCCCTGCTGGATCAGGCCAAGGTCCATCTTGTCCAGCTTCCTGTATCTCACAGTGGCCCACCAGATGCCTCAGGGAGCACACAAGATGAGACATGTGGCAACGGGGCATGCACTGTATTTTGGGATGGGGGAGCAATCATGGAGGCCTCCTGAAGGTAAGAGAACGGGGCTACATTTGCGCTGGAAAGTTGGTTAGGATTGGGCTGTCACTGTATGATAGCTGATTCATATATGTAAGTCATCCCTTGATGTTGAGTCCATCACGTGATGGTATGCATGTTTGAATTCATGTTTCTGTCTGCCCTCACTTAGCTTTGCATACTGAGCTTAGAATGCTCTTGCAAAACTTGAAGAGAGCTGGAATAATTGGGGAACACCTACATTTAATAAGCAGCAGATGAAGACCAATTTAAACAAGAGCTTTTCCTTTTACCTGCTTTTCAGTGCTAATCAAATGACAGGGTACTAATAAAACAAATCAAGACTAATAAAAATACATTCATTTTGCATTAATACTCGGAAAGTTATCATGGTCTCTTATCCCCAGAGAGACACATTGTTGTCGCTTATAAGGCAAAGGAAGGATAAAAGGATCCATTACTGTTCACCACTATTGAGACAAAAAAATAATAATAATAATTGCAAAGACTGGACCTCAACTCCGATTATTATTAAAAGCATGTGTTGGGTGGAAACATCACTCTGCTGGAATCATCTGATACTGTTGATCTCACTAACCTTTACAAAATCAACTTTTCACTATTAATAGAAAAGTTTTTATTAGTCTTCGTTCTTAAGATGACTTGTTTTGAAAATGCTGAGGCAAAACACAGGAATTGTGTAATTGTTTCCATAAAAGATTAGGAAGTTTGAACAACACTGTAGGTATATAATGTTTTTGTTTTCCTTTCCTCCTTTCTGGGTAGAAATTCTATTAAAATTAAATTCAGTTTAATTATAGCTCCTCAGCAGTGAGTATGTGATTGCTGATTACGTCCTGGTGGATGTGTCAACTGGTGAAGCAAAGGCAGGTCTAACAATTTCATTTCTTTTCTTCTTTCCCTGGAGAGAAATTTCATCAGAGACTGCATATGGTCTGTATAGGCTGCCACAAATGCCATATATGAATACATCAGGTGCGTTATTTCAGTCTATAAGTGGCACATCATGCTTCTTTCCTGGTTAACAAAGTGGTGTGGTGGTTGGATGAACGGGGGAAACCTGAGTGTGAATCCCCATGCACAGGGGGGCACTAGTGCCAGGGCTGGCCAGGTGAGCCTTACTGGCCCCTGCCCATTGGAGGGTCCATCTGGCTGATCCCTGAAACTGTACCCAGTGGCAGCAGTAGGTCACAGGGATGGGCAGGGCCTCCTTTGCCCCAAGGTCCACAGTAAGCTAGCATTAGCAATGCCCATGCAAGCTCACAGGTTGACACTGAGTCAGCCACATACACTGTCAGCAGTCTCACAGGGTACTTGTAAGCTCCTCCTCATAGCAATGGCATGGTGAGAGACTTGTGACGAGAGCCCTTTTTCCTGTGCTAACTCTTTCTTTGCCTTTCCCCCTCTACTTTGCCCTTGCAGAGGACATATAGGCCATAGTGAGAGTTTGGGTTGGGAAGAGAATTCCAGCACTCAGCCTCTTCCTCCACTTCCTGGGATGTCCCTTCTTTGGGCCTCAGGATTTCTCTGCATTGCTAGAGGATCAGGTAGCCTTCCAGCCCTCCAGCAGTGTGCCCTCATCACTGGTCTAGTCCTGGTTTTTGAATCTTGTGCACCTGGGTCTCCCTGACTCTTCCTGTTCCACCTTCCTTTCCCCCCTCACCCTCTTCCTCCCCTCCCTGTGTCCCCACCCTCCTTGTTTTCGCCTGGGGATGGTCAGGTCTATGAAATTAACTTCTCCTCAGGTTGAGGGGCCTGGCTGGAACCAGCCGCTGCCTCTGGGCCTCTCCCCCAAGCCGTGCACACACTTAGGGTTGTGCTGCTTGGCCTCCGATCACCCACTATGGCCATGCCCCTGTGCTCCACCTGGGCCTCACAAGAGGCCTCACAAAGCCAGGGAGCAATGACTGAAGTGATCCGCATCGCCATGCCGGCGGAGGTGGTTGGTGGCATTGGACACCTTCCCCTGGCTTCCCTGCTCCTTCTCTTTACTGTTGAGAGTGGCGATGCAGTGCCCCCCCCATGACCAGGTAAGACAGTATTTATGAGGATAAAATGGGGTAACGCACCCCCCTCTCAAAATCCTAACAGGAAACTGGCTAAAAAATGGAGAAAATTATTTGTCCATCTGAGCCATGTCTTGGAATGTTTCCAGTCTGAATAAATAATGCGGGTCAGAATGTGAAGCTGGGGTGCTTATGGTTGCGGCAACTACTCAAATGTTTGCTTCCCTTTGCAAAGCTATGAGTAGGGAACAATGATTTGTTACCAGTGCCAGTGTCAGGCTATTTTGCACCCTAGGCAAGACTAACTACTCGCACCTCCCCCCAATAGATTATCTTTCTCAAATACAAAAGAAAATGTTGTAGCACACAAATCACTTTCAATAATCTTGTGAACTGTGAATTAATAATTTATAATTAATTATATTCCATTGCACTGTTGTGGTACTTATCTTAAAATAACAAATCTAAATTGTCAGTTGCATTTTTTTACATGGGTTAAAAAAACTAATCTGTGTAAAACCGTGCCCCTCAAAGGTCAGTACTGCGCCCCTCTTTGGTTTGCGCCCTAAGAAGCTACCTAGTTGACCAAATAATAGCACCGGCCCTGTTTGTTACAGTCACTGTAATCCTAAAAGCATTTATCTGCAAGTAAGTCCTGTTGATTACGATGAAACTAATTTCCAAATAAGCGTGCATTTTTGGGAATGCATAAGGATGAGTAGTACATCTATTCTGCCAGGCTATAGTTTACACAGAAAGCCTTGCATTTAGTAACAGGCAATGAAGTGCCAACTCTTTCAGTGCTTGAGGGCCAATAATACATATGCATCATTGTGATTTTTTTTAAAAAATATTTAATATATGTTTTTAAATCCCATTCAGATCATGGGATCATTTTTTGACCAATCTGGATGAACATTTGCACAAAATGCTTTCAAGTATATGTATCCACAGGTATAAGGTAATTTATTTAATCAGTGCTAAGAACCCAATGTACTTAGGTTCCCTTCTGTAGATGGTAGAGTTTAGAGTTCTGTAGACAGTAGATTAACAGAGAGTTAATCCACCACTGATTCAAAGCAAACTTTATTGAGTTTGTTTACCTTTAATTCTCTTCTGGTTGTCTTATTTTTAAGCTTTTAATCTTCACATATTTATATCAACACGTTTTTGTTTGTGTATACTTTTCCCATACGGAAAGCATGAGGATTCTATGTTTTGGTTGGAATATGTTACTTTATCTTTATGGGCAGCTCCCTTATCTGCATTAAAAGGTCAGACACATACACAAAGGGGCTGGTTTTAATCCAGAATAGAAACTAATTTCCCACAGCAAACAATCATGTACATAGTTTTTAATAACAAGATATTTTGGGTACTAATGGTGGTGAATATGGGGACTGGCAGAGGTGATTGCCACCAGCCAGGTCTCTTGCAAGTTTCTCTCACCTTGCCCAAGGGGGAGGAGAAATGGCAGTGGGGATGGCTGACTGGTGCCTGCAGAGGCCTTGTAGGCCTTATCCTGAAGACCTGAACCTTCCCAATCATGCTAAAGAGATTCTTTGCTATGGAAAGAAAATTGCATGGAAATTGTGGTTTCCAGTGTCTCCAGACTGGTCCAGTGAGTTGTGGACAGGTGTTTTTTTTTTTTTTTTTTTTAAATCTCTCACCACAGCATACACTGCTGTGAAGATTAAGGCTTGAGATCACACTGCGTGGTACTAGACTGTCAGCGCAATCTTGACTAAGGATCTGACCGGTGGACCAGGGCCGCCCGCCGGATCCAGTGCACGGGCTGCCCATCGACCGGCGGGCCCCAGGTCTACTTGGAGAAGGGGACACTCGTCCCCTTCCCTGAGTGTAAACCCGGCCCGGCCCTATCAGCCTCCTCGGATTTCCACCAGCTAAATAGCTGGTGGAAGTAGAGGAGGCCATGTAATGGCTTAGCTGGCCCGGCGGGGACCTCGCCCGGCCGGACTGCCCATGTGGCTTGCGACAGAGCACTTACCTTCCACTGCCTTCTGCGTGGAGATCCAGCGCCAGAGTGAGAGGCTGGCCTCCCTTACTCCCGAGGTGTCGCAAATGTGCTTTACGTAGACTTACTAGATCTCCAACCGGGACAGAGTGCTAGACCTTTAGGAGAGGGAATGTGGGCAGGTGTTGCTTGTTAAACCTTAGAGCACAATCCTAGGCATGTCTACTCAGAAGCAAGCACCACTGAACACAGTGGGGCTTGCTTCTGAGTAGACATGCCTAGGATTGTGCTCTAGGACTTAACAATCTACACCTGCCCACATTCCTTCTCCTAAAGGTCTAGCACTCTGTCCCGGTTGGAGATCTGGTAAGCCTAGCTTTACGGCATGTTTGTGACGTCTTCTGGCGACGGAACACTCGTTCCGCCGCCAGCTTTTTTTTACAGGATTGCGCCCTATATGTTGGCACTGCTGACGTTAATTCAGATATTGTGAGGAGTTTGGATCATCATTATGTGAGGACTGCTTCTTATGATAGCTTTTGTACTGGGACACAATCACCTGAGAGCCAACTGTATAGCGCGTGTCAGATTTAATGCGTGTATAAATGGTTCTGTTTCCCTTTAAAAATCCCCATGAACAACAAGCAAGGAACAGGCCCCCTCTCACATGTATCCTAAAGAGAAATGCACTGATCTCTTCATACAAATGCCCTTCATATATCTGTTACGCCATCTATACATTGCATACTCGGTTATTTATATCTGAGTACAAAAGGTACTGTGAAAAAACAGTCCAGAAAGAACATCATCAAGGAGAAAAACATATGGCTCTATGAATGGAGCGGTATGATCATATTGTACTAGAAAATTCATCAGATTGAACAGTTAGTCCAATACTGTACCAATGGAAGGATTGCTTCCATATGCTCGGGACCATTGCTGTGCCAACATAACTTCAGAACTTGTATCGTTGTGCAGGACACGTAAGCACACCTAGAACATTGTGCAATCCCCGCAGCTTGTGTTGACATTGGTACATTGGCAAAGCCACCGTTCACTTGCGTTACTATTTATTTATTTATTTGTAGAATTTATACCCCACCTTTCTCCCACAAGGGCAACCAAGGCGGCTTACAATAAAAACATTCAAATACATATATACATATAAAATCAAGAATTAAAACAATTAAAACAGTTAAAACAAACAGCCCCAATGGGTCATCCACATTTACATCTGTCAAAAGCCATCTATCAAAAAGCCAGCCCGCCATGTCAGACATCAAATGCTGATCCAAATAAAAATGTCTTAAGGCCCCGCCGAAAGGTCTCTAAGGAGGGAGCCGTTCTCAATTCCAGGGGGAGGGAATTCCACAATTGGGGCGCCACTGCCGAGAAGGCCCTATTCCGCGCCGCCATCCCCCTCACCTCCGTCAATGGCGGCACGGTTAACAGGGCCCCCCCCTGATGACCTCAGAGTACGGGTCATCTAGCATGTTATCGCCCTGCCTCCTGCACTCCTGGAATGATTCATTCAAAGCCTTCCAGGACTCAGGGCGGGCGGGTGGGCGGGTCCAGAAAGTGCACCAGTTTCGGCATGGTTCTGCTCCATGACTGTAAACGCAGCCCTCCAGCTGGAAAAAGCAGCCGCGGAGTGCGAAAATCCTGCTGCGGCTCCTCCTTGCGAGGAGACCACATCTGTCATCCAGGGGCATAGAACCCCTGGTCCTCCTTTAGCGACACCACTGCCACCATTTGATTTCATGTGTAACATACTTAACAATAGCATGTTCAGCTGCTACATGAGTGAGAAGGATGCAGAGGGAATATGGCCCCGGGGATGCCAGACCAAGGTAGGGCTTACCCAATCATATCCTATTCTATTCCTAAAGACAATCTGACCACCTAGGAATCGCCCATCTTGGTGCAATAGCATGTAACTGATGTGCTGGACTAAACTGTTACAGTAGGATTGCACTGAACAAATGGCACAGAAAGACAGAAATCCCACATTGGAATCACATAAAAATGGTAGGTAGCTTGTTGCTTATGGCTTCGTGACATTTTAGTTGGTCCTAATAAAAGAACTACCATACTGTGGTAATAATATGAGAACCCTCATATGATGCCACCAGAACTGGAATGCACTGATGTTGCTACTACTATGGCTGCTGTAGCACCAACTGTGCCCTGTGCCCATCTATAGGATCAGAGTGTGTGTTAATGATGAGATGTGCCTGCCTTCTATGCCCCAATACTGAATACGCATTTAAGCATATCATTCCAAGACAGAATATATCCTGCTAGGATTTCCCCCCTTAATTAAAGTTACGTGAGTTATGAAATACTTTCCTTTATATTAAGCTCTTATTCCTGTGGAGAAATTTCTATTTGTTTTTATCTCATTTGGGCTTCAAGGTTAATCTTGGTTTAAGAATTTTGCTCACTGTGACAGCAAACTCATTGTGCTCCATTCTGATCTTTTTGTGTGCGTGTGTGTATATCTCTCCCTGTGTCATGCTGTGCCCAAATGCTGCTAGCTGGGGGCATCCTCTGTGTGCTAGGCAGCCTTACAGACATTGTGAAAACGGTGCCTCTGTAAATATATAGTGAAGAGGAGTGGGTTTTTTTTTCTTTCAAAGGAGGACATGAAATTTCCTTTTCAGAACCAAGAGGACCATAGATTCACCAATGGAGGCTTCAGAACAATGGCTTATTTTACAGCGAATAGAAATTAGATGTTTGATTTTTACCGTGTGATCTACAAGTATAGTAGAATTCTCACTATCCGAATCCCAGTTATAGAAATACTGGTTTGAAAACTATATGGGCCATGACTGTGTGTGAGTGGTAGTCGTACAGTGGGTCTTTATCCCATTGCCTCCTTCCTCTCGCAGGATATCTGTCAAGTTAGGCTTCTGTTGTGCACACACCAGGATGTGGAAAAGGAGAACGTACTGCACCATAAATCCAGCATGACAGGTGGCCCAATACTAAAGGGCACTTCTGGTGGTGTAACTCCTGGTCCAGTACCGTAAGTGCTACTGTGACATGTCACTATTGTGGACTTTGGGGCTGCTGGCACAGAAAAGTGTCCCAGACACTGCACTGGAGCAGGCAAGATAGCTGAGGGGTCCGTTTCTGGGTGGTTCAGGGGAGAATTGGGGGCAGGGAGGACAGGGGGTGGGCAGGGGTGGATCTCAGCAACAGCAGTGTGCACAGATCCTATCCCCCTTTCCCAGCCTGGACCCGACTCCTTGGAGTCTCCTTGGACTTACGCCAGCTAAAGAGTTATTTAGGTCTGAGGAGTTCTATTGATGGCCAGTTGGCCTACAGAAAGGTAAGTAAAAATGATTTTTATTTACTTCTTCCAGGCTGTCTAGTCACTCACTCCCCTACAGCATGCATGCTATGGACTGGCAGGGGACAGTATTTAAGAGACTTAAGATAAATGGGCTTGCTGGGTTTGAATATAGTCCCACTACTCTTGTCCCTACTGGTCTGTCTGACCCACCAGCTACAATAAACACTGATAATGCAATGCTTTCTTTAAATGAGAACTGAAACACTGGCTTGCTTTCTGAGGCACATCTCTTTCTCTCTGGACGTTCATGTCCATAAGAACATGAGAAGAGCCCTGCTGGATCAGGCCAAAGGCCCATCTAGTCCAGCTTCCTGTATCTCACAGTGTCCCCACCAGATGCTTCCGAGAGCACACAGCCAACAAGTTAACCTGTTTCCTGTTGTCACTCCCTTGCACCTGGCACAGAGAAAACCTACTTCTAAAACCAGGAGGTTGCTTATAGCTTGTAACCTGTGATGGTTTTTTCCTCCATGAATCTATCCAAACCCCTTTTAAAGGCATCAAGGCCAGGTACCATCACCACATCCTGTGGCAAGCAGTTCCACAGATGAATTACACGCTGGTTGAAGAAATATTTTCTTTTGTCCATTCTAACTCTCCCTACACTCAATTTTAATGCATGTCCCCTGATTCTGGTGTTGTGCGAGAGGGAGAAGAATTTCCCTCTGTCCACTCTCTCCATCCCGTGCATAATTTTATATGTCTCAATCATGTCCCCCCTCAGGCACCTTTTTTTTAGCCTGAAAAGCCCCAAACGCTGTAGCCTTTCCTCATAAGGGAGGTGCCCCAGCCCACGAATCAGTTTGGTCGCTCTTTTCTGCACCTTTTCCAACTCAACTATATCCTTTTTGAGGTGTGGTGACCTGAACTGGACACAATACTCCAGATGTGGCCTTACCATTGATTTGTACAAGGGCATAATGATATTGGCTGTTTTATTCTCAATCCCTTTTTTAATGATCCCGAGCATGGAATTGGCCTTCTTCACACCCGCCGCACACCGGGTCGACACTTTCATCAACCTGTCCACCATCACCCCAAGATCTCTCTCCTGATCCGTCACAGACAGCTCAGAACCCATTAGCGTGTATGTGAAGTTTTGATTTCTTGCCCCAATGTGCATCACTTTACACTTACTTACATTGAAGCGCTTCTGCCATTTTGCTGCCCATTCTCTCAGCTTGGAGAGATCATGTGTACATCTCTGTGTGGGGCCATAATGTTACGTAAAGGCTATGGTAGCATCACCTCTTCGCAAGACAAGGAGCACTAGCCTGAGCATGGGATTTCTTCTGCATTGTCTTCTGCAGTTATGTATTTATGGTATCAAAACATTGCAGTGAACCGATGGGAAGAGATTTTCAGTAGGCACAAAAGCACATTTACAGTGCAATCCTACGTAAGGATCCTGCCAGTGGCCCACGGTCGCCCACAGGATCCTGAGCACCAGTAGCCAGGTTGCTGGCGGAAGTAGGAGGACGCCGTGTAATGGCCCAGCTGCCTGGCGAGGAAGGGATATAGCCGAAGCCATCCCTGACCCCCTCCTGGACCGGCTGGTCCAATGGCCCCCTTCCCCGGCCCGGCAAACTGCCCCCCCCGCCCTCTGGATCCTTACGTGGGTCCGCCGGTGTTTTCATTTATTTAAGACAATTTTTTTATACCCCACTCCGGGTATCAAATTGTCCTGTTAAACCAATTAATTTATTCCAATTGGGCCTCACCCTTTTAATACAATTTCTATCTGAAATGCTCTCTTAAATGCCCGCTTCGACTGACACCTCTCTCCCCTCAAATAGTTATAACTATATATAAAATGTGTGCAAAAAGAAAGCTGAACTCGGATGGACAGTTAACAAAATTTATTGCTTTACAAGCAACCCTTAACACCATAAATCTCCCAAAAGCAAAGCAATCCCTCTGTAACTCAGTCCAAAGAAATAAGACAGCTGCAGCTGTCTTCCTTCTCCCCAGCAAAATCCCAAAGTTTCCTTTCTCCCCAGAAGTCTCCCTCAAACCGGTCTCTTGGGCAGCAGAGCTTTCTCCTTTCTCTGTCGGCTTCCTCCAGTCTCTGGTCCAAGGTCACCAGCTCAGCAGTCCTTCAGCTTCGCAGAGTGTCCAGTAGCTCCTCCAGCTCCTTTCTCCGTTGGCATGGCAGCAGCGTCCTGTCCTCTGGCGAAGTCAGTGAAGTCCTTCAGCTTAGCAGCGTTCTGTCATCCCTCAACAAAGAGAACCGAGTCCCACTGGCGTCGACAGGGGGAAGCGGGGGGGGGCCGCCGGGGGGCGTCGCGTGTCTAGGGGTGACGCGCGATCACCCCCACTTATAGTTTCGAGCGGAAGGTGGGCCCTCCCGCCCTCCCCTGTGTCTGCTTGGCTCCAAAATGAGCCGAAAACGGAGCGGGGAGGGCGCTCTGCTCCTGCGCGTGACGTCACGCGTGGGGGCGGAGCCTCCCCTTAAGGGCGACGCGCGCCCCCGCTCTGGGGTGACGCGCGTCGTCGCGACACGACTGCCGAGTCCTCAACAAGCTAGACCGTCCTGCTGCAATCTTGCTCCTTTTATACTAAAAGCCTTCATTAGTCCATCATAGATCACAGCTGAGAGGCTGTAATCACTTCAATTCAAAGTCCTAATTATTGGTAACACCTGTGGGGCACACCCTGCGTGGGCGGTAGGTGTGCCTCCACCCACGCAGTCCTGGGTGTTGACCCCTTGCTGCCCAGTCCTGTCAAAGTCCTGTCAAAGTTCAAGTCTTCATCTGTTAACTCCTTGCTGCCTGGATCTGTCAACAAGGGTCCACTGCTGACACCACACTTGGCTCCTGCCAGTCTTCTGGATCTTCTTCCACTACAGCTGGCGGCCGCTGGGGTGCTCCATCGATGGAGCAGGGGAGGCCGGCCTCTGCGCCGGCCTTCCCTGCTCTCGAGTCATCGCGAACGTGCTTTATGGCATGTTCGCGACGACTTCCGGTGACAGAACGTTCGTTCCGTTGCCCGACGTCTCGGTAGGATTGCGCTGTTAATCTGCCAACATGGTGACACCTTGCGTGGTTCTTTTAAAAATAACTGAAACCATGGCAAGAATGAACCTGTGATCAGGAAAGCAGTAACAGCATCTCACGTTGGGTTTGATCACAAGCCTTTCACATCTCTTCGGTATTTAACACAGCAGGGTATCACTGACCTCCAAGTTCTAATTGCACTACTTACTTTCCTTATAACTTTATATTTAGGAACAAAGCATTCTTAAAGAGAAGATGTTCTAATGAAGATATCCTAATGGGACACAACATGGCGAAGGCCACCATAGAGTAAGCCCTATATCAGAGTGAAGAGAAAAGGGATACTTTTTTGCCTTTATAATGAGGGTGAAATTCAGCTTATCCATTGCATAACCCCGTTTAACCATAGAAAATGTTGTTGAGCACCCAAAGGGAAAAAAATATAGATCCGATGTTCTTTCTTCCCTCACTTGATCTTTTTGTGTTTGATCATAAATGCTTATTGTGAAAAGATGTCTCATACCTCCAAGCTACGCACTGTTTGCTACTCATTAGCAATTTATAAATGATATTTTCTCCCTGGTGACATATCTTTTGATATGATTCTCTAATAATAATATCCACCAATATTAAAATAAGAACATCCCCATGTATTGTGATCACCTTCAACCACATTTCCTCACGAAAATTAAATTTTAGCACACCAACTGATATTGTATGCATATATTTGTCTACCATCATTATAAATCTCCAAAGGGTCTCTATAAAATGATAGTTTTTGCCTCTTTGCAGTAATTCTACCTAATGCTCCAAAGCAAGAAACTAATTACATGCTGACTTTTCAGTAACTTTGATCTTTCATATACAATACTAAAGAGTTTCTATAGGTAATCATATAATTATAATACACTAAGTAGGGTGAAATTAGCCATAGATTTCTTTTCTTTAAATTGCATTACTGGCTTTGTAGAGGAAAAAAAACCCCACACAACTCCTTCATTTCATTTTAAAATATATTAATAGTTTCTCCAGCAGTTTGCTGTTTAGAATCAGCAACTATATAAGTTAAGGATATAAAGTTTCAGACTAAAATCTAATTATACACACTAATGTTTATAACAAATGTCTCATTTTAACACGAGCTTCACTGGAGGAAGCTATGTGAGGAATTTTTCAAAAAATATATATGTTTAAGGAAAGCCAGGGATAAATGATAGAGTTGTTAGGAAATTACAGAGTTTTCTCTAGGGAAGTGCTGAGTCTGTAAGGAAAAAAGTTGTTTGAGTTTTCCCAATGAATTGACTAGATATTTCCTACACACACACACACGAAAACAATTGATGCTTTCAGCTGAAGTCTATTACGGTATACCCCAAATTCCTAGATTTCTCCTTTGAAAGCTGAGATTTTGACCTTTCAGGGTAAAAGACACTGAAAGTTATATTCTAAAGGAAAACAATTATGTTTTGTTTTATATTATTTAAGGACTAGGTCACAGGAGCAAATCTTGGATTCTCATGTTGTCATTCCCTTCTTCTCTCCTCATCAGCATGGTAATGGCTTGCTTTTTTAATACCTCACACACTCCCAGCTGTGCCCAGTTCCCTCCTCTTCCTGTCTTGATGATTCTCCTTCCTTCTTTTTCATTACTCTGGCAACCATGGAGGGACAGGAATAAGAAATCTCCCTCTCATGAGCACTGGCGTCACTGCAGGGGGGGGCGGAGCTCTAAGTTCCGCTGTGGTCAAACCCTCCGTTACATGGGAGCACGAAGTGCCCCCGCCCTCTCACCTTTGGAGCCATTCAAGTCGGTGCTTTCACCGACTTGGATGGCTCCAAAGGCGAGGGGGCGGGGTGCTTCATGCTCCTGTGTAACGGAGGGTCTGACCGTGGCGGAACTTAGAGCTCCGCCCCCCCCTGCAGTGACGCCAGTGCTCATGAGTAAGTCAGGATCGTTCATTATGAGTAGGACAGGATCACCCATTGGTTCCTGCTATAGCTCTCTTGGTGTTTCTTCCATCACCTGAGAGGCGGTCCTTGCATTGTTGTTAGCTATGTCAGTCAGAAGGAAGGTGCTGTACGCCAAGTCAGTACAGTACCAGCTACCGTACACTTGGACAGGTGCTCTTATATTAACCCAACAACCTTCTTTTGGCCTGCTGATGTGGAGTTCTCCTGGAATGTAGCACTTTTAGTGAAAGCATTGCTTCTACTTCCTCTGTGCCTATGTTTCTATCTGCTGTTCTCAGACTTTGACTTCAAAAAAATGAGAACTACTAGTGCACAGGCCTGTCCGGAAGCAAGCAACACTCTTTAATCCAAAAGTAATTTCTTTTTTGTGGGTTAGGTTTGGATTGCCAGTGGTGTAGAAAGAGTGGTCTACTCTTGTTCAAAACTAGAATTCTTTCATACCAGGGCTTCATTAACAACCTCCATGCAACAGGGATCAGTTCTGGTGCTGGATGCAAATGAATCAAAAGCTCCCTAATTATTCTGGGGCTCTTCTACTTGCTTGCTTCAAAGTTGCTTCTGCCTATAAACCCCTGGACTATGGAAACTAGTTGAGAAGGAAGAGAGCTGAGGTGTTCCCTGGATAACTGAGACCCAAGCCATCTGAGATGTAATTAGCCTGTGGATTATCTTTCCTCTGGAGGGAAAGGCTCATAATATGCTGCTGTGTACTGATGACTACAAGTAATGATACTACCTTTCCATTTAAGAGCTCAACTGTGCTGTTGTGTTGGCTTAGGGAAGAGTAAGTGTTCACCTTGTGTACCATTGTTCCCTAACTCTTGGCTCTTGGGTTGGGTTAATAGGCCACTGTGTCCCTGCCCACCCCAAGGTAAATAGAAGAATACTATTGAAGAGGGGAGGTAAGAAATCTCCCTTTCCCTCCCATATTCCATCACACAAGGCTGTAGCCTGTCACACACCAGTTCTTTGTGAATATCAGGCTAGTGGAATATAATAACCGTGCCTCAGTTTGAGTGCCATGAGTTTCCTTTTGAATGACTCAGTGCTATGGAAAGGAAACATCATGTTGTTTGTGAAATAGGGCTTTACCTTTACCACATCCCATATGTGTACCTTTGTTTGCCTAATAATATTCAAAGCCACAGAAAATCTGAGCCACACATTCACTTTAAAGCTGAACAAACAAAAAATTGTTTTGACTTATCATCAATCATGTCATGTGATCACAGGGCATATTGTGTGCAAATAGCGCTTGTTTTATCTGGAGTTTCAACCTTTAAAAAATTCAAAACAGTAAAGATGTTTGTTTAACCTGGGGCCCGACCCTCCAACTTCAGCGCTACATTCAGACAAAGTGGTAGAAGGAAAACACATTTTGCTTTTTAGCTCTCGTGGTATGAAGGAAACCTGTTTTCCCGGGAGGCTTTTGACATATTCCTTACATTGGTAATTTCACAATAGGAACTTTTATTTCATATTTTGTTTTTACAGAGACGAAAGGAAGAAAAAGTGTTTACTTGGTGCAATGCATGGTAGTAACTCTCATTATGAGGAACTGCAGACACAGTATGTGCATTTAGCTCTGGGAATTGCATCACTTAAGGGCCCTGTGGTTAGACAGATGAAGCCAGACAGACAATAAGAAATAACAGTTGGAAAGCCATACACATAAAATGTTTGCACAGATCCTATTAACAAATCATCTGCTTTTGAGAATATACTTTTCGTGCATAGACTTGAACATCTCAGTCAAGTGTTTAGGTGTCAATGTTTTTTTTTTAATACCACAACTTGCCCCTTCACATTTATTTCTTCTAAAGATTAAAGTCCTGACTAGGTGTTGCAGGGAATGTATGGCCACTGCTAATTCATATCTTTCCAATAATGTCTAGTAGAGAAATGTGTGATGTAGTTAGGGCCCAACCCTATCCAACTTTCCAGTACCGATGCAGCTGCAATGCAGCCCCCCAGGAGACCTCTGTGACTCAGTGTATCTCAGCCCCTGTATGCCACTTGGAAGGGGTGAGCAAACACTGAATGGTGTCACCACAAGTATTTCTATTTACTTGCTGTAACCAGGAAGATGCATGGGAGAGAGATGGGTCAATAGCAAGGAATCAAGATTGCCGGGAGAAATATCAACAACCTCAGATATGCAGACGATACCACCCTAATGGCAGAAAGTGAAGAAGAACTAAAGAGCCTCTTGATGAGGGTGAAAGAGGAGAGTGCAAAAGTTGGCTTGAAACTCAACGTTAATAAAACTAAGATCATGGCATCGGGTCCCATCAATTCCTGGCAAATAGAAGGGGCAGAAATGGAAGCAGTAACAGATTTTACTTTTCTGGGTTCCAAGATCACTGCAGACGGAGACAGTAGCCATGAAATTAAAAGACGCTTACTCCTTGGAAGGAAAGCTATGGCAAACTTAGACAGCATAATAAAAAGCAGAGATATCACCATGCCAACAAAAGTTCGTATAGTCAGGGCGATGGTGTTCCCAGTAGCAATGTATGGTTGCGAGAGTTGGACCATAAGGAAGGCTGAGCGCCGAAGAATAGATGCTTTTGAACTGTGGTGCTGGAGAAGACTCCTGAGAGTCCCTTGGACTGCTAGGAGATCAAATCAGTCAATTCTAAATGAAATCAAGCCTGACTGTTCCCTGGAAGGACAGGTACTAAGGCTGAAACTCAAATATTTTGGCCACCTAATGCGAAGAGAGGACTCTCTGGAGAAGACTCTGATGCTGGGAAAGATTGAAGGCAAAAGGAGAATGGGAAGGCCAAGGATGAGATGGTTAGACAGCATCACCGATGCAGCAAACATGAAAATGAGCGAACTCAGGAAGATAGTGGAGGACAGGAAGGCCTGGCGGGATATGGTTCATGGGATCACGAAGGGTCGGACACGACTTAACGACTGAACAACAACAACAATCCCTCATTGTCTTTTTCATGTTCCACCATTGTTGTTATATGGTGGAAAGGCAGGATACAAATGCCTCTGATGAGGATGATCATCACGTCTAGTTCTCCAAGAAAGCACAAATATTATGTTAATGAACTTAGATTTCTGTTGTAGGCGGTGTGATGAGTAATGCCAGAGGGAGTCAAGCCCCCTGAACAACAGTTTGCCCTCCCACCTGCTCCCCACATTTCCAAGACTGTGGTAACTTGAAGGAAAGACACTTTTCAAATATTCGGAGTTCTTTTCTTTATTATTACAAGCAATAATTATATATTCAGGCATATAAATGCATCTGTACTTATAAAGAGCATTTCTCCATGGGCTCATTTCTGTTTATGGTCATGATGGAAAAATAATAATGTAAAAAGTAGCATTACTTTTTTTTCAGAAATCTAATGTGGGGCAAAGTTTGCAGAAATGCACTTTGCCCTTTCTGTGCCCCCTATCAGTATTTATTGTGGTTACACCACTGACTGGCATGGGTAGATCTCTTGCACAAAATTTGCATTCAGTTCTGTAAACACTAACTCATACCTATATGTTTAAGACTTGAATATTTCACTCCAGATGTGTACTGTATCATAAAAACAAACTTTTGTCACTAGGGCAACTGATTTGAAACCAGAATGTTCCTCTGCCCAGTAGCTGAAGCAGACTGTACTTTTAAAAATGCAGTTTGGAGTAGGATGGAGAGAAATGTTCATGAGTTTCTATTAGTGATGCTGACAGTTTGAAAGGGAGACTGTGTGGGAGGGGCAGTCCATCATTGAGGCCAACTGAAGCAGTCTCTTCAGGCAGCAGGTTGGTGGGGGGGGGCACTCATCTCTGTCTGCCTACTTGCCCCCACTGCTCCTCCTCCTTCCACTTCCTGGATCAAAGAGGGACAGAGACAAAGAGTCCATCTAGAGGGGCAGAGAGTGCTGAGCTAGAACATTGAAGAGTGGGAGGAGCAGAGGCTGGCACATCATCAGGTAAGGGGGCAGCATTTGGCATGCCACCTCAGGTGTCAGGAGGGCTTGGGCCCACCCTGGGGGGGGGGTTTCAATGCAAACTCCCCCCACTCAAAAAGGTGCACCCCATTTAGACTTTGCCCCAGCTCCTACCCAGCTGCAGTGTGGCATTTGAACTACCCTCCCTTCTTCTGTGCTCTCTTGGTGGTACGCATCAGAGTCAGTCATCAGAGTCTCCCTGCCTCGATCTTGGCAGGACATCTGTACTGTATTTTAGAACTTGTGTCACCGACCGTCTCTCGTATGAGCCTGCCTGTTAAGATTGGGAGGAGAGGCCTTGCGGTGTATCTCATCACTACTATCTGACATCCCTTTTGTTGGGACCTGAAAGACAGCCAGACTTCTCCGCAGTCACATGCTGCACTTAGATTCTGGAACGCCCTCCCTAATGAGATTCTTCCGGCCCCATTCTGGGCAGCCTTCAGCTGATCAGCTAACATGTCCCTTTTTTTGACAAGCTTTTAATCTGTAGGTGCTTCTACTTTTTCTGATGCTGCTTGGATGTGCTTGGTTTTTTTTTTATTGCTGTGCTTTTATTTTTGTTTCATTGTTGATTTTATATTCTGTTTTCAGTAGTTGCAAGCTGCACTGGGAAGTGTGCCCCACAATGAAAGGTAAATATCTAAAACAAATAAACATATTAGTCATGTATCAGTGCAGAGAGACACTTTTCATGTTTAAACTAGCTCTCAAAATCTCTTTCACAGGACGGGGATTAATTAATTCTGCTAACAATTTTTGAATTCTGCACCTTTTGTCCAAGAATGCATCAACCTTCAAGACAGATTCAAAAGAACATTTTTTTTCCTTTGCAGTCTCCCCACCACCACTGCCACCACCACCACCACCATCAGCCCTCTTGCTTGGAAAAGCCTTATGGAAATTTACTGTACTGGAGCAATCTGTTACTACAGAAAAACAAACCCATTTAGGACAACAATGAAACAACATACTCACTAGAGCCTCTGGAGTCTTCCACCAAACTTTATATTAATCCCACCTCCTTGCTGCCTTGAGTATTGAAAAGGGTGCAGCAAACAAGTCCCTTTGGAGACGTTGGAGGCACCTGCCTTTTCCCCACCCTTGATTCAGTCGTCTCCCCTGACTCAACACCTCAGCTGAAATGCACATCTCTCTTAAGCCAGCAATAGCCAAGGGAAAAATCCTATCAAAGGTCTGACCAGAGACCCCCAATGTGTTCACTCATGTTCACTCTCTTGTTTGAGAGACACCCACTGTGCTGTGTTATTGCACTTCCACCCCACAACTCCACAGAAATCTCTGCTAATCCAGGCACCCAGGAAGGCAACCTGCCTCATTGCTTGTCATCTTGCTCTGACTTTTCCCCTTCTCCTGCTCCTCCCCCCCCACTTATTTCTTAATTTCCACCGAGACGAAGCAAGCCGCTCCTCAGAGCTACACAGCCACACTCTCATTCAAGCATGTGCCCTCTTTCCCCACAACATGCAGCACAATCCTATGCATGTCTCCTCAGAAATAAGTCCCAATGAGTAAGTGGGACTTATTTCCAAGTAAGTGCGTATAGGATTGCAGCCATAGATCTTGACTGCACAGTTGGTCCATCTGACAGTTGCTGTGTGTGAGTGGTTGCTCCACAGTTGCTCCAGATTGGCACTCACTTTGGCTCTCAGACGAGAGTCATAGAATCACAGAATACTAGAGTTGGAAGGGAACTCAGAGGACATCTAGCCCAACCTTCTGCTTAGCACAGGTAACTACAGTATCCCTTCCAGTCTCTAGTTGAATACCTCTGATGATGAAGAGCCCATAACTGGCTGAAGGAGGCAGGTGCTTACAGTTAGGAATTTCTTCTCCATGTCTAGCCATGTCCTTAGGCTATTAGTTAATAGCTAATTAATAGCTAGTTAATAAAATGTGAAAGCATGTGCGGGGTGGTGGTGGTTAGTGAATAATACTCTTGTTCATGAAATAATGTAGACTTGTCTATTTAAACCTCAACCAAGATAACAGAACTACATGCATGAAAGTATCTCTGTCTGTATTGGGAAATCGCACATGCAAGTGTCATGCTGTGCAGGCAGTTTCATTCTTCCATTTATCAGCTGGAACTATGTATGGAACATTTTTTCATTGGTAACAGTTAAACTTAGCGATGGATGAGCTGCCCACTCACTCACATTAGATTGCTCAGAAAAAAGTCAAGCTACTTAAAGTTAAAAAAAAACATCAGAAATAGTTTGGTTTGGAAATACACCATTCCGATGTCTGGCACAGAGGCGTCGCTGGAGGGGGGGCGGTACTGTAAGTTCCGCACTGTTCCACTCCCTGTTTACTCCCCGGTACGAGGTGGCCCCGCCCCTTTGCCATTGGAGCCATTCCGTGCAGCCGCTGCAGTGAAGACAACAAGCAAGAGACTCCCTGCCCGTTGCCTTCACTGCACTGAATGGCTCCGACGGCGAGGGGGCAGGGCCACCTCGTACCGGGGAGGAAACGGGGAGTGGAATGGTGCGGAACTTACAGTACCGCCCCCCTCCAGCGATGCCTCTGGTCCGGCAGTTGTCCTACAAACATTTGGACCCACTCAGCCTCTCCAGTCTTCCTCCAGTCTTCCTCCAACCTTCCTGCCCCTTTCCCTTTTACAAACCTGTTCATTCAAGGTAGCAGATCCGAGAGTTCTTATCTCTCTCTCCTTCCCTTCTCCATTGTGCTCATTATGAGTGCCAGGGAGAAAAGCACCCATGCTTCCAGTCCTCAAGCATTGTTGCCATTATTGTTTCATGCTTCTTTCTGGGGTTAGAAATCATGGGTTCTTGGGAGCCTCATGAACAGTAGCCAGTTAGCATTACAAAAAGACCTTAGAAGCACACCCTTTCCAGTTTTTTCAGTGCAAGGTTATTTTTTCCAGCATGTCACTTACAACATTCCCAAAAGCCAGGACTAGTATGTCACTCGTTGTTCCAGAATAGCCCCATTATAAATGGGAAGTTGTAAGGCCACAATAAACAAGAAGTTGTAATCCATGGAACGGCAAACCATGAATTGCAAAATCTAAATAGGCTGAGCCTCATTATGTTTGCATGTGGATCTGTCCTTGTTGTAATCATGGAGTTTTCTTGAAGCCACAAACCTTGTGAATGTATGTGCGTGGTATCCGTAGATACTATAGAAAGGCAGGCCTCAGATCAGCATTGACAAGAAGTTCCTTTGCAAGGGAACAATTTGGCGGAAAAGAAAATCACACGGCTAAGTCTCATTGCCCTCAAGATCCAACAGATCTTCCTCTCAGCGGCGACATTACACTTGATTTCTTTCATTTCTTCTAGAAATCAGACATTTTGCTATTCATGTCATCGAGGTAGGTTAGATCAGAACCAGAATGACAAAGTCTCCTTCAGTCTTTCTTCCCTGCAGTTTGGTGTGCAGCTAATTGTATCTGGATGAATAATTCTAATAAAGCTGTGTGACCTTTAATGCCAACTGTTGGTTTTAATTTTAATTCATAGGCAGTCGCCTCAGTGTGAGCTCTTCTTGGACGTGAGCAGCAGAAAAGGCCACTGTGAATATTTACATTTACGCACACGTCGAGGCACATACATAGGCACAAAACAAATACAGGCACAAGGAGGTATCCCATGGGGTGAGTTCTCATATTGTAGCTCTTTTAAAAAAGGAATAGCACATTGCTGGCTTTGGAATAAAATTGTATCAATTCCTAAGAATCAAAGAGGAGTCAAAGGGATAAAAAAGGCATTATAACTAGAAAGCAGCCCCCACAGCTCATGAATAGACTAATTATGTGACAGCCCCACAGGCAAATGCAAAGTTACCAACACAATTGCCTTTGGAACTCACAGAGGGGTCAGTCACTACCCTTGGAATATTATCTTCTGTAGAGGAACACCTGGGCCCTGTACTTAACAGTGCTATTGAAAAAACATAACAAGGGGCAAATAGGAGGTGGTAACAGCTGTTCAAAGCACATGGAAACTTGCCACAGAGATTATTTTGAAAGCGTCTATCACCAGGCTTTTTTTGTTTTGTTTTGTTTTGTTTTTTCCTTGCCGGAATCTATGTACAGAGGATTCTGTTTTTAACAGCGTGCTTTCTAGACACCGTTGCTCATACCAGAACCAAACGCCAGTGAAATGGTAAGCTGTTCCCATAGACTCTAATGATTAAAACTCCTGTTTGTAGGACAGTTCAAGTCTCGTGAGTACATAGTGATACGTTGAAATGAATATGAAATGGTGGTATTAAGGGATCTTCCCAATGTTATCGCTTTTTCTGGCATGGGAGTGGCTTTTGTAGGTTCTTCTTTTCCCCTGTGTTGCTGAAGCAGAGACGGAGGGGTCAGTTTTAAGGTATCGGAACTCATCGCGATACCTTCCCTACCCACAATCCCATAGCAACATCCCATGAAGATTATAACCAAACCAAACCAAAAACGTCACATTTCTTCATTAGGTCGCTTTCTTCATCTGCCACTTATTTCTACCTTGAAACTGATTGTCCTTCATTTAAAAATCTGACCCATTTCATCCCAAAGCTTTGAAGTAGGTTGCAATAATTTTTAAAGCAAATGTATAAAAATTAAAACATGAAACAAAAACGAAGATCCCAAACAAATACGAGGGATATTAGAGTGTTATGGCCCAAATCCTATCCGAGGCCTATGACAGTGGATCTCATGATCTGCTGCTGCAGGTCCCATAGCAGCACCATGAAAGTACATTGAGCGAAACATCTCGGGATTTGGGTTATAAAGCTGTGCTGCTGTTGTGCACTTTGAAGCTGCTGGTGCAAATGGCTGGTAGCTCTGCGTTCGCCTGAACTGCCCAGGTGCTCTGCCAGTGCCAGTAAGGTGGTGGAAGGGGTGGTTTGTGGGAGGATCAGGGCAGGGATTGGGCCAGGTTGGGGGGTGTCAAGGGTGGACTGGAGTGGACCTCAGCAGCAGCAGCAGCAGCACAGATATCTGATGCCCCTGGCCCAACACGCCCCCTTGGACCAACTTGGTGTTACACCAGCAAAGGAACTGGCATGGATCCGAGTAAGCCCATTGTGAACTTGTAGCACAGTAGGTAAATATAAAAGTTCTATACTTACTTCTCCGCCACTGTCTGGTCCCCGGCCAGCCCATAGCATGCAATGGAGGCTGTGTCAGTGCTGCTACATGCCCTGGGCTGGCCCAGGATAGGATAGAGCTGTTAACCTATGTATGTTTATTCAGAAGCAAGTGCCACTGTGTTCAATGGAACTTACCCACAGGTAAATTTGCCTAGGATTGTAGCCTTTTTTATTTTTTTTCACATTTTTATACCGCCCTTCCTCCAAGGAGCTCAGAGTGGTGTACATATTTCCTCCCCTCCTTTTTGTTCTCACAACAACCCTGTGAGGTAGGTGGGGCTGAGAGATAGTGACTGGCCCAAGGTCACCCAGGAAGCTTCGTGGCTGAGTGGGGATTTGAACCTGGATCTTCCAGGTCTAAGTTCGACTCCCAAACCACTACACCAAACCACTACACCTTAATTCAGTGTGAGATACAGTACATACTGTCTCACTGGTAGCCCTTGGGAAAGTTGATGGCATAGACCAGAGGTTCTCAACCTGTGGTACGGGTACCACTAGGGGTACGTGGACCTCTTGCTGGGGGTACTCCAAGCCCTGCCCCTTATCTGCCCCATCAGCATCTAATTAAGTGTTAATTAACATGGATTTTAAATTTTGATTATTTTTGGAGGTACCTCCCCCTTCTGTCTCTCTGATTTTGGTTTTGGGCTTATTTTTATACTTTGGAAAATGTACTTTGGTGGGGTGGGGGAGGGAAGAGCCTCTCTCTCTCTCTCTCTCTCTCTCTCTCACACACACACACACACACACACACACTTTTTATTTAAGTTAATTACCTAATTACTTAATTGATTAATCAAATTAATTAGCAGTTAATTAGCAGGGGGTACTTCAAAAAGTTGGACCGTGATAGGGGGTACCCGGGCCTCCAAAGGTTGAGAACCCCTGGCATAGACATTTAACATGTCTCAGTTTGCCTCTTTGCTTTGATGCTTCTTCTGGGCTAAAGTTCTCTGAAAAAAGGTTTGAAGAAAGCACCTGAGCTGCTGCTGCTCTCTCTGTAGGAGAAGTCCTGGAGCTTCGCTTTTAACAGCCCAATCCTATCCTTCCCTTCCGCTAGTGCAGGGGATTTAAATCCCCTTTCCCTTCCAAAGCCTCCAGTTCTGCCCTTCCCCACTGGCTGCACCAGTGGGGGAGGATAGGATTGGGCTGTTAATTGCTCCCCGTCAAATGCACCCCTGTGCTCTAGAACACTGTGGATCCTTCCTTTGCCAGTCTCAGATCTTCCCACAGAAATGGGAAGGTGATGTTGGACAGAGCCCTCAGATGAATTTTGTCAGGGGGTACAAAGTTTCTTTTGGGGCCCTTCCCTTCATGTGAATTTGGCTCCTGGGCTCCCCTTTTTTCTCCACTGCCCCTTTTTTGAGTCATTTTTGGCCCTGGGCCCAGGTATGATTGTACCCCCTTAATCCTCCTCTCAGAGGCCCTGCCCTAAGGTCCATTTCTTAGTGTATGTTTTCAACTCATCTTCTGAACTCCATGCTTAAATTACACGTCTCACCTCAGTTCTGAAGGGTGTGACCATGTATATTATTTGCAGCTTTTTCTTCAAAACACTCACAGGGAAGGGGCTCTATTCTTTCTGATCACTACTTGTGAGTATTTTGAAAAGGAAAGAAAACGTCTATTATGGAGTCCATTATTCCCATTGTAACTGACCTGAGATGCATGTACAGTATTTTGATTGTCAGTATCAGGCTGCCATAATGAAGTATGAGTGGAACCAATAGCTTCTGGTTTGAAAAGTTTTGGTGGAGCATGGAATGACTCAGTTACTTTCTGCCCAAATTCCAGGGTGGATCATTGCGGCATCTGGAATGGATTCTTCAGTCACTCCAGGCCTCACTGTTCATGTTCTGGCATGCTGTAGGAGTACTGATATCACTGTCCCCTGGCAGACAAGAGGAGGCCTAGCATGGTTTGAAGAAGTTCTTCGCTATACAGTATTTGCAAAATCCAGAATTGTTGTTGTTGTTCAGTCGTTAAGTCATGTCGTTAAGTCGTGTCCGACCCTTCGTGATCCCATGAACCATATCCCGCCAGGCCTTCCTGTCCTCCACTATCTTCCTGAGTTCGCTCATTTTCATGTTTGTTGCATCGGTGATGCTGTCTAACCATCTCATCCTTTGCCTTCCCCTTCTCCTTTTGCCTTCAATCTTTCCCAGCATCAGAGTCTTCTCCAGGGAGTCCTCTCTTCGCATTAGGTGGCCAAAATATTTGAGCTTCAGCCTCAGTACCTGTCCTTCCAGGGAACAGTCAGGGTTGATTTCATTTAGGATTGACTGATTTGATCTAGCAGTCCAAGGGACTCAAAATAGCTAATGAAGACTGTTGTATTCAGTAGCAGAGGTGACAGGTCAATGTCACTTGTGTTAGAAGTAATAATGGGAATGAAACCAGTACAAGTTGTTGAGCATTTCACACGTTGTTGATTGTCTGCTGCCATAGTAGAAATAATAAGAGCGTTTTTTGAGAATCCAACTCATTGTGTCAATTTGCACGACAGACCATTATCCTGTTACATAAATGTTTTGGGTTATTTTGCATTTGCTGTGCTGGGATCCATGACTATCATATGGTTTTAGAATTTATAATCTAATTCAGTTCATGATTAATTTCTGAGAGAATATGAAGTGATTCAGTATGTGTGGTTTTAACTAAAATAATATTTTGTTAGCTACTAATACCCCTATGAGACAGAGTAATGCCATTCCGTGTTCATCTTAATTAACCAACATTAACTATCATTAGACTTTTATATGGTACAATGCACATTACTTTATAACTTCAACTCAGATCACATCCAGCTAGATTATAATGCATAATATCAATCATGGCTTTCTCTCAGCTTCCCTAACACCTAGCTTTGATTTTAAAAGTTAAGGTCAATGTTAAGTGTAACACTTCAGCTGAAAAAGGTAAAATCTATGTTAATTAACAGTGTTAATTAAATGTTAATCAGTTAAATGAAAGCATTTTTCATCCATTTCCCTTCTAAATTGTGGTCAGGTAACCTTGCATACATTGTTGGAGGTGTCAGAGGAGGATGTCATCCTCACCCATGGGAGGGAAGCTTGTGACAAGTGCCATTACCAAGATAAAACCAATTGCTTATCCTATACAAAAGGGACTAAATTAGAGTAGGAACCCAGAGCCCAGACGTTCACAAATAGGAAATTATAATCTGATACATTTGAAAATGGGTATGTGCCTCACCAGTGGCTAGATTTATCTCACAGCTAAAGACAAAACTCACCTGCCTGAGTTATCTGGATTCTAATAATAATATTTAACATTTCTATAGCTAGGCTTACCAGATTTCCCGTAAAAACCAGGACGCCTCCCTGTTTTCGCATTTCCCAGGGTCCAAACCGGTACATTCCCATTTTCTGGGGTCCGTCCCGGCTGACCCTGGCAATCGGGGACTGTTCTGGCCTTTCCTGGCCAGCCGGACACTGAATTGCGTGCAAGCCATTGCGCAGGCACACAACACCTGGGAGCTCTCCCTGGGAGCTCTCAGCGCCTGCAATTGCCTTTCCTGGCCGGCCAGGGACTGAACTGGCTCGCGCACCTGCATGAGCCTTTGCGCAGGTGCACAATGCCTGGGAGCTCTTCCTGGGAGCTCTTGGAGCCTGCAATTGCACTCGGTGCCTGCATGAGGAATGAAGTGGAGGACTCGCCGTGGAGAACAAAGAGGTGGTGGCAGCAGCAGGGGGAAAAAATGCTGCTTTGTGGCCAATAAATAAATAAATTTTGACCAATGGGACGACTCCAGAGCTGGTGTGCAGCTGGGGAAGCCGTGTAAGGCTGGCCTAGGAAGGGGCTCAAGATATCGACGCAACCCAGCACTGATATCCCTGCCCCCTCCAGCCCGGGGTGGCAAATGGCCCCCCGCCTCTGCCCAGCCCTGCCCCTGTGCCGACAGGCACAGGACTCACCTGAGGCAGCCGATGCAGGGTCTAGAGGATGGCAGAGTGAGCTGCACCAGCCTCTGCACTAGCGCCACTTACTCCTGAGCCAGTGCAAAAGTGCCTTACGGCACTTGGGAGAATATTCAGATTGCTGGATCCAAATACCTACACTAATGTAAAACAGGGTTTTCCTTATCTCAAACAGTGTGTGCGGTTTCACACACACACACACACACACACACACACACACACACACACACACACACACACACACACCACTTTCCATGCTGCAAGACAGGCCTCCTATTGGATCAGTTTATAAATACCAGCAGTCGCACTGGACCAAAATCAGCTAACTTTAGCTAAAGTGGTTTATGAATTGAACACAATTTGTATGCCAGGCACTCCACAGGCCTTTTTGTGTCTTGTTGCTCCACAAAAGCAACAAGACACCAGCCGCAACAGATGATGGGACATGACAAGCATTGTCCAGAGGATAAAAATCCTCAAAGGAACGCCATGGTATACAAATCAGGGGTGGGAGGGCTAGCGGAGGATCTTTGGTGTTTAGGGTCAGATGCCTGGCCGAACAATACTCCTTAGTACACTTTAAGAACAAAATTATTCAAATGATGCTCCTTGAACAGTTACTCTAGGTAGCTATTCAAAATCAGCAGCGGTATTCATGTGTTTTCCATCAAGGAAGTCTGTGGTTACCTTCCTTATTCTGCTGGTCTGGAAAAACATAGCTAATATGGTGTGATCTGGAGAAAGCTTTGATGCAAGAGCTTTACAAATAAACCTCCAGATGCCATATGGTTTACATCCATCTCTCAATTTATTTCCTATAAATGTCTATTGAATATTCCATTGAACCAACACATGTGAAACTAGAGCTGGAAAAAGAAAGCGAGGTACAGAAAATGCTTTGTGGCAGCATGCGATTATCGTATTTCTTTTCCAATATTGCTACCAGCCTTAAACACACGGTAAATTAGTCAAATGCCAGAGTTCCCGAGAGTTGGAGGGAAAAGTAAAGAAACAATATTTTAAACCTTTCAAAAACAAACATTTCTCTCTTTCACGTGTTGTAATGTAACTTGTACCACTGGTGTTGGTCCCCGTTTTCTGCTGTAATGTTGCTTCATATGTTCTGTTTCTGTCATTAGAAAATTAAGAGTTCTGGAGAACTCATTTATGGCAAGCTGAATGCTATTAAACCATCATAAAGAAAAAACAAATATTAGAATGGGAGAGGCTCCTAGGTATATTTTTCGCTTGATTGACTAGTAGCTTATATCATCATTTCTGGCCTTTCTTTGGTTTCACTTCTCCTTCCAGCCAACTGTAAACATATCAGTGGGATTTCGTCAATGGGCTTTTCTTTGGAGAATCTCACTTTTCCAAATAGAACTTCCTTTACAAGTGAGCCTTCGGAAGGACCATCAAAAGACATGGTCCCACTAAAGATTCAGTGATACTTTCTCCATAGATTCACCCTATGCTTGATACTTCAGGCCACTGGCGTCGCTCGAGGTGGGGCGGAAAGCTAAGTTCTGCAGCTTTCCACCCCACCGTTACTCTCCGGTATGAGGCGCCCTGCCCCTCGTCGTAGGAGCCCGTCAGCAGAGAGAAAGCAATGCGCAGGAGAGTCCCTGCGCATTGCTTTCTCTCCGCTGACGGGCTCCTACGACGAGGGGGCAGGGCGCCTCGTACCGGAGGGTAACGGTGGGGTGGAAAGCTGCAGAACTTAGCTTTCCGCCCCACCTCGAGCGACGCCACTGCTTCAGGCATAAGCAGATGTTGTGTATGTGAAAGATGAAATGGAAGGAGTTTCAGAAGGAGATGTAATGTGTTGCCGTACTCAGAGGTTGTTTTAAGAATGTAACTTTGTTTGGTAGGAGTTACTCTCCCCCATTCCATTTATTTGGTTTATGGCCCAAAAATGATTGGGGCTGGGCAGCAGTGGAACGAGTGTCCCACTGACACTGACTGCTGTAAAGCGGTTAGCCCAGCCATAAAAGGCACTCTGGCAGTGCGCTGAGTAGCGTGCTGGCAGGGCACTGGTGGGAAGGCCAAAGCCTTCCTGCCTGGTCCCACCAGTGGTTTATCCAGCCGCCTGCCGATTAAAGCAAGAAGGTGGGAAATGCAGGAGGGGGTGGAGGAGGGCGGAATGGGGGCAAAACTGGGTGGGGAGGGAGGCATAACGGGGATGGGGAGGCTGTGGGAGGGGGTGGATCCAGCAGTGATGCGCATGCCTGATCCTATCTTCCTTTCAGCAGCCTCTCCACCCCCACTCTTGCTTACAGAATGTAAGGGGATTTAAATCCCCTTTTGCCTCCGAAGTTTCCCAATCCCCCCCCCCGTTGGATATAGTACACCTGTTTTGCACGGCTGCACCAGCGCCCCCCGAAAGGATAGGATTGGGCTGTTAGATATATAATGATGGCCTAGATCAGGGGTTCTCAACCTGAGGTACGAGTACCCCTAGGCTAGGGGTACTCGGACCAACGGCAGGGGGTACGCCAGAGCCTGCCCCTTATCAGCATCAATCAGTAGTTAATTACTTGTTAATTAGAACTTAAATGCAATCCCCCCTGTCTGTCTGTCTGTCTGACTCACACACACACACACACACACGCACGCACGCACGCACACACACACACACACAGAGTTAAGTAAGACATATTTTCACATTTAAAATTTTTAGTATTTTTTATTTAATGATTAATTCGCTAATTAATTGATTAATCCAATTATTTATTTATTTATTTACAGTATTTATATCCCGCCTTTCTCCCCGAAGGGACCCAATATGTAGCAGTTAATTAGCAGGGGGTACTTCAGAAAATTGGACCGTGATAGGGGGTACCCGGACCTCCAAAGGTTGAGAACAGCCACCATATTTTTTAAAGTGACAGAGCATATGGCAGGCAGTGTTCTAGAACCAGTTGAATTATGTCAAGGCCATAGAGGTGGTGAGAGTTGGCTTGTGTGAAAGTGAAAAGGTTAGCATATCTGCATAACATTGATGACAAGGTAGAAGAGGGAGGACAGAAACAGGTCCACAGTTTCTCAAATGTACATTGTAGCTCTTTGCTATAAAATACCACTGCCTTTTATAATGATGGGGAAACAGAACCCTCTCCAATGTAGTACAGTATATGGATTAAAAAGGACTATTTGACGAACAAAGAGCCTATCCTTCAATTGTTTAGGAAGAATGGACCTTTTCTTTGAATGAAAATTCTTAACCTAACTTAATCCCCCTGAAACAAGATTAATAGACCTTAAGGTCAGAATAAGCCACCATGATTATGTTTGACATCTGGCAAAACAAATGGCAAAAAACTTCACCCAGTAATCAAGGCATTAAAGCAAATAAATTGTAGCAGGTAACCTGTGGTATTGGCCCTTTCCACAAAAGTGAAATTAACCCCCAGCTTTTTGTCCCAAAGCCATCGGGCAAACATAGTGTTCGGAAAAGCAATTTTTCTGTTTTCCATCTGCAAATCCTAAACGCGTCAAGAGAAAGATCAAAATGTGTGCATTTTCAGTAGATTTGGGGTGAAACTGTAGTCCTATCAAAAAAAAATACTTTATACAAAAATAGACTGTGTGACCCTTGAAGAAATGGTCAACCATCTTGGATTCATAACACAACGGGGATTCACAAAGGGGAAGTAAGCAATACAACAGAAAAAGCAGATATGTCCAGCTATTAATAGGTGAGTTAAACTTGAACTGGGGACCAAGTTTATCAAGAGCTTATGCTCTTAATTACTATATAACCCCAGCTCTCAGTCCTTGCTGGGTTAAGGTGAAGATGCTTGGATACTATTACCTTTGCATGGCTCTGCTACCCTGGTGTGTTGTCAGGCCAGGCAAACTGGCTCTCAGGCTACCAACCAAATGCATCTCTTTTCCAAGCGCTTTACCAGGACTGGTTTAAACATTATACTAAGCATGAGACAGGAGTAGCCTAGCAGAACTGAGGAACCATTTGAAGCACAAATATATGACAATGCCTCTGTGAGAAAAACAGTGGTGTCGCTATAATGGGGTCAGGGGGAACAAATGCCCCCCGGGTGACAACCGTGGTCTCGCGACAAGGAGCTGCAGCTGCTTTTTTGCAGCCAAAGGGCTGCATGAGCAGCTGCGAAGCACAAACGCCCCAAAATTGGCCCTCCCACCATTTGTGGGTCCCTCCCACCCTCCCTGAGTCTTGGAAGGCTTCAAATGAAGCCCACGTGACCCCCACATGACCCAGCTAGCAACGCAACTGGAGAAAAATAGGACACAGCTCAAAATAGGGGGGTTGATTCCTTATTGGATGCTATGGGAATACCATACAGAATCCATGAACAGAGGGGAGACTTCAGTTTTGATATACAAATAGCCTGCCCATTAATGCATATTCAGAAAAGTATAGGGTTTCAGTATCAGGCCCTCATGGAGCTGAGTGCCGTGAAGCACTACATACCTTGTTATCCACATATCCACTAATAACCTGTTTTTCACTACGGTAGTTTTTTTTTTTTTTAAAGCAAGGTACTAGGGCTCATCAGGCTAAAGGCTGCACCCTCCTAATTGCATTTGTATGTAAAACGGTTAGTGGTGAGGTCAAGACAATCAGCATCTCAGAGCCACTATCGTCCATTTCTTTTAATTATGTCTCATTATCAAGGATTGAACCCTAGCATTTAAAAAACTGTTCTGAAGCCTACAGGTGTGGGGCTGATTCCTGCCTCAGATTAATCCCTGCAAGTATCATTTCCATCCTTGCAGTCCCCCGAGCCCACTTAAGCCACCCAGCTGCCAGCTGCCATTGTCCACCCGCTCTTTCATCCCACCACCCATCCACCAATCAAACTACCTTCATGCATACAATTCATCAGCCTAAGGTGCCCAAGGTTAGCTGGACATTATGTGGTCATCTGTGGAAGAGATACGAAGATATGCATTCTTACAGCCCAATCCAATCCCTCACCATTCTCCGCGATGCAGCCGCTCTGATGGAGAGCATGCTGCAGCAATGGTGGTCATGGTGGGGGGTGACCAGAAGGCCAACCAGAGGTAAGTAACAATATGGGTTGGCCTTCTGGCCGCCCATGGGCCTTCCTGGACCCACACCAGCTGTGTAGCGGGCGTAAGTCCAAAGAGAGAAAGGGGGTGGGGTGGCCTGGGAAAGAGGGGGTAGGATCCTGGCGCAAGTCGTTGCCACCGGGATCCACCCCCATCCCTGCCCGCAAACTCCCCCGCCCTCCCCACCCACAATACACCCCTTCCACTGACTTACCGGGGTCAGTCCATCTCAAGCTCTGTGGCGGCGGGCGCATGGAGCTGTTGCCGCGTTGTGACAACAGCTCGAAATGGCCCCGCAGTGGCACAATGTTCGCATATTGCTGGGCCTTTTATGGCCCATAGGATTGGGCCGTGAGACTAAGACATTGTGGCCGACTCTTACACAGCACAGTTTCTCCCAGTCCCATTTAATTTGTAACCACGTATTCTAGAGAAGGATAGTTGCGCTTAATAAGATTGTTTTGAAGCCCATGAATCCATTTAGGCACTGGGAGCAACTTCTCACTGGATAAGAGAAACTCGAGATCACTGGTCTAACATATGGCTAAACTTTGCCTTTAATCAATTGTGCAGCTCCAGACTAAAAAGCATCATTTCATTAGCCATAAGTTTCATACTCTTTAGTTCCCATACAAGAACTGCTGTAATGATAGTCAGTCCTGTAAAACAGCAGATGTAGTTTAAAGATAAAGGAAATCCCCATGAGTGGGGAGGAAATGCACTAAAATAAGGTAACAGGATTCTTTTCTCAATGCATCATCTCTTTCTGTTCCACAGAGGTTGTGGTGGGAAGTCCTATAATTAACACTGCAAACTTGGATATCTTAAACAGGAACAGTATTAAGGTGTATTTTCCTGAAAGGAAGCAATACTGACTTGTTTAGTCTCAGCCTTAAAAGATGTTTCAATATATTTCCCATAAGGCTGCACCATGCTATTTTAAAATTATTTATTCTGAAAAAAGGGCACCATAATATACAAATAATTTCTCAAAGATGCATCTTTCTCAGTATCAGGGCTTGGATTCACCATTCTGCTGAGGTTGCTGAGACATATTGGCAGCCATGCTAATCTGGGAGTTGCAACAGACAGTGACCCTAGAAAGGCCATTCCTAGGTGTACATGGGCAGGCTTTCCTAACCGCCCCCCCCCCAAAGGGCTTTTTTTTTTTTACAATATATAAATGTCCAATCTTTCATTAACAACTGCATTCCAGATGGTATCCTTTGCAGTCTGGCCTCTCCCTGGCCATCGCCTCCCACATTCGGCTGACGCAGCAGGCAGCTCTTATCTCTCCTCACAGAGGCTTTCACAGCTTTTTGTCAGCGACGTGTCTCGAACTTGCCATTCACCGATCTTCAGGCTTGCAAGGCGGCTGCTCTACCGACTGAGCCAGGTTTTTTTTTTCTGTACTCTGACTGCAAGGTTAAAATCCAACCCAATCAGTTCATGATTGTTTGGAATTGCTAGTTGTCACCTTCCTTGATTTTTATATAAAGGTGGGATATACATATATTTATATTCTTCGGTTTTATTAGATGCTGTATATTAATAGGACAACGTAAGCCCTTTTCTCTTATTTACCATGGGTCAAAAATACATTATTTGGACTGTTTCAGGTAATGAACTCTGTCCCCAGGCTGCACCATATAGGGTTCAGTGAAGACGAGAAGAACAGGGATCGCTATGGCCTTGAGTTGGGTCAGACAATTGATATATAATGTTTAGTTTTTGTAAAATATTATTTCTTCTCAATGCATTTCATGGGTGAGTGGAGAAGCAGCTCTGTAATTCATCTATATATGAATATACAGTATATAACTCAATTAAACTTCTTGATGTAATATAAGGGAGTCCTTGTTTTTAGAATGGCTAGAGAGCTTCAAAATAAAGATGAGAAATCCAAGAAACCATCAAATGGTAAGGCGATTGCAGGAACAAAGCAGACATTGCAAAGAGAGTTTCTCCAACATAATTCAAAGAAATGCAGATGCATGTTGAAAAATTAGGTGCAGAGCCCTAATTTCCCTTAACATGAGGAGACCTCCGCAGCTGCCCCCCAAACATAGGATGCAGCAGCGCACTCTCCGTTGGTGTGGCTGCAGCAGTGGGGTGGGTTAGTTAGAATCGGGCCCTAAAGGATTTTCTTCTGCTGCCAGTTATTTTTCCTTTGAAATGTATGATAGTTTATGAAGCTTATAGATAGAACTGCCTGCCTAACCTTGGTGTCGTGACAGCAGAAAGCAGATTCTACACTAGAAAACAGCTACATGAGTATGGTGGGTACCTATACATTTTCCGCAGAGTGAGACAAAAATCCTTGAAAAACCTCCAACCAATCACACCATTACCTCGGGTTGGGTAGGCATGTGGGTGTTTTTGTTTTTTGGGGGAGCGGGAGGATATGTTCCCTGAATACTTGCTTAAAAGGGTGGCTTGGGCTACAATCCAATGCACACTTACCTAGGAGTAAGTCAATTGAACTTAATGAGACTTACTTTTGAGTTGACTTGCATTGATTGCACTGTTACAAATCCATCCCATACATCAATGGTGACTGGTATTTAGCTCCCTGTTCTTCATACGCTGCTAGCTACATCCTTCTCTGCTCTTATCTCTTCCCTTCCCACTTTCTTCCTCTACGCCTTGGTTTCTCCTACTAGCATTTTGGAAAAGGAGCAATGTTGGCCAAACTGTTACATTTCCAAACCTCAAACTGCTTTGCAAGCAAATTTGGTACTTCAGATTAAAAATGGGGAAATTGTTCAGTGGATTCCAGTTTTCTTCTGAAGCTGCATGTAGAGGTTTTCTTACGTATTTATTTGAAGGATTTATGCTTCATCTTTTCATCATTTGAAGGCCAACATGGCTAATATAAAACGTTAAAAGCAAAGTAAAATGGTAAAAGCTCCACTAACGATAAAAAGCTCATGCAAATCAGAATAACACATAACAAATAAAGCCAAACTAGCCAGAGTTAAAACTCATTGAAGGTTTTAGTAAATAAAACAGTTCTCCCCTGCAGTGGCGTCACTAGGGCGCACGCTGCCCCAGGGCAGGGAACGCAGAACGGAGGCTTTGGAAGGGAAAGGGGATTTAAATCCCCTTTACATCCCCTTTTAAATGGAATTTAAATCCCCCTTCCCTTCCAAAGCCTCCCGTTCTGCCCTCCATCACTGGCTGCACCAGTGGAGGAGCTGGGTAGGATTGTGCTGTAAGCCACCCTGAGCTCCTTGGATAAAAACTGCATTAATAAAAACAAGGATGATAGAAAAGGATGGGGGAAGAGTCTTGAAGTATCCTTCATTTGCCCAAATTGTGAGCTCAATCCTAACAAACTCCCCCAGCACTGATGCAGCTGTGCCAACAGGGCATGCACTGCATCCTGTAGTGGGGGACAGTCACAGAGGCCTCAAAGTAAGGGAACTTTCATTCCCTTACTCCAGGGTAAGCCCCTGCATCCCTGATGGGTCTCCTCAAACATATGCCAGCTCTAGAGCTGGTATATGTCCAAGGAAATTAAGAGAGACGGAACAGGTAAAGGGACAGAAACAGGGTGCAGGTGCCCTGGGATCCACCCCTCCCTCCCCCGAACCTCCTACTGCCGTCTCCCCTCCCCACACAGAAACTCCCCACATTCCTCCCCTCCCTGCCTCTTTTCCTCCCCCTCCCCACCCACCATGACAACTTACCAGCGCTGGGGGATCCAGGACAGCTTCTGCCGCTCAGCCAGAGTCACATGCTGTGTGTGGCGATGGCTCCAAAATGGGTGTTGGTGGCATGCTGCAAGCACTGCCGTAAAAGCATTTACACAGCAGAGCTCTGTTCCACTCTTGTAGGGCAGCCCATAGGACTGGGCTGTGAGTTTTAAGTTGCTAACATCCCAGGCCTACCTCTGATGTTAAAACTACCTGTTAAAAACGAAACAAGTCATGTATAATTAGTGACTCTGTTTAAGCGACATGTTTAAAAGTCATTAAGATCCTTTTGGGCTTTACTAGGTGCATATATAGCAATTTCGTTTACAAATACATTATTAGAAAGGTGGCACATTCATAAGGTACAGAGTATTGATTCATATGAATGAGAAATTTGTTCTCTCAATTGTATTTGTTTTAGGAGGAGGAAACAATTGCTTCCTGGAGAATGGCAACAACAAGCCTTACATCTGAAATCAAATTAGATTGTGTTCTCCTGCAGTATGCTTTATAAATCATAATGAAATGCTATGATCCTCTGTGTGTGTGTGTGTGTGTGTGTGTGTGTGTGTGTGTGTGTGTGTGTGTATTTTAAAAAGTGTTCATTTCCCTTCCAAAACAATTTTCATTTTTCATTGTCAGCCCTTTTTCGCCACTTAGTTCATTGGCAATGATTTTTATGTTAAACTTGTATGTGATTTGAGTTTTGTTTAATAGTTATTTGTAATTATAATAATTATTAAAATAATAAGTCAAAGTTTCCTCACTGTGGCTTACCTACTGCAGAGTTGAAACTAAAGGACCTGCCTGTCTGAGGCAATATCATTAGTTAAACGTAGGCTCTATAACATGACTTGCCATTGCGATCAATGCAGAAAAAGAGAGAGCGAGAGAGCGCTTGCTCATGAAAGTGGAATCACAAATAGAATTCAAGTTTTGAGTCTTAATACTAACTGTGCTTCAACTAATTAGCAAACAGACATGTATAGTTAAATCATACATAGCAAGAATGACCCATTGATCGACTATGAGGCCCCTGCAGTGATGTTCTCCAGACCCTTCAAATGCCCTCCCCGTGTTAGTTGGATGTGCAAGATGTCGTTTCTCACTGGCAAGCATCCCGAAGATGAAATACCGTATTGTCCCGAGTATAGGCCGCATGTTTCCCCCTAATGTAAGTCTTTAAACTAGGGGTGCAACCTACAATAGGGATGTTGCAACGCCCCCCCCCCCAATAAAAATACAATTGAAACTGCAAAGCCAAGCGTTAGCGAAACTGAAACACTGGCATCCTATGGAGATTCATGTGTTTACTCAGGAGGCAAGTTGATTTCAGGGGAGGAAAAACACTCCTGAGCAAGAGAAACAGAGGTATTCGCTGATTTGATGAGGAGAAAGACAGTGAAGTTGAAGCAGAGGGATGTGGCTGGGCTTGTCTTAAAATAGCAAAGGAATGAAGTTCAAAATGTCAATCTGGACTCTTTAATGAGGCAGCTGGCAATTCAATATACATTAGAATGTAGATTTAGGACATACACTTAGAATATGAACTCAGGAGAAACAGGAGGGAGGAGCCACAAGTCACACTGACAGTCTGCGGTAGGTGGGAAAGATAGGGAAAAGGGCCAACGGCCCAGGTCCCCTCTTCTGCTGAGATGGTTTCTAGATGAGCTGGAGGGCAGAAGTGGGGAAGGAATTTCAAGGCTCGGTAGCCAAGATCCAGGAGATTCCTAGAAAAGAACCGAGAGTAACAAAGCACAGATAAGAGGAAAAAGAAGGCTTAACAGGCACATCCAGTGGGCACTCAAGACAGTGGCATTGCTGGAGGGAGAGTGGCACTATACGTCATGCAAGGAGCTGCACCATGCCTTGCAAACTGGTGTAACGCGCCCCTCCCACTCGCCCCTGGAGCTATTCTGGTGATGAAGGCAACATGCGCTGCTGTAAAGAATAGTACAATTAAAAAAAAATTAAACAAAATACAACCACAAAACCTCCATGTAACTAATTAAGAAAGGAAGACCAGGCAACTAATTAAGAAAGGAAGGCCAGGCAGAAAAGGAAAGTATTCAGCCCTCACTGGAAGACTTAATAGGGAGGAGGCATTTCTTAATCCCCCTGGGACAGACTTCCATAATAAAGGCACCACCACAGAGAAGGTCTGGCTCCTTGTTGCTGTCAGTCTGGCCTCCACCAGAGGACACATGTGCAGCAGCCCCACCCCCCGCTGACATTAGGGGATGGGTCAGTTTGTATGGGAGAAGGTGGTTCCTCAAATATCCTGGTCCAGAGCTGTATAGGGCTTTAAAGGTCAAAACCATCACCTTGGAAATGGATCAGCAGCCAGTGTAGCTGCAGGAGCAGTGGATAGGCTGAGTCAAATTGCCTAGCCCTAGCCCGAAACTGCACAAGTCAACACATTCTGCATGCTGTAACTTCTAGACTTCTGTGCGGGGGCAACCCCACATAGAATGCATTGTAGTAGTCAGTTTCAATGTCAGCAAGGCTTGCCCAGAGCAAAGTAGGCATGAGCTTGGAACTATGGTAGGTTGCAAGTGTAGGTAGCTCAGCTGCCTGTGTCTATGTAGATGGGTTTTTATGGTTGTCTTTGAGCTATGATAGGACAAAAGGCTCATACTCTGTATTTTCTCTGTGAAAAGAATATTCCAATTCTATCTGAGATGCTCTAGGGCAGCAACTGACACTCTTCTCCCCAGCTCTCTCTTCTGGTATTCCTCTTTCCTTTTTTATATGGCAGAAGGAGTGGGAAGAAGAGGTGGCAGTGGTGTCGCTGGTGTGCACAAGGACTAATCCAGCACTTCCTACCAATCCACAAAGTTTCACAAATATACTGTTGGGCTCCACACTTACGTTGATAGCCTAGGAATGGTACCTTAGGGATCATGGCAGATAGCTTGCTAAAAATGTCCCAGTCAATGTGCAGCAGCAATGAAAAAGGCAAACTCGATATTGGTCCCAGGAGCAGGAAACAGTGTCTAAGAGGTATTTGTCACTTGTGTATAATTAATATACATGCATGCCATTCTGCCGTGTCTGGCTATAAATACAAATCAGGCAGGCAGTAATGTAAGGAGCGTAAACAAAGGAAACTAGAAAAAGCTAAAGGACACCAATCAATCCTCCCATTTTTCAAAACAACAAGGCTATTCATGGGAGCCCATTTTCCAAGTTTGTACCAGATCCCCAAAAATGATGTTTGGACACTGTATGGGGATCCAACAAATCTTGAGAAAATAATAAGCATGCAAGAAACATCATTTTAAAAATATGCAGCTAACTTCTGGAAACTATTAAAGCCCAAGTAAACAAAAGAGATTATACTTCAAAGAAATGTCAACAGTTTTTCCTACTTCTAGAACAGAGCGGTTTCTCGGCTTCAGTTCACAGCCACATCTGGAAGGTGCTTACTGCTTTACACATTTCTAAACAGTAAAGCGTATTTATTGTCTTTTTGGAAAATAAATGACCGATAAATTTTTATGAGAGTTCCAAGAGAAGGCTGAATTCACATCCTGGGTTTATACATAATCTAGTAACAACAATGAAAGAGTTTGTGAAAATCATCATCATCATTGGTATTTCAGAGAGCAATCTCCAGTTAATATTGAACTTTTGAGAAGAAGCTCGGCAAAATTCTAGACCTTACTAGTCCGGTGGAGAATTGCTCAGCATGGGAGTGAACTGATCAGTAGGTGACAAAAATCGAGATTCTTTAGTGGGACCAAAGTTGATCAACTGAAGTTATTTACAAAGGCGTTGTGACATTTTTTAGGCCGATATGCTTGTGAAAATGTTTGGAGTTCCAGCTAGAAAAAGCTTTTAACTTCCTTCTCATTCCACAGCTGCTTATTAAATTTAATGCACAATGGTCCCTTCTGACATGATTTGACTGGTACGGAAGCCACGGCGGCGGTGGCAGCATGTGTTCTTCCTGTGCTACTACGGTAAGATCAGATGTTCCAGGTCACATGGAAGGAACTGATTGATGCAGTTCCTTTCCAAACCAGCACTGCCCTTTCTGGAAGTTGGAGCATTGCTGGCACGTGGAATTGATTATTGAGGGAAAGGATTATGCAAATTTGGCCTTCATGCATATGGGCTTCCACATATGTCTATTGAATATTCCATGGAATGTACAGCTCACACAATTATACATGTGACGGGAAAGAGTGCACACACTCCCACTCTGTCTATCACATTTTAATTATCCTTGACTAGTAGAGAGAGTGAATCAGCCCATTTGTTTCATCCTAAATGCTTACATCCCACAGTATACCACACAGGAGCAACTAATGTATTTATTAAAACTTGTACAGCCCAACTTTCCATCAGAGACCTTCAGGGCATTTTACAGTGTAATCCTATGCACCCTTACTTGGGAGTAAGCCCCAGTCAACACATTGAGGATTGCACTGCATTTTCAAAAATAAGTAATTCAACAACATTATAAAACAGCCACCACAAAATTTTAAACAGTCAACAGGAAATACACAACATCAGCAAATAACATTAATTCAGGCCAAACACTTTTTTTAAAGCCACATTTTAGCTCCTCACTGAGATAGTGTGATCACACTTGTTTAGGAACAAAATGCGCTAAGTGTCTTTGATTGTTAGTCATGGAGTTCTTAGGGAGAATTGGTATTTGTAGGGGGGGGGGAAGGTAGAGGTCCAAAGGATTCAAATCACAATGCACAGTTTATTTAGGGATTATTTACAATTATAGAAGGGCAAATCAAAATAGATGCAGTACAATAGGCCAAAGAAATAATGATATGAGTGACAAAATCATAATACAAATGTGAGACAAAATAAATGAGAAATAATACATCATCATCAACAATCCCACTTAGAGCAAGGGCTGTACACGCGTTTCAGCCCAAAAACCTATCTTAAGGGTAGTTTGATACTTAAAGGGTAGTTTGAGCAAAGAACAGAGAGAGCTTTGTTTCTAAAGAGAAGAAAGATAGGAGACAGAAGAGGTCAGAGATCACACCAAATGGGAGGGATGCTAATGTGCTATGGATATTAGATGGCTTTCCCAGGAGGATAAGTGAGATTTTGGGAAGACAGTCTTTGAGAAGTGGGAGGAGAGGAAAAACTGGACACGAGGAGCAGTGACCTTGCTGGAAGGGGTGCGGCACCATAAATGGTGCAAGGGGCTGCACCACGTCTTGCAAACCGGTGTAATGTGGCACCTCCCACTCACCCCCAGAGCCATTCTGGCATTAAAGGCAACACGTTGCCTTCGCCGCCAGAATGGCTCTAGGGGTGAGTGAGAGGGACCACGTTACACCGGTTTGCAAGGTGCAGCGCCTTGCACCACTTACGGTGTCGCACCCCCTCCAGCAATGCCACTGATGAAGAGCAAAGAAGTGGAGACCCTGAGCACAGCATGGGGTCCCAACAAGCTATGAGTTGAAAAGTTGAGACAGACAAGGAGGAGGCGAGGTCAAATTCACTTCACTATTCACTCATAGTGAGCAAGTTTGCTCAATACTACAAAGACTCTTAAACTATGTATCAATCCCACTGGGACAGGGGATTAAGAAGGAGCAATGGTTTTTGTTGCCATGCAAAAACTTCATATGCTCAGAGGTCTCATTGGATTGGTTAAGGGACCCCTGTTCTAGAGGGTCTGGAGGCTGATTCTCCAGGCTTTCACCTACTCTGGTTGAAAATAGAAAGACACTACATGAGGGTAGAAAACCTGCCCTGTCAATGGGCATTGACAGTGGTAAAATAGATCAGGGGTTCTCAACCTGTGGTACGGGTACCCCTAGGGGTATGCAGACCTCTTGCTGGGGGTACGCCAAGCCCTGCCCCTTATCTGCCCCATCAGCAGCTAATTAAGTATTAATTAACATGGATTTTAAATTGTAATTATTTTCTGAGCCCTTCTGTCTCTCTGATTTTGGTTTTTGGCTTATTTTTTCACACTTAAAATTGTTTTAGTACTTTTTATTTAATGATTAATTACTTAATCTAATTAATTAGCAGTTAATTAGCAGGGGGTACTTCAGAGATTTGGACCGTGATAGGGGGTACCCAGGCCTCCAAAGGTTGAGAACCCCTGTAATAGATAGTTCAGGAAGGCCAGTGGTCAAAGTTGTCTATCCCAATCTGCTGAGAGGCCTTGGTAGCTGGAGTGCTAAGTTGAGTAGCTCAGGCTTTTTGGGGTGAGTTAGGTTTGAATCAATGACCAGGAACATTCAAGAAAGGGAGAGGGGAACAGGAGAGGGATAGAAGAAGACAGTATCCAGTCAAACATGCTTGAGTTCTAACTTTTGTGAGACTGATTTCAGCTTTTGAGAGATTCCAGCTATAGTGACTTGTTGGGAAAATTAGGGCAGAGCGATGCTTTATGAGTGCGTTTGTTTGGTTAAAGGAGGAAAGAGTAGGCAAGAGGATATGAGGATTGTGGTTGGTTTTGTTGCTGGGCAACAAAGCTTGGCACCTTGAGGAAGAGGAAAAAGGAATTGGCAAGAGGCAGAAGAAGGGGAGAAGTGAGGAGGAAGGGTGAAGAGGCAGTAGTTACCTTCTTGGCTCTGGGAGGACTCTCTTTTCCTGGGAATGAGGGGTGTGCTATAGCACAATGGAGTACTCCAACTACAAATGGTGAGATGGAATTCCAAATGGTGACTCTCCGGCGAGAACTTTTATAGGCCTTTCCCCAACAGACTAACATCCAGGCCTTTGTTTTTCCTGAGGATTTTTCTGGCCTCCTATTGCCCTTTATTGTCTCATGTGTACTCTCAGTTCCTGAGGAGGGTTGGTCTCCCTGGCCATTCCATAGATACTTAGGTTAAGGCTGAAGCAACGGTCATTTCCTCATGTAACAAAATGGCTTCACCATTCTCCTTGTTCAAGGCAAGGGAAGGGCACATTCAATAAAGGGGTCTGACATGGCATATCATTGCTTTGAGCCCGTTACTCTGTTGTTCCCTTGTTTTTGGCTTGCAGGGGGTCTCTCAATATCTTAGGAATTGATCAGACACTAGCTGTGATCTGGGAGTTATAGCCAGTTAGGGGAAATTAGCATAGAGACTCCTATTCAGGCTTGACATAAAAACAAGGCAGGGGAAATACAAAAGCAACAGAAAAAGGCATTTTGAGCCTGGCTTAGAGGCCTTGACCAATGTTTAAGACACTCAACACTAGTCATATGGACCTCCCTAGGAAAAGCATTTCACAGTAACATAACATAAGAACATAAGAAGAGCCCTGCTGGATCAGGCCAAAAGACCATCTAGTCCAGCTTCCTGTATCACACAGTGGCCCCACCAGATGCCTCAGGGAGCACAAGAGAACAAGATAACCTGTTTCCCGTTGACACTCCCTTGCACCTGGCACAGAGAAAACCCACTTCTAAAACCAGGAGGTTGCTTATGGCTTGTAACCTGTGATGGTCGTTTCCTCCATGAATCTGTCCAAACCCCTTTTAAAGGCATCTAGGCCAGGTGCCATCACCACATCCTGTGGCAAGGAGTTCCACAGATGAATTACACGCTGGGTAAAGAAATATTTTCTTTTGTCCGTTCTAACTCTCCCTCCACTCAATTTTAGTGCATGTCCCCTGGTTCTGGTGTTGTGCGAGAGGGAGAAGAATTTCCCTCTATCCACTCTCTCCATCCCATGCATAATTTTATACGTCTCAATCAGTGTATGCATCATCACTATTGAAGAAGCCCTCTCTCATGTCCCTGTCTACAGGCAGCTAGGGAATGTGGGAAGATTAACAGGGCCTCAATGGTTGAATGGAGCACTTGGACAGAGTAAAATGGATGGAGATCCTGGCGGTTCTGGGATCCAGACACTTGTAGCCCAATTCTATCCCTCTTCAGTCCATAGCAGGCAGCCAGCGCCTGGGGCTGGGATGATGTCACAACAACGCCTCGTGTCACCCCCGTGTCCCGATGTCACACCCTGCACCTGTGCATCAACCCCTGTGCCTGCGCGGCACCCTTCACCCCTGAATGACTTCATTTGGAGCCTAGTGGAGGTGAGGGTGGGTGGGAGGGAGGACCCATTTTGCTGCACTTGCTGCTTCAACGGGCAAGTGCTGTGCAACCCCCCCCCAGCAGAGACCACAGAAAACCGCTAGAAAGCTGTGGGGGCGGACCGCCCCACCGCCAGCTATACTATTGTGCAGTGATGCCAACAGAGAATATTCTGCATGCTAGGGGGGGGGCAATTAAATGGCCAATGAGCATAAATAGTTTTTACTTGCCTACTCGCAGGCCACCTGGTCTTCAATGGATCTCTGTGGGCATACACCAGCTATTTTGCTGGCGTTTGTCCGAAGAGAGGAAGGGGGCAGGTCCAGGTTGGGGAAGGGGTATAGGACTTGGTGTGCATGAATGCTGCTGAGATCTACCCCCTCCTGCTCTCGAACTGCCTCCCAATTTGGCTTAATCCCCACCCTTATCCTCCCCCGAACCACTCACAAACCACCCCTTCCCCCACCTCAACTGAACCATTGGAGTGTCTGGGTGGTTCTGGCACATGCATGTCTCTGCCAGCGGCTCCATAGTGTGCGACGGCAGCATAATGTTTGTGCTGTCACAAGGTGACTTGCCAGATCCACTAGATCCCCTGTCGTAAGTGGCCCATAGATTGGCCCATTAATGCCGTAAAGGTTAAGAGCAGCACTTTGGGCTGAGCTTGGAAGCTTGGAAGCACTTCAGTGATGTGATCAAAAGTGATGTGATCAGAATGCCTCACACCAGCAAATGTAACATTTCAATTGCTTGTTATATTTATTTTTAAAAGCCAAGTTTTTATTTATTTATTTTTTATTTATTTAAAGAATTTATTGCAAACATTTCTTCTCTTAAATACAGAGAAACAGTTTGCAAATATAACTAGATATACAACATTATTTCAGGTTCATAATGATTACAATTACTGTACTTATAGAGTTAAGAGCCTTCATTGTGTTCACATTACAATCAGGTCTTCTTGGTAGCTAGATTTTCTGTTTAGGTGGTCCAAATGCCCAGTTTACAATTCATTTAAGATCCCACATTTGTAGCAGCCAGAGCCTGCAAAGTCTGTTAATTTGATTTGGGTTTATGATTAACTAGCAGTAGCAACTTTGCCCATGAAAATTTGTGCCAAGAAAAATGATATCTTTGGTGACTTACCAAGTACCGAAATGTGGACAACAGATTTTTCCCCCTCTGCTACAAAACTATTTTTAACTAACAACATTGTTTTTTGAAAAGTCAAAGCATTTTAATAAAAAGTATAATGACAAGGTGCAAACTTTGCAACACAATCCAAGGGCTCTTTTTTTTATTCTTAAAGTACTAGAATATGTTGTAATTGGATAAAAACACAATTTAAGCATTAAGTGTACAGTGAGGGCTGTGTAGTGAAAGAAAAAGGAAAATAAACCCTAACAGGACTGCTGCGGGATAAGAAAGCAATCCCAGCTTGTTTATTTATAAATGAGCAACAAGTAGATCCTTTCGCGCTAAATAAACGAGACAGTAATTATAAACACAGATCGGTTAAATTCCCGGCAGTCTATCAGAGGAAATGAGTTCCTCTATTTTCCAAACATTGTCATTTGTTTATGAAGCCTCTTTTGGAGTTGATTTCGTTAAAATCTAATTTTTCCCCTTCCCTCTCTCCTCCCAACAATGTGAATCTTGTTAAAAGGTTTCAGGATGGACATTACCCGAAAGTGCACAGGCAAGTTTAAGATGCATTTGAAAAGAGTAGCCACTGAAATATAGCACAAATAATAGGTTTTGTTGTCTTCTATTACCAAAAACATATAATATTGTGCAATGGAGCAAGAGCAACTAGTAAACCATCCGTTTCATGTGATTAGTTCTTACTTAAATTCTCAGAGGTGAACACAGTGTATTAATGCATCCTGGGGAAAAAAAATCAGAAGAAACTTGGTTAAAATTTAAATTATGAATGCAGGCACTATAATGTCACATTTTAAAGCTATTAGCTTTTATCAATAAAGTAAAACTGAGTTCCTCATTAAAGTAATGGTTTTATTAGAAAAGAAAAGAAAAAAGGGTGCTGCTTATATTAGCTAGTGTCACATATCAGATTTCTACAAACTTTAGCACTATAGACACTATTAAAACACCGTTATTACAGCTGTCATGCTCGGGTGGCTTGAACTACAGTGAACTTCAGCTATTTTTGTGGAAGTCAGCAAGAAACAATCGTGGAACTTGGATTTTGCAGAAATGTGACCCAGAGTTTGGCGTTGACTTCAGCAGAAATTGGATTGGCAAAGTTCACCATTTGTGCCGAATACCAAAACGTGTCTTAGGTTCTGAGTCAGCACCATTCTGGCATTTTAAGTGGGATACCGTTTGGTGTTGAAATCACCCCCAGTTTCAGATGAACCAGGGAAGCTCAGACTTGATGCCCTGTCAAGGAAAAAACCAAACACAGCAAAATGAGGTGAGTGAGAGCAGGATCCCGAGGGCCATGCCATGCTTTCGTACAGTCATCTCATGCCTTTCCCCCCCTGGAGCTCAAGGGAGTGTACACAGGGCTCCCAGGCAAGCTGCCCATACAGGAACTGATGAAACCCAGGTCTGCTTAGCTTTGGCAAGGTTGCTGTGTCATGTGCTGTGACTTGATGGCTGCTAGGAGGACTCTGTCCCTGTTGACGAAGCCACCAATTCCAGCCGTCAGCATGAGGTACAGCTGCTTATTGTTTTTGTTTTGGGTGGTGGTTATTCAGACTTAAGAGGGGACCCTAGGAATCATATTGCCTTGAGTGGGGTCTAAATGCAAATCGTTTACTAGACCTAGGAGCTTTAATCCATGTTGGATCCACCAATACCAGGCCCTTGGCCAGAAATGTTGTGATGAAGAGGCCAAACGTAGTAGGGAATAAATGCAGATCAGCCAGAACATAAATACAGGTAGCCTAATATGTTTCAGGTTATTTCATTGTATTACTTCATAGCCCCTTCATGGATCATTGCCTTGTCGTGGCGAAGGGGCTTGCGTAACTCAATGAAGCCATGAGCTATGCCGTGCAGGGACACCCAAGACGGACAGGTCGTAGCAGAGAGTTCTGACTAAAAGTGATCCACTGGAGAAGGAAATGGCAACCCACTCCAGTAACCTTGCCAAGAAAATCCCATGAACAGTTCCAAAAGGCTAAAAGATATGACGCCGGAAGATGAGCCCCTCAGGTCGGAAGGTGTCCAATATGCTACTGAGGAAGAGCGGAGGACTATTCCAAGTAGACCCAGAAAGAGTGAAGCGGCTGGGCCAAAGCCAATAGGACGTCCAGCTGTGGATGTGTCTGAGGTTGAAAGGAAAATCCAATGCTGCAAGGAGCAATATTGCTTAGGAACATGGAATGTGAGGTCTATGAATCAAGGCAAGCTGGATGTGGTCAAAGATGAGATGATAAGATTGAACATTGACATCTTGGGAATCAGCGAACTAAAATGGACGGGCATGGGCGAATTTAATTCAGGTGACCATCATATCTACTACTGTGGGCATGAATCCCTTAGAAGAAATGGAGTAGCCCTCATAGTCAATAAAAGAGTGGGAAAGGCAGTACTGGGGTGCAACCTCAAAAACGACAGAATGATTTCAGTTCGAATCCAAGGCAAACCATTCAACATTACAGTAATCCAAGTGTATGCCCCAACCACTGATGCCGAAGAAGATGAAGTTGACCGGTTCTATGAAGACCTACAACACCTCCTAGAACTAGCACCCAAAAAAGATGTCCTTTACATCATAGGAGACTGGAATGCTAAAGTAGGAAATCAAGAAATAAACGGAACAACAGGCAAGTTTGGCCTTGGAGCGCAAAATGAAGCAGGGCAAAGGCTAACGGAGTTCTGTCAAGAGAACACGCTGGTCATAGCAAACACTCTTTTCCAACAACACAAGAGGCGACTCTACACCTGGACATCACCAGATGGTCAATACCGAAACCAGATAGATTATGTGCTTTGCAGCCAAAGATGGAGAAGCTCTATACAATCAGTAAAAACAAGACCTGGAGCTGACTGTGGCTCAGATCATGAGCTTCTTATTGCAAAATTCAGGCTTAAATTGAAGAATGTAGGGAACACCACTAGACCAGTCAGATATGACCTAAACCATATCCCTTATGAGTATACAGTGGAGGTGAAGAATAGGTTTAGGGCACTAGACCTGGTAGACAGAGTGCCTGAAGAACTATGGACGGAAGTTCGTAACATTGTACAGGAGGCAGCAACGAAAACCATCCCAAAGAAAAAGAAATGCAAGAAAGCAAAGTGGCTGTCAGATGAGGTTTTACAAATAGCTGTGGAAAGAAGGAATGCGAAAAGCAAAGGTGAAAGGGAAAGATATAAACAACTGAATGCAGATTTCCAGAGAATAGCAAGGAGAGATAAGAAGGCCTTCTTAAATGAACAATGCAAGGAAATCGAGGAAAACAACAGAATGGGGAGGACTAGAGATCTCTTCAAGAAAATTGGAGATATCAAGGGAACGTTTTGTGCAAAGATGGGCATGATAAAGGATAAAAAAGGCAGAGACCTGACAGAAGCAGAAGAGATTAAGAAGAGATGGCAAGAATACACAGAAGAACTATACAAGAAAGATCTGAATGTTCCTGATGACCACGCTGGTGTGGTCACTGACCCAGAGCCGGACATCCTAGAGAGCGAAGTCAAGTGGGCCTTAGATAGCATTACTAACAACAAAGCTAGCGGAGATGATAATATCCCAGCTGAACTACTTAAAATCCTAAATGATGATGCTGTGAAAGTGCTGCACTCAATATGCCAACAAATTTGGAAAACTCAGCAGTGGCCAAAGGATTGGAAAAGGTCAGTTTACGTTCCAATTCCAAAGAAGGGCAGTGCCAAAGAGTGTTCAAACTATCGCACAATTGCACTCATTTCACATGCTAGCAAGGTTATGCTCAAAATTCTACAAGCTAGGCTTCAGCAGTACGTGGACCGAGAACTACCGGATGTACAAGCTGGGTTTCGAAGAGGCAGAGGAACTAGAGATCAAATTGCCAACATGCGCTGGATCATGGAGAAAGCACGAGAGTTCCAAAAAAACACCTACTTCTGCTTCATTGACTACGCAAAAGCCTTTGATTGTGTGGATCACAACAAGCTGTGGCAAGTTCTTAAAGAGATGGGGATACCAGACCACCTTACCTGTCTCCTGAGAAACCTGTATGCGGGTCAAGAAGCAACAGTTCGGACCGGCCATGGAACAACCGACTGGTTCCAAATTGGGAAGGGAGTACGGCAAGGCTGTATATTGTCACCCTGCCTATTTAACTTATATGCAGAGTACATTATGAGAAATGCAGGGCTGAATGAATCGCAAGCCGGAATCAAGATTGCCGGGAGAAACATCAACAACCTCAGATATGCAGACGATACCACTCTAATGGCAGAAAGTGAAGAAGAACTAAAGAGCCTCTTGATGAGAGTGAAAGAGGAGAGTGCAAAAGTTGGCTTGAAACTCAACATTAATAAAACTAAGATCATGGCATCTGGTCCCATCAATTCCTGGCAAATAGAAGGGGCAGAAATGGAAGCAGTAACAGATTTTACTTTTTTGGGTTCCAAGATCACTGCAGACGGAGACAGCAGCCATGAAATTAAAAGACGCTTACTCCTTGGAAGGAAAGCTATGGCAAATTTAGATAGCATAATAAAAAGCAGAGATATCACCATACCAACAAAAGTTCGTATAGTCAGGGCGATGGTGTTCCCAGTAGCAATGTATGGTTGCGAGAGTTGGACCATAAGGAAGGCTGAGCGCCGAAGAATAGATGCTTTTGAACTGTGGTGCTGGAGAAGACTCCTGAGAGTCCCTTGGACTGCTAGGAGATCAAATCAGTCAATCCTAAATGAAATCAACCCTGACTGTTCCCTGGAAGGACAGGTACTAAGGCTGAAACTCAAATATTTTGGCCACCTAATGCGAAGAGAGGACTCTCTGGAGAAGACTCTGATGCTGGGAAAGATTGAAGGCAAAAGGAGAAGGGGAAGGCCAAGGATGAGATGGTTAGACAGCATCACCGATGCAACGAACATGAAAATGAGCGAACTCAGGAAGATAGTGGAGGACAGGAAGGCCTGGCGGGATATGGTTCATGGGATCACGAAGGGTCGGACACGACTTAACGACTGAACAACAACAAATTACTTCATAGTGAGCAATCAGCTATGACATCATCCACAGCCTTTTCGGTCTGTACCTAGAAAATGTCCTGAGATCAGGATGAAACGTCGGTTTTATTTGTCTATGTGATTTTAAGATTTTATCCCGTGTTTCTAATTTTAACATCTTATTGGAATCCGTGGATATCGTATTTTACCTTGTCTTTGATTACATTTTACTGGCTTTTATACTATTTTTCTACATGGCTTTTTTTACCCATAAATCCTTTGTCGTGTAAGAACCTTATAGTACCTCAGAATGTTTAGATGAGGGGATCAGCCTTCAGAAATCTCTGGCCTGTTATTGGTTCACTCATCTGCCCTTCTAAGTTTTGGAATTTTTTTAAAAAGGGCCAGCTATCAGGAGTGGCAGAACTGTAGCTCTGGTAAACAGACTGGAGGAACTGGGTTAGGTTGTAGATGTATGTTTTGTGCTGTTTTAATTAATAGGTGTTAACTTTCCTGCTACTCCTGCTAAAGCTCACTCTCTTTGTGTGCCAAGTGACATCAAGATAACTCTTACCTAAGAATAGGTAGAGGGGCAACAGGACAGCAAAACCCATCGGGGTAACATGGGGGGGGCTATAAGCAACATTAATACAAAAGCAGATATTTAATATAAGAACATAAGAACATAATGTTCTTATGTTCTTATGTTCATTATGTTCTTATGTTCTAGATATTTAACAAGCTCTTCCAAAGGATAGTCCGGTAGGATCTTGCAAGGAGTCTTCAAATTGAATGAAATGTAAGACCGAAGGAATCAGGAAATGCCTCTTTCGTTCAAATTGTATCTCCAAATGAAAACAGCAGGATGGAGTGGATGGAAACTTGTCCGTTGATTTGTATTTTTTAAATACTCAAATGTTTACCAGCTGACCTTTTCCTTTACTACAGAGCTGGGAATCAAGGTGCACACAATAAAGTTCAAACCAATCAACGGCTTTCAGCTGTTGTTGTGCAATGAATTTCTAAAACATTTGGTCATTAAGGCCAATCTATATGCAGGTCAGTTTTTTGAACAGGCTGGGAACAGTTTGGGAGCAGATGCCAGGGCACTGACTCATGAAAAGGGGCTAGTAAAGAAATTTAAAGTCTGTTTATATTGGTCTGTCCCATCAGGTACCTGCCATTCAACCTCCCCCTTGTTCCGACAGATGCCATTGCCAAGAAGTGTTTTTTTTTTTGTTTCATTTCTCTAGTGCCATCTTCATTAATTGAAAGAAGGTGAAGCGATTGGGGATACTAGCATGCAGAGTGTTCACTAACAATTGTAAATGAAGGAGTAAAATGACATGCAGATAGCTTTTCTAAAATAGATTCTCTGAACTAGTGTTCTCATCATTCCCAAGCAGGGAGATATTTTCAGGAAAGCTTCACCTATGGGATGAGAATCTCTTACGGTGGAACTGCACTGATGGCAACAAACAAGAGTTTGGGAAGCCAAGTAGCCGATTTTCTCCTGCAGTGTGCTGTTGGGGGACTGTGCAATTCAGACCTCTCTTCATTCTTCCTCCAGTCACTGCTTTCCTGCTTGAACAGCCCCAGGTGTTTTGTCCCACTTCATAGGACAACTACAGATCTGGGAAACCAGTTGGAAGACAAGAGCTTGGGGGAGAGTTGGGGGAAGATCATCTGATCTCTTAAATTTGTTTTGGTCAATGATGCTTGGTATATTTTTAGTTTTCAAGGCTGCTTTGAGGATTTTATGGAAAAGCAGTACAACATGCATGCAAATAATACTATGATCAAATAATACCTGTGTTATTCCTATCACTTTTGAAAGCACCCTGAAGATGAAAAAGCTGACAGTTGTGTGTAGACATAGGAAGCTTTTTATACAGAGTTAGACCATCGGTCTCTTTTAATATTGTTAACTGACTAGCTGTGTTTCTCTGGGAGTCTCAGGAAGACGTTTTTCTTTCTCCTGCTACCCAAGATCATTTGAAAACTGAAGAGAGAAGAGATTCAGCTTGGGATTTTCTGCATGCAAAGCAAATGCATGATCTACCTCCGAGCTATGCCCCCCCCCCTTCTGTGTACTTGGGAAGTCTATCTCTTTATTCTGTTAACAACAGCTGGCCCACAGCAGAGCTCTTGCTCAAATAAGAGGGATACGTTGTAAGGAACATCTTGCTGTGACGTGTCTTTCTAGACAATGCACAATAACTCTGCTGCAGCAGTTTATGTTCTGGATTAGGACACATACATAAATAAACTGGAATTTATATGCAGTCCCCAACAAATAAACAGGCAGTGTGGACAGGAATGTCTAGCTGATGGAAAAATTAGACACCACAAACAAACCACAGCTTGATGATAAAAGAGCTTGGGATTTATATGGCACAGCTGGTTATGTATCATGCTTTTGTAAACCTACATCTGGTCACTAATTGTACATGCCTGAATAGACTGAGGTTCATGAAGTTTGTATAAACCTGAAGAATAAGCAAGAGATAAGTAGAAAAAAAAATACACTGCCCATTTAGTATTACACTCATGAAGTTCCTGGTGTAGTAAATGTGATTTCAAGAGTGGATAAGCATGCACCTTGCCCGTACAACTTATACAACTGAAAGCAACCCAACAACTATATACTATTGACCCTGCTGGGCTTGTTGGAACAATGGCCTGGTTCTGTATAAGACAACTTTGTATTTTCCTATGGAAATCTATGTTCCTCAGTCTAAAGCAGGGTTGGCCAACCTTCCACCGTTAGGGCCTCTGTGTTCTTAAGAGTTGTGTAGAAGACAGAATCTTGGCAGCTGCAATTGCTGATGGTGCTGCTAAAGCAGCTGCACCTGCTGAAATGCCCTCACCTATGCAACCATTGAAGGGCCAGGAGCATTCATGTTGAAAGGTTGGCCACCCCTGGTCTAAAGGCTCCTGGCACATGTGATTGCTATGATGAGCTCCTTCATGGTCAAAGAGGGATGGACATCAGGATGTTCCATGCCAATTTCATGGGGGCGGGGGAGTTGTGGGATACTTACAACTTACTGAGAGCACAGTCCTATGCTTCTCTACTCAGAAGTAAGTCTCACTGAGTTCAATGGGACTTCCACATAAGTGTGTTTAGGACTGCAGCCTTAAAGTATAAAAAATAAGCACATTTAATTAAAAATCCATGATTTGGTTGTTGAGTTGTGGTTTTGTATATGATATGTTCTTATTACTAATATGTTGATTGATGTTTTGTTCTGTATTATTTTATGGATTAAAAATAATTATTGGTTACTGTGGGGCTGCTTTGGGCTGACAAGAGAAAAGTGGGCTAGGAGTGTTAAAATAAATACATTCATTAACAGATTGCAGAAATGATTTGCATACATTTGCAGAATTGGGGACGTGGGAGAGGGGGTTCTGCTCCCAGCCCACAAAGTTTTTTTTTTAACATCAGCATTAAACCCATCTGACCTAATAATATGTACTTACATTACTTATTAGATAGGCAAGGGATTTGCACAATTCCACCATCTTCAGCAGAGAATGTGGCTCCACAGTTTTTACAGACATTTGGTAGTAACATGAACACTTAGAGACATCATTTCAAAAGAAAAAACAGGAAAAAAGAAAGCAACAAATGAAGGGTATGTTCTTGCTTCTTCATCTATAAAGGGACTGAAATAGAAAAGCCAGTTAAAAAGGAAGGAGAAGCCGAAGAACCTTCATGCATTATTTGTAGGGTAATTGAGTCTTCTGTTTCCAGATGATGACTTCTTTTTCTTCCTTTAAACGCTCAAAAGATATACAGCATTTCACAATGAATTCAGGGCAATGCAGATACAAAACTCCTTAACTCTGAGTCACAAGGAGGAATGCAAGTGGTTGGTTTTATTGAAGCTAAGGATAGTGCCATGGAGTTGAGCTTGGGCGATAGAAGCTGAAGGGTATTCTAGTGTTCTACTTGAAAGGAGGCTATTTAAAGGCAAAACTGAATGATGAGAAAAATGCTGGAGGGAAAAAGGAGTCTCAAGGCAGAGTGGGCACAAAACAAAGAGCAGTCATCTCCAGTGGAAAGACATATTTTCAATATGTGCGGCTGGGATTAAAAGACGAACTCAAGCCTTTCGAATCTTCAGTCAAACATTTCGAAAATGAACTTTCAAATAAGAAGCCCCAAATAACTTTTTCATTCATTACTGTACTGATTTGCAGCCATTCATTTATCCCTAGCTGCCAGGTCACATAGTAGTTACAGCTGTCATTTACGGCTAGGGATCATCATTCCAGTCACAGATGCCAGCAGAACCTCTCTTGAGCAGCATGACTGTCATTTGCAGCCCAGGATTCTGGGTGTTTGCAAGCACCCAAAATCGTGGAGTGTTAAAGACAGCCAGCCAGCAGGGAAGAAAGGGATGTGCCAACTACTACAGGAGGAAATAGCATCTGGCGCAAGTCGTTCATGCCATGTGCCACCCCTCCCTCCTCCATCATGCCCTCAAGCCCTCCCCGTACCGCCCCATTCCACCCTCCCCCACCCCGTTCCGCCCTCCACGCCAACTTACTTTCATCAGCGAGCGCTTTGTTTCCCAGGGCTGCTCCTGCCTCTCTTGCAGCAATCTGGAAGCACAGCCATTTGTGATGGCCATAAAATGTGCCCCGCCATCGGAACGCTAGTTCCAGTGATGGTGGTGGTGGTAGAATTTGGTATGTTTAGCTTGGAGAAGAAAAGACTAAGGGGAAGATATGATAGCGATTTTCAAGTATCCAAAGAGCTGTCACACAGAAGAAGCGGAAGACTTAGTTTCTGTGGTTCCTGGGGGCACCGCCCCACATACCACCTTTCTTGAACTCCAGCCCACTGTGTATCACTGGAAGTAAGTGCTGATGATGTCATCGGCCAGGGCCAATTTGATGACATCGGCCAGGGCCAATTTGTACCCAGGCACAGGGTGAAAAATGGGTCAAAAAGGGGGCCCTGGAGCAAAAAGGGGGGGCCCAGGAGCCAAATTCATATGTAGGGAAGGGGCCCCAAAGAAACTTTGTACCCCCTGATAAAATTCCTCTGAATGGCCCTGTCATCGGCACTTACTTCTGGGTTTGCAGCTGTGCTGGAGCTCAGAAACGTAAGGTAAGAAGCAAGGGCAGGCGGGAGGGCCCTTTCGTGCTCGGGAAGCCCACACGATCGAGCTCTGCCAACTTGGCAGAGCTCGAGATGCCGCGTTTTGGGCTCTGGTGCAGAGCGGGTGGCATGGCGACCACAATCTTGGCCACCATCCGCTCGCGTACCATCAACCTATGGTCCGCATACCACTAGTGGTATGTGTACCATAGGTTGGAAACCTCTGTCATAGAGCATCTCCACATATGCAGCTGTATGCTTGTAGAGAGACCTCTGGTTCGTTGTGGGGTGCAGCCTGTCAAAATGCCCCCCATCCCATGAACATTTGTTATCCGTGTTCTTAATGCCTAAAAAGGGCTTTTGTGTCAAAATTATATTGCATAATGCTGGCCTAATGTGCAGTAGCTGTAGCTTACCTGGGGGCAGCAACCACGCTTCTTGAGTATTGTTCTGATTTTTAGCTGTATATACTTCCTGTCAGCCTTGCTTGTTCCTGAGCTTCAGGCTTACAATTATGACACTGCAATTGTTATGCGATGTCATGTAAAATCTGTGGATACGTTTAGCCACTCTGTCAAAGCTTGGAAAATCCAGGCTGAACTGGAGCAGGCATACAACGCAGCTGAAGCTTCACCTGGAGTAGGATGTTGTTGGCTGCCTGAGTGACTTCTCAACCAGGAAGTTACCTCTGAATATGTACACAAGGGAAAACAGATGTTGTCCTGACCTCTGTGCATGTAGGAATCTCATCACTGCCGTGTTTACCCTCCTTGGCCTGTATAATGCATCTTTAAGCCAGGTGCTGCCACTTATCAGGTATCTCCATCTTTCATTTGAACAAACATTTACTGAACTTGACAGCGAAAGGGACCCCGAAGCAAAAGGGGAACAAAACGCAGTAAGAGAGGGCTCGGATGGTATTTTCACCTTTAAGAAAACGTTTTGAATTAACTGAAGGGGAAAAAAAAAACCCAAGGGAGGAAGGTTAGCAAGTTAAACTCTTGACCTCCATCTCAATGGAATGAGTGTCAGCCTGGTTCACTCTCTTTCTGTACATAAGGTGGAGTTGCACAAATAAGTGAGACTCTCAAACTTCAGGATGGGTCAGCTTGCTGCTAGGAGCCAAGCACTTTTTATAGAATGTATTATAGCTTCTGAGTATCCGTCATAACAAAGCAATACACAGCTTGTCTGCCTGCAAAAAGCTTTCAGCAAGATGCATGTATTCTACTGCATGAGAGCCAGCTGGGTGAGGTGCTGGACTGAGAGTGGGGAGACCTGGGTTCAAATCCAAGGGCGATTAGCTTTACAACCCTTGTCTTGTCATTCTCCTAGCAATCTGATTTTCCACCATTATTCCAGTTGTAAAGATGATACTATGATCTAATTGCCCCGTTCAAATGGAAAAGTCTGTGGCAGGGTATGTACTTGAAACGAGAGCTGTGTGACCACTGTTTGATGTAGGAAGTCATTTTGTTGAACCAGGTAACTGCAGTCCTCCGACAAAGAAGAGTGGCAATGGTATGGTCGAAATTGATCCTGGCGAGAAGCTGTTTCACAGGGTTACACTCCATGGACTCCATTCCACATGGGGAGCTGTCTCGGGGACAAACTGCACAATGCACTATGCAGCTTTGCGCTTCTTTCCTCTGTCTAGGTGCACACTTTTGGACTCAGTCTGAACCACGGAGAGGATTTAACCCTTTGCCCTGACTATGATCGCATTGTGGATCAGAGCATCCCCATTTGCTATTTGAATGAGGAAAAGCATCCCATTGTTGCCAATAGGAGCTCTCTTTATTCCCACAAGCCAAATAGCACTCATCTGGATTGGAACTGTGGCAGGAACAAAAGACTTAAGGCAACCCCAATCTCAATCCAGATTGGTCTACACACGTGTTGTTTTACACAGAAATGAAAAGCATGCCACTGCAAAGCACACGCTTAAGGGAACATGTAGGAAAGCTCTCAGGCAACTTTCTATTTCCGACAGCCCACGTAGTTCCCTTTTCACGTGGTTACCACACCTGTAATATAATGCATAAATTGTTATATCCTTGGTGATATATGCAATGTGAAAAGATGGCTTTTTAAAGCTGATCAGTTTCTCCAAACTAAGCCAACACCATTCACTCTACTGCACTGGCTTTCACTGTGTGATCATTCTCCTGAGGCAGTGTTTCCCAAACTTTTTCAACCTGCGGCTCCCTTGACCACTGGCGACCGTTGGCCACAGCTCCCCATTACATTATGTTGATGCCTGCCAATTGGCATTGCACTGTTTTCCAAGATGGTTCCATGGCACTCCACGGTTCCTCTGGCTGGTTTCCACGGCTCCCCTGGGAGCGATGCCTCCCAGTTTGAGAACCACTGTCCCGAGGAGTCAATTAGTACGATAATCTGCATTGCAGAGTAAAAATGCATAAGTGGTTTCATCTCCATGAAATCTCATTGCCTGTGTCTTGAATTTCTGTAATCTTATTCCGTCTCATAGTAGGAGTTAAATTGAATGACATCACCACTTCGATGAGGGTAGAACTATAATTGCAGATCCACAAGGCGAGAGAATACCAAAAGGACACTTTCAATAAAGTTTCGGAGCACTGCCTTTCTTCTCGTTCCCCTCCCAAGCTCTGACACATCCATCTGAGATAAAGTGCCTTCAGATCTGTGCATGTTCCTGACAGAGGGAGAGGGGAAAAAAGAAAGATCATCTTGCTAGAGAAACTGAAAAAGCAACTCCGCTGACACCAGCAAGAAGGTTAATGAAAAAATACTGATACCATGAGAGTTTTGTTATCGACACAGAATAGGACAACACTACCAAGACAGAATGAATCTATATTTGTCATACCAACTTGATGAAGGGTGTCCTACTTGCTGCGCTGCTTTTTAGAAGCACATACTGAAAAGTGATCTCTTTTTTTCCTTTTTGGTGGACCTGACAATTTATTCCAGGATATACTGTTGAACAATAAGTTCATCAAAATGAGGTGTAAATTGGACTATATCTTCCAGTTGGCTGCCTGTTCTCTCTGGGTAAATCCTGAAATATTTTTTTAAAAAATACAAATGAACCCAAATAATCACTAGAAAATAAAGCAAAACTAGCATTTGGAGAAAGTGTGATGTAGTGGTTAGAGTCCTGGACAAGGGAGACTTGTCTTCAAATCCTTACTTGGCCACAAAACCTTTGGGTGACCTTAGGCAAGCCACCATCTCTCAGCTTAGCATACTTTACAGAGTTGTTTTGAGGAAAAAATGGGAGTTAGCAGAAGACCCATGCCATACATGGCACCTTAAGGTCCTTGGAGGAAAGTGGGATAAATTGTCCTTGATAATATAAATTAGGCTGGGTGATGCCAACATTTCTGGCTCTATGCCTCTTGTCTGTTTTAGCTGACATCCCCAAAGGTTAGGAGATCAGTAAAATATTTGATGTTTAGTTAAGTTTCAAAGGGCATGGCAGAAAGAATGTTTTGCTCAAGAAACTGCATGCCTCACATTTATTTACTGAGCAGGAAACCTTTGCAGCAGAGTGGCTTGTTCCTGCTGTAAGATGTTGGAAAGCTAAATGAGTTGAATCATTTCAGAATCACAGGACATGTGGTTACCTGCCTGGCTGTAGAAAGAATATTTATTTTGCCATATGTACTGCAGCGTCTTCCTGAAGAGACTGGGGGTGGGGTGAGTGGGTATTATTTCTGTTTCAGTGAAACATGGAAGTGGAAATGAAGACAAACAGATAGTTTCATTGAAAGAGAGAAGGGATTAAGCAGTTTAGCCCGCAATTGCCTCTCCACTTTGATTAAGCTACAGGAGTGTTAAAACGGGAGTGTTGGTTGTTACCGGACATCTCTGTCTACCTGGTGAGATCAATTTGATGAAGGGTGGGCTGCTTATTTGAAATTGGGATCAGAGTCCGCGTTAAAGCTGAATATCTAATTCTCTGGATTGTATTTTTGGTTACTCTCAGGTACCTTCACAAGGTCACCCAGCCTCCATGACAAGGGCCTTCACTGAATGTTGCATTCTTGTTTTGGAAACAAAAAGAGCTCTGCTTTTTCATGGCCCCTGTTTTTGGATTTTCAAAGGGGTTCTCTTTACAATCCCACCCACTCCCAAGGTTTCATGGAGAAAAAAGTGGATGTATTGGATGATTATGGGAAGAAAATAATACAAAATTAAAACATGTAGATGAAAAATGTTGTCCTTGGAAAACACTCGCTTTAATTACCTTGATTTCATTAGCTCTAGTACTGAAGGCAGAAATCGCAGTGCAATTACATGTATTCAGGACTATTATGGGTACAATCCTGCAGGGCCTACATTCATGTAGTCGTGTGTAGAGCCACCCAATAGGAGTCAGTATTGTTCTCCACACTCCCACATTGGACCAATGGCAGGCTGCCAAGTATGAATGTTCATGGCTGGGCCTTTTGTTCCAGTGCTCTTCAGCATTTTCTTGACTGCAAGTATCCACAAGCTGATTCTCACTCAGGTCCCCAACATGGGAAGCTACCCTCAGGAGCAAGAGAACCAAGCGCAGAGGCCTCGAAGAGATCAGACTTGTGGGTACTTGTTGGGAAGATGCAGAAAAGCCTGCCTTGAAATGAGTGACCTGGCTTTGATGATGTATGCCCAGCAGGGAGGGAAAGAGTTGGACTGACTTCCCTGGGATGACTCAACCTGCAGTTCAGTGCATATAGGAAACCTGCAGGACCAACAGCTCCGTGATAGAGCGTATGCTTTGCATGCAGAAGGTTCCTGGTTCATTCTACAGTATCTCTGTGAAAAGGCTCTCAGCAGGGCTCTGAAAGACCCTTGTTTGGGATAGCCAGTTCTGGTCTGAGTAGACTGTTTTGGGCTGGATGAGCCAATGATCTGACTCAGAATATAGTTTCATCTGCAGTATTGTAACCAATGGGCTTAAGGTCCTCTATGCAGTATTTGATTATGGCTGGTTTATTGGGCCGTTTTACTTTTGCATGTGTATCATGTATGCTCCTGACACCAGTACCAAAGTAGAGTCTCAAGCAGCAAATGCTTATGCATCTAGTTGACCAGAAGCTGTCCAACTGCAGCATAAAATATGATAGAAACCCTACATCTGCTTTTTTGTGTGTGAGTTAATATGTACAACGGGGAAGCAGAGAAAAAAAGGCACCCATGGATATAAAGCTTCCTAATGCTACTTCTTATTCAGAAACTGCCATTTAGCATCACATATAGTTATCATCACAATCAAAACAGCCAGTACTCTTTCTTTGTAAAATCCACTCTAGGTAAGACGTGAAAAACTCCTAGTGACACAACTACCAAAACTAAACAGGCGGCTTCCTGGGGAAAAAAAAAACAAAGTCAAACTCGCAACTGGAGTGTTACAAATCTTTGCACAGGCTACTGCACTTACAAACAACTTTGTTTTGAGAAAATGTACAGCCCTAAAGTAAACTCGCAGAACAGAGCCAGGAACTATAAATAGGTAGTAATAAATACTGGCTGCAACAGAGAGAGAGAGAGAGAGAGAGAGAGAGAGAGAGAGAGAGAGAGAGACCCACTCCACTGACTGGGCTAGGACCAACTTCCATTAGGCTCCTTTTTTCCTAGGACTATTAGCAGCCATTCCATCTGGTCATTAAGTAGCTTGAAACTTTTGGTATCTGAATTGACTTGCTTTTGTCTCCCCTACTCCTCCCTTTCTCCTTTTGTATCATGTCTAATAGATTGTGAGCCTGTAGGCAAGACCTGTCATTCTTTTTTTTAATTAAAAAGTAGTAATTAAAGTTGAAGATTTGCATGTTACAACAAAGAGGAAAATATCTTTGGATGAATGTGATCCTGAAACTTGTTGTTCTAGACGTTCACAAGAAAAGTAATTTGTTTGTCAGTCCTTCAGAGCTTCTGTAATAAGTCAATTTTGACCATTCAAGCCTGTGTCTTTTTTAAATCTATGTATGGCATCTCAAAAATGTTAGGTTCTTAAGAACAACAACAACAACAACAACAACAACAACAACGAGTATGGACAGGCAAGCACACTATAAAGTGGAAAGAGTTTAAAAGAGAGGTGGGCCAACAACAATGTTAGATTCGACGTCTGACCCCGTCCCTGGGCTCACAGGTCCACTGCATGCCCTAAATTTGTCAGCTCTCCCCATATCGACTGCAATCACATGTCCCAATTTAAACCATGTGCCACCAGTTTAAAAGGAACACACACGGAAGAACAGATATGAGCTTAAAGAAGATGGAGATACATACAGCCAGAGAAAGAAGTGTAAGGCAGCCTTATCCTGACAAGGGAGGAAGCAGAGAAAGAGAAAGGTACAAATCTTACGTATAGGCTGGCGTTTGAATAGTTTGAATGAGGTAGGGATGATTGGAACAGGATCCCCACTTTCTCTGCCCCCCTCGGAAGTGGTGAAAATAGGGAGACTTTTTTTGCTGGTTTTTGGTAGTGGAGACAGCAGTAGAGCTGGGAGCTGCCATGTTTTGTTTTTTTCTCTAGAAGCTTGCTCAGAATGATCCTATATTATGGCACAACATCATTTCCAATGCTAGGGGTGTGTGTGTTATTATTGTTATGATAAAGTATGGACAGGCCAACACACTTTAAAGTGGGAGCAATCAGTTTATTAAACTACCAATAGGAGCTGAGGTGTCCCTGAAACACTTGAAGAAATTATCGGGGGGGCCCTTGAAACAGTCCTCATTTTGCATGCCCCCCGAATTCCTGCCACACCCAAAATTTTGAGTCTAAAGTTTTCCAGCGAGAACATTTGGCTCAGCATTAGAACAAATTGCCAAGGTGTTGGGTTGTGGACAACATTCCAGTCTGAGATGGAAGGCGAGCAATGCATTTTTCAGCGGAGCAGTTTCCATTATTTAACCTACTCTGGAAGAGACTCAAGCCCTAACTCAAATTCCCAGGGGATGTACGGCTGCCCCAACTTCAGTGCTTCCCCCCCTCCATTTGTCTCCAAATAACATTTAGAAAAAGAAATGTGTGACAGTTTGTCCTGCATTTCCCATCCCTACACCAATTCATTAGGCACTGCTTACATGCGTATGGAAATGCTGAATGCAGTGATGTCATGGCATGTTTCTTCTTCTAAATGTAACCAGGAAGGTGTGTGATGATGGAGACAGGGCTCAGATGCAGCCAGACATCATCCACAATGAACATCAGTTTCATTTCTCCCACAAGTTGGAGAACATAATGAGTAAGAAACATTTAATTTGTGATTCTTCAGTAGCAATGTTTTTCTATTTTCTCCAGGGTCTCAGCTCCCCCTCCTCCCGCAACCACTTTTTTTTCCCCCATAGTCTTTGCACCATGGAATCAACAATAAAAGCAGAGACACTGGGCATTCTTTGGAATTGAGTGTACTGAGCCAGCATTTCTGCTGGCTCGCTACCAAGCAAATAAAACTGGTGCTTAGAAAAATAGGAGATGACACACACTTCTGCAAAAGTTGCTGTAAGCTTTTCCCGACAGCTTCTAATTTAGTCCGGGCCTATATGGAAAACTGGTGTGTGAAATCATTGCACCGGTGAGGAATTTTAACTTTTCAAATTGAAAATATCTTGCTAAGCTTCGAGAAAGGAGGGCTTGCCCCTGAGAAATGCTTTGGCTGTCTCCCAGAATAATATAGGGTTATGATCCAAAATAGGGTTAGATGATGTAAAGATTTCCTGCCTTTCTTCCAAAAATACAGGAAATTGTTGTTCTTTAAATAGAAACAGGCTAGGTTACCAATTAAAAGAATTTGGAGCAAGCAAAATGACATGGTATGAAATTGAAATATTTCCAGTTCATACTTAAGGAAATCATATTGCAGAAGGTTGGGGAGATAATTAAGAAAGCACTCTAAGTGAGAATAAGACGTATAGATTGGGGAATAAAATACGATGTGATTTTCACTGGCATATAGAACCTGCCAAGTATCTAAGAGTGATAATTCTATGCCATAAATTTTTACTGGACTTTATTCTCTTGCCAAATCCAAGGTTTTTTGTTTTTTTTCCTGAGTTCAAGGCTAGTACACTCGCTGGGACCTCATCAAGGACAATGAAAGCTTTAAAGTAGATGAACAGAAGTGAAGTCTATGCAATCAACAAATAATGCAGATGAACATTGCACAACACTAAGGGAATCATGAACGATGTTGTCACTCCCTTCCATGTGATTTCCCTCAGTCTGTTGTTGCCAGAACAGATCCATAGTCAGAAATAGTATGGTGTGAGGAGTTCTAAGGGGGTGTTGGGAGGAGGTATCTGCCATAAGTCAATGTGAAGCAGCAAAAACCTAAGTATAAGTCGGGAGAGCTGATCTAGTCTAGTGGCTGAGATATTGAGCTACAAATCAGGAGCTCCTTGGTTTGAATCTCATCTCTGCCTATGAACTTGTGCAGTGGCTGAGTCAAGCCACTTCCTCTCAGAATCAACACTCCCATACAATATGGTTTACTTTTCAAGTAATTGTAAGGATTGTTTCTCACATTTGTACCCAACCTTTCTTCCAAGGAGCTCAGGGCAGTGTCTCCCCCCCCCCCCCGCCGCATTTTATCCATATAACAACAACCCTGTTAAGTACGTTAGGATGAGTGATAGTAACAGGTCCACGGTCACCCAGAGAGCTTCATGGCCACTCCAAGGGCCATGATGAGTCACTTTCCATGTGTTGGGTGCTTAGCTGATCATGGAAAAATAGCATTCAGCTAAAAAGGATTATTATTAGTTAGCTAATAAGGAAGGCTGAGCACTGAAGAATAGATGCTTTTGGACTGTGGTGCTGGAGAAGACTCCTGAGAGTCCCTTGGACTGCTAGGAGATCAAATCAGTCAATCCTAAATGAAATCAACCCTGACTGTTCCCTGGAAGGACAGGTACTGAGGCTGAAGCTCAAATATTTTGGCCACCTAATGCGAAGAGAGGACTCTCTGGAGAAGACTCTGATGTTGGGAAATGATTGAAGGCAAAAGGAGAAGGGGAAGGCCAAGGATGAGATGGTTAGACAGCATCACCGATGCAACGAACATGAAAATGAGCGAACTCAGGAAGATAGTGGAGGACAGGAAGGCCTGGCAGGATATGGTTCATGGGATCACGAAGGGTCGGACACGACTTAACGACTGAACAACAACAAGCTAAAAAGGACCTTACAGACCTCTGCTGAATTGGCGTTAAATGAGAGTGAGAGGGCAGAATATAAAGTGGAAATCTGGTAGGAGGTATTTTGCCCTGTGTGGTTGCTGCATCATGCTGACAAGTGGCTGTGGGGAGGGGAAACATGGCCACGGAAAGGTCAAGCCGTTGGCTTTAAATTGCACTCTTCCCACACCACCATTTTGTAGCTGTTTAGGGGAAACTAGGGTTCCCTGATCTGTATCTCAGCCAGATACTGTATCTGTTCTACCCATAAGAAAGCTAATTTGTCTCAACCTTAGTCTTACCACACCTCTAGCTTCAATATGGAGATAATACTGGCCTACCTGAAAGGGCTGTTGTATGAATTAGAGCCAAATCCTATTCTCCCCCCCCCCCGCGCCAATGCAGTGGCACCTAAATGGCTACTGCTGCATCCTGGGGGGCATTGGCAGAGGTCTTCTCTGGGTAAGGGAACATCTGTTCCCTTACGCAGGGAAAAGTCTCCACGGGGTGTGTGTATGTCTGTCTCTGTGTGTGGGGATCTACTCAGACCTGCACCAGTAAAATTGACCTTCACCATAGGATCGGGCCCAGGAAGGGGGTAGGATTCAGAAGCTGCAGCAGAAGCCGCCCCCTTCCCAGGCCTGATCCACCCATCCCCTGCCCCATCGGTTCCCCATTCTGCCTTCCCCCACTCCCGTTGCCACCTTGATCCACTCTTCCCCACCCCAGCTCTGTCCTCCTCCCACCCCATCCCACCTCCCCCACCAACCTACCTTTGTCAGCGGGGCCTGGGGGATTCACTGGTGCACATAGGAATGCTCCAGCCTTCCCACTGCATTCCAGCAGCGCATGCCTCTGCACACTGCTAGAGGGAGATTTGCGACTGCCATAAGGCAGTCTGTGCTGGCAGAATGCTAGTTCCACCAGTGGGGGTAGCCAAATAGGATTGGGCTGTTACTCAGGATATACAAAGCACTCAAAAAGTGCTCTATGAAGCCTAAGTATTATTATATGAGTTTTGTAAGTACCACCTCTCCTGACCCATCATAATATGTTGTGATACATTCAAATGAACGATGACTGCTTTATGTTGGTAATGAGTGAACCAACAAGCAAATAAATATGTACTAAAATTATGTAAAGTGCCATGAATGAACCCTGTACAATATAAGAGTGGGAAGAATTTGGAAATATTTACATTTCATTTGGAACCTGCAATCAGAGCTTTGACAACAACCTGAGCTTCAGCACTTTTCCTCCTCAAGCACTAACTACTCTGTAGCGAAAAAAGCTCCCCCTAATTTTGGTAATGCAACTTCCGAGGCTGTTGCTTCGTTTGCAATGATGACTGCTTCTAAATAAAGCCTTGGTGGTGTTAGAGGTGGAAGCGTCTCTGAGCCATAAATGCTCTGTCGTCATAACCCATTCAATTTGCCCCCTAAAGGAGTACATTCCTTTTCTTTTTTATGTATATATAAAATTATTTTATTATTATCTCAAGAAGCTTGATTTGGCTCCCAGCAAAGCTGCAAGGAAGAATTACACATTTAAGCATTTCTGTCTCTGATGTGTAGTGCCTGGCAGACATCGAACATGCTGAGACAAACAAGAGAGTCCCCAGAGTGCTCCTCTACTAGGGGACTTATTTCATACCGCATCAATAATGTAAATTGAGATGTGATGATAGCTCCCTATTTCTGTAAGGTATGATTACACTAGTGCAGGCAACATGCATTCAGCTTCAATAGCTGTACCGGAATCAGCTTTCTCGGCTGCACAATATTACAAGGCTCACAATATTTTATTTTTATTTAATGTGTGGGAAAAAAATGGATTTATCCTCGTTACCACCATACTTAGCATTTGTATTGTGTTGAGTTTTTTGGAGCGTGCAAAGTGCCTTGCATGTGTAATCTTGATCTAGTCCTTACAACAACCCCATAAGGCAAGTAATATTATTATCCCCATATGCAGCTTGGGAACTGAGGCTGAGAAGGGAAGATTTGCCTTTGGCTGCATGGTGAGTTCATAGCAGAGGTAAGACTTGAACAGGGGACATCCTGATTTTGCAGCTCACTGCAACACTCACAGCCTTTTATGACAGTGAGGCTGCAAACCGATACACACTTACATCCCACTGAACTCAGTGACACTTGCTTCTGTGTAGACATGCATAGGATAGTGCTGTGAGACATTGATCTCTCTGTCTTCTAGTTCTAAGGACTGCAGCCAGACATTTGTCCAATTGCTTCACCGAAAAGAAAGACTTTAAAAGAAGAAAAAGAGAACAGAACATGGACCTGGTATTAACAGTGAGTCCTCCTTAGCGAAGACTTGCACAAGCAGTGACCCACCAATCCAACCTGAGTGTACAATTCATGTATTTTGGCCTGTCAGTGCTTGACAACTTTCTGCTTTTAGTTTTTGGCAGGCAGCAAAACAGGAGATTCATCAAACTGGGCTGCCACAAATGGCTATTTTTGGCTTGATGGACTGTAATAGAGTTGACTTGAAGCAGTCATGGAGCAGTTGGAGGCAAGGCTGAAGCAACGGCTGATACAGGAAAAAAAGAACATTCGACTTCAAGAAAAACACCTTCCTTCTCAATGAACCTGCTTTTTCCCCTTGTGTCCGTGACAACCAGCTACCTGTGACAAGTGACGTGACCGCCAATGAGGGCATCGCTTCTCTGGCTATTCTCTCTAAGCAGCTATAAATACATCTCGCTCAGGTTGTTGACACTTACACAGCACAAGTCATGTCTTTGATATTATTGGTGGTGTTCATGTGGGATCCCTTATACAGTACTCATTTCAAGAGCGGCATGGCATCATCGCAGCAGAAGGGACAGATCCCCACCCCACTGTATAACTGTGTATTGGTTCTTAATTTTCCAGCATTCATGGTCGGATTAAAGCTTTATGGCATATTCTGTCACTCAGTCTTTGCATTGGGGGTGAAGCCCACAAGATCCATCAAAAAGATCCTAACACGAGTCAGAAGGAGATAATACATCCTCTGGTGACAACACAAAGGGACAACTTGTCCTAGAACTTGGGACAACTTGTCTGACACAAGCCCTAGTACTCATGTTGCAGTGGTTCCTTTGTGTTTTTGGAGATTTGACAAGGCAAGGAAGAGTCGACTCAGGCATAGAGTCGATAGAGTCTTCGTCCGTCTTTGCTTGTAATTCTATCAGGTCTATGTTTGGCCCTACTATATCCCCAAATAATGAAGTTGGGCATTCCTGATGAGCCCAGCAGAGTTGGTCAGTCAGCTCCACTTACCAAATCTAGAAGTGTGCTTCAGCAGCAACAGGTCATGGCTCGGCATCTCAATGTGAGTGACATATACATGAAGGAATACCTTGCATGCACTTAGGCTGCAATCCTATTCATACTTACCTGGGAGAAAGTTCCATTAAACTCAGTGGGGCCTACTTCTGAGTAGATACACATAGGATTGCACTGTTAATGGAATCAATATGAGATTTCTATCTGCAGTGCTTTGATTACAATATTGCCCAAAACAGCAACAGCTGTGATGTAGCACTTTAGCTGCCTCCTTGCCCAACCAACACATAAAACCTTATCTCCACACCTTCTTTCCCAATTGTTAATTCTCTTTTATTCTATCTTGTCCCTTATCTTCATATTTATCTGACTAAAAACAGAAGACTGAAATTTCGATAATTGTATCCGGGACACAAGTTTGTAACAACTGACTTCTAATTTAATTATTAGAAGTCTCCTTATTTCCCAAAAGTTATGTACCACCTAAAGGGACCCACCTATCTGGGTTTTTCCAAAAATGTTTGTTCTAATTTTAGCTGTAATGAGTTTCCTTTTGTATTATAATTAATTGTTATTGTCATGCATAATGAAAAATCTTAATTACGTACTGAAAAAGCCAAAGGTCAGTGCTTGTACCACTGCCACTTAATCTGGATCTGCAGAGGCCATCCTGGAACCATCAATGGGGCTATCCTGGAAAAAATAGCTTGGAGAATATTTGGAAAGAAGAAGGTTTATCAGGGAATCTGTCTTTTCGCAAGGTTGGGGACTTGAGTCACGGGACTCGTTCTCAAGTTTGACTTAAGTCGCTGCTGTGACTTGACTCAGACTTGACTCGGGTCCCACAAGCAACTGACTTGAACCTGACCCTTTTTCAGTCAAGTTGTGATTCAAGTCACCAGGGGGCGATAGGGAGTTAAAAAGATTTTTTAAAAATCTTGTTTTTACCTTTGGGTGCCTTTGTATGCTAAACTGCTGTGTTTTCTTGCTTTACAAAGAGAAATCACGCTTCAGGAGGCACTTCCTGGTTGCGCAATTCCCCCTCCCTTCAGGTCGCCCCAGAATGCATTGCGTGACTCGAAATGAGACTCGAGACTCAAACATTTTGTGCAAAGACTTGGGACTCAACTCGAGACTTGGAGCCAGAGACTTTTCCACATCACTATCTTTTCGTAAGGACCAAGTAGTCACCCATCTGGGTGTCTGTCTGGGTCATTTTACAAGACAAGAAGAGTCATCTAAAGAACTGACTTCTTCCCCCCCCACAGCAGTACATTTCATAAAACTCTGTTGAGTTAGCCTACATCTGCCAATCTCCATTGTTAATGAACTATGATTAGAATAAAATCTAAAAGACATAAATCAAAATCTCCTAAATCTCTTTTTCTGCCAAGACACATAAATGTTTCCTATCTTCCATCAAATTATTTTAATTACAGCTGCTGAGCATCACCATTATTTTTAGACAGGCTGCCTCTGCTACCATTATGCAATGTAGGCTCCGTGTTCTTTAGTGTTATGTTCGCTCATATTATTACCTTGTGTTATATTATGGAAAGCGCCTCTTACAGACGACCAGGACTCAAAACGTCTTCTCTTGTACCTGCCTCAAATATTGCTATATAGCAACTGCTTTTCTGGTGCAAACGTACGCCCGGCTTCACCTTTGTACAGTAGGTTTCATTCCCTGGTCATGGGGCAGTTGTGTGGCATGTAAAAATGCCATATAAAGCATACAGACATACATAAGCCCCTCAAGTTACAGATGTCGGATTTATGGATGGCTGTGTTGGCACTTTCACAGAGGCACAGTACATCCTTTGCTGGTGCTTCCATGCAGGTGTGATAGCACTGGGCCAACAAGGACCGGCTGTTCCAACCTATGGCAGTTTCAAGTTATGAACAGACCTCCAGAACCTAACCTCTCCATAAGTAAAGGACTTGTGGCCCAATCCTATCTTCTGCCAGCCCATAACACACAGTGCTGCTGATGGTGAAAGGTACGTAGAATTTTTTTTTACTCACCTCACTGTAGGTTGCCTGGTCTCCAATGGGTCTTCTTGGACCAAATGCCAGCTATTTAGCTGGCATAAGTGTGAGGAGATTCAGGGGGCATGTTGGGCTGGGAAAAGGGTGATAGGATCTTGGAGTGCACCGCTACTTCCAAGATTCTCCCCTTCCTGCCCCCAAAGTGCCTCCGGCTCAGCCTCTGCCCCAAACCACCCACAATCCTCCCCTGTTCCATCCCCCAACTACTGACAGCAGTATGGGATGGAGGAGGTTCAGCGGTCAATGTCGCCCACACGCAGCCTCCAGCCATTTGCCCTTTTGTGCCATCGTTCCAGAACATACGTTGATGGATTGCGTAATCCATTAGCATAAGCCATGGATAGGTTTGGGCTGTCTGTGTACTTCAGAAAAATGCAGAATATCTGCTTGACCTGGCTCCACTATGTGTGACTTGGATCCACTGTGAAACAAGGGGTTTTGGAATTATCCAGTTTTTTTTAAAAAAGGTAAATCCTGTGATGGGAAAACATTAGGCACAATGAAATGCTAGCATAAGCGAGGGGTTCTCAATCCTGGCGCAGTCACCACCCACCTTGCCTTCCAGCAGTGATGTCGCAACCCACCTCCTGAAGCTGCTCCAGGATCTGCACAGTCTTCGGAGGCTCCTGATGCAACCAGAAGTCGCATCGGCAAAAACGGAAGTGACCCGGAAGTCACTTTCGAAGGTCTGCGGAGGCCATCCAGGGCCGGAAGCAGCTGCAGGAGGTGAGTTGTGACCTAGGTGTGGCCTCCAGTTGCTTCCGTTTGGCTCCAATTTGGCAAGGGTGGGCGGGAGCGCCCACTTCCACATTGGGCCACAACCCACAGTTTGAGAAGCCCTGGCATAAGCAATTAACAGCTCAGGCCTGTGCATATATACTCATACATAAGTGCCAATGGATACAATGGGCGCAACTAGACAAGTTGATGGGGGATCCATGATAAAATAGTAAATGCAGCCATGGAATGGGGGGGGGGCATTCCAATCAGGACTGTGGCACTGGAGCAGGGGCGATGGAGAACCTTTCCCCTGCGGTGTTTCTTTTTATGAAACTTGTCTGCTTTGCCTAGCAGAGCAAATAGCAGTTGGGGGGGAGGTGATTTCAACTAAGAAAATGGCACAGGAGGAAGGGTTACTACCCCCCCCCTCCCAGCACCAGGGCTCAACTCTGAATTGGGTCCCAGTAGCTGCACTTACCATTTAAGAAAATCAGTCGAGAATCAATTGAGGATCTTCCAACCTTTTGTTTAGTTTAGCCCTTAGATACCAGCTGCATGTTTCATGTAGAAAGCAGCCTCGCTCCGACAGTTGCCCCGCCCCAGAGATAGAAAAAGAAAACTGGAGGGGATCACCTTTCTCCATTGTTTATCTATGCTTACTGCTCCTTATTAAGCAGCTAATTTTCCAGCTGAGATTGGGAGGGGGGAAAGCCAGGACAATTAGCTGCTACGAAGAGAAAAGATGAACATAGATAAACAATGGAAAGTTCAGAGCTAGCAGTTCTACAATTACGTCTGCTTTTCCCCAGGAGAGCCTTCAGAATTCTTAATAGTTAGTACCAATGGCTACTTTTTCATGTGATGTCTGTAATGTGTATTCAGGATCTTCTTAGAATTGCAGTTTGACAGCGCAATACTATGCATGTAAACAGAGGTTAAATCCACTGTGATCAATGGGGCTTACTCCCTAGTAAGTTTGTTTAGAATTGCAGGCTTCATGTCTGGCTTAAATACATATGGTTTGTAGCTACTTCCTATTGGGTTTAACACTGTGTCTTGGCCTCTTTTTCTTTTTCTAACACTTATAAAATGAAAGTCAATGATTCCATCTATTTAGGGGTTATTTTGAGGTGGAAAAAAATGACAAAGCATGTTGAAAATGGAAAATGTTATTTATGTAATAACATTTTTTCCTGCATTGTTCTTGTGATGTTTATTTTGCTTTTTTTTGTAACATACAATATATCAGTGATTAGAATAACAGAGAGCTCAGGGAGGTGTACACTGATCTCCCCACCCCCATTTTATTCTCACAACAATCCTGTGAGGTAGGTTAGGTTGAGAGACCGTGACTGGCCCAAGGTAATTATCTATAGGCCTAACTGTCATCTGTGTGTGTCATCTCATGTCAACTATGTCATCTCATGAGCTTCATGGGATTTGAACTCAGTTCTCCCTAGTCCTCGTCTGATCTTCTAATCATTACGTTACTGACTGAAATAAATCTCATGGGTCATGGATAGGCAATAGATATGAGATAGACGCAAAGACCATGAACACATGAATGTGTGCAGAGCTTTAGCAACAGATATTATATAGCAACGTATGGTGTCTAACCTCTTTTTCTTTTTCTTTTTCTTTTATTCTGTTGTACAACTCAAGGTCTGGAGAAAGTTTGGAGAAGTATTCTTTTAAAAAAAGGGAAGCTAAGACTGTGAGGATTTTGCAGGAGCTACTGCACTGTGAATTACATTCAATATCCCATGTTCCATGATAGCATTGCACATTCTTAAACTTACTGATCTTATCCTTTATAAGGTAAAGGTAAAGGTGTCCCTTGACATTTAAGCCCAGTTATGTCCGACTCTGGGGTGCGTTTCTCATCCCCATTATGAAGCCGAAGAGCCAGCGCTGTCCAAAGACGCTTCCGTGGTCATGTGACCGGCATGACAAGATGGAACGCTATTTACCTTCCCTCAAGCAGTACCTATTTATTTACTTGCATTAACATGCATTTGATCTGCTAGGTTGACAGGAGCTGGGCCAAGCAACGAGAGCTCACCACGTCGCGCGGATTTGAACTGCCGACCTTTCGATCAACAGCTCATGGTTCAGTGGTTTAACCCACTGCACCACCCTGCGGCTCCATCCTTTACTAAAGGAATACCTATATCAGCCAGGATTTAAACAGCTCATTGAAGGCCATGCAGGGGGCCTGTGCTAGGTTAGTTATTTTCTGCCTTTCTTTCTTTGGACAGCTGACCCCTCTTGCAATATCACAACTGCTTTTGAAACTCCTCCTGGGGCTAAAAGCAGTGTGCCATGCAGCAGGCCCCCTTCCCCCCCCCCCCCAGCTGTTTGAGCAAATGAGCATCTTGGTTCTTTGGATCCTGGCCATTGTTCATATTGTTTCGTATGGGACCAGACTACAGCAAGTTAGGCCTTAATTTTGTCTTTCTTTTCAAGGACGTAAGAGCAACCCAAGACCCAATTGACAAGTTCGCTTCCATGTGTGGGTGCCTGCCAGGCTTTGCCTCTGACTTCTCTACATCTCCTGGTACCATTGCCTTCAAGTGGCCGTGCGACGTGGTGTCCTTGCAATACGTGTTCTCCAGCTCCTGCTGGTGGTAGCCAAAAACACTGTGCACAAAGATGTCATGTCACATGTCTGCTTTAACAAAATGTCACCAGGAGACAAGGGGAGGAGGGATGGGTTGACAGCCCGGTATTTAATGTGCAGTTTGGGCTTGAAAACCTTTAACATTTGACTCACAGCTCACTGAAATGAGTGGTACTTTGCTTGTGTATCTGCACACTTTTGAGAGTTCCTGAAATACTTGTCATTTAGAACATGACAATAGCAAGAGTTTTCTGAAAGAAACAGGCAAAGTGACTTATCAGGGAAGAATTTGTATTGCTTCGGTGAAAGCCAAATTACAATAGCTGACAAAACATGAATGTTTAATCATAGTGGATTAGAACGCTCACCAGGCATTCGAAGGAATTTATCGTTATTCAACATTTCAGCTTGTGATCTTTTAACACGTCTCGGGGGAGTTGGTTTTTTCTTGGTGCTCCAGAGGAAAACCAGGCACACGAAAAGGTTAAACGATGGGAACTTTGTTCATAATGCAACCAACAGCTTTCCATCCTGTTTGACTACATCGCCGAACAAACTTGCACCACTCCTACGCCTCCCTGCTATTGTGTCACCTAGAAAATACATATCCTCCCTCGCATCTGATACAATTGTTTCCTTGTAGAACAACCTCCTTTAGATAAAGTTAAAAGGCTGCTGATTTCTCCATGACTCATCCTGTCTTGTCAGCCATGAACTATATTTCAAATGTTTGCTGTACCTTTTCATCTGGCTTCAGCTGCAGTCATGATCCCGTTTAAAAGTCAATCCAAAAACTACAACTGAGTTCAGATGAATCAGGATTTCATTCAGGATTCTTCAAGTCAAAAACCGACGATAATAACACATATGCTTTTGAACAGGAGGTTGCTGCTTTGCATTGCAATCCTAAACTCATTTATGCAACCTTACAACATGCTCCAGACGCCAGGGTCACCCCTTCCCTGTGCCGTCTGGCCTGCATCTGGGCAGGGCGATCCACCCAGATCCCAGCAGGGCTATTGTGCTATTGCAAGTTATCCAACAGACATCCAAGTACCGCCCCCCGCCACTTCCCTTCCTACTACACTGGCTGTGATTGGCCACCAAATATAGTCTCTATCCTATGCTCTGCCATGAGGGGGGCTGGGTGGGCGGGGCAGCAAAGTGACAGGAGTTGCACTTTTCTGCTATTTTTCCCTTCCCCATTGTTCCCTATGAAGTTCCTACGCCAGGATGGTCATTGGTATAACATTTTTTTATAGCATTGGGGCTGTGCCCCTCATCTGAAATGGGATTAGGATCTGGCATACATTGACTCCTCTTCATCCCTCCCATGTACCTCCCATGATCGTCTCACATCATTCTTTCTTTCTAGTGTTGTGTTGGCATCTGTGGCACATCCATTGGTGGGGGGGACTTCAACACCAGCGGGGCTGTTCTGGTGTTCAGGGCAGTACGCCGGTGTATCTTGAGGATAGGTGTATTGGTAATGGCATACATTTCTCTAACACTAATGCTCACCTCTGAGAAACTATAAGCTACTAGGGACTCAAGCAGACCAATTACCATACCTTTCATTGTCTTTTCTTACTCCAATAGATACATTCAAGATTCCATGGCTCAATGTTATTTAATGATAGCAGCAAAGACAGGAGTTCCTTTTGTGTGTGTGTGTGTGTGTGTGTGTGTGTGTGTGTGTGTGTGTGTGTGTGTGTGTGTGTGTGTGTGTGTGTGTTCAGACTGAACCAACTTTCTTTTTTCCCTTTGTATCCACCTCTTGATCTCCAGCTGCCTTTCTCTCTGCCCTGTATTTCCATGCAAGACCCCCATTGTTTTTGTTTTTGTTAGTGGCCCCTTTTTGCTTCCAAACTGCTTGGCACAGGGTGACAGTTTTTGCTTTTAGAGGGAACAATGATGATATTGTGGCCATCACTGACCCCCAATATTTTCTGTATGGAGTTATATCACCATGTTACAGACCCTTTCACCTTTCACTCAAGTGACATATTTTTCACATGAAGCTGGAGTCTGTCAAAGACATTTGATTGATCTTTAAAAATCTTTGACTCGGTTGTGGTCCATCTGACTCCAGTGCGGTGTTAGTAAAGTGCTTTCTCCAAGCATAGTAGAAGGCTTAAAAAAATACCCACTGTTATTTTGTATTGCTTTCATAAGCCCCCTTTGTGAAACACATTTGCTGATTCAGAGTTAAGCCCCAATCCTATCCCACTACCATTAACAACAATGCAGCCACGTTGATGAAGCGCACTCTGCATCCAATAATGGTGGTGGTGGTGGGGACAATCCAGAGGTAAGTAAAATATTTTCTACTCACCTCTGCATAGGCCTTGTTGTGACCTATGGGTCTCCTAGGACTTGCACCAGCTATATAGCTGGCATAGGTCCGAGGAGAGAAAAGGGGTGGGTTTGAAAAGAGGGGATCCTGGAGCATGCTGGTGCCACCAGAATTCACTCCTCACCCCTCCCATCTCCACTCCCAAACTCCGCTGCCCTCCCCCTCCCCACCCATGACATGCCCCTGCCACTGACTTACCGGAGTCAGCCCAACCTGGGCTCCATGGTAGTGGGGGTACAAGCAGCAGCTGCACCTGGCCCGGCAGTGGCTGTGACTGGCCCAGCAGTGACAAAATGTTTGCACTGTTGCTGGGCCTTTTATGACAGTGGAATGCTCATTCTGCTATCACGGCCGTCCAGCTGCAATCCTAGGCGCACTTACCTGGGAGTAAGTCTTGTTTAGTTCAGTGGGACTCACTTCTGAACATAGTATTGGACTGTGCAGGCCAAAAAATTCCACCTTCACAGCAAATATGGATGAACTTTCCATAATATGTTCAAAACGAATGATGGACATCGCTCTTGAAATATGAACAGTCCATAAAAATTATGAATGGAGGGCAATTATAATACCTTGTGTTGGATGGGATAGTTGTGCAGGAGCTTTCCATCAGTAAGCTAAGCCTTTCACAACATGTTCACTAATTATCTATTTTACAAGGGAAGGCTGAGGAATATGGTTTGGCTGCTAGAATAATAGAGAAACATGCATTATAAAGATGATGTATTTAGCCTCCAGGAGCTACGCCCTTCATCAGAATGAAAGTCTTTGCTACTCAATCAGCAGAATTAGATTTGATTCAACTCTAAGGGAGAAAGGGTGGGGGCAAAGACACTTGCCTATCTTCAGAGTTCAAGCAAAGACTTTTGCACTGAAGCTGCCAAGATGGGAGGTGGATTACAAATGGAGGAGTTGAATGTAGAGGAAGACATAAGAACATAAGAACATAAGAAGAGCCCTGCTGGATCAGGCCAAAAGCCCATCTAGTCCAGCTTCCTGTGTCACACAGTGGCCCCACCAGATGCCTCAGGGAGCACACGAGACAACAAGATACCTGTGTCCAGTCGCCACTCCCTTGCACCTGGCACAGAGAAAACCCACTTCTAAAAAAAAAAAAAAAAAACTATGCAACACACATGCGCACGCATACGCACACACGCACACACACAGTCATGTGGCTCTAATTGCTTTAAAGATTATTTATTTTTCTTTTTTTCTTTTTTTGAAAAATAGCTTGCAGCTTTTAAAACATATTTTTCAAAGAAGGAGCTGGAAGGCATCATATAAAAGCAAGCTGGGATACGCTTTTCGAATAGGCTGAAATAATTAATGTGGGAATGGTTCTGCTCGGGTTTCTCGTTCGTTCTTTTCTTAATGGACTAAAATACATTATGTTCTTGCTTTTATAAATAGGATAATTTGTTATGCAGAAGTAGTGGTTTCTTTAATCTCGGAATGATCCAAATACTCGTGGTATTTTGGAATCTGTAGGGTAGGAAAGCTCATTCATGGTTTGGGGTTGACAGCTTCGCTTCATCTGACTCTAATGTTGGAGCCAGATCTAGTTCAGATCTTGCCCCACTTAGAGTTTGCCATCCCATCCCAGACCTCTCCCACTGCTGCAACTTCCAGAGTGTGGCTTCCCATAAATTTACAGCCATTTCATCAACAGCATTATTTATATTCATCTTTGCGCCTGCTCTCTCTCTGTCTCTGTCTCTCTCTGTACATAAGAACATAAGAAGAGCCCTGCTGGATCAGGCCAAAGGCCCATCTAGTCCAGCTTCCTGTATCACACAGTGGCCCCACCAGATGCCTCAGGGAGCACACAGCCAACAAGATAACCTGTTTCCTGTTGTCACTCCCTTGCACCTGGCACAGAGAAAACCCACTTCTAAAACCAGGAGGTTGCTTATGGCTTGTAACTTTGGATGGTCTTTTCCTCCATGAATCTATCCAAACCCCTTTTAAAGGCATCTAGGCCAGGTGCCATCACCACATCCTGTGGCAAGGAGTTCCATAGATGAACTACACGCTGGGTAAAGAAATACTGTATTTTCTTTTGTATTTTCTGTTGCTTCCACAAATATCATACAGATGTCAACCAGCAGACAATTAATAAAAAAAAATTACAGGATTTTGCCTCACATTCATTACTTTATTAATTTAATTTAATAATGGATCAGTCATAGTCCCAACAGCATTGGACCCTTTCTTATAGTATGCCAGTATGGAAGCCAGTGCAGTTTTCTCCTTCTCGTGATGCCAGGGTAACATGAGAAATTCCAGGTCATGGAGGAGGAGCCCCCAATCAGCTATTCTCCACATTAGTTTTGTCCCAGTTTCTGGAAAGGTTGAGGCTCATGTTGGGAGTAGCCTTACAGCCTAATCCTATCCTTCCCCTCCTGCTGGTGCAGCTGCGCCAAAAACGTGCGCACTGTATCCAGCGGGGGGGGGGGAGATCGGGAGACTTCAGAAGGGAAGGTAATCCCTTTACCCCTGCATAAGCTTCCCGCTCCACAGTGGATCTCCTAGGACCTGTGCTAGCGATTTTGCTAGCACAAGTCCAAGGAGAGAAAGGGGGCATGGAGGTTGCCGAAAAGGGGGATAGGATCTGGTGCACACTATCACTGCTGGATCCACCCCCTCCTGCAGCTTCCCCACCCCCAGCCTCCCCACCCCTCCCTGCCCAGTTTTGCCCCCTCCCTGCCCTGTTTCACCCTCCCCTGCCACCTTACCTCCTTCAGTGGGCAGCCGGGGATCTGCTGGCATGGGCGCATTGGTGTTCCGGCAGCGCACTACTTCGCACACTGCTGGAAATCACATTACGGCTGCTTTACAGCAGCCTGTGCTGACGGAACGAGCATTCCGCCAGCGCTTACAGCCCATAGGATTGGGCTGCTAGTGTAGCCTCCTCCAAGGGTTCTCATGTTACCCCAGCGAAATGGAAGGGCCACGAGGCAGCAACTCTTACACTCCCAGCATAATGTCAGAAGGGGAGTAATTTTTGCCCAAGAAGGCTTCCATAGGAAGCTGCCTTCTCATGAGTCAGACCCTTGTGAGTCAGACCTTTGGTCTATCTTTCTCAGTATTGTCTGGCTGGCAGCAGCTCTCCAGGGTTTCAGATAGGAGGCTTTCCCCGCCACCAAATTATCCTAAATGAAACCATCCGTTTCATTCATTCATATATATATGCGCAAATATGGTTGACACTGGAGATGAATATGTCAGCCCATCGCTGTGTAAATATAACTCATTTATCTGCATGATCTAAAAGTGCTCTCAAATGGATTATAAAGAAACCTCTGATAAACAGGAGAGCTGTTTATATATAGGGCTTTGGTGTCATAAACATGCAGAATGAGTCATCGAATCATGCACCGGATAACAAGTGCCATTGTCTCCCACTCTGGGCTCATGCAGACTTCCCGCTTTCACTATCTTCTCCTTTTCTAAACCTCTCATTGTCCATTAGACTTTTAATGTGGTGACATTTTATCAGGCCAGGAAAGCCCAGAGAGAGCATGTATTGAGGTGAGCAGGCTGAAGTGCGAGTCTTGGCATTATTTAGTCAACTGCAGAGTGTTGTTCTTGGCAGGGAAGCCAATGCTCATTCAGGAGGCAAGCCGATGTTCCCTTGGCTCTGCGCAAGGTTGTGTATGCAAACAGAAACAATCCAGAGCAAGTTATATGCAGGCTCTTAATGTTTCTTTCTTCAGGCATCTTTCATTATTCAGTATTTTTTCCTTGCTTAACAACAAACTACCAGTAGCATAACAAGACAGGTACACTTGTTTGTAAACGATGCTCTCCCGATGGACCTTATAATGCTTTGTATCTCGACGCAGCTTTCCGGATTCTTATGGTTTGGGCAAACCATTCATAACATAAGACAAGATTCAAATTATTAGTATGGATTATGATAAACAAAAAGGGTCCTGATCCGAAATAATGGTCAAGCTATAGAATATTCATGCAAGAAGCTCTTAAGGCTTTAATGAATTCGAAGTAACTAGCCCTCATGCTCACAGATAAACAGCCCATTCATATCCTTCCCCGGCATAGGCTGTGCAGCGTGGGCCACACGGCCCACATTATATCCTATTCAGGGAAGGAGGTGGCTGGAGGTCTACTCAGGGTAAGCGGCATTTGCCCGCTTGCCCCGGGTAAACCCCCAGCCACCGCAGTGGGGCTACTTGAATCCCCGTCAGTTCTTTAGCCGGCAAACTAAGAAGCCCCATGTCAGGGCTCGAGACCTGGGAGGGAGGATAGGAGACAGCGTCTGATGAGAATGCCGACCCCACCCCCTCCCAGTTCTGACCTGACCACTCCCCGCCCTCCTCCCACCTCGTTACGCTCCCCAGTCCTTGCGCCGCTTGGAGCAGGCCTTGCCTGTTCCACGGCGCAGTCCTGCAGGCCCGACGTCGGAGGGATGGAGCTGGCCATCCTGCCAGCGGTACCTCCTCTCTGGGTGTCACAAAGCACTTTACAGCGCGTTTGGAACACCCAGGAGGACAATAGGATTGCACTGAAAGTCTTGAATAATTTAGCAGGGCATGGCCAGGGATGAGGCTGTAGCTCAGTGATAAAGTAGGTGTTTGGAATACAGCAGAGCCCACATTCAATCCCTGGTATCTCAACGTAGGGTTGGGAAAAACACCAGTCAGAGACCTTAACTATGTAGCATAATGGCATCATCCTCTTCACGGCAAGATCCTGCAGTGTGGTGGGATAATCCATCTAGGAAAGAAACAGCTTCCAGGAGAGGAATGGAACTACAGCAGCAGCAGCAGCCAGGAAAAATGGTGGTACTAATAGGATTTTAAAATGACTGTATGCACAATCTAAGCATTTTTCAGGAAAAATGTCTTCCCCATTGAAACTGGAAATTTCTACCTGAACATTAAAATAGCATATTATTCAGGACAGCTCTAATCCTGACCAGGCATCTTACAAATATCATAAAACAACTTCACATCCTTTTTAAGAGATGAGCCCAGAAGGCCTCACAGTGAGACTGGCCACGTGAGAGAACAGGTGGAAACAGTTTCACCTTGGTCGTAGAGATCTTTGTGGGTGTCTGAACCTGTATTATCTATGTAGGTGACTTAAAACACCTGGGCCCAGATGAACTAGTAACCACAAGCTTGAACCTTTGTGAGGGAATTGATTGCCTTCACAGTTTCTTTTTCATTCAAACCTTTGTGAGGTTGCTTGTTTTGGGGTGCACATTTAAGCCATTGCAAAGTGACACCTCATGTCAGCACTTTTTCTGCAATTTAAAACGTCTACTACCCATTTACCCATTTGACTACAACTCTCCATAAATGCCAAAGTTCAGAACTCTTGTACGATTTTAATTTGATACGAGAACAACGGATTTTAAAGCCGCTCTCTATAAAGCTACTGCAACAGACAACATTACTGGAAAATGTCGGTGCCTCTCCATTGTGAAATGGGCCAGAATGAATGTGGTCCTCTTCACACACCACTTCTCCCCTCGGATAGTCCAATCCGCAACCTGTTTCAGCTGAGCATAAGAGCCAAATCCTTTATTTCATTTTTACTATTAGCCACAGAAATCTACTTCAGCAGGCTACGCGGGCAGTGGCGTATTAATTTCGCCAGCCAGCAATTGTCTCAACATGCCTGGTTATGGTATAGTAATAGAATCATTAGCTCCTATTCCAAAGTGGCAGGGTTTGACAGGGGTTCTACAATCAAGGATGATTCTGGTGTCAACTAACTGTGACACTCCATCAAACCTTGCATCCTTAATGTCATGGAGAGTTACATCCCTTCATGGGTGATAAAGCATGGGCTTTCTGACAAGCCCTGGTTTTAACTGTCCTCATTGGCCTCATGAGGCTCATGTTACTTCATTGTTTTATAACCTAAATTGTCTTACACTGGAAATGAGGGTTCATTTGAAGATTTTATTGTTAACCTTTAAGGGCTTTGGAGTTCTTAATCTGCTCTATCTACAAGAGTTAAGTGAAGTTTATGCTCCAAATCATAATCTAACTCCAGTTATAGATTTCTGCATGCATGCTCTCCGGCTGGCCTGATAGCCTTTCTAAATGCCTGATAGCCATTGTAAACTTTGTTCAGGTGTCAGCATCTGCAGAGATGCTTCAAAGATCTCAGATCTGAAAATGAGATACATTTTGAATGTGTGCATATGCGCGCGGCGTGCGTGTGCACTTTTTATTTGAGTCTTCGAATGCTCATTCATGAGTTGAAGGATGGATGTACACATTTTTTAAAGGTGCAGGGTACAACTTTGCTGGGACTATATAATTTTAGAATGCAGATGGGGAAATTACCTCCGAATGTCTCTATGTATAGAATATTAACACATTAAAGAAAAAAGATAGGCTAGAATAATTCTCTTTAACATGCTAGCTTTCCACAAGCAAGGTATTTCTAATATTAGGTAAAGGTAAAGGTGACCCCTGACAATTAAGTCCAGTCGTGTCCGACTCTAGGGTGTGGTGCTCATCCCCATTTCAAAGCCGAAGAGCCAGCGTTGTCCGAAGACACCTCCATGGTCATGTGGCCGGCATGACTCTCCTTGCCGCAGCGCGTAGCATGCGGCTGGAACATGGAGCGCTGTTTACCTTCTCGTAAGCGGTACCTATTTATCTACTCGCATTAACATGCTTTGGAACTGCTAGGTTGGCAGGAGCTGGCCAAGCAATGAGAGCTCACCCCGTCGCCAACTTTCGATCGACAGCTCATGGTTCAGCGGTTTAATCATGCAACCCCTCCCTTCATTCCAACTAACACAATTGCAAGATGGCATTCCTTGCATTTTCTTCTGAATGTGTGGATCAACTCGGGAAGTCAAGGGCACATAGAAAGACATTCTGGTTGCTTGCTTGTTCGTTCTGCAACTCTCTTGCTTCTGAGGCACAAATGTGGGAATATTAAAATAACCACTTTCTCTAAAGCACAAGAACTTTTTGTCTGGGCAAGAATTCTGTGGCCCTGGGCTAAGCAGGGGGTGTTTTAAATGGGAGATGGACAGCCCGATCCTGTGCAACTTTGTGCAGCTGGCTTAAAGGGTCGGCTGCTGTGTCCTAGACCCATTGTGGGCCACGCTGGCACAGCCCTGGCACACCTTGGGAGAAGGGGATTTCGTCCCCTTCCCCCGGTGTAAGCGGCACGGGCTGCAATGAGCCTCCTCAGATGTGTGCCAGCTCTTTAGCTGACACACAACTGGGGAGGCCGTGTAAGGCCAGCCTGGGCTGCGATGGGGCATAGGATATCAGCGCAACTCAGTGCTGATGTCCCTGCCCCCTCCCAGCCCAAGCTGCCCCCTTCCAAGCTTCTGTGATCACAGAAAAGGTTGTGGATGCTAATGAAGCCTCCATGTGTGGAAACAGTATACCTCTGACTACTAGATGCGGAGGACAAATTATAGTGGGGCTGCTATCTTCGTGCTCTGCTTGTAAGCTGTGCAGAGCATCTGAATTAGACAGCCCTGTGGTTCTATCAGAGATCTTCCGTTCTCTTGTGCAAAGCCATTTCCCTCCTCCCTTGGAAACGTGTCAAAATTCAAGTAATATCTTTCAGAAATGAAGCAAGACCTTTATTTGACTTCTGATAACTGGAGGTAAGCAGGTTAGGGTTGGAGTCTTAACATCACTCATGTCTTTCATCTTTGAAAAAAACACAACCTGTTTTTGATATACGCGTATGTGTGATTTTTATCATTCTTGTTGACTGTTCCAACCACACTGTGGAATGGGGCATACTAAACTATTAAATAAAACAAATAGACACTTCCTTGTTTCTGATTTTCAGCCCACCTCATCCTGCTCCTCAAGATTCAGACGGCTAACAGAGTCTTTGATCTTTAGTACTGTCAACTGGCCTTCATACAGGGTAACTTTACACTTGCAGTGGTTGAAAAGGGCTTCTTCCGCTTTGTCACATTATTCTCATGCTTTGAAAGCAGCCCACCTTTTCCATTGATCATTAGTTGACCTTTTGATTGGAATCCAAAATAACCGAAGTGCTACTTGCTTCCATTCACATGGTGCTAGCTCCTTCAGCGGACCTCATCGCCGGTCGGGACTGAGGTAAAAGAATGCCGCAAGCTCCCTCAATCCCCCTCAGTTCCGCCCCAGCAACATGGCAGCCAATCGGCTGCCTTACTTTTCCCCACCTCTGCCTGGAGTGCAGGGGAGGGGCCGGACAATCCCTGGTGACCTCCCAAAGGCGGCCACCGCCTTTCTGCTCCAGAACCCGTGGAGTGAACCCGTGGAGTGAACCCGTGGAGTGAACCCGTGGGGACCAGCTGAAATTGGCCAAGCAGGCGGTTCGATGGGCATTGGATAGCATGGGATATGCATGGGACACCCCCAGGCCATCTGCTGCCTTTGCCAAGCCAGCACCTGAGATGACCGTTTGATGTGGCCCCATTGCCATACCACTCTGCCCCAGAGCCTGCCGAGTCATCTGAGAAAGGACAAGGAGGAGACGATAGCTTTCCTCCTGCTGCTCCGGCTGAGTCTTGGGTGGCAGATGCTTCAGCAGTCACTGCTTCCTCTTTTGATGCATCCCCCAGATCCTGTGGAGTGAGTGGGAAAAGAGGTGCCAGTGGGGACCAGCCGAGGCTGGGTGAGCAGTTGGGTAAATGAGTGGCGGGCAGGGCAGAGTGTGTGCAGGACACCCCCTGCCAGCCCACCACCTGAGATGGCTGCCTCAGCTGGCCTCACAGGTATGGTTTTGTGCCTTGATCTTGATCAAATTGAACTTGATCAAATTGAAAATAACATTTAAAAATTCAGGACACTCTCCCCCCCCCCCCCAATAATCTTGCCCTTATTGTTGGATCAGCAGCACACAAGGAGGAAAGTACAGGGTGCAGGAAACGGAGAGCTGTTCAGTCTTCCTTCTTCAAAAATAAATAAATGAACCGTGCACTTCATCTAAGGTCACTTTGAGCAATCATTTTTCTAGGGTTGGTTGATACTTTGGAAGGTGACCTATCTTGTCTCAGGAGACGTACAGCAATAGAATGTCAATGAAGCATGGTTGCTACTATCAAATTCTATAAAACATTTACTTCGGCCACTGAAGTATGGGACTACTCCTCTTCCCCTAACAAAAATAGAAGTCTAGATACCAGTTTTTGTTGTGCTGTGGTCAAGCTTGGTAAACTGGGAGAATACTTTGGTAGGGTTGTGCAAAGACTGTTCCAAATTAACACGTGAATGAACACACTTTCAGCCTGGGCTCCTGTAGACATGAGCTCATCTAATCGGAGTCCTCTTTCCAAACTTGAAGCTGTGTTGAGGAAAAGAATCTAGCTCCAGAGCATAGAAAGACTGCAAACAGAGAGTAAAAAGGTAAAGGTGACCCCTGACAATTAAGTCTAGTCGTGTCCGACTCTAGGGTGTGGTGCTCATCCCCATTTCAAAGCCGAAGAGCCAGCGTTGTCCGAAGACACCTCCGTGGTCATGTGGCCGGCATGACTCTCCTTGCCGCAGCGCATAACATGCGGCTGGAACATGGAGCGCTGTTTACATGGAGCGGATTCGAACTGCCGACCTTTCGATCGACCGCTCATGGTTCAGCGGTTTAACCCACTGCGCCACCCGCTGGAAGGTGACAGAAAATAAAAACCCACGAACTACACAAGCCCTGGGGAGTGAGTGGGAAGGAGAGGAAGCGGCACTGGCTGCAGCTTCTGAGAGCCGTAGCCACAGAACTGCCACCACCTCTTTTTCCTGCTTGCGCCACAGGCTTTGGCAGCTCCTCAGCAACTGCTGCTCCTGGCTTTCAGCTGGCGGAAGCTGCAGGCACTGGCATCACTTTCACTTCCTGCTCACTCCCCAGAGCCTGCAGAGCAACGAGGAGGCAGCAGTGGCGATTTTGCAACTTTTGCAATTGACCGGAGAAGAGAAGGCGCCAGCCAAACCCAGCTGAGGCCACGCTAGTGGGTGATGGCCCAGCAGAGGTGGCAGGCTGGCACTGGGTGGGCTCAGTACAACCTCTACCAGTCTGTTCTGCACTATGTGCCTCTGAAGAGATGGCCGCTGTAACTGCTGTTGCTAGGTAACAGAATGGCGGAGTTATGACAAGGCTGAGGTGGAGGTGATAGGCCAGCATGGAGTGTGAGCAGAGCACTCCCCAGCAGTCCACCACCCCTGGCAGCCTGTTGCCTAATGAGTCACCAGCAGTGGAGGGAGACGGCTGTTTACCAGGCAGCTGTGGTTATTAGTCTGCAGCTCTTCTGGAAAGAGCAGCAGTGGTGGTAGCAAGAGCTGCCACTGCCAGATAATGGGGTCAAGGTGGAGGCAGGGCCAAGGGGAAGAGGACTCCTCCCTCTTCTCCAGCAGTGGCGAGTGCTGCCACCACCACCACACTTCTGAGAGGTGTTGCAGCCATGGTAGCTGGTGATGCTGCGTAGCAGAAGGCAGCAGAGTCATGGCAAGGTGGCTGTGGTGGGAGTGGTTGAGTACGGGACGCTCCCTACCCCAACCTGCTGCCTGAGGCTGCCATGGTAAGGCTGACAGTAGGGAGGGAAATTGCAGTCCAAGCACCACCTTGTGGCGAACAGGCAGAACTGCAGCCAGTTGTTTCAGAAGGAATGAAAAGCAAAATTGAAAAATTACATTGAAGACAGGCGGGTTGGGTGACTTTCCCCATGACTTTTTATCAAGGTGATAACATTGAAATTCCACTATGTTTTCTCCAACGTGAAAGTTTCATGTCGTCACTAGTTTATACAATCGCTTTTACAGGAAAATGTTGCCACAAGGCAGCATTTCCACATCCATTTCCTGTAGCCTGCTCCTCAGGGCAGCGAAATGAATATACAAATTGCACAAATTGGCTTTTTTGAGACTGTGTCTCAGTTCCACCATGCAGCACAGTAAAAAAGTCTCCCTGGTTCTCTGGTTTTCCTCTCGAATGAAATTGTTGACTCTTTTCTTTGGCCCTGGCCCATAATGCTTCATAGGCGGATGAATAAATAACAAATAAGCAGATTTATATGGAAACTCTTGCTCTTAGGAAAGAACAGGAACAGTCTTATTAAACAACAACACACCTATTTTTTCTGTGCATGCAAGCGAAATTCCTTTCGGCAAGGGCTGGCATCCAGCATAACATTAGTTATGCAAAAGGTCTATTGTACTCCACGCTGGCAGAACACTGGCTATAGCTGGGGTGGAATCCAGCCAGCTCCCCTGTCAGTTTGTATACCCTGTGACTTAGAACTGAGTAACCATTTTGCCTTCTGTAGCACAAAGGGATAGCACGTTTCCTTCCCCCATTAGAACGTTGTGTCTCTTGGAAGAGGCACCAAATACAAATCTAAATTACACCAAGGTATTTCATGATGTGATACAGCATTGGTTCTCAAACTTTTTTAGCATCGGGACCCACTTTTAAAAATGACACTCTATTGGGACCCACCTAGTTTTACGAGACGCTCAAACATTTATCTCCCTATATTTACACAAGCTTGCAAACTGCAGGAGCTCAGCTGCTTGCAGGGTAATTAGCAGCTATCTTGCAAATTGCAGGAGCTCAACTCTTTGAAGGGCAATTAGTAGCTATCTGATTTGTGAATAGCCTCAGGGCTTGTGGCAATTACTTATCTGATCTTTCCATCACCTGGGACCCACCAGAAATCAGGTCACGACCCACCAAGTGGGTCCCAACCCACAGTTTGAGAAACACTGTGACACAGGATTCCTACGATGGAAAGCCTTGCTGGCATCTTTTAAGTAAAATCAGAGCCTGTTTTCTGGAATTTTAATTGCCCAAACCATGCATGTGCCCAGAACACTCAATTGCCCCCAGATCTACGTCTCCTCTCTGAAGACAATTAAAGGAGTTGGGGAAGGGGTTAGGAATGAAACACCAAGCCACTAATACACATTTCTTCTGCTCCTGCATGGTGGGCCAAGGGGTCTTCAAAGTTGGTGCTATCAAGGGAAAAGCAGAAAGCATCTGTCAAGATTAGAGTGGAATTATGTTGTCTCTAAGGCCAAGTGAAGGGGATTATGAAACTATAGTGCAAATGGTCTGATCCTATCCTGGACTAGTCTGCATGGTGCAGGGATGCTGACGCAGCATGTGCAGCATCCTGTAGGCCAGCTAGGGACTGGGCTGGCTGGGTGAAGTATGTAAAGAACAAGTTTACTTACCTCCTTGGCCAACCCATGGTCCCCAATGGGACTCTGCAAAGTCACACCATCTCTTTTGCTGCTGTAGCCTTGAGGAACCTTCTGGAGCGTTTCTGGGCTGGGGGCTCCAGACATGAAGCATTCCGCTGCTGCTGAGATCTGCCCATCCTGCCCCTGATCCACTCCTGTGCTGATCCGTCTCTAAGTCAGAGGCGTCACTAAAGGGGGGCCAGGGGGATGCAATGCCCCAGCGGTCTCCTTCCGAGGAGTCTCGGTGGGATTTTAGCACTCTGGGGCTGCTTTTTTTTTTTTCTTTCCAGCCGGAGGGCTGCATTTGCAGCTGCGGAGCATAAACGTGCCGAAAATGGTGCGTTTTTCTGGCCCTCCTGCCCACTCCGAGTCTTAGAAGGCTTGAAATAAAGCCTTCTGGGAGTGCAGGGGGCAGGACGATTACGCAAAATGTGTCATCGCCCTCCCCTTGGGGCAGGCAAGCAACGCAACTGCTCTAAGCTGCCCCTGATTTGCCTCCACCACCAGCAGAGACCCAGTGGATCTGTGGGGCACTGTTGGCGGCATGTGGCCTTCTGGTTCTTGAACTGGGAGCAGCTCTCCACAGAACAGCAGTCTGCTGCAATGGCAGCCCGTGCCGTCACTAGTGGACCCCGCAGTCCACCAGCATACCGCATGGATAGGATTGGGTGATAAGGGGTCCATATCTGCTAGATCATACGTTTGCTATGAATATGCCTCAGACTCAGTCCTCAGCTGTCCAGTTAAAGGAGCTGAAGTAGCAAGGCTGGGAAAGCCCTCTGTCTCTTGAGAGAACCATTGCCAGTTGGAACAGATGGCTAGATGGACTAACTGGATAGGTCAACCCATAGATGGACTAACAGTCTCTCCCTGTACAAGGCAGCTTCTTATATTCCTTTACAAAGTACACCTAAATTGTGACCCTGATTTGTACCACCTTTCTGGGTCTCCACTTTCATCTTTCTCTATCACTCCCCTTTTGCTATCTTTTCTCCACTTTCTTCCCCTTCACTCCTCTTAAGGCAACAATTGTGATGTTGTGTCAACTTCCAGGGGGTAGGTTGTCTCTGAGAGTGAATGTCTAAAGTTAGGCCCACAGGTTAGTTGATATCCACCCCAAACTGTAATATTCTTCTGCTGTCTTCACAGGTATCTCAAATTTAAGTATAAAAACATGTTCTGCAAGCATTAACATCAGCCTGGAAAAAGGCTCACAGGAACATTATTGGTTTTTAGTGGTTCTCCAAATCTCCAGGTCTCATTCGTCTACAATATGAGCTCTGCTTTGCAGCACGTTGCTGCACAATATCTCGTAGAAGTTAAGAAGCATCTTCTCCCACACAATGTATTTCATTCTGGAATCTGGAGTTAGAAGTAAAAAGCTCAAGTCCCATAGATACACCCACCTATTGTCAGTTGGTCATCTATATTTATTTACAGATTTCACCAGATAATATACCTGTAATCCTTGGCAAACCCAACTCTCTAAATGATAACAAAATGAGCTTTTAATAAGATAAAGCTATTCTGAATCAATTTGTCAAGTTGTATTTTAGAAGGCTATCTAAGAGTTGGTTCCCTGCAGCCATTTTTCAGTCTTCACACACACACACACACACACACACACACACACACACACACACACACACACACACACACAGAGAGAGAGAGAGAGAGAGAGAGAGAGAGCGCCCTGGTCCAGCTGTGAGGTTGGTTGAAACTTTCACCTCAGATGATAGGCTGAGGCAGGAAGTAGATTTGTGGCAGGTGGACCCATACACCATGTCCATTTGCCACCTACCCTGGCCTGTAATCTGCCTGGTGCCCCCATCCTTTCTTCTCACTTCATCCTCCTCTGATCTCCAGCGCTGCTATTACTTCTTATAAAGTGGCAAGGGAAGAGAATGCTGGGAGTTGAGAGATTCCACATAATGAGATTTACTTCTGAGTAGACACACATAGGATTGTAGTGGTAGCGACCACCATCACATCTAGGGATGGCAACGTTCATAAGTTAATTATGCATTGTGAAAAACTTTTTTTTTTTGGTCTGTCAACCAACTTTTACTGGTTGGTCTGAGACAGTTCTAGTATAGCTTTTCTCCCCGACACTAAAACAAAACCCAAAACATTCAACCCAAATAACTACCCAATTTCTACAACTACCAAGATTTCACAACTGAAATGTGTCCAGATTTATCAAATTTTATTTAATTTTATTTATTTCTATTTGTCGCAGTAGATTAACGAGTAATTGAAAAACATCTTGTTAAAATTCAATTAAAATCTAATTAAACAGCTGACCTAGCTATCCATCTATCAGTTTAACCCCAGAGTCTGAATTTAATTTAATTATAATTATAATTTAATTTTACTAGTTGCAGTCTACTCCAAGCTTAGCTAGAAATTTAAAATAAATAAATGAATAGTATAATTTACTCCACTAACAAAATTAAGATTTTCTGGTGCAAAATGTGGAGACCAGAGGAGACAGCTGGATCCCATCTGTAATCAAGTGCTAGTAAAGTTTATTCTATTTATACTTCACAATTCCAGTTCTTTTAAAAATGGTAAGCTTAGGGTATAAAGTTTAATAAATAAATATGTTAATAAAGTTATGCACTTCTTAGCCCCATTGATTTCAATGGGAGGGATTTAAGTACATGCTTACATTAATAGGATTTAAAAGTAAGCTTTGCTGGATCATTTGCATACTTTATAATTCATACTCCTTTCCAATTTTATTCAACTCTAAATAGGCCCATAACTAGGTGGGGAGCCATATAAAAATTCTTTGTCCCTTGTATTGTACATAACTTTGTCCCGTTATAGTCTATGTTTTCCTTTTCAGTTTCTTACAATGAAATTGTCAAGGTAGATGTTTAGAAATGTTTAAAAATGTTTAGATCACTCAGCGATTATATTTTTTGGAATGCATTTTTTAAAGTACGCATGTTGATGGAGGCAAATAAATGGCCTGGATGCCTTTAAAAGGGGATTGGACAGATTTATGGAGGAAAAGTCCATCACAGGTTACAAGCCATAAGCAACCTCCTGGTCTTAGTAATAGGCTATCTCTTAATGCCAGGTGCAAGGGAGTGACAACAGGAAACAGGTTATGTTGTTGTCTTCTGAGGCATCTAGGGGGCTACTGTGAGATACAGGAAGCTGGACTAGATGGGCCTTTGGCCTGATCCAGCAGGGCTCTTCTTGTGTTCTTATGTTCTAACACTTTAGGGCTTGGAAGCAGGGGTGGCACTACTAGGAGCACACACCCACACCATACTGACGTACTGGCTGCCTCCTCTGCCACGGCGCTCTAGGGTTCCTTATCATGCTTGTCAACCCCAGAAGTGCAAGCCTTCTAGTTTTATTTACAGGGATGGTGGAAATGAAGGAGCTCCTTTGTTCATGCTGTCCCTGTAAATAAAATTGCCTGTGCACTCCTCAATAAACATGCAAGTCAGAAATTCATCATAGCAGCTCACTTCTGAAGACTTTGGAGAAGTCTACAAAGCCAGCCTCACATACAATATATTAAAAGTAGTCTAATCCAGATGTTGCCAGAGAGCATTGTTAACCATGGTCAAGCATTCGCTGCCTAGGAAGGGTCCGAATTGGCACATCAGTATAGGACCTTTTTCTACTATTGCCTATTCTGGCTGTCATTGGCTCTGCAGTTCTCAGGCAGAGATCTTTTTCAGCCCTGCTACCTGATATTTGTAACTGGAGATCATGCCAGAGATCAAAGTTGGGTCTCTTTGCATGCAAAGCTTCCATGCTTCTCTCCTACCCTCTATTCAGAGGCCATGCCAAGAGAAAAAAGTGGAATGGCGCTGTGCCTTTTCACCAGCCTCTGCTGCCACTAGCTGTCACTATGTCGTCTTTTATATTCCTCCGTATTTCACTGTGAGGAATCTTAAAATAGCTAAAGCCATGGATCTGTGTATAATTCAATGAACAGAATTTTTTACAGTCCAGAAACCTAAGAGAACAGACTGGCAATATGCTGCGATATAAGAATAGAAATAATGCTGAGAAGAGGTTACTTGGTTTTCAGCCAAGTGTTAATACATAATAGAAACGGACGCCAGTGAATGAAAGTTTACAAATATTTCGCTACGTGCCGTGAATGTCTCCAATTCAAACTCAGGTTTGCTTCATAAATAGGCACCAACAGTGATCCGCAAGGGGCAGAGCCCAATCCTACCTAACTCCCCCTGCGCGGATGCAGCTGTGTTCCCCCTGCCACCCATGGGGGAGTTTCAGGTTTCCTCCGGGTAAGGGAACATCTTAAAGAGATGGGGGTACCAGACCACCTTACCTGTCTCCTGAGAAACCTGTATGCGGGTCAAGAAGCAACAGTTCAAACCGGCCATGGAACAACTGATTGGTTCAAAATTGGGAAGGGAGTACGGCAAGGCTGTATATTGTCACCCTGCTTATTTAACTTATATGCAGAGCACATTATGAGAAATGCAGGGCTGAATGAATCACAAGCCGGAATCAAGATTGCCGGGAGAAATATCAACAACCTCAGATATGCAGACGATACCACCCTAATGGCAGAAAGTGAAGAAGAACTAAAGAGCCTCTTGATGAGAGTGAAAGAGGAGAGTGCAAAAGTTGGCTTGAAACTCAACATTAATAAAACTAAGATCATGGCATCGGGTCCCATCAATTCCTGGCAAATAGAAGGGGCAGAAATGGAAGCAGTAACATATTTTACTTTTCTGGGTTCCAAGATCACTGCAGACGGAGACAGCAGCCATGAAATTAAAAGACGCTTACTCCTCGGAAGGAAAGCTATGGCAAACTTAGACAGCATAATAAAAAGCAGAGATATCACCATGCCAACAAAAGTTCGTATAGTCAGGGCGATGGTGTTCCCAGTAGCAATGTATGGTTGCGAGAGTTGGACCATAAGGAAGGCTGAGCGCCAAAGAATAGATGCTTTTGAACTGTGGTGCTGGAGAAGACTCCTGAGAGTCCCTTGGACTGCTAGGAGATCAAATCAGTCAATTCTAAATGAAATCAAGCCTGACTGTTCCCTGGAAGGACAGGTACTAAGGCTGAAACTCAAATATTTTGGCCACCTAATGCGAAGAGAGGACTCTCTGGAGAAGACTCTGATGCTGGGAAAAATTGAAGGCAAAAGGAGAAGGGGAAGGCCAAGGATGAGATGGTTAGACAGCATCACCGATGCAACAAACATGAAAATGAGCGAACTCAGGAAGATAGTGGAGGACAGGAAGGCCTGGCGGGATATGGTTCATGGGATCACGAAGGGTCGGACACGACTTAACGACTGAACAACAACAACAACAACAAAAGGGAACATTTATTCCCTTGGCTGGGGCTAAGCCTCCACCACCTGCATGGGTCTACTCAGATCTGCACTAGCTACTTTGTTGGCGTAAGTCCGAGTGGACCCGGGAAGGTGGATTGAGGCCAGGAAGGAGGATAGGATATTGGTGGTGCCATTGCTGCCTATACAGCCCTCTTCCTGGCCTTGATTCACCCCTTCTCACCCCAGAGCCATTCAGAGGAATTTTATCAGGGGGTACAAAGTTTCTTTTGGGACCCTTCTTTTCATGTACATTTGGCTCCTGGGGCCCCATTTTTTTTGCTCCTGGGCCCACTTATTGGACCCTCGGTCTGGGAACGATTGTACCCCTTAACCCACCCTCTCAGAAGCCCTGCCTCACCCCTGTCTCCTCCCTGTTTTGTCCACTACCTGCCTCTGCTGCTGTCAGGCTTACCTGTCTGGGTCCGGTGGCGGTCCTCCCATGCTGCCACCATTTGTGGCAGAGCTCCTAAAATGGTCACGGGTAACATGCTGTGCATGCTTCCAGAAGCCATTTTACGACAGCTGAATTACCGTATGTTTTCTGTCATCATAAACCCCTCCACGCACTGCCTCAATACTGGATAGGTCTGGACTGTAAGAGACAAACCTATTATTTGCATATCATTAGAAAATGCTCATTACACATTTTATTCTATTACAAATTCATAATCTCAGCTGAGTGAAACATTTCAGATTCAGTTCCATATGTTTCCTGGGAAACCTTTGGAAAAATTACAACAATTTAATGTGGGTGGTATTGTAGTGTGGAGTCAATTTAAATTAGCACATAGCCAGCATTCCCACCTTTCCTGTTCTGAAAACACATGGAGAAAAAGTCAGAGGAGTCTAGAGCAGGGGTTCTAAACCTGTGGTACACATACCCCTAGGGGTACACAGACCATCAGGCGGGGGTACGCGAGAGGCTTTCCCTTATCAGCTAAGATCAGCTGATTGTCGGCGACCAGAGGTTTTTTATTTTGGGGGCGGGAGGGGGCGGGAGGAGCTGATTTTGGGAAGTGGGAGAGGGGAAAGATGGCCCTGAGAAAAAAAAGAGATCCTAGCATGTGTCTTTTTGCACTAACATGAGATCAAGCTCTCTGTTTGGATTTTTTTCCCTTCTCTCCCATCTGTGCAGTGTATTTTTTGTAGTTGAGAAAATGCGATCCCCCCTTATGTCTCTCTGATTTTGTGTTGGGCCTTACACACACACACACACACACACACACACACACACACACACACACACACACACAGAGAGAGAGAGAGAGAGAGAGAGAGAGAGAGAGAGAGAGAGAGAGAGTTAAATAAGACATTTTTCACATTTAAAATTGTTTTAATACTTTTTTATTTTTAAATGATTGATTAGCTAATTAATTGATTAATCCAATTAATTAGCAATTAATTAGCAGGGAGTACTTCAGAAAATTGGACTGTGATAGGGGGTACCCGGGCTTCCAAAGGTTGAGAACCCCTGGTCTAGAGTATACTTTTCCAATGGTTATCATCTGAAAGGAGCCTTTTCACAAATATATAACATTAAACTTGGTTGGCCCTGTGTTTGGACCTGACAGTATCACTTATTTAACACCTCAGAATACCTGAAGAGCCAACCCACATAATATCCCAAGATTTTAAGCTTGACCAATGGCCAGACTACACAGGATGTTAAGCTTTGGGATTTCACCTTTTTATTAGATTGTGTCACCATCACCATATTCCACAGAGCGACTAGAGCACCAGCCATGGTAGCCAGAAACTCCCTGAGAACAGACTGGAATCCATCAGATAAGTTTGCCTTCCCCTTTTGGAGGATCCAGGGGCAAAAACCCTGCAAGGGAATCCCATGGTGCAATCCTCCATCTCTTGAAAAGCATGTGCATGTGCCAGCTTACCCCTCGATGCTTAGGAACCAGGTACTGAGCAGGTGACAGTCCTGCTTCACTGCTGTCACTATAGTGGCAGTGCAAAGAAGGACCAATATCTGCTGCTGCCACCTACCTGCTCCCCACTGCTTCGAAGCAGACCCTCACTGCCTCAGAGGTTGGCCAGGCACAAGTGTGTCTGCATACATGGGCATTGGCACGTGGCACGTGTCTCCCCAGGACCCACCCGTGGAGCCACTCCATTAAGCCTTTGGCAGTAGATCATCCTAATTAATCCAACATTCCTGCAGGAGATTAGTCACTGCAAGCCTAAACCTTACAAGGAAGTGATCTGGCCACGAAAAGGGAATTAATATAACCCTCCTCTGCACACACACACACACACACACACACACACACACACACACACACACACACACACACACACACACACACACACAGACACAGACACACACCCCACTATGTTGCCCAGTTGTGAACACACAGTCCAAAGTATGACACGCAGCATGATCAGGCCCATGGTTATCATGGCACCATGAAATCCTGAGTTGCAGGTAAGGAAACAGTCAGGGCACAACAAAATGTAGCTGTAGCTGTAGGGCTGGAGGTCTGCCCCTATAGGGCAGGAGGTCTGGCTCAGTTGGTAGAGCTGCAGCCTCATATGCCTGAAAATCTAAGGATTGGCAGTTCAAGACGCCCGGAAAAATCCATGAGTAGTCGAAGAGCTGTTGATACGCCGCTGACGAGCTGCAGCTGACACTCTGTGTGGGAGACGGAGTTTGCCTGTCAGTTGAAGCATGGGAGGCGAATGCCATACAGAGGCCAGACCATGAAAGGAAACCACCTGGAATGAAGACGTTCTTTGAAAGACTAGAACATTTATTGTAAATATGTAAAAAACGCTTTGGTTTAGAAATATGTGCCTATGTAAACCACCTTGAATTAAAGTTGGAGGAGAAATCCAATGACCAAGAAAGGCAGTATATAAATACTGATATCATCATCATCATCATCATCTCAACACCATATTACTGTGGCGACCACACACACACATGATATGCAATGGTGAATAGCATGAAGGATGAAGATCTTGCCTTTCCAATTGATAAGTACTTCATTGTCATAATTCCAAATCATTACAAACAATTCTATTAATACATTAGCCATTTTTTTTTTCTGTAAGCAGCCTCTGAAATAGTCAATACTCCGCATGGCAAACTGTGGCTTGAAAGCTGTATTCCACTCCCAATAAGCACAAATGACATTGAAACTTAATAGCAGGTTTATTCTGAGGATTGATTGTCTTTTCTCTAAGAGGAGATTGCTGAGTGAAGCAGCAAAAGCACAATAGCTACAGCCACCAGAAGAAACTACCGTGGAATTTACATAGAAGCAGGCACCCATCCATTCTTCGAAGGACCTGGTTGTTCATCTCTTTCTGACTTGGGCCATAAATCAGAACTAGCTTTATTTAGGCAAATGCAGATACAGAGTCCTGACCTGCCAAATGACTAAAGCTTTGTTAGCTGATGAACTAGGCCAGACTATGAAATGAATTTGTCAATTAATTAGTTAATTATTGATTAAAAACTCAATACACCCTTGGAGGATTTTCCTACATATCTTCACCCAGCTTGGGAGAGTCTCTGCTGTCCATGATGAGTGAAGGAGGCAGGTCTCTGCCCACCTGCTGCCCATCATGCATAGACTTTTGCAGTCAACATGTGCTGAGACTGAAATGGAACGACTATAGTTTGTGTGAAAGGCCCTAAAGCAGGGGTTCTCAACCAGTGTACTAGTACCACCAGTGGTACTTCGGCCGACTGCTGGTGGCACTCAGACTGCAGGACCACCGGAATCCCGCTCCAACGGGGCACTTTTGGCAGCGCGTTTTCGCTCCTGAGAGGCTCCTGCCTTTGGCTGAGCCTCTCGAGAATGTTGAGAAGGGCCCTTCCGCCCACCCAGAGCCTCGTACCTGCATTTTCTGGCCTCCGAAAACCTAAAAATCCCAGAAGTAACTGGCAATGATGTCATCACCAGTCACTTCTGGTGGTACGCAGCAGAAGAGTGGTGCTGGAAGTGGTACTCGGCCGGGAAGAGGTTGAGAACCCCTGCCCTAAAGGATGTTGGACTGCACAGTCTCCATTTCTTGCCCTCTGCCTTCCCACCTCTCCCCGGGGCAGCTTGGATGATGAACCTACAAGTGCAGATGCTTCCACATAATGCTGTATAAGTCCAGACAAAAGATTTCCGTATTGAGAACTTCTATTTTAAGTGTGCCTTTTACAAATGCACAGAAATGATGTGCTTGGGGATAGGCGAATATCTGCTGCCTCAATATTATTTATGGTATTGTCTGCATTTTCTCATTAGAGGTTATCTGTTAGGTGAAAGAAAAGGGAGTTATTGCCTGTGTTTGTTTTCTCTGGAGAGTATTATTCTAAGTAAGTACAATCACTGTTTAGGAAAGAAATTGTCTTTGCATGATATAACATGAAAGGGGGAGCCTTGTCACAGGAATTGTTCTGACAGCTCTTATAGTGGTTTATTGCATGCCTTCTCACTCCTGCTGATGGATCTGATTCTGAGGGTTGGCTTGTAAACTATGCTTTATTTACAGTAGTGCATCTTAGGCAACATGAAGTTCCATTTAAAGCTCAGAGAGAAATGGATAAATTTGGTGTAAGACTTCCTTTTGCACTTGAAAATGAAATGTGTGGAATACTCTGCAAAAATCTTGAACATATATATATATATATACACACTTTTTGAAGCAATATGTGGAATTTAGCCCTCCTTACTTCTCTGTACCTCTTTTCAAGAAGGTCACAAGCACTTCCTTTTGACTTCCTATTATTTGTCCTGTGCCCATAGATCTCCTATTTCCTAGGTTTCCCAGCACTCAGTTCTCCATCCTCCAAATACTTCCCTCCTCTACAATATCCTATATTTATGGTTCCTAGGCCCTATCTGATTTCCTCCCCCCCCCCAGTCAAACTGACCTTGTACTCCCGTCACTGCAGGCTGTTCGGATTTTCAATATATATAACCACCCCTTATGGGGGATTTTACAATATATAAACGTTCAATTTTTCATGAACAACTACATTCCAGATGGTATCCTTTTGCAATCTGGCCTCTCCACTGGCTGTCGCCTCCCACACTCGGCCGACGCAGCTGGCAGCTCTTATCTCTCCACACAGAGCCGTTCACAGCTTTTTGTTGGCAGCGTGTCTCGAACTTGCCATTCACCTTCAGGCTTGCAAAGCGGCGGCTCTACCAACTGAGCCAGACCCCTCTGGTATCATAATATGATACCAATTATTTTGATAATGTTAATTCTTTAACTTCTATGTAACTATAAGCCTGAACAGGGTGATTGTAAAAGAGACCCACTCAAAATTAGCAACGGACCCTATTATAAAGTTTTTATCTGCAGATACATGTTTTAAACATTTTTTAGCACTCTTTGTTGTTTTTACAACCATAATTCCGAAGATGCTACGATCTTGTTACATTATGGCTGTTTGTAACGGTTTCCGATCTATTTGGACCCTATTCCATTCAATACTTGGCTTGAATCAACAACGGCTTAGCTCACTCCCAAGGTTCATGAACCTTGGTGAACTTGGCCTGAGCTTGAGGTTTGCCACAAAAGACCAAAGAAAGCAAGTTTTACCTTGCTGCTAAGTTTCATTCAGAAAAATTGATCATCGCTCTAGGGTTAACGTTCCACATGTTCAAAGGTGAAGCAGAAGTTATTAAAATAAAGTTGCAAAATGGAAACTCCCTCAAAGCAACTCACTGTGCAAGGCATTTGTTCCTTCCGCTTTCCCTCTCTGCCTTTGGTACTGAACAGTAGAAAAAAGGGTAAATAAAATAAAGCACATCAGTTTTGGATTTGGCACTGAGGTGTTGGTTGTGCTTGGGATCCTGTAACTGAAATGAGTGGAAAAATGCACAAGGGAAAAACATGATGGGAGGTTTTTAAAATGTGTACATCTGTTACATTCAGGAAATGATTTATGTCTACAAAATTGGCTTCATTCACTCAAAGTATAGCCTAGGGTAAAACAGAACACACCTTTAATGCCCCACTTTGTGATGCTCTTTGGTATACAGTACAAAAGGGCTGTTGTGAATGTTAGGAAATGAGGGTCATAGAGCAGCATTTTTTATGGTAAACAACTACGTATTTCCCTGGGAACATTTGCATCTCACCACACGCTATGAAAGAAAAATCCGGTGCTTCTCGATTCGACATAAAACAATTATTAGGAAAGACTCACCTCTGGAGAAAACGTCACACAAATTTATGCTGTGTATGAAAAAAGAATGTTCACTTTAGACCTTTACAGGTAAAATATAGCATGAAGCAACACCCCCCCCACACACACACACACGAAAGGGCAAGATAATTATCAAATATCCTGACCTCACTTAACACTGGACTCACATTCTTTAGGCAGCTAATGCTTTCAGTACTTATTGATTCACTGTACTGATAATTACAGTAGGATCGATTGGTGTCCTGTTTGTGCATGCTATTTGGACTGTGTTGAGGAGTGAGGTTTTTCAATAGTGATCTGTAAATGTGGAATACACTCTGGTACAATCAAATATTATCCAGGACAAACTAACCCCTGCCCCCAACTGCATAGACAGTGCAGCTGCTAAGATAGGTATTCCCAATGCGTTTCGACATGAAAGTTTATCAAGAGAACATTAAAAAGAGAACAGGTTGTGTTTCAATATTCCCTTGATAAAGATTCTTATTGAAACACACTGGGGGCATCTATCCCAGCAGCTGCACTGTCCATGCATCTTGGTGAGCTTACAGCTTTCTTTGATCCTCTTCTTCATTTACAGGCTAACTCCCTGCGATAAAAATTCTAAATTTGTCTGTTTAGGGGAAAAAAAAAATCATATTTGCAAACTCAATTTGCATACGCTAATTGGGTTGCATCCTTTGTTTTTGGATTTTTGGTTATATTTGGAATTTTAACTTTCTTTTCCTCCTCCTTTGAGGAGGGTTTTAATGGTACGCAATCAATGTTAACATAAGAGAGAAAATGACTAACAGCCTGATCTTCCCTAAGATTCTAGTAAGGATGCGCGCTGTGCTGGTGTGGCCAGGGCTCACCTCAGAGGAAGGGGACATTTGTCTCCTTCCCTTGGTGTAAGCCCGGGAGGCCCCAATGGGCTTCCTTGGATGCTCACCAGCTCGAGCTGGCGCACATGCGGAGAGGAAGTGTAAGGCCAGCCTGGCCCAAGAAGGGGGTGGGGATATGGTGGAGTGTGCTGCCGTTATCCCTGCCCCCCTCTTGAGCCTGGCTGACCAATGGCCCCCTCCCCTACCACCCCAGCCCACCCTCCCCATGCTTCATGCTGACTGGCATAGCCCTTACCTGGGTCAGCTGGCACAGATTGAGGTAAGTGGCGGAGTGAGTGGCGCCGGCCTCTGGGTTGGCACTGCTTTCCACGTGCCACAAAAGTGCCTTATGGCACTTTTGCGATACTGTAGGCCAGCGATGGGATCTCCGCTGGCCTAAATGTATGCTGGATTGTGCAGTAAGGGCCCGATAGGGGCACTAACATGCTGAATGGAGAATTGAACTTACTTGTCTACTATAGGCTCAGTCTAGTCAGCCACTGGTTTGTAAACATTTATCAGTATTGCCCAATTTTTTTCTGGTTTTTCGAGCACCCAGGAGATTCTCTTCTGTAGCCAGCAGACTTCCTGCAAAGAGCCTTCAGCAATGAGATACGAACATCTGCCATTATGCTTTCAGCAGTTGATGTCAGGGCAATGAACCAGAATAAGCTAATGTGGATTCACTTTGGTGTCAGGGTTGGGAAACAGGGATGGTGTAGGAGAGGGGGCCATTGGATCATTTTTCTGTTGGAAAGATCTGCATTTTACATATGCAGGTCTATACATACATACATACATACATACATACATACATACATACATACATACATACATACATACAACTTGAAACACTCACTGCCCTGCCCCCCTCCCAAAAAACACAACCCAACCTAGCAGAAACATCTAAACGGCCGTAGTTTTCCCATTACTTTTTGAAAATTGGAGAACCTGTTTTATAAATTAAATATGACACAGAAACACAGAAAATTAATTCTTTTGACAAGAAGATGCTTTTAACAGACATTTTTTGGAAACTTGCGTGTGTGCTTCTAAATTGTGTGATTATACCCAACTGGGACAAAAAAGATCCACAGTATTTCACCATTTGCTGCATTACGCATACCTCTACCTGTCTTTTGTTACCCAATGTACAGTACAGTCAAATGGTCTAAACTAAATGAAGAATAAATAACTACTGTCCATCTTCCATTGTAACATACAGTATGTTTGCCACATGTGTTTGAATGCATATGATCCCCAAACTGGTTCTGGATTTGGATTCAGCCAAATGGACTTAGCTTGGTCATATGAAAGTATACTTATTTTACAGTTGTTTTGGTAAAATCATGATGGAATCAAACAAATGTTTTTAGATCATAAAAAAGGTAAAGGTGACCCCTGACGATTAAGTCCAGTCGTGTCCGACTCTAGGGTGTGGTGCTCATTCCCATTTCAAAGCCGAAGAGCCAGCATTGTCCGAAGATGCCTCCGTGGTCATGTGGCCGGCATGACTCTCCTTGCCACAGCGCGTAACATGCGGCTGGAACACGGAGCGCTGTTTACCTTCCCGCAAGCGGTACCTATTTATCTACTCGCATTAACATGCTTTGGAACTGCTAGGTTGGCAGGAGCTGGCCAAGCAACGAGAGCTCACCCCGTCGCGGATTCGAACTGCCGACCTTTCGATTGACAGCTCATGGTTCAGCAGTTTAACCCACTGCGATACATTATTTTTAAATGTCAACCTTTGTTATTTTACTGGTTTTTTTAAAAAAAGAAATACATTCTTTTTTATGTGTGTTCTCTTTATAGGTAGAGAAGATGTACTCTTATTCCTTCACCCAACATTCCCTGAAATTAATGCTAATATATACAGTTGCTGTGAACCATATTTTGTTTGATTATGTTAATCTATAATGGTGTTAATTTCCTTATATACGTGTTTATATGTTTTTAGAAACTTTTTACAGTATCATTTGAATTATTTGAGGCTCAGTTTGCTCTTCTGAAGTTGGAATTCAGTGTAGTATGAAAAACACACAATTGTAAAGAGGAAGCCAAACCGGGTAAAGTATTCTATTTCTCCACATAACGATGACTTGGAACTGAAGTAGATATGGGATACAACTCAGCAAACAACTGTACACTTCTTAGTCAGTGGCTGTAATTTCTGTTTAGAAGTTCCTGTGTGATATTTGTGGAAGGATTCACAGATCACTTACAGTGATGCCATTCAGTTGAGTCCAGTGGCTTGCCAGCACCAAACCCATACAAGTCAAACCCAAGGCCAGTGCTCTTGTCTCGAAATGCACTGTCTTGGCTACTAGAAGTACAAACACTAGACCACAAGCAGTCGATCACTTTCAGAGGCAGCGGGCACTCATCGGAGAGAATCACAACAGAGAAAAAGTAAGTGGGGAGTGGAACTGAATGGAAAGGCAGGATGATGGAAGTGGTAGTAGCATACGTTGCCAATGTGTTGGCAGAAGTGTCGGGCGCCCTCCCGGCGCCCGGCGTGGGGGGGCGGGGCTTGCATCTCGTGACTTCGACGCGCCCCTCGTGTCACGTCGACGCCCCCGCCCGTTTTCCACTCATTTTGGAGCGTAACGGGCTCCAGGGAGGGCGGGAGGGCCGACACTACGTCAGTGACGGCCCCGCCCGCCCGAGCACCTGGTTCGAGTGAACCACGCGCTCCACCGTGGTTACATCTCTGTGTGTTGGCCAGGAAGAGGCTAAAAAACTATTTGGAATGAATGATAGTCACAGAAACGGGTCGTAGAACGTCTTCATGTACCCAGACAGAAACCGTGAAGTCCTATGCCAGACTATAAGGCAGTGCCAGCAAAGAGGGCATGGGTGGGGAGCATTGCCAACAGACCCCAAGGTACAACAACCCACCCTTGAATATGTGGATACTGGGACTATGATGATGCAACACAGAAGGCAAGAGTGAGCTTGTAGAACACACAGGTGTTCCCCAGTCACAGGAACTCCACGCGGCAAAGCCCAGACTAATGGGCTGGGACTGTAAAGAACCAGTTCTCCTTTACTGGCAAAAGACATGTGTGGGGGGAAGAAAAAGGGCCCTCCAGAAAAGGGCAGTCGCTCAGGCTTGTGAATTACCGAATCTCAATACGTCACAAAGGAAGCCTAATTTCCAGCTGACAAGTTTAATGGTTTCCAAAATTAAGGTGTTTTATTCCAGGTTTTGCTATCATTATATTATTCTAAAATTACTTTTAATTATATGGCATTGATCTATTTTTATGACAGCGATGTGACAAGGGTCAAAAATTATAAAATAATTGCTCTATGAATGTAAAATGAGAAAGATGTCAGTATGACAGGAATATAATGGGTTTGCAACAAAATCCAGACTCCAGAATGTGGCATAAAAATATACCATTCCAGCTGCTGCTGAGTGCATATCCATACCTGAGAATTTTCTCCTGGTTTTTTCCAAGAGTTTTCAGCTTTGATCACTATCTGAGTAGGATCTGCATCTGTTGCTAAAGCAGCTTTGGAAGCTAACTGAAGAGTTTAAGAAAAGCTTGCCAAGATCACACAAATATTTTAGAGACAGATCGAGATTGGTGCATTGGTACAAGTGTTGCTAATTCTGAATAATTAGATGTTTGCTTAATATAGTGGAAATGTAGGAGTTCTGGTTAGCTACTGGTTATAATAGATCAAGAGGTCTACAAAGAATATACCTTCTGCTCACCCCTCAATAATGTGAATTATTTCATTTCTGGAAGGCACCTGAGACACTAACCCTGGTTCATTTGGGTTGAGACACTAACCCTGGTTCGTTTGGCATGAGCTTTTCTAGACAACCACTCCACTTCATCAGTATATGAAGTAGGATTACAAAATGTTATGAATATATACACATCGATTGAGATCCGTAATAGGTCAATAAAGACGTGTGCTCTGGTTACATGAAAATCACTAAAGGAAATGGTGTATCATTCAACATCAGCACTACTCATAAGACGGAGCTCAAATAGAAAGAGAAAAGGCATTCATAGCATCTCAGGATGACATTTATTAAAGATGAAGGGTTTGGTTCAACACTGAATTGATCAAGCTTAGTTCAGTGATATTACAAAAGCCAATGACTAAATCTAGAATAACTGCACCTAGGCTGCCTGCTGAGCATTTATGCGCATAGTTGTGCCTGTGAAAGTATGACTGAATTAACTGTATGCAGGATTGTAGCTGTACACCCAGGTCTTATGCATGTTTACTTGGAAGTAAGTCTCATTAAAATTCAGTATGGCTTACTCTCAGGAAGGATAGCAGCCTGGTGGAGTTTTATAATATTATGCACAGAGTAGAGAAAATAGAGAGGTTTTCCTCCTTCTCCCATAATATTAGAACTAGAGGCAATCCAATGAAATTGATTGGCACTGCAGTAGATTCAAGACAAGAAAATGAAAGTATTTCTTCATACAATGCAGAATTAATTCGTGGCATATGCTATCACATGACATGGTGGCATGGCAGCCGCTAACTTAACGGGCTCGAGATTTGACAAATTAATGACGCATAGGTCTACCAATGGCTCCTGGTCATAATGGAGCCCCACTGCATACCAATTTCTGGAGAGCAACATTAGGCCCTACCTATGGGCTTCCTGGTTGAAAAGCAAGGTGTTGAACTAGGATGGATGGGCCTTGGGTCTGATCCAGTAGCGATCTCAATGCTTCACTTGAGCAGGACCTTCCAAATTTGCCCTGAATTGTGCTTTAAGTAAAATTCAATGGCAACTCATCCTTGACATTGAACAAGCATCTGGGTAAGTGAGCATCATGACCTCACAAGTTTATAACCTTCAGGTAATGATCTCAATTGTTATTGCAGTCTTTTTTTAATGCTAAGATGGAAAAGCCAAGTAGATACATGGAAAACACATGAATACATAATTTTAACATCTGAAAAGCTATATATCTGGTAAACATTACCTAATGGATTCTTTGAGCAATGCTATCCCTGGGTTATTTGAATTAGTCCACTAGTGTCTTACAATATATAGTAGGAACAGTATTTATCCAAATTCCAAGTTAGCCTTTCCATTCATAGTTGGCTGAAAAGAGACTTCTGAAATGGAAAAAGAACAGAAATAAACCCAGAGTCAGTTTTTACAGAGAGCTGCCAAACATCTGTTGAAAGGCAGCAGGGTCTTTGAACCCAATTCCCAGTCACCCAGTTACCCATTTCTGGAATTTGGAATGGCTGATTACATTTCTCTAGCAGACACACACTGTGTAATGTCATAGTTGGATGTGTTCACTGTGATCAATCCAAAACACATAACATCAGGCCAGAAATTATATAGTGTTACAGAGTGAAAGAGTCCAAAAGTACAGCAGCAGCAACACTAAGATCTTGTTGTTTGTGTAGCAGAAGAAGCAGAAGGAAGCCTTCCAGAGGTCAAGGACCCCTCACAGCACTTTTCAACATATTGTAGTATATTCTGGTTTCTCATCTTTCTACTCATTGATAATTCACAGCCTAATCCTATGTATGTTTACTCAGAAGCATGTCTCGCTGTTTTCAATGGGGCTTGCTTCCTAGTAAGTATGTTTAGAATTTCAGCCTTTGCCATGAACAGCCAGCTTTCCTTGGGATTTGTAACATCTATCCTAAAGCTTTGCTGAGTTTGGTATATTTCAAATGGGCATTGTTGTTCAGGTCTGTTCAGTCCTCGGATCCCTGCAAACCACACAAGTCCCATACGTAGGGCCAAAATACATATAGCATAATCTGTGATATTATTGTATCATTCTCATTGAGACCAAAGTCTGGCTTGCTTGCCGCAAAATCTACACCTCATTTAATATGGTTTGCCCTTCCTCTTGCATCAGGCTTATCTGACTTATTTGTCAGATAAGCAAAAACAGGTAACCAACTGTAGTAGCAAATACAATGTTAATATCCCTCAATCTGGACTAACATTGGCATCAAAGGAATTCCAAGTAGGATGCCTAAGGTATGGTTAGGTAGAAACCAGCAGTTTTAGAGGGTGTGTTCAGGGCTGGCCTAGCCATGAGACTGTTTCAAGCAGCGGTCTGGAGGGGTGGTGGCGGCAAAATGATGAGGGTTGCCCTGCACCCTGTGTTTATCCCCCCCCGCCCCTCTTCAGCCCTTCCCTTCTCCTCTCCTCTCTTTGCCTGCCTGGCTGTTTCCTTAAGCAGTTGGACAGACAAGGAGGAGGAGGAAGAAGAAGAAAAGGTGGCACCACCACCAGCAGGAGCAGCTCATGTGCCAACTCATGCACAAGTATAAAAGAGGGGAAATTATGGCGGGACACTGGCAAGGTTATTGGATATACATGAATCCTGGCAGCAGATCTGTTTAGACTGCCCCTGGATGTTAGGTGGAACAATTGTTGCAGAAAGGAACTGGCCTTTACAGTCACACTATGTACACACAGTTATACAAAACTTTTTTTTCTGCTGTATCTAGGTTTGCTCCCTCTGGTTCCTGTCATTTTAAAATTAACAAAGAACTGTACTCTGGACTGGAGTCTTGGCAAGCCACCTTCTCCTCAATCTTCTTCATGATTTAAAATGGTGTATTTTGGGAGAGATTGGAAAGAGAGATCTGGCACCTATGGTCCCATGAAGCACTTCCGTAAAACAGAAGAAATGGACGCGTCGCTCCGGTAGGGGCGGGGCTGTAAGTTTTGCTCGGTCGGAGTCCCGTTTACCGAACGAGCAGGAGGCGGCCCCGCCCCCTCACTGTCAGAGCCATTCCCCTGCGGAGAAAGCAGCAGGCTTGCCTGCTGCTTTCTCCGCAGGGGAATGGCTCTGACAGTGAGGGGGCGGGGCCGCCTCCTGCTCGTTCGGTAAACGGGACTCTGACCGAGCAAAACTTACAGCCCCGCCCCTACCGGAGCGACGCCTCTGGAAATGGAAGTAAGATATACCATTTTTCTCCTGAGCTCTTTAGCATTTGGGTAAATAGAGGCCCCACGTAATAAAATAGCATATGGAGGCCAAGAGGGTCCATCGTCCTGTCTGCCCACATTTGGGTGGATTCAAGTGAAGCTTTGGACAGTGAAACAGCTCTTCTGGGGGGAAAAAAGCCTTCTTACTGAAATACGAGTAGAGTCCCGGGTGTACAGGTGTTTGTGTGTATGTGTGAAAATGAGTAATCCCCCATCTCAAACTGCTTGCTATTATTTTATCTATGTTTGCATACAGCTGTTATCAGTCTTCCTGCTTGATAAGCTGAATACTGGAATATATTTTCAGGGTGGCACATAAAATCCACAAGGACATTTGTCACTATCAAGTGAGAAAAAAAAAGTCTGAATTCTGTCTTCGCTGCAGCAGGAAAACAAGCTGCCAGTATCATCATCTGAAGCAGATGGTTTCAGCAACTCCTTTCTGCATAGTCCTGAAATAACAGAAAGCTACACAAATGTGAAGTGAAGGGAAGTGAGAAAGTTGAACATGGTACTGTCTTATGGTTGATAGCTTCTTACTCATAGCATTGTCACAACTGTTGTAGTTACTAGAGAACTACAATGTTGCACCAATGCCACAACATTTATATAAGGACAAAAACGAATATGACTCGTGTGTGTGTGTGTGTGTGTGTGTGTCTTTCTTCGACATTGGTAAGAAAGTGAAATCCCTGGTTGCACAGAATTCCTCATGCGCATCAACATTTCACAGAGGTTTGCAACCATTATGCAGGGCCCATGGGGGTGGGTAAAGGGGTAAATTGTACCTGGGCCCAGCGCCCAAAAGGGGCCCCAGGAGCCAAAAGAGGGGCCCCAGAAATTTCGTGGGATCTCAGCTGGCCTCATGGAGAGTGAAAGATGGAGGCTGGGCTAACTGGGAGGTCAGGTCTACCGCGCAGGTAGACCTGGGAACCACATTGGAAAGCCTGGTAGACCTGGGTTCTCTGGAGACTTTTCCAACTTTTGTTGCCCTCCTCCTGCCCTGTTTTGCCCCCTTCCTCTTTGAGAAGGGGCCCAAATGAAACTTTGTACCCCCTGATAAAATTCCTCTCAGAGACCCTGTTGTGAATGGATTCTTAGTTGTTACTACTTACTAGTTTTTAAGAACTCACCCACATTTGTTTGTACATATGTATAAGTCATAGCTCTGTGGCAGAGCACATGTGATACATGCAGAAGGCCTCAGATTCAGGCTGCAATCTTATACACACTTACCTGGGAGTAAGTCCCATAGAGCTCAGTGAGACTTACTTCTGAGTAGACATGCATAGGATTGTGCTGTCAGTCTCTGGCATTGCCACTTAAACACGAATCTCTGGTAGCAGGACTGGGACAGGGCCTTTGCTGGGACCTTGGGTGGTCCTTGCTGGTCAGAATAGACAACACAGGTCGATTATTATTAATTATTATTATTAACAGTATTTATATACCGCTTTTCAACAAATAGTTCACAAAGAGGTTTACAGACAAAATCGAATGATTAAATGGCTAAAGTGGTGTGACTCAATATAAGGCAACTTCGAGAGCCAGCGAGGTGTAGTTGTTAGAGTGTTGGGCTTGGAAGATCTTGGTGTAGGCTTGGAAGATCTGGGTTCAAATCTATGCTCAGTTATAAAGCTTACCAGGTGACCTTGGATCAGTCAGTCACTATCTCTCAGCTTAATCTGTTTCACAGGGAAAAATGAGGAAGAGCAGCCACGTATACTGTCCTGAGTCTTTTGAGGAAGGGTGGTCTATAAATACGGGAAACAAATATTCAGATATCATGTAAAAAATGCCTCTTTTCCATAGCCAAACGTAGCTAAAAATATTTGCTAGCAGATTCATGCCATATAAAAGAATAGGCTGCTGTTTGAAATCCTAATAATCCATTCTATAATTGCTCAAATCTGGCCTATGAAATAATCAAGGAGGGCCTAGTTTTAATCATTAATTGATTGTAACACCTAGGAAACAATTTTAAAAAAACAAACACATACCTGCAATGAATTATGTCTACCAAATGCTGGTGTTAGGCAGAAACGTACCATAGTGAAAAAGGAAGTGACTTATTAACATTATTTTCGGTGCTCTTGATCTAGGTCATCAAGTAGATTAATACATATTTGCAAGCTGTTCATTCATTGTACAGACACATGTACATCACAGTAAATAACTCCCATGGCACTGATAAACTCTCAGAGGCTATAGGCCAAGGTGTTTATGCTCCAGTGTGGAGACATTTGTGCCAAGTACATGCTCCCACCAGTGATATAGTTAAAATCATTAAACTCAAAATGCAACTTTACAAGCCTATTACAGCCTATAGCTTTATACAATTTCCAGGGTGGACAACTTGGTTGGTTATTATTACCAATCTGTTGTTTGCAAGAGCTCAGGTTGGGCTGGGCTAAAAGAACCTCAAATTCTGGACTTTGAGGGGAGGAAGAAACAACCAAATCTCATCTATAAACAGAACGATTTAGATCAGGCGTGGGGAACCTCCGGCCCGCGGGACGATCCGGCCTGGCCCGCGCGGGACCGGACCAATCCGGCCCGCGCGGGACCGGACCGGAGGCTCCGGAGGCTCCGCCGCCGCTTTCGCGCGCTTCCTGGGTTTAAAAGCAGCCTTTGCACAGCGCCGCTGAAGCTGAGATTGCCCTGAGGGCCGCTTTTAAACCCAAAGGGCTGCTTTTAAACCCAGGAACTGCGCGAAAGCGGTGGCGGCCCGTCCCGGAGCCGAGGTAAGGAGAGTGAGTGAGTGAGTGAGTGAGTGAGTGAGTGAGTGGGAGGGAGGGAAGGAGGGAGGGAGAACGAATGAACGAACGAACGAGCGGTCGGTTGGTGGGAGGGAGGGATAGAGAGAGAGCGGTGGGAGGGAGGGAGGGAGAAAGAGAGAGGGAGGGAGGGGGGAAGGGAAGGAGAAAGAGAGAGGGAGGGAGGGGGGAGGGAGAAAGAGAGAGAGAGCGGTGGGTGGGAGAGAGGGGGGAGAGAGAGAAAGAGAGAGAGGTGGGTGGGAGGGAGGGGGGAGAGAGAGAAAGAGAGAGAGCGGTGGGTGGGAAGGAGGGGGGAGAAAGAGAGAGAGCGGTGGGTGGGAGGGAGAGGGGGAGAGAGAGAGAGCGGTGGGTGGGTGGGAGCAGAGGCATATTTAGGGCGGAGCAAGCGGAGCAACTGCTCCGGGCGCCATCGCCCGAAGGGCGCCCCGCCGCTCTGCCCGCGAGTCGGACCCGGACTAGAGTCTCCGAGTCCGAGTCCGACTCGGGCCGGCCTCCTCAATCGGGAGAGCCGGCTGGGGACGTCTACCCCGGCCGGCTGCCTGGGGCCTTCTAAGGAAGGCCCGCTGCGCAATTTTTTGCGCATGCTCAGTCTGTTAACTGAGGGAAAAGGGCAGCCCTTTTCCCTCAGTTAACAGACTGAGCATGCGCAAAAAATTGCGCAGCGGGCCTTCCTTAGAAGGCCCTGGGCAGCCGGCCGGGGAAGACGTCCCCAGCTGGCTCTCCCGATTGGGGGGGGTCCCGCTGGGAGCGCGCCCCTCCCTCCCGGAGCGTGCCCCTCCCTCCCGGAGAGTGCCCCTTCCTCCGGATTTCCTTATAGGGGCGCGGCGCCTACCCCCGTGCTCCGGGCGCCAAGAGAGGCTGTTACGCCTCTGGGTGGGAGGGAGGGGGGAGAGAGAGAGAGAGAGAGCGGTGGGTGGGAGGGAGGGGGGAGAGAGAGAGATAGCGGTGGGTAGGAGGGAGGGGGGAGAGAGAGAAAGAGAGAGAGAGAGAGCGGTGGGTGGGTGGTAAATTCGCGGGGGGGATTTGCGGGGGGGGGCAAAAAAATCGGCCGGCCCAACGATTTTCCCTATGGGAAAATGGCCCCCCACTGCAAATAGTTTCCCAACCCCTGATTTAGATGATGGAAATGATACTCCCGAAAATATTCCCTTTTTGCCTCCAAAAAGGTCATCATTTGAAATTTGCATCTGAGGTGAAGATACCAAAACAAAATACTTGACTTTAAATTCTGTTTTGTTGTGCTCCCAAACTTTCTGCTTCAAGAGGTTTATTTATCTTGGTCACTTTCTCATGCTCTGCTTATCTTCTGTTTTGTCTTGAGGCTTTTTCAATGTTTTGTAAGTGGTCAAAATTCCTACTGACTGCTAGCGCTTTACCACAATATAGCATTCTTGTTTTCTTGCCAGCATCCAGACCTCTGCCTGGTTCTTTTGTTTTTGTCTTCTGTTCCTCACTGTTGCTCCACTATGGTGGTAGTTTTCACCTCTAAAGCAAAGGCCACATTTGATGCTGGATCAAATGTCCGCTTCTCCTTCTGTAGACTTCTCCAACTGATAGCACAAACGTATGAGCAAATGCACCTCTAAACAAGTGCACACGGGATTCCAAACGAAGTCAGGGCTGGCTGGCTGGCGGGCAGGCTGGCTGGCTGGCTGACTACACTACAAATGTATGTCACTCTTATATGGCTTCTACTAAAGAATCCTGGGTACTGTAGTTTGGTCAGGTGCAGAGAATTTTGTTATCCCTCACTGCCCTCAAAGAACTGCAGTACGCTAATTTCCTCAAGGCAGCTGGAACTTCCAGATCACACTCAGAATGCCTGATGAACTCTTAAAGAGATGGAAAGAAACCTCATGCAAATCACAAATTTGGTGTCACAATGGAGCAATGAACCCAAACCGACAACTTCCCTGACCAAATTTCTGTTTGAATTTGCCCTGCCCTTGCCATAGGTAAGGACAGTACCCAAGCTGTTCAGTAAGAAAATGAGTGTTGCTCCAGCCTTTTCTCTTGAAACACCAGCAAGCCCAACCCTCAGAAACTGGGAGTAAACAAGAGACCAAACCCGAAGTCCAATGTTAATAAAACACAAGGCTGAGCCTCAAGGCAACAAAGGACTGCATGTTAACCGTTGCCCCTGCCGCTGGCCCCGCCCCCATAAATACTCTCCTTGTAGGGAGAACTTTGAGAACCTTTGGGCTAGCTGCTAGAGCATTGGTGAAAACCAGAAATCATTGAAATGCAGAACTCAGTCTTTTTTTTTTTTTTACAAATGTCCTGCTATCTTTTCACTGATAGGCGAGTGCTGGACACTCTCATCTTAGGCCAACGATCCTGCCAGTCCCTTCCCAGTTGCACCCATATCGTTACCTTCAGGTAGGACACCTCCACTTTGCCTCACCAGGCACTCCTTAACTCCCCACACTCCCCCCACCAGAGGGATCATCTGAGAGGGTTTCTAGCTCTCTCAACACATGTGCTCAGGATCCAGCTTTCCCTTTGCAAGCCAACATTACCTCCCCCCCCCAAAAAAAAACACTGGAAGAAGGGGGAGCTGCTCGTCCCTTTCTCATACACGTGGGCTCCTGAGGCTTGTAGATTTCCATTTGCCATGGCAGCTTATTCCATAGAGAGAGACAGAAAATACACCAGCGAGACACGGAGTTTCATATTGCATTTTTATATACTGTACTGCCATTTACACGGTGAAATAGTTCGAAAGAGCGGACCACACGCTGAGTGTACAGGTTCTCATTATAATCATTATTAACTTATTATTGACAGTACATGTGGGCCCCCATATCCGCTGGGGATATGTTCCAGGTCCCTCCGTGGATACTTGAAACCGTGGATAAGAGTGAACACCCCCTCCATGGTTTCCTGAGGGCTCCCCCACCTGCCTCCCCTGCGGGCAGGTGTGCGAACCCCCCCAGCTCTTATTTTTCTTTCAGAAAGCTTTGTTTCTTCCTTAAAACAAACAGAAAAGCAGCCTCCATTGCAGGCAAGTAGAACGAGACTAAGTCCTAGAGAGGCTCTGCAAGGTTTCTGTTAACCTTGCAGAGCCTCTCTAGGACTTAGTCTCGTTCTACTTGTCTGTAATAAGCAGCCAGAGGCTGCTTCTCCTGTTTCTTTAAGGAAGAAACGAAGCTTACTGAGAAAAAAGTAAAAGCCTGGGGGGGTCCCCACGATCAGTGGATAACTGAAACCGTGGATAGCGAATCAGTGGATATGGGGGCCCACCTGTATTTATATACCGCTTTTCAACAAAAAGTTCACAAAGCGGTTTACAGACAAAATCAAATGATTAAATGGCTCCCTGTCCCAAAAGGGCTCACAATCTAAAAAAGATGCAGAACACTACCAGCAAACAGCCACCAGAAAAGACACTGTGCTGGGGTGAAAGAGGGGGCAGTTACTCTCCCCCTGCTAAATATAAGAGGAGCACCCACTGAAAAAGTGCCTCTTGCTCAGTTAGCAGGGTTTGAAAAGGGTCGAAAGAGCAGATTGTCGAAAAGTGGAGCATTGGAGGACACCTGTAAAGGAGAACCAGGAGAATAAGCCACCAGACTCTCTAGAAAAGGGGTCTCTTAATCGATCTAACAATACCTCTGAGCATATGATAAGCTGTGTATTGTGATTTGAACCCTTAGGATGCTTTTCTCCTTTGAAATACTAATTCTCCCAAAGTGATCACAACCAATAGTCAAAAATCCTTTAATATGTTTGTTTGTGGCTACATGTAGGCCCATTCCTACATGGTCCTGATTAGGTGTACTCCCTGGACTTGCAGTGGCGTCGCTTCGGTAGGGGCAGGGCTGTAAGTAATGCTCCATCGTAGTCTCTTTACCGAGCGAGCAGGAGGCAGCCCCGCCGCCGCACTGTCGGAGCCAGTCCCCTGCGGAGAAAGCAGCTGGCAGGGTCTCTTGCCTGCTGCTTTCTCCGCACGGGAAAGGCTCCGACAGTGAGGGGGCGGGGCTGCCTCCTGCTCGCTCGGTAAAGAGACTACGACGGAGCGTTACTTACAGCGACGAAGCGACCTACCGAAGCGACGCCAGTGTTGACTTGCCTAAAATGCTTCTGTACCTGGATCACTTCAGTAATATCCTCAATTCTGTGAATCTACAGGGATGGTTTGAAACCCTCACTTTTGACTGTGAGATCTCTTTCTATTACACCACAATCACTTTTTTTTTAATTGCAATACTTTTGCACCACATGAACACAGCTAAAGTATATTGAGAAGCATTTTCAGTAGGGTTGCCATAATTTTTTTCCTCACCTAGGTTTTGTGTCTTTAACTTTGTGCATGACAGACAAAAAGATTTGCCTGACAGTCTTCTTCATGTCTTCTTCATAATGCTTTAAATAGTCCCAGGTGCCAAATGCTTTCTCAGGGCCAATTCAAATTTTAACATTGAAAATTGATTCCTGCTTCAAATCATTACCATGTGGCCAAGGCTTCACATTATGTGGTCATGTCTGCATTGAGCATTCTCTCATGTGGGTTGGTTGGTTGGATCATGCAGTAAATACTTATGACAGTAAACATGGCATAGGAAGTACCCATACAATGTTCCACATACACATGAACCCCTGACCAAACAAAAGTGATTTCAGGTGATAACCATTTGATTGTGCCAATGTTTGGATCACCTTCCACTCTCTATTTAAACACCACAGTAAATTAGGTCAACTGGAGGGATCCATGAGCACCCAAGTGTTTGGCTTAAAATGGGATCTTTGTGTGTGTGTGTGTGTGTGTGTGTGTGTGTGTGTGTGTGTGTGTGTGTGTGTGTGTGTGTGTGTGTGAAATGAACACTCACAAAAGCTTGAGCCTTTTGTAAGTGGGTGATTTGAATGTTCGTAAAGGCGGGTGGCGCAGCGGGTTAAACCGCTGAACCATAAGCTGTCGATCGAAAGGTCGGCAGTTCGATTCCCGCGACGGGGTGAGCGCTCGTTGCTTGGCCAGCTCCTGCCAACCTAGCAGTTCCAAAGCATGTCAATGCGAGTAGATAAATAGGTACCGCTTGCGGGAAGGTAAACAGCGCTCCGTGTTCCAGCCGCATGCTACGCGCTGCGGCAAGGAGAGTCATGCCGGCCACATGACCACGGAGGTGTCTTCGGACAACGCTGGCTCTTCGGCTTTGAAATGGGGATGAGCACCACACCCTGGAGTTGGACACGACTGGACTTAATTGTCAGGGGATACCTTTACCTTTACCTTAAAGGCATGAAAGGCATGAAAGAAGTCTAAAAAAGCTTTTTTTGATCAATTTAATCAAAGGCTCAGATATGGAGCACTGCAGACGTGGGCACTGCCACTTGCTGGTTCTTCTTCCCCCCAAAAACATTTGGAAGGCAGCAGCGTGGGCTTCCAGGACCCCAAGTGGAAATCATGCAAATAGCATCAGTTTCCCACCAGGGATTCTGCAACTGGTAGTTTCAGTCCCCGTCCCCACCAGGGTCCTGGAAGTGCTCATGGCCTTCCCTCTTTGCTTTGGGAAAAGGGGAGCAGGTGCAGCCGCTGCGGGTGCTTCACAGTTGAGCATCAGTAGGATTGCTCACAAAAACGCCTTTGCCTTTGCAAGCAGGTCTGTGTTTTTCTAGAACAGCAGAGCCGTTTTCAACTGGTGTGCTGTGGCTCATCCTCAGGTGTGCCAAGAGAAAGTGGCGCGGGGGGGGGGGAAGAAGCGGCTAGCAAAAAACAGCTGCTTTGCACCCGCGTGGCAGCACAAATAGAAGACGCGACCCGTCTTCCAGTGGCTGGAAGCAGCCAGTGTACCACAAGATGAAAAAGGTTGACAATCTCTGGTCTAGAGATTCTGCTTGTAAGCATTTGAACACAGGTGTTTGGATATTTTAGCACCACTGCTCAAACTTTCATGACATCTCTAGGCACATCTCATCTTTCCTTCCTTTTAATTCCTCTGCTCCAGTGTTTACTTTCCTGCAGTGAGAGATGCAATCAACAAATTTCCCTTTTATTGTACTACACACACACACACACACACACACACACACACACACACACACACACACACACACACACACACACACACACACCTACCTACCTCTGAAACTGTTCCCTCTCCTCTAACAGCAGAGGGAGATTGGAAGGGGTGCTGTACCAATGTATGTGTCCTTGCGCTTTTACATTCAAAAATATTTTTAGTTGTTTTTAACAAGGCTGCTGAGGAATTTTTCCTTTGGCCAAAGCATTATGGGTTATGCGTCAATCATTCTATTGTTAATGTAACACTGACAGGCACAGATGTAAGGTAAGTAGTTATTTAGGCTCCAGCCAAATAAACAAATGAACATTAAATCTCACTGTTGATCATGGTAATAACCTCGCTGTTATTATGAGTGATCACCATTAACTGTTGTTGATAAATAGTAATATTGCACCTTATGTCTCTGTAAGCTGTGACTCTATGAGGAAAAATGAAAGAAAAAAAATTAAATTCCAGTTTAAAAATATGTCAGTCAACATGTAATCTAATATAAAGCGACATATACCGCTAAAAGGTATATATTAACATTAAAAGGCCCAAACTCCTACGATTAATTTTACAGTGATGAAAGAATGAGAGTACCTGATTTTAATCCTCTTGTTCATCTACACAGGGTAATTTTTAGATCACTCGACATGTTTTAATAGCAAGCATAAGACAATATCCTCTAAATTCATTCATTTGCAAGCTCTGACATTTCCAGTTACATACACAGAAAAAGAGCTATGGTTGTGTTTATGGGACAGGTATACAAATAGCAAGTCATCCCACACATCGTTTATAAAATGCTATCTATTAATATGAAAAGAGGCTCCAGAGACATATGGCCTTTTACTATTTAGGTGGAATATCAAGTGTTTTAACTTTAAATAGCACAGGTTCTCACAAAAAGTGGTCAACGCATTGATTTGGCGGCCAAAGACAGTTTTTGCCATCATAAATCTTAGTCTGACAACTCCACAAAAGCCTCCTTTACCTAAACACTGCCAAATTAGGGTTTTTATTCCTTGATTGGCTGATAGTTACTATGACAACTGATGCCACAATTAGACAAGTCCAATTCCACTTTCAAACATGCGCACAGTTCATTAATTCAGCAGGACGTTTTGTTGACAATATGTTATGAGGAAAATATTTAATACCATTTTCAGAATGGTGGGAGCTCTTGTGACCTACAGAAAAATGAATTATGCAAGCTGAGGAAAAACAACCATTTGGTGAGCCCAGAGCATGTCAACAACATTATTTTATAGTTACATTTTCACATATTTTGTAACTTTGCAGGTGAACTGCGTTGCTTGGAACATGGAAAGATCAAGCAAGTCAGTCATAATAGCAGGGAAAACAGTCCAAGATGGAAACGTTTGTTTATTAAAAAGAAGTACGGTACTACCCGACCTGATTCTACTTGCACTTATGGACATCCCATTCATCCCACTTAGCATGAAACTGAAAGTTAGAGGCCCTGAAGAAACTAAAAGACAAGGAAATGCAAGACAAAGATCCAGACTCTGCAGAGTCTGTGGACGGGTTTATGCTGTGCATGCAGAGGGCCCTGGTTGAATTGCTGGTATCTCAATGTAGGGCTATGAAAGATCACTATATCCATAAGTGCCAACAGATAGACTTACGGTCTGGTTCAGTAAAAGGCAGCTTCCTACTGAGGAATATGTGTGAAGCCAATGGCCCCGGGCGAAACCAGTGATGGTTGAAATTGCAGCTGTTTATTGGAATCAGGACTCATCCTGAAGTAGTAAAAGGGGGCTCAGAGCTCCTTGTCAGTGGCGTCGCTGGAGGTGGGACGGAACGCTAAGTTCCGCACCGCGCTGACCTCCGTCACTCACCGGCACGAGGCGGCCCCGCCCCTCGCCTTTGGAGCCATTCAGTGGGGTGAAGGCAACGTGCAGAAGACTCCCTGCACATTGCCTTTAGCTCTGAAAACGAGGGGCGGGGCCGCCTCGTGCCGGTGAGTGACGGAGGTCAGCGCGGTGCGGAACTTAGCGTTCCGCCCCACCTCCAGCAATGCCACTGCTCCTAGTATTTTGTTCCAAAGCTCTTCAAATTTTGGTCTAAGAAGACTCAAGTTTAAAAAGCCATTTTATGCTAATTAAGATGCTATTTCATATACAGGTTGAGTATTTTGATTTTGGAACAGTCTGGATTTCAGATGTCCGGATAAGGGGTAATCAACCTGTCATAGGATTTACTGTCTGCTTTGTGGCACGTTTGTATTTGATAATGTATCAAATTACATACACTGTAACCTATGCACCTATCATGAGGAAATGTGCAATTTTTTTGCAGTTCCTTTCCCCACCCCATTTCCTCACTTTGGGAAATGGGGAAAAGGTGGGGAGCAACTCCTAACTGAAATTAACGGAGATAGGCCCCTGCCAGCCCCCTTTTCATTTGATTATGGAAAGTTTGCCAGTAGTCAACATTCAGTTTGTTTATGTCACAGATTTTGTACAGCTATACAATCCAGGATTTTGGCCTAAGGATTTGTTTCCTCGCATTAGCCAATTACCGTTTCTTCATATCTTTACTAATTTAAAGGGCTTTAAAAGCATGTCAGGGGAATGCAATGTCATTTTCAGTGCTTTGTGTGTCCAACACGCCTAAGCATGACACTAATGCGGTGATCTATATTTTATAGGCCATAAACCAAGCAAGTTTAGAATCTTTGATGATTCTTGTGCATTATTTGTCCACCTCCATCATTCTAATCACTTGTCCCATTGAAAGCTTCCATGTCCAAAGAATTATGGCAGCAGATATAGGATGTAGTCAAAGAAGCTATCAAGCACCATTTTTTTGGAAACGAAGATGCTCACTGCCCATTCCCCTGAGTAGATGCTGTTTAATTAACAATATCACACACAAGAAGTCTAAGCACCTACTTTCTATTTGCATATTGGACAGCTTGTTGTAGATCCCACTGTCCTGCAATTCATTCAGGTTCCACCCCCTCACCCCCCAACAACAGCTTCTAGAAGGGGAAGCAGGAATGCATTTCACTTCACAGATGAGGGGAACTACTTTAACCTTCAAAAAACGACACCATCTGTTAGCATTGCTCTGTAATGTTGTAACAGCTGCTAGCTGGAATGCATTGCAACAGCAGAAGACACTTCCGCTGTCGCAAAATGGCTGCCGACAGCGCATGGAGTGCTCCATTGGCGGCTATTTTGGGAGCTCTGCCGCAAGGGGCAGAAAGAAGGGTGGTATGCATATGCTTCTCATACGGGGTGGATTTTTTTGAACTCACAAAGTTCTTTAAGTCCAAGTTTGGAGAAGTTATGTCACATTAAAGCCCTCGACTTAAAACATATTTTCTCCAAAATAAGTTGTATTGATTTTGATCTAATTATCTTTCAAGTAATCACAGAGGCGTTTCTACGGTAGGGGCGGTACCGTAAGTTGCGCCCCGTCCTAGTCCCCATTTACAAACCGGAACGAGGAGGCCTCGCCCCCTCACCATCGGAGCCATTCTGCACGGCGAAGGCAACAGGCAGGAAATGGCACAACTTATGGTACCGCCCCTACCATAGAACTGCCTCTGGGTAAGCATGGTTTGGATCTCAGCCTTGTTTTAATTTTCCATTTATTTTCCAGCAACAGATCCAACAATGGAGAGGTGGGTGGGAGGGAAGTGTGTGTGGTTATATTTGCTCCGAGTCCTGCTGGCACAAGGAGGAGGGAAAGGGAGGAAGGATTACATGAGCCTGAAGTTCGCTGTAGCACATTCTCATGGTTTTAGGTGATGTTTGAACCAGGCAACTCTGTCTAACATTCTTCAGGATTTGTAAACTGGTTGGTGGGTCAGTCCTGAAAAAGAATGTATATTTATGGTGTGCAATTTAAACTATAATGTTTTCAAATGTTTTAAAGCGAGATGCCAGAAATGACAAAACATTGAAATGTATGCATGGAATACTGTAACTCGAGATTTTCCCTATATTTCTGTGGAGCATCTCTCCCCCCCCCCCCCCGGTAAATTTGTTTTGCTGTATTTTTAAACAAATGCATTATGGTGTTGTTACTCAGTTAGTAGATGCAGCATTATGATATTATTACTATGATATTGGAACAATAATGTTTAGAAGCTGCTACTATACTATACAGTAAATGGTTGTCAGGTCTTGTAAAGTGGAAGCAAAGCAGAGATGTTTACTTGACCTGAAAGCTAGTTATTGCAAGTCTTTCCCCCACTTCTTGACATCACACAGAGGTGAAACTTAGAAAATAAGAGAATCTGGATTTAAGACATTTTAATTTCTCCTGTTCAATTCCGTACCTTTTTTTAATTCAGAAAACATTCATGGGGCAAAATCAAAAGTGAATTGTAATCAATGGAACTCTTCGTTTCAAACGGGTAAGGCTGAAGGAGTCTCAGCAAATAGAAATCGAAACTGATGTGATATTTTGTGGGCTGAGCTCATCAAAGAATCTTCTTGTATAAACTGGTGGCCCTTGATGCTCATGTCCGGCCTTAAATGGGTGCAGCTGTTGTTTTGCGCCTTACCAAGGGCTCTGGAGGCCAGTTGTTTAATGAGCATGGATTCTTTGGTTGAGTTTAGCCGTAGAGTTGGGGAGGACAGCTAGGCGTTGAGACCCTTCCTTTGTATCACAGCTTTGCTGACTGCAATTTAGGAAGCTCCTAGGATGTGGCTTTTGTTTACAGATTCAAATGTGCTCTGCAAGCAATGTTTCTGGGGATTTTCCTCGAAACAAAAGCCAGCCTAAACTTCTTCCAAGCTAGCTTGCCTGGGGGTGGTGGGGGTCATTGCTCTTACAAATTAAAAGTGTGGCCTTCTTTGCAGCCAGTGCAATCTGAAGCTTCTTGTCATCAGTTCAGTTATAAATTTACATTTCTGGCCTTAGTTGTGCTCTCCTGGCAGGCACCTAGCACCACATACATGCCAATGTGTCACGCATCTTATGTCCAAAGAGAAGAAACATAAAGGCTGCCAGGCAACAATATCTACTGTAGTTGGCCTTGTGGCAAAGTAGTCATTTGGCTGCTTCAACAGTCCTATTATTATTATTATTATTATTATTATTATTATTATTAGTAGTAGTAGTAGTAGTAGTAGTAGTAGTAGTAGTAGTAGTAGTAGTAGTAGTACAGTATTTATATACTCCCTCCATCTTTTGACATCAAGCCTCGCTGATGGAGCATGTGCTGCAGGCAATGGGGGGGGGTGCAATCAAGATGGCCTGAAAGAGTTAAGTAAAAATAGTTTTTACTGACCTCTCTGTAGGCCACCTGGACATCTATGAGTCTCCTTGGAACTACGCCAGCTCTTTTGCTGGCATAGGTCCAAGGGGAGGTAGGGGACATGTCAGGCCAGGAAAAGGGGGATAGCATCCCAAGCTGCACTGCTGCTGCAGGGATCCACTCCCTGCCACCCCTGAATCACCCTTACCCTCCCTCCTTCCCCCAAAACTCCCCGAACCGCCCATGACCTGCCCTCGCAGGCACTTTACTGGTTCCAACGTGGGCTGGGTCCATCTGTGATGGGCGTGTGGAGCCACTGGCCATTTGTGCCAGCCAGCAGCTTCAATGTGCATGATAGCCATAGGCGTCGCCAGATGGGGGGCCCTGGGGCGGTGGGCCCCAGGGCGCAAGGGCGCAGAGGCTCCTGGGGGGGCGGGAGGCTCTGGGGGAGAGCGGGAAAAATTTAAATTTTTCCCACTTTTTTTCGCCGATTTTCGGCGATTTTAAGCCTAGAACTGGGGTTTTTAGTAAGTATGTATGCTTTCACCGGCACTTTTGTGAGATTGGACGCTCCCTCGACGATTAATAGCCTTCTCCCGGGCGCGCAGCTTCTCCGTGCACCCGGCCCGGGTCTCTGTACAATCTTCGTAGTTTGCGCATGCGCAAACCCACGGAGCCTCCAGGGACGTTCTGGGCATGCGCAAACTACTCCCTGGAGCGTCCCTGGAGATGCCGTGGGTTTGCGCATGATAGCAGCATGCTATCATTGATAGCAGCATGTCATTTATGGCACCGCAGAGGCGTTTACGATGGCAGATTGTGAGATCTGCTGTCATAAATGCCCAATACGATTAGGTCATTGGTCAGGCTGATCTCTTTGATGAGAATGTGTTTATTTAAAAACCACGTATCCTGCCTTTCCAATCATGGAATGCACAAGGCAGCTAACAGCAATCAGTTAAAAAAACACCACACCACAACAGTAATCAAATAAGGTTATAAAACATCAGCAGCAACTCAGCAACACATCAAAAATATTAGCAGCCAATTCTGTTTGGAAATTAGAGCAGCTACAGAGCCTCAAAATCCCACCAAAACAGCACCGCCTTAGCCAAGGGGAATTTTTCAGTACATCAGATATCAGACAGGTTATCTGGAATAATATAGAAATTATAAAGTAATCTTTTCCAGGTGTAAAGGCGTGGAAATCTTGTTTCATTCCAAAGGATGGACTAAGCAGAAGCATAGTTTTTCTTCTAGGGCCAGTCCTTAATTGCAAGCAGAAACATTGCAGGTAGTGAACAGTGCGCTTGCCCCTTGAACAAGTTGTGTGGTTCAGAGTACAGAGCACCTATCTGTACTTGCTTTTTGCCACTGCTAAGGCATGTTTCAAAGTGCTCGTTTTGTTATAAAGCTCCAAACTCTTTGATGCCTCATGGGGTTGAGACCACTTTCTTCGCCATGCCCACCATGACTATTATCAACCATACATTTCACCTAATTATTATTAATAGAGAAATTATTATGATATCAATCTGGATGACACTTTTCAGAGGCACAATGAGAAGAGAGGTAACTGGCCCTAAAGTTTGAGATGGGGGATAACAGAAAGGAAGGGAGATGAGCAGAGTTGTTTGAGGAAGCAAGAAGGGGGAACTATAAGATTGACGATTATATGGAAGAAGGCATGCTAAGTTGTAATAGTCACAATTCAGCTGTTAGTTGGAAAGAACAGGAGAAGAAGTTTCCCAAAATGTAAAAGCTATATTGAGATAGGCACAAGTGGACCATGGAATGTACACCTGAAGATAAATAGCAATGGGATGGTTTTGAATAAAATAAGAACCAAAGATGAAGCAAAAGTTGAGATTCGTATTTAAACAACAACCTGGCACTAATGAGCATGCACAGCATTGCCATTAACTTCTATAACGTTCTCTTACTTTTAATGATGACTTGTGTGAATTAAGGTTTGTAGTAGCAGGTTTTTAACACTGGATTTGAAAAGAAATAATGTGATTTTAAAAAAAATTCTGGACTATAATTGGCTGGTTGGGTCTCATTCCTGACTAATCCAAGACAATAACAATCATGACAACCAAATGATGATCATATATAAAACCTTGGGTAAAAGTGATAAATCTGGTGATAAGGTAGCATTTATTGCTGCTTTAATGTCACCAATCTAACATTATTCCTGAGATGCGATACTGGGGAAAGAGAGCAAGTGTAAGGATTCTGGGCTTTCTTGAAGCACTAAGTTGCTGTATGTTCTAGTGTTTGCTGGGGGAAAGAAAAATGCAGCATCGTTTGTTTGGTACAGCAATGAAACAAGCAAGTACTGTAATATTAAAATATAATGTTCATGTTGCTTCTTTTGGTGTGCATGTCTGACTGAATAAATAAATATATTCTGCACCCTATTTCCAAAACAAGTGTCGCTTCTCGCTAGGCTGGCCTTGTTATGTTGCATCTCTGCACATTAAAAGTTAAAAATTATTTAGCCTGATTTGTTAAAATTTTCATTAATGGCAATTTATGTCACTCAAACGAACCTCCTTAGGAAGAACATGGCATGCTTGTACAAACCTATTATGAGAGTTGTCAGAAACATTTGTCCTTATGAAATATAAATAGACAGTGTGTTAGATGATTTAGTACAGAATCAGTTATTCATTTAAAAACAAACATGTTTTTTTAATTTCATCTTTCAGCAAACCAGGTCATGTCGCTTTCAGGCTAATGAGAATGCATTTGTAAATATCACAGGGAACAATATATTCAGTTTTGATTGGGGTTGCATATTGGCAGGACAAGAGCATTGTCAGCTCTTTGGAGGATGTTAAGTCTTTGATGGAAGATATGTTCTTTCATGCTAAATGAGAATGTGGGTGGATAGATAACAGACGACCATGGTGCGCATGTAACTGCTTAGTAAGTCAGTTGTCTGGATGCATACAGATGACCATTTCATCATACATTCTATCACATATCTGCCCCAGATGTGTGGTGAAATTTTCCATTCCACTTGGCAGAATGATACAGAAAAAGCTCATGCCAGGGTAATTTGGTCTCTGTATAGACTCTGTATTATTTTTTCTGTTAACCCTTGTGCTCTGCATTGACACATGTGCATACATGCACATAGAATGATGGTGCAATCCTGTATAAATATATGCCAGCAGAGTGCGCGCTCCGCCGACCTTAGGTGTCACAAAAGTGTCATAAGGCACTTTCACAACACCAGGAGAGTAAGCGGTGCTAGCGCGGAGGCCGGCGCCACTCACTCTGCCGTCCCCTGGACTCCACGTCGCCTGGCAGAGTTAAGCCCTGCGCTGGGTGGTGGAAGGGCGTGGGGAGGGTGGCCTGGGGTGGCACAGGAGGGGGCCATTGGTATGCCCGCCCTGGGAGGGAGCAGGGATATCCGCGCCAGGCTGTGCAGATATCCCCGTCCCCTTCCAGGGCCAGGCTGACCTTACACAGCCTCCCTGGACGTGCGCCAGCTAAAGAGCTGGCACACATATGAGGAGGCCCATTGGGGCCTCTGAGGCTTACACCGGGGAAGGGGATGAATGTGAGCCCCTGCCATGCCAGTGCAGGCTGCATCCTGCCTAGGATGCCGTGGCCGGCCATTTCGGCTGGCCATCGCATCTTAGGCAGGATCGGGCTGCCCATCAAGGAACCTTTGACTGTTGGTCACAGTGCGTACCTTTTCGAATGGACCTTACACGGGAGGTAGATAATTTCCCAAGACAGAAATACAAATGGTTATCTTTATTGTAGGGACAATATAATTGGCAGAGAGTGGGGGAAATTAGCTGATATGACATCACCTGCTTTGGAGTTGGGTTCATCTATGCTGCATTTAGCCTGAAGTGGTATGGGTGGGCCTAAAATATGGAGAAGTGGCTTAGTTAGCTCTTCGGGAGAGGGGGAGAGGGATACAGAAGTGTACACAAGACATGGGGGCCACTCTAGAAGGTTGCATTATAGCTTGTCATCTTCAGGAAGTGAGATGCAGATCTAAGCAGCAAAGCATAAAAAGTTTGCATCACCAGTAGGCCACATATGAGAAGTGATAAACAGAGCCAGAACAAAGTACTTGTCCATTTGAAGCCGTACAGAAGCGAGCGTGGGTAGGAGAGCCCAGATTAAATTGTATTAAATTGTAGGAAGTAGCACTGCTGAATTTCTACAAGCCCCTGAGCAGCAAGGAAGAAAGCAAAGGGCTTAGGAAACCGACAAACAAAAATCTGGGGTGCACACCCTCCCAGTAGAACCTCTTAGGTTTATCTGGTAAACATTTCTGTTTAGATTCGCTCACCTGAGTATCTTTGGACAGAACTCAAGTGCCAGCATTGAACCTGCTTTCCTAGTTCTCAGACTCTTTCTCCACAATCCATTTCAGGTGGACGTAAAAATCCAGCCCAATATTTACTTGCCACCTGAGGCAAACATTAGTGACTGAAGCCTGTGCAGGTGTCAGAGGGGTCGATAAATCCTTCAACTTTGTTAAATATGGAATAAAGGAAAGAATAACTTGAATTAAATTCGTGTGCCCACTTGAAATGGTCTCTGGCTGTGCCTGTGAACCTGTGCTGGATTTTTGCATGAAAATATTCTCTTTGTCCCTAAGTGGTGTTCTCCTTCAAAAAGAAGTCAGGTTTAAAAAGCTGGCAATAATGTAAGATTTTTTAAGCAAACAGTTCAATATTTCCTTTAAAATGATCTCTGTATTCAAGAGCTCTTTGATTTCTCTCTCTTTTTTCATGCTTTGAAATGGTACCTCTTCTTTTTTTTTTTTTAAAAAGGGCTGTCCATGATTTTGGTCCTTTGTTCCTTTATGAGCTTTGTCACTGGTTGAGCGGCATGTTGCGAAAGCCAAGAAAATATTTTTTTCAAAAAAAATTAGAAATTGCAAACTGTGCTAAATACACCTTTTGTTATGTTTAATATAAAGTTCACTGTGAAGACCTGTATTGAATTATACCTTAATTTCATTGCCAAATAACTCTTCCATTAAAAAAAAAGAATCTTAGTTTTTTCATACAATGCAATAATAATTAAAAGTGAACCAAAAGAGGTAGCAATAAATCAAGAAGCACAATACAGTAAAATATTATAATTAATATTTTAACATACGTTTTGATTACTTTTAGAATAAGTACAAGAAATATCAATTAGAATATATTATATTATATATATTCAAACACTGCTGCTTTTGCCCATTATGCTTGGGAAAAGGGGCTATTTTTAATTCTGGATATTGCATGCAAAATAATACATAGTCCCTAATTAAATATAAGGCTGCAATTCAATCGAGAGCTTCTGCTTATGTCATAAATAATAAGAGCACAGCTCAAGGTATCCGTGAATGGCAGTCGAACCCAGAGATTGAATTACAACTTCAGCGTTCCGTCTGTGGATCTGTATTGTTATTTGTAATAGATGGAAAATGATTATTATTATTTTTAAATACAGACAAAAAGAAGGAAATTTGACTTCAAAATCTGTGACTAGGTGGTAAAAGATTAGAGTGCATGTGATTATAGAGAATGCAGCCTATTGGAAATTGAAATGTAGAAATGTGCCGAGAGTAATTCCAGTCTTTTGCAGTCTATATTCTGTTAAGTATATAATGGGCTATATTTTATTTTTCCTTCTTTTTTTCCTTGGGGGATAGACTTCTATTCTGGGGGCTTCAGTTTATAGATGTAGATCCTGGTTCAGGTAAGGGGATACACATATAGAATCAAACTGATGCACCTGTATATCTGGCTGGTTGAGGAATTGTGCATGCAAACATATCTTGCCCACACAATTCCTAGCCCAGCCACTACAAACTGAATAGAATGATAAGGTCCATCCTGCAAATTCATCCAAACCAAACAGACGTCTTGCCTGCACTGTACCACACACTTCATCAGCAACCAGCCTGCACCCAGGGCAAAAGCTATATGGGGCAAGGTCCAGCTTCCCAGCTTGAAGCAGCAGTGCATGAGTCCAGTCCTTCACACTGTTTTGTATATGGCTTCTTGCACATGAACCCCAAGGCTATCATCCCAATTAATACTTCCACCATCTGGAGCTTTCTCTGCCATTGGAAGAAGTTGCTGTTCCTGGAAGGAACTCTCAACAGCAGAAGCGCTCCTTGGGATGCGACCCCAAGATGACACTCATACAACCATATGATCATACATATGATGCTTTACACTGAATAAGACATTTGGTCCATCTTATGTAGTCTTGTCTAACTGGCAGTGGCTCCCCAAAATCTCAGGCTGAGGTTCTTCCTAGCACATGTTACCCGAGATCCTTGTAACGGAGAATGCTGGGGACTAAACTTGCTTCCTTCTGTACGCAGGTGCTCCACCTCTGAGTGACAGTTTCAGTCTTTGAGACATGTGGTCTAAAGTTGAACCAAAAATAAGCAATTGCTTTTTCTGCGTTTGCGTGTTATATTTGGCATGATTTTCAATTTACCCTTCCTCTATTTTGTCCATTTTAACTGTAGAGAGCAGAAGTAAGAAAACAACTTGTCCAAGTGCACCGTCAGCCCATGGAAAGGTGACATATTAACCCAGATCCAAGGCTGGCTCTTTTTCTTCTGCTACTAGACCATCATGGTGAACTTATCAGCCTAGAAGATAACAAGATTCTTTCTAGCCAAGATACTCAGAAGCTAAAGCCTCCAGTGATGATAGCATCCACTATCCCAACCACACCACCCACCAAGCAGCTTGAGTGGGGAGAGTTCAGGTTTGAAGAATCCAGAAAGCTGCTTCTCACTTGCACCATAGACAGTCTTCCCATTTTCCAATGGCACCTGCCATGTGAAGGGAAAAGCAGCACTTTGCATGCTGGCCTTGGATTTGCTAGAATGCTCCCTGAGTGATGTTACCGGGAAATAGAAGTTGCTGTGCCAAAAGGGAAGCCAACGTGGATTTGTCAAAATAAATCTTGCCAGACAAATCTCATCTCCTTTTTTGATCAGTTTACTAACATACTGGACATTGGGAATACTGTGGATGTAATTTATTTTGACTTCAACAGAGCGTTCTTCAAGGTTCCCCATGATATCTTAATCAGCAAGTTGGTAAAATATAGGCTAGATGATACAATTGTTAGGTTGATTCACAAGTGGTTGGACAACCGTATGCATCAATGGCTTTGCATCAACCTGGAGGACAATTTCGAGTGGAGTGCCCGAGGACTCTGTCTTGGGCCTGGTTCTCTTTAACTTCTTCATCAATGACTTGGATGATGGGATACAAGAAGGCCTCATTGAATTTGTGGATGACACCAAGCTGGGAGGAGTAGCCAATACAAGAAACGATAGTAGACGCATTCAGGAAGACCTTTGCAGAATAGAATATTGGGCTGAAATGAACAAGTTCAACAGGGACAAATGTAAGGTTCTGCACTTGGGCAAATAATGAAAGATGCAGGTATAGAATGGAAGATACCTGGCTTGTCAGCACAACGTGTGAGAAGAATCTTGGAGTTGCAGTGGATCACAAGATGAACATGAGTCAGCAGTTTGATGCAGCTGAAAAGAAGACAGGCAGCCCAATCCTGCTCTAAAGCTCTAAAGTTTCGGATCCTGATTTCCTTCATGGGCAGCCTGCAGCAGGCAGTACATGGCGGAAAGTCTACTCGGGGAAGGGGACGCTCGTCCCCTTTCCCGAGTGTAACCGCAGTTGGGGCCGATAACGTGTAACGGCTCAGCCGATCGGCGGGGGTCAGGATTCGGCCGACACCGATCCCTGCCCCCTCCCTGATCGGCTGGGCCTATCAGCCCCCGCCATTTGCTCCCGGACCGCCCCCTCCACTGGATACTCACCTGGTTCGGGCAGCGGGTGGGAGCTGGTCCGGGCGGCGGAGCAGGGTAGGCCGGCCTTGCGCCGGCCTTCCCTGCTCGCGAGTCATTACGAAAGTGCCTTATGGCACTTTCACAACGCCTTAGGGTGGCGGAACGCTCGTTCCGCCACCCTATTTTAGGTCAGGATTGCGCCCTAATACAATTTTAGCTTGTATTAGTAGAACTGTAGCTTCCAAGTTGCGAGAAGTAGTGGTTCCACTTTACTCCACATTGGTCGGACCTCACCTGGAGTACTGTGTTCAATTCTGGGCACCACACTTTAGAAACAAGGCAGCCAAACTGGAGTGGGTTCACAGAAGAATGACGAGGATGATTAGAGGTCTGGAGAACAAGCCCTATGGAAAACGATTGAAGGAACCCATTATGTTTATCCTCCAGGATAAACATTGGCAGGGGCCAAGTTGATAAACCCTGCCAATCTACCCTGCCAATCTACAACCCCGCCCACACTCCCAATCCCCAATCAATCCCAAGGGAGGGGGGAAGTCCACCCCATGTGTTCATGCTGCAGCCAGGCAAAGTCCGAACCATGTACTGAAGGCACGGTTCGGAATAACGAGTTCTCTCAACCTTTATTCCATAGGGCTTGTTGTTCTCCAGACCTCTGATCATAGGATATGATCATAGGGGATATGATAACACTCTTCAAATACCTGAAGTACTGTCATATGGAAGAAGGAACACCATTTGTTCTCAACTGCCTCTGAGAGTAGAACTAGATCAAATGGGTTCAAACTGCAAGAGAGGAGATATCAAGAAGAAATTCTTGACGGTAAGGGCGGTTCAGCAGTGGAACAGATTGCTGAGGGAGGTGGTGGATTCTCCCAGATATTTTAATTTTCAATGATACTGATTTTATGAGCTGCTCTGGGCTTATGGGCTGTTTTTATTTTTTCTTCTTCATTATTTTTTCCCCTGTTACTTTTATATGTTAAGCTGCACTGGAATCATGTGTTGAATGGAAGGATATAAATTGGTAAAATTAAAGTAAAATAAATAAATATTTTTAAAAATGTTTTGACATAGCGTAGCAGAAAACTCAAAGCAGCAAACTATGGGTGCAAGCCTGAACTGTTCCCTGTGAAATGTAACATGCCTAATGGTAATTTCATTTTAAAATGGTATTTGAGTGAGAAAAGAAGAGGCTTTTAACATTTTTCTATTTTTCTAACACTGAGGACAGCAAAGTATAAACAGTCATGGTTTAAAAAAAAAAAATCCCTGCAAGCAAACCGTACTGATTTAGCCACATGTTTCAGGTGACTCACAATTTGTCTACCTGCCAACATCTGAAAATAATAAGTTATAGTAAAGTTATTAACTAGAACGACATGAACTTTGAAGTAGCTAAACCTAAATTAAATATAAACATTCCAAACAGCTTGAGGCTAATGAATCTAATACAGACTCAGTCACCCGACTCCATCTTTGTTTGTTTCTGGTTTTAGCCTCCTCCCTTTCGCCCATATCTCTCATCATATGTGGTCTTAGAGGAAGGAACACCTAGAAGTTGATTAGTGGAGAAGATTACATCTGTAGGATTATTAAAATCCATAGATACATCTTTCCAAGGAAACACCTCTGAAGTTAGGGCTGATTTGCAATGTGTACAAATGTGTACACTGCCTCAATTGCTACCAGTTTTCCATAGATGCTGATTTACACCAGATGAGAATTTGGCTCCAGAATGCCTCTCATCCATGCAATGTATATGGGAAATCCCTTCGTATTTCTCATTGTCCAAGTTAAATAGCTCGCTGGCTGCTTTGGTTCCAACATGATGATCTCTTCAGAAGTTTCCAGAGCAGTTTTTAAAAACCCAGGCAGCTGCCTCTGAAAAGAATGGCGATGCAGGGCCCCTCGCCCTGCGTCGAATTTACGGCGCCCCTCCCTGACGTGCTGCAGCCAAGGGCGGCAAAATACGCTGCCTGGATTGGCTGGCAGTGTTGGGGACGGGCGCACACTGAGGTGGCGTTCCAACAGCCCCTCAGTCGTGGCGGGTTTTTGAGCCTCTCCCTCCCTACCCTCTGCACAGTCTGGGAATAGCTGGCTGCCCTTTGGGGGGCCGGATAGGAATTTTTTGCCGTCAGCCTCATTGGCCATTGGCTGGCGTTTTTTTCGCCGACCTCAGACTGGTGGTGTGGTTTGGGATTGCTTTTGGCACTTTGTCTAAATAGGACGGTTTTCATGGCAGGTGGTGTGTGTGTGGGCTGATAGGCAGGTTTAACATCTATGCGTACAGCCTGAGGTTAGCAAGGCCAGAGGGTGAGTCAGAACTGCTCACAAGATGCTTGACCGGATCGGTGAAGCTGGCTGGTGAGCTCTCTGGTTGGAATTGGCAAGGGCACCATCTGAATTTGCCGTGGGAGTCCACGCTCTCCAGCTGCCTCGATCCCTTTAGGGGTTAGCCGGGATAAACTAGCTTGGTTTAGGACCAAGGATGGCTTGGAACCAGGTTGTGACGCTTGCTTAATCTGGGGAGGCAGATGGATGAACCATTTCCCCTAATCAATGCCCACACACGGGTGGGGGGGTGGAGTCTCCGTTCCCATTTATTAGCCCCCTGCTGCAGTTATTTTATATTCTAATAAATATTATTAACCCACACCCTTGTCTGCTGTGCTTCTTATGGGGGGTTCGCTGTAATTAAAGGTGCATTGTTCCCTGATATGTTTTAAAGAAGCATACATCTATTTTTGCCACTCTTACTTTCCTTAATGGACTCAGAGTTTGGGAGGTAAATAGAAGACATAGTATGCTTGCAGAACAGTCTTATTCCTCTTTACTTGGAAGTAAGTCCCACTGCGTTAAATGCACATGCAAGTGTGCATGAAATTGTGAACATGTAAGTGTGCATAGGATTGCAGCCGTAGAAGTGGAAGCACAATTTCATAAAGTCTAAAAACCACTGGCTGTTTAGTGTAACTAGATCAAGTCCTGACTTTTTAGATTTCATAAATAAAAATATGCACCATTTGTTAGTCTGCAGTAGAGTCGCTTGTTGTAGAATGTTTCTGGCAAGCTGGCTACTAGGATATGGAATCTGCTCTTTAAACAGAATCTGCCAAGTTTCCTGAGCCTCTTGGAAGACGTCATTTCTTTCCAGACATTTCCTCTCACTCAAATAATAAAAATAAAAATAAGGAGTTCCTTTTATTAATGCAAATTTTGCACTTTATATGCTAGCATTTTCAGTTCCTTCTTCATTGCAACTTGGTCCTCGGGAGTAAGGCCTGTATCAGTAGTCTTCTCTCATACACACACACACACACACACACACACACACACACACACACACACACACACACCCTTGCCCACTTATAATGGCATTCTATGCTTCGTGTGTTAGTCAAATGAGTCCATTGGATGTCAGACAAGAATACTTCAGGTTAAAAACTGTGCAACAACCAACTGCAAGGGATGTATATGGGTGGATTTTCTCAAAGATTGTGCTACAACTTTGAAAGTACACCAGTGTTTGGATTTGAGTATCTTTAGGAAACTATTTTCTAAAACACCTTTAGACAAGTCTGCTTCTTCAGACATGCATTTGGTGCTGAACGTTTTCTATTATACAGGCTGAGCACAAAAACACTCCTTGATTTCAATCTATAACCATTGGAAATCCAGGATCACCCTGTGCTCACCCTGTACTACCAAAAAAGGCCGGTGAAGTTTCATAGGAGGAGGAGAAGTGGAGAGTTTTACTTCTTTCCCCAACCAACGCTCCCCTCCCTCTCCTCCTACCTACTGCTGAAACCAATACCTAAAGCAGAACAGAAGGTAGAACCAGGCCTGCTTTTCCCAGCCAGGCCCTGAGCATGTTCTGCCCAACTGAACCTCGTCTCTATTATTATTATTATTATTATTATTATTATTATTATTATTATTATTATTATTATTATTATTATTATTATTAAAGACTTTGTGTATTCTGCACATTTATACATAGCTGTGCTTTCTTATTGTAGCTTTCTTTCTTCTTGGCCATATCTCTCTGCTATGGTATCATATTGGAGAGAAGTGGCGTGGAAGACAGGGAACTAGAGCACCATGCACTCTTGGGAAAAAAAAAACTTAACTGTTTTGCACAGGGTTATGAAATGCATATTTAAATGTTCATTATTAAATTGAATTATGTTAAGTGTTCATCATTTCATCGTACCCTGGTTTCCCCAGGTGGCTAACAATTTTTTTTTAATTTAAACATTGCCATAAGGAAGATAACATACTGTATATGGGTTTATGTTATAATTAAATATATCATTTTGGGGAACATTTTAGGGGAATGGATCATATGTCAATGATATTGCACTTACGTTTTATACAGAATCTTCAAAATTCAATCTTGGCATCTCTGAGTAAGGCTGGGAAAAGACCTGTGTTTGAAACCCTGGAGAGATGCTGCCAGTCTTCATGACAAGTATCTTGATGACAACCCCCACCCCGTTTCGCATGTATTCCTGTATTCCTTCACAGGCAGCCCAATCCTAACTAGACTCCCATGCGGTGATGCAGCGGCGCGCAGGCATGGGCTGTGCTGCATCCCGTGGAAAAGTATTGCATGTATAGGCTTACCAGATCTCCGGTAAGATCACTGAACAGAATGGAGCTTGCTTCTGAGTAGACATGCCTAGGATTGTGCTCAAAGGTTTAACAAGCGACACCTGCCCACATTCCTTCTCCTAAAGGCCTAGCACTCTGTCCCAGTCGGAGATCTGGTAAGCCTATGCATGTAGGAGGTCTCTTTGGGGGTAAGGGGACATTTGATATCTTGCCCAGCAGCGGCAATCGGATCGGGACAGGAACATTGGATCGGGCCAGGAAGGCGGCATGGATACACATGCTGGCGGAACTCATGTTCCACCAACACAGCCCATCCATTGGATTGGGCTGTTAAACTAACACACAAAAGTGTATGTTAAATGCTTTCCATCAGTATTAATGTTTTACAAGATGGTATTTTAAAAACAACAGGCCAGCGGGTGGCGCAGTGGGTTAAACCACTGAACCATGAGCTGTCAATCGAAAGGTCGGCAGTTCGAATCCGCGACGGGGTGAGCTCTCGTTGCTTGGCCAGCTCCTGCCAACCTAGCAGTTCCAAAGCATGTTAATGCGAGTAGATAAATAGGTACCGCTTGCGGAAAGGTAAGCAGCGCTCGGTGTTCCAGCCGCATGCTACGCGCTGCGGCAAGGAGAGTCATGCCGGCCACATGACCACGGAGGTGTCTTCGGACAACGCTGGCTCTTTGGCTTTGAAATGGGGATGAGCACCACACCCTGGAGTTGGACACAACTGGACTTAATTGTCAGGGGTCACCTTTACCTTATTTTAAAAACACTGGGGTGGAATATCTTTTGTATCATAAAGAAACATTTCCCATATAAACGTAGAGCATGATCTCATCCTTAGTGAAATAAAATGCTATTGATTAAAAGCATTTAAATTACAATTAATGTTAGGGAAAACAACAGTGCAATCTTTTCTTAAGCAAATATTTGCTTCACAGCCCAATGCTATGGGCCCTCTGCACCGTGTTATATTCCTGCTTATAGTGTGCGTTTTGGTGGTCACAAAATGCGAGCCAGCATTCTGCGTGGCCACAACCATGCACCAGTGGCCTCTGGAAATGCCCCTGGTGCTATTAAGTCAGCGTGGGGGGGGTCGGCAGTGGGAGTAGAGTGGGTAGAAGGCACCTTTTAAAGTGGTGTCCTGATATTTAGCAGGGGGAGAGCTATCTTACTAATAGCAGTAATAATAGGATGGAGAAGGTAGAGGGAGGGAGGAACGGGGCAGAGACCAGGGCTGGGGGGTGTCAAGGCCGGGATGGGGATGGTATCAGCTCCACTGATATCCTATCCCCTTTCCCAGTCTCGATCCACCTACCCGGATCTACTTGAACTTGTGCCAGCAAAATTGCTGGTGTAGGTCCAAGTAGACCCATCAGAGAAGCAGAGGCTTCTGGACAAGGGAAAGAATGTTCCCCTTACCTGGAGAAGACCTTCGGTACTGCTCCTGCTACAGGATGCAGCAACCCTCTGGTGGCAAGGGTGTGTGTATTTAGATAGGATTGGGCTGTTAATGTTGTCAAGGACAGCTTAACCTCAGTCCAAATATACACTTTTCAAAACTTTGTGGATATCTATGAAGCAAATGCAGTATGTTTCAAGCAACAGATCCATATGTGTATATGAGATAGGTGTTGAATATCACCAGCTAAATAATTATGAATTGGATTCTAAAAATACTGCAAGCTTTCGTACTATGCTGCAGAGGAACTTATCTTTGATGAGGAATCATGAAAAGAAAAATTAAAGGATTTCAGTAATGAATCATGTCCTGTAGTATGTTTTCTAAGGACACCTGCTCATCCATTGTAAAGACTGGATCACACTCCTATAAATACTTTAAGCAAATACAGGTTGATTACCCCTTATCCGGACATTCAAAATCCAGACTATTCCAAAATCCAGACATTTTTGGGGCTATGACGTTTTTTAAAAAGCCTTTTCCAGCACCTGGCTGGCATAACGCAAGGCCTGCCGGGGCACAAAATTATTAAAATTATTGTATAAAATTACCTCCAGGCTATTTGCATAAGGTGAATATGAGACATAAACAAATTTTGTAAGTTAGACTTGTGTCCCATCCCCAAGATATCTCATTATATTAATGCAAATATTCCAAAATCCAGACAAATCCAAAATCCAGACAACTTCCTGTCCCAAGCAGTCCGGATAAGGGATACTCAACCTGTACTCCATTATCCTCTCTATTGATGACTGAACCGCTAAGAATGCTAAGTTCTATACAAACCATCCACACAATCCTATGCATGTCTACTCAGAAGTAAGCCCCATTGGGCTCAGTGGGACTTGCTCCCAGGTAAGTGTGTATAGGATTGCAGCCCAAGTCAAGAACTATATGACTATTTAAAAACACACACACACACACACACACACACACAAAACACAGATCTGGGCAGATAGCCGACAAATGGTAATCATGTTTTAGGGTCACAGAGTAGAATCAATTGCTCAAGTACACCTGAGTCAATAATGAGATACAGTACAAAAGTAAGGTAAAGGTAAATGTGACCCCTGACAATTAAGTCCAGTCATGTCCGACTCTAGGGTGTGGTGCTCATCCCCATTTCAAAACCGAAGAGCCAGCATTGTCCGAAGACGCCTCCGTGGTCATGTGGCCGGCATGACTCTCCTTGCCGCAGCGCGTAGCATGCGGCTGGAACACGGAGCGCTGTTTACCTTCCCGCAAGTGGTACCTATTTATCTACTCGCATTAACATGCTTTGGAACTGCTAGGTTGGCAGGAGCTGGCCAAGCAACGAGAGCTCACCCCGTCGCGGATTCAAACTGCCGACCTTTTGATTGACAGCTCATGGTTCAGCGGTTTAACCCACTGCGCCACACACTGGCCTAGTACAAAAGTAGGCTTACCATAGTCCCGGAATCGAGCTCCGCCGCGACCTGCAAAAGACACGAGCCTCTTCCAGAAGTGCACTGCGGCAGGCCAATGCAAGTCGCGGCTTCCGGCACTTCCGGTAAACGAGACGACCGCATTGGCCCCCCGTGGTGCACTTCTGGGAAAAGCTCATGTCTTTTGCAGGCCACAGCGGTGCTCAATTCCAGGACTATGGTAAGCCTATACAAAAGTCCAATGCCATTTGGGGTTCTATTCACTGGAACATATTCCAAGACTCAAAATGTGACAGTGCTATTGTATACCCAGGTTGGTAATTTGCCATCTGGAACTCTGTGCTCCATTCTGCACACACAGTTTAAGCAGGGTGTTGACAAAGAGGAAAAGGGTGAAGGAAAAAACTAAAGGCTGAACTACATTACACGCGTAGCGGAGCTTTTGACATCACATTGGAAGCAAGCGGAGCCGCTGCGTCCTCCGCACTGCCGGCGCGTACCTCAAGCTGGAATCCTACTTTTGAGGGGGCGTGTTTGCAGAGCTAGGAGCGGTTCGCGGAGCTACTGCAACCTACCAATCGTAGGAGAGGGGGGGAGAGTGGTTGCATGCCAATCAGAACTACCTCCAATCACCTTCTTAAGAAGGCGGGACAACAGGAGGGACAACAGGCGGGAAGACACTCCCCCGCTCCAAGCGCGTAGGCAGAGGCAGAGGCGGCGGCAGAGCCTCTGCGTGTAATGTAGCTCAGCCTTAAGAATGATAACGGGCTGAGGATACAAATCATAGTAGGCTGGTGGAAAAATTTAAGGAGCAGATTTGTTGACAGTTTAACCATTTTAAAAGGAACATCGGGGAGACAAGGCAAAACAATTGTCAGTGGTTTTCACTTAAGGGTAAAATGCATTTAGACTACAGGAAGGTAGATTTGTTTAAATCATTCACTTCAATCACCAAGTGAGGCTTTGTTTACTCTTTGGTAATCTTTTAGGTTAATAGGGGACAGTTTCTCAGTGGTGATGGTGTCCATGTTTTAGAAGACTCTCCCAGAATATAGCCACCTTTTTACCTCCATGTTTTCATTTTGCTGTTAAGTGAAGACCTTTTTTTATTATTTAAGGAAGGTCTTTTTCTAGCTGCTGAGTTATTATGATTTACTGCTGCTGCCTGAATTTTGTGTAATTGCTATTTAAATTCTGTCTGGAAATTGGCTTAATAATATCTATGGTTTCGATTCTAGCTTTGGCGGATTCTGCTTTTTAATGTGGTGGCTGATCTGTTTTTAACTGATGTTTATTTGATAATGATGTTGTGGTTTAATGCCTTTTATCTTCTACAATGCTTCAAGCGCTTCATAAGCAGAAAATGAGACTATTATGTTTTATAAATACTGTATATATCACAGGAGAAACTTCCTAAGTATAAGATGAATTCAGAAATGAAACATGATACTTAGAGAACTTGGAGTGCAATCCTATCCTCTAGTTATGTTGGCTGGAGGAGCATATTAGGATTTGGTGCAAGTCCCCTATGTTGTATGTAATGTAGTACTAACTTCAGGCCAGAGGCGAAACAAGGGTGGAGCGAAGGCAAGTAGTTCTGCAAGACTCCGTTACACTGGAAGCGGCCCCTCCCCCTTGCTGTTGGAGCCATTCCAGCAGCAACAGGGGAGTGTCCTGTGTGTTGCCTTTGCTGCCAGAATGGCTCCAACAGCAAGGGGGAGGGACCGCTGACTCCAGTGCAGGGATGTATCTAAGTAACTAGGTCGTGAGTGCAAGTGCAAGTACGAGTCATTTTTGCACGAGTGCGAGTCCGAGTGCGAGTCAGTGCCAAAATTTTTGGGCAAGTACGAGTCAAGTGTGAGTCATTTTTGCACAAGTGCGAGTCGAGTACGAGTAAGGCCAGAAACCACGAGTCACAAGTCACGAGTTGAGTCACTTTGGGGAAAATGGCTTTTCCCCCTGAAAATGGGGTGTGTGTGTGGGGACCTCTGAGGCTTTTAAAGCACCTACTTGGCTTCCCCTATGACTTGGAAAATGACTTGGAAATGGCAAGTCATTACCCCCACGAGTGCGAGTCAAGTACGAGTCCAGTAGGTCAAGAGTACGAGTGCGAGTGCGAGTCAGTGGGTCACGAGTATGAGTACAAGTACAAGTCAGGGAAAAAGTGGCTAAGTCACACTTGCGAGTCGAGTCATTTGACTCGAGTCCCCATCCCTGCTCCAGTGTAACAGAGTCTTGCAAAACTACTTGCCTTCGCTCCACCCTTGTTTCGCCTCTGCTTCAGGCTCACTAGCAACCCATTCTTTCAGACATTCTAAACTAAAGTTTAGAATTAAACTTTGATTCTAAGCTCTCAGACAGCACTCTAGCAAATTCTCTTACACTTGCAGAATTATTCCCCAGGAAAGGAAAAAATTCCCCTTCTCGCCTTAAAACTGGGAGTCATCCAAAGCCCACAGCTCTACATCAGACCTGGAAATCTTGCAGTATGGACCCCACCCTGCCACTTAATCATGCTTTGAGCTATTAATAATATCCATGAAAAACAAATAAGTGAAGAGTAGGAAACTGTTTGTTTATGTTCCTTCCATTCTCTTAAATACTATTTATGACTTTATTGACTCCACTACCTTCTTTTTTGTTTCCAGTGGAATGCGATTGGTGAAAGAGGCGAAGGAGTTCGTTGATTTTGTTCAAGTTTCCAGTTAAATAGAACACTTAGCACACTATAAATTTTGTTGGGGTATTGAGACATGACCAGGTAATGCCATGCCCAGTTCCAGTCATATGTCAGTTATACAATGAATGTAATATCGAATTCTGTTTCCTTTTTATAAGGAGGGCCCAGACTAGGTCATTGACAGAGCATATGTGCACAGAAGGTTCCAGGTTCAACCCCTGGTGTTTCAGGAATTGCTGGGAAAGATATACCATATTTTTCGCTCCATAGGACGCATCGGACCATAGGACGCATGCATCCTATGGAGATCAAAATAGGGATTTTTTTTTTACTTACCTGGGCTTGTGGGGGCTTCGGGGAGGCCTGCAGAGGGTTGAGCAGGCCTCCACGATCTTCAGTTCGGCGATAAATGGCTCTTTTCGGCCATTTCCGGTTTTCGCGAAAACCAGAAATGGCCAAAAAGAGCCATTTATCGCCGAACTAAAGTTTGTGGAGGCCTGCAGAGGGTCGTGCAGGCCTCCCCGAAGCCCCCACAAGCCCAGGTAAGATTGCTCAATTCAACATTCGCTCCATAAGACGCACGCTCATTTCCTCCTATATTTTTTGGGGGGAGTGCGTCTTATGGAGCAAAAAATACGGTAGTACCTGAAACCCTGGAGCAGGGCTGACCTGTCCATGAGGTGAACAAGCTTTTCTGCATCAGGTGACATATTGGGCCGAAGCAGAGGTGGCAGTGAACAGAAGCAGATCCCCTCCCCCCCACTCCACTGCTATGGACAGAGTTGGCTTTCCTTACTGGTCCCCTTCCTTTGCATGGTTCTAAAATCAAAGCTGGAAATGTGGGGTGTGTTGGGATCACTTCAGCATGCTCCTGATTTCCTGATTTCTTGCTTTTTGTGAAGAGCCCACACAGAGGAAGGAATGAGATTGCAGCATTCCAGTCCTCGGAGTGCAGCAATCTGGCTCCCTTTCGTCTTGCTCTTTTTCCACCACCTGCTGAAGCAGGGGTGGGGAACCTATTTGGGGTGGTGGGCCATTTTCCCATGGGGAAAATTGGTTGCGGGCCGGCCGGTAGGCCGGCTGTAATTCCCCATAGGGGGAGAAAATGGGTGCAATGCATTTTCAGGGATTCCTTGATATCTCTCAGGCCCGATGAGATAGCCGCTTGGTTTTGGTTTACAAAAGTTACCCGTCCTAATGCTGAAAAACATATTTTGGGATGTTGCCCTAATCGACCCAGAAAGGGGCAAATCTAAATTCGGGGGTCAATTATAGAACCCTTCGTATCTGCTGTGTTTGTGGAGTTATAACGTTCATTTTTGGCAGGCGGGTGTCTTTGTATAATCTTTAGAAACCTTTTAATGGTTTTTTGAAATTTCACCCCTAAAGAGGTAAAAAGGGGGTAAAAGAAAAATGGGGTGACATCACCACCCAGCCCCTACCTCTGGGCCTAGAAACATGAAATTCAGGGAGTACGTTCCTTCCGTGACATAAGTGCCCACTAAGAATAGATTTTTAGAAATTCCGCCCCAAGGAGTTGAAAAGGGGTGCTGCAATTCTATTCTCCATTACCTGGGAGTAAGCCCCATTGACTAGAACAGGACTTACTTCTGAGCAGACATGCCTAGACTCGGGCTTGCAATGTGTTTTCACAGATTCCTCAAGATCTCTTAGGCCCGTTGAGAGATCGACTTGGTTTTTGCTTACAAAGTTTACCCATAAAAATACTTAAAAACATATTTTAGGACTTTGCTCTAATCAACCCCTAATGGGGCAAATCTAGATTCAGGGGTCAATTACAGAACCCTTTGTATCTCCTGTGTTTGTGGAGTTCTAACATGCTTTTTTTTTTTTTTTTGGCATATAGGTGTCTTTAGAAACTGTTTTAACGGTTTCTTTAAATTTCACCCTAAAGAGGTAAAAAGGGGGTAAAAGTTAAAAGGGGTGTTTTTTATTCGATAGAGGATGCATATTTGTTCTTAGAACTACTTCATGATTCAGTTCTTACCTGTGAATCCCCCTAAATAAACAGGCTCGACAGAGGCTTGGATAAAGGGTCACTCTAATAAACGTATAAAATCTGCAGCGGGGAAAAAACTATAACATCCCCCAGCGTGCGGGCACTAGGTGAGGGGAAAACAGTGATGCCCGTATGTTCCCCCTGCAACCCTCGGGCATGACGCTCTGACTTCAAGCTCTGCCCATGCATAGATTGGGAAAGCTGATCACAGCCAACCCTGAGGGGTTTGAGGCAGCTGGGCAGCGCAGTCTCCTCCTAGGCAAGCCATGTGGTGGTCTTTGCTTACCCAGCCAAAGGGATTTGCCAGCCAGCCTCACCGACCCGGGTAAGTATCGTCTGAGCAGTCCTGGCTCACCCCTAGACCGTGCTAACTTAGAATGCATCTCTACCTACCCATCCTGCACGCAACCTGCCACATGGAGGGCTTAGCCTAGCGCTTGACCCCAACTGCCCCAAAACCAGGCCAGAAGGCTCAAAAGTCCCTGCTGCAGGTCCCTGAGGAAAATGTCAGCACCAGCCATGGAGAGGTGGATGCCATTGCGCCTAAACAGGGCTGGCAAAGTATCAACAATATCAGGGCTCCACCCTGTTCATTGAAGGCCTTCCTCATTTAAATGTTCACCTTGCGCTGAGCAATGTCAACATGGTGTGGGTGAAATGCCTGCCGCAGTGCACGGAAATGGGATGGGGATGTGGCAGCTGACAACATGTGTGCGGGCAACAGCAGTCTGCTGAACCTCTGCCATTCTCCACTGCTACCATTAAGTTGACAGTGGGGCCAGTTTGGGAGAGGATTGTGGTTGGCTCGGGGTGGGGAGCAGGACAGGAGGGGGATGGAAGGGGGATGACCTTGGCTGCAGCAGTGCATGCCGAGGCCCTTTTCCCCCCTTCCCAGCCCAGACCTCCCCCAGGAGTATCCTCAATCAAACTTACCCCAGCAAGAGATCTGGCGTAATTCTGAGGAGACCTATTGGAGGCCAGGCAGCCTATGGGGAGGTAAGTAAAAAATATTTTTACTTACCTCTCCTGCGCCATCTGGTCCCCCCCGGCATACAGTGTGTGCTCTCCATTAGTGGCACTGTGTGCTGTGGGCTGGTAGGGGGAGGGCTGTTAAGCATGTACATAAACTATGGGATATGGCAAAGTTTGAAAATGTAAAACTAATTATGGGAATGGTTTATTTAATTTGTGAATCAACAAACAACATGCAGGATAAACCACAGAAAATTCCTGTAATTCAAATGTTAAGTAAACTGCTGTTCACACAGATCAGACAATAAATATTGTATAGAAAAACATGATGCAGAAACTAGGTTCATATATTGCAATATATTTCAAGTCACAAAAATACAAGAAAATACCGTAGCTATTATTTTTGTCAGCATAAATAAGCAATGTCTATTATCACTACACTCTGAGGCTTCCTGAATACATCATATGTATTATATATAGGAAATTACTGAAGGCTGTTAACCTATTTTCTTAACCTCACGATGTGTAAGGCAACATGCAAAAGCAGAGACAGAGTTTCTTGATGAAATAATGTAAATACAATTCCCTAATGTTTAAGGAAATGAGTGCATCATAGCTAAAGTCATCTCGTGGATGCAAGGGGTTTTACTGCCGCCTTGTGGACAGTTCTTGAGTCTAGCAAAATGCTCTCAATTAGGGCTGATGGTTAAATGCAAAAGTTCAGCTTGTGTATAGCCTTTCATAGGATATACATACAGTATTTCAATGACATGAGCTGGCTAGATCATTTTAGTTTGCAATATAATTTTGACTTAGTACATGATCAAAAATCCTACCACATGTAAGATAGATACTGGCTGTAAGCCACTTGGGGTGTTAATATTTATGCTTCTCAGGTGAAGACAGACTTCCTATGGCAACTACCAAAATAGGAAACAAGTCTATGGAGTTTGGTTGGTCAAGCATAAAAAGATCACATGTATTTTAAAGTCTATTTTTGGTGTAGCTATTGTATTGGTATAACTCAAGACACATTTGGAAGTGAAAGTTCCTATTGCTTTTTCTTACTACTTAGCATTAAGCTGAAATTCAAGGACAGTCATATAGATACTTTCTCCTCATTGATGAATTTAGACTAAGGGAAACTAGAGGGTTATGGGAACAATAATAGAAATGTACGGGCAAGGGATATATATATTTAACTGCACCTGCTTAATAGAAGCTTAATTCTTTGTTATTTGTATGATGCCCACGTAGGGCACTCCTTGTCAATGTAATCCTATGTAAAGAGCACTCCAATGGATAGATGAGGTTATAGTGTATTAAAAAGAAGTTTAATCTCAAAAGAAGTTCTGGCTTCATTGAATTAGATATTGTCCAAAGGTCTGACACAGTCCAGTTTTTGATCTGAATTGGTCCTAACATTCTATGGGTCCTTCAAAAATGGTTATGCAATCTTTCCTTTCCTTTTGATCACAGAGGAGGTTTGCCACAAAGATTTCTGTATGCTCTGTGGCATTATGAGATTCTGCTTTAACCCAAGATGATAGTTTGTTCTCATATCTGATGATGAGAAGTGTAGCATTTTAACAAATAATGCAGACTGAGTAGCAGCTCATCTGGATTAAATAGTGTGGGGAAGTTTAGATCAAAGTTAGGTATTTCAGTGCATGAAATTCATTCTTGTTCTTAATCAACTCTTCAGTTTTTCCCCAATATAGGTAAAGGTGACCCCTGACAATTAAGTCCAGTCATGTCCGACTCTAGGGTGTGGTGCTCATCCCCATTTCAAAGCCGAAGAGCCAGCGTTGTCCGAAGACGCCTCCATGGTCATGTGGCCGGCATGACTCTCCTTGCCGCAGCGTGTAGCATGCAGCTGGAACACAGAGCACTGTTTACCTTCCCGCAAGCGGTACCTATTTATCTACTCGCATTAACATGCTTTGGAACTGCTAGGTTGGCAGGAGCTGGCCAAGCAATGAGAGCTCAGCCTAAATCAGGAGGGCAAACTGCATAAGCAGCAGGTAGACAGCCATATACAGTATATTGCATTATTCAGGAAGCATAGATGACCTAGTCTTATTGCAATGTGGTATAACAGAAAGTCTTAAAAGTCTTAAAGCGATGTGGTACAACAGAAAGTATTGGGCTTGTGCCTAGAAGAGACATCCTTGGGCACATCACACTCTCTCACAGCTTTATTCAGGACAGAACTCAATGTTATGTGACTGCTGCTGCTCCCTATTTTTTTGCGCCTTCTTCTTCGGAACTTGCTGTGAGTAACTTCTCGTTTAATATCATGCATGAGGCCATGACTTGATGCGGTACATTGTTTGGCCTGCTCACAGTGCTGACAGCCAATGACATGAAATGGAGGAAGAATAAAAATATGCTTTCCAATGACATCGCCTAACACACTGTCAGAACATGCTTGTCTACTCAGAAGTTAGTCCCATTGCGTTCAATGGGGCTTACTCCCAGAAAAGCATGTATAGGATTGCAGCCTGTGTTAAACAAGAAGTTATGAGGAAGAGAACAAAAGAGATGCAGCTCCATGTCTCCAAAATGCCTACTGTACTTCCATCCTTTCTCTCCATCAACGTTAAATAGATGCTTCAGGGTAATGGAAAATATTGTTGTTTATACAGGCTGAGACATCTTGGGTCTAAACACAGAATTCATTTATGTCTCATATAAACCTTATACACATAGCCTGAACATAATTTTATACAATATTTTTAATAATTTTGTGCCCCAGCATGCCTTGTGCTATGCCAGTCAGGTGCTGGAAAAAGTGTTGTTGTTGTTGTTGTTTTTAAGTCATAGCCCCCCAAATGTCTGGATTTCGGAATAGTCTGGATTTCGGATGTCCAGATAAGGGGTAACCAACCTGTAGATACATTCAGAAAAACTAAGTAATGATTAACACAACAATCCTCCAGATGCTTACCTGGCAGTACTGAACATAGTGGGTCATGCTGCATTGAACATAATTGGACATTTGAGTAAATATGCATAGGATTGAGCTACCCGTCTTATTGAAAGCAACGAGACTTTAACAAGAATTCTCTGTCTTCAGAGTAAAAGTGCATTCTTGGAAATTCCCAACACCTTTTAAAATTCTATAGCAGAGTAAAGCAATTCTGCAACCAGCTTTTATGTAAATTTTGGGTATTTGATAAAATTGCACCGTTGATAACTGCAATATGCTCTGGGGATGCCTTGAAGATTTCTGGTGCATAACCTCCTTTGCTCAAAGGCTGAAGCACTGAAGTACGTTTTAAAAATTCAAATAAAAATAAGGATTTTTTTTTTTAAAAAAACATGCTTCTTGTTCTTCTTCCAGGACTGTTTTCCATTCTAGAATTCTGGGGTTATGGCAGGTTAAAAATCAAAACAACCAAATGGATGCCTTAAAGACACAATATTTTGGTCTCAGAAGTAGATCAAAATGAAAAATATAAAAAACCAGGACAAAAAGTATTTGGTTTGCTTCTCTCCCCCCCTCCCCATTAAAATCTAATACTATAAAATGTATTTAATAAGCTTTAGGCCCTTATAATTCCTGAATCTTCAAGAAGCTTTCATAAAAGCAGCCTCAATATACAGTGGCACAATATATAGTATAGTAGCAATAAAATATAAATTTTCTGAAGTGCTGGCATTTGAGAAAAATGTCACAGTTTCCCAATCATATCCAAGCTGATAAGTCTTCAAGATGCATTTCCTATTAGAAAATGATTTTTTCCAGTGGTCTTCCTGCTGAGTCACTACAACTTGGATTGAATTGGTCATTTTCAAGAAAACCACGATGGATTTCAAGCTCCCACAGAGTCCTAAACATGTTATGTTCTTTTCTTTCTTTCTTTCTTTTTTTAAATTCAGTACCTGAGTGGAAGGAAAAATGGAAAGGAATGCTTTAGGAAAAATGTTTAAGTGTTTCTGTTGTGCGTTTCTATGTCTTTTTTCTATGATAAAGACAAATGGGCAGCCTATAATGTTTGCATGCGTCTATAATTCATCCTGCCTCCACTGTCTTCAGTCAATAGCTACCAGTAAGGGTGGGAATTCGTATTCCCCCTTAATGACCCTGCAGTGATGACTGGTGGTCCCCACTACATACTGCTTCACCAAGTGCTACTGGCTGGGGGGGGGGGGAAGCATTGGTGGTGCTAGAGAGAGGGAAAGAAATAGAGTGGATAGGGAGGTGTTTTTCTCCCTTGCTCACAAGACTAGAGAACCAGGGGTCATCCAATGACACTGATTGGTGGGAGATTTAGGATGGACAAAAGGAGGTATTTCACACAGTGCATAATTAGTATGTGGAATTTGCTGCCACAAGATGTGATGATGGCCACTACTTGGAGGGCTTTAAAGGGGGATGGAGGACTGGTCTATCAATCGCTACCAGTCATGATGCTAGTGCTACCTTTGGATTCAATGGTAGTATGAATGCCAGTTGCAGAAGAGCAATAGCAGGAGAGACATATGCCTTGTGGGGTTTCCCAGAGGCAGCTGCTTGACCACTGTGGGTAACAGGATGATGTGCTGATAGACCTTTGGCCTTATCCAGCAGGACTTTCCTTCTGTTCTGAAGGGAAAACAAACACTCCCATACAAGTAGCTGAATCCCACCTCCCCCCCACTGCAGAATCTCTATGGTTTCTTGATGGAAAGCAGAGGCATAGCTAGCCTCTCCTGTGGCCCCCCCTGCATGTACCGGCACAAGCCCTGCCCCACCGGTGGAGTCCCTGCCGCATCACGGTGAGAAACGCCGCCCTGGCGTTCTTTCTCCAGAATAGAACTCCTAGGAGCCCAGGCGGGCGGGCCAATCATGGAAGCCGCGTGGCTGCTTTTTGAATGCTGCGGCGGCACGTTTTTTGCCCCCCGCCTGCTGCCCGGGGGGCCACCGCCCCATCGCAGACTCTGCTACTGATGGAAAAGCACTTTTCACATACAGTAGAATACTTTTCTGTCATCAATTACTATGCATAAAGTGTAGCATGAATGTGAAATGTACATACCACATACCACACCCTCTTAACCATTGGACCTTGTGAAAAATGTGCAGGGCCAAACTAAAGATTAGTCAGTTCTGAATTTTGTATCAGAAATTGCACTTTCAACAAGACGTGTTTTTTTCTTTTTTTTTTTAATCCTGCCCAGGCTTAGTGCCTGCACACTGCCCTCTGCTAACAGGCTTATTTTCAGTGTCATGTGAATGTGATGTGCACCATGCACAGCCAGAGTCTGGGGGGGGGGGGGTTGGCTTGTTTCTGAGAGGTCATTTTGACCCCCCATATTATCTTATTGCAGGAAATGCCACTCCATGAACAAAGATGAACATTTGCAGACCCAATTACAATTGCTTGGCTTTGCTTCGCTTCGTAGGAGTTCTACAGACTCTAATTTGAATTAAAATTGAGCATTTCCCATGATGATGATGATGAACAGTATTTATTTCTTTTCAACAAAAAGTTGAAACTTTCTTTTCAACAAAAGTTGAAAAGCTTTTCAACAAAAAGTTCACAAAGCGGTTTACAGACAAAATCAAATGATTACATGGCTCCCTGTACCAAAAGGGCTCACAATCTGATCCATGTAATTTAATCTACATTCACAAGCTCAAGCCCCCCCCCCCCCCCCAATATACTCCACATTAAAACCTGAAGAGATGCAACTTATGAAAGAGGTTTGAGATGCTGCTGCTGACAATGGCATTCTTCCCCTTCCTGCCTTAATGTCTAGGAATGCTCACCGCACAATCCTATTGTGCCTCTTCACTGGTGGAGTGTGCACTTTGCTGGTGCAGACTGTTGTAAAACTTCCAAAAAGCAGTTTGCGATGGTGCGCCAGAAACCAGTGTTGCCCTTCCTGCCAGCACCAGTGCAGGGAACAACACATGCCAGTGCAGGTAAAAGCTGCACTGAGCAGTGGAGGGGAAGGGGATGGGCAGAATGGGATGGGGGCGGCGATGGAGGCAAGGGTGGGCAGATCAGACATGGGAGGGGCAGGATCGGCAGCACTGGTGCACGCCGTACCTTAACCCCCTTCCTGGGTCGAATCTGCCAACACAAATCAAAGCAGACTTGCGCCAGCCAAATGGCAGGTGTAGGTAGACCCATTGTGGGGGCTGCGGCTTTCCCCAGGGCAATGGGACACATGACTCCTTACTTCGAGGAGACCTTCCACCTCCTACTTTCCCCTGTAGGATGCAGCGTAGCCTGCGCTGGCGCCGTCGCATTGGTATGGGAAAAGTCAGGTAGGATTGGCCTGTCTGTCATCACATGGTGAATTTCCTCACTCATGCCAGCAACAAAAGCCAATGAAATGGAGCAGGAGTGAGGACATTTGCAATGTGATGACACTAAATCATGGTGTGGGCATTAAGGCAAGCAGGGGTGAACTTGTCCTAGGGATGTGACTTCCAGTGTGGTTTCCAGATGTTACACGCACCATCCCTTTGTAACATCTAGGCTAGGCTGCATCACTGGCGTTGCTGGAGGTGGGGCGGAAAGCTAAGTTCTGCAGCTTTCCACCCCACCGTTACTCTCCGGTACAAGGCGCCCCGCCCCCTCGTCGTAGCAGCCCATCAGCAGAGAGGAAGCAACGCGCAGGGACTCTAACATAATAAGAACATAAGAAGAGCCCTGCTGGAGCAGGCCAAAAGCCCATCTAGTCCAGCTTCCTGTATCACACAGTGGCCTCACCAGATGCCTCAGGGAGCACAAGACAACAAGATAACCTGTTTCCCGTTGACACTCCCTTGCACCTGGCACAGAGAAAACCCACTTCTAAAACCAGGAGGTTGCTTATGGCTTGTAACCTGTGATGGTCTTTTCCTCCATGAATCTGTCCAAACCCCTTTTAAAGGCATCTATATCCTTTTTGAGGTGTGGTGACCAGAACTGGACACAATACTCCAGATGTGGCCTTACCATCGATTTGTACAAAGGCATAATGATATTGGCCGTTTTATTCTCAATCCCTTTTTTAATGATCCCGAGCATGGAATTGGCCTTCTTCACAGCCGCCGTACACTGGGTCGACACTTTCATCGACCTGTCCACCAGCACCCCACGATCTCTCTCTTGATCCGTCACAGACAACTCAGAACCCATTAGCGTATATGTGAAATTTATGTGACTCTCCTGCGCGTTGCTTTCTCTCCGCTGACGGGCTCCCATGACGAGTGGGCGGGGCGCCTCGTACCGGAGAGTAATGGTGGGGCGGAAAGCTGCAGAACATAGCTTTCCGCCCCACCTCCAGCGACGCCAGTGGGCTGCATTCTTATGTACACTTACCTAGGAGTATGTCCCATTGAATTTGGTGGGACTTACTTCTGAGTAAACATCTATAGGATTATACTAGAAGTGTTCTCTATAGTGAAAAGTTTTGACAACCAAGAGTTCTGAACATATCCAGATGTAAAACTTTCAGAATTAAAAGCTACAAAGACTCTTCCTTTTCCTCCACCCAGTGCTCTATAAAAACAAATGACTTAGCCCGGCAGACAGACATAATTCATCAGAAAAGAAATGTGTTCAACTTTTCATAGTTACTTCTGTGTTCAACAGGTTTCTTAAGAAGAAATATTGGTTCCATTTGCCATTAAGCATTACTCAGAGCTTCATTTGGCTTGCCGATTTAAAAAGGTTTAGCATATTCAACACTCAGGCAGTTCGGGTTTCGGGAAGGCCTCAACATAATGTCATTAAATGTTCAACAATGACTTGAAAATAAGTAGCTTTTGGAAGTTATATGTCTTTGAAGTCTCATTAATTAGTCATATCATCGGCAATGTATGGCTAAAGTAAATTACAGTGTTTAAAATATCTACTCTTTCAATGTGAAAAATGAAAGAATCCAGCTACCTTGTCTTTATACTAATGAAGATATTATTAATTGGTTTAGCAAAAACATAGATCTAACCATAATGTGCAACAGTTATTAAAGATAATTAACTACAGATCATTGGTTTGAAACATCTAGTCCAAAATGATTTCTGAAGGGCACATTATTCTATGAGATAAAATAATTAAATTTCTAACTGCTGCATAAGACAACTGTGGCATATCTAGTGTTTTAATTTCTTTTGTTCTATTCTCATGGCACTCTTCTGTTTTAGATTTTGAAAATGCTACTAGTGTTTCACTGTGAACAGCCACTACAACTGTGTTAAGACTGAAATGTTTCATGTTGGAAGAGAAATGATTGAAAGAAAGGGATTAAAAATGACAGCCCTACTAATAAAACACACACACACACACACACACACACACACACACACACACACACACACACACACACACACACACACACACACAGCTATTGCTTTCCTTACAAGAAATGAAGTCAAGCAGACACATGCTTATCCCAAAATATTCAGAATATAAAACGGCCACACAAATCGTACCCAAACATGTTTCATGAAGAAAGGAACCCATGAATATAAACGTGGCCAAATATTTGTAGACTGAAAGATACTGGAATGGCACATTGGCATATAAAACTAAGAAAGTGCAGTATTACATTGACTTAGGCACTAGCAGTGAAGGGCAGTGGAACTGAAGCAAGCTTATGTAAACAATATATTTTAAGCCCTAGCTTTGTAAACATGACTGCTCTCCATTGCCATTCTCCAAAATGGCCACTATTTCTGGCAGCGCAAGATCCTTTAAAGGACAAGCCATTTGGCACAGCTGGACTGCTGCCACAAGCAGCGAGTTGCTGCGACGGGATGCCAGTGTTCCATCCATGATGCCTGGTGCCAGTAAGTCAGTGTGGAGGGCAGGAGGGGATGGGGGTGGATGGAATGGGGTGGGGGAAGGAATAGGGCTGAGATCAGGGCAGGGAGGAGGGCAGAGCAAGGCCAGGAAGTGGCACCGCCGATATCATATCTCCCTTTCCGCCCTCAATCCACCTTCCTCAGTCCACTCAGGCATGTGACAGCTATATAGCTGGTGCATGTCCTAGTAGACCCAGCAGGGAAGTGAGGGCTTACCCCTGGGCAGGGGAACAAATGTTCCCTTACCCGAAGGAGACCTCTGGACCGCCCCCCCCCAGGATGCAGCACATGTTCTGGTGGCATGGCTGCATTGGTGGGGGGTGGCGGCTTAGGTAGAATTGGGCTGTAAGAAATGTGAAATTCACAAGTAAAGAATGAATACCTTCCTACAGTTATTAATGAAATGACACCGTTTTGCCCAAATTATACATGCCAAGCCTGCACATTATATTATTGTTGCTCTAACCAATTTCAAGGTGACTACTACCCAGTGGCCCAGATCCAGAGCACCAGTTCAGATACATACAAGAAACGTTACAGGGAGAAATTATTCCCACTCTTTGGGAAACTTAGTAAAGCAATACTGAGCATACTGATCTGTGAGTCCAGAAACCATCCCTACGGAACCATTCCCCAATCAACAGCCAATAAAGAAAGACACTAAAGACAAGGAATTGGTCTTCCTCTACATCAGTGGTTCCCAAACGTTTTAGCACCGGGACCCACTTTTTAAGAAGACACTCTATCAGGACCCACCTAGCTTTACAAGACTTTTAAAAAAGGTGATCTAGAAATATTTATATTTTATTTATTTATTTATTTGCAAAAAAACCTCAATCCATTTCTCATAATGAGGTAGCCCTAATGAATAGGCTTAAGGCTTGAGGGGCTTAGTTATGTGACCCAGCCTTCACCTGCCCCCACTACCTGTCACTGACAGACTTGGGAAAAAAAAAACACCATTAAAAAGATGCTCATTTATCTCCCTATATTTACGCAAGCTTGTAAACTGCTCAGCTCAGCTCCTTGCAAACTGATTTTTGAATAGCCTCAGGGGTTGAGGAAATTAGTTATCTGAGCTTTCCATCACCTGGGGACCCGCCAGAAATTGGGTCGCGACCCACCAAGTGGGTCCAGACCCATGCTACTCTACATTGCTGTAATAAGACCAGAAAAAGTAACATATTTATGTGGTGCATTCCACTGGTCCTTCAAATATTTTAGAACCAGGGTTCTTAAAACATAAAATAGACTCACAATATATTAGGGTTATTCACACATGACATTATACTTGTGCATGGGAGACGTATATGGACATTATACTTGCGCATGGGAGACTTGTGCATGGGAACACGTATATGCATATGTGTTCTGGTGTGAACAGGCTTACCATATTTCCCCCCTCAAACCGGGACACCCCCCACAATTAATTAATTAATTAATTAATTAATTAATTAATTAAAAAAGAAAAAGCAATGTAATTTTTAAAAACGAAAGTGCGCCCGAAAATTTGAATTATTTATTTATTTTAACATTAAAATAAATAATAAATAAAATTGACTTACCTTATCCCGTCGCTGCCGTCATCACCGCTGCGTGGCTGCTGCTCCTCTGCCGGCTGGGTCGGGCTGCGCTCACCCAGCTCGTCCGTTCTCGCTCTTGGAGTGGCGACAGAGGGTGATCCGAGGGCAAGCCGCCGCTCTCACCGGCTTGCCGGCTCTCGTCGCTCTGAGCTCAGAGTGACGAGAGCCAGTGAGAGCAGTAGCTCACCCTCCGAGCCGGATCGCCCGCTATCGCCACTCCGAGAGCGAGAGTGGCAAGAGGCAAGCCGCCGCTCTCGCTGGCTGTCGTTGCTCCGAGCTTGGAGCAGCGAGAGCCGGCAAGCTGGCTCGGAGAGCGGGGCTGGCACCAGCCGCTCGCAGCCCCGCCGCAAGCTCGCCACAGCCTCACCGGCACCGCCTCACCGCTTCCTGCCGCCACCTCCTCCTCCTGCTTGTGCGCATGCGTGCGGCTCGCAAAAGCCGCACGCATGCGCACAAGCGACCCGGGAGCCCTTCAGAACGAAGGGCTTCCAGGAAGAAATGGCGGCGGCCATGTTTTTTACATGGCAGCCACCATTTTTCTTTTAATTATAATTTCGATTGTGGCTACCGGGACCTGAGGCCTCCCGGGATCTGCCCGGGATGGACCTGGTAATACCGGGACTGTCCCGGGCAAACCGGGACAAAATGGTATGTCTATGAATGTGTGTACATGTGTATACAGTATTTTAATAGTGAACCAAGGTACCAGACCTCTCCAATATAGGTATGTTGAACATGTGTGAATAAATGTATACATGTACAAATCAACAATCTGTGCACAATGTATGCAGATTGTACATGCATACAGTGTAATAGGTGAGTCTTCTACTATATGGACTTTTTATTCTTTTCTTAATGGGTCTTCTACTAAATGGACGTTTTATTATCTCAGATGGCACCAATTTGAATTACTCCGACTGACTTTTCTAAACATGTGGGGGACAAACATGGTTGTGCATGTCTCTCCCATATCCATCACTCTGTCACCTAGTGTGTGTAAAGATAATTGGTAGGCCCATAGGGCATAGTATCCTGCACCCTTCCCGGGCTGCTCCAGCACAGCCTTGGGACTCCTCAGGAGAAGGAGATGTTCGTCTCCTTCCCCCGGTGTAGGGCTGCCCAGCCCCAACAGGTTTCCTTGAATGTACGTTGGCTCTCTAGCTGACATACATCCGGGGTGGCAGGGTATGGGCTGCAGAGGCCAGGCGCAGGATATCGGCGGAGCTCGCCCCCAATATCCCCGCCCCCTTCCAGCCTGGTTCGCCCAACGGCCACCCTCCCTCACCACTCGTCTCACCCTCCCACCACTCCTGCACCGAGCAGTGCATTTCTTACCTGCATTGGCAGCTGCAGGGTTGGTGGGAGGCGGAGTAAGTTCTGCTGGCCTGCGAGCCGTCGGCCCTTACTCTCTGGGTGTCTAAAACGTACTTTACAGCGCGTTTACGACACCCAGCGCCTGCGGAGCGGGTGTTCCACAGGCACTTGTTTATGGAGGATTGAGCCGTGAGGCACAGTGAGGCATTGAATATTTAGATTAAACACTAAAGTAGTATTTAATTTAGGGTGAAATGTCAAGTTTTACCCAAAAGGATTTAATTTATATTTAATTTAAGTGTTTAAAGTATTTAATTTATACTTGTTATACTTTTTATAGTTTGTACTTAAAGTATACTGATTTATACTTTTTATAATTTATAAAAAGTAAAGTATTTGGATGAACTACCATGCACAAGTAGGCAATGATGTGATGGGGGAGAAAATGTGCACATCCATATTCCTTCCTCATGTGTTTAAATGGACTGGTCAAAACTAAACCTTCTCATAGAGTGTTTTGTGTTGTTTTATTTGGACAAAAGGTGAGTACATACATGCAGCATTTCCAGTCCAAACCTGTGTAGGATACGGCGGCCGGCCATATCCTAAAGGGCTGGCCGCCGTATCCTATCGAGTTCCCGGGCTGCCCTGGGGCAGCCCTGGAACAATTTGGGAGAAGGGGACAATTGTCCCCTTCCCCCCATGTGTGCGAGCTCTAGAGCTCGCGCACATTAATGCCGGCTGTGTCGGCGTATCTGGGGACTAGAGGGAGCTTGGGATCCCCTTGCCGCCCGGTCAGGTGTTACTTGCTCCGGCTGGCGCAGGGCTGGGGTGACGGCGGGGCAAGCAGCACTTTTCGCAGCGCCGGCGCTGCTTGCTCTCCGGGTGCCGCGCAACTGCTTTACAGCACTTACACGACATCCAGAGCCGGGGCAGGACATGCTGCCCTGGCACTACTCCTACACAAGATTGCACAGTTCATTATGTACCAGTGAGTACAATGAATGTGGTTGTGAGTTGTGGTTTTCCACGTTTGTGGCAGAGGAGGGCTGCTCAGTGAGCCAACCTCATATTTTTCATAGCATTGACTTTGCTGGGTTTCTTCCTATGTGGAAGAAAAAACATTTGTTGTTTTTCATCTGATACAAATACTTAGTATCCTTCAGCTATCGTCAGCTCTCTTCTTATTCAGGCATTTAAAAAGTCCTTAGGCAACTGCTAAACTGGAGCTCCAGGATGGTTTTGCTCTCCTTTGTGACCACAAACCTCCAGGTCACTTGGTAACTCTCCAATGTGAACTCAAAAAGGACTGCCTCAGCTGCTAGCCTCTTGTTTTCATGTCTCTCTGGCATGCAATAAATATTGGCCATTTGAGCTCTCTCTCGGTATGCCAGATGATCTACACACTGGTGCATCAAATATTTCACTGCAGTTAAAACAAATGTGCTTCACAAATTGATGGGGGAAATTAAGGAAGGGACCCACACCGTTCATCACTGCCATTTTGTTTTCCATGAGTGACAAGTGCTCCTTCATGTTGGTTCTGGAGAAGGGAGGTGCTCCAAAGCAGATTTGGCATAAAAATAGTTAGACAAAATAACCCTAGAACAGAACGTTATGGTAGGAACAAAGCTATCCTAAAGAATCCTTCTTTATACAGAATCTCAGGACAAAATGTGTCCCCCTGTGCTAACCAGGTACTCAAGCCTTCATAAACTCTTGTCAGCATCTTTCCAGCTAAGGCCAGTAACAAACAGAGCCATTTAGACTGTGAACTCCTTGGAGTGGAGACCAGAATTAAATAAAATAAGTAATAAATAAAAACATGCACATTTCTTATCCTTCACATTTTTTAAGGCAGTGATGAGCTAAGCATTGCATAAGACATAGAAATGTTGTGACCCTTGTCCAGAAAGCTTTCAGTATACAATTAAGGGTAGGGACCAGAGCATATGGGTTGCATGCAGAAGGTACCAGATCCCATTCCTGACAAGTAGGGCTGGGAAAGACCTGCCTTAAGGGGGCAGGGGACACAACCCACAGTTTGAGAACCACTGGTATACAGTGTATAGAGCTAACTAATGGCCCAGCCCTATGGGCCTTTTATAACAGTAGGACTAGCATCCTGCTGCTGTAAAAGGCCCTAAGAACATGAAGATCATGCCACTGCTGGGCCATTTGAGGTCACTGCTGCAAGTAGGTAGGGCAGGTAGGCTGTTGTGAGGAGCAGTTCATGAGCAGGGAGGGGGATGGCAGGGGGTGGATTTGGCGGCAGCAACTCTCACCAGATCCTATCCCCCATTTTGCAACCCGACCCCCTACCCCGGCTCTCCTCTGACTTGCTCCAGCAAAATGGCTGGCACAGGCCCGAGGGGATATGTAGATGATCAGCCAGCCTACCAGGAAGTAAAATATACCTTCCCCTGGTGTAGGGCTGCCCAACCCCAGTAGGTTTCCTTGAATGTATGTTGGCTCTCTTACATACCTCCTGCAGGTTGTCCAATCGCCCACACCACCACAGCATGCAGCTCACTCTCCTTTGGCGCGGCTGCATGCTATACCGTGGCAGGGGATAGGATTGGGCTGTTTGTATAAGGCAGCTGCAGATGTTCCAATAGATGGAGACAAGACCAGCCCAACCATGAGGCCAACTGAAGCAGCTGCCTCAGGCAGCAGGCTGGAAAGGGGCTGCCCATTTCCATCAAATCTCGTGTCTCCACTGCAGAGGTGTGGAAAGAGTGGAGCGAGCAGAGCAGCACCTTCGGGCAGCATCTCAGGCTGCAGGACGAAGACGAGCGACGAGGGTGGGCTTCTTGTGTGCCCTGGAGCCTTCCTCTGGAGCACGCGCCCACCCAGTGACGTGGGCGGGCGCTCCGAGGCCTTCTCTTGGTCTCGGAGCCGGAGAAAGCCCCGGAGCGTCCGCCACAACCGGCGGCCCAGGGCCATCTGAGAAGGTCCACTGCGTCGCCGTGCTATTTATTCTTTTTTCGCGCATGTGCAGAATGTGACGCAGTGGGCCTTCTCAGAAGGCCCTGGACCACCAGTTGTGGCAGACGCTCCAGGGCTTTCTCCGGCTGTGAGGCCGGGAGAAGGCCTCGGAGCGCCCACCCGCAAGTCGGCGCAGGAGGAAGTGAGTGAGTGATTCACTCACTTCCGCCTGCGCCTGCCGCACTGCCGGCTCTCCAGGCGCGCGGCCTCTTCTCTTCTTCAGTGGGCAAGGAGCAGGAGGTAAGCCGGGTCGCCCCCCTGAGCGGCGGCACCCCCTGGAGCGGCGGACCCACCCCTATGAGGCGGCGGCGCTCCCTGGGCGGCGGAGCTCCAGGCGGCGGCACCTCTAGCTACGCCGCTGCTCCACTGATCTTCCTCTTCCTACTCCCTGGATTAGAAATGAAAGAGGGGAATAAAACGGAAGTGTGAAGGGAAGGAGAGTGGTGCCCTAGACTGCTGGAGGAACAGAGACTGGCACATCACCGGGTAAGGGAGGTAGCATTTGGCATGCCACCTCAGACAGGTCTTGGGCCAGCCCTGGATGAAGAGATGCGCAAGAAGAAGTAATGTGAATAGGATAATGGAAGTGGATTTAATAAGGAGGGATCACTGTCGTCACTGTAGCGTGGCGGACGGGGCGGGCCGCCGGGGGGTGACGCGCGCCAAGGGGTGACGCGCGTCACCCTCCGGAGGCCGGACGCTCCGAGGCCGGGGAGCGTCCGGCCCGGCTGGCGCTCCAGGGCCTTCTGAAAAGAAGAGGCCCTGGAGCGCTTGCGTTTGACGATTTTCGCGCATGCGCAAACCCTTTTCTGAGGGCAAGGGCCTGCCCTCTTGCCCTCAGAAGGGTCTGCGCATGCGCGAAAATAGTCAAACTTCGCGTCTTAATGCAAGCGCTCCAGGGCCTCTTCTTTTCAGAAGGCCCTGGAGCGCTTCCTGGCCGGTGACGAGCGCCGGAAAAGGTAAGTTTCTGTAGGGGGGGGTGATTCGGGGGGGTGTCGGGGGGGTGATTGGGGGGGTGACGCGCGTCCCCCGCTCTGGGGTGACGCGCGTCACAGTGACGCCACTGGGAGGGATTTAAAGATGGAAGTGGATCTAATGAGGAAAGATTAATGAATCCTTACTCACACAAGCAAATATCATGCGAGGGCTGTATTAAATCCAGTCTGCCTGGAGGGTGCTCTGCATGGGTCACTATTTGTGTCCCACCATACATAGGCTTACCAGATCTCCAACAGAGTGCTAGACCTTTAGGAGAAGGAATGTGGGCAGGTGTAGCTTGTTAAACCTTTGAGCACAATCCTAGGCATGTCTACTCAGAAGCAAGACCCATTGTGTTCAGTGGCCCATTGTGTTCATCCTCTTCTTCAGGGGGCACCTATGTCAGAGATTACTCTGACATAGGTGTATTGGATCCACACTTACTTTTCCAACAGATTGCTGCCTGGTGTGTGAACCAGGCCTAAGTTTCAGCAATATGAACAAGCCGATGATGGTTGACAGTACTTTTAGTACTGTATATGTGCCTCTCTAATCTAGGACATTCCACTTGGCAACCTATTATGTTCCCTATGAAAAATGACCATCCCCAAATAATGTTGAAGAAAAAGTGTGACTTCAGATTAATAATGTAAATCCATGAATGAAAATGCAGAGCACTGAAGTTTTATATACATGGTATTTGCAAAAGCAATTACCTAAAAAATGTAAGACTTTACTACATTCCAATCAAACTTTGTATGAGTACAGGAATAAAGAATTATTATAGATGCCCTATCAGTGCAAATTCAATTGCCAATTTTATTTACAGTTTTAGAAAAAAAAGTGTATATTTTAATTATGTTTCCGTGGGATGGGGGAGGACCCATCAGGCAATCCTAAATGTTACAACTAACTAACATTTTATCTTTATCGTTTCTAAATAACAAGTTAAAATTAACTGCTTCATCTTCATACTGCTCACTCCTTAAGTAGTTTAAACTTACTTTTAACTGTTACATGCCAACAAAACAGGTTGCTTAATTGATTTGACCTTTCACAGTATTTTTTAATTTTCAGTCTTAGTTTCATTGTTCCATCTGGCACTTTAAAACGACATCTGGTTAACTGTACTTAACCAGCTGATCACTGTACAGTTATTTTTAAATGTAATGTATGCTTAAACAGATGTTATTTTTATAGATGTAGATCTAAACTGCACTTGTATACGTGCAATGTCTGCATAAGCTCTTTCTGCAATTCCAATGTTGACACCAAAAATTACAAGCCAGGGTACTTATGAACTCTACTATTATGTTACTGCACTTTTTTGCAGCTTGTTAGGTAAACATCAATTCAGTTTATTTTCTCTCTCTCTTTGCTGCACATAAATAAAACATTAGCATTTAGTTGATAAAGTGGAGAACATTTATACGTACAACTGCTGTCAGCAAGAAAAAAGAATTTATTGAATAAATAATAAGTGTTCTCAAGATATTGTGTGTGTGTGAGTGTGTGTGTGTGAGTGTGTGTGTGTGTGTGTGTGTGTGTGTTTTGCAATCCAACAAGGCAACTCCTGTATGCAAGTGTAGCATCAGTGCTGACTATGTGGAAACAATCCTGTGACACCCATGAGACAACACTTGCCATAACTGTCAAGTAATGAAACACTCTGCACATGTAGGGCTCTGGATATTATTCAGAATGTAAAGTGTTGGCAGGTCTGATGGAGTCTTCAAATGACTTCTCTGCTCTGATGCTCCACCACTGTTGGAGCAGCCTGTGGAGCAGCAGCAGAAGAAAGGAAAACAAGGTGAGTGGAGAGAGAGAGAGAGAGAGAGAGAGAGAGAGAGAGAGAGAGAGAGAGAGAGAGAGAGAGAGAGGAGGGAAAGAGAAACAAAGATCACTACCAGAATTTCAGCAGCTACAGTGGCTGTCGAAACCCAGTACTATACCTATAGCTTCCAGGTAAAGAGGTTTGGGGGCTCATGGCAATTTGGGGACAATTTGGGGACTAATGGGCAGCAGGGACACAGGAGGTCTGGTTGGCAATTCTCAGGAAAATATTCAGAATTCTCAGGAAAATATTTTTATCCAAGCATTCTTCTGTTTCACTAATAATTGTTAAGCCGAATCTGAATTGAGCCTGGGAATAGTTGTCCATCTCTTCTAATAATGCTATAACTGAGGGGGATGAGCAGCTACTCAGGGTTTTTGTTCCCATACCATAGTTTGCCATATTTTTAAAAAAATAAATAAATACACAGATATCACCTGTGCAGATGTCAGCCATTCCCAAAGGACATGGTAGCTCCAATGTGCAAAAGTGACCCTCCATTGAAGTTACACATTACAAGGAAAAACAAAGGCAAGACAAACTCAAAAGGGTGCAAACACCTGCGTCTAGACTAGAGCTTTGATTTGAGAACATAGTTTTAAAAAGGACAATAAAACTCAATGAAAAGGAACCAGTGAATAGTGGTAGTAACATTGCTTTAAAAGGAGGCAAATCATCCTAATGTAGGCAAAGGCCTCCTGCAGAGTGATCTCCACAGAATCCATGCTTGCACAAATCCGGGAACAGACAGATGGGCCCATGAGAGGAGGGTAAATAAAGGGGGTAAATTGTACCTGGGCTCAGGAGCCAAAGGAGGGGCTCCTAAAGTTTCCTGAGATCTCAGCTGGCCTCACGGAGAGTGAAAGACCGTGGCCGGACCAGGTCTATCGGTTGGGTAGACCCGGGCACTGCATTGGGAAGCCTGCTAGACCTGGGCTCCAGAGACTTTTCCGGCTGCCCTCCCCCCCACTGTTTTGCCCTTCCCCCTTTGAGAAGGGACCCAAACGAAACTTTGTACCCCCTGATAAAATTTCTCTCAGAGGCCCTAACAGACAGCGCAGTGGAGCATGCACCCCTCTCAATCTACCTTTCTTTTTTGATCTGCACATTACCTGAATCCTATTTAAATATAAACTCCAGTATGAGCAAGAATTGTGTGGCTATAGTCCAGGCCAAATAATAATGATCATGAATTTAAATAGTAAACATTAAATGAACAGTTGTCATTATGAAATTTCTTTTTCAGAGTGTAGATGTATTGATTTAATGCATTGTATTTAAGGTCATATTCAAAAACATAGATCAGTGTTTCTCAAACTGTGGGTCGGGACCCACTTGGTGGGCCGCGACCTGATTTCTGGTGGGTCCCAGGTGACGGAAAGATCAGATAAGGTAATTGCCACAAGCCCTGAGGCTATTCAAAAATTAGATAGCTACTAATTGTCCTTCAAAGAGCTGAGCTCCTGTAGTTTGCAAGATAGCTGCTAATTACCCTGCAAGCAGCTGAGCTATTTATTTAAAACTAAAGAGCTCAACTGCTTGCAGGGTAATTAGCAGCTATCTTGCAAACTGCAGGAGCTCAGCTCTTTGAAGGACAATTAGTTGATAAAGTGGAGTAGAAATTATTTATTTATTTATTTTAGATGACTTTTTTTAAAAAAGTCTCGTAAAGTTAGGTGGGTCCCAATAAAGTGTCATTTTAAAAAGTGGGTCCGGGTGTTAAAAAGTTTGAGAACCACTGACATAGATGATCTGTCTGTTCTGACTGACAAACTATCATCAGTTATTATTTATTTATTTATTTATTTACAATATTTCTATCCCGCCTTTCTCCGCGAAGGGACCCAAGGCGGCTTACAACAGAAAAAATACATGTTAAAAAGACGTTAAAAATACAATACCGCAAAAAATACATACATAAATAGTTAGTTTCAAAACAATAAAAAACAGTTAACAAAAACTAATAAAAACAACATCTAAAAATTGATTAAAAAATTATTACAATTAAAACAGATCATAAAAACAGCAGCGTCCCACCTGTACCAGCAGAATGTTAAAAAAGGCAAGGACTCAGAAGGCTTCTTTGAACAAGAAGGTTTTTAGGCCTTGTTGGAAAGTTCCAAGGAGGGAGCAGTTCGTAAGTCAAAGGGGAGGGAATTCCATAAGGTTGGAGCCACTACTGAGAAGGCCCTATTTCTGGCCGCCGCCCCTCGCACCTCCCTGGGCGACGGTACCCGAAAAAGGGCCTTCTCTGATGATCTAAGGAGACGAGCCGGACTATATAGAAGTAGGCGGTCTCTCAAATATCCTGGCCCCAAGCTGTATAGGGCTTTAAAGGCCAAAACCAGCACTTTGAATTGGGCCCGGAAACAAATCGGCAGCCAGTGCAGCCGTCGGAGGAGCAGCCCGACAGAGGCGAACCGCCTACCTCCAGTGACTACACGGGCCGCTGCATTCTGCACTAATTGCAGTTTCCAAACCGTCTTCAAGGGCAACCCCACGAAGAGCGTGTTACCGTGTTTCCCTGAAAATAAGACAGTGTCTTATATCATTTTTGGCTCCAAAAATGCAGTAGGTTTTATTTTCAGGGAGGTCTTATCCCCCTGCAACCCCTCCTGGCACTTACTTTGACTGATTAAACCTTCATTCTTTCCCGAGGGTGCAAGGCTCTACAAGGCCTGTACTCGAGTCCTCCACCATGGAGCGACATGCTAGAGAGACTCTGCAAGGTTGCAGCCTCCTTGCAGGCCTTGCTGGCCTCTCTAGTACGTCGTCTCTATGGTGGAGGACTCAAGTGCAGGCCTTGCAGAGCCTTGCACCCTCGAGAAAGAACGAAGCTTAAATTGGTCAAAGTAAGTGCCGGGGGGGGGGGGTCGCGTCTGGCTGATGATCCTAGCTAGGTCTTACTTTTGGGGAGGACTTATATTGATGAGTGCCAGCAAAAATCATGGAAAAATGATGGTAGGCCTTATTTTCAGGGTAGGTCTTAGTTTCAGGGAAACAGGGTACAATAATCTAGTCGCGATGTCACTTAGATCACTTAGTCTTGGTGGCCTTAGTCTTAGTCCTTTTCGCACGTTCAATGAATGCATGGAGCAAGAAATTGGGATGGTGCCCCTGCCCACTGTCTTCTATCCCACCTTATATATGCCTGTTTCTACTGCCTCAGTACTTTTAGCTTGTACAGTATGTGCTGCTATTTAATATCTATAACTGCCTTATAGATATAAGAAATATTGATGCTTTTTATTGAGTCTTTCATTTGTTGCTCTGGCTCTATAGGTATGTTTTGTAGTTTAAATTTGTATGCTTTTAATTGATTTTTGTTTTGAATTGGTGTCCTTTTAAACTTATTTGTATGTCATTTTGTATTTTTAGATTGATTTTATTAAGCGCTGTAAGCCTCCTTGAGCTTTTGGAAAGGCAGGGAAAAATGTTTTAAATAAATAAATAAAATGTTTCCAAGTGAACTTGTGAATAGATCTTATGCCGCCGGTCTCCTTGTGATCGCGAATCCTGCAAAAAGCAGGGTCTAAGCATGTACAGGTTTATGTGCTTGGGCTTTGTCCCATACCTTGAATGAACATGTGGAGGTTGAGAGGACAGCCCTCTTCACTTGTTCAGAGAACATGCCTCCATTGTCCGAACAATAATAACAAGAATAATAAACTATGCATGTGGCATTTCTTTCCCCCTGCCTATCATTTAGATCTTTCCAGGTGCATAACTCTTAAATACACAGTTTAGCTCTTAGACATGTTGCAGGGAACTAATTCTATACAAATTAAACTCCTTCTTGGTTTGGAGAGGTTAATGGCTTGTGTGACACACTACAAGTCCTCTCAAACAAAATACCTTCTGTGTAACATGATTAAAGCAATGTTTTAAAAGTTAACATAATATACAAGGCCATATACTACTTTACACAAAGGAAGTGGCCACAGTCTTTGAGGGTGGGGGCTTTGGGGGGGTTGGTTCTCTTTCTGTGTGTGTGTGTGTGTGTGTTCAGAGAACTTTAAAGTATCATTCTCAAGGTTAAAAATTGCTGTTATACATAATACCTCAGTAATTGATAGACATTTTCTCTCTCCAGAGTCCATTTTCTGTGAAAAACACCACATAACATCTGTTCATAAACAGTCCTTCTGTGAGAACACTGACACAGGGTCTTGGGCTTCTACCGGCTCAATTCCCCTGCCATATACAGATGGCATGGTGTATTTATACAGCTGAATTCCTTGTAATATGAGCCCAGCTATATCTTCAGGTAGGACTGTAGGCAAATGTGCTTAAGCTATTCCTACTCACATCGAGACTGACACAAAGACAAATTGGAGTATCACACTGTTATGTAAGGTTGGCTTCAAAATCACCTTCAGAAATCAGCACATAATTCTACAGAGACAATGACATTGATTGAGATAACAAGACCTCAAAGTCTCGCTTTAATATACTGTATGATTTAACACACAGGGCTATTCAGAAGGACTATGCCACGTGCATTTGCCCTTGCAAGGAATTCAGTTTTAATGGTCCAAATTACCGTTCACTTAAAAAAAAACCTAAGAAAACAAAGAGTAAGTGAAAAAGAGGCAAAAAAAAAAGCCACTTTGAGGTAAACGATGATGAACTGGGTAGCTCTGGCATGTTGTGATAGTACAATTTCATGGATATACTTTACAGCCCAATCCTATATATAGCCCAATGGGGGGGGGGATGTGAAGGAACACCTGCCGGGACCTTAGAGAACTTCCACCACTGGGTAGCAACCGTACTCTTTGTGTAGCAGTGCTCTGCTGTCATTAGTTCCCTCTGTGACTGGAAGGTCACTCACACAAGGTCCCCCTTCCACTTGTGCAAGGACTCCTGAATGCAGATCTGGATGCTACCCTATCCAATGAGTGTAGACAATACTAAGTGGGATGGATAAATGATCTGCCTCAATTTAGAGCAGTTCATATACATTCAATCTCAAAATAATTCCTCTGTCCAGTGATTTTATTTTGAAACAATCTCCCTCCACCAGTATCACAAAGTAACAACACATTCTTCTGATCATTTATAATTGGTTGCAATCTTATTGGCATCAAGTGTTTCTCAGTTTTTTCCCCTAATGAATTATTTGACTCAAATGGTTTTTCAGATGCTTTTGACGCATGTTGTTTCTTCTGTTTCTATTGAAGTTCTTTTTAATTACAAACCAATATTTTTTATTTGAAGAGCACATCTTTTATTTTTCTCTTGGCGTTCTGTCTTTCTAATAGTTTGTTCTCATTATAGGTGCATTTTTTAATCATTATGTTGTTAATTTGTTTCATATTTAATTTTTTTTAATAACTGCAGGTAAAGATGCTCTGACCAAGTCAGAGGGATTCAACATAAGCCACAATCACTTTTTGAAAATTCAACCCCCATGTGTCTTTTCATGGAGAGGAGGGAGAAACCATGCCTGGCGGCCCAATCCTAACTATCTGCATGGCGATGCAGCATCAGCGTTGCAGCCTCCGCTGTATCCTGCGGGCGGGTTTTGCCTGCTGGAGGACTCCTCCAGGTAAGGGGACATTTGTAACCCTTGCCTCAAGGTAATTCCCAGCAGCCACTATGGGTCAACGTGGACTTGCGCAAGTCCGCATTGATCCGTGAAGGCGATCAGGCCCAGGAATGGGGTCAGGATCCAGCCATCCCCGCCACCATTGCCCCCCGTTCCACTCACCTCCGCCTCATCCCACCCTCCCCGACCCCTCCTTGCCTCCCATGCCATCTTACCTGCCTTGGTAGGTCCTCCGGGATCCTCCGGCATGTGGGGGAAGGCCCTGGCATTCCCGCTGTTGCTCCGGCACCCAGCGCTGTTCAAGCGTACTTTATGGTTGCTTTGTAGCAGCTAGCGCCGGAGGAACCTGAGTTCCGCCAGCAGGGCAGCCAGGCAGGCTGTGGGTTTCTTGCTCACCTGGCATTAGCCCTGGGTCAAAAGACACATATCTAGTGCCCATTATGAGAATAGGAGAGTTCTAAAACAGTGTCCCAATAGTTTCAACTACAGTACTGGAAAATTCATTTGTGCAAAATTAGGAACTTGTTTTAATAAATTTAAGAAGGTGTTGATTCCTTCCATTATTTTTGAACAGCAAATTTGAATTTAAAATCATGGTATGCTTATAAAGTAGTAAAATCAAAGCAGTACATCGTATTTCATTGAATGGAGTTGTAATATGAATTTTGATTTGTCTTCCTAGTAGTGTTTGAAGAGGAGTTGGTTAGTCTATATATGGCAACATCAGTGTGAGGTGGGAATTGGGCTTCTTAAGAGTTATTAATATCTATTTTTATTCCACCCTATTGCAAAGGCTCAGAGGCAGAACAGGTTACTAGAAAGACATACTCCCAAACCATATACCGTATTGTCCCGAGTATAAGGCGCACCTGATTATAAGACGCACCCTTAACGTTTAGTGCTATTAAAAAAATTAATTAAATCACTGGCATTAAATTTATGCCAGTGATTTAACGAACAGTGCAATCATGTGCATGTCTACTCAGAAGCATGTCCCACTGTTCTCAATGGAGCTTACTCTCAGGAAAGTGTGCACAGGATTGCAGCCTAAACCATTGATTGCCTGGGAAGGGGGGGGATGAAAGTGTATGTGATCTTGCTTTACAAAAGGATACAAAACCCAGCAGACCAGAGAACGAAAATTAACAACTGATTACAGCCTGGAAAGGGGAGAGGTATGTGTGCTCTTGTTTTAACAAAGAAAAAGGACATACCATAAGCCCTGAAGGGCAGAGAAGGAGCCCACTGTATTTCTGCCATTATCTCCACTAAAAACAAACACGTGCTCTGAAATCTCCTCTTAGCCTCGCTGCTTCTTCCAGCAATGTCCCACACCTTTCAAAGGCCCTCACTGCACAGCTGAGCAGCAGCAGTGAGTATTTTGCTGCCCTTTCTCTGCTGAGCCTGCGGGAGGGGCGGCTGCAAACCCGAATTGCAACAGCCTGATTATAAGATGCACCCCTAGTTAAAAAACTTAAATTAGGAGAAAAAAGTGAGTCTTATACTCAGACCAATACGGTAAATTAAAAAAAAATCACACAGCCCAATCCAGTGCAACTCCCCTGGCACCGAAGCAGCTGTGCCAATGTGTCACGTGCTGCATCCCACAGGGGAGTTTCAAGCGATGAAGGCCTCTTCGAAGGGTAAGCCCTCGCTGCCCCTCTGGATCTACTTGGTCCTGCACCAGCAGATGCAAGTCCAAGTGGACCCAGGTAGGTAGAATGAGACTGGTAAGGGGGATGCTGCTGATACTGCCCCCTTCCCAGCCTTGACACATCCTGCTCCCACCCCTGTCTCCTCCCCATTCCTCCCCCTCCCTGTTCCTTCCACCCTGCTCCCACCCCCCGCGCTGACTTACTGGCGCTGCAGCTTCTCTGGAGGCCACTGGTGTGTGGATATGGCCACTCGCTGATTGCGGTGGCGTCCAGGTTGCGCAGAGGTTGGATTAGAGTGTGCAGTGTGCTGTAATGCGTTTCCGGCGGTGCAGTGGCTCAATACAATTGGGCCCACAATGTGCAGGATTTGTTTTAAAGTTTAGAAAAGCCACAGAACAATTCCAAAATAAACTGTAAGTTGCTTTGCATGCCCCCCACTTGGGGGGGGGAAAGGAATATTCTAAAGCGGACGCCTTTAATGTTGAACTTTCTTTTGCATTAAGGCTGATGTCAACTCTGGAGGTGTTCTGGCAAAGACTCAAGACTTTTGCAAGGCTTATTTTGCAAGGCTTTTGGAGAGGGTGGGAGTAGTTTAGGTTGAGCTGTAGTGTTGTGGGACTGCTGACAATGACTTTTATTTGTGCTGAGTTTTTTTAATTAAACTATATGCTCCAAATTATTTATTTTATTATATTTCCTGGCTGCTGTTCCTTATTTAATTACCTACAGTATTTATTGTGCTTGTTTTATGTATTTTAATATTTTATGCAAGTTTTTATGTTACCCTTTATTATTTTAATATTGTAAACCGCTTTGATTTTCTTACGAAAAGCAGGGTATAAATCTTTTTAAATAAAATAAATATTCATTCAAATATGAATAAATATTCATTCAAATATTTCAAATATTTGGAATGAATTCATGAATAAATAAATGACCCTATGCCCAACCACAGTTGCAGCATAGATCAGCCCCCCCCCCCCCTTCACAACAGCTATTGATGAAAGAAAAACTAAATCAGTTAGGGCTAATTCATTTAACAACCTCTGTAGTTTGGCCCTCTTACATCTTAAAAGATAAGAAATACAGATGGAATAAGTCGACAATTTTCACATGGTGTGAGGTAAAATGTGCAATATCTCAAGGACTTATGTTGATAATGCTGTTCAGTTTTTTTTTGTTCCATTTATGCATAAATGATTTGTAGAAAAGGGTAAGTAGTGTGGTAAGCACAAGTAATACCAACATTTTTGGAATTGCAAATAGACCATAAAGAGTTCCAGAAGAATCTCCCCAAACTGGGTGAGTCGAATAGATAATAGCAAAGTAAGGTGCACTGCAACAGGTAATCCTAATTCACAATAAACTTGATGAGTTCTGAATTGGCTGTAAGTACTCAGTAGCAAAGCTCAGTGAAATTGTTAATTCAGCATGCTGTTGCAGTGAAAAGGATAATCAAGGTATTACGAATTATTTAAGAAGAGAGGATAAGTAAAGAATAAGTATGTTTTTTATTGATTCATGATGTGCTGAAATAACAGCTGATCTGCTGTTCACCAATTCTGCTGCCCCCTGCCTGCACAGACGCCAGCACTCCCTTACCCTGGGGAAAGCCTCTACTTCCCCAATGGGTCTTCTCATTTCTGTGTTAGCCATTTTGCTGAGGTGAGTAAGGGAAGGGGATAAGGAAGGAGCATAGTATACTACTGGTGCATGTGAGTGTCGCTGGTAACCACCCCCTCCTACCTCCGTTCTGCCTCACACCTCCCCTCGCCTTGTCCCAACTCTCCCCCATTCCTCCTCCCCTCTTCATTCCTCCCACTGCCTGTCCCCACCACCAACTCACTGGCGTTGGTGGACAGGTGGCTTCTCCACTAGACTGTGTGCGCAGCCACCAGCAACTGCACTGGCGACCTCATTGTGCTCGCCAGTGGAACATCACTTCTGCCTGCAACCTCTCACTTCTGCCAGCAGAACACGCATTCTGCCAGTGGAATGAGAGGATAGGATTGGGGCATTAGACACTCAGACAGCGTGTGTAAAAATGATGGGGCAATCACCAAGCAAGGGCAGTGTTGGTTGTTCCCCCCTCCGCCAGTTTCCTACTCAAAGTGTACAGTTGACCTTATGGCTGGGCTGCCTCTGGTTCAGGTCACCCCACAGGTGGGTCTTGGGACAAAGCCTTGCATTAGGCCTTTCATGGTACTCCCAACCCCAATGGTGCATTGGGTGCTGCCTTTGCCACAGTTCAGGGGTCATCCTGGACAGATGGGTCCCCTGATTTTGTGGATCCTCAACCTGTAACCGACCTGGCTGACTTCTGATGCTGCCCCAGAGTAGAGCTCGTGAAGGTCTAGGAAAAGAGAATTAAAGCTGAGGCATGTTGTTTTTGTTATTGTTGTTGTCTGTTGTTAATGCTTAGGATAGATTAAACTGCTGGATCTTTTTAAATTCTGGGAGAATACACAGCTGGTGCTCAGTTTCTAAAATGAGAGTTACCGGGACTAAACACTGCCGAGAAATGCACTTTCTGGATATGGAATCTCTGGTGGAGAAGAGGCTGGTTGTTTTGACGAGGGAAAGTCATTCTGCGTGTGCTCAAAGACAATCTTTTCTTTATTATTACTCATTTCATATGCTGCAGAACTGAGTTCTGAACTCCTGGGGCAATGTACTGATGGGGGTGGCTTAAACCTGAGATATTGTGCTCTAAAACCATGTGGCAAGGACAGTGGTGAGGAGGGAGTGATGGTCATTTGAATTTCCTCCTCTGCTTATGGGATCTCAATGCAGTCTAGCCATGCCTTCTTCTCAGTTTTCTATGAAGGGATATACAGTAGGATGCAGGATGTGATGCCAGGTCTCTTTAGTTGTATAGAGGCTCCCTTTCAGAATCAGGTGAATTGCATATGATCTAGAGGATGAATCCTTCTCTCCCTCTTTCCCTCCCTCCCGGATGATAAGTGTGAATAAATTTCCTCGCCAACTTAAGTGTTTTCAGGATCAACCACTTAGCCTGTACGCGTTCCAGGACAGGGACCTTGCCTTCATGCCGGTCTCTAATGCACCCAGCACAATATTAGTGCTATAATAAATAACAATCCCTTAGCATTAGGTGGGCATCTCTCTCACAATCAATTTCCTGATGTTGCAGAATGGCGGGCCTCAGTGGACTTTGATCCTTCCGAGATTTTATGTTTCTATCATAAGAGAATCATAGCGCATAAGCACATTTTTTACTAACGCAATAAGTAAGGTGCCAATATATATTGCCCTGACATAAAATGAATATTAAAAATGATGGAAAACTGTTTGGAGATAGAACAGAACAGCCACTGTGTGGCTGACACAATTGTAACCCTCTACAGAGATTTGGAAAAAGAATAGAAAAGTGAAAGGTACTACAAAGAACATTTTGTGCTAAAGATAAATCCTAAGGTGCTTTACACTTTTATACTTTGCATTTGCTTATTTTTTTTTGTCTCCTGGGACTTATCTTTTATCTTCCTATCACAGCTCTCATTTTACATATACACACATAATCATAATTCTACACTCCTGTTATTAAGTCATTTTCTCTGGGTTCAGAAGCTCCAGCGCATGCATGAAGCCCCTCTGTCTCTGTTATTTCTGGTGAAGTACAGTGGACCCTTTCTATCTGCAAATTCGAGACCCACGGATTTGTCTCACTGCGGGTCCCGCGGATAGCGAGTTCCAACTGTAGTGTATTTTCACATGCATTCCTTCCAAACATGAACTGGCTGTTTCCATTGTTTCCACTGAATGGGGGCACTGGCACAAAGAAGGAATCCATATGTACACTGGATAACAGCACATGAATTTCTGGAAAAGAGACAGAATTCACTTCAGCATCAACGAACAAATAAAGAAGCTCAATCACTATTAAACTATGTATGACTAGAACTAAACCATGTAAATAGCTGATGGAGCAATTATAGTACATATAATGTTCCACCCTCAGGTGTCTCTTGGGCAGCCCTGGTGCACCTCGAGGGAAGGGGAAAATCGTCCCCTTCCCTGGGTGTAAGTGGCAGGAGGCCCAATGGGCCTCCTTGGATGTATGTGAGCTCTGGAGCCCGCGTACATTCACGCCGGCCGTGTAAGGCCGGGCCGGGCCGGGAGAGGGCTTGGGATATGGCGCATCTCACCGCCGATATCACCGCCCTCTCCAGGCCCTGGAGCAGCCAATGGCCACCCCCCCCTCACTGCCCGGTCCAGCCGCCCCTGCCCCAGTTGGTGTAGGACATACCTGCTCTGGTGGGCGCAGGGCTGGGCAAGAGCCCGGGTAAGGGCCGCCAACCACTGCACCAGCGGTCCTTATTCGCCGGGTGCCGTAAACGTGCTAGCGCTCCCCCGGTGCCCCATTTACACTGGATTGCGCCATTATTTGGTTACAAGACTGGGAATGATAAACTTTTCCTGAGATCGTGGACAGCCATGGCTAGGAAAACAGTTTTGGATTTAGATGGGCCTATAATCTGAATCAGTAGAGCAAAGGGACAAAATAAAACAGATTCATGTCTGCAAGCATCCATTCTTGCCTCTCTGATCTTTTGTGTCTCTGTTTAGTGTGTTTTACACAGGCCTCCCCTTTTTAGAACAGTGATCTTTATAGTTTGCAAGGCTTAAGCAGTTATAGTGAGAAGCAAATTTCCTAAGTGCCAACCCATCAGTGTGTTCAGACCCGGCACAAGCCCCCTAGCACCTGAAACCATGGAGTCTGGCAGAAAATGAAGATGTGATAAATTGATGAGATACAAAGCTTATTGTCAAATCTTGTGCTGTCTATTAATGTTTCATACTATAACGAGAATAGTGACAGGTTGGTCATGACAATATCAACCTCTATTCTTTGCTTGATTTCATGTGAGTTACTGCTAGAGGACTAGCTTTTGATCAAGCCATGAGCTGCAAGCTTTTTTTTTTTTTAATGGAAATTTTCACATTTTAAGTGTGGCTAGCTAGTTGCATCTCAAATGCATGAAATTCTACAGCCCTGACTGTGATAGATTCTGCCTACCCTAAACTACTCATATGCAAGCTTTTCTGAAATCAGGTTTGCATTTGTGTGCCCATTATCATTCATTCAGTGGAGCTTACCATAGGAAAAAGACTCTGGTGGGTTACATTTGTGTTTAGGAGAGAATATTAACGCTCATTATTTGGCAAATATTCCATGGTTAACTCAAAAACAGTTATACCACTTTCAAAGTGCTTATCATTGAATAATTCCATTTTAATCTATAGAACTCATGAATAACTTTTGTCTAACACAATTGCAGAAGAACAATGAGGACGCATTCCTAGTCGTTCCAACTTAGAAGGCTAAGCTTGGGACAAAACTGAAAATGGTCAAACGTACGATTACTGTATATGGGCAGAGGAGGATGTCTAAATATTCAAGATGTCTGAACAGGATGCCAAAAAGATAGAGAGGTAAGGAACAGAGTGATGAACTAGCATTGCTCTGAGCATTACGGTAATTGTGCCCTAGGGATAGCAAATTGACATGGAGTCGCTGCAGCTCTGGAAAGCAGGAGTCCTCTACTGCCCACCTCTCAAATCTCTTGCACTGTGTACATACCTGCCCCATCCCGGTACAAGGCTGGAGGTTCTGGCTGTTAAGAACATAAGAACATAAGAAGAGCCCTGCTGGATCAGGCCAAAAGCCCATCTAGTCCAGCTTCCTGTGTCACACAGTGGCCCCACCAGATGCCACAGGGAGCACACAAGACAACAAGATACCTGTGTCCAGTCGCCACTCCCTTGCACCTGGCACAGAGAAAACCCACTTCTAAAACCAGGAGGTTGCTTATGGCTTGTAACCTGTGATGGTCTTTTCCTCCATGAATCTGTCCAAACCCCTTTTAAAGGCATCTAGGCCAGATGCCATCACCACATCCTGTGGCAAGGAGTTCCACAGATGAATTACACGCTGGGTAAAGAAATATTTTCTTTTGTCTGTTCTAACTCTCCCTCCACTCAATTTTAGTGCATGTCCCCTGGTTCTGGTGTTGTGCGAGAGGGAGAAGAATTTCCCTCTATCCACTCTCTCCATCCCATGCATAATTTTATACGTCTCAATCATGTCCCCCCTCAGGTGCCTTTTTTCTAGGCTGAAAAGCCCCAGACGCTGTAGCCTTTCCTCATAAGGGAGGTGCTCCAGCCCACAAATCATTCTGGTCGCTCTTTTCTGCACCTTTTCCAATTCAACTATATCCTTTTTGAGGTGTGGTGACCAGAACTGGACACAATACTCCAGATGTGGCCTTACCATCAATTTGTACAAAGGCAGAATGATATTGGCCGTTTTATTCTCAATCCCTTTTTTAATGATCCCGAGCATGGAATTGGCCTTCTTCACAGCCGCCGCACACTGGGTCGACACTTTCATCGACCTGTCCACCAGCACCCCAAGATCTCTCTCTTGATCCGTCACAGACAACTCAGAACCCATTAGCGTATATGTGAAATTTTGGTTTCTTGCCCCAATGTGCATCACTTTGCACTTACTTACATTGAAGCGCATCTGCCATTTTCCTGCCCATTCTCCCAGTTTGGAGAGATCCTTCTGGAGCTCTTCACAATCCCTGCTGGTCTTCACCACCTGGAAAAGTTTAGTGTCATCTGCAAACTTTGCCACCTCACTGCCTATCCCCGACTCCAGGTCATTTATGAATAAGTTGAAAAGCACCGGTCCCAAGACCGATCCTTGGGGCACACCACTTTTCACCTCTCTCCATTGTAAAAATTGCCCATTGACTTCCACTCGCTGTTTCCTGGTCTTCAACCAGTTCCTAATCCACAAGAGGACCTGCCCTCTTATTCCCTGACTGTGGAGTTTTTTCAGGAGCCTTTCATGAGGGACCGTGTCAAACGCCTTCTGAAAATCCAGATATATAATATCCACGGGTTTGCTCGCATCCACATGCCTGTTGACCTTTTCAAAAAATTCTAACAGGTTTGTGAGGCAAGACATGGCAAAACAGATCGCAACATGGTCACTGTTCCCCAACGGTTCGGTAACATTTACCTCCCTGACCAGATCTTGAGTGCCACACAATATCAAGTCCAGAGTCACCTGTCCTCTGGTTGGTTCCGTAACAAGCTGCTCTAAGGCAAAGTCATTTAACATATCCAGAAATCCAGTCTCTCTTTCATGACCTGAGCATGAATTGACCCAGTCGATGTGAGGATAATTGAAGTCCCCCATGACTACAACCCTGTCTCTCAATGACACCTCCCTGATTTGCTTCCTCATTTCAAGATCCCCTTCAGGTTTTTGATCTGGAGGACGGTAGCATGCCCCTACTATTACATCACTCTTTGAGCCTGGTAATCTAACCCACAGTGATTCTACGGAGGAGTCAGAGCCCCCCTCCAGCTCTACTCTGGTGGATTCTACCCCCTCTTTGACATAGATGGCCACCCCACCTCCAACACGCCCCTCTCTCTCCCTCCTATAGAGTTTATATCCTGGAATTGCAGTATCCCACTGTTAATATATGTTGCTAGTATGTATCCTTCCAATGGCTAATCAGTATATTTTGCTTCAATTGCATGAACTTAGTCTAGGACAGGGGTTCTCAACCACTGGTTCAGCCGACTGCTGGTGGTACTAGGACCACCAGACCACCAGAACCCAGCTCTGATGCGGCGCTTTGGTGGACCATTTTTGCTTCCGAGAGGCTCCTGCCTTGGGCCTAGCCACTCGGGAATGCTGAGAAGGGCCCTCCCACCTATCTAGAGCCTCCTACCTGCGTTTTCTGGCCTCCGAAAACCTGGAAATAACCCGCGGTGATGTCATTGACAGTCACTTTCGGTGGTACACAGCAGGAGAGTGGCGCCGGAGGTGGTACTTGGCTGGGCAAAGGTTGAGAACTCCTGGTCTAGGAGGTTAACGAAACATGAGCCAACTACCTAAATCCTAAAATATAACAAAGAGGTATGTTTATTTTTAAATAATGGGGAAAAAATCTTCTCTGCCTGACTTGCAGGAGGAAGGTGTACTCAACATTTCACCGTTGTTTATTCTTAAATAACTAATCATCCCTCCTTGATCTTTCAAAAGTTCCTGGCATTTCACTGGTTTACACATTGATTGAATACTGTTCCCAGAACTGCAGGTGGCGTAGGGCCAAATGCTGTGATAATCAGTTGTAAGATTTATTCCAGTTGAGAAGTATTATAAACATAAGGATTCATAAGGTTCAGTGTTAAAGATGAATACTAATGCTTTCCTTGAGATGGGTGAAAACTCTTTCTTTTTTTTCCCCCTGTCTTTCTTTTTTAACTTCTATGAGCTTCCAATATGAGAAAGTGCTAGTCTTTACAATATCTTTCTGCAGATAGAATTCATGTTGAAAGACAACCTCATTAAACCTGGTTTGATATATGCATCAATAATTATCAGAGGTTTTTCACAAATTAAAATACAGCTTTTCAGTGACATAGGCTGTGTTAAAAAAAAGGACCTTAAGAAAATCCATGGATTAAGTACTCTGTATAGGATCATCTGAAATATTTTTTGCAATAGGATATATTATTATCCTAGTAGATGGGTGGAGAAAAAAATAGAAAGGAAGATGAAAAGATTCAAAAGAAGCAGCAGGTAGATAAATTCACTGAACTGGAGCAAAAAGAAGAAAATAAGATGGAAAAAATGTTCACTGGTATATATGTAAGGAAAATAAAAATAATTAAATCAGTTGTGGGGTGGGTGGGTATACATCAGTAGTAGTATACATATTTTTAATCTAACCACTGTTTGCAGACAAGTAAAGATGTGAAATCGGATTCAACCTTTGGGGGTCCATATCAGTTCTAGGGGCATGATTTCAGGGGCATGAAAGTATTGTGGAAGAAAAGGCCCAAATACTGTAGGGTCCTGCACACCTGCAGTTTGAAAATAACAACAAAAGCCCATATTAGACATTAATATATTTTACATCACATTTCGTTTGGCCTCTAGAGAATCCCATTTCGCAGGACTGAGATAGACCTAGGCCTGTGCTCCTGCAGAGGTGCTGCAAATTAAAACTGACAATACTGGGCTAGATGGAGCAGTGGTCTGACTCAATATATAAGACAACTATGTGTATCAGTCCTACAGCACAATCCTGCCTAAAGATCTGCGGGCGGCCCTATCCCCGTTCCAGGCGGATCCAGAGCGGCCCGGAGGTCTCCTCGGGAAAAGGGGATGTTCATCCCCTTCCCCTGATGTAGAGCTGGGAGGCCCCAATGGGCCTCCTCAGATTTTCGCCAGCTCTCAAGATGGTGTAAGTCCAAGGCAGTAATGGTCGCCGGAAACGGGACAGGGATCCCCGCCCCCTCCCAGGTCGGCTCGGCCAATTGCCGCCCTCCCTCGCCGCCCGGACCGCCTTTGCACCCACCTGCAGGACACTTACCTTTCCCGGCGGCAGCTGTGGTCGCTTCGGCAGCGGATTGACGGCTGCCGGTCTCCGTGACAGTGGCCCTTACTCGAAAGTAGTTGAAAGAAAGCCGCTCTAAACTTTCTTTCTTACTTGAAAGAAAGCCACTCTAAACCTACGGAGGATTGCACTCTCAAGCTTGCATGCGTTATTATACTACAGAATCTTGAAGATCCCAATGCCCAGTCTGCCTATGACTTCTCAAAAGTACCCTATCATTCTCATTTTCCATTAGGCCAGGACATGGAAGCCGACTCTTATGGCTAACCAGGGCATGAGAACCGTTTCTAGAGCTTTAATCTTGTTCACTTGCATGTATTCATGTTTCACTACATATATGGTGTGTGGTCCCCCTAAGAAATAGTTATGACCCAAAAGGCCTGATGCGCTTAGACTCTTAAACATACATTACCAGAACTGCATCGAAGCCACTTCCTTGTGAACCAGTCCCCTTCCTTGTGACCCCTCTCTGCAGAAGAGAAAGAATAGGAGAACCATGCAGGACCACACTATCGGAAAGCCATCCTCACTTTAGTATATGAACTGGCTCCTAGCTCAGTGTGACATAGAAATAGAAAGTTGGGAAAGTGGTAGTCTTGTTCTAAGTAAAGGTAAAGGTGACCCCTGACAATTACGTCCAGTCGTGTCCGACTCTAGGGTGTGGTGCTCATCCCCATTTCAAAGTCGAAAAGCCAGCGTTGTCCGAAGACGCCTCCGTGGCCATGTGGCCGGCATGACTCTCCTTGCCGCAGCGCGTAGCATGCGGCTGGAACATGGAGCACTGTTTACCTTCCCGCAAGCGGTACCTATTTATCTACTCGCATTAACATGCTTTGGAACTGCTAGGTTGGCAGGAGCTGGCCAAGCAACGAGAGCTCACCCCGTCGCGGATTCGAACTGCCGACCTTTCGATCGACAGCTCATGGTTCAGCGGTTTTGCGCCACCCGCTTGTTCTACATGTGTTTAATTGCAAAGTGAAATTGCTCTAGTTGTTTGATCTACCCTACTGTAGGCCTGTTCCTCTCCCCCCCATGCGTAATATAGATTGGGTCAGGGTGGAGTAACGCTGGTAAAGCTGGCCATATCAACAACACCCCAGCTATGTTTTCTACTTCATTTAACCAGAATGCTGGATAAGTGCAGCCACAACACAACAGATCCCCACGGCACTGCTGGTCATATATGACTTGGGCCATGTTATGGTTTCTGAGACAATCTGTAGAACCTGATTTGGAATTGGACCAGGATGGAGGTCAAGAACTGTTACTTTGACATGCACTAAAATTGAGTGGAGGGAGAATTACAACAGACAAAAGAAAATATTTCTTTACCCAGCGTGTAATTCATTTGTGGAACTCCTTGCCACAGGATGTGGTGATGGCACCTGGCCTGGATGCCTTTAAAAGGGGTTTGGACAGATTCATGGAGGAAAAGACCATCACAGGTTACAAGCCATAAGCAACCTCCTGGTTTTAGAAGTGGGTTTTCTCTGTGCCAGGTGCAGGGGAGTGGCAGCAGGAAACAGGTTATCTTGTTGGCTGTGTGCTCCCTGAGGCATCTGGTGGGCCCACTGTGTGATACAGGAAGCTAGACTAGATGGGCTTTTGGCCTGATCCAGCAGGGCTCTTCTTATGTTCTTATGTTCTTATGTTATGTACTTTTGGGAAGGCTCAAATGGGTCTACTCAACATGACAAGGCTCATCATGACAAAGTTTGATTCTCTTCTAGCAAGCCTGCGGATCTAACTTGGATAAATGGCTTCCGTTCATTCAGGAAGAATTATGGAAGCATTATGAATCCCTAAGGCTCAAAGTTTTACATCTTGATTCATACCTAAAATATAGATTCTGTCAAGCTGAGGGTCAGCAAGCAGAGGATCCACTAGAAAAGGGAGACATCTGAGAGACAGTACAACACAAAGAGTAGATTTATTTATTTATATATTTTATGCACACTCGCTCACTCACTCACGGGGCAGAGGGGTGATGGGGCCATATTTCATTTTCATTGTCATCCAATCAATGCATTTTATTAATCTAATTTGGCTGCAGTACAGTGTGCTGCATCTATTGATGTCACGTCAGTACATGGTAATGAAACACATCACACTGTGCTTAAGAGTTTCGGTTAACAATCATGGATCATTATAGCTGAGGACGATGGATATTTTTCAAGCAGTCTGCCTTTTCAGCTTTGGCTGAGCCCAGTTTATTGCTGTGTTCGTTGGAAAGCTTGGATAAAAGTTCCTTTGACAAGAGTATTAATAATGATATTTGACAATATAAAACAAACATATATATGCACGCACACATACCTGTCCCCAAATCTATGGATGGAAATAAATATCATTGATCACATGAGAATATGCCTTTCCAGCACAATCCTGTGCATGTCTACTCAGAAGTAAGTCCCATTAAGTTCAATGGGATGTACTCCCAGGTAAGTGTGTATAAGATTGCAGCTGGGCAGCCCAATCCTGTCTAGCAGGATGCAGCAGTGCACATAAAATGCCTGCTGCATCCTAACCAGGATTGGGCCTGCCCCCAGCGCAGCCAGAGGCCTCCTTGGGGTAATGCACCAGTCGCCCCAATAGTGCTACTCGGATGTATGTCAGCTATATTGCTGGTGCACATTCGAGAGCCCTGTGTAACGGCAGCCAGGCCCAAGAAGGAGGATAGGATTTGGCAGAGGAGGCCGTTGACTATCCCTTCCCAGACCCAGCCGACCAATCCCACCCCCTGAAATGCCCCATTCCGCCCTCTCACCACCCCTTGACACGGACTCACCTCTCCACAATGGCAGCGATCAGTCCCGTGGCACCAGAGGAACGCCGCAAGCTTCTCCACTGGGGCCGTTTACACGTCACCTTACATTACACCTAGAAGAAGTCACTGTCCAGTTCCATGATGTGTTGAGAGTCCTGTTGAAATTCTGGCAATTAAAGCCGAACGCTGACTATATAGAGAAAGCTGTTATGTCCTCAATCCTTATAGTAAGTAGATAATATTTTTGAATAGATCTGATCTTTTTGATATTCCCAGAGGGAGAATATCTTATAGGCTTCAAAGGATGAAATGGCAGAGGGAAATAAGGGTTCGGAGTAATATTTCAAGAGCTGTCAAGACCTAACTAAGCTGCAGTGCACTTTCATGTCCAGACCGCGTTGCTGCTGAAGTGGAAACAGCAAGCCTTTGCTTTTTTTGCCCTCTACCTACCTCAAAGAAAATTCATAAGGTGTCCCATAACTCAGTTATAAGTACCTCCAGGAACCTGTTAATTATGTTAAGAGGTCAGGAATGAAATGGCTTTGCTACCCTTTAGTCTGGAGTAACACACTATAATCACTGGACAGTAAGAAAGGCATTTCTTCATTGAAAGGCCAAGTGCGCTTAAAGCTGAAGTTCATTGTTTTTTTAGAGGTTAGGATCATGGTGGGGATGGAAAAGGCCTGTTTGTGTGGACTTGAGAAAGTCTATAATGCTTGACTCCTTATCCAAGATTGTATTTGCAACTAAGAGTTGAAAATGTTATCTCAGTCTATTCTCACATAGAATTCTGTGGCAGTTAATGTTGGTTTTAGCAGACCCCTGTTTTTCAATGCACGTTTGTCCAAATTACATTTAAAGTAGGTGTGGGGTAAAACTTTAAGTGCAAAAGGGAGGGGTGCTATCCTTCCCCACCCACTGCTCTGATACTGCCCCAAAGTCTGCCTCAAAGTCATTTTTCCCTCAGATGGGTTCTGATAATAGAAGTGAGCCTGGATGGGGAGAGACTAACGGCCCAATCCTACTTAACTTTTCCCTGGTGGGACTATAGTCTATATATATATAGGGCCGGGCCAGGGATGTGGGACGGATTATCAGCGGAATGTTCCACCGATTTCTGTCCCCTGACCCAGGCCTGGCTGGCCTTACACGGCCTCTTTGGATTTGCGCCGGGCATTTTGCCAGCGCACAACCACATGTGGGCCACTGGGGCTCTTCCCAGGGGAAAGAGACAAATGTCACTTCTCCTGAGGTGTGCCCCAGCTCTGCTGGCACTGGCCCGATCCTGCCTAGGATCTGGCACAGTGTGCTTTTGCACGCTGCGGTGACCCTACAAAGGATTGGGCTGTGAGGGACAAGAGGAGCAGGTAGATGGCTTAATACCCTTCACTGGCACACAAAAGGTACGGGGTCAAATGAACACACTTACATGCAATCTAGCTTCACTTTGAGACCACAATGGGAAGCTGAATATTGGAACACTCTTTGAGCGCAATCCTGTGCAAATCGCTGCTGGCGGAGTGAGTGCTCTGCCGCCGGAAGCCATCGCAAACGTGCCGGAAAGCATGTTTGTGACGACTCGGGAGTAAGAGCCACCCTCACTCCGCCGCCAGATCACCCATGCGGCTGCTGGAGAAGGTACGTAATCCCCCGACAGGCACGGGGGCAGTCTGGGCAGCAAGAGAGGCCAGGGATTGGTGGATCCAGCTGGGGGATGGCGTCCACCATATCCCCATCTCCCACTCGGGCCGGTGCGGCCCTTACACAGCTTCTTCTTACTTCTTCCAGCTATTTAGCTGGTGGAAATCTGAGAAGCCCTATTGGGGCTTCCCTGTTTTACACCCGGGCTTCCCTGTTTTACACCCTTTCCCATAGTCCTCTAGGCCGCTCCGGAACAGCCTAGAGCGGGGATAGGATCCGGCGGTCGTCCCTGGGCTGCCCACCAGATTTTAGTCAAGATTGGGCTGCCCAGGTGGCAACTGGAGAACTTAACTACACTTCTTCACCCACTCAACTAGGAGTCTAGGGAAGCAGGATTCATGGAAAAAAATTCTTTCATTCCTTTTCTTGGGAAAGCAGGTAAGGCCAAGACCTTTCCAGTGATACATATTAAAAGTGATGCAATATGACAACCAAATTTTAATCCAAGTTCACAGTTTGTCCCTATATGGTTTCCATTACCAGCTACATTTATACAGGATTCCTGTCAATGGAAACGTTCTGATTATTTATTATTATTTTAGCATTTACTTATTATTTAATTCAGAAACGTCACCTGCTTTGCTCTGAATGACTCCAAGTCAGGTACCAGTAAAACAGATGCCTTTTGCCCCTAATAAAATCAGTGTAACGGTTTTCTATCAAATACAAGCTACGACCAGTTGACAATCCTCAAACAAGAAATCTCCCAGACCAAGAACACAGATGAGCAATTGTTTTTCATTCATTCGTTTGCTTCAAATTTCTGGAATCTCAGAGGTATAGGCCTGTTGTGTTATTCTGAGACATTTTCTGCACTGTTCATAATTAAGTCTTCTCAAGGCACATGGGGCTGGGGGGGGGGGTAAAGTTACAAACCGGAATGTGTCCATCAAGCAGGTTTTTCTAAGCAGTGACAGCTCTAAATGCAGGCAGCTGCAATACAAGCTTGTCCTCAAATCCTTGACAATGACCTTAACCTGGGGGTGAAAGATAATGTAGTTGCTATGCTCGTTCTACAACAAGTGTCTACTGATCAGAGTCTCATGATAAAATATGTATATATATATATTTTTTTTTCCTTCCACCGTCGACTATTGTTGGCTGCTAACTGGAGTGATACCATAATATTATCTCCATGACAGTTTGAATTCCACTCCTGCCCCCACAAGTGAATGGCAAGAATTCAAGTAGGCCATCTAGACCAATGACTTTTTATGTTAACCCTTCAAGAGGACGCATAATTTTCAAAGCTGCTTGCATCCGCTTCCAGTCTTCTATAAATGATACCAAAAGGATAGGGTTGCCATTAATATAATAATATACAGTATTTATATACCGCCTTTCTTGATCATTGAATTTCTCCTCTGACTTTAATCCAAGGCGGTGTACATGGGCAGGTTTTCCTGACCCCCTAATGGTGTTTTTTTTTTTTTTTTTACAATATAGAAATGTCCAATCTTTCATGAACAGCTACATTCCAGGTGGTATCCTTTTGCAGTCTGGCTTTTTTCCACTGGCTGTCACCTCCCACACTCGACCGACACAGCTGGAAGCTCTTATCTCTCCTCATGGAGGCTTTCACAGCTTTTTGGCGGCGTGTCTCGAACTTGCCATTCGCCGATCTTTCAGCTTGCAAGGCGGCGGCTCTACCAACGGAGCCAGACCCCTCATTACAGCACCATAGCTACCTAACTGTGAAAAGGAGACACAAGGGTCAAAGTAGGCATTTCTTAACTAGGCAAAGTACCGCCTGTCTGAAGTTACACAGGATTGCGTCTCATTAAAGTATCAAGGCAAGCAGGTCATATCATTTTTGTTTCCAGCACTCAAGGACTCTGAGCTGGTGATGATTTCATGACAACAAAAAGGGTTGTTTGAGAGTACTTGAGGATACTTTGGAAGGTTTTATTGCAATGTGAAACTTGTCCTCTGGATGTTGCTTCTTGGGTAGAGACAACATGTTGACTGTGGAAGAATTTGCATCTTTAAAATTCAAGTATGGAAATGAGAACACAGTAGCCAAAGACATGCATCTTTTAAATGTCACAACAGTCATATGTGAGTCTGACACATGGAACTGGAAAAGTCCCAGTGCCATTTGTCAGGCTCTCATCTGAACACTCAGACATTATAAAAACTCATGTCTTCAATCATTTTACCCTGCTTCCTCCTGATATATTAGGCATGTTTGAAATATGAAACACACACATCTATTTTAGTGTGCTTAAAGTTACTGGAATTGATTATAGATCCATGGAACACATACAGCTTATGTAGCAAAAGAGACAGATTTGTGATCACATGATATTGCCTGTGTCTCTCCCCCCCCCCCATATAACAATTTAGCTGCGTAGGAAATCTGTCACACAGAAGAGATTTAATGAATCTCAAACAATTCCCATTTAGGATGTCTCTTTCTTATAAGGTTTCAGCAGACATCCTCTGCTGATACTGCCACTTCAGGAATATTGCATTCAGATTGCTGAGTATTTCAGGGGAGAATGTGGTTGAAGATTTATCTCATTACCTGCTGACTTGCCCTTATTAAGGAGGTAAGATTCATGTACTTGGAATGATGGTCTGATAAAATGAACACAAAAGCTCTGTGTGCACACGTGCGTGTGTTTGTGTGTGCAAGTGTGCATATGTGTTTCAGCAGAAAAACAGTGCAGGGGTAAAACTCCCTTTAAATCCCTTCCCCTTCCCCCAAACTTAACTCATGCCATAGTCCCAAAAGATGAGCGGAAGCTCAAGCACTAGATTCCAACATGCTTTTAGCGTACCATTTAGTTTAACCCTCATGCTAGTCAACTGATTTCATTTGATAGCACAGAAGAATAGAGTAGTCATTGACATCAAAATGCCCCATCAGTCCGGAGATGTTAACTGTTGCAAAAATTCATCAAACACCTTTACTGTTATTGAGAGATCCCTGATCTTTTGATGTCTGCATTTTGAGAAAAGAAAACTGGGGAAATGCTCAGGAACGTTCACAGAAGTTACGAAATCACTGATATTTGTCACCTTCAGCAACAATATTAAGTGGGAAATGTGTTCATTTAAAAAATATATGCAAAAGCTGATGCAGTTTAATATTTTCTCTGCAACAATCATACAAATGAGTTTTCTGCATATAGCTGGAAATTGGTATACCTCCTAACATTCTGGTTATAAAGGAAGGAGACAAACCACGAGAACGAGATCATTCTTTAACTGGAAGGTGTACTGAAAGTGTTAACTTTGGAGCCTTGTCAGATGAATTTTATAAACTTTCCCGATGAACTTTGAATTACCCTGCCCCTTTCATATTTTCCAGTTAACATGCGTATATCTGCTCCTGCCATGTAATCAACTGATTGTTACACAAGCATTTTCTAAAGCTATGACAAACTCAAATTTATGAGGTCAACAGGTTCAGACTTAATCCATTCAATAGCTGCAATTTATCGTCTGATGATAATTGTATACACAAACATTGTAATGATTTAGATGACATAGTGTAAAGATGAAATCCGTTTATTTTAAAAGGGTTTCTAACCTCTAAAATATGTTGCCGCGAACACCTTTTCTGGGGCCGCTTTTAACAACATGGTTATTATTGTTTTATTGATCAGGTTTTTATTACTGATTTGACACTTATATTCACGTTAATCGAAAACGGTGTAATTTTTCCACAGGAAATTTAACAAGACTGTGACTGTAATTAATTATATCATTACTGTGTTTTCAGTGCATTCCATTTAAAGGGGTCTGGAAAGGAGTGCCTAATTTATCATACATTTATTATAAGGAATATGTAAACCTCTTTTAAACAGACAGAGAGCATGATCCTTTCCGAAGAGATGGGATATGACATAGGCTCTGTATTTATAGATTCCTGCCTTTATCGTGACCTGGTTTTATAATGACAGCTATTTTGGAATGGGATTGTAAATTAGCAACTTAGAAAGCTTACAATATTGCCATTGGCTACTCTTAAAGCACTAATTAGCGGTCATTCTAATGCCTTCCATAGATCAAGAAAACAGTTTGCAGAAAAGGGAACAGCGGCAAGGCAAATAACACTGAAAGTTTGAAACAGACGTTTCAAGAGTCCTTCAATATGCATGCTCTAAGGATCATTAAATATTACTGCAAACACACTTTCGAGGAGACACCAGACGCTTGCATTTATATACCTTCCCCAAATATAAAGCAATGCTTACGGTGATAAATTGTATACGGAGTTGAAAGCATTTAGCCAAATGGTGAAATTTCAATTGATCTCCAGTTTATTGCCATTGATCTTTTCCAAATGTAACTATATTTACTCCTGGGAAATATAAAACTGTATATATATGGGAACGTAATTTATGTTCTCAGCCAGCATAAACTTCATAGTGGGAGTCCTAGCCGTGTACAATAGAAAAATCAAATGCAACAACTGAAGGCCTTTCCTCCAGAGCCGTGCTCTGTACCCTTTTTGTGTGATATTTATAATTTGCAAACTTATCACATACATTCCAATTCCATTCTTGACATATTGCCACATATGTCTAATTCATGTGTGTAATAAAATATTATAAGTGCATATAAAAACACATCTCTCAAGTTACATCTGTGTCTTCTAAACACTTCAGCATAAATAATAATCACTTTAGAGACGTGTAGCTGCATGCATAATTATAGTTCTCCGCATTATTTAAAAACAGTAAGCTTTGAAAATTAAAAATTTCCAAACCACAACATGACGTATACCCGAAAAGTCTTGATTTTGCATCTTAGAATTATGTACAGTTTTATCCAAGCCACATAGAACACTGCTTTAAAAAAAACCAGCAATTCCATACAAGCATGAGAGCTCTGATGAACAAACAGTTCTTCCCAAACTGCAAATTTGTTTTCTATTCAGTGCTGTGCACCTTAGTGCAGTGGTTCTCAAACTTTTTAGCACCAGAACCCACTTTTTAAAATGACACGCTATCAGGACCCACCTAGCTTGACGAGACTTTAAAAAAAGTGATCTGGAAATAAATATATTTATTTACAAGTAAAGAGCTCAGGTGCTTGCTGTGTAATTAGCAGTTACTGTATCTTGCAAACTGCAGGGGCTCAGCTCTTTGAAGGGCAATTAGTAGCTATCTGATTTTTGAATAGCCTCAGGGCTTGTGGCAATTACTTATCTGATCTTTCCATCACCTGGGACCCACCAGAAATCTGGTCGCGATCCACCAAGTGGGTGTCCCAATCTACAGTTTGAGAAACACTGCCTTAGTGCATTCAAACTTGCTGTCTTCTGTTGAAATAAATAGGCAGCCCATGCAAAACTGTGGCCTGGAAAGAAATAAGCATATTGATTTAGGCCTCTTCAGATCATGGTGGGCCTGAGGTCCAAATCTTGTTCATATGAATTGCAGTAATCAAGTCAGTGTTTCAGCATAAATCCCAGCTCATTCTACTGTAACTTTTGCTGTCTCAGCTCTCTAGTGAAATGAGCAGTAGTTTTACCCTGGCACAGCCCAGCGAGAGACCAGATCACTTCCACTGACATGACTATCAACTGCGCTGTAGGACCTGACCTCACATAGTTCATGCTTTAAGAACTTTTTAAGTGACTGGTAGCAGCAGCAGGATGAAGCCCTTGAAACTTTTAAGTTTCATACTACTCAATTCACACATACCTAAAACAGGTTCTTGGCAATGCATCTCATTGATTTCTAGTGAATGTAGCCTTCAAGTAAACGTGCAGCAATGTGCATGTTTGATATATGGCGGGGGAAGGGAGGGAAATGGCCTAATTATAAAATATGAAATCAATAATAAATATTGTACTAAAATCTCTCAGTATTCACATGGCACAATGAGTTAGCATCCTATTGAATATATATGAAGCTGCCTTCTACTGTGTCAGACCATTGGTTGAACCAACTCGGTATTATCTACACAATCTGGCAGTATCTCACCAGCTTCTTAAATGGAGATCTTCTCCATCACTTGTTGCCTGGTTCTTTGCTGTTGCTTAAATTGGGGGTGCCATGTATTGAGCCAGCCAGGGACCTTCTGCATGCAAAACATGTACTCTTGTACTGAGCGATGGCACCATCCTCCCAAATAGAGTCCATTGCTAATCCATTTTCTTTTAGAAGTGTCACCTCTTAATTTTTGTAGCTGATTATTCCAACAGGTAGCCACAATCAACATACTGTACAAAAGCAGATATGCTGCAATGGTACATATATTGGAAGGCTCGCATATGCTGCAATGGTGCATGCATTGGAAGGCTCGCATAGGCTGCAATGCTGCATGCATTGGAAGGCTCGCATAGGCTGCAATGCTGCATGCATTGGAAGCTGCAATGGTGCATGCATTGGTTTGGAAGACTCGGCGCTAAAGACCATGAAGCTGATGGACAGGGAGACCAAGAAGGCAAGACAGAGATGATGGAAGAAAAACTTTACGTGGGCTTTACAATAGTCTGTGTCCGATATTTGGATTGAGGACAGGACATCAAAGATACATGTTCTTACCTGTTGATACAAAAAACTCTAGAAGGTTAGTGAGGCAGGACTTACCTTTGCAGAAACCATTCTGATACTTCTTTCAGCAAGGCTCATTCTTGTTTATGCTAATTTTTCTTTAATGATGCTTTCTACCAGCAAACCTAAAAGATGTTAAGATGGGCAGCCTGTAATTTCCCAGAGCCCTCCCTGAAAATATCAGTGGGGCAGCCCAATCCTGTCTAACATTGCGCCCTGCAATGCAGTAAGGCCAGTGCAGCCTCTGCCACATCTAGGTCACAAAGCAGGCAGGCGGGAGGTCATCTCGGGAGATTGTGTTCCCTTCCCTCGGGTAAAGCCCCAGCTGCCCCAATGGGCTACTCAGATCTGTGCCAGCTATTTGACTTTCAGTCCAATCCTATGCCTATCATTCGCTGCCGATCCCTTCCCCTTCCTGGGCCCAGTTGAACAATCCCCCCCCCCGGAATGCCCCATTCCATTCTCCCCACGTCCCTCCACCACCTAGCGGGGAACTTACCTTCCCTGGTTCTGCAGACATGCTTTACCTCAACACCCTAGACCGGCAGAACGGCAGCTAGCCTCTGCCAGTTGAAGACTAGACAGGATTGCGCCGTTAATTGGTTACCTTCTAGCCCTCTGGCACAGAAACTGATAGGACAAGGTACACATTTTTGTTAGCAGAACAGCAGTTTTACATCTGAATTCCTTAAGAATACTTGGGTAGATGCTATCTGGATCCATTGATATGTTAATTTTAATTTGTCGTTTCTATTTGACTTTCAGGCCAGTCTTATGCAAGGCCTATGGAAGTGGATCTTGTGGTCTGCTGCTGTAAGTCCTGTTACAGGGGCAAGAAAGAAATGGCACTGCTGTGCACGCTGGAGCTGCCAGTGCAAATGGCAGGAGGCTCTGCGTGCCTGCCAGTGGATCCTGGATGCCCACCAGAGCAGGTAAGGTGATGGCAGGGATGGAAAGGGGGTGGTTTGGGGAGGATCAGGGCAGGAATCAGGCTGGATAGGGGGGCAGTTCGGAGGTGGGAGGCACAGGATATCTACAGCAGCAGCACACACCAAGATCTTATGCCCTCTTCCTGGCCTGGTCCCCCCCCCCCCCGAGTCAAATATGTTAGAAGCAGGAAACCTGCCAGAGAAGCGGTTGGTCCGCTGGATGGTGAGGGAGGGAAAGGGGTGATAAAAGAGGACTTGGAGATTGCAGAGAAATTAAATGAGTTCTTTGCATCTGTCTTCCCGGCAGAAGACCTCGGGCAGATACCGCTTCCCGAACGGCCACTCCTGACTAAAGAATTAAGTCAAATAGAGGTTAAAAGAGAAGATGTTTCAGACTTAATTGACCAAAAAAAGATCAATAAATCACCGGGCCCGGATGGCATCCACCCAAGAGTTCTGAAGGAACTCAAGAATGAAGTTGCTGATATCTTGACAAAAATATGCAACTTGTCCCTTAAAACGGCCACTGTGCCAGAGGATTGGAGGATAGCTAATGTCACGCCAATCTTTAAAAAAGGAAAGAGAGGGGACCCGGGAAACTACAGGCCGGTCAGCCTAACATCTGTCCAGGGAAGATGGTGGAAAGCCTCATCAAGGATAAAATCTTAAAACATATAGAAGAACAACCTCTGCTGAGGGAGAGTCAGCATGGCTTCTGCAAGGGGAAGTCTTGCCTCACAAACCTTTTAGAATTCTTTGAAAAGGTTAACAGGCATGTGGATGTGGGAGACCCCGTGGATATTATATATCTGGATTTTCAGAAGGCGTTTGACATGGTCCCTCATGAAAGGCTCCTGAAAAAACTCCATAGTCAGGGAATAAGGGGGCAGGTCCTCCTATGGATTAGGAACTGGTTGAAGACTAGGAAACAGAGAGTGGGAGTCAAAGAGCAATTTTCACAATGGCGAGAGGTGAAAAGCGGTGTGCCCGAAGGATCGGTCTTGGGACTTGGAAGTTGCTTTTCAACTTGTTCATAAATGACCTGGAGTTGGAGATAAGCAGCGAGGTGGCCAAGTTTCCGGATAACACTAAACATTTCCAGGTGGTGAAGACCAGCAGGGATTGAGAAGAGCTCCAGAAGGATCTCTCCAAACTGGGAGAATGGGCAGCAAAATGGCAGATGCGCTTCAGTGTAAGTAAGTGTAAAGTGATGCATATTGGGGCAAGAAATCAAAACTTCACATATACGCTAATGGGTTCTGAGTTGTCTGTGACGGATCAAGAGAGAGATCTTGGGGTGCTGGTGGACAGGTCGATGAAAGTGTCGACCCAGTGTGCGGCAGCTGTGAAGAAGGCCAATTCCATGCTCGGGATCATTAAAAAAGGGATTGAGAATAAAACGGCCAATATTATTATGCCGTTGTACAAATCGATGGTAAGGCCACATCTGGAGTATTGCGTCCAGTTCTGGTCGCTGCATCTCAAAAAGGATATAGTGGAACTGGAAAAGGTGCAGAGGAGAGCGACCAAAATGATTAGTGGGCTGGGCCATCTCCCTTATGAGGAAAGGCTACAGCGTTTGGGGCTCTTCAGTCTAGAAAAAAGGCGGCTGAGGGGGGACATGATTTAGACGTATAAAATTATGCATGGGATGGAGAGAGTGGATAGAGAGAAGTTCATTTCCCTGTCACACAATACTAGAACTAGGGGACATCCACTCAAATTGAGTGGAGGGAGTATTAAAACAGACAAAAATAAAATATTTCTTTACCCAGCATGTAATCCATCTGTGGAACTCCTTGCCACAGGATGTGGTGATGGCATCTGGCCTGGATGCCTTTAAAAGGGGATTGGACAGATTTATGGAGGAAAAGTCCATCACAGCTTACAAGCCATGATAGGGAAAAGCAACCTCCTGGTTGCAGGAATAGGTTTTCTCTGTGCCAGGTGCAAGGGAGTGGCGACTGGACACAGGTTATCTTGTTGTCTTGTGTGCTCCCTGAGGCATCTGGTGGGGCCACTGTGTGTTACAGGAAGCTGGACTAGATGGGTCTTTGGCCTGATCCAACAGGGCTCTTCTTATGTTCTTATGTTCCTCAGACTTATGCCGAGCTGATGTAGGTCTGAGGAGACCCATTGACGGCCAGGAGGCCTATAGAGAGTTAAGGAAAAAATTTTTTTGACTTTCCTTCCCAGGGTGTTTGTTTGCTCCCCCCCCCCTCTCAGGATGCAGTATGTGCTCCACTGGCACCACTACATAGCATAAACTGGTGGGAGATAGGATTGGGCTGTAAAGTCTCCAGACACCCTCTTTGAGAAGGTCAATTCAGGCCTTATGTCTTCTATAATAAAAAAGATGCAAATAATTCACTCAGCTTCTCAGCAGTCTCCACTTCCTCTTTAAGATCCCCTTCTAGTCCCTCATTATTTAATGGTCCAACTAACCTCCTGGTAGGTTTCCTATAAGTTTTATAAGTATAGGTTTCCGGTTAAAAAAGGTGAGTTTTTTTATTGTTTGTCTTGACGTTTTTAGCCATATGCTCCTCATAGTCCTTGTTCACATCCCTTATTGTCGGCTTACCTGTCATTTTCTGAAGGAAGCCTTCTTGCCTTTTCTAGCTTCCATGACCCCACTTGTGAGCCATGCTGGCTTCCTCCTTGACCTGGTGGTGCCTCTCGTACTTAGTGTTATACATTCTAGTTGAGTTTCTGTTATTGTAGCTTTAAAAGCTTTCTTGTTAGCCTTTTTTCAAAGAAAATGAGATTGAAATACAAAAAAGATGAGCTTGTGCCATGTAAATACGCTGTAGAAGGCCAAGGAGTATAGTTATCTCAGCTCAGATTCCTCACCAGGGCAAGACAGACCAACTGCCTACTGTACCTCTCTCACAGCGCAATCCTGTGTAACCTTGCACCGAGGTAACAGCAGATGCACCGGTGTAAGTGCAATTACACAATTACACGGAGGAACGAAGCGCCCCGCCCCCGCGCCTTCCGAACCAGTGAAAGCGGTGAAAACAACGTGCAGGTCGGAAGGCATGGGGGCTGGGCGCTTCGTTCCTCCGTGTAACAGAGACTCCGACCATGGAGGAACTTAGAGCTCCGCCCCCCCTGCAGTGACGCCAGTGCTTACACCAGTGCATCTACTGTTACAACAGTGCAAGGTTACACAGGATTGCGCTGTCAGAAATATGTATTATCCCAAAGAGCAAAATGTACTCTGTTGTATGTCACATATATTACTTACTAAGGAAATCCTTTTTTCTAGAAGTCTTACTTGTCCTCCTTTAGGCTGTTTTTCAGAGGGACAGTTAAGAGTGTAAGAAGAAGATAAACAAGAATAATATCTTGCTTTTGCTGGTGAAGCAGTGTTATCTGGACAGTCGCTGACATTTAGTTGGAGCTCTCATTTTCATTCTCGCTTTCTCACGCTTTTTCAGATAAGATGCTTCCAGAACAGAAACATACAGATGAGACTAGCAAGAAAAAGGGGGGAAAACAAAACCCCAGTAAAAGACTGGCTCACAGTTTCTTGCTTACAATAATTGTTTAGCAGTGAATACTATAAGAATATCAAAGGCTTCAAAATGCAGGCCAGCAGTGTTGTGTTTACTAACTTGGAGCGACCTGAGGAAGCCCAGAAAGAGTCGAACGCTGATTGGCAGCCTGGAAAGAAGCCCGGCCAATGACAAGGGCAGCAACAATGAGGGAAGGAGGCAACTGGCTTGTAGCAGTGAGGGTGGGCTCAGCTGAAGACACAGTAAGACTCCAGGACCCCATGGGCTGGAGAGAGAGGAGGCGAAGGCAGAGCATCCATGGGCAGGCCAGCCATGACAAGGGCTACGAGACCTGTGGTGCTGGGGCCAGGGGTGACAGCTCCGCTCAGGGCACCCAACCCCTGGGGGGCAAGACCTTCCGAAGGGCACCTGGGCTGGGGCTCCTAAGAGGACAATCCAGGGCTTACTTACCTGAGAGGTGGGGAGGGAGTTGAGGGCCCCATCCTGCAAAGACTCACTACTCCTTCTGCAAAGAAGACAATCGTAATGACATTATCGCCGAATGTCCAAAGGAAGAGTAACAAGAAGTCATGAAGCCGTACAGCTGCTGAAGGGGTCTGCACACTGGCATGGACCCCCTAGAGGGAACACTGCCAGCCAGGTCTCCATTAGATACACCACATCAGCATGCTCATTCAGGATCAAATCCTGGATGGCTGTGGTCTTACCATTAAGTGACCTAGTGTTAAGCAGCAGCAGTACCTTCAGGCTAAAGGCCGATTCACACTAGAGTTTTCCCGGCTCGTTGCAGATCTGCGGAGAGTAGCGCGGAGCTGTTTATATGCTTGCGGAGCAGCAACACGGAGGCAGGCAAGATGGTTTCCCCTCAACTTTTGAGGCGGTTGTGCTTGCGGAGCTGGGGATGTTCGCGGAGCTACAGCAGCCCACCAATCGGAGGACCGCACTTCTGTTCACCAAATCACAGCTGCGCTTTCTTAAGAAGGCGGGACAAAAGGAGGGACATCAGGCAGCAAGACACTCCCCCAACTCCAACCGCATAGACAAGCGCATATGCAGGGGCAGAGGCAGGGGCAGGGCCATCCGCACCGGGAAAACTCTAGTGTGAATCGGCCTTAAGGAGAATCACCTTATATATGATTGCTCATGTTGGGAGGACGAGAATTCAAAGGTTACATAGTAGAAACCCCCAGACCTTACCTTCTGTTCTGCAGACAAGCCCTTTCACAGCATTTAAGACTGGATTCCTGAGAACAGCGAAGACACAAATGTTTCCTGCTTTCTTTAAAGAATAGTATAAAGTTTTAGTCTTCGCTCTGTCCCAGAAAGAAGTTTTCAAATACTGTAGTCAGAGGCGACAGGCGCCGGGAGGGCGCCTGGCGCGTGGGGGCGGGGCCAGTGTCGCGTCGCGTTGATGCCCCTGCCCATTTTGCTCCTATTTCAGAGCCAAACGGGCTGCAGGGAGGGAGGGAGGGCCAAAACGCGACGCTGCTTCGGGAGAAGGTGAGTTCTCCCGACCCCGTTCTGGCCGCCCCCCCCCCGCGGTGGAGCGCCTGGAGCGCCTGCTCCAACCGCTCCACCGTAGTTCCGCCGCTGACTGTAGTGTAGTAGAACAAGTAGCTACCATGGTTGCTGACTCCAGTAATACAAAGACTATTCAAGATTTAGAAACCTCTGGCAACTCATCTCAAACTTTCATTTTGATGAGTAAAGCATATAGAACTTTCCGCCTAGCATATATTTCATGCTTCCCCCAAGATGTGAATGCTTTGGAATGAACAATTGTTAACAAGGAGGGAGTCTTGGTTTTTGAGACCTTGCACTGCAAAGCACATTCGGTATGTATATGTAGATTCCTTTTCTACTTTTAAACATGTTTGAATAGTTCAGTTGTACAGTATGAATGTAAAGAATAGAGAACAACCGAGCCTTGCAAAAGTCATCTACCAAGTCTTTTTATTTGACATAATACAATTCTTAACTGTCAAAAAAGGAAGGATTTTAAGCAAGAAATTCACAGGGAGTCATGAGAGAGCTGGAAGCTCTTTGCAGCTAGCAGGTCATGCCTATTAAAACATTCTTTGTTATCTTCACTCATGGTAGAAGCTCCCATGAATAGTTCTTCTGGAAGTGATTTCCATTTTAAGGCCTGAAAAATTTAAGCTTTAAATGTAACACTGATCAGCTGTGTTGCCAATACATCTGCTCCATAAATGCATATTCACACCCTTCCTCACTCATTTCGCATTCCAGCCTTGGGAAAATAGAACAGTCAATATATACTTGTGAAACGTACCATGTATAGGGATCCCATTGACTTTAGGAGGGAGTTATTGGGGGTTCCAATAACACGGAAAATGACTAGGAGAGGTGTTCTATGGGAAATGTCAGCTCTGCTTCCCAGCTATAGCCACCATTCTCATATTTAAGGGAGATAATCACTTACCCTGGGATACAAGTAGGGGATTTAAGAAACCCTCTTTTTATTTTGGCATCTCCCTAAATTCTGATTCATCACTTGGAATGTGTAAATAAGCCTGGCTTAAAGTGAGTTCAAGGGAAGCTATTCCAATATAACTGATTGTGTAAACAGGTCCTTGTTTTACAGGAAGTTTTGTTTTGTTTTTTACAATTAATGTTCTATTTTCTCTGTAAACCGCTTTGTGAACTTTTTGTTGAAAAGCGGTATATACCGTAAATACTGTTGTTGTTGTTGTTGTTGTTGTTGTTGTTGTTGTTGTTGTTAATAATAATAATAACAATAATAATAATAAATAATCTTCCACTCTCAGCCAAATAAACCATTATTAAATCATCAGAGGGATGCTATCATTCATCCTGGAATTCTCGTCGCATATCTACGTCGCGTATCCTACAGACTGATACTGCTTTAACATTTTATTTATTAAAATATTTTTACTCCACCTATTTAGCTATGCAGAGCCTAAAAGTGCAAATCATACATTACATATTGCAAACAATACAACGCAGCATAATTAAAACAAACAAACAAAAAACAACCCAAAGCATTCTTTCCATTCCTTTGAAGAAGACATTTGCTGGGGGGGGGGGAAGGCGGGGTAAAAATTGATAAAATAAACAAGCAAATAAAACTATGAATGTACTTCCGTTCCGGTACATTTTCTGTCTCAAAAGTAGTAAGGGATGTAAATCTCTTCAAAGCCCTTTGTCTTTTTTTATGGCTGCTTGCTAAAGTTTCCAGTCCACCCCCCCCCTTTGGTAATGTGTTATTTTTTCATTTTCCTTCCTCTTCTAGTTACCTCAGGCAATCAGGAATCATATATTGGACTCCTGGGCATAGCCAATAAGATTTGGCTATTCATTTACATCATACAGAGAAATGAAGTCTATTTAAAGTGAGAGAAAAGTTGCCTGTACTGGACATGTGTATGATCCTAGTCAGTTGAGAATTATAAACCATCAAGGATCTCAGACTGAACACTTTTGCAGCCCTTTCACAGGAATCCCTGAAAAACATCACCAAAAATCAGTTATGCAATTCTAACATAATGGTCATGAAATGGGCCTTTCAGCCCAGTCCACCCTATATAAGTAAAGGTCAAGTTATCCCTTGCTTGAAAGTCAGTCGTGTCCGACTCTAGGGTGCGGTGCTCATCTCCGTTTCTATGGCCGTATAGCCAGCGCTGTCCGAAGACACTTCTGTGGTCATGTGGCCAGCATGACTAACGGAACGCTGTTACCTTCCTGCTGCAGCGGTATCTATTTATCTACTTACAATTTCTTGCTTTTGAACTGCTAGGTTGGCAGGAGCTGGGACAGGAGATGGGAGCTTACTCCGTCATGCGGCACTCGGGTCTTGAACTGCTGACCTACGGACCACTAAGCCTATCCATCAAACCAATATGTTTGTAGTATAGATGCACACACTGTAGCATCATGAACAAAATGCTACTATGAAGAGCACTCATTACTTGAGAGAACACAATGGTACCCTACAAACCACAGATGGAAAGGTTTTTCAGAATAAAAATGTCTGTAACACACTTCCTAAAATCATTAACGTTACAGTTTTCTTAAAAGCCCAGGTCAATATTCTTACTATGTATACATCTTATGTATAGTAAGAATAACACCAATGGGAGCTGTTTCCCAAGGTAAATAGCAGTTTTGAGGCTCCCAATCCAAAACCTTCCTCCTCCTGCCATGTTCCTGGTTTGTGGGGACTTTCACCTGACTGCTTTTTAGCACTAAAAAAAAAAAAAGCACACCTTGCAAAGCATGTGCATAAAGGTACGACGACCTAGATGTAGTCACTTTCTGAGCTTTATATTAGTTAATGTAATGACAATGGCACATGGAAACAAATTAATTGTTTGTTGGTATGATACATAAATAGGCCAGCAGGTGGCGCAGTGGGTTAAACCGCTGAACCATGAGCTGTCAATCGAAAGGTCGGCAGTTCGAATCCGCGACGGGGTGAGCTCTCGTTGCTTGGCCAGCTCCTGCCAACCTAGCAGTTCCAAAGCATGTTAATGCGAGTAGATAAATAGGTACCGCTTGCGGGAAGGTAAACAGCGCTCCGTGTTCCAGCCGCATGCTACGCGCTGTGGCAAGAAGAGTCATGCCGGCCACATGACCACGGAGGCGTCTTCGGACAACGCTGGCTCTTCGGCTTTGAAATGGGGATGAGCACCACACCCTAGAATCGGACACGACTGGACTTAATTGTCAGGGGTCACCTTTACCTTTATGATACATAAATATCAATTGATGTCCAGGGAATCCCACAACCACACCATTGTAGATAATATGACACTAATAAATCTTGTTTGTAATAACAATACTGCATCAGTTACTTTAGCCCTTAAGTTAAGGGCTAAGGAAGTCTGTATTACCGAGCTATTTAGAGAGTTGTGACGTTACATGCCATGGAGAAATCTTAGACCTTCCTGTAGGAATTAGATTGGAGTACATTTTTCTAATTATGTAACAAAGCAAAGGTTTGCTGTTGCTGTTGTTTTGTATTCATTACTTATCCCTTTATGAGGACACAATTACAGTATTCCTCTTATATCATTTGGACATGATTAAGGAGAACTCTTTCAAAATTTACCCATCTCTTCAGTTTTGACTTAAAGCAAACTTGTGGTGATGAGATTGCATGGCTTTGTCAGAGAGGCAAAATTATTTATTTTAGTACATTTATTTCTTAAAGATGCATTTTAAACTGCCTGGCAGAGCCAAAAACATAGAGCAATTCTGAATCCGAAACGTTTTTCTTATTCTTACATCTGCATCGACATCAGATATGAACTCCCAAGGCAATACTTTAGGTTGTTCCTCATCCAAGCAGTACCAGATCAATATGTGAAGTACCATGGGGCTCAAACTAGGAAACGTTTTAATGTGAAGTCATCTATTTATGGGTTCAATCCATCATAAGTACCATAAGTTGGGAGCCAGGATGGTGTAGTGGTTTGGGAGTCGGACTTAGACCTGGAAGATCCAGGTTCAAATCCCCGCTCAGCCACAAAGCTTCCTGGGTGTCCTTGGGCCAGTCACTATCTCTCAGCCCCACCTACCTCACAGGGTTGTTGTGAGGACAAAAGGAGGGGAGGAAATATGTACACCACTCTGAGCTCCTTGGAGGAAGGGTGGTATAAAAATGTGAAAAATAAATAAAATAAAAATAAAATAAGTATAGGCCATAAGTATAGGCCGGCGGAGCGCATGCTCCGTTGGCCTTAAGTATCGCACCACCTTGTGTGTAAGTTGCCCTGGCGCCGGCACCTCTCACAACGCCATCCTCCACAACCTGCGTCACCGGACACAGGTAAGCCCTGCACCGGACGGTGGGAGGGCATGGGGAGGGAGGGCTGGGGTGGCGGGGGAGGGGGCCATTGGCCAGCCAGGCCTGGGAGGAGTCAGGAATATTGTCGCCAGGCTGCCCAAGCCCCTTCCCAGGCCAGGCCGGTCTTACAATGCCTTCCCAGTTGTGCACCAACTAAAGAGCTGACGTGCATTGGGCTTCCGGGGCTTACACTGGGGGAAGGGGACGAATGTCCCCTTCCCCCGATGTAAGCCCCAGCTGTGTCACCGCGGGCCACATCCTGCCTAGGATGCAGTGGCCGTCCATTTTGGCTGGCAGCCACATCTTAAGCAGGATCGGGCTGTTACTCTCTGTGCCACCAGGAGACTTGGGAAACAGGTACTAGATGTTTGTTTACTGAGCACCACAGTGAAGAGACTGGAACTCCACATTCTTCAAGTCAAAAGTGAAACCTCTTGGCAGAACCCGCTAACCATAACGTCAGGAGATCCCACTTCCTCCTTTAGAAACCACAGGGCCTAGTGCTGTTCTTTGACCTGAGGTCATTTAAGGAAGCCCTTCAGCTTCCCCTCAGTGGCTGTTGGAGCCTTCTACCTTGTTGCCTACAAGCCTGTTTGACCCACTTCTATTCACCTGATCCCACTCCACTGCACTACCCAACCCTGCTTTGCTGGAACCCTTGGGGACTGCAGCACTGAGCGACTGACACAATGTTTCAAATATCTTTTGAAGGAGGATGTTCTGAAATAAGGGAAAACAATCATCCCAAAGGCAGTGTCCTTCCACAAGTAGACCTCCAGCCCGGCGGCAGAACGGCCACCGGGGGCTCAGGATCCGGCGGAAGACCGTGCGCCGCCATCCGGATCCTTATACAGGATTGCGCTGCCCATCAGAAAGCACCTTTGAAATCAAGGGACAACTGGAAACATTAATGCCAAACTTGGGCATGGCGTTTGAAAATGTCATTTCTTTGTAATGCCGTCCATGGCCCCAATTGGCAGAAATAATCAAAAACTATTAAAATGATTTTAAAAACAACAACACCACCCCATGACAAATTAGCTTAAAAGTATTCCAGTGACAAGTTTGATGGTGAAGCTTTGTGAACCTCCTTATGGCTAACATTCCATCTCTATTATCAAATTGAGTCCCACATCTGGCCTCTCCCTATCCTGCAGGAATTACGTGATTTCGATTGCAAAGTTTTGACTTGGGCAGTGGGTGAGCTAGGCCTGGTTACGCAGGAAAGGCCAGAAGGTAAGTTTCATTTATTTTTAAGTATGCATCACCATCAACGATACATGACATTCTGCAGCACAGCTTTTAAAACTATTTTATTTAATTTCATCAAGTACATCTCACCTTTCTTCCCTGCTGGACCATAAGGTGGAATTCTGCCACTCTCCCATCTTAGCATTGCCCAGCCCTAGATCTGCTTAGTCCAAGCAAGGCTCAGAACCTGCCCTGGCATGGCTACTGTGGTACTCTCTTGCCAATATTGCTGAATTTATAGAATATTTTTCTGACATTAAGTACAATATGATAAAGAAATCTTTTGGACAAAAACATCTGTTTTGAATCCATTCAGGTGGATTGTGTAGTAAGGAGCTATATTTACAGTGTAAAGGGAGGGGATGATACTTTTTGGATTTGTCCCAATTAACCTTGTAACACAGTGTAGTGGAATGCCTATTAATGACACTAATGAGATGCAGGAAAGACAATGCATAAAATATCATTGGCATATAAATTAAATTCCTATACACAGATACCTTTATGCACTAGACATGAAGGAAAATTATTACGAGGCAATTTCATTAAAAAAAAAAGCTAATTAGAAAGAAAATTCAATACTTCTCCCACCTCATATCCATCAATGTTAGAAACCAATCTGGGCACTTACTGCTGAAATGTTTCCATTGATATTGCTGTGCAAGTCAGGAAATTAATTTTACGATTGTTCTCCTGGAAGCTACAGTTGCTGCAAATACTTTTATGTCTTACCTTTGACTGTGTACTGGTTTACATTTTAATTTGAGCAGGTTTGTATGCATAAATTTATTCTTAAAAATTCCTTTCTTGAAGGCACGTTTCATTAGCAACAATATGTGCAACCCCTCCCCCCTGTTTCTATTACCCATTTCTACCCCTCCCATTTCTATTTCCTCCCATTTCTATTGTCAAGACTCCTTATCAGATCTGTGACTCTGTGGGACAACTTCGCATAGAAGATAAATTCTTCAGTATTTAGGAGGGGTTAGAGCAGAAGTGTAAGTAAATTGATAGAAATAAATAACTTTTTTTAAAGTTGCTTGCTACTGAAACAGGAGAATCTGAAATTCTGCATTAAAAAATATGGTGATGTGTAAGTACATGACATGCAGCTGCAAGGACGAGGATTTCTCCTGGTACTCGCTTCCTGCTGTGGGTGAGTACAGAGAGGAATCTCAACTCACACAGTTCTTCTGGAAGATTACGCTTCTTGTTAATTAAAAAGGTAAAGGTATCCCCTGACAATTAAGTCCAGGGGTGTCCGACTCTAGGGTGTGGTGCTCATCTCCATTTCAAAGCCGAAGAGCCAGTGTTGTCCGAAGACGCCTCCGTGGTCATGTGGCCGGCATGACTCTCCTTGCCGCAGCGTGTAGCATGCAGCTGGAACACGGAGCGCTGTTTACCTTCCCGCAAGCGGTACCTATTTATCTACTTGCATTGACATGCTTTGGAACTGCTAGGTTGGCAGGAGCTGGCCAAGCAACGAGCGCTCACCCCGTCGCGGGAAATCAAACTGCCGACCTTTCGATCGACAGCTTATGGTTCAGCGATTTAACCCGCTGCACCACCCGCTGTTAATTAGAACTAAATATATAAATACGCAGGTGGCAGTGGACTTGACTCAATATAGTCTCTTATTAAGAGAGTATAGTGGGAACCAATTCTATGGTCCATTCCATTTGTTATCATGAATTCTCTGGGACGTGTGTACTAACACTCACACATGTACCCCAAGGCACGCATATTCAGGTATCTTTAACAGATGATTATGGCACACCTTTCTCTTTGACCTGGAACCAAGAAAAGAGGAATGGCACAGGGGAATTCAGAACCAGAAATACTGAGCCGAAACAACGATTTTATTGAGACCAAGAGGGAACTGAGGAAAATAACAATAGAAAAAATAGCTGACCATCCCTATGGGGTCAACTAATTGGTGCTACTCAAAACCTATACAGGAGAGAGACAATGGTGTTAGCTGGAGAAGAATGAGAGGATACTAAAATGACAGGTGCAGCATGGATGCAAAATGCAGTTTCTCCTGAGATATACCGGGTTTCTGAGTGGTTTCAGGCTATAGAGTAAGCAAAAGGGCTAGAGGAAGATCCTAGGGGGAGATGAGAAGAAACAAGAAGGGCAGCTGGCAGGGTGAGAGTCCAGCTGTGTAACTGTGATAGACGAGGGCAAGGATGAGGGGGTTGTGTCAGCTGGAACTCAGCTAGCCAAGCTTCCTTTCCCGCTCATTCAGAGGAGTTTAGTCCCGCTCATTCACAGCCCATTCCAACCCAACTCCTCTCCAAGTCAGGCCTAAGTGTGGCCTAAGTGCAGCCTAAGTTAGGCAGAAGTTATGCCTGAGGTAGGTCAGAGTTATGCCTGAGTTAGGCAGGCTGCAGTTTCTGTGGCCCAGCACCACCCCAGGATCCAGGCAACACTTACCTCCCAGGCAGGCAGGCTCTTCTCCAGGCTCCGTGTCTGGCTCGGGCATGTGCAGGCCTCTGTCTGCATGTGTCAGCGTCCATCCATGGCAGCTGCCACAGGGTCTGTCGCAGCCCGGTCACAAAGGGGCTGACCGCAGGCAGGGGGGTTGCGCCAGTCATGTGGTGGGTGCAGGGCAGGTGACAGGTGAGCGAGGTGCCTGAGCCCAGCCGCCACAGGGCACCCTGTGCATCAGCCACCTGCTGCAGGGGAGAGTGGCCGTCCCCTCCCTCCTGCAGAAGGCGATGCCACCCCCAAGCCACGTTGAGGCTGCACTGGGGGGTGAGCGGGGGAGGGAAGGGAAGGAGGGGGGTGGGAACGTCACACACAAGGGGGGTCTCATGAGGTCTGGAACTGCCTCTGACATGACTTGCCCGTGCGCTGCCTGAAGCCCAGGGCTTCCAGGGCCGGGGCAATGCCCACAAAGAAGGCATCCCGGCGTGCCTGCTGCTCTGTGCCCCGGCCAAGACCGAGAGATGCCTCGGGCTTGTCTGCTGCGAGAATGAAGGGCTCACGCAGCTCATCACACCCCCAGATGGGGCGACGCCGGCGCCTTGCGGCAGGCGCTCTGGCAGGGTGGGGGGTGGCCAGCAGCCATCATCAGGGAGTGGGAGGGGAGGCCACAGGCAGGCAGGCAGGCAGGGGGTGCTGGGGAGGGGCATGGGTGGGTCAGAAACAGACAGACAGACAACAAGGCTGGTGGGAGACAGATTCCGAGAGAGGGGTCTGCAGAGACCGATAGGGACACAGGGGGCGCTCCGCAGATGAAGGTGATGCATAAACAGGCGCCTCTTATGCAGACAGACTTTGGGCGGAAGCGGCTGCATTATGGGTGGACCTTCGATGGAGGTCGGCTGCATTATGGGTGGACCGACAGAGGCGCCTGCATTATGGGTGGACCTTCGATGGAGGTCGGCTGCATTATGGGTGGACCTTCGATGGAGGTCGGCTGCATTATGGGTGGACCGACAGAGGCGCCTGCATTATGGGTGGACCTTCGATGGAGGTCGGCTGCATTATGGGTGGACCTTCGATGGAGGTCGGCTGCATTATGGGTGGACCGACAGAGGCGCCTGCATTATGGGTGGACCTTCGATGGAGGTCGGCTGCATTATGGGTGGACCTTCGATGGAGGTCGGCTGCATTATGGGTGGACCGACAGAGGCGCCTGCATTATGGGTGGACCTTCGATGGAGGTCGGCTGCATTATGGGTGGACCTTCGATGGAGGTCGGCTGCATTATGGGTGGACCGACAGAGGCGCCTGCATTATGGGTGGACCTTCGATGGAGGTCGGCTGCATTATGGGTGGACCTTCGATGGAGGTCGGCTGCATTATGGGTGGACCGACAGAGGCGCCTGCATTATGGGTGGACCTTCGATGGAGGTCGGCTGCATTATGGGCGGACCTTAGACGGAGGTGCCTGCATTATGGGTGGACCGATGGAGGTCGGCTGCATTATGGGTGGACCTTAGACGGAGGCGCCTGCATTATGGGCGGACCTTAGACGGAGGCGCCTGCATTATGGGTGGACCGATGGAGGTCGGCTGCATTATGGGCGGACCTTAGACGGAGGCGCCTGCATTACGGGTGGACGCCCTGGCTGTCACTGTTTGCCTGCCTGAGAGGCCCCCCCAACTCCCCCCTCCCTTCTGTGCCATGGGGGTCTGGCAGCGCCCCTGCTGTGTTCTCCCAGGGAAGGCCGTGGCAGTCCCTGGCTGGGACTCATGTAGGGGCTTCAGTGCTGGGGGCTGTCTGTGTGTGGGGGGCAATGCTTGTGTAAACACTGGGCACATATGTTTCACTGGCGCTCTGCCCAAGGGGCAGCTTTATTGTTCTGGAACGTTAGCAGAGATGGCCAGGCGAGGCTGCCAGGGGTAGTCACAGCAGCCAATCTGAAAGCAGCAGCAGCAGCACACCTGCCCCATGGACCTGGAGATGCAGGCTCTTCCCCTGTGGAACCACAGCCTGCTCCATAGAAAGGGGAGGGACAGCAAGAACAACAGCCAGGGAGGTGGAGCAGCAGCAGCGCTGGCAGCTGAGGAGGGTTGCAGGGCTGGCTCCCTGACCTCTGGCAGCATCGAGGGAGGCGACAGTGGGGCAACCAGACTGCAGGCCCAGGGGTGCTCCCAGGAAGGTAGGTGGTAGTGGACGTTCCTGGGGAGACAAAAAACAAGGGGGAGTCACATGGCAGCTGGTGTGTGGAAGCAGTCGCCATTGAAGACAAGCCAGTGTGTCAGTTGCAAAAGCCTGCAGGGAGAGAAATAAAACACAGCTGATAGGTGTGACACACATAGCATGGTCTGGGCTGCTTACCTGGGTGTAAGGAGAGCATGATCCTGTAAGGGGAAAGGGTCAAAGAGAGAGACAACAACACAACTTGGGGGTCACTACCATGGCAAACCTAGCAATACTGACCTGTCAGTAGACCCTGTGTAGAAAAGGTGGGGGGGGGGAACACCTGGTGTCTACATAAGGCTAACAGTTCCACACTTGTGGCATTGTCTGCTCACATGACTACAGGCAGCAATCAGACACAACAGTGGTAAAGAGGCATGTATCCTATATATCATGGCAGGCTATGCAGGCAGCTATGAGACAAGACATTGATAAAGAGGCATGTCATGGCAGGCTATGCAGACAGCTATGAGACAACACAGTGGTAGAGAGGCATGTCATGGCAGGCTATGCAGACAGCTATGAGACAAGACATTGGTAAAGAGGCATATCATGGCAGGCTATGCAGGCAGCTATGAGACAAGACATTGGTAGAGAGGCATATCATGGCAGGCTATGCAGGCAGCTATGAGACAACACAGTGGTAAAGAGGCATATCATGGCAGGCTATGCAGGCAGCTATGAGACAAGACATTGGTAAAGAGGCATATCACGGCAGGCTATGCAGGCAGCTATGAGACAAGACATTGGTAGAGAGGCATATCATGGCAGGCTATGCAGGCAGCTATGAGACAACACATTGGTAGAGAGGCATGTCATGGCAGGCTGTGCAGACAGCTATGAGACAACACATTGGTAAAGAGGCATGTATCCTTCCTATATTTCTAAATGCAAAGAGGCAGCAGTCAGACCACATGTCAGCACAAACCCTGCTCTTACCTGCTGGTGTTGTTGCCTGTGGGGGGGGGGAAGAGGGGCTGGGAGAAAGACATGGGTTAGCAAACACTTGCATGGAGGCAGCTGCCCAGGCACAGCTGTAAACAGGTTGGCCACAGCCAGAACAGCCCTCTCTGCCCTAGAGGGGTGCAGAGAGGAGAGAGGAGAAGAGAAGAGAGAAGTGGGGTGTTTGAAAATTTTTCAAAGTCCCACTTTGTGGCTGTGGGGGACAGAACTCCACGCCACGTGCTCAGAGAGAGAGAGAGAGACTGGAGGTCTGGGGCTGGGCTTTTGTGGGAAAGAGGCTGGGTGGGGCTGGGTGCTGATAGGCTCCCTATCTTAGGCATAACTCTGTCGGTTTCCAGACCTAGCAGGCCCAACTCCGTCCTAACTCTGACCTAACTCAGGAGTTGGGTGTTAGAAATTTTCAGGAGAGGGCTGGCTTGGGTAAGGTAAAATGGGTCCTATGGGTCTCCTCGAATTTGGGACCACCTTTTTGGTCGACCTAACTTTTGTGTCAGCTTCTGTGTTGAAGGGGGCGTGTCTGTGCTCGCCAGGGTCTGGAATCCGACGTTAATTGGTTTCCACCCCCGTTACGCCCACGGTCCGCCCATGGTCCGCCCACTTTTAGGCCGATTTTAGGTCCGAGTTGTGCCGGCGTCTGTGGTGCGCATGTGCGCCGTTCTTAGTCCGTTCTTAGTCCGTCTGTCCTAAGTTCGACCTAACTTCGACCTAACTTCGCCCTAAATGGTCGTGTTCCAGACCTAACTTCGACCTAAACGACTTAGGCTGACTTTAGGTCTGACTTAGGCTGCTTAGCACTTGGGTTGGAATGGGCTGTCAGTCTTCTTGACTGAGACTCCCGTGTCTGGAATGGGGCACAGACCTCACATAGATATTATCCAGACTTCTAGACCTTGATGCTTGGGTCAAGAAGACCAGACTCAAGGGAAAAACAGAGATCCTCTGTGGAGAGTCCCAACTACTCTACTCTGTGGAGCGTCCCAAGACCATATACACAAAACTTCAGTTTTGATTGTGCCTGCCAGGAAAAAAAGGAAACAAAGATTTCCTGGATGGAATGGTCAGTGCTCAGTCCAGGATGGTCCTTGTGGCTTTTTTTTCTTGGCAAAACCAAAATAATTTAATTGTGGTGGAGGTGGGTTCTAGAGCCTAAAGTGCCAGGCAAAGGTTAAAGGTTAAAGACAAAGGGGCTGTAGCTCCTCAGCAGGGGTTCCTTGAATGGGATAGGCATCTTTCAGACAAGTGCTTTTATTGTGGCACATGCTACCATTCAATTTTTGGGACAAAGCAATCAGTGGATCATGAATTAGGATCTGGGCAGAGAGTAAACAAGGCTGTTTGCTTCAAAAGGAAGAAGTCTTCTATATCCTTCCTACAGCTTCTTCCAAACATTACTTTGGCCAAGGTTCGGTCTTGGTTGACCATCTCTCAAAATGACAATCCATGTCAGGAGGGAGAGCAGAATGGTGAGTCTTGGCAACACATTCTACACAAGTATTTCTAATACACATCCGTCGACATTGCAGGAGCACTTGACTTATTTAGCTAGTCTTGTGACAGTTCTACTTTGTGCCCAGATTGCAATCCGTTATGTCCTAGTTCAGAGGTTCTCAACCTGTACCGTACGGGTACCCCTAGGGGTACGCGGACCAATGGCAGGGGGTACGCCAGAGCATGCCCCTTATCAGCATCAATCAGTATTTAATTACTTGTTAATTAGAACTTAAATGCAACCCTCTGTCTGTCTGTCTGTCTGTCTGTCTGTCTGTCTCTCTCTCTCTCTCTCTCTCTCTCTCTCACACACACACACACACACACACACACACACAGTTAAGTAACACACAGTTTAAAATTGTTTTAGTACTTTTTATTTAATGATTAATTAGCTAGCTAATTAATTAATTAATTAATTAGCAATTAATTAGCAGGGGGTACTTAAGAAAATTGGACCATGGTAGGGGATACCAACTAGACACAACTAGATTCTGAAGGACTATAGAAAAAACAAGGATGTCTTCAGAGCCTGTAGGGAGATGTCTCAAGGTTGGGATGATTGCAAGCATTATGTTCACTGGATAGTAATCAAAATTCATAGAATCGTATTAGAGTGCAACTGGTTCAGGACTCATTTGCTGAGTTTACCAAGTTCTCCTGTAAATATGTCCAAAAATAATATATAATGAAATTTCCTTACAGCTAATGTACACAATTCCCTTGTGTTTTGTGCTAGACCCAAACACCTCATATTCCTGAGTCCAACTAACATACTTACCCATTAACTATCAGTGACAGGGAGCCCAATCTTACATAAGAAGAGCCCTGCTGGATCAGGACAAAGGCCCATCTAGTCCAGCTTCCTGTATCACACAGTGACCCCACCAGATGCCTCAGGGCTAAAGGGCTAAAGATGCCTAAAGGGCTGGCTACTACATCCTGCACAGGATGAGGGCCGTGCTGGCGTGGTCCGGGCTCACCTCAGGGGGAAGGGACATTTGTTCCCTTCCCCTGGTGTAAGCATTGGAGGCCCCAATCGTGTAATCGGAGGCCAAGTAAGGCTCATCCGGTCTGGGAAGGGACATTGAATATCGGTGCAACCCAGCGCCGATATCTCCGTCCCCTCCCAGTCAGGGCTGGCCAATGGCCCCCATCCTCTGCCACCCAGCCCACCCTCCCCACGCCCTCCCACCATAGCACTTACCTGTGTCCGGTGGCGTGGAGTCTGGAAGAGTGAACGGTGCCAGCCTCTGTGCCAGCGCCGCTTACTCTCTGGGTGCCACGAAAGTGCTTTACAACACCCAATGCTGGCGGAGCGCTCACTATTCCAGCGTGAAGATTGGCAGGATTGTGCCATAAGGGCAGAAATATACAGTACTTCAGCAAACATATGTTCCCAAATCCACATTTGCTGAGGTAACATCAATGCAAGAGTGACGGAACATTTATATTAACTTCATTTGATTTAATTCAAAGAGTTACATCCCACTTTTATATTTTATAACTTTTCCAAAATGGTATAAATATAAAATTATTACAAACAATCATATTCAAAATACAATAAAAAATAAGGATCAAGTGACAAATAAGGATCAAGATGGTGAAAAATTAAAATAGCCTATACACACAGTAGATTAATAAGAAAAACAATGAAAAAGGTTTTAAGTTGAGAGCCCAGTGTGGTGTAGTAGTTAGAGTTCTGCACTTGGGCCAGGGAGACCTGAGTTCAAATCACTGTTTTGCCATGAAGTTTGCTTTGATCCGTCAGTACAGGTGGGCCCCCATATCCGCTGGGGATATATTCCAGGCCCCTCCGTGGATACTTGAAACCGTGGATAAGAGCGAACACCCCCTCCATGGTTTCCTGAGGGGCCCCCCACCCTGCCTCCCCTGCAGGAAGGCATGCTTGCCCCCCCCCGCTCTTATTTTTCTTTCAGCAAGCTTTGTTTCTTCCTTAAAACAAACAGAGAAGCAGTCTCCATTGCAGGCAAGTAGAACGAGACTAAGTCCTAGAGAGGCTCTGCAAGGTTTCTGTTAACCTTGCAGAACCTCTCTAGGACTTAGTCTCGTTCTACTTGCCTGTATTCTCCTGTTTCTTTAAGGAAGAAACGAAGCTTACTGGGAAAAAAGTAAAAGCCTGGGGGGGTTCCCACGATCCGTGGATAACTGAAACCGTGGATAGCGAATCAGTGGATATGGGGGCCCACCTGTATTTCTCAGGGTTATTACACCTACCATACAGGGTTATTGTGACAATAAAAGGAGAGTAAACAGCCTTGCACATCACCTTGAACTCCTTGTAGGAAAGAAGTACAGTGGGCCCTCCTCCACAGGTTAGCCATCCGTGGATTTGACTCAATGCAATTGGCTAACCTCAGAAGTAGGAGTCCCACTGGGGGCGGGGACGTCATCACAGTACCTTATTTTTTAGCTGCACTGGGCCTGCCCCCCACGTCTTGACCCCCAAGCGTCTTCTAACTATTCCAAACTGCAGCAAACAGTAAAATAAAAGTGATCAAAAGTGACTTCCGGTTTCACATCAGCTAGGCCTTGCGGTAGCTATGCCACTGGAGTGGTGTCATAGGTAGGCTTACCATCGGTCCCGGAACGCCCGGGACCAGTCCTGGGTTGGTCCTGGGCTTTCCAGGCCCGGTGGAAGCCTCCTCTGCTACCGCCGCCATTTGAGGGGGCACTGAGAATGCAGCAGGAGTCCTGGCCGGCTCGGATGCAGCTGGCCAGGCTCCGAAGATGGCAGCAATGGCAGCGGACGATGACAAGATGGTGGCAGCAGAATGGTGGCAATGATGGCGACAGAATGGCAGCAATTAATTAATTAATTAATTAGATAAATGATTAATTAATTAATTAGATAAATGATGGGGGGGTCTCGGTTTAGAACCTGGAAAATCTGGTAAACCTAGTCATAGGTCAGGCACTGGACCATGCCCTCAGAGGGCCTACCTGGCCAGGCCAACCTTTGACCACTCAGTACCACTGGCAGCAGTAGCATCAGAGGGAGGGTGGGACACCATGGGGTACAGGGTAGTGCTCTGCCCCAGGGCCCTCTCAATCATGCTAAAACATGAGAGATGTTAGCTGGCACTGGCAGAGTCCTTTGGCTGCTTTTGAAGCTGCAAATGGGGGGTTGCGTTTTGAATGCTTCCGTCCCTCCCCAGTGCCCTGTTCACAAAAAAACGAACATATCTGAGAGAAAGGTTTTTTGCAGCCCTTTCCCTCTTTTACTGCTACATGAGGGAACTGTTTCTGTGGGGGAATCATTACAAACTCTAATTCCCCCCCCCAACTCCAGTTGATAATCTGATGTGTTACAGTCCCCAATTCGACCAACTCATTCTGCATTAGTGTGTAGAGCAGCCTTAAATCTCCTGCAACTGTGAAAATGCCGTGTGTGCCTTTTGAGCAAAATGGGCGGCTTTAAAAAGCTTCCCATGACCATAGTTAACAACAAACTGATTACCACGCTGGGCTTTCTAATAGCATTTCGCTTCCTTTTTCACTTATCAGAATTATAATAAACAGATAAATTACACACACATCCACAAGCAGCTATGAAAGCATGAGAGGAATAGTCTGAAAATCACTTTATCAAAAGAGTGATTGGATCTCAATGGATACTAGAAATTATGTGCAGTAAAAGTAATCGCTCATGGCATGACTTATTGTCATCTAGAGATGTAGGAGGCAAAAGCATAGGATACCTAAGACTTGCTCGTATTATTACAATCATATCCAGCAGTGTCACTTATTACTTCTTTAAAGTACTAAATTAGTTGACAGCACAGGCAGATTTTGTATTTAAAAATATGCTCTTATAATTTTGAATTACACTGAGCACTCACCCAAAAGGCATTTTTATCATTCTCCTTGATCGTTACATAAACTACAGTTACCTTCCCTTTATTTCACATGCAGTTATAGGAATAAAGTAGCCTTATATGTGTTACGGCCATCCTGGCTATCTATCACTGAAAGATTAAACAGTTGGTAAAAATACAGTATAGGCTTTCCCACTGAGACTGACATAGCCTAAACCTATATATGCTACTCTCTTGAGAGAATGTTTTACAGGGTGTGGCATTAGGGCTTCAGCACTGCAAATGAACAGCTAAGGCTAGGCCAAAGATTCTCAAAGAAAACCTATTGGTCAAAATGGCCTGCGAATGGGCTGCAAAATTGGGGACCTGTTTCAGGCTAGACCTAGACTCTTACCTGAAGAGCCAACACACTGGTGAAGCAATTCAGTAAGTACCGGAGCATTTCAGGGTTGTGTCATGGCTAGTGCTGGATTTGTACCAAGGAGGTAAAGGTAAAGGTATCCCCTGACAATTAAGTCCAGGGGTGTCCGACTCTAGGGTGTGGTGCTCATCTCCATTTCAAAGCCGAAGAGCCAGCGTTGTCCGAAGACGCCTCCGTGGTCATGTGGCCGGCATGACTCTCCTTGCCGCAGCGTGTAGCATGCAGCTGGAACACGGAGCGCTGTTTACTTTTCCGCAAGCGGTACCTATTTATCTACTCGCATTGACATGCTTTGGAACTGCTAGGTTGGCAGGAGCTGGCCAAGCAACGAGCGCTCACCCTGTCGCAGGAATCGAACTGCCGACCTTTCGATTGGCAGCTTATGGTTCAGCGGTTTAACCCGCTGCGCCACCCGCTGACCAAGGACACTGGGGTTCAAATCCCCACTCAGCCATGATGTTTGTTGAATAATTTTGGGATTTCTCGCAGCTTAGTCAAACTCACAGGATTGTTGTGATTATAATATGTCTAACCTACCCTTTCTGAGCTCTTTAGAAGAAGGGTTGGGTAGAAATGTGATAAATAAGAGAGAAAACATACAGTCTTGTACTCATTTTGAAAGTATGAAGGTAGGTTGGGACTACACAGTCTGGCAAAATCAAGGCATTTCATCAGATTTCGTGTGACTGTGCTTTCTATGGAGACTACAAGACCTACAGTACAAGTTTTGTTGTTGTTGTTGTTGTTCAGTCGTTAAGTCGTGTCCGACCCTTCGTGATCCCATGAACCATATCCCACCAGGCCTTCCTGTCCACTGTCAGGAAGTTCGCTCATTTTCATGTTCGTTGCATCGGTGATGCTGTCTAACCATCTCATCCTTTGCCTTCCTCTTCTCCTTTTGCCTTCAATCTTTCCCAGCATCAGAGTCTTCTCCAGAGACTCCTCTCTTCACATTAGGTGGCCAAAATATTTGAGCTTCAGCCTCAGTACCTGTCCTTCCAGGGAACAGTCAGGGTTGATTTCATTTAGGATTGACTGATTTGATCTCCTAGCAGTCCAAGGGACTCTCAGGAGTCTTCTCCAGCACCACAGTTCGAAAGCATCTATTCTTCGGCGCTCAGCTTTTCTTATGGTCCAAAATTATAAGTAGAGTCTTCTCAATAAAGATGGGGGGGAAAAAGACTTACTAAGGAAATGATGGAAATATCTCTCAATCTACAAGTAGGGAACAGAAGTTCTTATTGTATCTGGCTCTCTGACACACTTTTCTTTGCAACAGCTCTAACCTCAGTAGAGAACGGGTTCCCCTCCCCTACATTGTTATATAGCTGCAAAGTAAAACAGCAAGCATGTTATTTGGTATCAGACATTTTAAAGTACCAAGCGAGCGAGGCCCGAGGAATCAAAACATATTTTTATTTTATTTTGTCATCTAGTTATATATATATTTTTTAATCACAGCCGCTAAGTGAACTAAAAGAGAGAACGGAGGGGAGCTGCTGAACAACTAAAACTAAATTAGCAACCACGTACCCATTGCCAAGGGCAACATTCACTCGACAGAGGATATGATAATGACAGATGAATCCTTGTTCCCAGCCTAAATTCTCTCTTCTCAACAAAATAAATGCACAATGTCTTAGATATTTTCACCCACATGCCAGTCACCTCCCTTCCAGAGCAGCTGCTGGAAATGTTGTCAGTGACAGCCAAGAAAGGTACTGTTTCCTGTCATTTTTTTGACAGGGTCGCCCCAATTTTCAGCTGACAGCAGTGAATTTTTATATTTTCTCATGCCTTTTCTTTCCTGATCCTCCTTTGCCCTCTTATCTGTATTTTTTCCTGGAGAATTCTGGTTTCTGTCTCCAGCTTCCATTCCCCCCCCCCCTGTGCCGCCATCTTTTGTTTCTTTATTATCATCCCTGGGACTCACATGTATTGATTCTTCCTGGACCTCCTACAACTGATTTTGCCTTTGCAAGAACTGTTGAAATAAAACTGTAATTGATTCTATATGACAAAATGACTGAATGCAACCTCTTTTTGTCTAGGTTCTTCAGATACAGTACCTTCAGACAAACATACTTTGCATTGACGATGAGCTAAATCTGAACACAGAGAGAGACCATCTATGTTGCTAAATATTACAATACGTGAGTTGGTTGTGACTAAAAAGAGGGACATGAGTGAACAAAGATTACCCTGATCCTGAAAGTATACAGTGAAGAAAGTAACACTCTGTCTCCTGCTGTCCTGATGATATTCCTCACCTCAAAGGCCAGAAAACTGCAAAGCAGGAAACACTTTATCGGCTTATTGGAAAATAGTACATTAGAGGTGCTATCTAGGAGAAGAATGAGTCATACTGGAGTTGTCAATGAAATCTGTATATATGTCAATCTGAAATATATATATATAAGGCTAGAATCAAATATTGCAGTCCTGGGATCAAATATTGCAATCTACATCTGACCATTAAGCAACCTCCTGGTTGTAGGAGTAGGTTTTCCACTGGCGTCGACAGGGGGAAGCGGGGGGGGCGGGCCGCCAGGGGGCATCGCGCGTCAAGGGGTGACGCGCGATCACCCCCCACTTATAGTTTCGAGCGAAAGGTGGGCCCATCCGCCCTCCCCTCTGTCCGTTTGGCTCCAAAATGAACCGAAAACGGAGCGGGGAGGGCGCTCTGCTCCTGCGCGTGACGTCACGCGTGGGGGCGGAGCCTCCCCTTAAGGGCGACGCGTGCCCCCGCTCTGGGGTGACGCGCGTCGTCGCGACGCGACTGAGGTTTTCTTTGTGCCAGGTGCAAGGGAGTGGCGACAAGATACAGGTATCTTGTTGTCTTGTGTGCTCCCTGAAGCATCTGGTGGGGCCACTGTGTGATACAGGAAGCTGGACTAGATGGGCCTTTGGCCTGATCCAGCAGGGCTCTTCTTATGTTCTTATGTTCTTATGTTCATTTTGCTGCCCATTCTAAAAACTATCATGTTTTGGACAAACTGTGCTTATGTGTCACACTGAGGTGAATACTCATTCGCTCATATAATTCTGCATTATACCTAATCTGTATATGTTTGTATCCTCGAATGTCAGACTTCAGACCAAACAGCTCATGTATCCTTATATTTTAATGACACTCAATACAAAATACATGTGTCTCAACAAGCCTGAAATGTGGAGACATGTAAAATGCATGTCCCTTTAAATCACTCACAGCCAAATCCTGTCTAACCTTGCACCCTGCAATGTGAGGCCGGTGCAGCTTGAAAATTTTATTTATTTATTTATTTTTAGCCAAGAAATAAATAAAATTTAAAAATATATTTTTGTCTAAAATAATTAATTAAATTGACTTACAACATTTTGCCCATCGCCGCCGTTGCCCGCTGCCATTAACCGTCGTCGCTGCCGTGCCGCCATCCATGCCCGTCATCATCGCCACCGTGCCTGTCGTCCCACTGCCGTGCCACCATTGCTACGTTGCCCATCCTCGCTGCTGTTCCGTCCATTGCTCGTTCCATGCCGTCCATTGCTCGTCATGCCCTGCCCGTCGTCGTCACCGCTGTGCCCGGTGCCGCCATACCCATCGCCGCCGTACCGCTGGTGCCCATTGCCACCGTGCTGCTGGTGCCCGCTGGTGCCCGTCGTCATCGAGCCTCCGCAACCGCCATCAATTTTCAACTGAATAGACTTACCTTTTTCCAGCGCCTAAGACTTGGACCTCGCGAAATCTTTCAAGATCCAAGAAGCCGGCACCCAAATCTTGTGAGAGCCTCATGCCCTCACGAGATTTGGGCTCCAGCATCTTGGATCTCGTGAGATTTTGCGAGATTCAAGATGGCAGCGCCTGGAAAAAACGTAAGTTTATTCAGTTGAAAATCGGCGGTGACAGAAGCTTGCACCGGGTCCAGAACAGTCTAGGACCGATCTGGGACCCAAGCCCAGGTTCCGGGACAGTCCTGGAAATTCCAAGGCAGATGGTAAGCCTAAATATAGTGGTATACTTTAAAACTGTAATGCTTTAAGTAACTTTCACTTGGACTAATACCAGAGTTATGTACCTGATGTGACTAAGACACTGACTTGCAACTAAGACCTTGGTTTAAATCTTGCTGCTGCCGTAAACTCACTGGCAAGCCACTTCCTCTAAGCCTCACACACACCCCAGCTGAAACATGGGGGTGATAATATTTACCTAACTTACAGTGTAATCCGACAACTTTTGTGCTGGTGTAACCAGAACGGGAGGCCCCAGAACGGAAAAGGGATTCAAATCCCCTTTGAATTCCTCTTTTGGAGGGGATTTGAATTCCTTTTCCATTCTGGGGCCTACTGTTCTCGCTGCGCCGCTGGTTACACCGGCACAAAAGTTAAGTCGGATTTAAGGATTGCATCACATAATATATGTGAAGCATTTTTACACTCAAAAAGTACAATACAAATGCTAAATATTAATGTGTAAGATTGCATGCAGAGCCTATTCGCTAGGGTCAACTTCTTGATGCATCAACCACCACAGAGAATAAAGGCACAATCCTATGCAACTCCTGGAGCAGCACAGCAGCCGCTCTGCCACTCCAGGGTGTCAAAAACATGCTGTAAAGCACGTTTGCGGCACCCTCGGAGTAAGTGGCGCCAGCAGTAAGGCTGGTGCCACTCCTCTCGCCCCAGATCCCCTGGGGGGGCGGGGGACTCCAGCTGCACTGTCGGGCCCTGGGCGGCAGGCTGGGGGGGGGTGTCAAAGCAAGCAATGGCAGGGCAACTCAGGCAGTTTTGGCAGTGCGAGCAGGCAGTGGTGGCAATGGGTTTGGCCCTCCCGCCCATTCTGCGCCTCTGTCTGACCGAAAATGGCGGCGATGTCACTTATGGCATGGGGGGTGGTCGGAGCGCCGCCACTACCTTGGAGAGCTGCACTGACAATGTAAGTCCCCGCAGGTTGGTGGAGGGCCAGGGGGAGGGCAGAATGGGGGTATTCAGGGAGGGGGATTTGCTAGCTGGGCCCCCTTTCTGTGCTACGCCGGCACTGCATGGGCCTCCCGAATGTACGCCAGCAAAAATAGCTGGCAGATAGTTGAGGAGAGCCATTGAGGCAGCTGGGCCTCTGCCTGGTGGAAAGGGACAAATGAGGCTTTCTCCCGAGGCTGTGTTGGGACAGGCCTCCTGCACAGGATGCGGCAGTAGCCTAATTTGCGCCACTGCATCCTGCTACACAGGATTGGGCTGCCTGCCTCTAGGTTTTTAATGTTTCTATCAGAAATATTGGCAATAAATTTCTTCATGAAGAAGAACTCCATGAAGAACCAGAAAAGGCCGTAGCGAGCCAAGAATACCGAACAATGAATGTACCGTAAACCGTGTTTGGAAAGGAGACGAGAACAACAGCGTTGCAATGTTTATGTCAGACACGGAAAGTAGGGGCTAAAAGCTTGTAATGATGAGATAGATGGCTGTGTATTATAAAATACCCGCCTCTAATTTTAGAAGCACAAGAAGGAATGCCATTTCTATTGTTACATTTAATTAGTATTTTTCCTAAATAATGTCCTCTTCCTATGTGCTATTTATACTTGCTTGGAGAAAATATGCTGCATGTGCCTTGCTTGGCAGCGGAATGTGGGATAAGCAGTGTACTTGAGAGTGTACTTTTGTCTGGAGAATGGATGGCTCTGCGGACGATGAAAGTCTCTTTTGCAGGAAGTTTTCTCAGGACTAGTTCTTGACATTGGTTAGAATGCATTGTTTTGTCATTTCAGGCCACTGCATACATGAGGAGATAGAGCTTAAATTTAAAAGAAAACATTAAAAAGAGAGCTTTTCAATAAAACTTTTCTGCAGGAGTCTGTGGATGAAGCATAGTACTGAGTTCAAAAGGCCGGTTCTACAGTATTCTCCTTAAAACACTCTGGCAATAAAATTCCAGGGTTTGTTTGTTTAAGTACAAAACACAGTATACACAAAGGGGTTTTATAGTTATCAGGAATGATTCACCGATTGCAGGCATGCGTATTTTGGCCCTTGGCCTAAGGAACCATCAGTTCCATGGGCGCCTGGAGGAATTCAGCTGTCATTTAGGCTCCCCAAATCAAAAGACCATGAACAGAAAGACTCAGAGGTACACGTTTTATTATGGAACTGGTTTCTCTTTGGATTGGAAGAAAAGTGACCTCAGAAGCCTCCTTATTGAGTTCTTTGTCTCCATGTGAAGGCTCCTCTTCGGTGCGCTCGGATGATGCAGGTGCTTAGCTCCGCCCCCTTTGCTGCTCCGCCCACATTGCTGTGGTTAGCATTTGTCTGCAGATGAATAGGGCTCCAGTCAAGGAGGTTAAGGATGCCATTAAGGTCCAAACTTCCAACAAGAAGATAGGCTGAGTCACACAGGAGAGGTATGATTGTTTTTACTGTACCTTTTTATCTTTGTTTTTAATGTATATTGTAAGCCACCCTGGGCACCCTGTTGAGGGGGGGGGGAAGGGTGAGGTATAAACCATTTAAATAAAATAAGTGGCACATCCAAAATGGAGTCAGTTTGGCTCATCTCATAAAAATCAAACCTAATATTTATCTGATGGTACATCTCTATAACTGATGCAAGCATATGACACTCTCTCCTTCTCTCTGCTGCACCTACTTTCATATATAGTCCTTTTATTGATACTGGATGCAATCCATTTCTATAACTTCCATTCATTTTAATAGCGCTATATTTCAATTATCAGGATGGCATTCCTTTATTCTTTCTCCTCCCCCCTCCCTCCTCCCCGTTCTTTTGGCAGAAATCTATTGCAGTTCTTTGAAGAAAAAAAAAGGCAACACTACCTCTGTTACTCTCCTCAAAAGCAGGAAGAACAATTTATAAAAAGCAAACATAGACAATTAATGAATGGTGTTTGGTGTGGACATATCCTGTTAGCCTTTCGTCTTTCATGGTCCTATTTGCCTGTCTCTGATAACACGTTTATAATGCTGGTGTTATTCATCTCTTCCAGAAAACAGAAGAAAATTAAATACTTAGGAAGAAGATTTCTATCCAGATATTTCAATAAACACAGGGATTCTTTTCTTTTCTTTTAAGATGTTTGCAGATTAACAATTTTGTAATAGTGTAAAAGTAGGTACAATTTGTCTGGTTTGTATGTTGATGGTGGTGTTCCCCCCCCCCCCCAGTCCTAATTCCAGGCCAGCATATGTTTCAAGCCTGTACTGATAATGTTCTTCAGCGGTATTCACTGGTGATATTTGTAGTGAGCTTCTTGGTATAATTGTAATTCAGAAGTTGTCTGTAGTCCTGTGATATGGGCATAATTGTCTCTGGACACTGTAAGCAAATGCAGCCCTTGTCAGAAGGATTGATAGGGAATGTTTTAGTTCTTTTTTTAAATAATCAAATGCTGTTCTTTCCAATAACACATTCTGTGTTTCTGGGTGGAATTTTATCCAGGAAACACTTTACACAGAAAACACTTGTCTCATCAAAGACACAATCCTTATGCTAAATTTTACAGTAAGAGGTTTGGTTTTCTTGCCCTGCATCATAACCAAAGAGAAAACAAAGTCTTATTTTGCCACAGAAAATTGCATGCAAAAAATATAATTTAATTGAAATAAAAATGACCACCTTACCTCACCAGTATGCAAACCTTAAATATTAAAAGTTGAATAAAGAATAAAGAACCTCACCAATTAAAGTTTGCTTCTTTATGGTCTGGCTTATATGAATAGGTTCGGCTGTGCTTATCAGTGCCGACACTGATAACATTGGATGTAAAGTGGTGTATGTGATGTAAAACTTGTGAGAACTGATATTTACTGTTTTGAGAAGACCTACTAAAAATTCTGATGTAAATACAATGGATTATATGCATTGTATCCCAATCATAGAGGGGTTTTTTTGCAAGGAAAGTTATGGCCCAATCCTCTTCTTCACCATTTCACGCTATGCAGCTGTACTGAAAGAGCATGCACTGCATGCTAGGGTGGAGAGGGAACAGGTGGCCTAGGAAAGGTAAATAAAATTGTTTTCACTTACCTCTCCGTATGCCGCCTGCCTGTCAATGGGTCTCCTCAGACCTACACCAGCTATTTTGCTGGCATAAGTTTGAGGAGAGGCAGGGGGCGTGTTGGGTGAAAAAACGGGGACAGAATCTCAGCATGCACTGCTGCTGCCAAAATCCACCCCCAAACCACCCCTGTCCTCCCCGCTCCTTTCCACAATCCTCCCCCAAACCTCTCCAGACCCGCCTATTACCCACCCTCACTGGCACCTTACCTGCTCTGACGTGGGCTGGGTCCATCTCTGGTGTGTGTGTGAATCCTCCGGACATTTGCGCTGGCAGCTCTGACACACACAATAGCAGTGCGACATTTACTATGCAGTAAAGGGATTTACAGCAGTGAATTAGGAGATCTGTTGCCATAGGCTCTCTATAAGATTGGGCCATCAGTCATGTCTAATAGTGCAATCATATGCATGTCTACTCAGAGGTATGTCCCATTGTTTTAAATGGAGCTTGTTGTCAGAAAAGTGGGTATTTGATTGCATCCTAAATCCCATTGAAATTAGCGGGACTTAAGTTAATCATGACTATCTTGTCTCAGTGATTTCATGTCTAGTGCTCTCACATACACTCAGAGATGTTGTTGATTTTCTGATTTCACTGCAGGTTTTCATCAGATGACAATCTGGAGGACAACACAATATTCAGAAGCAGCTTTAGCAAGCAGGAAAGGGGAGTGCAAACAGGTATGGTAGGAAGAGGATTTGAAAAGCTCCAGTAAGTGCATGGAAGGCTGCACACACACAATCTTTTGGATTGCAGCCTATTGAGAACTTCACCAAGCTGACGCTATGTAGAAACATCATCCTGCGGTGAGTTTAGCACATCCAAAAACCAACACAAAAATCAGGCTTTCAACAACCAACGTGCTCACAAATGGAGAGACTCAAACATGAACCCACTAAGGTCAATACCCTTTACAGCAGTCAGATAATGATATCTATCACAGCTTTCCCCCGCCTCCCTGTCTTTTTGTTATCCTAAGAGATATCTATGCTATGTAATGATTCAGAATTAATCTTGAGTCCCTAGGTCCTTTAATAAATTCAGTTACACCTGAGGAATCTAACCAAGACATCTGTTCATGAATAGTGAGAATTATTACCAAGTCCTGGTGGAGAAGGCAAGATGCCATCTCTTCCTGAAGTACCTCCCAACTGAGAAATCAGCTGTCTCTTAGCTGGATTTTCTTGTGTCAAGGTTTTCAGCACTGTCTCTCTTGGGGCTCCTTACTAAAAAGGCCTCGAACTTGTTACATTCCCCCTAGAAAGGCTGAAGAAGAGACCTGAACACAAAATCTGCACATCACCTTTAGCATATAAACTAAGATGGGCCTAAATTAATATAAATTACTGCTCTGAAATTTCACAAATCCCCTTTTAATCATTCCTGGGCTTAACTGATTTTTCTTTCTAACCTTTCTCTTGGTCAAAAATTAACATTTCATTAAACAAATCATAACTTAGTCCCTAGTTTCTAATATCTGATAGACTTGGAAATAATCCTTCCATATCAAAAGCCGAACGTGTCTTGTACTAATGGAAACAGTAGTATATAGTACAATCCCTGGTACATGAACCTTTAGGAACAGAAACATCTGGTTATGTGAATGTGCCTTGTATTTATTTATTTGTTGAATTGAAAATATTTCTACTCCACCTTTCCTAACCCAATGGGAAAGCCCAAGGTGACTAACAATATCAAATTAAAACCAATAAAATAAAAATATACAAACTGGAACAGAGTAGCAACACGACAATCCATCAAGAGCTAACAAAGGTCTTCAGCGACAAAAACAAATCAATCAAAGGTCCAGTGGAACAAAAAAGTCCAAGCTCTCCTTCAAAACACCAGCACGGAAGAGACAGTGCTAATCTCAATCAAGCAAGAATTCCACAGGCCAGAATTCCAACAGATCCTGACCCCGTCACAAATCATTACCAACTGTATCTCCAATGGTGATGGCATCTGCAACACAACCTCCCTCAATGACATCCTAGAGTACGTTTATTCATATGGGGAGGTGGTCCTTCAGGTCAGCGCCACCGCCGGGGCTGATGGTGCCTTGTGCACAGACCCAGAAGTAGGTTGGTGGTGACATGATGACATCATCTCATCACCACCAATTGCTTCTGGAATGCTGGAGCCAAACAGTGGCAAAGGCGGGCCCTTCCAGTGCAAAGGCATCCAAACACGGAGTTCTGTTCACCCTTCCGAGCCTCATTGAAACACTCGGGCAGCCATTCACCCCACTGGAGTGTCATGCCCCAGTCGCACCCCCCCTAGTGATGCTACTGCTTCAGGTATTTTATCATGAAATATACATGCAGCCAATGGAGATGATATAGAAGGGGTGTGACATGGTAACAAGTACAACCCCTAACTCCAGTCAAAAGCTGGCAGCTGCATTCAGTACCAGTTGCAGTTTCCAAACATTCTTCATAGGTAGTCCCAAGTAGAATGCGTTACAATAATCCAGTCTCAATGTCCTTAGTGCATAGGTAACTATAGTCAAGTCTGATTGATCCAACAAAGGATGCCACAGGTACGCCAACCTAAGCTGGTTAAAAGGTGTTCCAGGCCACAGCCATCACCTCAGCATCCAGGTTCAGTCCAAGGGCACTCCCAGACTGTGAACCCTATCCAGATCAAGTTGACAATCTTATTCCTGGGTCACAGATCTCCAGTTTTCTATCTTTACCAGTTTTACAGCGCAACCCTCCCTAACGTTAGACCTAAAGCATTGCAAATGTGCCATAAAGCATGTTTGCGATGACTCGGGAGTAAGCAGCACCAGCACGGAGACTGGCACCGCTCACTTCGCGCATAACTCACAGAACTCTGGCTGTGCAGGTAAGTCCCACGCCAGTCGGCGGGAGGGCGGTATGGGGTGGTGAGGGAGGGGGGGCCATTGGCCGGCTCAGGCTGGGAGGGGGCGGTGATATTGGCAGCGAAATCCTAAGTCCTTTCCTGGCCCTTGCCAGCATTATACCACCGCCCCGAATGTACAACAGGTCTGGACCTGATGGGCATCCGAGGAGGCCCATAGGCCCAGGCTCTTTTACACCCGGGGAAGGGGACGAATGTCCCCTTCTTTCAAGGTGCGGCCTAGCAGCCCCAGGGCAGCCCGCAATTAAGCTTTTAATTTCAGCTTGTTAGGCCTCATACAGTCCATCACTGCGTCCAGACATTGATTCAGAACTTCAACATCCCCCAGCTAACAATGGGAATGAGAGGCAGAGCTGGGTGTCATCTGCATATTGGTGACGCTGAACTCCAAAACCTTGTATGACCCCTCCCAGCGGTTTCATGTAGATGCCATCAAATCAGCCCTGCTGATGAGAAGGACAAGCGTTCATCTCCTGCCACTTCTTGACTGGTCCTTCTTATAGAAAACCATAGACAAGATTTTTAAAAAGCAAACCTTTAGAACACGCAGCTGCAATTAATTTGGGTGTATTAATTGCAGCTGCGTCTTTCAAACCTTTGCCGTTTACTATATGGCAACTGCTGTTCCTTGTTATTATTCATATCACGAAGATATACTGTTTGTCAATGTAGCACCTTGATGCTATGAATGAAGCACCATAGGGATACCTGGTATTTCACGGGAGGGTGGTGAAGATGTTGTATGTTACCCCTGGCACCCATTGGGTTTTAATTAAAAGGCTGCAGGGAGTATGGGACATCCATCCTACAGCACTGAGCTGCAATAATCCATATATTGTTCCTCCCCTTGGAATACATGCCCAAGATGCTCAGTATTGTTGTCTATATGCCTTTTTTTTCATTTTTCATGTCTCATTTCTTCTCTATACTTTTCTATACATTTTCCTAAATAGCAATTTACCTGTGCTGTCAAAAATGTAAACTGTCAGCAGCTTAGTCTAGTGCAGAAGTTAAATGAAACTTTTGATGTGACTTGTGTTTAAAATACCATCTTTAGCTGATATATGTCATCACCTTGAAAATGTGTAATCTGAAAAGCAGACCTGGATGTCTTGAAGCATGCAAGCTGCTGTTACTGCTGGAGACACTTTTTTTTTTTTTTAGCAAGTTCCAAAATATATTTTCTATTTTGGATTTTAAGTTGCAACGATGGTCTGAGTAGTGATTATGGAAACATGGTTCTTTCCTGTTCATAAGAGCTGCTCCCTTGTCAGAAACATATTATGGAACAGAAAACTTTGGATTGGGTTCAGTACAGATGTATATCAGAGTATGTGCCTGTGCTCAGTGGAATTTATTTGATCCTAGCGCTTTTGCCAAATTCTAGAGATTTGCAGATGTTTTATAGATTAGAAATGTCATTAGTTTTGATGAGGGATCCATTAATTTTCTGGGGGGGGGGCTTAGGTAACATGGCAGTGGTGACACTGAAAAAGCCACTGCCTTTGTGGGAGGTGGCAGCAGCAGTAGTAGCTTATTTCCCCACCAGATAGTTGCATTTCCCTTCCTTGAATGCAGAGGAATGGTTCAATGTCATGACATGACAATTTCATGGTTGTTCCATGAAGGCTAAACACCTCCCCAGTTTGTGCCACTCATGAACATATCAATGAAATGAGACGTTTTGGACCAGCACTAGTATATGCAACTTATGTCAACTGCAGATCTGGCTTTGTTCTTATGTATGTAACCAATAACATTTTTAATGTCTACATATAACGGTGAAATACTGTCTGATGCTGTAAGATTTGGTCAACACACATACAACTTTCTTCAGCTAGTTTAAATATATTTACAATAGATTTATTATCATGTCTATAATTGTTCAATTATTTCCATCACTCAAACCAATAAAAAACAACTTGAAATTTGGGGGGCATGACAACTTAGCAAAATTTGAAAGCCCCCCCAAATGTCAATCTTAGAGCTATTTGGGTGTCCACAACTGTACACCCTCAGTGCTCCGTATTCATTACGATGGGAGTGTTTTCTCACATTTTTGACTATTGGTTTAAAATTAACAGCGCAGTCCTGTGTAAGGATATATGACCAGCCTAAAGGGCCGGCCACTGTATCCTATGCCATTCCCAGGCTGCCCCAGCTCTGATGTATGCCAGCATCCGAGGTGCTGGTGTAAGGTCAACCAAGGCTGGGAAGGGGCATAGGATCCGCCGATAGCCCCTCCCCTCCCAGACTGGGCTGTCCAATGGCCCCCCTCCCTCGCCAGCCTGGCCCGACCAGCCCCGTCCCTGTGCCGAGCGGTCTAGGCCTTACCTGGGTCATCCAGCGCAAGTCCAGGGCATATGAGTGATGCCAGCCTCCATGCCGGCGCCGCTTACACCCGAGTCATCACAAATGCTCGTCCCCTTCCCTGAATGTAACCTTGGCTGGGGCCAATAGGCCTCCTTGGATTTCTGCCAGCTATTTTGCTGGCGGAAGTCGGAGGAGGCCGTGTAACAGCTCAGCCAATTGGCGGGGGTCCTGATTCGGCTGAGGCCGATCCCCATCCCCTCCTCGATCGGCTGGGCCTATCGGCCCCCGCCGTTTGCTCCCGGACCGCCCCCCTCCGCTGGATCCTCATCTGGTTCAGGCGGCGGGTGAGAAACAGTTCGGGCGGTGGAGCAGGGCAGTCCGGCCTTGCGCTGGCCTTCCCTGCTCGTGAGTTGTCGCGAAAGTGCTTCACGGCACTTTTGCGATGGCTTAGGGCGGCGGATGACCCAGGTAAGACCTAGACCGCTTGGCACAAGGGCAGGGCTGGTCAGGCCAGGCTGGTGAGGGAGGGGGGGCCATTGGCCGGCCCAGGCTGGGAGGGGGGCGGGGCTATCGGCAGATCCTATGCTCCTTCCCAGCCCGCAGAAGCGCCAGGGAGCTCCAATTCAAATCAGCCCCCCCCCATGTTGCTATTAGCCATGGAGGGGAAAATGTATGGACACAAATGGCATCTCTTCTATTGGAGCCCCCACTGTAATTTTCTTCTTGGGACAGCAGTCATGGGGGGTGGAGTGGGGGTTAAGTTGGGAAATCCAAGGAGAGGGAAAGGGTTGGACATCTTGATCCCGCATTGTGGCCCTGATCCAAATTGCTCCCGTGGCTGCTTTGGTCTTTACTTACTTACTATAACAATTTTAGTGTGCCAAATGCTCTATAATTATTATTGCATTAAGTCTTATGTGCTTAATTTCCTCTCCCAATGAAATCAATGGAGATTTAAAAGTTCTTACATTTGGTTGGATCAGGCACTAAATGCTGTCCAGCAGGTGAGGAAGAAAACCACAGAGAAAGATAACATAACGGCTGAATTGTCTAGGAGAAAAAATAACATGTAAATAGTCTTTAGACATGCTCAGTTACCACCACCACCCCTGTTAGTTAAGAACTCACTTTGGGATAATGCAGTGGAAAATTAAAATTATGTGGAGGTGGCAGACATATTTTATTAAAATATCTTATCAAGTGTATTATTTTCTAACTCCTACCTTTTTAAAAAGAAAAAAGAAAAACAGGGGATGATTGATTAAAACAGCATGATGGAACTGAATGGTGTTTAAGACACAGTGTGACCAAAGTTGCTCTTTTTAAAGAAAAGCTTTTTAGATGCAAGGGCGATGTGATTACTAGAGACTTCTCCATTAAGAAAATCTAAATCTTCATACCAGCTCTGTCCTGGATTGTGTTTAATCCAAAGAGCCAGATAAAATAAACCCCACGTTAGTTGGCAAGAGAAGTCACAGCTTCAGCGGTGCCCTTCATTAGCTGTGCCAGTGCAACTTTTTATAGCTTTGTTCTAACTTGTAACAAAGTTATCGTAATGATACCTTAATCATCATCATCGTAATAATAACTTGTATTTATGCAGCACCTTTTTGTCCAGCCTGAGGCACTTTAAGGACTATATATAGGCATTGCTTCAACTATCATTGAATCATAGCCACATTAGGGGTGGGACCGAACAACCTTTTTTTGCGTTGAAATCTATACAACAGCTATAACAGGAGCTGGCAAGACCAAAAAAAGCCATAAAATGTACATGCAAGGGACAGTGTGTAGAGAGTATTCTCATTGGCTGCTGCCTGTGCAAATCTGCATAGGATGCTAAACACAGCCACATTTCTGAGCATCATATTTTCTGTGTCTGAAAACAAAATAGGCGCAGTTCCAATGAAAAGCGACAACAGAGGGGATGAAGAAGGCTGTTTCAGCACCCATGACCCCAATAGTCCAGATGTGAAGCGTATTTATTTATTTAATGCATGTTAAGAAAGAGAATCAACATATCTTTAAATGAAGGTGGAGCTGACGTTTCTTCAGGTTTGATTTTATGTACAAAAGGTGCTATCGGGTGGTGGTGTATGAAGTCTTTTTCTGAAAGAGGAACGTGCCCAATAAACAATTGTTATTTTTGCTACAAAATAGGAATCTCTTCCCCGTCTCGTGGCAAAACACTTGCCAAACAAAGGGGAGGGATACGACTGCTGGTCTCCCCATATGGCTGCAGTCTATCTCACTTACTGCTCAATCCTATTCCCTGCCACGTTATAGCATGCAGCTGCGCCAATGGAGGCTGCACTGCATGCTATGGTGGGAGGGAGATCAGGCAGCCTGCAGGAGGGAAGTAAAAATATACCCCCCAGTATGCAGCCCCATCGCCTGTGGGTCTCCTTAGACATACGCCAGCCATTTTGATGGCATATGTCTGAGGAGAGAAAAGGGGTGGGGTTGGCAGAAAAATGGGGATAAGATCTGGCCTGCATGACTATCACTGAATCCACTCCCTCCATCCCCTGACACGCCCCGGTTCCTCCCCTGACATGCCCTGTTACTCCCCCTCCCTGACCACGGTCCGCCTCCATCCCCAACTTTCCAGCATATGTGGAGCCTCCTAGAACTGCTGCCACAAGCGCTGCACCTCTTGCCATTTGCAGCAGTGGCCCGGCTTTCACACCACTGTAAAGGACCTTGCACTGCCAGAACACTAGTTCTGGGGCCTTCCACCACAATTGAGGTCCTAATGTGGCTGCTGCAGCCACTTTAGAACAGGCAAATGGAGCCATCTGTAGAACATGGTTAACCCTACTCTTGGATGAGCTGAGGCACCACAAATTTGACTCTCTTAAAATGGCTGCAGCAGCTACAATTCACAGCAACACACATATAGAGCAAGTTCCAAGCAGATAAAGGGATACAGTTTCTCAAAGTCCTGAACCAGTGTCCAGAATCAGGGATGGACTGGTTGCTGGAGAACAAACTTAACCTGAACCTGGACAAAGCAGAGGTGCTATTAATAAGGGGATCTCTGCCACCCTGGAAATATACTGTCAGCCTGTTCTGGATGGTTTTGGACTCCCTTTGAAGGACCAGGTTCACATACTGTGGGTGCTACTAGACCCAGCCTTGAACCTGGATATCCAGACATCAGTTGTGGCCTGGAGTGTCTTTAGCCAACTTAGGCTGGTGTCCTCTCTTGAATCAAGCAAACCTATCTGCTGTGAACTACGCACTGGTAACATCCAGGCTGGGCTATTATAATACACTCTGCATGGGACTGCCTATGCAGAAACTGGAATAGGTATAGAATGCAGCTGCGAGGAGCGCACCACGATGAGCAGTCATGATCATATGCTCATGATCAGCAGAGGGCATATGAGGGCAGAGGGCGGTAGAGCTGCCGCCTTGCAAGTCCGAAGATCGGTGAACGGCAAGTTCGAGACACGCCGCCGACAAAAAGCTGTGAAAGCCTCTGTGAGGAGAGATAAGAGCTGCCAGCTGTGTCGGCCGAGCATGGGAGGCAACGGCCAGTGGAGAGGCCAGACTGCAAAAGGATACCATCTGGAATGTAGCTGTTCACGAAAGATTGGACATTTATATGTTGTAAAAAAAACCCATGGGGGGGGTTTAGGAAAGCCTGCTATGCCTTGGATTAAAGTCAGAGGAGAAATCCAATGACCAAGAAAGGCGGTATATAAATACTTGTATATTATTATATTATTATTGTATCACATTCCTGTGAATTCATGTGCATTGGCTGCCTATACATTCCTAAGCACAGTTCAAAGAGCTGTAAAGTCCGTAATGGTGTGGGGTCTGGATAATTGAAGGACGGTCTCTCTCCCTATGAAAGCCTGCATGAGGTCATTGAAGACCTTCATGTGCAACAAGGTGGTGTGTGTGCGTGTGTGTGCGTGTGTGTGTGTGTGTGTGTGTGTGTGTGTGTTTTGCCGAGCTGTGGAACTCACTCTCAGTTGAAATTAGAACTCGACTGTCTTTGCTGGCTTTCCAACAGGGACCTGTTTCACCAAGCCTTTGATTTGTCCAGAACACTCCTAAGACAGTATATATTTCTGCTCTGCAGAATTTGTAGGTTTGTAGGCTGTTTTCTCTTTTTGGTTTGGTTGCTGCTTTTCTGAGTTGTATGATATTGATTTGTCACAATGCTATTATTTTATTTCTTATTATTATGAGCTGTGTTGAGTCATCCATGAGGGCTGGAAAGGTAGGATACATTTTTCTACATAAAGAAAGAGCCAGAGATTTCTTTTTGAACTGCGCTGGGGAAGGGTCCTCATTTGCAGGGGTGACCTCTAGGGGCCCCAGAGGATCGAGATCAGCTCTGGGCTTTCACCTCTCAGACCCACTCTCACATCTGTGTTCACAATGTAATTCAGAAAGTTCCTGGTATCAACACTGGGGAATGTACCTTCAAAATAAGGCAGGAGGAAAGACACAAATATATTGAGCTTAAAAAGAAGAAAAGAGTAACCAACTAAAAATAAAAAAGCTGAGGTAATATCACATGACATTAAAAGGGCTACACTAGAGATCTAGTTATTACTGGTGCAAGTTCAAGTAGAGTGAAAGGGGGATGTCAAGGAAAAGCAGGGGGTTAGGGTATCAGCAGAGCTGTCCTTGTTGAGACGCACCCCCACCCACCTCAACACACCCCTGATCCGGCCACCTTCTGCCCTGTTCCACCCCCTGGCCCATTCTGCCCACCCCACCAGTGGCTTACCTATACCAGTGGGCGGTTCCACTCAGAGTGGCTTCTAACAGCTCAAATTTTGATTAGCCTTGCTAAACCTGCAAGCTATTTGTCTTGAAAATCATGGGGCATGATCCAATCATAGTTTAAGCCAGACGTTCCCAACCTGTGGTATGCGTACCCCTAGGGGTACGCGGTCCATCAGGCGGGGATACGCAAGAGGCTGTCTGTTATCAGTTGCTGCGATCAGCAGCTGATAACATTGGACGCATATTTTTAAATCCCCAAGTCATCAGCTGTTTCAGTGCTAGACAGAGAAAGGGCTTGAATCTTTAGTGCTGTGAACTTTAAGCACATTGAAGTCCTATTGATTTCAATGAGAGACACATTCTTAACTGCCATTGAAATCAAAGTGCTTGACACTTGGGGGATCAGGTCCATAATGCCTGCTCATGAGTCATGCATGTTTCCTTCAGCTGAATGCAACATACTCATCTCTTTGTCATGGGTAGACATGGGCAAAAGTCTATCCGCTTTTGCCGTTTTCATCACAGCTGCGATCTAACAGGTGCACTCATGCTTTCCAACGAGTGCTCTGTAATATAAACAAGACAAAAATAAAATTGCGACATTTGAGGATAATGTGTAACACAATCTTAAATGCACCATCCTTTTCCATTATCCATCTCTCTTTTTTTTCATTTCCTTCTCACTCTGTTTTGACTGTTCTTTCAACAGAGTCTGTTTTTATACGATTAGTTCTTTCAAGGAACCTCAATGAAGGTCTGGCTGATGCCTGTTCTTGAAATGAAGAAAGAACAGAGAGCAAAACATGTTCAAAAGCAAATGCTAGTCAAGACACTGTTGAGGTCATTGGAGTTTCTCTTCTGTCCTGGATCTGGACATTTAACTTACATGAGACCTATGAATGACAAATACAAACTACGGTTGGTCCGCTGGATGGTGAGGGAGAGAAAGGGGTGTTAAAAGGGAACTTGGAGACTGCAGAGAAATTAAACGAATTCTTTGCATCTGTCTTCACGGCAGAAGACCTCGGGCAAATACCGCTGCCTGAACGGCCTCCCCTGACAAAAGAATTAAGTCAAATAGAGGTTAAAAGAGAAGACATCTCAGACTTAATTGACAAAATAAAGATCAATAAATCACCAGACCCAGATGGCATACACCCAAGAGTTCTGAAGGAACTCAAGAATTTGTTTATTTGTTTCCTACAGAGAGAAAACTACCAGAATCTGGGGCTGGTTTGCGAGTGAGCCCTTTCAGGAGCAGCGAGTGGCCTCACGGGGACCAAGTGGCAAGATAACAAAAGACACAGCGAGTTAAGCAGCTGGGCGAGTTCAGCAGCGGGGCGAGGAAGCCAGGAACCCACACACTGCCCGGCACGTCCCTTGAAGAGAGGAGAGCTCCAGCAACATTAAGGTACCCAAACTTTGATAAATCCATAACTTACACTCAAAAGCTATGCAGTCAGACAGCCAGCAGAAGGGTGGGGGCTATCCAGTGTTTTGCACTGAGTGTCACATGTATGACTATCTGCCTCTTGGGCACAAGTCATGGGTGTGTGCTCGGTGCAAAGAGCTCCAGGCTCTCAGGGAACGGGTTCGCTCCCTTGAAGCCACGGTTGCTGACCTGGAGAAGCAGAGACAGGTAGAGAGGAACCAGGGTGAGACTTCTAGGGACGTGGAGGCATCGTCCTACCCTCAGTTGGCCAGCGCCTCAGCTGCCAGGAAAGGGAGTCTCAGGGCTGGAGGACATTGCTCTGGAAAAGAGGGAAACAATCCCACAGTGGGGACCCCTTCTTCAGGTGATGGGCCCGTATCCAGTCGCACTATGGATACTCCTCTGGGGAGGGGGCGAAGGGGGCTTCTTGTTGTGGGTGACTCTATAGTCAGGAACATAGAAAGGGGGGTCTGTGACGGATGTGAGGACCGCACGGTGACTTGCCTACCTGGTGCGAAGGTTGCGGACATCACCTCTCGTCTAGATAGGCTGGTAGAGAGTGCTGGGGAGGAGGTAGCGGTTGTGGTGCATGTTGGCACCAACGACGTGGGGAAATGTAGCCGGGCGGTCCTGGAGGCCAAATTTAGGTTGCTAGGTAGGAAGCTCAAATCCAGGACCCCAAAGGTAGCGTTCTCAGAAGTGCTACCTGTTCCACGCGCAGGGCCAGCTAGGCAGGCGGAGCTCAGGGGTCTCAATGCGTGGATGAGGCACTGGTGTCAGGAGGAGGGGTTTAAGTTTGTTAGGCACTGGGGAACGTTTTGGGACAAGCCAGGCCTGTACAAGAGGGACGGGCTTCACTTGAACCAAAACGGAACCAGACTGCTGGCGCGTAACATTAAGAAGGTGACAGAGCAGCTTTTAAACTGACTCCTGGGGGAAAGCCGACAGGAGCCGGGGGGCATCCGGTTCGGGACTCCTCATCCCTCGGGAATGAGGGTGCAGAGGATGGGGAACAGTCAAGTAATAACAGAGTAAGAATTGGGAGTGGTAGCGTGATGGGACATGACAGCCAGTCTAGCAAGACAGAAGGCTGCAGGAATAAAGGGGCAAACATGCAGCCCTTCTTGGGGGACCAGGTATATAAGTGCTTTTATGCAAATGCCCGAAGTCTTCGGGCAAAGATGGGAGAACTGGAATGTTTGGTGGCTAGGGAAAACATTGACATAGTAGGTATAACAGAAACCTGGTGGAATGCGGAGAACCAGTGGGATACTGCAATTCCAGGATATAAACTCTATAGGAGGGACAGAGAGGGGCGTGTTGGAGGTGGGGTGGCCATCTATGTCAAAGAGGGGGTAGAATCCACCAGAGTAGAGCTGGAGGGGGGCTCTGACTCCTCCGTAGAATCACTGTGGGTTAGATTACCAGGCTCAAAGAGTGATGTAATAGTAGGGGCATGCTACCGTCCTCCAGATCAAAAACCTGAAGGGGATCTTGAAATGAGGAAGCAAATCAGGGAGGTGTCAACGAGAGACAGGGTTGTAGTCATGGGGGACTTCAATTATCCTCACATCGACTGGGTCAATTCATGCTCAGGTCATGAAAGAGAGACTGGATTTCTGGATATGTTAAATGACTGTGCCTTAGAGCAGCTTGTCACGGAACCGACCAGAGGACAGGTGACTCTGGACTTGATATTGTGTGGCACTCAAGATCTGGTCAGGGAGGTAAATGTTACCGAACCGTTGGGGAACAGTGACCATGCTGCAATCTGTTTCGCCATGCATGTCAGAGGGAGAGTGCCGAGCAAATCTGACACGAAAACCCTTGACTTCCGAAGGGCAGACTTCCCCAAAATGAGAAGACTAGTTAAGAAAAAGCTGAAAGGGAAGGTAAAAAGAGTCCAATCGCTCCAGAGTGCATGGAGGCTGTTTAAAACAACAGTCATAGAGGCCCAGCGGGAGTGTATCCCACAAAGGAGGAAGGGCTCGACCAAGTCCAGGAGGGTGCCGGCATGGCTAACAAGCACAGTTAAGGAGGCTATAAAAGGCAAGGAAGCTTCCTTCCGTAAATGGAAGTCTTGCCCTAATGAGGAAAATAAACAGGAGCACAAACTGTGGCAAAAGAAATGTAAAAAGATGATACGGGAGGCCAAGAAAGACTTTGAGGAACGTATGGCAGGCAACATAAAAGGGAATAATAAAAGCTTCTTCAAATATGTTAGAAGCAGGAAACCTGCCAGGGAAACGGTTGGTCCGCTGGATGGTGAGGGAGAGAAAGGGGTGATAAAAGGGGACTTGGAGACTGCAGAGAAATTAAATGAGTTCTTTGCATCTGTCTTCACGGCAGAAGACCTCGGGCAAATACCGCTGCCAGAACGGTCTCCCCTGACTAAAGAATTAAGTCAAATAGAGGTTAAAAGAGAAGATGTCTCAGACTTAATTGACAAAATAAAGATCAATAAATCACCAGGCCCGGATGGCATCCACCCAAGAGTTCTGAAGGAACTCAAGAATGAAGTTGCTGACCTCTTGACCCAAATATGCAACTTGTCCCTTAAAACGGCCACTGTGCCAGAGGATTGGAGGATAGCTAATGTCACGCCAATCTTTAAAAAAGGAAGGAGGGGGGACCCGGGAAACTACAGGCCGGTCAGCCTAACATCTGTTCCAGGGAAGATGGTGGAAAGTCTCATTAAGGATAAAATCTTAAAATACATAGAAGAACAAGCTCTGCTGAGGGAGAGTCAGCATGGCTTCTGCAAGGGGAAGTCTTGCCTCACAAACCTGTTAGAATTTTTTGAAAAGGTCAACAGGCATGTGGATGCGAGCGAACCCGTGGATATTATATATCTGGATTTTCAGAAGGCGTTTGACACGGTCCCTCATGAAAGGCTCCTGCGAAAACTCCACAGTCAGGGAATAAGAGGGCAGGTCCTCTTGTGGATTAGGAACTGGTTGAAGACCAGGAAACAGCGAGTGGGAGTCAATGGGCAATTTTCACAATGGCGAGAGGTGAAAAGCGGTGTGCCCCAAGGATCGGTCTTGGGACCGGTGCTTTTCAACTTATTCATAAATGACCTGGAGTTGGGGATAGGCAGTGAGGTGGCCAAGTTTGCGGATGACACTAAACTTTTCCGGGTGGTAAAGACCAGCAGGGATTGTGAAGAGCTCCAGAAGGATCTCTCCAAACTGGGAGAATGGGCAGCAAAATGGCAGATGCGCTTCAATGTAAGTAAGTGCAAAGTGATGCACATTGGGGCAAGAAACCAAAATTTCACATATACGCTAATGGGTTCTGAGTTGTCTGTGACGGATGAAGAGAGAGATCTTGGGGTGCTGGTGGACAGGTCGATGAAAGTGTCGACCCAGTGTGCGGCGGCTGTGAAGAAGGCCAATTCCATGCTCGGGATCATTAAAAAGGGGATTGAGAATAAAACGGCCAATATCATTATGCCTTTGTACAAATCGATGGTAAGGCCACATCTGGAGTATTGTGTCCAGTTCTGGTCACCATACCTCAAAAAGGATATAGTTGAATTGGAAAAGGTGCAGAAAAGAGCGACCAGAATGATTTGTGGGCTGGAGCACCTCCCTTACGAGGAAAGGCTACAGCGTCTGGGGCTTTTCAGCCTAGAAAAAAGGCGCCTGAGGGGGGACATGATTGAGACTTATAAAATTATGCATGGGATGGAGAGAGTGGATAGAGGGAAATTCTTCTCCCTCTCGCACAACACCAGAACCAGGGGACACGCACTAAAATTGAGTGGAGGGAGAGTTAGAACAGACAAAAGAAAATATTTCTTTACCCAGCGTGTGATTCATCTGTGGAACTCCTTGCCACAGGATGTGGTGATGGCACCTGGTCTAGATGCCTTTAAAAGGGGTTTGGACAAATTCATGGAGGAAAAGACCATCACAGGTTACAAGCCATAAGCAACCTCCTGGTTTTTCTAGAAGTGGGTTTTCTCTGTGCCAGGTGCAAGGGAGTGGCGACTGGACACAGGTATCTTGTTGTCTCGTGTGCTCCCTGAGGCATCTGGTGGGGCCACTGTGTGACACAGGAAGCTGGACTAGATGGGCTTTTGGCCTGATCCAGCAGGGCTCTTCTTATGTTCTTAAGAATGAAGTTGCTGACCTCTTGACCCAGATATGCAACTTGTCCCTTAAAACAGCCACTGTGCCAGAGGATTGGAGGATAGCTAATGTCACGCCAATCTTTAAAAAAGGAAGGAGGGGGGACCCAGGAAACTACAGGCTGGTCAGCCTAACATCTGTTCCAGGGAAGATGGTGGAAAGTCTCATTAAGGATAAAATCTTAAAATACATAGAAGAACAAGCTCTGCTGAGGGAGAGTCAGCATGGCTTCTGCAAGGGGAAGTCTTGCCTCACAAACCTGTTAGAATTTTTTGAAAAGGTCAACAGGCATGTGGATGCAAGCTAACCCGTGGATATTATACATCTGGATTTTCAGAAGGCGTTTGACACGGTACCTCATGAAAGGCTCCTGAGAAAACTCCACAGTCAGGGAATAAGAGGGCATGTCCTCTTGTGGATTAGGAACTGGTTGAAGACCAGGAAATAGCAAGTGGGAGTCAATGGGCAATTTTCACAATGGAGAGAGGTGAAAAGCGGTGTGCCCCAAAGATCGGTCTTGGGACCGGTGCTTTTCAACTTATTCATAAATGACCTGGAGTTGGAGATAAACAGCAAGGTGGCCAAGTTTGCAGATGACACTTTCCGGGTGGTGAAGACCAGCAGGGATTGTGAAGAGCTCCAGAAGGATCTCTCCAAACTGGGAGAATGGGCAGCAAAATGGCAGATGCGCTTCAATGTAAGTAAGTGCAAAGTGATGCACATTGGGGCAAGAAACCAAAATTTCACATATACGCTAATGGGTTCTGAGCTGTCTGTGACGGATCAAGAGAGAGATCTTGGGGTGCTGGTGGACAGGTCGATGAAAGTGTCGACCCAGTGTGCGGCGGCTGTGAAGAAGGCCAATTCCATGCTCGGGATCATTAAAAAAGGGATTGAGAATAAAACGGGCAATCTCATTATGCCCTTGGACAAATCGATGGTAAGGCCACATCTGGAGTATTGTGTCCAGTTCTGGTCACCACACCTCAAAAAGGATATAGTTGAATTGGAAAAGGTGCAGAAAAGAGCGACCAGAATGATTTGTGGGCTGGAGCACCTCCCTTATGAGGAAAGGCTACAGCGTCTGGGGCTTTTCAGTCTAGAAAAAAGGCGCCTGAGGGGGGACATGATTGAGACGTATAAAATTATGCATGGGATGGAGAGAGTGGATAGAGGGAAATTCTTCTCCCTCTCGCACAACACCAGAACCAGGGGACATGCACTAAAATTGAGTGGAGGGAGAGTTAGAACAGACAAAAGAAAATATTTCTTTACCCAGCGTGCAATTCATCTGTGGAACTCCTTTCCACAGGATGTGGTGATGGCACCTGGCCTAGATGCCATTAAAAGGGGTTTGGACAGATTCATGGAGGAAACGACCATCCTAGGTTACAAGCCATAAGCACCCTTCTGGCTTTAGAAGTAGGTTTTCTCTGTGCCAGGTACAAGGGAGTGACAACAGGAAACAGATTGTCTTGTTGGCTGTGTGATCCCTGAGGCATCTGGTGGTGCCACTGTGTGATACAGGAAGCTGGACTAGATGGGCCTTTGGCCTGATCCAGCAGGGCTCTTCTTATGTTCTTATGTTATGTACGACTAAACACCTAGGTCTGTGCATTGTTCAAAGCTTTTCCAGGAGTTCTGGAAAAATCTAATTATAAATGTGATTTTATAGGATTTTCTGAGAGTACAACATGGATAATCTTGACGTAGGACTTACAACAACCTTATGAAGTATGCAAGTATTATTGTCCCCATATGTATTATAGCTGAAGAGTGGCCACCTAAGGCCACTTGCTTAAGGCCACCTACAGTGCACTCCTATGCACATGTACCTGGGTGTAAGTGCCATTGAACAAAATGGGGCTTAAATCTGAGTAAATATGCACAGGAGTTTGCTGCTAGTGAGTTCATGGCAGATGCAAATTTTATTGCCCAATCCTATCCTGGGCAGGTTCATAGTGTGCAGTGGCGCTGGTGCAGGCTCTGCTGCATGCTATGGGCCAGCCTGGGACCAGGCAACAATGGAGAGGCAAGTTAAAAAGTTTGTTACTTACCTACCCTGCTGCACCATGGTCCCCAATGGTCCTAATTTGGATCTGCACCAGCTCTTTCGCTTGTGTAAATCTGAGTGGGTCCAGGGGGTACATGTTGAGGTTGGGCGGGGGCCCCAGGGACATAGGATATCGGTGGAGCTGCTGTGGCCAACATGACCCCAAGCCCACCCTTGACATGCCTGACTGGCCTTGATCCCTGTCCCAATCTTCCCCGGAATGCCACCTCCACCAATGTACCTGCTTTGGCAGGTGCTTTGGCAGGTTACCTCCATTGGCACATACCAGAGGCTGCCAGCTATTCATGCTGGTGGTCATGGCCTACATGCTGTTGCTGCAGCTGCCATGTCAGCTGATCGTGAGGAGGAGGGGCGGTGTGAGGTGGTATCCCCCCACGTGTCTGAAGAACCTGTCATCTGGGACAGTCCACAGCACTGCCCCCCCAGCTACACCACTGTAAGTCACATGTGTGCAGCATCATAAAGTTCACATACACCTGCACTCTAAGCTGGGAAGAAACCCTTCAAAAATCAATGTTTTTTTTTTCCTGAACAGTTGCAGTAGTTATGCTGTTCATAATTACTGAGCCACTCAAAATTAGGTATGTATAGACACCACCACCCCAAATTTAACGTGCCTTTTAAAAACTTGTTTGGTGCCCCTTGAAAATTCAAATATGTTTCACGTTGGGAGGTAGCTTGTAATTTACTTTGGATTTTACTTTGTGTGAAATTTCAGAGGCATGCCTAAGTGGCTTGCGAAAGCCTCCTGAGAAATTTGTACATGTGTTTGTCAAACTTGTTTGGCTTCACTTGAAAATGTGCAGATGTTTCTCCTTGGAAAGAACCCTGAAATCCACTTTGAATTTGGAAATTCTAATGCCAACCTACTCCAGATCAAACTGAGGAAGGTTAACCCATAACTAACCAGAACTGAAGGGTTATATCTTTCTACAGGACTTTCAAGGGACACAAAGAACTAAATATTTCTCACCACACCTAAAAAGGTCGACATTTACATAATGAAAATGATGAACGCTTGGTAAACAGCTGCAAGTATTTTTTAAAAAAACATTTAGCAGTAAATTGATCTGTAAATGTATTTCTTCAAGGGCCAGCCCAAGACTTCCCCATCTGTTAGGGCAGTGTTTCTCAAACTGTGGGTCGGGACCCACTTGGTGGGTCGCGATCTGATTTCTGGTGGGTCCTAGGTGATGGAAAGATCAGATAAGCAATTCCCACAAGCCCTGAGGCTATTCAAAAATCAGATAACTACTAATTGCCCTTCAAAGAGCTGAGCTCCTGCAGTTTGCAAAATAGCTGCTAATTACCCTGCAAACAGCTGAGCTCTTGTTAATAAATATATTTATTTATTTTTAGATCACTTTTTTTAAAGTCTCATAAAGCAAGGTGGGTCCTGATAGAGTGTCATTTTACTCTATCCGGGTCCCGGTGCTAAGAAGTTTGAGAACCACTGTGTTAGGGGGTGCACCAAATGCTGCACCCACTTACTCGGCCTTGTGCTAGCCACTGCAGCTCCCTGGGTTCAAAAAGGAAGTGTCCCCCCCCCTTTGTAAATGCTGACATTGACTACTAATCCAGGTAATAGTCGGTCATTCACTAAAGGTATGAAACTTCTGGAAGTTTAATTGTGTGCAGCAGAATTTTCAGGCAACTCTAATTGCCTCCGAAAAAATTAGGAGTTATTGGTACGCATTCATTAGTTGCCAGGTTTTAAAATTGTGTTCCCTAAATATATAACTTTATTAGGAAAGAATCAAGAAAAGAAATACCTGCCTTCTCCCTTCCTCCCTAACACATGTGAAGGGTAACCATTGTGACCCAGTGGTGAGACAAGGGTGGAGCGGAGGCAAGTGGTTCTGCAAGACTCCGTTACACTGGAGTCAGCAGCCCCTCCCCCTTGGTGTTGGAGCCATTCCAGCAGCAACAGGGGAATGTCCTGCGTGTTGCCTTTGCTGCCAGAATGGCTCCAACAGCAAGGGGGAGGGGTGTAACGGAGTCTTGCAGAACTACTTGCCTTCGCTCCACCCTTGTTACGCCTCTGTAATGTGACCTCTTACTAAATACTGAGCCAGAGATGAACCGAGGAGGTCAACACTTCTGTTTAAGACAGAAAGAGCATTCTTTAAAAAACATGAATATAGCAGTGAGTTGAAAAGCAATTTCAAAATGGCATTGATTTGAGGTGCAATTTGAAATTCGATGACAGTGTATGTAAATGTGCTAGTGCCACTGAGGAGACACACAGAACAGGTGATGTGTGACAACTTAAGAGCATGTAGAACTGCTTTTATTTATATAGTCTTTTCCTTTCTTGACACATCCTGGATGTATTCTGAGTTTGAGCTATACAGTACTTGTGAAATCCCAAGGAATTTTGATGCTTTTCATATATTTACTCTAACATGCAGTGTCTACATTTAAAACGGTACTAATAAAAAACCGAGGAATCTAAGTGCAACAAAAAAGCCTTACCTGAGTTTCTCTTTTTTTATTAGTACCATTTAAAACTTTTTGCCATGGCTCTACACCCGTTTTTTTCCAGTAAATTCAAGAATTATTGCGGGCCATGAAAACCTTAAATAATAATAATAATAATAATAATAATAATAATAATAATAATAAAACAACCAGTATTTATATACCATCTTTTCTTTGGTCATCGGATTTCTCCTCCGACTTTAATTCAAAGGTGGTTTACATGGGCAGGCTTGCTAAACCCCAAGGGGTGTTTACAATACAATTATGTTCTAATCTTTCGTAGAACCCTTCATTCTAGATGTTTCTTCCACAGTCCAGCTCTCTCAATCTGGCGTTCGCCTCACCACGCTCAGCTGACAGGGCAACCTTGACTCTCTCTCAAGTGCAGCTGCAGTTCCACTCCCCCACAGAGGCTCTGCAAGCTTATCAGCTCGGCGTGCCGGCAGCTCTCCGACAGATACAGACACTTCTGGCCAACTGAAACTGCCGTCCTTCAGATCTTCAGGCATATATGAGATGGTCGCTCTACCAACCAAGACAGACGTCCTGCCCATATATGCAAGGCATGTCTCCTCTCCTTCTGTAGCTTGAATAATCTGGGGGGGGGAGAGAGAGAGAGCTTGGCCATTGACGGCCAGTCCATAGGTCACTAGCGGTTGATTTTTGGTCTACATTTTCTAACCCTTAAAATGGAAAACAGAATGGGAAGTAGGTTTCTAATGGCCCAAACGTATGGGCACACTGTGCCACTGGAACACACGTTATGGCTGTCGCAAATGACAACATGCCATTTTGCACATTCAGGTGGCCACCGCAAGCAGCCTTCCAATGAGCCCCAGAGCCAGTAAGTCAGCATGGAGCGTTGGCAGAAGGTGTAGACCAGGGCGGGAAGAGAAACAGATTGAGGCCGGTAAGGGGGCAGTATCGGTGGCAGCAATGCAACTGATATCCCCTCCCCTCCTGGTCTCGATCCACCTTCCCAGGTCCACTCAGATCTGTGCCAACAAAATCACTGGTGCAGGTCCAAGTAGACCCATTTGGGCAGTGGAGGCTTACCCCAGGGAAAGGGAACAAATGTCCCCTTTCCCCGGGGTAAGGGACTGCCCACCCCCTGCAGGATGTAGCACACACTCCAGTGGCACAGCAGCACCAGTGGTTTTTTTTTTTAATAGGATTGGGCTGTATTTTCCATATCGGAAAATTCTTTATTCTAGATTCTTTAAAATTCTGGATTCTTTAGAAGCTTCAGAAGTCCTGTATTTCATTGTGCAACAGTACTGAGATTTATGTTCTGAAATTTCCCCTTCTGTGCACATCCTAAGAGCAGTAGGGCCTTGACCAAATGTGGAATATGTCAGCCTGAACTGTCAAGGATGTGCTGGTATTCCAGCTACTCGATGTTTTAATATACATTTACATTTTAATATACCTATATTTGTTTTAAAAAGTTACCACAGAGTGGGTGTTTTCAGCAACCCCTTTAAAAGGCTACATTTTGAGTAATTTATGTAATAAAGTTCTCTCCTGAGTGGAATAGACCACCCTAAGGCTCAAATCCTAAACACGCTTACCTGGGAGTAAGTTCCACTGAACATAATGGGATTTACTTTTGAGTAGACATGCATAGGATTGCACTGTATGGGTCATTTATCAGCAGCTAATGAAATTTATTTAAAAATTTATTTCTTTAAAAGATGTTTATACCACTTTTCTAAAATTCAAAGCGGTTAATTAATTTGAATTAATTAAATTCAAATGAATTAGATGAATGCATTCCCCCTTCTATATAGTTGACCTATCAATACATTTATATACTTTAGTAGCTATTCCATGTGTGGAAAACTGGTAAAAAGTATTTTTTCATACCATTACGAGGAATAAAATCCACTGAAAATTGTTCCCATGACTCATCTATATAAAAAATAGTTAAATATATTTTGCAGCCTTCCTAATGTCCCGCATCTTGTTATTTACTAGAAGACATAACAAAAAGGTAAGTGTATAATGATTCTCATCGAGAGAGTGACAATTGTTTTCAGTCATATCTATTGTTTCACCCACTATTCTATAATTGCTCTTCTTCTTTAGATAATACAAATGGCAACCATTTGGGGGTTTTATTAAATGAATGCCAACCCACGGTTTGTCTCTCGGGTCTGGCCCAATATACGCAATTTTAGACAATATTGTGTACTTAGTGAAGAAAATTGCAACAAAATAACTTGCCTGTATCACTTATTGCCTGATGATGCCACTTTGTGACTATCTTGTATAATTCAGCAATTCCAGCAGAGGGCAGTCAAGCAAGAAAAATCACATAAAGTATAGCTTAGCAATGCTTCTGCTGTTTCTAGATTTTTTTTCCTTCTTCTCTGTACGAAATAAAATGAATGTCCTAATTTTCTTTTTGACAAATGTGTCTTTGGCACGCTAGATCTCCATTCATTTAACCTACTCCTGAAATGTGAATATGAGTCACTGTATTTCCCAGATAACAGAGATGATATTTATATAAAGACGCTTCTTTCCACATTAAGAACCAGAGCTGGAGCATCACTGTTAAGGAAAATAGATGTCTCAATAACCTCTATGTCCTTTTTCTGTTCAAGATATCAAGGAGATGCAAAATCCGCCTCTTCAAACAATTATTTCTAGACTTTTAAAAATAAAACTGCAAATAAAATTAAGTTGTTCTTGCTGTGTATGAAAAGCAAGCTCAGAATAAATGAATTGCAAGGCAGGAGAAGACATGAAGATCATTCATTTTAGCTCTCAATAGCAAAGCATAATCTTCCATTATGAAACACACTTATATGGATGTGTTTTAGTGTATATACAACACCACCTCTTTTCAGCAAACTGTTGCCAGTTGATTTCCAAAAAAAGAACTAAAAAGCTTCTTCCCACAAATATATCTCCAAGCAGTGAGATGAGGCCTTAGAGGAGAGTAGATTTGCTTCTTCATCCATCGCAACCCCATATATTATCAGCCTTCCTGATTGGTGATCCCCCAAAAAGGATTACTGCTTGTGAGCCTCGTGCACGCGTACAACGCGGCCTGGAAGACCTTTGTTCAAGGTCTTCAGCCGCCATTTTTGGTCACGCACAAGCAGGTTAGAAGCTCTTATGAATGAAGGGCTTCCAGGCCGCTTGTACACGACCAAAAATGGCAGCACCGGCACCCCCGGGAATCCGGGATGGCCCCATACCATACCATACCCAGGCAGGAGGTCTGGCTCAGTTGGTAGAGCTGCTGCCTTGTAAGCCTGAAGATTGGTGAATGGCCAGTTCAAGACACACCTCTGACAAAAAAAGCTGTGAAAGCCTCTGTGAGGAGAGATGCCAGCTGCATCAGTGGAGCGTGGGAGGAGACGGCCAGGGAGAGGCCAGACTGCAAAGGATACCATCTGGAATGCAGTTGTTCATGAAAGATTGAACATTTATATTATGTATATGATTGTAAAGACCCCCATTAGTGGGGTTAGGAAAGCCTGCCCATGTAAACTGCCTTGGATTAAAGTCAGAGGAGAAATCCAATGACCAAGAAAGGCGGTATATAAATACTGTATATTATTATTATTATTATTATTATTATTATTATTATTATTATTATTATTATTATTACCTCCCGGGATGCCGGGATTTCACCCCGAAATCCGGGAAAGTCCCGGCCATTCTAGGACGTATGGTAAGCCTAAGCATAGAGCCCCTCCTGATCTTAAAAATTGTGAGGATTTTCTCTTTTGATTATTTCTTTCATGCCTCAATTTCCTACTGCCTTTTCTAAATATGCCATTCTGTCTACTCTTCCTTCAGGACCCTTCTTCTCAGCCTACCCTCCACTTTTCTTACAGCCTCTTTGTCTCGGGGCTTCCTGTTTCTTATCCTTTCTACATCCTGGTACCTGTTCCTATTCCAGTCTGTCCTATCTGAGGATTCAGCCTTTCCAAACTGACAATTTTTCCTTCCCTCGGAGAAGCTAGACTGCAAACAGCTGTTCCCAGGACAGCTGAACGTTTTTTGAGCCATCACACCAGCTCAGCCAATCAGTGACAAGAATATCCAACACCAATACACAGTGGTTCTCAAACTATGGGTTGTAACCCTATTTTTGGTGGGTCATGAAACTGACAAGCTAATAGCTGACAAGGAAAAAGTATTGAGCCTTATAGAAAAAGTGGGTCCCAATGCTAAAAGGTTTGGGGACCACTGCCATACAGTATAAATAGCCAAATATATGTAAAAAAGGATGGCTGTGCCATATTTTCAGATTTTAACTGAGTAAAATGTTCCAAAATTCCAAAAGAAAATCTAGAGTGAGTATTATAGTTTTGACTTGTGTGTCAGATTTCTGCAGGTTCCAAGATATGGGCATTTGATTTATGAAACTGGAATTTCACCACCAAGACTTGAATTTCACTAGACTTAGAGGCATTCATCTATATCAGGGGTTCTCAACCTTTGGAGGCCCGGGTACCCCCTTATCATGGTCCAATTTTCTGAAGTACCCCCTGCTAATTAACTGCTAATTAATTGGATTAATAAATTAATTAATTAGGTAATTAATCATTAAGTAAAAAGTACTAAAATAATTTTAAATTTGAAAAAGTCTTATTTAACTCTGTGTGTGTGTGTGTGTGTGTGTGAGAGAGAGAGAGAGAGAGAGAGAGAGAGAGAGAGAGACAGAGACAGAGACAGAGACAGAGACAGAGACAGAGACACAGACAGACAGACAGACAGACAGACAGACAGACAGACATATGCAAGGATCTCTTTTTTCTCCAAGTCACATTTCCCAAAATCAGCTCCTCCCTCCCCCACCCCACCAAAGTACATTTTCCAAAGTACAAAAATAAGGCCAAAACCAAAATCAGAGAGACAGAAGGGCTCCAAAAATAATTACAATTTAAAATCCATGTTAATTAACACTTAATTAGCTGCTGATGGGGCAGATAAGGGGCAGGGCTTGGCGTACCCCCAGCAAGAGGTCCGCGTACCCCTACCCGTACCACAGGTTGAGAACCCCTGATCTATATGAAAACTAGAAATTGACCCTTTGGGCAGCCCAATCCTATCTAACTCCCCACACTGCAGTGGAGCTGCGTTAATGTGGGTGCCCGCTAAATCTCTCAGGGGAGTTTCGAACTCCAGAGGGCTCCTCGGAGTAAGGGAACATTTGCCCCGGGGTAAGCACGTGCTGGACTGGTGGGTGTATTTGGAGATGTGCCAGCTCATCAAGGCCAGGAAGGGGATTAGGATAATGGCGTGTGCCACTGCTGCTGCTACCACCCCCTTTCCCAGCCCCGATTCACCCTCCTCTCCTCAAAGAGAAACACTGAGGATTGTCAAGGGAAGCCAAACGAATTTCTGTAAGACATGCACAATTTCTCAGGGGGATACTTTCTGCGCACATTATAGTGACTCAACTATTGTCTCAATAAACTCATGTCTTTGCTTACTTCCTGGGACTACAAAAAGGGATGGTGGCTTTCAAGTACTTGTGAGGCTCATGCGCTTCACATATTATTTATTGAAAGAATTTATACTGTGCCTTTCCAAAAATTGTGCCCAAGGAGACATAACAATCCAGGGGGGCGGGGAATTCAATAAACCTGTGGTACGAGTACCCCTAGGGGTATGCGGACCAATGGCAGGGGGTACGCCAGAGCCTGCCCCTTATCAGCATCAACCAGTAGTTAATTACTTGCTAATTAGAACTAATTAAACCGCTAATTAAACCACTGAACCATAAGCTGTCAATCGAAAGGTCGGCAGTTCGATTCCCGCGACGGGGTGAGCGCTCGTTGCTTGGCCAGCTCCTGCCAACCTAGCAGTTCCAAAGCATGTTAATGCGAGTAGATAAATAGGTACCGCTTGTGGGAAGGTAAACAGCGCTCCGTGTTCCAGCTGCATGCTACGCGCTGCGGCAAGGAGAGTCATGCTGGCCACATGACCACGGAAGCGTCTTCGGACAACGCTGGCTCTTCGGCTTTGCAATGATGAGATGAGCACCACACCCTAGAGTCGGACATGACTGGACTTAATTGTCAGGGGATACCTTTACCTTTAATTAGAACTTAAATGCAATCCTTCCTGTGTGTCTGTCTGACTCTTCTCTCTCTCTCTAAAACATCTTTTTAAATCCAGTTTGTTTGCACAGTCATATAACAATAAGAGGATACTAGATGTTATGTTGGGAAATAAATCAATTTCCATATTTGCACAAAAGCATTTCTGTTGTTAAAAATGACAGTATCCAGTCTGCAGAGATTGAATGCAAACTATTGCCTCTCTCTCTCTCTCTCTCTCTCTCTCTCTCTCTCTCTCTCTCTCTCTCTCACACACACACACACACACACACACACAGAGTTAAGACATTTTTCACATTTAAAATTGTTTTAGTACTTTTTATTTAACAATTAATTAATCTAATTAATTAGCATTAATTGTTAAATAAAAAGTACTAAAACAATTTTAAATGTGAAAAAATGTCTTAACTCTGTGTGTACTTCAGGGGGTACTTCTGTGTGTACTTCTGTGTGTACTGTGTGTACTCAGGGGGTACTTAATAAAATTGGCCCATGATAGGGGTTATCGGGGCCTCCAAATTTTGAGAACCCCTGCAATAAACAATAGGATATTGTTTCAATCATTTGGTTTGATGGGTCACAGATTATTCAGGCTTGACATCGATTACGCATCTACCATTATGCAGTTTACATCTATTTTATGTACTACAACAGTTTTTTTTGGGGCGGGGAGTTCATACATGCTGAAGTGTTTGCAAGCCACATTTTCCTGTGGCCACTACATGATGAGGTAGTCATACAAACAGACTTGGTGCCTCAGTAGAATATTTGTGAAATAAGAATCCAAAGTAAAGAACCTCACATGCTCTGGCTTCCACACTAAATCTAAATAATCTGGCCTTTGGAAGACCTGTGCACAAGAGCTTGACAGAAAATATGGGTGACATTTTCTATCTGCCTTGCCCCACAGGGGATTGCCAGTATGGATAACACAGGAAGTGTATACGTTGTCACAAAGAATTCAGTTCAGTTTCAGTTTATTTGCTTAAAACCAAAGGTCAGCCCAAACAAGCAAACAAAGCAAAAACTATCCTTGTGGCCAGGAAAATTATGAAACTGGGACAAAATAAGAACAAAATTTCAATTACAACAACTGAGTTTACATAAGATGTTCTCCAGTACAGAATAACTCATAGGGTATATATTTTGTCTGGTTTTAAATGCTGCCACTAAAACTAATGAAGTTTGGTAAGGGGCACGTTTTTCCCAGTCAGAAATAATTCAGTGCATAAGTCTGGGGAAAAAATGGTAGGACACAAAACTGCTGGAACTAAGAGAAACTCAGGCAAGGCTTTACTTCTTTTTTTTTGGCTTGCAATGGGTTAAATAAAACTGTGTCATTTTCCTGCTAATAATAATAGTGATGTGTTTTATATTGAAATTTGTTCTTCGTGTCTTTTTCTTCTCGGCATAAGTGTTGGTGTGTATCAGTGATATGAGGTATAAGTTTGCTAGGGCAATTACCCATTACTGTTGAGTAGCTGAGTAGTCCCTTGGGCAAACTCATGCATAATTTGTTTGTGCATAAGAAACTGCTAGAGCTGAGGCTGCAGTAACTCCTTTGCTCCTGTGTATGCGGAGGCGAGAAAAAAAAAGATAAGCGTTTTCAAAACTCCTGAGCAGTGTTTCACCTGTTAATTGAACTTCATGCCATTTCTCTTGCCCCTTGTTTCAGACACCCACCACACAGAAGGATTCTTGTAGCAAGCAGGTGAAGGTCACAAATACGAGTGCTGGGCAGAAATATAGCATTTTCATCCCTATAAGACACATCGTGGTCATCAGGTCCTCCAAACATCAAAAGAACCTCACTTTAATTGATTCATTGTGCCTGTTCCTTTCTGCATATCCTTGTTATCTAAGCAAAACACTGTCATCCACCAAGTTAAGGTGACTTTCTCTGCACACATGTGGAATGAGTTTGGATTAGACAGGATTGGTTTAATATATCATCAGAATGTAAAATAATTACCATTTTTAAAAACTCTTGCCCTTTCGTTTTTGACATTTCCTCCTCCTTCCACCCCTTAGGCTCTTGCTTCCTTATCTGTAACTCAGTTCTTTCTCAGCGTTTCAGATCGCAGACTCCCAATAGCTCTATTTTTTTCCATGCTGTTCAACTAGCAAGTCTTGGTTTTTCTTACCAAATATATTGGACTTTGAATGTAACTCGTCTTTTTTATTATTATTTGCACTAATTGATCTTTTTTGCAATTGTTTTCTAGATTGTGAATCTTTCTGGAAATGTTAAGATGCCTTTATGGTGGATATTCTGACATTTAGCAGACAATTAGTGACTGCATGGTGACTGCATGGTGATCACCGCAATCTGTCCAATCATTTGCATTCATGGCAATTCCTCAGAAGACACACCCAACAAAGGGAGTTTGTTATAAACATCATCTTTGTTCCAACACGTGTGCAGTCTAAACTAACTCCATTTTGTCTCCAGTGTCTTAGTTGTACGGGTAAAGACGCCATGTTGTCCAAAAGCAAGAAAAAAACCTTTGATGTTCAAATGAACTTCAAAAACCACGTACGGGTCTCCTTTGCAGGCAGCCGTGCGTGGGCTGAAAACATTAAAAACCCAAAGGTAAAGCAGCCCCAACGTTTCGTTCCGCTCAAGCCCGGAACCTAGTCATGGGAATCAATCAGATCAAGATGGTAAAGCTGTAACCTATTTGACAGGAGTTTAAATACCTAAGAGCATCCTACTGAGCTGCATTTGTTAAAAGGGCCAGTGCTCCGCTTTCTCCTGTTTCTCTCTCATCCTGTTGAAACTTACGAATAATAGGGAGCCAAATCCTGTTCGTAAAAAAAATACAACAGGTGATAGGGAACCCCAAGGATAAAAGACCGGACTTGGCGTATGCTGGCATTTATGCGATCCCGTGCGAATGTCAAAAAAATTACATAGGCATGACTTATAGGACGATTAGAACGAGAGTGAAGGAGCATGAGAGATCGGTGAGACTTCTTCACCCAGAACAATCCTCGGTGGCCGAACATGCAATTTCCACGGGACACAGGATACGCTTTGAAGATACCAGATGCCTGCAGAGAGAAAGTAATTTTAAAGTTCTTCGTCATTTGGAGTCGTTAGAAATAAGTAAAGGGATTAAAGAAGGACTGATTAACAGGCAACAAGATTTGGTTTTTACGAACAGGATTTGGCTCCCTATTATTCGTAAGTTTCAACAGGATGAGAGAGAAACAGGAGAAAGCGGAGCACTGGCCCTTTTAACAAATGCAGCTCAGTAGGATGCTCTTAGGTATTTAAACTCCTGTCAAATAGGTTACAGCTTTACCATCTTGATCTGATTGATTCCCATGACTAGGTTCCGGGCTTGAGCGGAACGAAACGTTGGGGCTGCTTTACCTTTGGGTTTTTAATGTTTTCAGCCCACACACGGCTGCCTGCAAAGGAGACCCGTACGTGGTTTTTGAAGTTCATTTGAACATCAAAGGTTTTTTTCTTGCTTTTGGACAACATGGCGTCTTTACCCGTACAACTAAGACACTGGAGAGTTACTGCGGGCCATGAAACCTTTCGTAGCAAACTAACTCCATTTTGGTTTCTGACTGGCAATTCTGGGAGCTAGGCAGGACTTTGCTCTGCAAGGGGTCATGCCATGCTAAACTCTCAGGAAAGGTCAGGGCAATTAAGGGCCATTAAGGGGAGGAAAGCTGTAGCACTGTGGGGCATCTGTGTGTCCCCTTCTCCTCCAAGGTCTTGCAAATTTGGGTGCCCCATCCTGATAGTATATTGCTGCAAGCACAAGGCCACCAGATCAGATTCTGATGCCAAGAAGTCTCTCCCATCAATGACCTGAGCAGGGGCATCGCTAGGGCGTGGTGGGGGTGGGACAGGCCACCAGGGATGACGTGTAGGGAGGGGGTGACGTGCTTTCTGCCCCCCTCTCCCCCCGCTGCTGCTTGGTATGACCCAATCGCCGCTCGCGTCTTCTTTAGCTGCTTCTAACTAGGCCAGGGCAAGCAAGGTTGAAAGTGACGTTCTTTGCATGCGCACAACACCGCTTGAAGCCTTGCCCTCAGAAGGGCCGAACAAAGACCCGATCGCAATTGTACAAATGATGATGTCAGTGGTGAAATTTCAGTCACAGAATGTTTATAATCAGTGCAGCTGCTATAAGGGAAACAGAACAGTACTCTGGCTGGCGGGAAACTGACAGTACTAGGGATTGCTGTGTGTTATGGGTAGGAAGTGGAGCAGAGGGCCAGGGGGACTTTTGGAAACATGGAGTTTGAGGTGCAGAAAACCAAGTTTGAAGGAGGGTATCAATTTCATATATAGAAAGACGAGGGAATCCAAATTAGCGGGACTGAGGCTGCAATCCTATGCAGGGGTGTCCCTAGGGTTTGCGTCACCCGGTGCGGGAGGCCAGTGTGTCACCCCCATGATGAACCTTCTGCCATACAGTGGGTGGGAAAATGTGTCCTCGCCCCACCTCGCTACCATTGCCCCACTTCCCGCCTAATTCAAAATTACCTTTAAATTTACAATATTATACGCACAGCCTAATGTATGTTTGCAGCCTAAACAAAGGCATCACAAGAGTTTGCATCACCCAGTATGAGAGCATTAACTTTATTTATTTTCATATATAACAGTCCAGATCACCCAACAAATCAGTAACCAACTCGGCTCTCAGAACAATCAGTCTCATGGGTCTGTTTTGAGTTAAGGAAATTTTTGTTACACAAAATTGTCTTTTCTTTTTCCGGTTAGAATACAGATATTTCGAAACGGTTTGTTTCATAGCATTCCGCATGTGACAACACATCGAATGATATATAACATGATGGTATTACTCTTAAAGACATTCACAATTTTGACCATTAGTGATGTCACCCCCCTGAGAGGGTGTCACATGGTGCAGTCCGCACCCCCCGCACCAGTGTAGGGACGCCACTGATCCTATGCTAACTTTCCTGGGAGTAAGCCCTATTGAATATAATGGGACTTACTTCTGAGTAGATATGCATAGGATTGTGCTGCCAATTTCATATATGGTCATTCTGTTGCTGATGATATTCAGTTCAGCTGAATATTTTAGAGTAGCTGTCTTTTTAAATCAGCAGTATGTATGATGCAGGTAAGGCTATGATCTTATGATCCAGAGGCCACTTTAAAGACCTTGGGCTGGAGTTTTTGTTTTTTAAGAAGAATTTTAAAAAGTTCACCCTTTAACTATCCTGATTACATGAGCAATAAAAGTGGCTAAACCGCTTCAACCGGATAGTTAACTTCATATGGAATCTGACTCGGAACTGGCTGAGATTACTGAGGAAAGAAACCTTAACTTAACTCGGGAACAAACTAGATGAGACACAGGAGGCCCATGAATACTGAATAGTAGGCTTACCAGATCTCCAACCGGGACAGAGTGCTAGACCTTTAGGAGAAGGAATGTGGGCAGGTGTAGCTTGTTAAGTCCTAGAGCACACTCCTAGGCATGTCTACTCAGAAGCAAGCCCCATTGTGTTCAATGGGGCTTGCTTCTGAGTAGACATGCCTAGGATTGTGCTGTAAGGTTTAACAAGCTACACCTGCCCACATTCCTTCTCCTAAAGGTCTAGCACTCTGTCCCGGTTGGAGATCTGGTAAGCCTACTGAATAGGATCATGTGTGGTTTTTAAAAATGTTAATCACACCTGCAATTGCCACCCCCAGCAATCTGGATCAGGACTGTAGTACTGGGGGAAGCAGTTTGAACTCTTCTCTCCTGACATTTTCCCAATTAAAACTGCCCCTAAACGGCTATTTGCTTCACAGGAATCCAAACGATACTTGTTTGTGTTGCCTTGTGGCGCAAATAGCTTCAGTGTGTGTAATTTGTCAGAAAAACAGTAAGGTGGGAAGGGTTAATTCCCTTCACCTCTTCTAGTAACACACTCCTAATTAGAATCGCCTCCTCCTGCAGCTGCTGTAAACTTTTTTTCTTTTTTTTAAGAGTGGTGTCCTATTCATCTCTGCTATCAGGCCTATTGTGGTCCTCAATGTGCTGCTGCCACAGCAGTGAGAAAGACGAACTCACTGTTTGGGATTTATTAGGAAAGGGAACGAAAGTATCACCATGTCATTATATTTAATTTATATAGTATTCCAAACGCAGCTGCACCAGAGATTTATAACAGAAATCTTTATACCGTAAATCTCTGGTGTGGCCACATTTTGACGTACTGGGTACATTTCTGGTTGCCCCACCAGAAATAGCATATCATAGAGCTGCAAAGGCTACAAAAAAGGGCAATGAAACTGAGTGAAGGGCTTATCCATTTTCCCTAACAGGGAAAGACTACAGAATTTTGGCTATTTTAGTTAGGAAAAAAGATGACTCAGGGGAATATGACAGCACTTTAATAGAATGGTAAATAGTGTTAAGAGAAACTTTTCTCAGATTCTCTTAATAGAACTTGGGATCGCACAATTTACTATTTTTATCCCACTCTTCCTCCAAGGAACTCAAGAAAATAAACACAAATCTTAAGGCACATTATTCTCATAAAATCTTATGCAATAAATTCTACTGAGAAATAGTGAGGATTGGCCCAAGGTCAACCAAAGAGCTTTGTGACGAAGGCCCCAATTCTATTTCTCACCACCAGCACTGATGCAGCTGCGTCCAAAAGGTGCATGCAGCATCTTATGGTGGGGTGACCCAAAGGCAAACGGGGGGCGGGGGGTAAGCTTAGGTCCCTGTAAGCCCTTGGGCTGCCTATTCTGTTCCAGAAAGTTGCCTATTCTGTTCTGTTCCAGAAAGTTGAGCGCTGCATAAAATAGTGCTGTAGAAGTTCCACTATGTCTATGAGGCAGGAAACCAGTGCTGGTTGGCCCCATGCTTCCCAAAATGCACTGCTCTCACTGGCTAGAGAGGTTGTCAATCATGCTGGAACAAAGTGCTGTAACAAAACAGTGCTAAAGGAAGCAATGTTATGGGAGATATCACAGTAAACTGTAATGAAGATTCCAGCAGCTCTTAATCCTCTGGTCAATAACCAGGGCCGGAGGTTGCTTTCCTTCTGCTCTGCAGCTTTGGGCAACTGTGTAACTAGATGTGTGTGTATTTTTTTTCTCTCCCTTTCATCTCCTTCCCACCTCAAAATGTATATGTGCCCCAAGACAGGTAACTTGTTTTACCTAATAAGGTACTATATACTTTGATGATAGATAGTGCTGCATATAATAATAAGATAGCGACCCAATCCTATCCTTAGCAGGCCTGCAGGGTGCAGAGCCACTGAAACAGCCTCCACTGCATCCCACAGCCTGGCTGGGGACAAGGCTGGCTGGGAGAGGTAGTAAATAAAAAAAATTACTTACCTGTCCAGCCGCTCCATGGTCACCTGTGGGCCTACTCAGATCTACACCAGCTCTTATGCTGGTGTAGGGGGCATGTCCAGCCTAGGAAAGCGGCTCCAGATCCTGTGGATTCTGCTGTTGCCAAGACCCACCCCATCTCGCCCCTGTTCTACCCCCCAGCCCAGTCCGATCCCCATCCCGATCTGCCTTCACTGTCACCACAACTGTGCCAACAGCCAGTCTGCGCAGCACCGCTCTCAGAGTGCATGGCCTCCTGGCTGTTGCACTGGTGACTGCATTCTGCAGACCATCAGAGAGGTGGCCACGATGATGGACCTCACGATATGCTGATGGACCTCGGGATTCACCAGCGTACGACTGCAGATAGGATTGGGCTGTCAGAATAAGAAGGAGAGTGGAATGTACTGCAGCTATTATGCTTTCACTAAATGAAGTTAGTAGAAGCCACTTTTTTCTTCTTTTAGAAACGGAAGCCCAAGCAGACAAGCTTGGAATAATTTGAGAAATACGATTTGCCGTCTGTCACTGATCAAGCCCTCCAAAATCAGAGTGGTGTTCCCTCTTTGGGGTTAATCAGGAACTCCAAAGTAAGACTCTGGAAAGCTCTCTGAAAGATATGTGTAAAGATAGCTTCCCCTGAACACATCATCAATATATTTTAACTCTGACTGTCCATCAATTATTAAGAGATATTTAAGCAAGCTAAGCAGACATTCTAAAATGCACACTTCAAATATTTCCCACCTATTAAAAATAAGCATCGTACAATGGATGTTGTCCATTAGGTTGCTGCTTCCGAAGTTCAGTCCAGAAACGGTGACAGAAAGACTGGGGGTTGTTTATTTATTCATCACATCTTTTTGTACCGCCCTTCTGCCCCCACAAGGACTATCAGAGCAGCTCACAACAATAGCAACTACTGTATTACTTATCAATCCCACCCTATGCCATAGGATTTAGATTTTAGGGATAGTTTTCTGAAGGCAATGGTGTGAGGTGCAATAGGTGTGCAAGTGTAACTGAAATGAATGCCTTCAGAGCAAAGAGCTCGAAATGATCCAAGCGAACCCAACTGTTGGTTTGTTGTACATGGGAAAGCAGACACCTCCTGCCGCCATGTGGCTGGCTTGTCAACTTCACCAGGAAAATGGTTCCTTCTCCTTTGATATATCCATCAGACTATGTGGATGCTTCCACAGGATATTTTTCAAGATCCATATGAGGACCCACATCCTACAAGGATGCTTCTGTTTTCTCACTGGGATTGCCATACTTTTCTCAGTGAAGATGATATGCACTCATACAGAGACGTCACTACGGTGGGGGCGGTACTGTACGTTTTGCGCCGTCCTAGTCTCGTGTACTCCCTGGTAAGAGGTGGCCCCGCCCCCTCGCCGTCGGAGCCACTCAGTGCGGCAAAGGCAACGGGCAGAAGACACCCTACCCATTGCCTTCGCCTCACTGAAAGGCTCTGATGGCGAGGGGGCGGGGTCACCTCTTACCGGGGACTAGGACAGTGCAAAACGTACAGTACTGCCTCCACCATAGCAACGCCTCTGCACTCATATTTTACATCTGCATGACATCGTCGTCAAATTATTGCAGAGTAGTGTTTTGCATGTGTGTGTGCGTGTGCATGTGTGCATTGTCCTCCTGTCATTTTTTTTGTACCAGAATCTTTGAAAAGTGGTGGAAAAAAACACCTCTTTGCTCATTTAACAGGGGATAACGGGGGCAAGGGGTGTGGGGTGCAGTGACCCAAGCCTCAGTGAGAGGGAGGCGGGGGGGGTTTCTGGACAGGAGTGGTTGGAGTTTGGATGAAGTGTTGTTAGATAGTGGGTTGTGGACTGACTGGGGAGGGTGGTAGTGACAGAGTGGTTTGGAGTGTGTGAGTTTGTTAGGTTGCGTGGTCTGGAAGTAGGCTCTGCTGAAAGGCTATGTGTTTGTCACCTCGAGGGAGTCTAGGGGAGGGGCGGGCGGCCACCATTAGCAGAGTGACGGGTCATGGAAGATATGGCGGTGGGGGCTGGGCAGGCCGTTTCAGGAGAACGAGGGTCAGTCACAGGCAGACTGTCCCCCTTTCTGGCCCTTCTCCCATCCTTCTGACCCTTGGCGGTCTGGGCAACAGTCCCTTGAGTCTGAAACTGCTGCTCTTGAACGCCAGGTCAGTCAACAATAAAATCAGCCTAGTCCAGGATTTAATCCTGGATGAAGGTGCTGACCTGGTGTGTATTACGGAGACCTGGCTGGATGAGTCGGGAGGGGTAAGTCTCTCCCAGATGTGCCTGCCGGGTTTCCGGGTATTGCAGCAGCCACGACTACAGGGGCGGGGAGGTGGAGTTGCGATAGTCTATCGTGATACCATCCATCTCACTGGGTATCCTGTCCCGCGGTCCACTGGGTTTGAGTGCCTCCATGTCGTGCTGGAAGGGCGAGACAGAATAGGGATTCTGTTGGCGTACCGCCCACCATGCTGCCCAACAGTCTCCCTGCCTGAGCTGACCAGGGTGATCTCGGCGGTGGCGTTGGAGTGCCCTCGCCTATTGGTGCTGGGGGACTTTAATGTCCACGCTGAGGCCCTGAGGACAGTTGCGGCTCAGGACTTCATGGCCGCCATGGCAACCATGGGTCTGTCTCAGAGAATATCTGCCCCGACGCACGATGCGGGACACACGCTGGACCTGGTGTTTACTGCGGGGCCGGTGAATGGTGATCTGGATGTGGAGGAAATTAACATCACTCCTTTGTCATGGACAGATCACTTCCTGGTGGGATTTAGGCTTGTCGCAGCTTACCGCCTCCGCAGTGGTGGGGGACCTCATTCTATGGTCCGCCCCCGGAGGATGATGGATCCGGATGGATTCCTGAGGGCTCTGGGGGATTTTCCTGTTGCCAGAGTCGGCGACTCACCCAGCGCCCTGGTTGACCTCTGGAATGGGGAAATGACCAGGGCTCTGGATCTGATCGCTCCTGAGCGCCCTCGACCAAGCCGCAGAGTCAGAGCGGCCCCTTGGTTTACTGAGGAGCTGCGGACGATGAAGCGGCAAGGTAGATGTCTAGAGCGACGGTGGCGGAAAACTTGTGCTGACTCCGACCAGGCACGGGCTAGAGCTCACTTCAGAGCCTATTCCGTGGCGGTGGTGGCAGCTAAGAAGGCTTTCTTTTCTGCTGGCATCGCGTCTGCGGAGAACCGTCCAGCTGAGCTTTTCCGTGTGGTCCGGGGCCTGCTCCATCTGGCTCCCCCAGTAGATGGGGAGGAACACACGGTGGCTCGCTGTGACGGGGAGGGTGGTAAATTCATCTCTGAGGGAGGGGGTGGTGCCGTTGCCTCTGAAGCAGGCGGTGGTGCGTCCCCTGCTGAAGAAACCCTCCCTGGATCCCACTATTTTGAACAACTTCCGGCCAGTCTCGAATATCCCGTTTCTGGGCAAGGTGATCGAGCGGGTAGTGGCGTCTCAGCTCCAGAGGGTCTTGGAGGAAGCTGATTATCTGGATCCATTCCAGTCTGGCTTCAGGCCGGGGTTCGGGACAGAGACGGCCTTGGTCGCCTTGGTGGATGACCTGCGCCGGGGACTGGACAGGGGGAGTGCTTCCCTGTTGGTCCTGCTGGACCTCTCGGCGGCTTTTGACACCATTGACCATGGTGTCCTCCTGGGTCGGTTGGCTGGGTTGGGGCTTGGAGGTACCGTTTTGAGGTGGTTCCGCTCCTTCCTGGCTGATAGATCCCAGAAGGTGGTGCTGGGGGATGCTTGTTCGGCACCCTTGCCCTTGAGGTGTGGGGTGCCACAAGGGTCAATTCTGTCCCCCATGCTGTTTAACATCTATATGAAGCCGCATCCGGGGATTTGGGGTAGGGTGTCATCAGTATGCGGATGACACCCAGCTCTTTCTCTCCATTCCACCTGACTCCAAGGGGGCGGTCGATGTCCTGAATCGTTGTCTGGAGGCAGTTGGGAGCTGGATGGGGGCGAACAAGCTGAAATTAAATCCTGATAAGACAGAGGTTCTTCTGGTCCAGAAGTCTACGACTCAGGTACTGGATAATCGTCCTGTTCTGAATGGGGTTGTACTCCCCCTGAAGGAGCAGGTCCGCAGCTTGGGGGTTCTCCTGGATGCGCAGCTGCTCCTGGATTCCCAGGTAGCGGCTATGGCCAGGGGGGCTTTTGCCCAGCTTCGGCTGGTGCGCCAGCTGCGACCGTACTTGGATCGTGCAGACCTGGCCACAGTGACCCATGCCCTAGTGACATCTAGACTAGATTACTGCAATGCGCTCTACGTGGGGCTGCCTTTGAAGACTGTTCGGAAACTGCAACTAGTGCAGAATGCGGCGGCCCGGGTGGTTGCCGAGGCTTGTCGGTTCGACTCAGTCGGACCGTTGCTTCGGCGGCTACACTGGCTGCCGATTCGTTTCCGGGCACAATTCAAAGTGCTAGTTTTGACTTTTAAAGCCCTTAACGGCTCGGGTCCAGGGTATTTGAGGGACCGCCTCCTTCCTTATAATCCGACCCGTACTCTGAGGTCATCAGGGGGGGCCCTGTTAACCGTGCCGCCATTGACAGAAGTGAGGGGGATGGCGGCGCGGAATAGGGCCTTCTCGGCGGTGGCGCCCCAATTGTGGAATTCCCTCCCCTTGGAATTAAGAACGACTCCCTCCTTAGAGGCCTTTCGGCGGGGCCTTAAGACATTTTTATTCAGGACTGCTTTTAATGTCTGACATGGTGGGCTGACTTTTTAACAATTGGTTTTAATATATGTATATGCTGGTGACCCACTGGGGTTGTTTATTTTTAACTTAAGTGTTTTAATTATTTTAATGTGTTTTTAAATTGTTTTAATGTGTTTTTAAATTGTTTTAATTTGTTATGTATTTTAATATGTTGTAAGCCGCCTTGAGTGCCTTCGGGAGAAAGGCGGGCTACAAATCCCTGAAATAAATAAATAAATAAATAAATACATCTATATACAAATGAAACACAAGTAAATCAAGCAAATAGGTGACTTTTCATTTACTTCTATGGCTACAATCCTATACTGTACTCACTTCTGTGGGAGTAAGCCCCGTTGAACATAATGGGACTTACTTCAGAGTAGACGTGCACAGGATTGTACTGTTAGATTATGTTCTGGCCCTATTTTAGTCTTAGGTTTTATGGCCTTTGCTCTTCCATGTGCAGTTGGGGTACATTCATCCGACTGCTCTAGGAGGCATTAAAAATTGTTCTTGCCCTAAGTACATGGTTGGATTAAGAAATCCGGGAGTGACTGATCCACAATGGTTCACTAGCTATGAACTCCCCATGCAAAAGATGTTTTGAAACATCTTTGTGTTATAAAAACATTGTGAAAAATCAGGTTACTTTAATGGTGCTTCACCATCCCAGCATGTTGAGTCCTTCACATGAACTAGTTCCCATATATGATGGGCAGCCCAATCCTGTCTAGCAGGATGCGGTGGCGTCCCCTTACCCTGAGTAGAGCCCCAGCCGCTCCAATGGGTCTACTCAAATCTGCGGCAGCTATTTTGCTGGCGCACATTCGAGCTAGCCATGTAATGGCGGCCAGGCCCAGGAAGGGGGATAGGATTAGGCAGAGGCCGTTGCTGATCCCTCCCCCCTCCAGGGCCCGGCAGGCCAATCCAGCAACACCCTAGACTGCACACTGTAGACTGGCGGAGCGATTGCTCCGCTGGTCTAAATAGACAGGATTGCGCTGTGAGTTGCAACCATGCTGACAGTTACAATTTCATTTCTCTTTCTTTTTTGGTTTATGGAATGGGGCCAGGTGCAAGAACAAGGGCAGAGCTGTTGGCAAAGGAGTTTCAAGGCTACAGAGCTTTATTGCTCGTGTCCCTTTGGGGATCTCCTGAGTTTCCAAGGCTGCAGAGTGGGGTGGTTTTTAAAAAGCCCCCAAATTCAGCTAGTCAGCTCTTGATATCTTATTGGGAAAACCACTCCACAATATGATGCAAATATGCTGTAATATTCTGTCTTACTGGGCAGTAGTCAAGCATGTCTTCAGTTCAGGGAAGCTATGAATAAGGGACATTCGAATAATATTTGTTAAAAGAAATAGTTCTCCCATTTCCCCCAGAGCTGATAGTAAACACAAGGAATGGCCCACACAGCCTTCAGTACTGCATCGCTTAAGGCGTGAGGGTGCCTTGACATGCTGTTTCCAGTCCCAGCGAATACACATGCTTGTCATCATGGGCAAGAACAGCTTTTACTGACACGGCCAATGTTCTATGTAACTACAGACCCTAGAGGCTAGATCTACCTCATTGTTGGGGAAGGATTGCTCCAAAGCAAAGGAATTTAAATATTTTTCTTTCTATATTTAAAGCTTCAGAGTTCTACATATTTCATTTTATTAAGGATGTTTTGTTTAGCTCAAAATCGGTCCTGGAAGTCTCTGGGTGCAGCAGGGACTGGTACCGGTAACTACTACTGCTGTGAACAGGCCCAGAAAGGTCAGTGACTAGGCAACATGTTCTCTTACAAATTGATGGAGTCACTAGTTGATACAGAGATGTTTAGAGATGAGTCATAGGAAATTGTAGCCTAGCTGCTAGGAATGGGCCTCTCCCATTGCTTCCTATGCTGCTGGGAAAGCAGGTTTGCTCCTGGTGATAGTGGGGAGCACAGCGACACAGTGGGAGACAGCAGGAAGAATCATATCCGCCTCTAATTGGCTGCAGTCATACCTGTCATCCAGGTAGCCAATCAGGGCAGAGAGGGTATGCTTTGGACACAATTGTTGGCCTAACAAAATTCTTTCTGGTTCATTGCTGATGGAGCTGTCACTCCCCAACCCTCCCATGTTTGAACAAGATCTTCACAAGTTTCTGCTTGTTTGGGGCTCAGAATATTTTTGCTTATGGGCTGACTGGCTGTGTGGTATGCTTTTTCTTTCCTCTTGAGTCCATTTTTGCTTTCAGAATTGTTGGCAGACAAAGGGAATTTATGTGGCTGAACGTTGTCTAGCTTTGGTTATTATTTGACATAGCTTTCGGGATTGGTTTGTCTAGGCAGGATCCTTCTAATAGAGGCTTCAGAACAGCAGCCAATTGGCATGATCAAAGAAAGGACGAACCGTGTACTCCCTTGGTCAGGCCTTCAATGGGATCAAAGGGAGGCCAACCTATTATCAGCAGGTGGGTAGGTCTCTGGCTGGGTTTGGACAATTTAGCCTACACCTTTGGCTTATTGATACCATAATTTTAGGAGGACTAAATCAATGCCATTCTAGAAGAGGGATGTTAACCCAAGGTGATAGCTGTCAGGCTTTTTCCTCTGAGGCAGGGGGTCAGCTTGTTTTTCAAAAGTCCATTTGGTGCTCTGTATGAATCCCAGGTTCATTGCCAATCTAAGATGCTTCAGGTGTAGAATAAGGATGAGAGTGTTCCTTCACTTTATCTCCCTACCTGTGCACAAAAGAGTGCTCTACATCAATTTTGAGTACAGAAGGAAATATTCAAGCTGTAGAAGAAAGTTTGAGGAGTTATTCAGAGATCTGGAAATAGCTCTCTGGAATTAGCCCCTGGCAAAGGGGCTATAATTATTCCTGTGCTTCATCAAAGCACATAAGGACATTTTTCAGATGTTTGTATTTTTAATAATCAGACAAAACCACCATTGTTGCCCTTCCTACATTCCTCGCCTATGATGCCCAGGCAATTCAGGGTTCAAGGCAAACAAAGACTGATTTTGTTATAACAACTCGTGTACCAATAGAAATTATTTTAAATATGCCTGGCCAGGATTTTGTAAGGACAGAGTAATAAAATAAAACTTGAACTGGGGCTGCTACAGTTTTTGGTACACTGAAACTCCTGCAATAGGTGGAGTCTGAACTGTTAGAGTTGACTCCTAAAAAGAAAGGTGACAAAGGCAGAAAATATTTTTCTAGTTTGACTCAGTGGCTAGTGAAAATGGTCCTGGGAAACAATATGTGACAGTGCTCAGAGTATTTCTTGGAATAGTTTTAACCTTCAAAGTTCCCCCAGTGATTCAAGGAGAGAGTAATAATGCTGAAACCAAATTCTAATTGTGAAATGATCTGAAAAAAAGAATTGAACAGTGAGTATTTGAAACAATGGATTCCTCTCTCCTGTACCTCTAAGACAGTGTTTCTCAAACTGTGGGTCAGGACCCACTTGGTGGATCGCGAACTGATTTCTGGTGGGTCCCGGATGATGGACAGATCAGAGAAGTAATTGCCACAAGCCCTGAAGCTATTCAAAAATCAGATAGCTACTAATTGCCCTTCAAAGAACTGAGCTCTTGTAGTTTGCAAGATAGCTGCTAATTACCCTGCAAGCAGCTGAGCTCTTTACTTGTAAATAAATAAATACATTTATTTATTTAACATAAGAACATAAGAAGAACCCTGCTGGATCAGGCCAAAGGCCCATCTAGTCCAGCTTCCTGTATCACACAGTAGCCCCACCAGATGCCTCAGGGAGCACACAAGACAACAAGATACCTGTATCCTGCTGCTACTCCCCTGCACCTGGCACAGAGAAAACCTACTTCTAAAACCAGGAGGTTGCTTTCTAGATCACCTTTTTAAAAAAGTTTCATAAAAGCTAGGTGGGTCCCGATAGAGTGTCATTTTAAAAAGTGCTAAAAGGTCCCAGTGCTAAAAAGTTTGAGAACCACTGCTCTAAGACAATTTGTGACAATCCACCCATCTGAGACCACATAATGGTGCAGAAATACTCCCTCTCAAAACATAGGATGCTTTGGAACTTACTCATAGTATTTTTTTTTCAGGAACCCCAGCTTCTTTCAGGAAACCTCCCCTTTCATCGCAGTTTCATCCATCCCCCTTATTGGAACACTGCCATTGTGTTCATTTGGTAATTAATTCCTTTTACAATTTTTTCATGTGTGTCCTATTTCGAAAACTGTGGCCTATTTGTGATTTAATAGCTATCCAAGAGAAAATGCAAAGCAAATAGGACATTAACGATCATGTCATAAGCTAAAGTTGGGGCATTTGAATAGCATCATGACTTTCCAATATCAATTATTATTTCACTGCATTAATAGCTTTTAGCATAATGGTTTTCCCTTTCTTTCTTGGCAAGACTGAATGTATATGAAAGAATCTATGGCAGTCCTCTTCACTAACTATTTTAAGATTGATTAGGATATAGAAATATTGATACTCTGCCTTATCCAAAATAAAGTAATTAAATGAAGCAAAAATAGCATACACTAACATACCTTAGTGAACAGCTACCTAGAACTGACAAAGAAAGTAAAAGCTTTTAGAAAACATTTGTGGATTGGAGCAGAACAAAAGAAGACTATTCACCAAAAGCCAACAATATATGGCAAATGTTTCTCATTTTGTTCTTGACTATTTAGGAAATGTTTTGCTCTCAATTCATATTAATTTAGAGCAATGCTAATACTCTATCACTGAAGCAAGGATCTGTATCCTGAAGAACAAAAGCATATCCTTTCTTCTACCATCAAGTAAGATCCAATGTAGAAACTTTGCTTTAATGTTTTTAAACTCCCTTTTCTATGTGATGTGGTGTTGGGACACCATGTACTAATGGAAAATAGATTGTTGGAAGCAAGAAATATTTCCAAGAATGCCAAAAAAGGGGAGGGGGAGGACTGAATTCCCAAAGCTCGCCCTTAGTCTTTCAAGCTTGACATAGGAAACATTGAAAGCTGCTGGGCAGCCCAATCCTGTGTAATGATACCCGGCTGGCCTAAAGGGCTGGCCACGATTTCCTGTGGCCACCCCAGGCTGCCCCGGGGCAGCCTGGGAGCACTTCAGGCAAAGGGAACACTTGTCCCCTTCCACAAGTGCAAGGCGGCTGAGGCCCTATGGGCCTACTCGAATGTACTCCAGCTCTGAAGCTGACGTAAATTCAAGCCCGGGGTGTAAGGGCGAACCGGGCAGGGAGAGGGCTTGGGATATCGGCGGAGTTCAAGGTAAGATTCAGGTTCAAAAATTTCAGATAGTGTATGGCGAAGAGGGTCCCCTAGAATCTAACCAGTGTCCACTAGGATTTTCAGGAACCTAACCCTAGCGGATAACGAGGACTGTTCATGCTCCTAAACACGTTTAGTGCAATCCTGCGTAACATGAGGGCGGCGGAACGAATGCTCTGCCACCCTAAGCCGTCGTAAAAGTGAAATAAGGCACTTTTTTGCCGACTTGAGAGCAGGGAAGTCCGGCGCAGGGCCGGCCTACCCTGCTCCGCCGCCAGAGATCTCGCCCGCCCGCCGCCAGACCCAGGTAAGGATCCAGCCGACGGGGGACAGTTCTGAGGCAAACGGCAGGGGCTGATAGGCTCAGTTGGCATGGGAGGGGGAAGGGGATGGCCTCGGCTGAATCCTGACCCCGCTGTGCGGCTGGGCCGTTACACGGTCTCCTCCGACTTCAGCCAGCGGTTTCGCGGACGGATCTCCGAGGAGGCCGATCGGTCCCAGTGCCATTTGCACTCGGGGAAAGGAATGAGTGTCCACTTCCCTGAGTAGACTTTCCACCGGACAGGAGGCTGCCCGCGGTGGAGCACGGGATCTGGCAGGCAGCCTGAGCCCCCGGCGGATCCTTACACAGGATTGGGCTGCCTGTTAGAATTAAGCTGCATTAATTTAAAGGGAATTAACTTCCCAATAAATGTGCTTAGGATCATGTTATTAGCTACCTTGACTACAATCTATCAACTCAGTCTAATTCAGCTGATCTTGGACAAGGGAAGACCTGGGGAGAGAATGGTTAAACATGAATCCTGCAGTGCATATGTTGATATTGAAATGGGTCACATCAGTGCAGACTTGCTTCTTGCATTTGCCTCAATTGTTCATGCATCCAGAATACTCTAGATCAGGGGTTCTCAACCTTTGGAGTCCCAGATACCCCCTATCACGGTTCAATTTTCTGAAGTACCCCCTGCTAATTAACTGCTAATTAATTGGATTAATCAATTAATTAATTAGGTAATTAATCGTTAAGTTAAAAAGTACTAACAATTTTAAATGTGAAAAAATGTCTTATTTAACTCTGTGTGTGTGTGTGTGTGTGTGTGTGTGTGTGTGTGTGAGAGAGAGAGAGAGAGAGAGAGAGAGAGAGATGGAAGGATCTCTTTTTTTCTCCCAAGTCACACTTCCCAAAATCAGCTCCTCCCTCCCCCACCCCACCAAAGTACATTTTCCAAAGTACAAAAATGAGCCCCAAACCAAAATCAGAGAGATAGAAGGGCTCCAAAAATAATTACAATTTAAAATCCATGTTAATTAACACTTAATTAGCTGCTGATGGGGCAGATAAGGGGCAGGGCTTGGCGTACCCCCAGCAAGAGGTCCGCGTACCCCTAGGGGTACCTGTACCACAGGTTGAGAACCTCTGCTCTAGATGAACTACAATTTTAAACATAGTAGCTATAATCCTCTCATCACAGGTGCCATTCCATCACAGGTGCCAGAGATGGTGGGTTGCCCATGAATTAAAAAACAAAATAAAAATCCACGTACACACCTATGCATACTACAAAAGCATTTTTCCTGTGAGCGAGAATGGCAGGTGATGGGAGAGTAGAAGAGCTACTGTCATAACAAAAGCAATATGTTATTATTTATTGGACAAACGTAAGTACATGGATTGTGTATTGTGATATTGGGTGACAAATGCTGTGTAAGATTTTGTAAATATTGCAGGAAGATAACATTGAATTTATTCCACAGAAAATAGTGAAAGAGCTCACCTTTGTGAAGGAGAACTGGTAGTTTCTTTCTGAGTGGTATGATGCATTGAATTAGGAACATTTTATCCTTGATGTAGCTCCCACTGATTTTGACGAGATGGTTGTAGAGCAGTCCACTACAGAAGAAAATGAAGGTGATCTCAGATGCTTTGCTGTCTATAGGTGGGAGGAGTTACTGGTCATTGGACGTTATCCTAGTGCATAGAGAAGAAAAAAAGGAAAGGCAGAACCAGTCAATGGAAGAAACTGGACAGCCGTTGACCTCACCATGCGGTAAGAAACAGTTTACTGTAATCACTGCTGAAGCCCAGTATGTCTTGCTAATTGCATAACACAAAGTCAAATGGAAAGTCTCGCCAGAGCTTGTTAGAGATCTGGCCTTATCAGGACTCTTTCCTGAATTCCTGGTCTTGAATTAAACAACAACAACAACAACAACAACAACAACAACAACTCTGTAGCCCATTTACTTATGGTGATAAGAGGAAAAATGGGAAGACAGTATTCTGTCCAATTATTCTGTAAACATGTTCCTGGCTTCCGATGTTTTGGTCAAGGAGTGCAAAAGAACTGGGACGATTAAGGCTGTAATCCTAAACACACTTACCTGGAAGTAAGCTCCACTGAACAAAATTGAACTTACTGCTGAGTAAACATATATAGGATTGTGCCGTAAGGACACTTGATCATCTGACACTTTTAATTTCTTTTAAAATAACATTTAATTTCATTTAAATTTACTCAAACTAAACAGAACTGAGCCAAAACAGAAAATTAAGTTTTGTTTTCATAATTGTCTACAATAACACTGAATAGTGTTGTCATAAAATGTCTATATTTTATTTGCATTTTTTCTATTTCCTTATGTGCTTAAACACAATCTTAAGCTGAAACTCAATAGCCCAGTCTGTGTCCCTCAGAGCTGAGATCCAAATTACAGCAGCAAGCTAGATAGAAGGGGGGGGGGGGATGCAAATTGGATTCAAAGCAGCCGGGACTCCCACACTGGCTGATCAAGTTTCAAGGAGACTGGCTGAGTGACCAGGCAGTTAGCACTCCTCCAATCAAATAGCAGGATATCATTCCAGCAGAATGATAACTCCCAAGCGAACGGAAGTTCTCTCTCTTTCATCCTCCATCCATCTAGGGCAGTGTTTCCCAAACTTTTTTGACCTGCGGCTTCCTTGACCATTGGTGACCATTGGCCGCGTCTCCCCATTACATGATGTTGATGCCTGCCAATTGGCATTGCATTGTATTCCGAGAGGATTCTGTGGCACTCCGTGGCTCCCCTGGCTGGTATCCGCGGCTCCCCTGGGAGCCACGCCTCCCAGTTTGGGAACCACTGATCTAGGGGAGAGAACCCACCAGACTCACTCTGAGAAGTGCAAGGGGAGACTGGTGGTCCCATCAGCCAGGTACGCATAGTTAAGGACTGTGTATGTAATATCGTCAGGTTTTGTTTTATTCTAGAGTTGTCTAAACCCTTCAGCTGCTTTACAGACATCTTTTGTTCCAAGTTCATTCAAAATTCGCGGGCAGCAGCTCTGAGGGAAACAAGGAATGTGTGAGATCCTGCAGCTTCTCAGTGCCATCTGCTGGCCGAGTGTATGATTGCAGGCGGAAAACCTTTTCTAAATGTAAATGCTTTTGTATGTTCTGAGGTTTTCACGGCTGGTACATATCTTTGCATTAATAAAAGGAAGCATTTTCCAGGTTGTTCTGGAAATTTAATTAACAAGAGAACAAGGGGTTGTCCTAACGTTTCGCTCCTAAACCATGAGAAGCATTATCAAAGGTGCAGCAATTTGCTGTCTGCTCTAGTTCTTCTTAGCACAAGTTATTAACAGTTGGAAGATTAACTGCTGCCTTTGCCAGGTTCCTTAAAGTCATACCACCATTTTTATAACAAAGTCCCATAGCTACAAAGATATAAAATGGGGCATCAAAACACAACAGCCCTCTCTCGTGCAGCCGATCGTTGAGAGCTTAAACAGTCATGCACTGTAAAAACTACTTAGGTACCAAGTTATCTGCGACATTAAACCAGTCTTTCTCTCGGTTTCCTGTTCTGTGATCTGTCAAAGTGCGAGACCTTTTGATGACTGGAAGCCAACTATCGCTAATCTCTACAGATTTCCCCTTCCTATTTACTGCAGTTGGATGTTTTATTATTTCGATTGCTTCCCTGTTCAGACAGGAACAATATTGTTTGGTTTTAACTATAACTTGGGTGTGCTCAAAGTTAATCTGGTGTCCAGTTTTTAATGCATGGTCCACAACAGCTGATTTATCAGCTTGTTCCAACCGTAAATATCGCTGGTGTAGGACAACCCCTTGTTCTCTTGTTAACTTAATAAAACGACCAGAACAACCTGGAAAATGCTTCCTTTTATTAATTCAAAGTAAATGCTTTTGTTTCTTGTGCATTTGATTTTGCTACCTCCTTTTTCTTTTATTAGAGTTTTAAAATAATAAATCTTTTACATTACTCTGAGTCTGTCTCTTTTGGGAAATTCAGTGGATTGTCACATCTCTTTGCTCTGCAGCGCTACTGTGAGAGTGATTTTAATAGAAACCCCTGAGGTTCAGTGCTGTTCGAGGAGGGGGGCTCTGCCCAGGGAGCCCCTCTGGCTAGCCTGATCTCCTGGGCTTGTGGTAGCAGATTCAATCTACCAAAGATTTCCCCCGGTAAGCTGCATCTCCAAACAGGGAAGAGAGGGGAATGGAAAGGGAGTGAGCGTGCTAAACACTAGGTGCTACTGCCCTGGATCAGCATGCTGGTTGCCCTCTGGACCCTGACAAGTGTGTTTTCAAAGTCTTTTTTGCCCAAGCCCTGGACACAAGAAGGAAGTGGGTGAAAGCAAGATAATGGAGGATTTGCTGCCCTATCTCCTCCTGGAATTTCAACGGGATACTGATACTGAGCATACTACTGTTTGTAGTACCTCCTCCCAAGAGTGGAAGGCCTTGTGCTGCTAAACATGCCTGTGCCTTCTGATTGGACAGTGGCTCAGACTCATCACCTCTTCTGCTCCTGGGAGTCATGAGGGAGTAGGGCTGGAGTTCAGTGTGTGTGTGACAAGTCAGGATGTGTCAAGTACCCCAACTCTGCAGCCTTCCTGGTGGGAAATCATTCAGGATGGCTTTCTTGGGGTGCTTGTCGGGATAGCTGCTTCTGTTTGGTAAGGGACCACGGTGGGTGTGCTGTGGTTCTGGCCTGGTCCAAACAGAACAGTGGTCGGACACGACAGTGGAAAGACCTCCACTTGTGATCTAGGAGAGTTGCTGCCCATCAGAATAGACAATACAAAGAATTTTTAGATCAGTATCCTGGAGATGCTGAAGTGCTCAAATGATAGCCTGAACACATGGTCAACTTATAGCTCAATCCACATTTACCATGCTAGAAACTTTGAAAGTCAGTTGAGAGACATATACCGTATTGTCCCGAGTATAAAACATACTTTTTTACCCTAATTTAACTTTTTTAACTAGGGGTGCGTCGTATACTTGCACTGTTGCAAAAATAAAAAGACATTGCTGGAAGAAGCGGAGGCTACGAGGAGACGCTCTTCAAAGCAGCTAATTGAAGGGTGATTATCACCCTGCTTTTCAGCTGTTTGCTTGGTTTGCAGCTTCGAGATGCAGCGCCTGCTAAGTTCTGTGTTTGTTTTTAATGTAATTAGGCAGAGATGCAGCGGGTTCCACCCCTCTACCTCTCCCCTGTACAGGCTGTAACCCTTTCCAGTCTGCAATAAATTGTTAATTTTCATTATCTACTCTGCTGGGTTTTGTATCCTCTTGTAAAGCAAGATCACATACACTTTCATTCCCCCTCCCCAGGCAATGAATGGTTTAGACTGCAATCCTGTGCACACTTTCCTGAGAGTAAGCTCCATTGAGAACAGTGGGACTTGCTTCTGAGTAAACATGCACAGGACAGCACTGTTCGTTTAAATCACTGGCATATATTTAATGCCAGTGATTTAATTAAAGTTTTTTAATAGCACCAAACTTTAAGGGTGCGACTTATAATCAGGTGCGTCTTATACTCGGGACAATACGGTAAATCACATAATGAAGGGGAACATAAGAAGAGCCTTGCTGGATCAGGCCAAAGGCCCATCTAATCCAGCTTCCTGTATGTCACAGTGGCCCCACCAGATGCCTCAGGGAGCACACAGCCAACAAGATAACCTGTTTCCTGCTGCCACTCCCCTGCACCTGGCACAGAGAAAACCTACTTCTAAAACCAGGAGGTTGCTTATAGCTTGTAACCTGTGATGGTCTTTTCCTCCATGAACCTATCCAAACCCCTTTTAAAGGCAGGCCCAGCTCACTGCAGAGCACATTTTTTCATGCAGAAGAGCCCAGGTCCAATCCCTGGCATACCAGACTTAAACTATTTGAGGTAGCGAGACTGAGAAAGATCTCTGCAGAAGCTGTGGAAGGGCCATTTCCTGTCTGAGTAGGGAGCACTGGGCTACACAGACCAACTGAGTGATTCAGTGCAGGAGTTTCATATGTTGATATGGAGCTTAGCTGTGAATCATACACCTCTTCAGGTCCAGATGCACACAACTATGATATCAACTGAATCTTCAACAACTCTTGCACCTTTCAGGTTTCTCTGAAGATGGCTCCTTCCAGCAGCACTGTAGAGTTTTGTTTTTTGAAATGCACTTCAGGCAAAAACATTCTGATTTGGCGCAGTTGGTCACATGGCTCTTCCTCCCCCCCCCCCCAATACAGAATCACTGCCAGATGAATTGCAGGAAGGAATCTGTGGACACAACTCTCCTTTGCATCGCTATTTAGTTTTGTCAACTCCTCAAAACTATGACAATCGGACGATTCAAAACAACAACACAACTCACCATTTTAGCAGTAAATTGCAGCTGATTCTGGCAGCAAGTCAAATCTGGCACTACACAGCAGAAGAAAGAGAGTGCTTTGCTCATCTTGGCAGTTTTGTCAGTGTGAGGGAATGCTGGACATCACACAACCTGGGAGTCTGCAGGAAGGACTGAGCACCGGCTCTCAGACCTCATTATCTTCACTTCTTTTGCTTGGAATATACAGGTAAATCCTTTGGCAACCAATGCCTGAGATAACCGAACTCTGAGAGGATGAAAATCCATTAAAAGAGGATTGGACAGCCCACTGTGTGTGTGTGTGTGTGTGTGTGTGTGTGTGTGTGTGTGTGTGTGTTTAACAATCCATGGAGGTAAACTACAACAGGAAATCCAATAGCTAATGTACACATAATACTCCCAGGTACTGTAATTTTGCATGCTTTGGGGGCTAACATTTCTCATTAAGGGAGAGAGATTGCTGAAAGTGGCAGTTAAGAAAATGTTGGTTACACTTTTGCTGAACTTCTCTTTATTGATATTTATTTGTGATCACTTTTAATAGCATGCTTGATTGCCATTTCGAACCACATTATTAACTAGGCATGTGGGCTACATCAGACCCAAGCACAGCATATCTGCGCACTATAATATGCTCAGAAGAATTATTAATACATTTCAACATAAAATTGATAGCAGTGTCCTCGAAGAACACATGTAATATTAATAAAGCACTATGAACAAGGCATACTACAAAAGAGATTTTGTAGCATAGTAAGTAACCTTAAAATTTGTATGGATGCTCATTATTTAATGTGACAGAAACATCCCAGTATATTGATGCAGATAATGGACCCAATCCAGCTAAAGTTAAGCACTTTAAGGCTGCAGTCCTAAGCACAGTTAGTAGGAATGAGGCGGGATTGAACCAAGTGGAAACTTACTTCTGCATAAACACACTTTGGGTTGTACTGGACATCCCATTGACTTTGATGGTATGTGTATACTTCTCCCATTGAAATCAGTGTGGCAGAAAAGTGTGCCTGGATTGTTCCACTCATGTTCAAACTTTGCTCTGAACTTCAACTTTATCGATATCCTCTTACTTCTAATTTGTAGATGTCAGAAGCAGAGACAGAGAAAGTAAAAATTAGAACGACACAGAGCTTGGAAAATGACCAGCAAAATACTTCTGTGGTGTTCAAAGAAGGTGAGTTGCACTGTTTTTGTCATTTACTTCCTCTTCGGGTTGCCTTACAGTAATATGGTCCACTAGTGTTCGTCGAATGCCTTACAGTAATGTGGTCCACTAGTGTTTGTTGAATGCCTTAATGTGGTCCACTAGTGTGAACTTGATAGGGCTGGCAACTGTTTTTTGCTTATTCTGCAGCCTGGCCTAAACTGTTGAGAATCCAGAGGTAATTAAAAATCAGATTGTTCTGTGTGTAATAAAACACAAGAAAAATGTGAGGTGTTCTATAGAAAACGGGCCTCGTTTCTTGCTAGCTGTGAGTATGACCATCTCCAGTGATGGCCTCCAGAGACTGTAGAGAAGTAGTGAATGTGGGCAAGAGCAAAGATCCAAACAAAACAATGCCTCATACTTGATAAAATAAGATAAAAGAGAGGCTATAGTTCTGCTTAAGTGTTGAAAGACAATAGTATGTATGTGATTGCATCATGTGGCTTTCTATCACACATGACGGTTTGAAAATATTGCAAGGCACACAGAATCAGGGAAACTGTGTGCCTTGTAGCATAGTAAGTAACCTTAAGAAAATATGTGATATTCTGACGTAGCCTGCATCTACTGGCGTCGCTGGAGGGGCGGAAAGCTAAGTTCTGCAGCTTTCCGCCCACCGTTACTCTCCGGTATGAGGCGCCCCGCCCCCTCGTCGTAGGAGCCCATCAACAGAGAGAAAGCAACGTGCAAGAGAGTCCCTGCGCGTTGCTTTCTCTCCGCTGACGGGCTCCTACGATGAGGGGGCGGGGCTCCTCATATCGGAGAGTAACGGTGGGGCGGAAAGCTGCAGAACTTAGCTTTCCGCCCCACCTCCAGCGACGCCAGTGCCTGCATCTCACATCATAACTAATGCACTATAATGAAAACAATTAAGGCTGCACTCTTATACACATTTACCTGGGAATAAGTCTCATTGAACAAAATGGGACTTCTGCATAGGATTGTGCTAAAACTGGCACATTAAAGGCTTAACGTTTTTAAGTTCGGCTCAGAGGATGACAGCCTAGTAGTTTTTCCTAGCAATCCGTGGAAGTAGACTGCAACTAGCATAAGCATGCATCATCAGATGCATGGGGTGCATAGAATGATGTAGTAGGCATTTGCCTCTGAAAACATGGACCATAATCATAATTTGGACCACAATCATAATTTTTAAAATACCATAGAACAGGTCTCTGTCGCTTTTGCTACAACAGACTTTATACAGCTGCACTTCCAGAAGATGCATGATAACTTCATTAATGATTTATATATACTGTATGTATGTATGTATGTATGTATGTATGTATGTATGTATGTATGTATGTATGTATGTATATAAGAGAGAGAGAGAGAGAGAGAGAGAGAGAGAGAGAGAGAGTATGCGCACGTGTGCATGCATGTGGGTGTAGAAAATTATTTTGAATAGTTGGTACAATATTCTAGAAATGTCTTTGATCTCTATGAGCTGTGCCCATGAATGTTAAAACTTTTACTTAAATTAAATTACACGCTCATTCAAAATAAGAGGATTTTTATCCTTGGCTGCGCCGCAGCCCGGGAAAAGCAGTGAAAAAGCCCTCTGTAGCTTACCTTACCTTGTCTCCTGGCCGCCTCCATCTTGAATCTTGTGAAAGTCTCGCGAGATTCAAGATGGCGGCGGGCAAATCTTGTAAGCGCATATGAGGCATGAGACTGCCTCATGTGCCCTTATGAGATTTGGCCGCCACCATCTTGAATCTTGCTAGATTTTTGCAAGATTCAAGATGGAGTCAGCTGGGAGACAAGGTAAGAGAAGCTGCCGGGGGGGGGGGAATTTCGCGTTTTCTGCTCCCCCTTATCAGCTGCTGATCGCAGCAGCTGATAATGGGAACCATCTCGTGTACCCCCAACCTGTGGCCCGCATACCCCTGGGGGTACGCGTACCACAGGTTGAGAACCGCTGGCCTAGATCACTGATGCTTATCTTCTAGCACTGCTTATTTTGCAAAATGAAATGTGCCAGCAGCACTTCTGGGTACCGCAATGTCTTACTTAGATATCTAGATGTCTTTCTGAATAATCCTAGTTGAAGACTGACTGTTTGCAGTTTCTTGGGGTAGAAATGCAAATGAAATGTTGCCCTTCATCATGATGTCATTGCAGCACTTACACCTTTGGTTGGTGGTATATTCTCCATATACTGGAGAATATGAGAGAGAAGCCCTTTGAATGATGAATCAGAGAAAATTAGAAAGGGACCTTGCAGGTCATCTAGTCTAGCCAGCTGCTCCGCACAGGCAACTGCTACTACAGCATGCCTGACAGGAGGCCATCTTGGCTGAAACACCAGACACACATGCTAGGTGCTGAGAAGTGTGCGTGTAACTGGCGGAATTTTATTTGTGGTGCAATTAAGGCTGGTGTCAAGGTTTGGCGTAGTTATGCAGCTGCTGAGGGCCTAAGACCCTCAGAAGGACAAACTACTGATTCCTGAGACCATGTCTATGTCTATAGCCTCTGTGTGATGGTGGTGTGGTGGAGGAGTGACTGTCTTAGGCCCACCCAGGTTTGACAGACAGTTTGCCAGGGAATGGGCAAGGGGTTCTTTCCATTCAAAACTAGTGTTCTGCTTTCATTTCTCATTTTCACTGAAAGTAAGCTGTGCGTTATGATGTCATCACATGGTGTGATTCCTCAACCCTGGTTTATCTGGGGCAGTGGCTGCATTAGGAAGTGGCTAAGAGGAAGATGAACAGGATTCCCCACCCCCCTTCATGTTTTATAATCGATTTTTATCATTATTATTTTTTGTTCCACATCACTTAAAAATATTAGTTTTCAGGTCTCTCAGCAAAAGAGTGAGCTCCACAGTAGAACCTGATCCTCCATCCTGAGACAGAAAGCTGTATGCTCTTTTAGCATCCAGTTTTAAAGGAAAGTTATTTTTATTCATGGTTTTGTATTGATTATTTGTGCCTTCTAAAAGAAACCACCAGGAACCACACAGTGGAAGGAATAGGCTGAAGAGATATAGGGCAGGATCTGTCTTTATAAAGTACCTTGCGTACTCAGAGCTTCCAAAACGTTTTGCAAAATAATATGTTATGGACTGCTAGGGCGATCGTTGTGTACTCCTGTAAGAGGCTGTGATTTTCATAATGTAGCCATTAAGTGTTTATGGGCCATAAAGGTCATAACCTACTTAATTTGCAGAGGAAATGCTGATCTGAGCAGTGGGGATATTTATTTGTACTCTTTTTGGAAAAGGTTATTTGACTCCAGTATTGTCAACCCCTGGAAAGAAACCAGGAGAGGAACCAAAGATGTAAGACACAATCCAGCCAAAGAAGTCTCACTGGAAGACAGGGAGCTTCCTTGGGCTGTGTCAAAGCCTGCCCATCTTGCTTAGTATTGTTGACACTGACTCTCAGTACCTCTCCAGGATTTTAGGTAGGGATTTTTTACTGTCCTACCTGGAGTTGGCAAAGATTGGAACTGACACCTTCTGTACACAAAGCATGTGCTCTACCCAGTGTTGGCCGATCCATGCAGTCACCTGATGTGGGTTGCATTGGTGGCAGATTGCGAGGGATCTGAGGGGGGCAGGGGATTGGGGGGTGCCTTTCACCCTATACCATCACCTCCCTCCAACCTGCTGCCAATGCAAGCTGCAATAATAGGCTTCTCGCTCATTCGAGGGAGCAGCAGACCATTCCCCGCCTTATCGTGCTCCTTGCATGCTGCCATGAAACCGGGAAGTGCATGACTTCCGGTTTGATTTACAGGGGCAGCATGCAGACAGCTGTCAATAAACAGGAAGTCCCACACTTCCAGGTTTCACAGCAGCTTGCAAGGTCCATAGTAGGGATGTGCGGGGGGGGGGGGGTTTGTAGTGCAGAGGTGGCGAACCTGAGACAGCATCAGGTGGCATTTGGGTAGGCTTACCATCCATCCCGGAATGCCAGGGACCATCCCCCCCAAAAAATTATTATTGATTGATTAATTAATTAATTAAATGGTTGTTTTTTGGGGGGTCCCGGTTTACAGCCAGGAAAATCTGGTAAGCCTATATTTGGGGTCATACTTACTCAACCACTGAGCTATGACCCTTTCCTGAGAACAAGTGGAGAGAATTTAGCACAATGACTAGTACTGTAAGGGAGGATTGTGGCAGAGAAATTACGGAGATTAAGGGCAAAATCCTGTATAGAGATCCAGCCTGCCAGATCCTATCCCCACTCTGGGAGGCCTGGAGGTGTACTTGGGGAAGGGTGTAAAACGGGGCAGGCCCAATCAGCCTAAATAGCTGGTGGAAGTAGGAGGAGGAGGACGCTATCCCCATCCCCTCCTGGGCCTGCTCAGTTAATGGCCCCCCTCCCTCGCCGCTCGGACTGCCCTTGTGGCAGCTGCCGGAGCCTTACCTTCCTCCGGCGGCCGTATGGACGTCCCGACGACGGAGTGAGGGCGGCCGGCCTTACGTCACGTTTGCGACGGCTTTCAACACTGGAGTGCTCACTCTGGTGCTGGAAACTTAGTCAGGATCCGGCTGTAAAGCTCTCCATTCAATCAGCTACACCTTGGCTCTATCCTGAGATGGGGTTCTGTAAGTTCTGTAAGGTTCATTCCAAGATCACTGCAGACGGAGACAGCAGCTATGAAATTAAAAGACGCTTACTCCTTGGAAGGAAAGCTATGGCAAATTTAGATAGCATAATAAAAAGCAGAGATATCACCATGCCAACAAAGGTTCGTATAGTCAGGGTGCTGGTGTTCCCAGTAGCAATGTATGGTTGCGAGAGTTGGACCATAAGGAAGGCTGAGCGCTGAAGAATAGATGCTTTTGAACTGTGGTGCTGGAGAAGACTCCTGAGAGTCCCTTGGACTGCTAGGAGATCAAATCAGTCAATCCTAAATGAAATCAAGCCTGACTGTTCCCTGGAAGGACAGATACTAAGGCTGAAACTCAAATATTTTGGCCACCTAATGCGAAGAGAGGACTCTCTGGAGAAGACTATGATGCTGGGAAAAATTGAAGGCAAAAGGAGAAGGGGAAGGCCAAGGATGAGATGGTTAGACAGCATCACCGATGCAACGAACATGAAAATGAGCGAACTCAGGAAGATAGTGGAGGACAGGAAGGCCTGGCGGGATATGGTTCATGGGATCACGAAGGGTCGGACACGACTTAACGACTGAACAACAACAAAGGTCAGCAGAAGTTGAGGTAGATTTCTGCCAGTCCCCCCTTCCTCTTGCAGCTCCCCATTCTGCACGCCATCGACTTCCAACCCCCAAGACTCAATTTTCAGGGTGGCACACAGGGCTGCAGAAGGAAGAAGGGGAAAATGGTGCCCCCTCTCTTGGGCAAACAGCAGTTCTTCCATTAGCAGAGAGCTCTCTCAGGATATCTCGGTGAATTGTGGGGGTGGACATGCAGTACAAGGGTTAAAACAACAGGAAGAATGTTCAGCTGGGGCCTCCGAATAACTGTCATTCATGAGGTATTTTTTAGTCTCTGTGTGTGTCTTTTACTTTTCCAACTGTGTGTGGTGAAGAAAGCTGCACTGTTCATTTATTATAACTATTCTTGTTTCTCTCTTTTATGTCTCTCTGTTGTCTTTCTCTCTCTGTGTGTTGTAAAGTGCTGTTATCATGGTTCACAAATTAACCACTTGCGCTCCATAAGAGTGACTAGGAGGCCATGGAACACATTACACATATATAGACCAATATCTTGCTCATTTGGGACCCATTTGACATGAGCCTTCTGTATTGGACCAGTCACAAGGGTGTATTCTCATGTCACCCTATAGGGAGCAGTAAGTCACAAAAAGATTCAGGAAAGGGTGCTTATCCCCTAACCCCATTTGTGAAATGTTACAGGAAAGCATAAAATACGCATTGCATCTTAGCCCCTTTCAGACATTTATATAGGGTAAAATTAACTTGCAGGGGGGGGGCATCACAACAGCTGACTCTGATGTACATGCATTCATTACAATGTCTGTAGAGAGCCTCTGCCCATACAGTGGTACCTGCAGAAGACTCTCTGCTAAATCCAGAACTCTGCAAATGTTTGTATGTGACTCTTGTGACATGTGTTGTCAGGGCCTCTGGGTTCCACCCAACACAAAGGAAAGGTTTATGATCTCTCTAGGTCAAGCCAGTGTAGATCTGGACTGATAGCCATTTGCTACATATTGATATCATATTTGACATCAAAGACTGATGTGACCTCCTGGCTTGACTAGCGTCAGACTGATCTCAACCCAGACGTTCCAAGTTTTGCTTATTTAAAGCATTACAGAATGATGGAAGTTTCTGAGGGATAATTGTCTTACAGCACAATCCTATGCATGTCTACTCAGAAGTCTCATTGTGCCCAATGGGGCTTACTCCCTAGAAAGTGTGCATAGGATTGTAGCCTAATGGTCCAATCCTACTGGGGGCCTGCGCCAGCGGAACACACGTTGCACCAGTAAGTGATGTCGCAAAAGCACTGTAAAGTGCTTTGTGACAACGCAAGACCCAGGCGCGCTGGCAGTTGTAGGGAGGCCTGCCGGACCAGGTAAGTCCAGCATAGGAGCGAGGAGAGGGGTGAACGGGGAGGGGAAGGATGGAATGGGGCAGCAACGGGTCAGGGGGCTGTACTGTATGCACCCCCTCCCTTCCCAGGCCTGATCCTCCTGCATGGATCAACAAAGACTTGCGCCAGTGATATCGCTGGTGCAGTTCCGAGTTGACCCATTGGGGCTGCTCAGACTTACAAATGTCTCCTTACCCTGAGGAGCCAGGAGCCAAAAATTCCCTGTGGGATGCAGCGTAGACTACGCTGGTGCCACTGCATTGCCACGTGGGAATTTCCCACATGACAGGATTGGGCTACCAGGGTATACTGTACATATAAGACTTGAACTACATGGATATTGAACTACATAGGACTTGTATGTGAGTAGACATGCATAGGCTTGCCTTGCTAGGCTGCAACGCTATACATACAAGATTGTGCTGTAAGTCTGCTGCAGCAAAAACAGAATCTGTGACACATTAAAGACTAGCATTTATTGTGGCATACATAAGCTTTCATGGACTTCATGGTCTAGGTCCCACTGTCATAATCAGAGTTTGCTTTACATTGGAGACATACCTTGTTAAAGGATATCTTATGACTTTCTGGGATGCTGTCCTGGCCATAGGTGGTGAATGACTGGTGCAGAACTGAGACATTTCTTGGGAAACCACAGATGTTTGAAGCTGCTACTGATAAGATTAATTAGGACTATAGGAAGGATGCTCATTTTTGCACTGTACGTATTTTAATTTAAAAGTAAATTGGTTAATACGTAAGGGGTATAGTTTTTGCTCAAAGGTATGTTAATCAATCAAGAATATTTGCTAATCATTATTCCCTGAGTTGATCAATTTTCTGCAAGCTCGCATATGACATTTTAGTATGCAATTTCAAATTTGGCTTTTATGGAACATAAACATCTGCAAACAGGGAAATACATGCCTCATTGTCATTATCTCAGATGAAGTCCTCTGGAAAAAAAACCACAACTAACCAAGTTTATCTGTACTCTCTGAAGTCTGCCTATGTGTGCCTTTCATGAGAAGGAAACCCTGTGGCTGTAAGACAGGCAGCCTGAGGCCTGAGGCCATCTGAAGTGCTACCTTTTCAACAGCTGCCTCCACCATTTTAATCCCCAGAGGATGAAGATTTGAATGCTGATAACAGGAGCAGATGGTAGTCTGCAATATATTACTCTAATATAGACAAGCCATTGAACAAAATGTCCTTCAGCACATGAAGTGCTCAGAAACGGAAAATGCTTCCTTTGGGCATAATGCAAGCATTAAACTGGACAGAGCTCTATTGCTAATGTCCATGAAAAGAACAAACACCTATACAAAATAGGTTATTAATGAATCTTTCAAAGTCTGCTCAAAACCTGTGGACAGGTTTCAGGAAAAAAAAAACACATGTGTGGTTCTTTTCAGCTGCAACTCCTGAAACACTATCGGATACCGTGTGGCATGGTTGCCCGTTACACTTGCAATGACGGTCGCGTTGTGCAGCGAGATGCATTGTGTAGCGAAATGGCAAACAGTTGAGAGGTGCCTTACACCCCACCTCTGCCTGCTGTTTCCTTCCAGTCCACAGACAACAGAGTTGCTCCAAGGATTGGAGTGCCATGACCTTTACGTTCCTCTCTTGGCTCTTTAAACAAAACAGGAAGTGCGGAACACACTGGGACCATTCCCAGCATGCTTTTCACTTCCTGGTTTCTTTAAAGGGCCCATGTGGAAGAAGGATTGAAGGTGTGTAGTTACATAAGAACATAAGAAGAGCCCTGCTGGATCAGGCCAAAAGCCCATCTAGTCCAGCTTCCTGTATCACACAGTGGCCCCACCAGATGCCTCAGGGAGCACAAGACAACAAGATAACCTGTTTCCCGTTGACACTCCCTTGCACCTGGCACAGAGAAAACCCACTTCTAAAACCAGGAGGTTGCTTATGGCTTGTAACCTGTGATGGTCTTTTCCTCCATGAATCTGTCCAAGCCCCTTTTAAAGGCATCTAGGCCAGGTGCCATCACCACATCCTGTGGCAAGGAGTTCCACAGATGAATTACACGCTGGGTAAAGAAATATTTTCTTTTGTGTGTTCTAACTCTCCCTCCACTCAATTTTAGTGCATGTCCCCTGGTTCTGGTGTTGTGCGAGAGGGAGAAGAATTTCCCTCTATCCACTCTCTCCATCCCATGCATAATTTTATACGTCTCAATCATGTCCCCCCTCAGGTGCCTTTTTTCTAGGCTGAAAAGCCCCAGACGCTGTAGCCTTTCCTTGTAAGAGAGGTGCTCCAGCCCACGAATCATTCTGGTCGCTCTTTTCTGCACCTTTTCTGCACCTTTTTTTGGGGGGGGGGTGCGACAGTTTTTTTGGGGGGTGCGACAGTGGTTCTGAGGGGGGTCCAATGGTGGGGACTGGGGTGGTGGCATTATTGGGCTGCCTTAGGGAGCCCAATAGTTTCAGCTGGCCCTGCCATGGAGGGTGTTGCCTGGTGTTGGAAGCCTACTAGCTTTAGTCCTGAGAGATGTCAACATCTGTGCCAAGGCTGTCTTTTCTGGTGTTGCTGAGAATTTCATGGCCACCATAATCTGTCCCACTATTTCCTTGGCCAAACATATTCTGTTGGTCACACATTGGATTTGGTGTTTTGTGCTGGATAAGATGAGGGTGGTCTTTGAGAAAGGTGGCTTCTGCCATATTATTTGCTACTTATTTTAAAAGGTTCAAACAGGTATTGTTTGATATCTCTGAATCTTTTGTCAGACTCACTCAGGCTGTATACAGGTAACAGGGCTTTTCCTTTCCAGAGAGTTGAAGGCAATATGATCAAACTATCATTTTCTGTAAGTATACATTGATTTTTATTTCGGGCTCACTATAGTCTCTGGTCAAACAGGTTTTGCAGGATTTTAAATATATAAAACCTTCAGACCTGTTTTGACTCAGTAAGAACCTGCAGGCAGCAATTACAATACCACCTGCAGGATTATCAAATTATCATTGTATATAGTCTTAAGTTTAGTACAGCTTCACATCTAGGTTTTTGTTTTGTAGTTTTTAGTAGATTTTCTCCAACATTTGTATTAGAACATTCTCAATACAATTCATTATTGATTATAAAAAAAAAAAATCCACAAGTTCAGGCACTTTCCTTCTAAAAACAGCTTCTCTCTGAAGCAAGGAAGCAGAATTACAAAATCCATGAAAGATAAATGGTGAATCAAAGAAAGTGAGAGTTGGAATTTGTCTTAGAGATCATCTAGTCCAACCCCCTGCTCACTGTAGACAACCACTACAACATTCCTGCCAGGTTGCCATCCAGCAGCTAGTGAAGTTGACTATACCATGGAGGAAACCAGCTAGAATTGTAGGGTTCTATACAGAACAATATTGTAAAGATCCTTATCGGATCTAGATAAGCCTGCCTATGTAAACCGCCTTGAATACAGCCTACTCTGACATTACAGCCTATGTCAAAGAAAATGAAAGTGAAACTGCAGAGCAGTTTGAATTTAAAAATACTTGGCTCGCCAACACTCAGCTGATCCAGGGAGATAAGGACCAGCCTCTCGCGTACCCCTGCGGGGGAAGAAGAGCAAGCCACCGGCGCCTTCTCCTTGCCTACTTGGGGAGCACACAAAGCAGAAAGCCAGCTTGATTCCACCCTGCCCGGTCCTGCTGCGATCTCCGGCCATGCAGGAGCCACTGGGCAAGCACCGCTCTGCTCCCTTCTGCCTGGCCCATTCATGCTGCGATCTTCAGCCGTGCAGCTCCAGGCACAATTCTCAGGCCGGAGCTGACGTTGGACACTGGAGGGCCAATGGGAGGCTGAGCTGGGAGCTTGGGGGCAGGGCAATTTTTTTTAATTAAAAAAAAAACGTACTGGTCACCGACAATGTGCTGAACTTAGCTGATAAGGGGAAGCCTCTCGCATACCCCCGCCTAATGGTCCATGTACCCCTAGGGGTACGCGTACCACAGGTTGGGAATGCCTGTTCTACAGATTGAGAACAATGCACACCATTGGAGGAGCTTTATATTTGGTGCAAGAGAGTTTTGTTTTTTTTATGTGCCAGGGGTTGGCATAGGTATGCAGCTGTTAAGGGTCCAAGACTCTCAGAAGGGCCCACTGCTGATGTCTGAGAACACCTCTGGGGGCAGAGTCTTTAGGTGGTAGTGGTGGAATGCTTGTCTCACACATGCCAGGGTAGGAAGGGACCCATGGCACACAGTTTGCTTGGGAATGGACAAGCTGTTCTTTCCATTCAAAACCAGCCTGCTTTCACATTTTCACTGAAATTAGGGGTGTGGATAGATTTCAGTGAAATATTATTAGTACATTACTTATTCATTGGGCCATCATATAAAATGTTTAAAATAAAAAATTGTATAACCTTAGGTGACTCTTCTCCATTTTAGAAGAGGAAAAATGTAGCTGAAAACTGATGATGCCAATCCCAGCGGGCTAAAATCCTGGGAAGATGCCTTGTCAGCTTCAGGCCTGTGATCAAGTGAGTTAATCAATGCAACCCTTCCTTTAAGTTGTAAAAGAGCAGATTTAAAGACTCCCTTCCAGTGGGCACAGAGTCTATCAAATGTAGCGTACTCCCTGCTTGCTGCTATTAATTGCAGTTTTATAAGCTGAGTGGCTCTTGAACTCTGCAATGTAATCTCCTGGGAAAGTGAGAGATTTTAAATGCAGTCACAGAGAAACAATGTTACAGGAACCAGAAAGGGTAGCAACTGCTTCTGCATCAGTAGGACACCTGTAATGTCTGCCCTGATAAGGCACCAGGGAAATGACACCGTGGTGGTCGGTGCCTACATTTTAGCTTACAGCCCTGGCTTAACACTCGCTCTGTTTCCTTTGTCCATGGTTTATTTCTGTTCTTCTGAGTGCATTTCCACAATAATCAGCTTGACCACTGAACCCATGTGACCATCTTGCTCTTTTCCATAATAAGCAATGCTGATATTTGACTCGCCTATACAGTACTTGCTTTCTGTTTTTCCTCATGATTTCACTCCTAAAGCTCTATTCTCTCTCCATCCTACTCTTCAAGATCTTTCTCCAAAGATGGTGCAGACAGACTTAGGTATTGCACAGCACCATTCCTTAGTTCTCGTTCTTCTTGTAGCTTCAGTATTTTCTTTCTCCCCCACTTGTCCCTAGTTTTTCTTGCCCTGAGTGGTTCATTTTCCTTCCCATTTCTCAGGCTCAGTCTATACAAAAACCTGCTCATGTGGTCAAAGATGTTGGGCCAGTGCCAAATTATTGATCTCCTTAAGCGATCTTGCTATTTGTAATACTGTAGAGAAACAGAAGAGACCTGAATGTACTGAACGTTGTGGTATTATAGTACTATTTACAATGAACAATTCCATACTATTTCCCTGATAAAGAGCTTGTCAGGACTCTTTACAGTTACACTTGTCCCTGGGTATCTGCCGGGGATTAGTTTGGGACCCCGACCCCAAGACAACAGAGTCTACGTGCAATTGTAGATGCATCAGGCCTCTTCTCACAGTGGGGAACCCGATCAAATCATCACTCCTGATCTATTGTGCAGATATACATATGTTAACTCCAGTGATGTTCCTACACACACACCCCGTGGGGGGCCCCTGCCGATGAGACACTCCCATGTGATGCCACAAGCCCCGCCCCCGATGGGCGTGACATCATTGTTGTGCGCAAACACACACCCCTGGCGCTTTTCGGATCCTTTTTGGAGCCAAATGGCGCCTGGGCAGGCAGGAGGGCCAATCTTGCAGCTAAGGACGGCTGCACGAAGAGGCACAAGCGGCGGAGGGGGCGACGGATCTGGATGCAAGAATACAGCACCCCGTCGCTTGCTGGCCCACTGCTTGGGACCCCCCACCCCTAACGACAGCTCTGGTTAACTCTACTTCTGCATTTGGCTGAAGGTGCAGAGATCAGGACAAGACCAATGAGCACAACCCTCTTGCCTTTACATACATTCTGTCTACACAGGAGGAGGAATAAGGTGAAAATGGGGCTACATCCTTTTTGTGGGACCTTTTGTGGAAACCTCCCCAGCCTGAAATTCCCTTGGTTCTTCCCTTGCCCACCCCGTTGTACCCACCACCTGCCCCGCCCCCAACTCTCTGACACCAGCGGATATAGTCAGCAATGGCACTGATGGCCTCGCAGTGCTCACCAGCGGAAGTGACGTTCTGCCAGCATCCTCCTCCTTCGGCCGACAGAACGCGAGTTCCGCCAGTGGGGCAGCCCAATAGGATTGGGCTGCAAGTGTCCTTCTTCACCCCAGCACAACATCTCTCCGACTCTCAATCTTCTGGCATTTCTTCCGCTTCTTTTTTAGATTGTGAGCGCTTTGGGGGCAAGAAACCATTTATTTATTCATTTAGATTTGTAGAACAATTTTGCAAACTTCTTTGTTGAATAGCAATATGTAAGTATTCTTAATCATCCTCACTCCTAGTTTGTACAATTATTATTATTTTTTAAACCAGAGGGAGCATAAAACTTACTTTCTCTTGTAAGCAGGTGGAACTGGAATGAAAACAAATCCCAAAGTGAGATTGCGTACACATAATCACTGTACAGAGTAATAACCTGCTGGACTGTGACTCAAGATTAGGAAAGTAGCTGGATTTTTCTCTGTTGAGCTTCCCTACCCAAAAGAACTTCTTGCCGACAATGAGTCTTTTGTACTAATTGGGAGGACAAATGAAACTTCTTTCTCCAGCTTTGCTTCCCCATAAGCAATTTGAATGGTGAGGGGAAAAGCTCAGGTGCCAAGCTTCTACGCGATTTCAGAGATGGCTTAGCAGAGGCAGGAACACCAACTTAGTCATATTGCCGCATCTATAATTAAACGGGAAATTTGTTGTCTGGCTTCTGATATTATTTAATCATGGATTACTCCAGAGTATAAATAATAAAGATGATATTAATCTCTTACCATTAAAGCAAACCAATCTGGAACAAAACTCCAGAGGAAAGAGATTCTGCTTCATTTTCTTTCTTTATCATAGTTAGTGAGTAAATTACCTTTGATATATATGACTGGATTTTACATTTTGTTTTATTGGCTGAAGCTCGGGGAAGGCTTTTGCTGTAAAATATGAATACTGTTTCAATAAAAATAAGTACATGACCTGTTCTCCCCCCCCCCCCGCGCTGCCATGTGTATCTTGTAGTGGAACATGTGACAGGAGCTTCAATCTTGTTATTGTGGCATCTTCAGAACCCACTTGAGGTTCATGCTGTTTTCTGTGTAAACATCCCCCACTCTCACTTCACTTTGGCACCTCCTAGACCTGGTTCACACATGCATGTCCATTACTTGGTGCAACGTCACATTATGACTTGAGTGAATGGGCCCTCATGGAGATAGCACCACAGACCAAGCATTCGTACTGCTTTAATCACCGTGCTTTTCCATGGAGTACCTTCATATATTCAGCAAGTGTTGTTCACTCATTTGCCCTCCCGATTTCAAGGAATGCATTGGGGGCAGGGGGCGGAAATGGGACCTTATGTACTCACCATGTTCCCTGACATACATGAGTTGCATGAAGGGGCTGTACATGCATAGAGCTTCTCCACACATTTGAGAAGCGTGGTTCCTATCACGGGTGATCACTGTGCACAGCTCTGTTTTCTCCATTATGCATTCTTAGAAGCTGTGAGGGGAAAACAAGTGAAAAGCCTTCCATTATACTGTAGCAAACTGTATAGCAATCAAATGATATGTATGAATGCATGACCCAGGCCACAGAGTTGAAAGACACCCCAAAGGACAATCTAATTCAACACCATGCTGCTAGGCTAGACCATCTCTCCCCCCCCCTCCCAGCAATCCAAGCCACAGATATATCCAGGGCTTGTACCCTTTCCAGATACAGTCTGTTATAGGTTCCTCTGCTTTTTCTCCTCACACATATGCCCATTATTCTCTACTGATTAGCTTGAATCAAGTTGTTTGCCTTCCGCCTCCCCAATTGTCTCAGTTTCTTTCTCCAAGAAATGAGAATGTTGATCCTAAGCTTTTCTGTGGAGTACTTCATTCCAAGCCTATGCATGCCTACTCAGAAGTCCCATTACAGTTAATGGGACTTACTCCCAGGTAGGTGAGGATAGGATTGTAGCCTTAGATACGCATTTTAGAAGCCCTGTAAAAATAGAGGGATCCTTTGCCTTATGATTCGAAGCACTATGATGCAGCAAATTCTTCCTCTGCCAAAGTCATCATCAGCATGGTCCTGTGTGGGCTAGTGCTGTTAATTGCACCTTTGCACAGGTATTCAAATGTCAGAATCAATGATGCTGACTTGAGTGTATTGACTCGGACTCGAGTCAGACTCAAGTCGCATCAATGACTTGAATTGGACTTGACTCGGCGATTGTAAAAGACTTGAAAGACTCGACTCGAGACTTGGAGCCTTTTACGGCAAGTCAAACTTTATTCAGGCTTAGACCCGTTATCCCCATTATATAGATAGGGACTTGCAACTCGCGACCAAAGACTTGGGACTTGGGGGCAAAGACTTGGGACTTGACTTGAGACTTGGAGTCAGAGACTTGATCCACATCCCTGGTCGGAATACTCAGAAGCGAACAGCAACCACAGAGACCCAACCCCATGCACCACTGCCCTTTTGTGCTCAACCTCTGTGGGCAGCCGCTTTGAGACAATGTAGTCCATGGGTGCGGCAACAGCATTTGCTTATAATTGGGCAGCGGTGGCTGCCCTGGATTGACCAGTTAGGTGCATAGGAAGCTGCCCTATACTGAGTGATCCCATTGGGAAACTAGTTCATAATTATGTACCCTGACTAGCAGCGGCTGCCCATGGTTTCAAGAGGGGTTTTCCCCAGCCTTGGCCCTGGAGGTGCCAAGGAGTGGGATCTGGGACTTCCTGTAGAAAGAGCATGTGCTCTTCCGTTGACAGCCCCACCCCCATATGGTTCTCATATGTTCCATCCTGGGCCTTGTTCTATACCAAGAAGCATTTAATTCACCAAATAGATGTAACAATATATAACCACTAACCAAGAGTGCAACTCTCCACAGACCGCTCCACTCATGCCCCGGAGGGGACCTGTGGTAGCTGTGATGGGCTACTTTGTGATCATCATATCTTAAAATGGGATCTTGTAAAAAAAAGAAAGAAAGAAAGAAACTGAACAACTAAGCAGTGGTTTTTTGGTATGACACAGCAGCATTACTTGCATTAGGCCAATTTACCACTTACGATAGCAATAATGGGACTAAAAGCCAATAAAAGTGGTCTGTTCGTTCAGAGATTGGCTTTTATGGCATATTCTAAATATTATCAAGCGAATCAAAAGCTGTCATTAGAGTGTCTAAAAAGCCTTCATACCTTGTAAGCAAACAGTGTGACTTTGACAAATAATCATTAATATGCCTGCATGAAGCCCAGACTAAGAAATACAAAGAAAAGGGAAAACCTGATATTTCACTTTACATAAGTCATTAAGATAATTTTAACTAGATTTAAAATGAAACAGTTTTATATATAAAATCACTTAATTTGTACCTTCCCGTCCCATTGCATATAATGTTCAGACAACTAAAAAAATGTCTGGATACTGGAGCAATGAGATGTTTAGTTTTATATACTAATAATATCCTCCCTAGTTCTGGAAAAGGGTGCATGCTACATGGTACCGTTAGGGGCTTTTCACAGCCAAAATGAAGCAAAAGCTCTATTAACACAGGGAGGTCTCACCTTACCAATGGTGGCTGCCGCACAGAGTATCACAGGCACACTTTTCACAGTGTTGATACATTGCCCACTATCTTGCTTTAATTGTGCACAACTAATCTTGCCCATCAGCGATTGTTTTGATCCTGGATAAGTACGTACATTCCCATCCCATCTGTATCCAAAGACGCATTCCTTGCTGATTGTGATGATTGTGTTTTCTCAGGTTTCTTTTAAATCATTCTATGGTACATTGGAAAAACAGAAACAGAGAAAAAAGTGGACATTTAGGAGAGGGAAAATAGTATGATCGTATGCTCACTACATGACCAATATTTTAACTACACCCTTTTATGTGTTTATGAGTGTTTTCAAAACCTCTTGGCATTCCCTCACAGCTGAGCTTTACAGCCCAATTCTGCCTATCTGGACGGCGACCCAGGCCGCCCACCGGATCCTATCCCCGTTGTCCTGGGGTCTACTCAGTCACCTTGAGGTAATGGGCCTCCTTGGATTTCCACCAGCTATTTAGCTGGCGTAAGTCCGAGGAGGCCATTTAATGGCAGATCCGGCCCAGGAAGTGGATGGGGATATGGCAGCCGTTCGCCATATCTCGGATCTGTCAAACCCTGAGCTCCCTCGCTGCCCGGATTGCCCCTGCCGGGGGATTGCTTACCTCCTCCGACAGCCGCATGGGCGATCCGGTGGCGGAGTGTGAGCGGCTGGCCTCCGCCGCTGGATTGTTGCGCAGGATTGCACTGCCATTCTAGGAAAAAGGCACGTGATGTTACACCCCAACAATGCTTCCTACCCCCATGTATGCAATGTGTTTGTGGTGCCACCTGTTTCCAAATTCCTCCTAAACTCCCATCTTTTCAGCATGACCTTTGGTTTATTGATCCTGGTTCCAAACTATGAATAGGTTTAAGGTACATGGAATGACGTTTGTCATATTAGTTCTCCTCTCCCACCCTTGTCTGCCTTTTCCTCTGTTGTTTTCCTTCTGTCTGTTTTAGATTGCAAACTCTTTGGGAGCAGGGACCTGTTCAGATTTTCTATGTAATGCTGTAAAGCACTGCGTACACTGATAGCACAGTGTAACGGATGATTATTATTATTACTATTGTTATTATTATCCTGCTTGTCCAAGCTCATGCTCAGTGATGTAGATAGGAAATTATTATCATTCGAAGATGTGGGAACTGAGACTGAAAGGGAACAACTCAAGACCATCTAGTGAATTATAGGAGTAAAACTGTTGCTTTTTTGAACAGTCTGCTTTGGAAATTGACAGTAAATATGGCTACTTCTGTTTCAGTTGTTCTTCTGCACATCACTTTCCACAGGCTTTTCCAGGAGCCCAAGTTTTGACGCTAATATACTACTTGCAAATATTTTCCATTTTTCTATATTGACATTTTTTGCCTCTGCACACTGTTTTGCTAATGGGAAAGTTTTCCAATACACTGTGGTAATAGACTGTGAGATATACACTTGGTATTCTCAAGAGTACTGTCAGCTATTCCATTAACGTGTAGGAAATCTGCAAATAAGGTGTTAGAATTTTGTCAAGAGTACCTTTCCAGGTTTTCTGCTACTCATCAAGTTGGATTGTCTGCCTCCCCTCCCCATTTGCTGGCTTGGATCTGATCTCCTGTCAAAGATTGCTATAGGTAAAGAACAGCGCCATTACCAAACATCATTATGAAAATTCCTTTAAATTCCCCACAACTCAGAATTAATAATGCTCCCTTACTAAAGGAGAACAGGATCATTCTTTGAGGTAGCAAGGATTCTCTGAAGCTTGAAATCCAATAGTATTGTAAACCACTAGCTTAGTATACAAAGGCAAATTTTCTACCAGAAACAGAGCTCTATGAATTATTGTGTGCAATCATTTGAAAAATATCCTCATCCTGTCTCATATAAAGTATATCCTCCACAGGTGACTTCCCACACTGGCAACGCAATCCTACATAAAGATGTGCCGCCCGCAGGATCCTATGCCCTTCTTGGGCTGCTCCGGTGTGATCCAGGGTCTCCTTGGTGGAAGGGGACGTTCGTCCCCTTCCCCCTGTGTAGAGCTGGAAAGCCCAGATGGGCCTCCTTGGATGTCTACCGGCTCTTGAGCCGGTGGAAATCCAAGGCAGCCGTGTAATGGCCCCCCTGACAGGCCAGCTCAGCCAATTACCACCCTCCCTTGCTGCCCGGCCCTCCCTTGCACCCACCGGCAGGAGCCTTATCTTCCTCCGATGGCAGCTGGGTTGGTTCTGCGGCAACCCTGTACACCGGCAACCCTTACTCGCTGGGTGTTGAAAACGCGCCTTACCGCAGCCTGCATAACTCCAGTTTGGCCCTCTTTGTCATCTCCATGAAGTTATTTAGATCGGAGGCAGCGAGATGAGAACCAGCTGTGCCAGATGGCCACAACCTTAAGAACATAAGAAGAGCCTTGCTGGATCAGGCCAAAGGCTCATCTAGTCCAGCTTCCTATATCTCACAGTGGCCCCACCAGATGCCTCCAAGAGCACACAGCCAACAAGATAACCTTATTTGTGATCCTAGAGACATTTTTGTTCAACTACCTGCTTGCCTTTTCACACAACACAATGGGATAAATGGATATTTGTTCAGTCTTCCAAAGTTTCATCCTTCAAATCCATGTTCATTCGTGTAGGAACACGACAGGTTAAATAATCTAGAATAAAAGAGACAGATTAATGTAGCCACAAGCACTGTTTAATTTCTAAAATGAGTGGCTGCAGAGCTTGTGGCTCTCTAGTCTTCTCAGAGGTGAGCTAGATGAAATGGTAACACTAATGATATCTAACAACCGTTAATTGGAGGACAAATAACACACAAATCTATCTCAGCATTTGGGGAGAAAAAACAGATACTCATTTTTAGTGGAAGCGTTTAGTGGATTCCATTTTTAGTGGAATTTTTAGTGGAAGCGTTTTCCTGGCTAAGGCGTTAAGGTAAAGGTAAAGGTGACCCCTGACAATTACATCCAGTCGTGTCCGACTCTAGGGTGTGGTGTTCATCCCCATTTCAAAGCCGAAGAGCCAGCGTTGTCCGAAGACGCCTCCGTGGTCATGTGGCCGGCATGACTCTCCTTGCCGCAGCGCGTAGCATGCAGCTGGAACACGGAGCGCTGTTTACCTTCCCGCAAGTGGTACCTATTTATCTACTCACATTAACATGCTTTGGAACTGCTAGGTTGGCAGGAGCTGGCCAAGCAACAAGCGCTCACCCCGTTGCGGATTCGAACTGCCGACCTTTCGATCGACAGCTCATGGTTCAGCGGTTTAACCCACTGCGCCACCTGCATTACATTACAGTAATTGAGACTCTTGCTCAAACCACCCTAAACTGTGACAAAAAAGTAGAATTGATGGAGAGCCAGATGGAGAGTGTTGGATTTATACTGGGAAGAGCTGGGTTCAGATCTTATCCATACAGCTCAGTGGATTACCTTGGGTCAGTCATACTCAGTCAGCCTAACATGGTCGTTGATGAGAGAACAAAATAAGATCGATCGTTTGTACCTTGCACAACTCCTTGGAACAACAGAGATATCCTGATATGTGAAAATAACCATCCTAAAAACTTTATTTTTTTCTGCATTCGTATGATCCTGTAATAAATCTGTACTTGTGCTATTTCTTTTCTTTGTTGTTGTTGTTCAGTCGTTAAGTCGTGTCCGACCCTTCGTGATCCCATGAACCATATCCCGCCAGGCCTTCCTGTCCTCCACTATCTTCCTGAGTTCGCTCATTTTCATGTTCGTTGCCTCGGTGATGCTGTCTAACCATCTCATCCTTGGCCTTCCCCTTCTCCTTTTGCCTTCAATTTTTCCCAGCATCAGAGTCTTCTCCAGAGAGTCCTCTCTTCGCATTAGGTGGCCAAAATATTTGAGTTTCAGCCTTAGTACCTGTCCTTCCAGGGAACAGTCAGGCTTGATTTCATTTAGAATTGACTGATTTGATCTCCTAGCAGTCCAAGGGACTCTCAGAAGTCTTCTCCAGCACCACAGTTCAAAAGCATCTATTCTTCGGCGCTCAGCCTTCCTTATGGTCCAACTCTCGCAACCATACATTGCTACTGGGAACACCATCGCCCTGACTATACGAACTTTTGTTGGCATGGTGATATCTCTGCTTTTTATTCTGCTGTCTAAGTTTACCATAGCTTTCCTTCCAAGGAGTAAGCGTCTTTTAATTTCATGGCTGCTGTCTCCGTCTGCAGTGATCTTGGAGCCCAGAAAAGTAAAATCTGTTACTGCTTCCATTTCGGCCCCTTCTATTTGCCAGGAATTGATGGGCCCAGATGCCATGATCTTAGTTTTATTAATGTTGAGTTTCAAGCCAACTTTTGCACTCTCCTCTTTCACTCTCATCAAGAGGCTCTTTAGTTCTTCTTCACTTTCTGCCATTAGGGTGGTATCGTCTGCATATCTGAGGTTGTTGATATTTCTCCCGGCAATCTTGATTCCGGCTTGTGATTCATTCAGCCCTGCATTTCTCATAATGTACTCTGCATATAAGTTATATAAGCAGGGTGACAATATACATTGAAATTGTATACATTGAAACAATATACATAGAAAATTTCTTTTCTAGCTGCTTATTAACATTAATTTGGTAGAACATATGAAGCTTTTCAAATAAATAATTGCAGCAAGTGAATAAGGAAGCAATTTGAACTATGTCCTCCCCCCCAATATGCACATATTCTCTGTCCCTCTGCTTCTCCCCCCTCTGTCTTTCTCAAACAAATAGATCTTTTAAGTACTTTTAATAGTATCTCTTTAATATTGCCATCAAAATTCGCCAGAGTTCAAGAGCAGAGCAAATTTACATCTGTTAAAATAATGGAATTGACATTGATATTACATCATAGCTATTTTAAATATAATCATTCTTCATAACACCACCTTCCGTGTCAGGGCTCGCAAAGAAAGGCCTTGATCCTGCTTCCATCAAAGTCAACAGCAAAGCTCCCCCTTTCACATCAGGGAGAAAGGGATGGAGCACTAAATATGGGATGCAAAACTGGTCTGGCATTGACTCTTTGGGCTTGACATTGTTCACTGATGCACTAAGGGATGTTAATTCCCTCTACTTCAAGAATTACTGGATGAATTTCTATACTTTGTATTATTTAGTCATTGAATCAAATGATCGCAGTGATCTCTTTTCTGTCCATAAAAATACATGGAGCCACATATACCGTATTGGTCTGAGTATAAGACTCACTTTTTTCCCCTAATTTAAGTTTTTAAACTAGGGGTGCGTCTTATAATCAGACTGTTGCAATTTAATGCCAGTGATTTAATTATTATTTTTTAATAGCACCAAACTTTAAGGGTGCGTCTTATAATCAGGTGCGTCTTATACTCGGGACAATACGGTATTATGGAGATTCTCCTGGGTGCAAAAGCCTGGTATCTCTGGCTCTTGGGTGGATTGCCTGGGGTCATGCATGTGCCCATCTCCTTGGATTAGCTCTTGCCTGGGGCATGGTGACTTCAGATGGGGGTAGGATGGATCAGTTGCACAAGCAGTGGCAGGATACCAAAGAGGATAGGATAGCAGCAAAGTTGGCAGCAAGTACAGCAGCAGCAGGGCTAGGATGATCCAAAATGCACAGTGCTTCTTCTGCACATTCCTGGTCTATGACTGTTCCACACAATCCAGGCTTGATCATGCAGGAGGCAGAACTCCTTCAGTCAGTGCCACCACCAAGCTGGCGGGGACCCCAAAGTCCTAAACTGGTCCCCCACTGGGCACTCTGATGGGTGTGGGCGCTTGGTCAGTACTTGATCAGGCCAACCACTGATGTGTCACCCCTGTACTGCCATTCTATTTGCAATTCCTAGAGTTACCTCTGGTTTAAGATCTAGCATGGCCTATCCACTTTTGTCGTTCAAATGTCACAGCCCAGAAGCAAGTCCCAATGGGACCTAGTCCCAAGTCAGCACAACGTTCAATGGGACCTAGTCCCAAGTCAGCACAAAGAGGATGGCAGTTTTGCAGCCCAATCCTATCCAGGCCTTCTGCTGTCGGAACTTGCATTCCATCAATGGAAGGCCCAGGAAGCTGGTGCTGCAGCCACAGTGACGTCATGTGGATCAGGACCACCAGCACGAATGGCTGGCAACCATGCGCATGTGCCACCAGTGTCCAGGCACCATGGATGATGGTAAGTTGGCGGCAGGGGTGGGCCATGGGCAGCGAAGGGGAGGACTGGGGCATGTCAGGGGTGGGCAGGGGGCAGATATTGGCGGCGGCAATGCTGATATACACTGCCCCCTTCCAGGCCTTGACACCCCCCCTTGGGCCCACTCGAACTTAAGCCAAAGGGCTGGTGCAGATCAAAGTAGACCCATTGGGCAACATGGTGTGGCAAAGTAGAGAAGTAAAACATTCTTTTACTTATTGGTCATAGCATGGTCTCTTGCCTGCCCATAGTATGCAGCAGAGGTTGCACCGGCTCCACTACACACTATTGGCCAGTAGAGGATAGGATTGGACTGTCCATTATGTAGGGGGAAAAAAGAGAAATGTTAGTTGATTTCACTTTTTTTTTTTTTTTAAGGAATGAAGTTACAAAATAATTTTCAGTATTTCTTCAAACGGATCTCCTGTCTCCAACACTTAGTTCTCTTTAATATGGAAAAAAATGCAGATAGCTGGCGCTGATGAGATTGAGATTACCGATTTCTTGCATTAAGTTTTAAAATTTCTTTCCATTCCTAAAGCAGGAACACCTGCTCCCAGGCTTATTTAGGAAGTTATTTGGCTTGGTTGATGGAAACATGTCAGAAGGGCAAAACTGGAATGGAATTATGATATCTGATTAAGGATGTAAGGCACTCTTATGCGCTATGCACTTGCTTGGTAAATTGGCAGAAAGGTCGGCCTGTTCACGACACAAGTTGAAAACTTTGCATCAGGAGATGAGTAGAGGGAGATACCCCACGGTGGTCCTCCACCTTCACCAGCCTGCTGCCTCTATGGCGTCCAGACCGGCTTGATCCTCTTATTCTGCAGTGGCTTGCAAGAGGAGATTGGGGAGGGCTTGCCTCTCTCCCTCGTCATCCAGCAGTTCCACCTCCTCTAATGGCCAGTAAAGAGACTGCTAGGAGCCCAGGATTCCCTCCATGGCCCTCAGAAGAAGCAGCAGAGGCAGCATCACTGAATACCAAAGGACAGGGGCAAGCTCTCCTCACAAGCAGGCCAGAGGACTCCATTTGTGTGCGCCATGGATGGCATGTGCTTGGCAGGTGTGCGTGCTGAGCGACTGAGTGGCAGAATTGGCAGGGATTCAGGTGGCAGGTTGGCACAGACCACCCTTGGGTGGCAGCATCAGGAGATGGTTCTTGTTAGCTTTATTTGGTACAGTAATCGCGGTGGTGAATCAAATCTCCCGATGACCTTACAACGCCGTAATATTCAAGCCTGCCTCTAGAATGGTCCAGTTCAAGGGCTGCACTAGAAGTCTGCAAATGTTATTCCCACATTCAGGCTGATAATGGGGAAGGGGAATTGGAGCACACTCATGTCATGGCAAATGCAATGTCTCTGTAGTCACCACCCTCACTCTCCCTGCATACAGCTCTTGTCTGCAGAGGCTGGTGCTGCATCCAGGGAGCATTTCTCCCCATGTTCTAGAACGCTTGCCAGCCAACGTAGGGAGACAAGCACTAAGAATAGGAGAGTTTGCGAGTGTGGCTTGCCAGTGCGCCAGTGCACAGGGCAAGGCTAGAAGAGGAGGTTTCAGTGCTGTGCCACGTCAGCTATACTATACCAATAAAACTGACTTGGGGGAAATATACATCTGTACATCAATACGTAAGATGATGTAAATAGCAAAATGAAGACAGTTTAGTCAATGTGGAAATTAAGTTATTGACGGTTGCCACTTTGGATGATCAGTACCTGGTTTTTAGATTGATGGTACCATTTAATTTTAAAGGATAGGTTTTTCTCCTTGTACATGTTGGTGAAACCCAGGAATAAAATATTCAATGGTTAATAGAATCACATGAGTCTAACGTTTCTAGTGGAATGGAAGGCTGAGATGAGGCAGACTTGCCATTGGCATTTCTCTGCCGCCTGCTAATCGGAGCAGGCCCATCCATGAGGCTAACTGAGGTGGTCGTCTCAGGCAAGAGGTTGGCAGGGAAGCATCCACCTCTTGCCTCCACTGCTCCTGCTTCTCTTCCCACTCCCTGTATTAGAAGAGGTAGATGGAACAGAAGGGGAAGTGCAGAAAAGAGAAGAGTGATGGGCTAGACTAGAGCATCTCTTGGAAGACTCTCTAGCCCACTCTCCTCTCCTCCACATTTCCTCTTATGTTGTTCCTCTCTACCTTTTCAAATTTGGGAGGCAGGAAGAGGAAAAGCAATGGAGGTGAAAAAACCCCTTACCTGACTCTGCTGCTCCCTTTTCCTCTGCTCTCTGTATTAAAAAAGGGGGGGAGCAGAGCAAGAGAAAAAGTGAAGAGAGGAGAGTCTCTGCTGCTCTAGCCCACTACTCTCATCTCCACACTCTTCATCTCCAAACCCCCAGTGGCATCCCTAGAGAGGGGGCCGTACTGTAGGTTGTGCACAGGTCTATTCAGTGTTACACAGTGGCCCAGCCCACTTTCCGTCAGCCATTCCGAGCAGCAAAAGCAATGCGCAGGAGACTCCCTGCGCTTTGCCTTCGCTGCTTGGAATGGCTCTGATGGCAAGTGGGTGGGGCCACTGTGTAACGCTGAGTAGACCTGTGCGCAGCTTACAGTACGCCCCCCCCCAGAGACGCCAGTGCACACCCCTCTTCCAGTCCAGGGAGTGAAAGGAGCAGGGGCTGGCACATCACCAGGTAAGGGGGGGTAGCATTTGGCATATCACCTCAGGCCCCAGGAGGTCGTCATCATCATCATCATCATCATCATCATTTATTGATATGGTCAAAGACCAGCAAGAACAAAACACAACCATAATAAAAACAGAAAACAAACATTACATGCATTGCTGGATATAAAAACTAAAAATTAACAAATGAACAAGCCCCAGGAGGTCTTGGAGCACCCTTCTACTAATATCTAACTGTGAAGGGTGGTCATCCTGTGACTTTTATAGGGTACAGCTGCATAGCACATAGCAAGGTTTGGAAATGCAGAATCTCCTGCCATTACAGTATTGAGGCAAGAGAGAATGGAGCAATCTTAAATCTTCCTCTTAAACAACAACAACAACAACAACAACCCTATTTAAGACATAAGAAGATCAGGTCATGGGCCCATCTAGTCCAGTTTCCTGTATCTTACAGTGGCCTCACCAGATGCCTCGAGGACCTCAAGGACCCGTATACTGTTGCCACTCCCTTGCATCTGGCATTCAGAGATAGGCTACCTCTAAAACCCAAAGGTTGCATATAGTCTTCATTGTTTGTAACATATGATGACCTTTTCCTCAATAAATGTGTCCAATCCCCTTTTAAAGACATGTAGGCCAAGTGCCATCACAACATATTGTGGTAAGGAGTTTCACAGATTAATTACATGCTGGGTAAACAAATATTTTCTTTTGTCTGTTCTAACTCTCCCGTCAGTCAGTTTTAGTCAGTGTCCCCTGGTTCTGGTGTGCGAGAGGGAAAAGAACTTCCGTCAATCCATCCCATGCATAATTTTATATGTCTGACAGCCTGATCCCATCCAACTTTCCAGTGCCGATGCAGCCACAATGCAGCCCCGAGATAAGGGAACAAATGTTACCATGAAGAGGCCTCCATGAATGCTCCCCCACTGCAGGATGCAGCACACGCCCCATTGGCACAGCTGCATCAGTGCTGGAAAGTTGGATAGGATTAAGCCCTGAATCATGTCCCCCCTCTGGTGCATTCTTTCTAGATTGAAGAGCTGTAGGCTTTCCTCATAAGGGAGATGCCCCAGCCCACTAATCATTTTGGTTGCTCTCTTTGGCGCCTTTTTCAGTTCCACTATCTCCTTTTTGAGATGTGGCAACCAGAACTGGACCCAGTACTCCAGATGTGGCCTTACCATTGATTTGTACAAAGACATAATAATAATGGCAGTTTTATTCTCAAACCCTTTTTTAATTATCCCGAGAATGGAATTGGCAATGTTGGAATTGGATTTTTTAAATTATTTTTTTATTTTGCACACAATCAAACCGTGCTACTTTCTGCAAACAGCTGTGCAATGCCCTCCCAAAGTCCACAAGGCTCCATTTTACTGCTTTAATGGACAGTTAAAAAAAAAACACAACCCTATCTTTCAATGGGGTTGCTGCGTTTGTCATGTGAATTAACACTGAATACTTTAAGTGCCATTTCCAAAAAATTGCTTTTTGATACATTAGATTGCCCACAAAGGACAACCAGGGATAATCAATGTCTGGCTAGGCTAAAGGCATGAAGAAAAAAAAGATGTCTTTCAAACATGGTGAAATAGCGAGAAGGAGGGGGCCAAAGAAGTCTCCAGGGGCAGGGAATTTTGTAATGGGTATGCTGTAATGGAGAATATATTTTCATGCTTTCCTGTCAGTTGGCCCTTGGATGGAGGTGGGACACATAAAAGGTAATGTGTCCCCAGTTGATTTTAGTGACCAAACAAGGATCATATGAGAAGAGATGGTCCTTTATTAAGGAACCTGATCCCAGACTGTTTAGAGCTTTAGAAGTTGTGACCAAAACAGTTTAGTAACTTTCATAAATATATCACAGAAAACAAAATGGTTTTTATGAAACAAATGGTTAAATACGGAGTTCAAATAACGTAATGATTGAAATACAATGCAATGCTTGGCAAATGAAGTGTTAATCTTTTCCTCCTTAAATGAATCTTTTTAAAAAGCTATTAAACTAAAGAGAATGAGCATAGTTTTCTAGTAATGACTTCTCTTCTTCAAAATGAAATTGGTAAAAATCCCTGATTTCAGATCTATATCCCCAAAGGCCTGGGAGCTTAGGGACTTGCTGGGTGGGGGAGTAGTGATCTTTGCTGTATGACTGATCTCAGCATATTTGTATACTTGATATACATACAGATATGCTTAAATGTGCCTTTTTTGGTCTAGAATTTCATCTGTCTTTTTTACTCTGAGGGTTAAAAACAATGTTCTCCCCTTTTCTTAATACATACCTTGATATATGTGTGTATACATACGCACACACGAGCACACACACACACACATGCTAAATATAAGTACAATTTTATTCATAAGCTCACATAATGATTCAGACTGTGATTGTTAATAAAAATGCATTTCTAACCATCAAATTTGAGTCTATTATTCTAAGTTAATTGCATTTGCCCTAAAGAGACTTGAAACTGGCTGTCAGCCTATTTGTGTCAGTTTCATTTTATTCATCAGTCAATCTTGTCTTTTCTTTTTTTACATCCCATATATTGATCAAATAGATTTGTTAGCATGCCTGTGCAGCTTTGAGGGGGGGGGGGAGTTTATGTTATCCATCAGTTTTATTTGATTACTGTATTAGTTTGCATATTATCTTAATTGATATTTCAGTAGCAAATAAATGCCCTTTTTGATGAACCCATAAGATTCCTATTAAATATAAACCACCTAACCTGTTCCTTGAATGTGGTTGTAGTTGAGGGGAAAAATACATTCACTATATAACATTCAACATGCACTGGGATCTTTTTATTCAGATTAAAGAATAACAAATTTGTGCTCTGATCTATGGAACAAATCTAATTGTTGCTTGTTGGCTGCAGAACTATACATACTTTCTTGGGAGTAAATCCCATTGAACATCATGGGACTTCCTTCTGAGGAAACATATATAAGATTGTGCTTTTAGAAATATTATATGGTTCATGATTACCTTGAATAAAGATCTCAGTATCTCAATCATGCACTTATGGCCAATTAACTTTTTTCAGTTCTTTCCACTGAAGAATTCTTTATATCTTAAAAAGCTTACATGCTAACAGACATGGTTGGTCTAATAAAAGGTATTGCTTCCTTTTGTATTTCCACAATGTGCAGGGGTTCTCAAACTAGAAACTCTGGAGCTTACTACCTGTGCCACCAAGTGCTTTTTCCCTGCTGAGCAAATCGAAAATCCGTGTTCAAGTCACTAATTAATCTTCATTCACAGAAGGAAGCCCACATGATATTCTGCCATGCTGAGTTATAAATGCAGATGGTTTGCCATTTTGGTTCGTCCATATTGGTGCGTGTGAATGTTTGAAAGGCTTCCCAATCTATTGCTAAGCAATCCGCCGCAGAATCTTCCATTTGTTTAGGAGTTGCCATTTTTCTGGCAGCAGCCCCATGTCCAGTGCAATGGGTGGTACTTACATGCTGGTATGTTAAGCCTCAGGATATAACTGAGAAGGGAGGCATCAAATGCTTGACACCAACTCTTCAAAAACCAGAAACTCACAGCGCAATTCTGTCCAAGTACAGGCAGGCGGAGTGATTGCTCCGCGAGTCTAGGGTGTCACAAATGTACTATAAGGCACATTTGCATCACCCAAAGAGTAAGCAGTGCCGACGGAGAAGCTTACGCCGCTCCTCCGGCACAGCAGGATGGATCGCTGCCGTGGTGGACAGGTGAGTCCCCACCAGGCAGCAGAGGGGTGGAGAGAGGGCAGAACTGGGTGTTTTGGGGTGGGGGGTGGGATTGGTCAGCCAGACCTGGGAAGGGGGAGGGATCAGCAGTGGCATCCTCTGTCATATCCTATCCCTCTTCCTGAGACTGGCCACCATTACACGGGACTTTTAAATGTGCACCAGCAAAATAGCTGCCGCACATCCGAGTAGCCCCATTGGGGCGGCTGGCGCATTACTCAAAGTAAAGTGACAAACGTCCCTTTACCCCGAGGAGGCCGCCGGCTGCGCCAGGGCAGGCCCAATCCTGGATAGGATGCAGCGGGCACCTCATGTATGCAGTCACGTCCTGCTAGACAGGATTGGGCCATCCCATTTCGCGTATTTGATATTCATTTGTGGAAATCCAGATTTCGTATCATTTTGGATAAAGCTTCTCATAGTTCAACAAAGGGTTTTGCAGAACTCGCTTTTCTCCAAATAAATTCAGTACTTACATTATTGTTCTTGCTATTCAAGTAGAGATAAGTTATTGTGTGGAGACTCCCTTTTTTGGACCAAGTCGTGTGTATTTTAAACAGAAATAGATGCGAGGGGAAAAAAAATACAGCCCCCAATATTGCATAATGACAAAGGAAAAGGGGGAATGATTGCTACATGAAAGACATTTCAAAGGCCTCCCACAAAAAGATGACATAAAACCCCTAGTAAGGAGGCAAGGCAAGAAAACTGCCACACCCCTTAATCCTCAGAAGACTTTAACAAGATATTCACATGAACCATACCGTCTCTCCCTCTGCAAAAAGACAAAAAGCACACACACAACACACACACAAGCAACCTCAATATAGTCTAACGCAGGATTAGGAGGCATGAGACAGATATAAAGGGCTACTCAATTTTGCAGTCAGAAAACCCCAAGTTTTCAGCACAAAGGACAATGAGAAACATGTTGAAAATTCTTATCACAATTATTCTCCCCTTTTCTCTTCTTTGAGAAACCTGATGCGTTATATTCATGTACATCCCAGGCACTGGTGTCACTACAGGGGGGGAGCGGAGCTCTAAGTTCCTCCGTGATCCGAGCCTCCATAACACGGAGGAACGAAGCGCCCCGCCCCCGCGCCTTCCGAACCAATGAAAGCGGTGAAAACAACGCGCAGGGAGTCTCCTGTGCGTTGTTTTCACTGCTTTGACAGGTTCGGAAGGCGCGGGGGCGGGGCGCTTTGTTCCTCCGTGTTATGGAGGCTCGGATCACGGAGGAACTTAGAGCTCCGCCCCCCCTGTAGTGACGCCAGTGATCCCAGGAGATGCACATTAATGACCATTCAGCTCTATTCTTGTGATTCAAGCAAGTGAACATGAAAGCACATCTGGCAAATGGCAAGTACAGTGTCAGTGCTATCCTATCCTTGACTTACGCTGTATAGACAAATCTAGGATTCCGACTAGGTCCCCTTGTGCTGACTGCACAAAGACTACGTCTACTGTGCTGCTAGCAGACTCAAAAATGCCTGCCCTGGTGCCTACCAGTTGCTAAGTTGTTGCTCACTGTGCCTCAACAGTGTTGTTGTGGCTCTTCCGTTCTGCTTTGCCTCTATGCCAGACATCATGGGGCCACTGACATTACAGGTGGGCCCCCATAACCACTGATTCGCTATCCACGGTTTCAGTTATCCACGGATCGTGGGGACCCCCCCAGGCTTTTACTTTTTTCCCAGTAAGCTTTGTTTCTTACTGCGCCCCTCTGCCCTGGGGCCCACCACCCCATATCAGCTGACGTCTCTGGAAGCAGCCTCTGGCTGCTTATTACAGGCAAGTAGAATGAGACTAATTCCTAGAGACGCTCTGCAAGGTTAACAGAAACCTTGCAGAGTCTCTCTAGGACTTAGTCCCGTTCTACTTGCCTGCAATGGAGGCTGCTTCTCTGTTTGTTTTAAGGAAGAAACAAAGCTTGCTGAAAGAAAAATAAGAGCTGGGGGGGCAAGCATGCCTGCCTGCAGGGGAGGCAGGGTGGGGGGGCCCTCAGGAAACCATGGAGGGGGTGTTCGCTCTTATCCAAGGTTTCACGTATCCACGGAGGGGCCTGGAACATATCCCCAGCGGATATGGGGGCCCACCTGTACTATGCATTGATTTGCTCCTTATGTACATGCGTAATGCAATGGTATCATCATCAGCATGCAACTCTGTGACTGTAATTATTTACCAGGTATAAACTGAGAGTCCACTGGATTAAAGCATAAGTTTAATGTTCATGGTGAGTTAATATATTTTAGAATTTAAATGCTTCTTAAATATTGCAGCTCTCAAACACCTGAAGTGTATCGTATGTGGCTCTTACATTCAGCAAGTTTGGCCACCCCTACTACCTGTATATATGTGATGCTAAAAATGTAATGGTGCTTTCATCTTCCTTTTTTTTAACACCAGCTATGGGAAGGGCATTTCAGATTAAGGCCATGGCATGGGGTACAGGTGGTTTAACCCTTTCCCCCTGTGATGCAGACGCTTTCCCCCTGTGAACACTTTGCAACCCTGGTTTAACCTTTTCCCCTGTGAACCCTTCCCCCCCCCCCAAATACTCCACCTCTTCTCTTTCCTGGGACAAATGTGAGGGTTAGGAAATCTTGTCAGCAGGGCTGCTGTGCAGAGGGAAAGGGTTTTTGCTACACTATTTTATGGGCCACAGTAATGCAGAAGTATTAAGAATTGATACCACTGAGGTGGCATCAACTTTTGGGGGCCCTTGGGCAAAAGCCCTGTGAGGGTCCCCAACATGCTCCCCCAGTTTTGAATACATGTGTTAGCAAGTGCTCCAGGAAACCACCTTTATAACTGACAAAGAACAGGGCAAGAGATGGAAAGTCTTCTTCCTTCCTGTCACTGCTATAACAATGGACAGAGAGAGAGAGAGAAGAGGGTGCTCCACCCCTTGCCTTGGGTGTCCTACCAGATGATGTTGAGGGGGAGAAATTGTAAGTTTGGGTTGCCAATTGACGGTCTACAGCAAGGAGCCAGGGTGGGAACACCCCTAAGGGAAGGAGATGGTTTTGCTTTCTTTAGATGCCCACACTAAGAGGGGTGGACTGTGAGGCAGGACTCACTGTTGATTGCTACTAATCAATAAATGTGGCCCTGTGCTATTCCAAATGGTGTTTAGGGGGTGGGTGGGTAACAAGGGCAATTGTTTTCCTCTCTTTTTGATCTTTACCTTTTTTCCTAGGATTGACCAACCCTGTCTTACAACCTCTGGGAGACTCAAGTAAGTGCAAATTTTAAGGCACACTGTGTCAGGCTATATGTTGATATTTTACTGTATATCATATTATACAGTATGCAAAATGTTAATGGAAATAATGGGATCAGATATTGTTCACTTGCTTCAGATTGAATCTTATCTTGAGAATAGTTATCTATTTAAAATATTTACACTCCACTTTCTAACCATAGTTCTCAAGAAAGCTTTCAATATATTTAAAGTATAACACAGGCCAACACGCATTTTGCGTTCTTAAAAGTGAGACCTATTCTTGGGTATATTTGGGGCGCCGATTCAAAAAAATGGTATCATTTTTGCCCTATTAGCTCTAATTTCAGAAGTAAGCCACCCCCACCCCAAAATCATTGAAAAACTCATGCCCTCCAAACTGACAAAAGTCTCCTTTGAAGGGGGGGGGGGTTCATGTCAGCACTAGTCCCAAACTATTTAGGGCTTTGTAGTTCAAAATGGTAGTCTGAATTGTATCTGAAAACCAACTGGCAATGAAGCCCTTGATATACTAGCAAGATCAGATGCATTCCCTCCTATCTATACCAGTTAATCGCTCTCTAGCACAGAATTGTTACCTGGTTATTGTACGCCAGTCAAAGCTTCCAAATAGTCTTCCTAGCCAGCCCCACATTATAGTGCATTGTAGTAATCAAACATGGATGTTATAAGGGCATGGGTCACTGTGACCACACCATGTTTTTTCCAAGGACCTGGTATGCAGTTGGCATTCCAGGTTCAAGGAGTTGCATGCCCCAACTGATACTTGAGCATCCATCTGCAGGGATTGGTTTAATCGTTTCACCAAGCTGCAGCCCTCATCCCATGAACAAAGGTCACCTTTTCTCATTTGTTTGTTGTAGAAAATGGTCCGTGCATAAGGACACTTCCATTCAGTCATAATAATCAGCGTCTATGAATTGTCTATGAATTGGGTTCATAGCCATTGTTACAGAGTACTTTGCTAGGCAAATGAATGTAAGGAGTTTGATCCTATCTATGTATGTTTGCTTGGAACATAGTGCGCTCTCACTGAGCTGAACGAAACTTGCTCTCAAGGCAATTGTACATAATATTCCAGTCTTAGCCAGAACTTCCAATTCCAATTCCAAAACCTTTATTGGCATCTTTACATGTATACACATACATTAACATAGATATAAACATAAATAAACATATATACATGTCCCTTAAACAATAATCTTGGTCAATATTCTAAATCTTTATACTTTAAAATATTATAACGCCTCATAAATTAATAAAAATCTATACTATAGAAAAACGCTTTTCTCCCCTCTTAAGGTAACTTAAGATAGTGGCACTCAGATAGTAGGCCACCTTTTCTGTTAGCTCCACTTCAGTCCCCCCAAGGATAAACCGAACCTTATCAAGGTCAGCACAACCTGTTTTCTTATTCAAAAAGCCGTCAAGATAAACCCTGTGCAAATCTGAATAGAAGGGGCAGTACAAAATAATGTGCTGCACTGACTCCACCCCCCCCCCCAACAGAGCAGGTACAAGTCCTACTTTCTAGAGGAATACCCCTAAATCTACCAGAAGTCACAGCTGAAGGGAAAACTGGCCAGGGAAAATGCCTTCCCTGGCCAGGGAAAATGCCCTACGCTCACTGGGGCATTTCAGAATTAACAGATATTCTGCCATTTGTCCATAGCTGACGGCAAGATGTAACGAGAGAGGGGAACAGATTTTATCAGCATCACCCCACAACTCTTGCTGATCTATGTCTTGCAGTTTAATTTTTATCTGGTGGAATGCCTGCTCCAAGGTACAGTTTCCCAGGCTTTCCAGATCTAACCCAACACTCTTAATTTTCTTTTCTAAGAGCCAAAGTTCTTTAGATGAAACCGAGTCAGACAAAAGATATGGAAGCATACCCTCAGTGTTGGCCCTATAATAAACAGTAAGCCAATATTTAAAGAATCGCAGCCAAGCCACTAGCTCCAGCCGACACATCCCTGCTTCCAAACAAAGGGCGGCATAAGGGACACATGCAGCTAGGCCAAGGATTTTACATAGGAACATCCCCTGAATCTGTTCCAGGGAATAATCCCATGCCCTCATCCAAATTGGTATTTTGCTTGGAACATAGTGCGCTCTCACTGAGCTGAATGAAACTTGCTCTCAAGGCAATTGTACATAATATTCCAGTCTTAGCCAGAACTTAAGAACCACTGAAATCAATGGAAGTTCCACTGAGGTCTATGGTATGTAATCGTCCCTAAATCTTCCTGGATTGTGCTCAGTACGTTTCTGCTATTTTTATTCTACTGATTTACATCTTTATTTTGGGCTTCCAGTTGTACCATATGTAAGGCAGGTCTGATACAACCCCAATCTCTCCACTGATAAACTACAAAGAAGTAAGACATACTGTACAGTGAAACGGAGGCAACTCAGATGATATTTTTGGAATCTCTCTCTCTCCCCCCGCCTCCAACACACCTCTTTTGTTCTGTCAATCTGAACAGAAGTGCTCATATGATGTAATTTACAACGGAGTTTGCGTTCATTTTTTTTTTTAAGAAAAGCTTTCACTCAGGAAAAGCTTTGGGAGCTCTGGGGGTATAGCTTAGCTCAAAGAAAGAGAAAGAAAGCAAGTTTGCATTGACAGCTTGATCCCAGAGAGAGGTGGCTGGCTGCTTGTCTAACAGGTCCTCTGGGTCTTGATGAGGCAGAGACAGAGGAACGAGTCATATTAAGTGAACGTGCGCTGCCAATGTTAAAGGAACAATTACCATTATTCTGCATAGTTCACTGTTTGCTACTGCTATTTCCTTCAATAAAACCTCTTTTCACTTGCCAATTGGAGCTTGTCATGTAACAATATTTCTCATGCACAATACACATAGGAAAATGCCCTTGTGTTTTTAATACATTTGGAGTCGTGAACAATAGCAGTATACTGACAGCAAAGAGTGCTTGCTTTGAATATAGAACAGATACAAAAAGAGGGAAAGAGCAAGATCTCTCTTCAAGTGGGAATAAAGGTGGAGTTTTGCCTAATTTTGATATAAAAGCAGAGGTACATCTTCTGCATGACTTGTGCGGGATTACAATACTCCGAGGGCCAAGTGCTGAATGTCTTATTTCTACTGATAAGAAGTTGCCTGTCTCTTGCAGAAGTTCTTCAGTAGGATTACTTCTAGTCAATAATACTCACCAGTCCTGCATGCATCCACAAAGCAAGACATGCTCCGGTTTTAATTCCAGAAGTTTAAGCCTTCGGTGAGCAACAAAGTTTCCCATTAGACTCTTCAAGCCAGTTTTGCTCTTCATTGTTGAAAACGCCCCACTTTCTTGGTGTTTGTCAGCACTGTCTGGGTTTGGTTTGTTTCCTTTGAATGAGAGAGCAATGGAGACTTATACAGTTTTGAACCCATTGAATAGAGAATAAATGAACAGAAATGAACCCATTGAACAGAGAATGAGAACAGGGAATAAATGAACCCATTGAACAGAGAATAAATGAAAGCTAACAGTAGGCACGCATACAAGGCAGCAGATCCACTACCTACACATGGACAAACAGATTGCCACTCAAATCAAATGTACTTGGGGCATTTTGAGTGTTCCATTTCCAAAAGAATGTTCAAACACTTGAAAAGCCACTCCCACTCCCTTATAGCGGTGGATCTCATGACCTGGTCCGGCATCACGAAAGCCGCGCCGCTGTCATTCACTTTAGGGTTGCTGCTGCAAACGGTCGGAGCCCCTACACATGCGACAGTGGCTCCTGGATGCCCCACTGGAGCAGGTAAGGAGGTAGTGGGGGCAGTTCAGGGGAGGATCGCGGGCAGAATGGGGCAGGGAGCAGGCTGGGCAAAGGGCAATTTGAGGGCATGTGGGGGTGGATCTCAGCAGCAGTGGCACATCCCCTTTTTCCTGACCCAACACGCGCCCTGAGGCTCTTCAGACTTACACCAGCTAAGTAGCTGGTGTAGGTCCAAGGAGACCCATTGGCAGTCAGGAGGCCTATGTAGATCTAAGAGTAAAGATCTTTACTCACCTCTTCTGGTTACCCTCCCACCAAAGCATGCAGCACATGTCCTGTTGGTAGTGCTGCATTCTATGGACTGGCAGGGGATACGATTGGGCTGTATGTCTCAGAATCCCATGTTGGAAATGCAGTGGTGTAGCTAGCCACTGTGGTACCCAGGGGCGAAATTCAAAATGTCACCCCCAGAAGTGCAGAAGTATTTTTTTAAAAAATGTTTTTTTTAAAAAAGGCTGTTTACATTTTTTTTAAAAAAAACCAAAAACCTGTGGCCCCCCAGCCCAGCCTGTCACCACCAGCCTTTTTGCCACCACCAGTTTCCAGCAAAAAAACCCTGCTATTTTAACAGACTAATCCTATCCCCTGCCACTAGCACTAATGCAACCGCACCATGGAGGTGTGCACTGCATTCTATGGTGGGGGGGGGGGGGTGTTGATCAGGAGGTCTCCTCAGGGTAAGAGAACCATTGTTCCTTTACACCCAGGTAAGACCCCTGATCCCCTATGGGTCTACTCAGACCTGTGACAGCTCTTTCTCTGGTGCAAGTCCAAGTGGACCCAAGGTGGCATGGCAAGTCTAGGCAGGTTGCATAGCATATTGGCTGCACTGTTGCTGCCGATAACCACCCCGTGCTAGCCTGTACCATGCCAGCCCCGCCATGTTCCTCCTGCTCTACGCCTCTTTACTCACTCTCCCACTCCCCCCCCCACCCTCTGAGCTGGCTTACCTGCAATGAAACAGGTCACTGGCTGTGGCGGTGGACTGCCGATACTTTGCATTGGCAGCTCAAAAATGTCTGCCAGGAGTGCGCTCCGTCGTGTGCCATCAGCAGCTGATTTATGACAGCAGGACAGTATCCCGCTGTTGTAAAGCAGGAGATAGGATTGGGCTGTACGTTCAACATTTAACTTCTATCCCTTGCATTTTGATGCCTTGTTTCATTCCTTCTTTAGCGAGTCCTACCAATGAGGAGAAGGCTTGCAACTGAGTGAATTTATATTTCTAGATGACAAAGAGGTGGTGATTTGGTAACCGCAACAGGGAGTGGCCAAATGAAGCAGCCATGAAAATGTGCTTCAGTGAACAAGTTTTTAACAACAACAAAAGAAATCTAAATATGTGGTCAGGGCCAGACTGAGGCTTTTGGTTAGGAGAGTCTGTCTACCACAGAACCCACTGCAACATCACAAACAGGAATAAACCCACAAATGTCACAAATCAGGCTTTGGGCAGGTTGGGCACTGACCAAGGTCCACCCCCTTCATAGGACCCGCTGGACTTAGGCTTACCAGATCTCCAACCGGGACAGAGTGCTAGACCTTTAGGAGAAGGAATGTGGACAGGTGTAGCTTGTTAAACCTCAGAGCACAATCCTAGGCATGTCTACTCAGAAGCAAGCCCCACTGAACACAATGGGGCTTGCTTCTGAGTAATGCCTAGAATTGTGCTTCAAGCTACACCTGCCCACATTCCTTCTCCTAAAGGTCTAGCACTCTGTCCCGGTTGGAGATCTGGTAAGCCTAGCTGGACTGGATCAAATGCGGAATCCTCAAAACCAGACTGAGACAGTGGTAGTGCCCAATGCCGTGTTAGCGGCTCCACTGCAGGATTTCTCTAGAGTCCCAGCCAACTGGCATTGGCCATAGACAATGGGGGGGGGGGCACTTGCAGTTTGTGTGGCAGGTTGGCTACACTGAAAGCAGGAGACGCAGCTTACAGCTTTTGTTATAGTGGTGTCCTTTGAGTTGTGTCCCCCTTGGAGCTGCCTCGTCTATCTGTATGGTATTGTTGATGATATATATGTGCTATTTATCCCAATATATGAAAGCAAAACTTTAGCCCCTTGGGTCAGAAGACTGTCCATCTTTGTACCAGTGCAAGAGAGTTAGTTCCCTTAAAACACACACAAGCATGCACACTGAAGCAAATCCTACTCCTCCCAATTCTAAGCTGCTTTAAAATTCAGATATTTTTCCCTGGCTGATACGCTTTATTTTTTAATAGTTAAAGGTAATTTTAAAGGAAGAAAAAGAATATAAACAATATATAGTGACTCTTGACACTCCACTGCTTTCTTAAACAAGAATAATAAAAATTTGCAAATGAACAAAAGAGTGGGAGGAAGCTATCTGATTTACAATGTTTTTGAGATAAAGAACACTATAAAAAAGATCAGTGTGAATAATAAAGCATTGTTAACTGAGTCATGACATTTCTATTCTCAGAGAAAATCTGAAGAGTAGAACTTTGCAAATGAGCACCTTGTGCCATTCTCAAAGTGGGAGGAAGACATATAATTATAATTTTTGAAGTGATGAGAGTTTTATTTAAATTGCAGGGAAAAATTATTGAAAAAACATATCGACATATCAATATTACACACATTGCTTTAATTTTATTAAACTGGATGTGGGGGAGAGAAAACCCTTTCTCTTAACTTCCCTTTCCTGCCTGCAACTCTCCCACAATTTTTGTTTTGTATGAAGTCGGGCTACAAAATGCTTTCCTTAGGAAGACATTTCTTTATTAAAACGTGGGGGGGGGGGAGGGAAGAGGAGGAAGAGATGAAACAGCTCCGAATGTCAGCACAATCATATATTTATCATATTATTCAGATTCTTCCAATAGGTGCGATCTATTAAAATGCATATATTTTCAAACTACAGCTTTAACCTCTTGTCTCTTGAATGCTGACACTGAATACTTTTTCATGTCTCTTTTTGCTAAGTGCAACAATGGCATATGTTTGCATTAACACAAAAGAAGAGATGACTTCAAAAAATGAAAATCACACACATATCTAATATGCATTCTCAGTGGTTTTGTTAATCCATGAGGCACAAATCAACTCTTGTATTAACAGGCAATTTTTTAAAAAAAAATCATTCATACTTTGGGCATCCTGATTAGCTTTCAAAAATTCCCCTCCAATTTCCTCCCAAAAAACAAATATAAGCAAATCAATTAGCTAATTTTGCCTTACAACATGGACATTGCACAGTATAGGCCAGGGGTTCCCAACCTTTGTGGCCAGGTGTACCCCCTGTCACGGTCCTGCACAGTCCAGGTACCCTCTGCAGTATTTTTTTTAAATTATCTTATTAATCAGATTACTATACTATAGGCATCACTTGTGGCTTGTGCAGGCAAACAGGTAATGCAACATAGCACCAAGTCAGAGCTATTTAGCCCATCTTTTCAAGTGCAGATAGAACTAATTTCATTCGTAATAAAACAACGCACTTTTTTTTTAGCAGCTGATTTCCCAGGCTTTTTGCAATCAATTTTTTAAACTGGAGAACACACACACACACACCTTTTGTCAGGGCTGTCTGTCCTGCCAAAGTTGGAACGTTGGCCCTTTCTGAAAATAAATATATTCAGACCCTCTCAGTATCTTTATTGCTGCCCTTAAATCAGAACCTTATCACACTGCAACTTTAGTATCTCTTAGCCGCCCATACCAATACCTCGCATCATCAGCCTTTTCACAAGCTGCCACAAATCACCCTTAATAAGCGGTTCGTGCACGGTGGCATTCAAAAGGCTGATGTTTGCTTGAATACTCCATGTGTTGGATAGTTCTTTTAGATGTCCTGCATGTTAGAAAACTACAAGCCCCATGAACCTCAGCAGAAAATTATTCCTTGTGTTTTGTTTTCAGCTAAGGAGAGGCCTTGCAGGTCCTTCCGTGTCTGTGGGGAAGTGAACCCTCTGTTACACCCTTTTCCAAGGTCAGGCTTTCATGCAATGGGGATGCAAACTGTATTTTAGACTCAGCTTAAGTCAAGGGATCTAGATACTACTCAGAATAGGATTGCATATGAAGATGCCTTACATATAAGTCCATCTAGGTAAAGGTAAAGGTATCCCTTGACAATTAAGTCCAGTCGTGTTCAACTCTAGGGAGCGGTGCTCATCTCCGTTTCAAAGCCGAAGAGCCAGCGCTGTCCGAAGACGTTTCCATGGTCATGTGGCCGGCATGACTCAACACCGAAGCGCATGGAACGCTGTTACCGTCCCGCTAATGCGGTACCTATTAATCTACTTGCAATTTCTTGCTTTCGAACTGCTAGGTTGGCAGGAGCCGTCGCACGGATTCGAACTGCCGACCTTTCGATCGACAGCTCATGGTTCAGTGGTTTAACCCACTACGCCACCCGCTGGCTCACATAAGTCCATCTAAATCAGTATTAACTATATGGACTGGCAGTGCTCCCCACCCCAGGAGAAGGCAGGGATTGAACCTAGGGTGTCCTACATGTAAAACATGTCCCACCGAGCTACAGGTCCTCCTGTAAGGATTTGAAATGCAGTCTGTCCTGCCCCCCACCTTTGAAGTCTCACATCTTCTCTAATGGTAGCCTTAAGCAAGCCATTCTTGCTCAAACTCTGGTCTACAAGATAGGATAATAAATATTATTGCAATCTGTAAGGGCAGTCAGTATTATAATACTGACTGCCCTTACAGATTGCAATAAGATATGTACATTAAGTGCTATAATATACACATTCTAAGTATTATTTTTAGAAGGTGTTGGGACATGCCTTGTTGACATGTCTCTTCTCCGACCTTTCCTATTCATTTCCATCTGACTTTTCTTTTTTCTTCTGTATTGTCTTTGGCTTCTTCCCCCACCCCCTTTTTTATCCCATCTGTTTCAATGCTGGCCCAGGGGCTGGCTGAGGGGGGCTGGATGCTGACTGAGAGGCTCCAGAGCCCTGGGAGGCGGGGCAGGGTGCTGTCAACTCCCTCCCTGTCTTTGCTCTGAGGCCCAGGGGAGGAAAAGGGAAACAAGTTGGCCCAGGAAGCCCTATATGTTGCTGACTACTGAGCGGCGGGTGGCGCAGTGGGTTAAACGACTGAACCATGAGCTGTCGATCGAAAGGTCGGCAGTTCGAATCCGCAACGGGGTGAGCTCTCGTTGCTTGGCCAGCTCCTGCCAACCTAGCAGTTCCAAAGCATGTTAATGCGAGTAGATAAATAGGTACCGCTTGCGGGAAGGTAAACAGCGTTCCGTGTTCCAGCTGCATGCTACACGCTGCGACAAGGAGAGTCATGCCGGCCACATGACCACGGAGGCGTCTTCGGACAACGCTGGCTCTTCGGCTTTGAAATGGGTATGAGCACCACACCCTAGAGTCGGACACGACTGGACTTAATTGTCAGGGGTCACCTTTACCTTTACCTTACTGAGCCTATACTGGCGAGGACACCCCCTTCCTTATATTCACAGCAACGTTTGCCTATAAAATGGCTGCTAGTCCTAACAAGCACCAGTTGCTTAGCAAGTGAGGAGAGAATTACTTAGGTTATCAGCAGAAGAGAGGAGACACAAAGCGTAGAGATGCTAATGTTCTATGGAGATGAGAATGTTTATCTGGGCGAGCAAAGGCTAAGCATGGAGAAAGCAGGAGCTTGAGCTGAGGCACAGAGACAAGTCTGTGGCTTGGCTCGCAGTCGCAATAACAGCTGGTTCTCAATTCACAGTAGACCATAGACTCTAGGGACAGGAGGGAAGAGCAGCAAATTGCACTGCCAATGGATCATGTGTGGGAAACTGAAAAATAGGAAGAAGGTCTCGGAAAGCCCAGGCCACTTCTCCTAAACCTTTTGAGATTCTTTTCTGATAAACTGGAAAATGATGGTGGAAATGGAAAGAATTTCAAAGCTAAGTGGACTCTTCTCAGGAAACCAAGAGCAGTTGCCAACCGGGAGTCTGTCAGACCAACTGACTGCGCTTGAGAGCGATAAGTTGTGAAGTGACTTATTGGGGAACAAGGGCACCCAGTGTTCAGCAGGAGGAACAGAAATATTTGCTTCAGAAATGGGATGGCTGCACAGCTGGGGGGGGGGAGCTGGCTTCACCTTGGTGGAGACAGAGATCAATGGGAGAAGGAGCAACAGTAAGAGAAGAGTGGAAGGTAGAGCAGTAAGACAAGTGAATAGGTATGACCCTTCCTAGGTGCTTCGGTTGGCACTGAGATTTCTTTGGAGCTGGTGGGGTGGATGCACAGGAATGCAAGTATCTCTCAACGGAGAGTGAGCAAGACTGCACACATGGGGGGCTCCTCTGGTCAGGCCTCCCCCCCCCAGCTGTTTTTAGCTCAAGTGAGAATTGCATTTTGGATAAGAAATTTTAGTCCATTGGCTGTTTCGAGCCAGGGGAGATAACTGAATAGGGTAGGGAAAAGGTGGATGTATTTATGACAGGAATAAAATTAACTCCTGATTAAATATTCCTTTCAGAGATCATACCATTTGCTTTTCCCTGCTACTGCAGGAACAAATCCAGTAAGCCCAAACCACTGTGAATTACTCATCCATCATTGTAAATCAAAAGAGAAGAGGGTTGCATAGTTTAATGTCGTAAGCAGTCCACTGTATATTTATAGCCTCATCTACTATTTTCTGTTTCAATGCTGCTAAAAATAAACATTTTCCAAACCTCCTAACATTCTGATGCCTCTGCCTAGGAAATAAAGAGGTTGCGAGAGTATGAAATCAAATCACAATTTGTTGTGAATGTCAGGTCACAGCCATGGGGTCTCTTTTTTTAGATTTGTGTTGGGTGTGCTGTTTTCATATCTCTGCACCATGCCTGATATGCAAGTTGCAGATCCTCACAGATACTTACAGCGCAATCCGACTTAACTTTTGTGCCGGTGTAACCAGTGGCGCAGTGAGAACGGGAGGCCACAGAATGGAAAAAGGATTCAAATTCCCTTTGAATTCCTCTTTTGGAGGGGATTTGAATCCCTTTTCCATTCTGGGGCCTCCCGTTCTCGCTGCGCCGCTGGTTACACTGGCACAAAAGTTAAGTCAGATTGTGCTGTAAGGCTGCTATCCTATACACACTTACCCAGGAGTAAGTCCCATTGAACTCAGTGGGGCTTACTTCAGCATACACATGCCTAGCATTGTGCTGCAAGACTGGAGTCTGGACCAGAGTGTCATTTTCCCACAACTAGAATTATCCTTTATACCCAAATATTCTGGAAACATGGGGTACAGTGATTTAATAGCTTCCAGTGGACATATGCCACAATCCAGAAAGAGCTCTTTTCTGCACACGGTAGTAGGCTTCCAAAAGTGCAAGTGATACAAATAGAAGTGCCTATGAAAAGCGGGGATGAGGTCAAGGGAAATGTTATTATTATCACAATTAATCAAATCGGGGATGGCCAAGTTCTTAAGCCTAGAGGGCAGAACTCTCCCCCAACCCAAACTGGGGTTGATGACCCAGATCCTTCTTGGCTGTGACATGACTGTCTGCATTCCTTGGCAAGGGAGATTCCAGGTTCCCAAGAGTTGGCAAAAGCACCTCTTTTTGGAAAATGAAAGGCCATTTCAGTGGCCTCTGTGATGAAGCCTGATCTGAAAGGACCGTGCATGTGCCAGGTTGAAAGTTGTGCCTGACTTTTGCGTGATGCAACAGGCAACACAGGCCAAACCCTTTGACCACAGTTATTCAGGCACTGATTTGTCTTGATCAAAAGCAACTTTCCTTTGAGAAATAGAGTAATCAAATCATTAGAAAAGTTCAACAATTTTCATGGCAGGCAACAATGTAAAACATCTTACAGCCTTTGTGGCTCACCTGAAAAGGTCCACGGATTGGCGGATGAAACGTTGTGTTGTCTGTGTTTTAAACTGTTTTTACTTGTTTTAAAAACTCAGTGTTTTAAAACCTGTTTTTACATGTTTTAAACTCATAAACGTTTTACATGGCTTTTAAACCTGGATATCCGATATCGTTTTACAATCAAATTATTGTTCTGAAGCAACAAACACACGAGCGTAATAATATCACATTTCATAGAACAGCCTCCCCGCTTCCCTTGTCGCAAATCGTTAGTTTTGCTCCCCATCATCATCCCCTTTGATATATGATATAGGTTATTAAGGACCACTGAATAATGTTTGTCGATGGTGTCATTGTTTGATTTTCCTCCAAGACAGCTGCACCAGCAACCTTCCTCTACAAGTCCTCCCTATCGTAATTCTGAACACAGCAGATCATCCAGGTAAGATACGACATATTTAAGTAGAGTCGTTTTCTTTCATAATCATAATCACAAATAATGTAGTCTAAACATGTCTGTCCTAAGCTTGCCTCTACCATCCTTCATAGGATATAATTTAGATAGGACATTTGAGTTCAGTGTTTTCATATCTCCTGCTCTTTGAGATGGGAAGGAATTCTTGATTATCTGGATAAAACGTCTGTCTCAGGGGAGTCATGATCTCAGACAGAATTTCTAGTTACCACTGCTAAGTGTGAACTCTCCTCTCTAGTCCTGTTGCCAGTTGATATGGCTCAGTGGAGTTGCCAGCTGGAGACCTCCAAGGAAAATCTGCTCCTGCAAAAGATGCTTAGTGCTCTCCAACTCTGACTGTCCTCCAAAATACATAAGAACATAAGAAGAGCCCTGCTGGATCAGGCCAAAAAGCCCAACTAGTCCAGCTTCCTGTATCACACAGTGGCCCCACCAGATGCCTCAGGGAGCACACAGCCAACAAGATAACCTGTTTCCCGTTGTCACTCCCTTGCACCTGGCAATCAGTGTCAGGGAAAGACCATTCAGCCATTCTGCTCAATCCAGGCTGGAAATCTGTGAACCCAAGGATATTCTAGAAAAAGATTTCCTGGTTGAATCAGGAACCATGACCACAGACTTGATAAGATGCACATCAAGATGCAACATTTTTGATGCTGTCCTGCTCATGCTAGGGAAACTACAGGCCGGTCAGCCTAACATCTGTTCCAGGGAAGATGGTGGAAAGTCTCATTAAGGATAAAATCTTAAAATACATAGAAGAACAAGCTCTGCTGAGGGAGAGTCAGCATGGCTTCTGCAAGGGGAAGTCTTGCCTCACAAACCTGTTAGAATTTTTTGAAAAGGTCAACAAGCATGTGGATGCGAGTGAACCCGTGGATATTATATATCTGGATTTTCAGAAGGCGTTTGACACGGTCCCTCATGAAAGGCTCCTGAGAAAACTCCACAGTCAGGGAATAAGAGGGCATGTCCTCTTGTGGATTAGGAACTGGTTGAAGACCAGGAAACAGCGAGTGGGAGTTAATGGGCAATTTTCACAATGGCGAGAGGTGAAAAGCGGTGTGCCCCAAGGATCGGTCTTGGTACCGGTGCTTTTCAACTTATTGATAAATGACCTGGAGTTGGGGATAGGCAGTGAGGTGGCCAAGTTTGCAGATGACACTAAACTTTTCCGGGTGGTGAAGACCAGTAGGGAGAGAGATCTTGGGGTGCTGGTGGACAGGTCGATGAAAGTGCCGACCCAGTGTGCGGCGGCTGTGAAGAAGGCCAATTCCATGCTCGGGATCATTAAAAAAGGGATTGAGAATAAAACGGCCAATCTCATTATGCCCTTGTACAAATCAATGGTAAGTCCACATCTGGAGTATTGTGTCCAGTTCTGGTCACCACACCTCAAAAAGGATAAAGTTGAATTGGAAAAGGTGCAGAAAAGAGCGACCAGAATGATTTGTGGGCTGGAGCACCTCCCTTATGAGGAAAGGCTACAGCATCTGGGGCTTTTCAGCCTAGAAAAAAGGTGCCTGAGGGGGGACATGATTGAGACGTATAAAATTATGCATGGGATGGAGAGAGTGGATAGAGGGAAATTCTTCTCCCTCTCGCACAACACCAGAACCAGGGGACATGCACTAAAATTGAGTGGAGGGAGAATTAGAACAGACAAAAGAAAATATTTCTTTACCCAGCGTGTAATTCATCTGTGGAACTCCTTGCCACAGGATGTGGTGATGGCACCTGGCCTAGATGCCTTTAAAAGGGGTTTGGACAGATTCATGGAGGAAAAGACCATCACAGGTTACAAGCCATAAGCAACCTCCTGGTTTTAGAAGTGGGTTTTCTCTGTGCCAAGTGCAAGGGAGTGTCAACGGGAAACAGGTTATCTTGTTGTCTTGTGCTCTCTGAGGCATCTGGTGGGGCCACTGTGTGATACAGGAAGCTGGACTAGATGGGCTTTTGGCCTGATCCAGCAGGGCTCTTCTTATGTTCTTATGCTGCATGGTGTGGACAGAGCTGTACATTTCCATTCACGTTGCAGTACAGATAGAAATGCCCACCCCACCCTCTTCCCATAATTGCCAGCCAGCCCAATCCTGAGAGCACTACATGCTGGAACTAGCATTCATAGATCGTGGCATAGAACGTGGCAGGGAGAAGGGCGGATGGAGGCCGGGAAGGAGGCGGTATCAGTGGAAGTGGTGGCGCCGATATCCTATCCTCCTTCCTGGCCTCAATCTGCCTTCCCAGGTCCACTTGGACTTGCGTCAGCTAAATCGCTGGTGCAGGTCTGAGTAGTCCCATACAGACGGAGACTTACCCCCAGGAAAGGGAACAAATGTTGTTGTTCATTCTTGAACAAACAAAAGAGTCCTTGAATGACAAATGTTCCATTACCTGGAGGAGACCTCAGGGGCTGCCACTCCCTGCAAGATGCAGCACACTACTCCGGTGGTGTGGCTGCATCGGCGGGGATTATTTGGTAGTGTGAGGAATAATTATAAAGTATAATTATTAAATGTTGGTTTTGTAGAGTTAATAATTGTAGTAATGTTTGATGCTCAGAAGCTAACAGGAGAGCTGAGACCCAAGGTCAAGAGTGCATAAGTTAAAAAGCTGAGACACAGGTTTTCTGATATTGGAGAAGAGGATGTGGTAGAGGGGCCCTTGAAGGAGCCAGACAGCAGGGACCAGAATAGTTGGGACAGACAGATGAACACGTGTAAAGAGGAAGTACCTACCAACGGTAGCCAGCTCTCTGAATAGACACAGACGGTTGGGGGTTCGGAAAAGGACTAGAAACTAGCAAACCAGAAAGAACCAGATGAGAAAACTGGTAGTCAGCAGAGGTCAGAAAAGGGCCACCCCAAGTCAAGGAAGAAGCCCAAATATGGATAATGAGTGAGGGGAGATATGTAATGAGTGAGGGGAGAAACAGGGCGGAGATAAAGGACCACGTGAAATATACAAGATGTTTGATAGGTTTTGGGAACCTAGCCAATCAAAGGTTTAGAGGAGGAGCAACGGAAATAGGGGAGGAGAACCATTTCCAAACAAGGGGAATAAAAACTGGATACTTTTTGTTTTATCGTTGCTCTGATCTTTTGATCAGATGCCCATTTCTGCAGAAATGTACAATAAAACTATTCTGCTTCACTTCTGGAGTCTGAACTTCATCTTTGGGTAAGCATATGTGATTAAGATGTATTTCTCACAGTAGGATTGGGCTGTGTGACTATCTTGACTTAGGCTAGTGCTTAGAGATATAGGCATTCCTGATGCATGAGCATATAATAATAATAATAATAATAATAATAATAATAATAATAATAATAATAATAATAATAATAATAATAATAGCAGCAGCATTTTTATAGTTTTCTGGGTGTATAAAGCACTGTACAGGTATTATCTTGATGTAATCTTGACAACAGCCCTGTAAGGTAAGTTTGTATTATTATTGCGGATAGAGAAGACTGTGGCTGAGAGGGAGAGGTTTGCCTGAGGCCTAGTGAGGTCATGGCAAAAATTTGAATCAGGACATTTCTGATTCGCAGCTCAGTTGCTAAGTTAACCACTAAGCTACACCAGCTATCGGAGTGGTCTGAAACACAGTGGGGGAATTGCCCCCATGCCCTACTTAAAGGGCTCTTTGGAAAGCTTTTGTCCTGGATCCATGTTTGCAAAATTGCCGGCTTGGCAACTTGCTTTAGTGATTTTCACACCTTACTGCGAAACATGGAGAATCTGAAGAATCTGAAGAGGTACCACTTTAATTTTTTTTAAAGCACTACCTTATAGTCTGTTGTCTGATGTCATAGACGTTGAATGCAAATTGGTTGACTGCTGGGCTCAGAGACCTTCATTGTTCTCTATTTGTTAAAAGCCAGGCTGTGTGCTCTGTGTGCTGTGTGCTCTGATATTTAGAAACTGGCATTTGGGGGTTGACATCCCTGCCCATGCTTAATTGTAATTTAATTTGTGTTGCACTCACATTTAAACTGATCATAAATAATACCAATTGTGCATTATATATTTTAGATGTCTATTTGTCTTCATTTATTTCCTCCTCCCCCACCCCAAGCTCTGCAGCGATTATATCCCTCGAATGTTAAACTCTAAAGGAAACGGCTAACCACATGATTTCATGCTGGCCTGCATAAACTTGATTTCTGTAGACACTTTCTGCAAGCATTAAATTGATAAAAGACATAATGTAGATGGGCCCATGGCTGAGCTGAGGGTAATTGCATAAAAATGAAATGGAGACCTATAATTGTGCAGCGCTTTCTTCTCCACTACAATGTTTTCTGGAACGTGGATCCTGCTTGTCATAGCAAGTTGCTTGTTATGGTGATTGTACCAGGACTTGATCTTGCTCTAACAAGGCACGTATAACATTACTTAGTGGAAGCTTTTCAGAATAAGAGCCTGACAGTAAAATGCACTCTATTTTCATTCTTGAACAAACAAAAGAGTCCTTGAATGACAGCTTTTTTACCCTTTTCTTCGAGGGTGTTGTAATGGGGAATTCAGGTTAAATCTTTGCCTTTTATACTTCTAGTTTTGATTTCCTCTCCAACAGCACTTGAAGGATAAAGCTCGGCTTGACACATACAGCAGCCTGTGGATATAGCAAATGCTAATCTAGCATTTACTGATGATTTCCCTCAGCTTTCTCAGTCTAGTACAGTTGAATGCATAGGTACTTTTTGTGGGTCGTTGTGGGAATGTGGCAAATTGGTCAAAGTTGGAGGCTGTTTCTATTCCGTGTTAAAATGCTAGTTCGGCAACTTTTCAAATCAACAAATTGGTTATGTCTTCAACCATGCATGACTGAAATCATCAACGTGAACCTCTAACCAAAAAAGGTCTTTGGGACTAGGCCGCAGGACCAGTGTTTCATCTACAGATGAAAATATAGGGCCCTGGCCTGGGCTCACAATGTAGACGTGGATAGGATTATGTTTATGTTGTCACTGGGCCTTTCAGGACAGCAGAACACTCGTTCCGCTATCCTTAGGCTTACCAGATCTCCAACTGGGACAGAGCGCTAGACCTTTAGGAGAACGAATGTGGTCAGGTGTAGCTTGTTAAAGAGCACAATCCTAGGCATGTCTACTCAGAAGCAAGCCCCATTGTGTTCAGTGGGGCTTGCTTCTGAGTAGACATGGCTAGGATTGTGCTCTAAGGTTTAACAAGCTACACCTGTCCACATTTCTTCTCCTAAAGGTCTAGCACTCTGTCCCGGGTGGAGATCTGGTAAGCCTAACTATCCTAAAAGACCCATAGGATTGGACTATCAGTGTGTTAATTCAGAAACATTGTGCCTGAAATGATATGAAAGTTATGTTTGAATGGGTTATGAGTGAGTGATGGCTCATTCACCACCTAATGTTGTTCCCACTGCGCAGAAGTCATGCATGTCTGAATTCTTGCATACTTTACCAGAGTTCTACATGGTGCAAATATGTGAAACAATTGTCCTTGCCACTTGGCAGGACATATCAAATTAATCAGCTTGCCAAGTAGTTGCACACAAGCTTTGTTAAGTTACCACTTGGAAAATGGCCGTTTGCCATTATGCTGTGTTACAGGTGCCCATAGATCTTTTTTCTACCAGAAGCGTCGTCGGGGTTGGGGTGGGGGGGCCGTGGGCCCCAGGGCGGGGGCCGGACGTGGCAGCGAAGGGGCATGCCTCCGGGATGCGTCTCCTCTGCCTCGCTTGTCTTGGTGTTGGGCCCTCCTGCCCGCCCTGGAGCTCGTACTGCTCCAAAATAGTAAGTAAAATGGCGGGGGCGTAATTGGAGCCGCACCGGGTGCGCTCGTGAAGCTGACATCATGTCTGGGTCACATGGGGGTGTGGCGTCGGCAGCCCCCCCCAGAATTGCCACTGTTTTCTACTTCATCAGAACTAAAGGCAGCCCAGTTTCTCTAAGTTACTCAATGCCATTCATAGAATGTCTGCATCATTCAGCTATTTGTAAAGACTGAATCTCTGAATATAGCTACAAGAAAGATTTACAGTGAATTAAAAATATATCTCTCTGCTAAATGCGTGAAATCAGTGGTAATCAGCTTGGAGACTGCTGCAATTGTATTATTCCATTAGCAGTGATACTGATTATCTGCCATGTTGTCTGGCCTTCAGAGCACTTCAGGGAACAAACAGAATGAAGCTCATGTTTTTAGTTATCTGAGCAAATTACTCCTGCTTTAAAATGGACTTCTTTGCTTCACCCTTCCTAGTGAAGACTTGAATTCTCACTAGCATTACTACACATGTTTTCTGGTTGTAAACACGGCTTGTTAGTTAAACCTTTTGTTTCAGTCATGTCAGTCGCGTCGCTACGACGCGCGACACCCCAGAGCGGGGGCGCGCGTCGGCCTTAAGGGGGAGGCTCCGCCCCCGCGCGTGACATCACGCGCAGGAGCAGAGCGCCCTCCCCGCTCCGTTTTCGGCTCATTTTGGAGCCAAACGGACACAAGGGAGGGAGGGCGGGCCCACCTCCAACTAAAAACTGTAAGTGGGGGGATCGCGCGTCACCCCTATACGCGCGATGCCCCCCGGCGGCCCGCCCCCCCCGCTTCCCCCTGTCGACGCCAGTGAGTCATGTCTGCTTTTAGTAACTGGAGGGAGTAGTCACAAAGCAACCCCCTGGACAATCTCTTCATTCTGTTTGTGTAGTAAAGGCACACAGTTTTCTATTATTGTCCTATCATAGAAATGTCATTGCAGCAGCCTGTCCCCTGCAGAGGCGTTGCTACGGTGGGGGCGGTACTGTACGTTTTGCGCCGTCCTAGTCCCTGTGTAGTCCCTGGTACGAGGTGGCCCCGCCCCCTCACCATCAGAGTCTTTCAGTGCGGCGAACGCAACGGACAGGGAGTCTCCTGCCCGTTGCCTTTGCCGCACTCAGTGGTTCCAACGGCGAGGGGGCGGGGCCCCTTAGTACCGGGGAGTACACGGGACTAGGACGGTGCAAAACTTACAGTACCGCCCCCACCGTAGCGACGCCTCTGCTCCACTGGCCTGCAGAGCATTGCTGCCAGAGCAAGGCCTGGAAGCAAGGCATGTGGCAGGCAGTGCCCTGCAGACCAGCTACTACTGCAGTTTGCTGCAGGTGGGGGCGGATCAGGGTGGGGCTTAGGCTAGGGGCAGATCTCGACGGCACTGGCAGCCACAAAATCCTATAACCCCATCCTGGGTCTGACACACCCCCTTCCATGTAACAGGTCTACGCCAGCAAAACAGCTGGTGTAGGTCTGAGTAGGCCCATAGGAGACCAGGCAGTAGCCAGGGAAGTAATTCTTTTCATTACTTACCTCTCCTGGCCTCCCTGGTCCCCTGCTGGTGCGCAGTATACAGTTGCTGCTGCACCAGCAGCCCTGCATCCTATGTGCCAGTGGGGGATAGGATTGGGCTGTCAGAGTCACTCTGGAGCTCCCTATGCAACTTCCCTCAACAATGAAATAACATTTATTTTGGGTGGACTCAGTGTAGTCCTGAAATAAGGAACTGAAGAACATTCACTCCCTGGATGGATGCAAGTCAAGTGCTGTTGTCGCAGAAGCCAGCTCTTCATAGGAAAAAGAAAAATATTAATTGCATTGAATGGAAGAAATCCTTTTTGGCTCTGATCCCAATAGTCGAGACCAGCACTCATGTCAAGTGGTATCAATTATAAAGAGACCAACCACATTCACTTACGGCGCGATCCTGTCTAACTATCGGGTGGCAGAGCAAGCGCTCCGCTGCCCGAAGCCGTTGCAAACGTGCTGTAAAGCACATTTGTTATTACTTTATTAACATTGATTATTAATGGTATTTATATACTGCTTTTCAACAAAAAGTTCACAAAGTGGTTTACAGCCAAAAGGTAAAGGTAAAGGTGACCCCTGACAATTAAGTCCAGTCATGTCAGACTCTAGGGTGTGGTGCTCATCTCCATTTCAAAGCCGAAGAGCCAGTGTTGTCCGAAGACGCCTCCGTGGTCATATGGCCGGCATGACTCTCCTTGCCGCAGCGCGTAGCATGCAGCTGGAACACGGGGCGCAAACAAAATCAGACAAAATCAAATAATTAAATGGCTCCCTGTCCCAAAGGGGCTCACAATCTAAAAAAGATGCAGAGGTTAATCTGCTTTACTTTAGAGTAAGAGCAGCCGGCACGGAGGCCGGCTGCCCTCACTCCGCCGCCGGATCGTCCCTGTGGCCGCCGGAGAATGTAAGTGCAGCTCTGGCAGGGGAGGTCTGGGTGGCGAGGGAGGCTGGGGGTTGGCGGATTCAACCCAGGGGGGGTATCCATATCCCCGTCCCTTTCCTGGGCTGGATCCACCATTACACGGCCTCCTCGGACTTGCGCCAGCTAAATTACTGCCGAGGGGAGGGTTATGGTAGACCTCGGGGAGTGGGGACAGGATTTGGCGGGCGGCCAGGGCCACCCACCGGATAGTTAGGCAGGATTGGGCTGTTAAGATGCCAGTGTCTGTATTGGTGTAGAAAAAGGCCGCTTTAGCTCTGGCTTGAAAATTAAAGCAATTAAAATAATTGTCACAAGTGGAATGTTTCACAACCCATTAAGTTGCTTTAAAATCTCTTTTCCTTGACATCATCTTGTTTGTACAGTCTCGTTTTTAAGCAAATAGTTTTCCCAGCAACCTGGCACTGGCACTGGGTCCAACAATAAACCTTTTAGCCACATGTTTTATATCTATATCTTTTAGGATTCATTTCACAATTCTAAAGTAGTCCTTGTAGTAACAACTAAGTGAACGTCAGCCATGTCATTTTCTGTTGATGTTGAGGCCTCACCTACAGTAAGTTTTTGGGATATGTGAAAGCACACTCGAAACATCTGATCTTGATAAATTAATCTCTTTCCCACTCCAGAAAACCAGCTAACAATTAAGGATGAGAAACCTATGAAAAGTATCGTTCTGAGCTCGGTATCAGAATTCAGCATCACAGATGTACCATCCAAGGACACCAACGTGGAAAGAAAACTGTCAGCATCTAGTACATCGACATTATCATCCCTTAAGAAATGCAGGAGACAGTTCAGCTACCTTGAAGATGATGCCTCAGTTCATGAGAGAGACAGTAACGGTACGTTTTGGAATTAAGGAGATTTTTTACAAGTCATCTATGTATATGCACATTCCAGTAGGTGCATGGAGAGGGGGTTAGAGAATTGGGAGAGGGAGCTACACTCCACAAATGGAGTTAATAGATTGCATGGTGAGGGCTTACATGCGTTCAGTTTGCACGCATAAGCCTCATGTGCAAATATGATGCTCATTGTGCAAACGTCAAATTGGTGAGTGTGAAGGGTACACCCAGGAAGGGCAGGGATTGTGTGTGATCTCAATCACCATGCATTTGACTGAATGTGTACATAGGGCAAAAGATTTTTAAAACAATGAGGGGAAAAAACTTAAAGATGTCATGGCAGTTCAAACTCTTATGCACTCTTCTTTCTCCTCTCATACCAGAGGTACGTAGGAAGGTGAGGGTCAAGTCACTTTGAGGCCACATGTCTCCAAAAATGTGGGAGTATTACACCTAAGAGTACACCTAAGAGTATTAGGATAGGGCTGTTCACATGTTATACTGTATCCAGGTACATATTTTTTATGTAAATGACTATGCCTGGATTCATTTTTACAAATAAGCAATCCATGTACATTGAATCTACATTGAACGGAGCACGCAAATAACTGTACTCAGGTACAGTTCAATATGTGAACATCACTGTTGTGAAAACCTTATAGATCTTACCGTGCAATTCTGATGAACAGATGTGCCAGCACAGTGCGTGCAAGCCATCGTAAAAGTGCCATAAAGTGCTTTGTGACAACATGGGAGGAACCGGGGCCAGCGCAAAGGCCTGTGCCGGCCCACACACGCCTCCAGACAAAGCAGTGCGGGCTGGATAAGGTATGTTCCATGCCAAGTGGCACAAGGGTGTAACGGGGCAGGGGTAGGGTGGAGAGGAGGCATAACGAGGTGGGGGTGGGCAGATAGGGCCTGGAAGGGGGCGGAATGCTGGATCCTATCCACGTTCCTGGGCCTTTTTTTCCTACACAAGCTTCTTGTACTTGTGCCAGCTAAATAGCTGGTGTGGATCCAGTAGCGTCACTAGGACGCGCGTCACCCCGGGGCGGGGGACGCGCGTCACCCTAGTGACGTTCTGTTATCGCGGCGCGGGGGGGTGGGGGCGACCCAGCTCCCTCCCGCGTCGCGTCGGGTCGACCTTCGGACGCTCCGAGGTCGGCCCGGGAGAAGGTCTTGGAGCGTCCGACCCCGTCGGCGCTCCAGGGCCTTCTGAAAGAAGGCCCAGGCAGCACGTCCATCCAGGTATTTCCCGGATTTTCGCGCATGCGCAGACCCGTTTTGAGGGCAAAAAGCCCATGACGCGCGAGGGGGTGCGCGCGTCACCCCATGGCGCGCGTCACCCCCAGGCGGCCCGCCCCCCCCGCCACGCTCCAGTGACGCCCCTGTGTGGATCTGAAGAGACCCATTGCCGGGGCTGGGGCTTTACCCGGGGTAAGGCAACAAAAGTTCCCTTACTTCAAGGAGACCTCCCACTTTCTGCATAGGATGCAGCATTGCCTGCACTGGCCTTGCAGCATCGGTGCGCAGACCGTTAAGTAGGATTGGGCTGTTAGACTGGATAGAACACAGTTTGAGAGCCCAGTGTAAGCTGCCAGGAGTTCCTGAATGAAGAGTGGGATGTAAGCGTTGCAATACTAGAGTAAGCTAGGAAAGATAAATAGTGTCTCAGAACATTTGATACATGAAGAACTTGTGAAATTAAAAAAAAATCTTCAGACAAGATGTTGAAGGTTGAGGGAAGAAAAGATCATTGATAAACGCAGAGAAGAATTCGTAAGTGTTCATTAAGGGATGAAGAGGTGCGTCAAGCACAGCTAAAAGATAATGTCCAAACCTTTGTTGCAGGCTTTAGGTTGAACTCAAGGGAAAAGATGGCAAGACGATGCAAAAAAGAAAGATTAAAAAAAGAGAACAAAAAATTTACCGGTAACTGGATAAAAAATAGAGCAGTTGAGAGGAGTAGGCAATGATGCCTGTCATTTGGGATGGGAAAAATTAAGTAAATGTAACTGGAAATCTAAGTAATCTACACACACACACACACACACACACACACACACACACACACACACACACACACAGAGAGAGAGAGAGAGGGAGAGGGAGAGGGAGAGGGAGAGGGAGAGGGAGAGGGAGAGGGAGACCAGAATGTAAAAACTAAATGCACAAATGATGTGATATCCAGATAACTTGGGAGAAACAAGTTGTGTAACATATATTATATAGAGAGGGTCAAGGGAACAGCACACACTAAAGGTAGGTGGGTTTCATGGGGTTGGAAGGAAATAGAAGAAAACATTATCAGATAATCCTCTCTTTGGGGGGCAAACCAGTACTTTTAGGGAAAATATCAACCAGGGGTTCCAGTCAACAGAAACAGCCACCTGTGACAGAAACCTGAAGGTTGCCTGGTTAAGAAAGATAGTTGGGGTGTTGGTTAAATTTAACAGCCTGAAACACACATATACACATGTGCGCATACACAGGCACAGAGCTAGAAGGGGCAGATATTTGGGGGATTATTGGAAACTTGGCTAGTTCTAGAAATTGGGATTTTCTGGGATAATTGTGGAAATTTGGATTTCTTGGTGACTGGTATATTTTGGACGCTTGGATTTATTGGTATTCTGGCAAATGCATGGAAATGTGTTCTGGCTCTAAGATTGTCCGCTTTGGTTTATGGGCTTGCTCGGGTGAGACATAAACCAGTATCGACGGCATTACAGATACTGTCAATGATTCTTTATCTGTCAATGATTTACTGTCAATGATTTACTGTCAATTATCATCTTTTGAGAAGTTCCTGCTTGGGAAGGGATTCGGATTCCCTAAGTTGGAGGGGGATTTGTAGTACATTCACTTTTAGCAAAGAAAAATTCAAGAGAAACTTACAGGATGTAAGGGAAGGTGTTGAATTTGCCCCCCCCCCAACTTTGTAAGATGATACTGTAGGAGACTGAAGTGTGGAACAAGTGTTGTAGAGAAACTTCATGTAATGCAGTGCCACAACTGGGAGAAATACAATATCCATGCTGATCCGCATGGGGTGGGGACAGGAGTATTAGGGCTTGCTTTCCTACACCAAAAACATTGCATTGGTCTTACAGGATAAGAGAAGGAATCCATATCTTTAACCATTTCCAGAGTAGCCATGTGAACTGGAAAAAGCAATAAAGCAACTTTGGCACATTCAAGACAAATAAATGTATGGTAGCGCAAGCTTTTGTAGACTCTAGTCCAGCAGTTCTCAAACTCTCCCCCACCGCAACCCACCTGTTTCCCTGTGTAGGGTCCTGTGACCCACCTCGTCATACCCCCCCCCCCCCACCATGGGCTTCCACAGGCCTCAGAAAGGAACCAGAAATGACTTCCGAGCTCGGCCTTCTAGCGACCTTCTGATGCCTGCAAAGGCCTCCAGAGGCCGTCCCATGACCGCTGCAATGCAGAAGCAGCAAGACAAGGTGAGTAACAGCTTCCGGTTGCTTCCATTTGACTCCAATTTGGAGCCAAACAAAGGAAAGAGTGGGTGGGTGGGCCCAACTCATGACCCACCACAGCATCGGGCCACGGCCCATCAAATGGGTCGCGACTCAGTTTGAGAAGCACTGCTCTAGTCTTATTTGTCAGAAGCATGAAGTGTTTTTCTCAATTAGCAGGTATATCTTTAGATACCACTTACTTTGGTATAGATTAAAAAAACTTGTAAGTAGTAGAATCAAGTGACTAGGAAATGCAAGAGGCCTGGCCTGTGACAATCCTATGCAAAACATGGAAGTATGTATGTAAGATAAGCAAGGTGATAATTGGAAATTCTCTTATTGACCAAAATCTTTCTATCAAAGCTAAGTTAATTAACCCAGTAATGTGACAGACATCCATGATCATGTTTCAAGCCTGAAAGAATGGAACCAAACCTCATTGTAAATTATAGTTCAGATGAGATGTCTCACATATATTTAAGCAATTTTAGCTTATTTATTCAAGAAGCACTTGACCCAGAGGCGTCGCTACGGTGGGGGCGGTACCATAAGTTGCACCCCGTCCTAGTCCTTCTCCGCACGGAATGGCTCCGACAGTGAAGGGGGGGTGGCCTCCTCATGCCGGCTTGTAAACGGACTAGGACGGGGCGCAACTTACGGTACCGCCCCCACCATAGCGACGCTTCTGACTTGACCATTTATGCTTTTCTTTTGCTTCAGACTTACAGCAGTTTCTGTAAAGAAGGCACAGGAAGAGTTTGCTAACAGATTGGTCAACAGTTGCAGCTACGCCTTTCTGGCTGTGCCCTAAACTTCTCTGTGTTTTCTTTGGTTGCTATTGCCTTGCTATGCCCTGCCTTTCAATAAACCCTGCATGTTTGCCCTTAATTTTCTCCCTAAGTTATACTACCCATGTCCTGGCTTCTCCCTATCTATTATGTATGTATCATAAAGATGCTAATAAATTCTAAGATGGGAATCCAGTTCTCCTTATGTGTTACAAAGTGAGAGATCTCAGTTTACCTGTCTCTGAATGTTTGATTTTAAATTCTAAAGGTATAAAATGTCCCAGCACAACATCTGGGATGCTTTTGCTCCCTTTGGATGAAAAACTGCTGATGTTGCCGGTTTTAAGGCAGCATTAGAATGGAATATCATCAAATAGGTCTGGATCTTGTCACATCTATCATATTAATGATCCTTGAACTAAGAAATACTAAGTACAGATCAGCACAATAAACCACAGAGCTCCAAAGCAACCATTAGGGTCAGATCTCTTTTATGCCTGATCTTTCACAATAATCAGAGCTCTCCTATCCCTCGTAAGTGGGAGAATATTAGCCATTGTTATAAATTATTGAGGAAAAGGCTGGAAAATATAACAAGTTGAGTTTCACGGACTGTTGAACAATTTTTTTAAAAAATGATACACAGCGCAATCCTTTGTAACCTTGCACCAACCGGTGTAACAGTAGATGTACTGGTGTAAGTGCACTTACACCGGTGCATCTGCTGTTACACCAGTGCAATGTTACCCAGCATTGTGCTGACAGTTAGGTAAAACATCCACCTGTAATTCCTTGTTACAAGTCACTCATACATGCACACATGTATAGATTACACATATACACAGGCCCAATTTTTTTCCTCCAGTTTAAATGAGTTCAGAAACACGTCTCTACTAGAAACTACAATGAGTACTTCATTTATGGGACAATCCTATTTTTTGCTAACGGCGGTGCAGCGGCATGCCAGCACAGTGGCTGCTGCACTGGCATAGTGTGTTGCAATGTAAACATGCCACATATCACATTGCCAACAGCCCGTGAGCAAGGTGCACCAGCGGGAAGACCTTGGTGTCCCGCCGGCACTGGATCTTGCAGACCACGTGCTGGAACAGGTAATTTCTGCTCCGAGCGGTGCAGGGGCTGGGGGAGGGGCTGTAAGGGGTGGGGGGAATGCGGCGACAGGGGTGGAATGGGCCCAGGAGGGGGCAGGATCAGCAGTGTTGGCACACACCATATCCTATGCCTCCGCTTTCACAGGGTTGCTTGGTTCTGTGCTAGCAACTGAGCTGGCGCAGATCCAAGTAACCCCATTGCAGTTGGGGGTTTACCTGGAGTGTAGGGGACAAATGTAATGAAAATGTAAAGAGAAGCCAACTCAGTAACGTTATTAAACACAGTTCTTTTGTAATAATTAATCTACCAATGCAGAGGTATTGTTCGATGCAGAGGTACCGTTTGTTCTTATTGAGATAAATGCAATTTTTTTTTTGCAAACAGTCAGAAAAGCAGAGAAGAAAACAGAAGGACCACATCTGCTTTGCTGCAGTTTGTGGCTAATTTATTTTCAAATATATAAATGAATGCTTCGAAATGAATGCTTAATTGCTAATATCTATTATTTATTATACATTACCCATTTGAAACGGGGGGAAGGGAAAGCAAAGGCTCAGACATGCAGATTTTGCAAAATGTGTTACATCCATTAGCAGAGTTTCATGGCGTGTGCTCTGATAGGGATTTAAAAGCATCTTTAGTGTATGGCACAGTCTACGTGTTAAAACATTATTTTATTATTGAAATGTTGTGCTTTTTGTGTGGTCCTTTTTCCGCATAATGGGTAAAGTCTTAAGAGCAATATCTATTCTCTGATTAAAATTATGCGGATGCCAACAAGGTTAATCAACTGAAGACCGTGCATATGATTAAGAAAACAGATCTTACATTTCAAGAAAGGACTGAAAAGATCCCTAATTGATGAGTAATTTCAAATTTGATATTTCTTCTATCTCGATGCAAACGGAAAAAGGGGAGGAATTTCATAAATATATGCTACCTAAAAGAAAAGTGCCTTAATTACACCATGGACTACTGGATAAAATGATTACATTTTCTACACTGTAAATTTCATACAATTAAATGCAGCAATGTCACCTTATAAAATGTTTCAATTTGATAATTATTTCAGTTCATTTACTCAGAAAAAAATATAAGCATGAATTTACTAAGTATCTCCCAAATCTAGTCATTTTCATTCTCCCAGACTGACTAGGAAGTTACTTGTGCTTGTCTGAACTTAAATAGATCCCTGACAAATTTAGATAACTATTAAAATTGATAATATTATGGGTGATAGCTTACTAATAGAAATTAATTCAATGCTGTGCTTCCTAGTGTTATTACCTGATATTGTAAAACTACATTTTAAATTAATATTTGAGGTGTTTAAGGAAGCTTGTACATGACTCTTTTTGAAAGCACATAGGGAAAAACTCCTGGTTTGATTTTGTGGGCTAAGTTAAGGAGGTTATATGATGTGTGATGTGACTTCTGTACATAAATGCACATGAAGGGGTGATTACAGATGGCCATTTATTTATTTATTTAAAAAATTATACCCTGCCTTTTCCTATGCCAAGGCAAATGCCTAAGGCGGCATTTAAAAAGCGCAAATGCCCTTTGGGCAAATGCCCAAGGCGCATTTACAAAGCGGTAACTCATGATAGTGTGCATGTCAGCACTTGATGAGGTAGTTGTCTGTCAGCGCAATCCTGTGTAACCTTGCAATTAGTGCAATTACACCGGTGCATCTGCTGTTAGACCGGTGCATCTACTGTTACACCGTTGCAAGGTTACACAGGATTGCACTGTGTATCATCTTGCCACATAGTGAGGAGAACGTTCCCTGTCCCCTGCCCCCTTAAGGGGTGAGGACAGCATGGCGATTATCCAGGGGATCACCACCACCACCAAATTGCCCAAAATCGCCCCTGTTGCACTTACCGGGGCTTGGGGGAGCTTCGGGGAGCCTGTGCAACCATCTGCAGGCCTCCCCAATCTTCAGATCGCTGTTTTGCAGCAATCTCCGAACGCTTCCGGTTTTTACGAACAATCCGAAGATTGGGGAGGCCTGCAGAGGGTCGCGCAGGACTCCCCGAAGCTCCCCTGAGCCCCGATATGTGCAGCGGGGGCAGTTTCGACAGCAGCGGTGGCGATTCCCCAGACCGCCGCTGCTGTTGGCTCCGCCCCCACCAACACTCAAAGTTCTCCCCACCTTGCGGGGAGAACTTTGAGAACCGCTGGACTAGAGGAAACATTATAGTGTACCAATTGTTTTTTCAGCCAATCAGAAGCTTTATGCACTGTGTTTTAAGAAGTAATTTAAGAAGTAAGAAGCTAAGCTTTCCAAACAGCTCACTGTTCAAAAGTCTAACGTTAAAGTAAAACAGTAATCAAAGTTTTAAAACTGCTGCTAGCACAGAACTCAATATAAAGTATAAACAAGAAGGTTGGATGTCTTTACAAGTGCATTCTTGAAAGGTGACCATGTTAGATCCTACATGAGAAGGAGCTGTTTTGAAAATCTGGCTGCAATGAGAGCCCCTGTGAGCACAACAGCATATTAAGGCAGACTCATGGGACGAGTTGTAAATACTTCATTGAATAAGTGATTGCCAAGGCACCTGGTATGTTATAAGGCACTAGTTATATGTTCTGGCATTTCTGGGTCTTCTCAGTATAGATTGCTTAAGTTCACCTTCGTTTTCCATAGTTTTTTTTCTTAATTTTAAATTTACAAGCAAATGAGTGAAAAGCCCATTTTAAAGAGAGACTGGATTGCAAAGCACTGCAGAAAACTTTGAACACAAGCATAAATGCCCGGCCATAGTTTATAGGTTCTCTTCTGTAGAGTCCTTAGTGAGAGACCAAGCATCGGTAATGCTCAGCATCCTAACCAAAATTTGAAAGAATGGTGCTCCAATATCTGCAACTATGAGATGTCAAGTTATTGATGTCAGTGTGTGTGTTTCCTGACTCAGGCCCTGCGACGCAGGGCCTGAGTCTTTAATACATGCCAAGCAGAAAAGCAAAAATTGCTGAGTCTGCAAATCAGGAAATGCTTCACCTGTTCAATTTCTGCTTGTTATTTAAAAAGCACAGGAGCTCTGCTAGGAAAAAAAGGTTGGCAACCTTAATTATTTTTCATATTTGCAGGCCTGCCAAAGCAAATCATTTTTCCTCCCTGAAAATCACTCTTGTATTTACTTTTAAAAACAAGTTTTTAGTCCTTATGGTTGCAGAGGAAATCATGAAAACAAGAATATTGGGATATTCAGAGTAGCTCATAGAATGGGATAAACTACGACTATTGAACTTAGGACATTATAGGTACAAGGGCTTTTAAAAATAATCTTCTAGCTTCCAGTCTGTCCTGTAGTATAAAGTTAAAAGAAGAAACTAAACATTTCTTCCTATTCTGCTCTCGCCTTTGTACTGCATTTATTTCTTGGAAAGATGCAGAATTTAACAGCTGCCATGATATGTGGTTTGGTGCGCATTAGAATTCGATAGGCCCAGATGATGTCTTTTTAGTTTCATGCAGAATGACTGACTGCTGTTCTTGTTGATGACAGTGTGATCTTGCCTTGTAGCAGTCAGAGGATGTGATGACCTTTGGGTGATTTTTTTTTGTTTTGTTTTAATTCTCAGCTCTGAAATATAAATTAATGCTAGTTTTGCAGGGGCCGGGAGGATAGTGATGATTTTCCTACCAGTTTTATGAAGTCACTTGAGCCTTGCAGATTGTACAGGGATGAAGAGGAGTTTAATCTGAACCAGTGTTTTCTATTCAGTGTTAGGCTTTGACTCCGAGACTTCTGCAGTTCTAATAAAGAAGATAGAGCCTCGGAGAATGCATAACATACAGGGTTTGAAATTAATTATATTTACAGCCCAATCCTGTGTAACTCTTGCACCGGTGTAACAGTAGATCCCCCAGTGTAAGAGCACTTATGCCAGTGTAACTTGCCGTACGCCGACGGACGCAGGACGGACACCGGCGTAACCCACCTCGGACGCCTTACACACGCAGTTCGGATGCGGAATAGATGACGGCGCAACATTCGGATGCCCTCGGAATGCCCCCTGAGCATGTGGAGCTACGCTGGCGTCTGTTCCATGTCTAAACTGCACATGTGAGGCGTCCGTCGGTGGGTTACGCCGGTGTCCGACCTGCGTTCATTGGCGTACGGCAAGTTACACTGGCATAAGTGCTCTTACACTGGGGGATCTACTGTTAAACCGGTGCAAGAGTTACACAGGATTACGCCCTTAGTTTATTTTCAGCCAGGTTGCATCAAAATTTAAAACTGAGTACCTGTTTCTGTGCTAAGGCTCATTAGAGTAATGACAGCAAAGGCATGGTGCCTCTGAGCATGCCCAGAGTGCATTTTCTTCAGAGCGTATGCATATATATACAATATATATGAGGACATCTGGAGCATATTTTAAGTCTAGTTTTGGTAATTCAGTACGAGGAAGTGTGGAACGCCCTGCTCTTTTTAATGCGCTGGGCAGACAACAAAATTCCTGGATTATTATTTTTTTACCCTGCCAATCTCACTCCTTGCTCTTCTCCTTTTGAAAACAGATGAATGTGCCACACTCATCCTGGCCTGCTTGTTCTGCCAGTTTTGGGACTTTCTGTTCATGTTGCCCGATGCCTGTGAAAATTGGCTGATCAATATGTGCTGCCCTTCCCATAGATATCACCAAACCACAAGCGACGACCACAACAATGGGGACTGCAGCAGCTGTGATTGTGACATTGACTGCAGCATTCTTGAATCATGTCATGAAACCAGCGAGTGTCTGGAACTGGCCTTGGAGATCTCTCAAGTCTGTTATCACTAATGTAAAGCAATTGACAGAATTCCCCTGATGAACTGCCCTGCTGAAACTGACATTGCTCCCTGAAGGCTATGTCCTTTTATTTATTTATTTATTTATTTATTTATTATTATTATTATTATTATTATTATTATTATTATTATTATTATTAAAGTGTATTCTATTATAAATCTTGAACTTTCTATATAATGTTGAACATTCTGCATAACAAAGGAAATTCTGTTTTTAGGATTTCCTTGTTGCTATAGCAGGGAAAGGGGGGCAGATATTGCCTTCAAAGTTTCAAGTGGACGTTAAGAATTCTCTATGAAGTATTCTGGAAAGCAGGTGGAGAGGGGTGTTTCACTTGCTTTTATAACACTGGAAATTGGGGTCTGGAACTGATTGATAGTCGGGGTTCAGGACAGCCAAAAGGAAGTACGTCTTCACACAATGCGTAACAAACAGTACTTCACATCTGTATAGTGCTTTTGAGCGTTCAAAGTGCTTCATGTGTATTATCTTGTCATCTGTACAACAACCTTATCAGGTTCTTGTTATCCCCATATTGCAGATGGAAAACTGAGGCTGAGAGGGAATGGCTTGCCTTAAGTCACCTACAGCGCAATCCTATCCAACTTACACCAGCGATATAACCAAGAATGGGAGGCCCTAAAAGGGAAAGGGAATTCAAATCCCCTCCAAAGGGGGAATCAAAGGGGATTTAAATCTCCCCTCCTCTCCAAGGTCTCTTGCCCTGCCGTCCCCCGCTGGTGTAAGTTGGATAGGATTGTGCAGCTAGTGAGTTCATGACAAAGGTGAGATTCGTAGCTCAGTCTCTTACAGCACAAGCCAATGCTTGTCTACTCAGAAGTAGGTCCTATTGTAGTCAGTGGGGCTTACTCTCAGGAAAGTGTGTATAGGATTGCAGCCCTAGCCACTATGCTTCACCAGCCATGAAATGCCACAAGATGCAATTCACTGCCCCAAGATGTGGTGATAACCACTGGCTTAGATGACTTTAAAAAGACTAGATGGAACCTCCAGTTTCAGAGACAGTATACCTCTGAGTATACTCAGGATCTGAGGGAGGGAAACTGGCCTTCAGACCATGATTGTGAGCTTCCCAAAGCCATCAAATTAGATGGTCTTTGATCTGATCCAATGGAGCAGTTCTTATGGAATTAATTCAGTGAATTTTGTGTGCTTTCAGAAACTTTATTTTCAACAAAGATTCTCCCCCACCCCATCCATACGTCCAGGAAAAATATTTTTAGGGCTGCAATTGGCTTCTCTTCCTAATGGATTTATATATATAAACACAGGTTCCACATTGTTGGTGTGATTATTAATAATGGATGATGTTACAAACTTTTTTATAATTAAAATGTATTTATACAGCCTGTTACAATACCCATATATGCTTAGTTTAGGTCAAAAAGAAAATTAAGTGAATTAGAACGAACCCAGGCTAGGCGTAATCACAGCAAATGTGTCTTTTAAAATACCATCTCAAGTGAATTTTAAAGAACACATGCTTTACTACAGAGCTGAAAGTCAACAATGTTTTACATCTGAGACTTTCACGATATAATATTAAGGTTGTGCCTGTTTGTTGCTCCTTATTGTGTGTCTGAGGTGGCTTTAATAGCAAACAAGGACACTTCCTCCTGAAAGGACGTGAATTGCTCTAAAACTTCTTTTTAAATCCAGTTTGTTTGCACAGTCATATAACAATAAGAGGATACTAGATGTTATGTTGGGAAATAAATCAATTTCCATATTTGCACAAAAGCATTTCTGTTGTTAAAAATGACAGTATCCAGTCTGCAGAGATTGGATGCAAACTATTGCCCCCCCCTCTCTCTCTCTCTCTCTCTCTCTCTCTCTCTCTCTCTCTCTCTCTCTCTCTCTCTCTCTCTCTCAATAATGAAAATGCAATGAAAATTCAATACCACATGCAGTTCACAACAAAGGAAGTTACTTTCTGATGCTAAAAATTGTGTAAAATATATGTAGTAAAAACAAGATAAATACTAAAATGTTCGTTCAGAAGGCAGGTTTATAAACTGCTATGTGGTTCTGGTTTAATTTTTGTGTGCACATCCTTTGTGTACATGACTCTTTTGACATCCCTTAGAGACATTCTAGTGTATGGTTGACATGGGCAGGGATCAGCAACTGGCAACTACTAGGCCAAATCCTGGCTCCCTTAGAAGTGGTACATAGCACTTCACCCAAGGCTGGCCCAAGACCTCCTGAAGCCTGAGATGGCATGCTAAATGCTGCCTTCCTTACCCAAAGATGTGCCAGTCTCTGCTCCTACAACTCTCCAATGTTCTCAGCACTCTTCTCCCACATCTCCTCTTTCTCTCTGACCCCCCCCACCCGTATTTTTCCAATGCAGGCAGTGGAAGGAGGAGGAGGAGCAGTGGAGGCAGGTAGGTACACAGAGACAGGCACCTCCCCCCCACACACACACCAATCTGCTACCTGAGGCAAGCACTTCAGTTGGCCTCATGGATGGGCAGGCCTCGACTTCACCAACTCAAAATGGGTTCAGAAAGATCAATGACTGTGATAATGGTACTTGCTAGCAGGCTGCTAGCATATTCTAGCAGTTATTTTGGCCCACCATCCTCCATTTCCTAACTAGTGTGGCAAAACAAGCAATTCTCTTTTACAACGTTCCTTCTGGAAAGGGAAAGTAATACAGGATGAGTTTCTTTTCTCAGAATTAGTTGAGTTAAAACGCATAATCAGGCAGCAGTAGTGTCCTGCTCTCCTCGCAAACAATAAATGATTTAGGATGTACACTACACACTAACACAACGGATACACTTTTATTTTATTATTTAACAGCTGTATAGTTGTCATGTTCAGCTAATTGTAAAATCTTTTGGCAGAGATATTTAGGAAATGATACTCAAGTACTTAATCTACATTACAAATTCTGTGCATTCCATTTGGGAGTTGAATAAGTGCATGAGGAATACTCTGATCTGCTCCTGCCTGTTTCACTTTTGTGGTTTCACTGGGAGGCAAGTTAGATGGCTCTAAATGTATTCGTGATTTGTTAGATGAAAATGTTCCTATTCTCTTCTTAAGAAAACAAATAAATTATGTTAATAATTGTTATGTGTGAGTCAAATGTGCCCTTGTTAGAAATTGATTGTAAAAGTGTACAACGTTTGCACAACTTCCTTTATTTTTATTTTATTTTTCACATTTTTATACTGCCCTTCCTCCAAGGAGCTCAGAGCAACCCTGTGAGGTAGGTGGGGCTGAGAGATAGTGACTAGCCCAAGGTCACCCAGGAAGCTTCGTGGCTGAGTGGGGATTTGAACCTGGATCTTCCAGGTCTAAGTCCGACTCCCAAACCACTACACCATCCTGGCTTCACCCAAGGCTGGCCCAAGACTTATTCGTGCAAGATGCTGCTCAAGTGCATACTGACCGCCAGGGAGACCCACGAGATATTTCCAGCAACATCTACACAAGCTCTGCAGAGGTGCAGAAAAATAATATTTAGATCCAACTTGCCTCAACAGTCCACAGGAGGCCAAAAGACCAACTAACCATACAACTCTGATGTTAGCTTATTGAAATGAGCCAGCATTTCTTCACAGGCTTCATCATGTGCAGTCAATTATATCTTTTTAATGAGATAACCATCAATTATAATTCCATCTTTGAATCCATGCTTTTAATACTATTTTTATGCTTTTATACTATTTTTACAAAAGTTTCCTCTAAACTATACTCATCATAATGCCATTATTACGGTAAGTGACAAGGAAACTGAAAAAATACAGCTACCTTCCAAAAGGAAAGCACAAGGTACCGTATATTTTTAGATACATTAAGCCAACCATATGCAGCTCCACACACTTATGCAATTCCAACATAAAAAAAAAATCCATACTTTTCCAGAGGAACAAATCCAATTCTTAGTCACATACATTTTCATACAAGTCCATCAAAACCCATTCCAAAAATCTCTCAATCTCTTTGACAGCTAGAGTTGGAGCAAAAGACCAACTCCTCTTAAATGCTTTTTGAGTTTCCAGAGATGTTAAATCTAATTGTCCATAGCCTAGCACTGATCCGCAACCACTGAAGTCATGGAAAATGTATTTTACCTTTATGAAAGATATACTATGCAAAGTTTAGCATAGTGTATAGTATGGTCCAATCTGATTTTCTCCTAACAAATTCCAGCTGGAAAAAAAAAATCACATTGGGGGCCCAATTAGTAAAAAAGCAAAGCAAAGCAAACAAGCCTAGATAAAGATAGTCGTGCCCATTCTGCTGACAACGGGATTACTTTCATGTTAAGCAGATGGAAATGTTTAAAATATCTAGGATTTCAAATCAGAATCTGAATATTTTCAGAGGACACGTCTCAAAATAAACGTGTGAGTGCTTTTGAAAAGGAGAGGTACCAGAACTCAGTTTTGCCTACAAACAGGAGGGTTCTGATATTGCTACATATGTCAAATGCTGGGTTTGGGTCTTGAAAACAGGTGCCATCAGAGTTGTATCAAGGCAAATGGTACATCTCTGAAGAAGGAAAAAAAATGTATATAGCCTGAAGAAGAGGTTTGAGTAATCAGAAACTGCTTGCTCATGCTTTATGATGTTGTAGTATTTATTTACTTATGGACAATACGGGACTGTAGGACAATATTTATGTCTTAATAAATATATGACACTACTGTTTTTGGATTTTCTGTCTAGAGAGGCATCAGTCTATTTGCTTCATTTTTTTATTTTATAATAAAATATAGGGGAATTTTCCAAAAGCTGGAAAGACCAGGAAGGTCCTCATTTAGAATTCTGGTTGAGAAGAATCTGGGTAACACTTTATATGGTACCATCAACAAAGAGGATGGGGTTGCAGGAAAGTTGGGAAAACATCAATAAGCTTGATGTAAAAAAAATGTCAATAATTTATTATGAGATGTGGAATGGATTTGCCAACTTTCAGAGCAGGCATTATAATCAAAATATACCCACAGAGGTATTAATATTTTGGGTATAATACCGTTAATACTGTTATTTGATGTTTGTCATTTTTTTAAGAAAGTGCTTAAGAACTTATTGAAATGTTTGCATGAATATATATTGTAACATTGGAATGGTGGTACTACTATATAACAGTTGTAATACTGCATTGTAGTAAATTAGGAAAGGAGAAAAATAAATATAAGAAAGAGCGAAAGCTTTCATGGCTAGGTATAATCTTGCAGGATATAGGGTATATGGGTATATATGCCATGTACATATTCTATCAAAGCCAGAATAAGATTAAAAACAATTTCCAAACACTGAAACGCAGATTTTAAAAACAAGTTCAAAAAACTGCGACCAGGAAAATACATTTAAAATCCAAGACTGAAGGTGGTGCAAGAACCGACGTTTCATTCCAAACTAGGAACTTTTTCCAGATGCATTCACAAGGATTGTAAGATGGTAAGTCAGCAGCGCAAAAAACTTCAAGTTTAAAAGCTGAAAAAAGCGCGGGAAAACCAAGAGCTGATTAGAAACAGAACCAGGAGCTAATTGGAAGCAGAACTCAAACTGAAAGAGGCCGACGAGTTGACCGAGGATGACCTCCGTTGTTGATTGTTTTCTTTTATTTTTGTATCTGTCAAACGGACCTTATGAATAATGGGAAACCATATTTCATTAATAAATGAAAGATCTTGCTGTCTGTTAATCAGGTCTCCTGCGTGTCTGTCACTACCTAGAAAATGTCTTAGGAATAAGACGAAACGTCGGGTTTTTTGTACCATCTTCAGCCTTAGATTTTAAATATATTTTTCCTGGTCGCAGTTTTTTGTACTTTTTTTTTTTAAACTGCGTTTCAGTGTTTGAATTTGTTTTTAATCTTATTCTGGCTTTGATAGAATATGTACATGGCATCTATACCCATATACCCTATATCCTGCAAAAATATAAGAAAATTAAAACCAGAAAAAGACCCCCCCCAAAAGTGTAGAACATATATCAAAACAGTTACACCAAATCACATTGTAGGAATGTATCTTTCACATTCCTATTTTAGATATGGAGTTGTTGGCCACCAAATTTAATTCACCATTTCCAACTTCCAGGGTCTCCTAAAACTGTTAACTTCGTCGATTTATTATTTCACAGAATTCCAATAGGCATTTTTTAAGGTTCTGTATATGAACTTCAATGTAATATGTACAGTACGTTTTTCAACAATACATTTAAAACTAAACGATGATACTCTTTAAGTACTGCATACTTCATAGTTTAGAAGACATACTGTCAGATCTGCTACCATTTTCCTTTTATTGGTACAGTAAAACCTTGGATTGCAAGCATAATTCGTTCCGGAAACGTGCTTGTAATCCAAAGCACTCATATATCAAAGCGAATTTCCCCATAAGAAATAATGGAAACTCAGATGATTCGTTCCACAACCATTTAATCATATAAAAATGATTGCAGTAATACAAAATACAGTATAAAGTCAAAATAAAACAAATTAACCTGCACTTTACCTTTGAAAAGAATCGTGGCTGGTGTGAGAGAGACGAGAGAGAGAAGGAGGAGTGTAGGACGTCTATCACGAACGTTATTGTGTAGGACGTTATTGTGTAGGAAGTCTATCACTAACAGGATCACTGCTATCTGTTGGCTCACTGGACTGAGACTGGGAGACGATTACCCACAATCCCACAGCGAGAGAGACTACTCGCAGAGGCGTAACGGGCCTCACCGGCGCCTTTCCTCACAGGGCTGCCTCCACGCGCCTTTCCTTCTATGCACGATCGTGAGGGTGGCGTGAGAAGGCAGCCGTTCAGTGGTAGAGCCTGAGTGTAGCGCCCCACGCCCAGAGCAGCTGCTCCTCGGGCTCCAAAACCTACTTGTAATGCAAGACATTGCTTGTTAATCAAGTTAAAATTTATTAATTTTTTTGCTTGTTATGCAAAACACTCTCAAACCAAGTTACTCTCAATCCAAGGTTTTACTGTATTTATTACTTGCTCTGCTTTTTTCCAGGGAGCTCAGACCAAGTTCCATATCATTCCCAGGTGGTCTCTCACCCAGATATCTTATATAACCAAACCTGCTTAGCTTTAGCAGCAGAACTATGCACACACACAAAAAAACCACAAAACTTGTATTGTATACCATCACACCATTGTCTGAGTCTACATTAGGAGAAGTGTGAGCTTTTCTTGGCATACAATAAATAAATAAATAAATAAATAAACCAGTATTTATAGATCGCCTTTTCTTTGGTCATCGGATTTCTCCTCTGACTTTAATTCAAAGGCAGTTTACATGGGCAGGCTTTCTAACCCCCAAGGGGTTTTTACAATACAATAATGTTCTAATCTTTCGTAGAACCCTTCATTCTAGATGTTTCTTTCACAGTCCAGCACTCTCTCTCTGGCGTTCGCCGCACCACATTTCAGCTGACAGGGCAACCTTGACTCTCATCAAATGCAACTGCAGTTCATCTCCCCTCACCCCGAGGCTCTGCAAGCGTATCAGCTCGGCATGCCAGCAGCTCTCCAACAGACACAGACATTTCCGGCCATCTTGAACTGCCGTCCTTCAGATCTTCAGGCATATGAGACAGTCGCTCTACCAACTGAGCCAGACCTCCTGCCCAACCTCCCGCCCAACCTGCCCAACAATCTGTTGGTCTATTGCAGTTTATATAATCTGTTTTAACAGTTATATGTAGCAGCTATCCAGTTGGTATACCTGTGACAGTCTTGCAACATTCTTCAGGACAGAACAAATGAAGTAGCTCGTGTACAGTACTCTCATTGTGTACAAGTTGCTGGTATTGTTTTTAAAAGAGAATACCATTCAGCTGTCCATGTGGTTGTAAGACAGCACACCAGCTTCTTGCTTTAGTTCTGGATCTAATAATCGGTTGTTTCCTAAGGAAATTTGTGTTTGTGCAAGGAGTGGGTGGGTGATTTTTGCCCAGTAGTTCATTTTCAAGGGGCACAGGAGACAGCAGAAAGGATTGGCAAAAATCACCCATCCTCATTTCCCCAATAAAAAGAGCAAGTCTGTCATGTAATTTTAAATGAATGCCTTTTTTCTTCATCCAGCAAACACGGAGAGTGCGCAGCCCTTCCCAGCTGGGAAATTGGAGTAACCTCAGATGTGTGGTTTGCAAGGTGAATGCACCTCTACATGTAGCCTGCTCTCCAGGCAGCCTTCAGGAGCATATTGCTAAAGGCCGACCCACACCGCACGAGTTCCGGCGCGGAGGCGCGCAAGCGTAGGTGCCTGGATGCCTGCCTCCAAGCGCTGCCCTGTTCTCCACCAGTGTCTTCTTACAATTTGTCCCTCCTAATTGTCCAGCCTTCTAATCGCTAATTGGCTGAAACTCAACCCCCCTCTCATCCCATTGGTGACAAAACTAGCTCCGCGTCCCGCCCCCTCAAAATCTTGAGCCTGGCCAATTCAGATTGCACCAGAACTCGGGAGAGTGCAGGTCTCCAGTGTTCCGATGCAATCTCATAAAATGGAACCCACACAGCTGCGCAAGCTTCGCACGTGCCCAGGACGCGCCGGAACTCGTGCGGTGAGGGTCGGGCTTAAGACAAGTGATGGGTCCCCTCACAAAATACGCTTTTTGCGCCTTGTTTCTTGCAAGGCTGTAACCTTCCTGTGAGATGTAATGGGGACCCATCTTTACTCTCCTTTTATTTCATGCTCATAATTCCTTTTGCATGTGTTCAGAAACAAGTGCAAGTGCTAATGAAAGTGTTTAGTGACATGTAAAAGGCACGTTTACCTCTCCCTAGCTGTTTTGGTTTCTCTAAGGAAGCATTTTCGCTTCTAGAGCAGAGCTGAAACTTGGAGAAAACAGGCTTCACATGAACCACCTTCCCTTGTTAACACCTGTTGAAGCCCCCAAAGTTCCTATACAGTGAAGTATTATGTCATCCACTTAGGTCATTTCCTGCCACGTCTTCCATCATTCCTAGATTTGCGCTTCAACTATTTCAGACTGGTTTGCTGATAAAAAAAAAATCTGATTTGAATATTGCAGCTCTGGCACTTTTGAACTCTATTCTAAATGTTCTGATGACCAGAAAACCTTGATGACAAGGAAACGTTCATTGTTCTCAATTAGCATTGTACAGTATATTGTATGGTATGTTTAAAAGATTTATTTTAATCTTTGTTTCCTAACAAGCTATCTTCATTCTCACAATATGCTAGCATAGACCCCACCAAGCATTCTTCAAATCCAATAAACCTCTTGCTGAAGAAATTGACCTGAACGTGGTATCAATGAACCATAAGAAAAGGGAACAGTAAGCTTCTGACATGGGCTATGTGTCTGTTGACCTCATTGTGACAGCCATGAATTCAACAATGCTGCCAGGTTTTTCATCCAAGATATGCAGTGTACCTAATTCTTCTCACCAGTAGCGTCGCTACGCCCCCGCGGGGGGGGAGCGACACGGCCCCGCCCCTGCGCGTGATGTCACGCGCAGCCGCAGGATGCCCCCCCAGCGCCGTTTTTGGCTCATTTTGGATCCAAACAGACACAGGGGAGGGCGGAAGGGCCGAAAGGAAATCGACGGCACTTTGTGAAATGTAAGTTTTGGCCCTCCCCGCTCTCCCCAGGGGGTCGCGAGTCACCCCCAGCGGCCCGCCTTCCCCACCGCGGGCCAGCGACGCGCCTGCTTCTCACTCCCCCACCTTGCACCTTTGGTTAAAACTACAACAAATAAAATGGTGGTCATGGTAGAACTGGTGCAACCACTTTAGGCCAGGGCCTGATTGACTTCTAAGTACCAATCCTCTATCTGAAGACCGGTGCTTTCAGGTGTCTGTTGTACAGACATTCAAACTTACCGGTAGTTCTCACTGAAAGCAGATATGGGGGATAACCCTGTGTCAGGCAACCCAATCCTAACTATCCGGACTGCCCAGGCTGCCTGCCAGATCCTATCCCCGTTCATGGCCGCTCTGGAGCAACCCGGAGGTGTACTTGGGGAAAGGGGACACTTGTCTCGGGGAAAGGGGACATCCCCTTCCCCTGGTGTCGAATGGGGAAGGCCCAATGGGCCTCCTCAAAAGTAAGACGAGGCCATGTAATGGCCAATTTGGCCCTGAGGGAGACAGGGATATGGCGGCTGCCATCCCCGCCCCCCAGGCCGGCTCGGCCAATGGCCCCCTCCCTCACCGGACTGCCCCCACCGGAGCTGGACTTACCTCTTCCGGCGGCCGCTGAGATGATCCGGTGCCGGAATGAGGGTGGCTGGCCTCCGCGTGCTAGTTTCCTGTGTGTAGGGACTTTTTTTCCCCTCCCAAAGTGGGAGCATTCCATTATAAAAGCCCCTACCTGAAATCTGAAGTGGTAGATTTCAAACATAGATTTATCACACCAACAGCTGTTTGTGAGAACTAAGCCATTGTTAGGAATGAGGCAAGCTTAATTCGCTTGTTTGCCTTAAATGTTGTCTTAGATCTTCCACAGCTACCACCAAGATTTGCTGAAATAATTAGCCTGTAAAGAATTCTGTTAGTACTGCAGAGTTTTCTAGGAATTAACTCCAGGGCCATTTCCCCCTCTCCCACCAAACAAAGCCTGTTCTATTTCCATCAAGACGACCACAGTCTTATGGAGCTGAGTTCCCCCACCTATAAAATGAAGTTTAAAGACCTTCTGTTCTCCAGCGGCGGCTGTTATAAGTAACCACCTTAGCAAGTCAATTGCCAGATCCTACATTCTCTATAAGCTCACAAAGACTGTAAAATGAGCAGTACAAAAACGGAAAAGAAGTAAAAGATGCCTGTAAGCATTGCCAGACTTCTTTGTGTTTACTTACACCTGAGCCAAGTTAGGGGAGGTTTCCCAGTCATCTGGTTGATGGCATGAAACATTAACCTTCTGAATGTGATGCACATTGATGCACATCTCACCAATTTGATACCTACCATCTTCTCAGGTGGATAGCTAGTAATTATTAACATCGTCTCTGAGGTGACTGGCGCATACCTTTGTGTCTTCTCCTCTCCCCATTTCAGCACAATATCCTGTTGAAAAGAACCAGAAAAGATGCTTTGTTTCCTGATGCTAACCTGTGTGGAAAATTTAAATTAACTTACCTGTCACAAGAACCTTTACATTTAACTGCAGAATTGGGATCGTTCACACATTATGCTGTTCAAGGTACAGATTTCTATGTCAATGATTGTACCTGGATTCATTTTTATAGAACAGTGGTTCCCAACCTGGGGGTCGGGACCCCCAAGAGGGTCGCGAAGCAGATTCTGGGGGGTTGCGGGATGTTGGCTGGCCACACCCAAGATGGCGGCTCACTCCACGCGCCCCCCCCCACTCCATGCCATGTCCCCAATCCAAGCCATGATCCCTAATCATGAGTAAAGGTAAGAAGGTAATGACTTCTTATCATATGGTAAACATAATATGCAGTTTGGTCTTATAATTTGTCCAAACAGGGCTGTTGATTCAGCACTCACTATCATGGGGACGATCTCTCTGTGCAGACAGCTTTTGCCTTGCAGACAAACACTGTTCACGAGGAGAGTAGGGAGCATGACTATGAAGTAGGATGGGGGTGGGGCTTGCCAGTAGTCTTCACATTGCCCCCACCACACATTCCTGAATGTCCTTGGTGTAACATCTCAAAAGGGCTAATGATTGTACACAGGAACAGACTAACAGTGATTGTACCCAGGTGTGTATATATACACACAGGTACAGTTTAATGAGGAAACCACCTAAGAAATGTGAGATTCCAGGGCACATATCAACTCAAGCCACCCTGTCAACAACTCTCGGTCACAGTTTATCTCAGCCTTAGAGCTACTTCACAGGTTATACAGCGTACGTAAAGTTAGCAGGGTGGATCACATCTCCAGACCTTCTTGGACATTTGTGAACATGCTGAGCCACCATGATTGCCTATGGCTCCATGGCCATTGCGTGTTCAGAGATGCACATCTCCCCTTCACGTTTTGTGTGGTTACTGCAGCAAACCTTGGTCAAACATAAACAAACCTACTCCACCAGTTGCTGTCTTAACGTGTTCTCCACACATTAGATCTGATTGCCCAGTTCATGAAGAGTTATAAGAGTTGAATATGTCTTTTGAACTACTTTGGACACGGACCCATAAATATATGTAACCCATTTTAAATAGTGTCCTTTTTCCAAGGAACCCTGGAGACTCTCATGATGTGATGGATCTAGCAAACTCGTAAATGAATAGTCAAAGAGCACCAGGAAGTCCTTGTAACACAAATCCCATGGAAACAAATATGAATGGTATTCAAGACATTTTTTCACCCTTTGCTGTTCCCATTCATTTCAGTGTCCACAGGAGAATATCCCAGGGGATTGTTCCCATGGTTCCTGGAGACACTGGGCTGGTTTCGGTGATACCCAGGCCAGACCTTCTAAACGTGTGGGAGAGGAGTGTGCTCAAGCATGTCTCCCCTCTTCTGGTGTGTTGTTACACCAATTGCCTGTAGTATTTAAACCATGTGTTGGGGACAATTTGGATGAACCAGCCTCATGTGATTAGGGGCTGGTGCACCCTCACATTTTATATATATAACATTTATTATATAATGCAGGGCAGTTTGGAATATCATCCGAACCAGCCTGTTAGCACAGCTGAATAGACTTTGAATGGTTGAAATACACAGTCCAAAGTATTCTTGTAGTAGAAGATGGAGGGCAAACTTGACTTGCCAATATTAATTCCCTTTTGTCTACTTTGAAAAATATTGATGGGCAGTGTTGACACCTCTGTAAGTTGTCAAAATATGATCAGCCCTGCAAGAACATTAGTAACGTATTCAGGATCCTCTAAGCATCCATCTTTAAGAAAAGCATCAACATGTCACCACTATACCAACTCCTGGCCATACCAATCCTTTGACATATTGGTCTGTTCTTCACGGATTGCTAAAATACAAGACAGCTGGTAGATTTATGCTGATGTTGCAAGAGTTCGAAAACGTGAAGCTTATTGTATTCTTTCTGAGATAGTCAGCCAGGGGGCATGTCTTGCTAAGAGTATTTCCAGGAAGCTCATGAAATGCTGCTCTGCTGGTGCAAGAAGACAATGCCAAAAGCTGAACACAGACCTTAGCCTTTACTGTCCTTTTAGATCAAACATTACATAGGATAAAAGCCCCATAACAGCCAGTCCAGCTCCCATCCCAAGCCATCACTGAGAGTCTTTAAATCATGTGAAGTCTTTAAATCAAGAATGGATGTCCTTTTTTAAAATCTGAAACACCGTAGTTCATCCAGAAATTATGGCTTGGTGCAAGAATGATTGAGTGCAATGCACAGGCTAGCATTTTGCATGAATCCCACCTTAATGATGCTAAAATGGCCTGGTGTAATAAACAGACATTTCTATTGCTTTTCCTGTGAAAGGAGAAGGATGCTGACAAAAGAACAGAATAAGTCAATCAGAGTCTTTGAGGGCTAAAAGTATCCATAGATATTAGAGTGTCTAGATTTCCCACAGGGTCAATTCAAATATTATTAATTATTATTACGAATATCTTGGTGAACAAAAAAATGTTCACAAAGCAGGTTACAGAACAAATTAAAAAAGAAAAAAAGAAAGGTACCTTGTCCCCAAAGGGCTCACAATCTAAGGAGATACAGAAGAAAGACCAGCAAACAGCAAATGGAAACAGTGAATGGAAACACTGAATGGAAAAACCAGCAAACAGCAAATGGAAACTGTGCCAGGTGCAAGGGAGTGACAACAGGAAACAGGTTATCTTGTTGGCTGTGTACTCCCTGAGGCATCTGGTGGGGCCACTGTGTGATACAGGAAGCTGGACTAGATGGGCCTTTGGCCTGATCCAGCAAGGCTCTTCTTATGTTCTTATGTGATGTACCTATGCCCGGTGGGAGGGGGGTCGCGAATGAAAGTGCCCCCCTGCCGGAGGTGACATCACTGCCGCCTCCGCTGTGGCTGCTCAAAGCCTTCCAAGGGCCAAACAGCACACGCTCCTGTCTTTTTTGCTTCCGCGGCACGGTTGTTGCCCTCCCGCGTGCCGCCCAAGGGCCCCCCACCCCCCGTCCCACCACCTCCTATGCTTCTGAATGGAAAACACACTGTGCCAGGGCAAATGTTTTATAAACATCCTCTTTTTCCACAACAGGTGTGCAGTCTAACCTAACTCCATTTTGGTGTATGGCTGGAATTTCTGGGAGTTAGGCAGAACTTCACTTTGCACCATCCCTGAGGGTCACATGGCCAGGAAGGAGCCTATAAGCAGTGTGTGTTACACCCAGCATTTAAGGAAAATAGCTTAGAAAAACAAGTGGTATTTCAGGGCCTCAGCACTGATCCCCAGTCTCCGGCACCTAGATGGTATACCTTGTGTGCCAGTCAGGAGAGGTTTCAACAGCAAACATATTAATCAAAACAACTGCTTATCAGTAGTACCTTTCCACACTCCTTTCCAAGTCTTGTAAGCTTTAATAAAACATGCCATTGTGTGGGCTGTTATAAAATAAGCCTAGTAACCCTGCAGGAGTAAATAGACTCTAGGCTGGCAGATATGCTCCTTCTCACAGAATGGACAAAGGATGATCGTGGAGTCAAAAATGCAAGTTTGGATCTCACCACCACCACCACTGCATCAGATGGATGTAGACAGAACTATAACACCTTCCTCCTATGAGTCAGAGAACCAACGTTGGCAAAAAAAAACAACAATTTTTTTTATCTTTAAAAAAATAGAGCTGTAATTAAACGAAATAACAACTAGAGAAAAAAAATGCCCCCTTCCCTCCTTTTTCCAGTAACTGATCCAATGGTTATTGCTTGAAATTAATTAAAAATATTTTACCTGGACCCTGATCATAAATACACTAAAGAAAAAAAGTTTTTTGTTTTTTTTAAAAAACCAACAGTTGGCAGAAATGAATCTGAAACTACTTTAGAACTACCAGAAAGAGCCTGTACAGTCAATTCCATCTTTCTGAATAACTAAGGTCTAATACGTTTATTTAATTATTTAAAAAATTTCTATGCTGCTTTTCTCCAAATGGCACTCAAGGCACCTAGCAACATTTTTTAAAAATACATCAATATACAAAAATCTATACAGCAGCCTTCCACACAGTCCCACATAGTGCAAAACATGTAAAACAATTTAAAAACAGTGGCAGCATAAAGATGTTAAAAACAAAACCAGAGATGAAAAAGTAACTAAAACAGCAAAACCAGAACCCTCAAATGCATAGAATTCAACCCATTCACACACACCCAACTAAAATCTATTCTAAATAAAAAGAGTTCGTGCCAAAATGACACTAATGAGGGGGCAGTTCTTAAATAATCAGGGAGGGAGTTTTACAATGTGGTGGCACCACCAAGAAGGCCCTATTTCTTGCTTAACTTCCAATAGGGATGATTTCTTAATCACGGGTAGGTGGTATGGCTCAGTTGGTAGAGTTGCCGCCTCGTAAGCCTTATTATTTATTATTATTAATCTTGCGCCACACGCAAGAGGGCCCTCTCAGATGATCTTATGGGACAGGCTGGACTGTACAGAAGGAGGAGGCCCCTTAAATAACCTGGCCCCAATCCATAAAGGGCTTTAAAAATCCACACCTTGAATTTTGCCTGGAAATGAATCAGTAGATGCCCACAGTTGCCATAGTGGCCATGAAATCCTGAGCCGCTCCTACCTTGGGGGCCTCAGCATGGACACTGAAGCCCCCCAGCACCATCATCATGATGAGAGCAGACCTTTCTTAAGCTTAAAGGTAAAGGTAAAGGTATCCCCTGACAATTAAGTCCAGTCGTGTCCGACTCTAGGGTGTGGTGCTCATCCCCATTTCAAAGCCGAAGAGCCAGTGTTGTCCGAAGACGCCTCCGTGGTCATGTGGCCGGCATGACTCTCCTTGCCGCAGCGCGTAGCATGCAGCTGGAACATGGAGCGCTGTTTACCTTCCCGCAAGCGGTACCTATTTATCTACTCGCATTGACATGCTTTGGAACTTTACTAAATTCCTTTGACCAAAATCACCTGCCAACAGTCACGTACTGTTTATACTTCATCCTGCCACTCTGCCCACAAAGAACGAGCAAGTAGGTTTTGACGTGGAATCTTTTTAAACAATGCATGCTGTAACAGATACAAATCACAAGGGACCAATCACTCCAAAAATATGTCTGCTCTGCTCCAGCACTGTTATTAAAAAAAAAAAAAAAGACCAGCAGTTCCTTACCTTCCAAGTTGTCAAGTCAAGCACACCACTGAATTCAAGCACATTCTATGTGCACAGAAATGTTGCTCTTCCCGTTAGGGCTTAACTATATGACCTACCATAGTTCTCTCTACGCTGGCAAACCTGAATCTGGGCTGTACCACTTCAGAGACTGCAGGTGGAGGCTGAAGTGACTGAATTGTCCTCCATTCAAAAAATCCCTTCCACTTAGTCAGAGATGTCAGGGAGATGTCAGCGAGAAGCAGGGATGGCATCAGAGGTTGACTAGGTTGGACATAGGTAGGCTTACCAGATCTCCAACCGGGGCATAGTGCTAGACCTTTAGGAGAAGGAATGTGGGCAGGTGTAGCTTGTTAAACCTTAGAGCACAATCCTAGGCATGTCTACTCAGAAGTAAGTCCATTGTGTTCAGTGAGGCTTGCTTCTGAGTAGACATGCCTAGGATTGTGCTCTAAGGTTTAACATGCTACACCTGCCCACATTCCTTCTCCTAAAGGTCTAGCACTCTGTCCCGGTTGGAGATCAGGTAAGCTTAGACATAGGCGAAGGGCCCATGTCCATCAGAGGGCCCACCTAGCCAATCAGTACTAGGGGATGAGCAGGGATACAATGGGGACAACAGGTCATGGCTTGCCTCAGGGCCCTGGGGAGAAGGGTTCTGGGGAGAAGGGTTCTAGCATAGCCTTCTCCCTGACATGGTAGTACTGGCAATTGTGTGGAGTCACCTGCATTCAGTCACCTGCAATCTATAGCGATACAACCCAGAGACAGGTTTTCACCTCCATGAGAACTACCGTATGTTCGTCTGCTATCATGTGGACATATGCAATAAAATCTCGAGAGTCCATTTCCTTGCTTAGACACACTATATAGCTCTGGCTTGGATTTTCTAAAAGCCCCCAATATTTTGTTTAATTCCACTAAAAGAATGGAATGAACGATATGTTTAGGCCAACAACAAAACGGATAGCTCAGTGTGAGTGCGCGCGTCCGTGCATGCGTGCATGATTCAGCTCCAATTCTATAGCCCTGACAGAAAATTTAATTTGTTGCAAAGCATTCGTTTCAATCCCACTTAATAAGGTAGATGCTACATGGGACTTTATTTACGGAAGTTTACTGCTTGAGGTAATGAGGGGTGAAATAAAAATCTATTGACTGTAGCTCATGAACAATATGAGTGCAGCCATTTTTATTGTCTGCTTTACTACAGATGAAAAACTCATTGATTATCACTTTATTGTTTATCGTTAGCGTTTGTACTTAAGGTGCCTGGATCCACGCACAGAACTACTATAAATAATAAAGTAGGTCTTGTACACCCAGGATATAACTTGGTCTATAATGTTTTGTGTGCGTAGTAAAATATTGCTGAGGTTATGGGGAAAAGGAAGGGGACCACTCCCATATCGTTAAGACAGTTCTTACCCCAGGACTTTAAGGACAGTTACAAATTAAACAATCACTCCATCTTCCGGGGCTTAAAAAGCCACCCTTCTCTCATCATTCTCAATGTAAGGTTTTTGAGGCTGCTATCCTATAATACCAGAGGTTCTGGTTCAAACTGTGCATCACAACACCTTGAGGTGTTGCGATGAGTCCCCAGAGATATTTCGGGATGCATGACGGTCAAGCCGGTCAGCAACATGACCAGCATATGAGGCAGGAGGAGACCATGCTGCAGAGACTCTGCTGAGGCTGTTACGCGCCACATGCATGTTTTTGTGGCTCTGGTGCCGCCCCACCCTCCCTCATCCCCTTATGCTGGATTTCAAATGCCGCAGAACCCAGAAGTAAGTGCCGATGACATCGTCATATTGCGCATCATCAGCACTTACTTCCAGATTCCAGGACTGGTGCCAGCGGGAGAAGGGCATCGCGCTCCCCGTAAATTTGAGAAGCATTGCTATATACACTTCCTGGGGGTAAGCCCGATTGAACACAATGAGGCTAGCATGGAGGCAGGAGAGGTGGGGAGGGTGGAATGGAAGCCGGGAGGGGTGAAACTGGGCAGGGATGGGGGAGCAATGGGGGGGGGGAAGCTGTGGGAGGGGTGGATCTGGTGGCAATGGTGTGTGCCAGATCCTATCCCGTCAGACAGCAGCCTCTCTTCCCCCTTTCTCTTCTCAGATTTGCACCATCTTTTTCTGCCCACTCGCTGGGTACACTGCACGCATTTTCGATGCGGCTGCACCGGGGTGGGGGTGGGGTGGGAGCATAGGATTGGGCCATAAATCTCAATCAATATATTGATCTAGTCACAAAAACAATGAAATTCCTAGTAGTCTACTAAAGCATTTCACATGGATAAACACAGAAACATTTAAAATATCAAGATATTCCATTTTTAATTGACATAGGGTTTTTTTTTCTAGGTGGCTAAAGGATATCATAACCAGCCAGTGCATCACTACTGTTCTTGAATGTATTATTCAGTGCAAGTTTGATACTTTTGAAACATGAGCCATACTCTCTGCAGCCAAAATCAACAACCTATCTAATCAAAGCCCAGGAAAGTAATAACTGCCTCTTCATTTCTGCTCCCATAAAATGCAGGTTACTCAAGCCCTACTTTTAAGAAAACAATCTAACTCTAAAATGTAGCAGCCTCTTCTGCCAAGGATACTTTTATAGCTGGCATGTATACTGGATAATAGAGTCATTGTTCTACTATAGAATAAATTAGTTTCCACAATAGTTTCCACAATTAACAAGGTGAGTGAGCCAAATATATTATGGAAGCAGATGGCTGCCCACAAAATCTTCTCCAAGGCTAAATCAGCTATATAGATCAACCCCCCCCCCAATAAATTATGATACACAAAAATACACCATAAACATATAGGAAAGTGAAAGTGATGATCTGCTAGTAAAATCAGAAGCATTAAGCATATAGAAAAAGAACATAAGATCAGGCCAAAGGCCCATCTAGTCCAACTTCGTATATTTCACAGTGGCCCCACCAGATGCCTCAGGGAGCACACAAGATAACAAGATACCTGTAATCTGTTGCCACTCCCTTGCATCTGCCATTAAGAGATAGCCTACTACTAAATCCAGGAGGTTGCTTATCCCCATCACGGCTTGTAACCTGTGATGGACTTTTCCTTCATAAATCTGTATAATCCCCTTTTAAAGGCATCCAGGCCAGGTGCCATCACCACATCCTGTCAGTGGTGGAGGAATGGGGGGACGGGGTGGTCCGCGCTGCCCCCGCCCCCGGCAGCAAATGGTATAGTTGCTGGGGGGGGGGGGTTGGCCGGAAAAGACACCACAAAGTGATGTCACCCCCAGAGGGGGCGGGGCTACTGACATCACGGGGGTGCGTCATGGGCTCCCACCCTAAGCGGCATGCACTGCTGCCCCCACCCCACATACAGCTGGCTCCTTGTGGCAAGGAGCTCCACAGATTAATTACATGCTGGGTGAACAAATATTTTCTTTTGTCTGTTCTAACTCTCTCTCCACTCAGTTTTAGTGCATGTCCCCTGGTTCTGGTGTTGTGCGAGAGGGAGAAGAATTTCCCTCTATCCACTCTCTCCATCCCATGCATAATTTTATATGTCTCAATCATGTAGGGGCAGCATGTGCAATCAACCGCCTTTTTTCTAGACTGAAAAGCCCCAAACGCTGTAGCCTTTCCTCATAAGGGAGGTGCTCCAGCCCACGAATCATTCTGGTCGCTCCCTTCTGCACCTTTTCCAGTTCCACTATATCCTTTTTGAGATGTGACGACCAGAACTGGACACAATACTCCAGATGTGGAGAATCCTGAGGAAGGATCAGCATGACTCCTGAAAAACAGAGTCCTGTCTAACCTTTTAGAATTATTTGAATGTCAACATATATGTAGATAGGTGGGAACTGGGTGCACATTACTTCCTTAGGTTTCTAAAAAGATGAGTGGCCACGGCCGCTCACCACTTGTGATGGCAGGGCAAAACAGGGTGTCATGTTTTGTGATAGCCGTAAAAAACCTTACACGGCTGCTTATCCTGCAGCATAAGGCCCTGTTAGGATTGGGCAGAAAGTATTCCTAATGGCGGAAGTAAGTAAGTAAGAGATCTGAAATGATATAACTATCATTTAATTTATTCCTAAACGATTGGGTATCTGGGATGAACAATGAGGTAGACAAGTTTGCAGATGACACCGAATTATTCAGGATGGTCATATTTTGTCACTTTCATACTACACCCTCTCTATTCTCATATTTTAAGCTTTCTGTGATCTCATTAAATTAGTGATCCTGGAACCATAAAGCACAGAATGTTCAATATTCAGATACGCACACATATGTGTTGTGTACACACACAAGATCAGGCACACTGCTTATCACCAGAGACAGGCTTATAAGCCCCAAATTGAATAAATTTACCTTTCCTCTGAAAAATCAATTGCAGTGCAGTCGTATAAACTCAGCATGAGTCTTCTTTAGCTTTTTCCAGCTGGTCCTATTTACTAAGCACGACACAACACATTTTTCCTTGTTCAGACTCTCATTTGTTTCTTGAAAAAAGAACTTTCTTTGAATGTGTCCTTTTCTAAGCTCCAGCAGTATTGTATATTCATGATCTCATAGTCCAAAAATCAATAGTTTCCGTGGCTCCTACTAACTTGAAGTGATTCTTCAAAACCAGGGATAAGAGCAATATTAGCTAATTCTTAAATGAATTCCACCTCTGTACCCATGAAGGGCAACACCCAGATTTTAAAGATCAAAGAGCTACACAGCAGGGATGTAGCCTTTGCTTACTCCCATGGTGCAGACTTTTCTTGTTTGACTACTAATTTCTGTTTATCTGAAAGAATGGTTGATGAATTGCACTAGAAGGACTATTTCCAGTAAATAAAAACTGGAATCTCTTTAAAGCAAATGTGTTATTTTCTTGATCCCAAATAAATTCCACAGTCTGTTTACTGTATAGGTAAAAAGCACTCAGATTGCATACAGGCTCTCTTAGCCTCAGTTACATCTGATATGTCTCTCTCACTATGTTTGGCTACCAACATGAGGAGTAAAAGTGTGCAGGGCAGCCAGTGGGCATGGGACCCAGCAGAAGCCGCATGGCAGTGCCACTTGTATGAACAAGCACTACCATGGAGACTGGACTTCAAAAATGGGGAATCATCACTGTATGAATGATGGGAGCAGCAGTCCAGCACCCACATGGAGATGCTAGTTCATAACTCAGTGTCTCCATGATTCCCACGGGGCCACCAGTCTGCTGATGCTCTCAGGTGAGTGAGATTGCATTGGAGTCACCGACAGGACAGTTCCGAGGTAGAGACAGTTCCTAGGTAAGTACAGGGTCTGGGACAATTCATCAGGCTGGTCAAAGCCCAACCAGTGCTTGAAGCGGTGCCCAAATTTTCTGCCCCCCCTTTTAAAAAGTCTGTGCTCTACTACACACATGTCCTAGGTTCTCCCCCCTTACTACCTCCACCTTCCTCCACCACCATGCTTCTTCGTACATTGCAAAGAGCTAATTTGTTTTTTTTCCCTATGTGCGTATGAGAGATCAGTATATAAGAAGAGGATTCTGCTCCAAGCATCCTCCTCCCCACTGGCCTGGTTTAAAGAAGTAGCCTGGCAATGCAGAAGGAAGGGGCAGCATGTGCAATCGCAGCAGCCCCCTACCAGTTTCTTCAGGGCTGTTGCCACAAGTGCAGCAGCAGTGGAGTAGTTGATAGGGAGTCACTGCCACCCTGATCCTCTCCGGGAAGCATAGGATCCCCCAAAGCATGGAATCCAGAGAATTGGCCCCAATTCAGTGTATCCAAGGAATGGCTCAAGTCACTGAACACATGCGGCCAAATATGCCTAAGTTTACCAAGCAAACATTGGGTACTATTGGTATTCTCATCTGCTAATTACAGGACTGTGAGTCTCCAAAAAGGTGGGTCCTCAAGGCATGTAAGAGATAACAACATAAGAAAAGCTCATTGGATCACGCCAAAAGCCCATCTAGTCAATCATCCTGTTGCCTGCTGTGGCCCACCAGCTGTCTCTGGGATGCTTACAAGCATGAGGGAAAGGCATATGTCTCTCCTGCCATTATGCCCCAGTAACTGATATTCAGAGGCATACTGGAGTAGCACACAGCCATCATGACTAGTAGCCATCCATAGACCTCTCTTCTATGAATTTGTCCAATCCTCTTTGACAACCATTTAAGCAAGTGGCCATCACAACATGTGATGGCAACAAATTCAACAGACTGAGTGGATGCTTTCATTGAGTTATTCATCATGACCCCAATATCCTATTCCTAGTTCATCACTGGCAGCTCAAACCCCATCAGTGAACATGTGAAGTTGGGGTTTTGTGCCCCAGTGTCATTACATTTATTGACACTGACCCGCTTTTGCCATTTTGTTGCCCAGCCAGCCAGCAAGTCACGAGTCGAGAGATTCACAGCAAGTTTTGAAACTATTATTACTATTCGTACATTGCAAAGAGCTAATTTGTTTTCTTCTGTGTGCATATGAGAGATCAGTCCTCTATATAAGAGTATCATCTTCTGGGCTGCGAGGCTCTAGCCTCGCAAAGTTAGTGTCGGGATTCCATGTTGCACCTACTTTTCATAGCATTTTATTACAGTCCTAATGATGCATGTTCAAGGTTGCCACTGCCATTTATCATGTATTCTGCAGTTACAATAAACGTAGGCTGAGCATAACGTCAAGGCAGACGTCGATGTAGAATTGTCTCCTGAAAGCTTTGTTCTTGAACTGTCTACAGGTCTCAAGATTAAGTGTGAAATCTGACAGGGAGGATACATGTTAAGTGTATACATTGACAGGGTGATTTGGTTGATAGTATTAAAAGTAAAGCATTGGTTACACTTTCATATTATGCTGCTTTGTTGTGAAATGGTGGGGGGGGGAGAGAGAGAGAATTGACCTAATGCTGTGTGATGTATCTTATTGGCGGCCCAATATATTTTGTTTAGTGAGCTGTTTTCCATTTTCTGTTTTAGGGTTCCATTCTATAGTGTTGTTGTTTTTGTTGCCACTGTTAGCTGATTTGATTCCATGATGAAAAGAGGATATAAATCCTTCCCTTCGGGGAGAAAGGCGGGATAAAAATATTGCAAATAAATAAATACATAAATAAATAAATTGTTAAAAAGGTTAAAAAAAAACTCCATAATTCCCCCCCCCACACACACACACAGCCCATTCCAACCCAACTCCTCTCCAAGTCAGGCATAAGTGTGGCCTAAGTGAAGCCTAGGTTAGGCAGAAGTTATGTCTGAGTTAGGTCAGAGGTATGCCTGAGTTAGGCAGGCTGCAGTTTCTGTGGCCCAGCACCACCCCAGAATCCAGGCAACACTTACCTCCCAGGCAGGCAGGCTCTCCAGGCTCGGTGTCTGGCTCGGGCATGTGCAGGCCTGTTTGTCTGCACATGTCAGCGTCCATCCATGGCAGCTGCTGCAGTGTCTGTCTCAGCCTGGTCACAAAGGGGCTGACCGCAGGCAGGGGGGTTGCGCCAGTCATGTGGTGGACGCAGGGCAGGTGACAGGTGAGCGAGGTGCCCGAGCCAGCTGCCACAGGGCACCCTGTGCATCAGCCACCTGCTGCAGGGGAGAGTGGCCGTCCCCCCTCCTGCAGAAGGCGATGCCACCCCCATGCCATGTTGAGGCTGCACGTGGGAGTTATGGGGGGGGGAGCGGGGGAGGGAAGGAGGGGGGTGGGAACGTCACACACAAGGGGGGGCTCATGATGTCTGGAACTGCCTCTGACATGGCTTGCCCGTGCACTGCCTGAAGCCCTGGACCTCCAGGGCTGGGGCAATGCCCACAAAGAAGGCATCCTGGCGTGCGTTCTGCTCTGTGCCCCGGCCAAGACCGAGAGATGTCTTGGGCTTGTCTGCTGCGAGCGGGAAGGGCTCACACAGCTCATCACGCCCCCAGATGGGGCGACGACGGCACCTCTCGGCAGGCGCTCTGGCAGGGTGGGGGGTGGCCAGCAGCCATCATCAGGGAGTGGGAGGGGAGGCAGACACACAGGCAGGCAGACAGTGGGTGCTGGGGAGGGGCACGGGTGGGTCAGAGACAGACAGACAGACAACAAGGCTGGTGGGAGAGAGATTCCGAGAGAGGGGTCTGCAGAGACCAATAGGGACACAGGGGTTGCTCCGCAGATGAAGGCAATGCAGAAACAGGCGCCTCTTATGCAGACAGACTGTGGGTGGAAGCGGCTGCATTACGGGCGGACCTTCGATGGAAGCGGCTGCATTACGGGCGGACGCTCTGGCTGGCGAGATCCCCAGTTGCTGAGTGGCCACTACACAGATGCAGCAGCCACAAGCGGCCCCGCTATGGGCTCCGTAGCGCCTGTCACTGTTTGCCTGCCTGAGAGGCCCCCCCAACTCGCCCTCCCCTCTGTCCCATGGGGGTCTGGCAGCCTCCCTGCTGTGTTCTCCCTGGGAAGGAAGTGGCAGTCCCTGGAAGGGATTCATGCAGGGGCTTCAGTGCTGGGGGCTGTCTGTGTGTGGAGGGCAATGCTTGTGTAACATTGGGCACAGATGTTTCAAGGAGGCTCTGCCCGAGGGGCATCTTTATTGTTGTGGAACGTTAGCAGAGATGGCCAGGCGAGGCTGCCAGGGGTAGTCACAGCAGCCAATCTGAAAGCAGCAGCAGCAGCAGCACACATGCCCCATGGACCTGGAGACGCAGGCTCTGCCCCTGTGGAACCACAGCCTGCTCCATAGAAAGGGGAGGGACAGCAAGACAGCCAGGGAGGTAGAGCAGCAGCAGCACCGGCAGCTGAGGAGGGTTGCAGGGCTGGCTCTCTGACCTCTGGCGGCAGCTTAGGAGGGTTGCAGGGCTGGCTCTCTGACCTCTGGCAGCAGCAAGGCAGAGGACCGTGGGGCAACCAGACTGCGGGCCCAGGGGTGCTCCCAGGAAGGTAGGTGGTAGTGGACGTTCCTGGGGAGACAAAAAACAAGGGGGTGTTACATGGCAGCTGGTGTGTGGTAGCAATCGCCAGTGAAGACAAGCCAGTGTGTTGGTTGCAAAAGCCTGCAGGGAGAGAAATAACACAGCTGATAGGTGTGACACACATAGCATGGTCTGAGCTGCTTACCCAGGTGTAAGGCGAGCATGATCCTGTAAGGGAAAAGGGTCAAAGAGAGAGAAGACAACACATATATTGGGTCACAACCATGGCAATCCTAGCAATACTGACCTGTCAGTTGACACTGTGGAGAAAAAGGGGGGGGGGAACAGCTGGTATCTACAGACTGTTAACAGCACCACCACACTCGTGGTGTTGTATGCTCACATGACAACAGGCGGCAATCTGACACAATAGTGGTAAAGCGGCATGTATCCTATATATCATAGCAGGCAGGCATCTGACTACTCATTGGTAAAGAGGCATTTCAGAGAAGGCATTGCAGGCAGACATGAGAAGGCACATTGGTAAAGAGGCATTTCAGAGAAGGCATTGCAGGCAGACATGAGAGGGCACATTGGTAAAGAGGCATATCATGGCAGGCTATGCAGGCAGACATGAGAGGGCACATTGGTAAAGAGGCATATCATGGCAGGCTATGCAGGCAGCTATGAGAAGACATTGGTAAAGAGGCATATCACGGCAGGCTATGCAGGCAGCTATGAGACAAGACATTGGTATAGAGGCATGTATCCTACCTATATTTCTATATGCAAAGATGCAGATGTCAGCACAACCCCTGCTCTTACCTGCACTTACCTGCTGGTGTTGTTGCCTGTGTGTGGGGGGAGAGGCTGGGAGAAAGACATGGGTTAGCAAATGGTAGCATGGAGACAGCTGCCCAGGCACAGCTGTAAACAGTTTGGCCAATGCCAGAACAGCCCTCTCTGCCCTTGAGGGGAGGAGAGAGGAGAAGAGAAGAGAGAAGTGGGGTGTTTGTGAATTTTGCCCTCCACTGACAAAGTCCCACTTTGTGGCTGTGGGGGACAGAACCCCATGCCACGTGCTCAGAGACAGAGAGAGAGAGAGACTGGGGGCCCGGGGCTGAGTTTTTGTGGGAAAGAGGCTGGGTGGGGCTGGGTGCTGATAGGCTCCCTATCTTAGGCATAACTCTGTCGGTTTCCAGACCTAGCAGGCCCAACTCCGTCCTAACTCTGACCTAACTCAGGAGTAGGGTGTTAGAAATTTTCAGGAGAGGGCTGGCTTGGGTAAGGTAAAATGGCTCCTATGGGTCTCCTCGAATTTGGGTCCACCTTTTTGGTCGACCTAAAATTTGTGTCAGCATTTGTGTTGGAGGGGGCGTGTCTGTGCTTGCCAGGGTCTGGAATGCAACGTTAATTGGTTGCCGCCCCCGTTACGCCCACGGTCCGCCCATGGTCCGCCCACTTTTAGGTCAACTTTAGGTCTGACTTGTGCTGCTTAGCCCTTGGGTTGGAATGGGCTGTTCTTAGTCCGTCGGTCGTAACTTCGACCTAACTTTGACCTAACTTCGCCCTAAATGGTTGCGTTCCAGACCTAAAGTCTCCCTAAACGACTTAGGCTGACTTTAGGTCTGACTTGGGCTGCTTGGCCCTTGGGTTGGAATGGGCTGTAAGTTGCCCATTTATGGCATGGGAGAACTGGAAGTGTTGATTCCCCAAGTCCAGAGAAAATTGGTCCAGCCAGGTGCTTTCCAATTTGAGCAGAGGTTTTGCAGCAGATGTCCCAGGAACTATTGACAATGGCCCCAAGAAACACAAATGGAGGTGGAGAGGGAGGACAAGAGAAGGAAAAATATGCTCTTGCTTTACCTCTCTTCTCCACTATCCATGCCCCCCATTGATCTACACTTCTATCAATAATACTAAAAAGGTGATATCAGGTGTAAAGGAGGGATGAGACAAAAGTACTCTCTACTTTCACTGAATATTTTTGTCAATGCCAAAAAAACCCTCTCTTTTTGAAGGTGTTTGGCATGCCTTGCAAAAATATTGGTTTAACAGCACAATCCTAGGTTTGTCTATTCAGAAGTAAGCCTCATTGAGCTAAATGGGACTCAGGGCCCAATCCTAACGGTGCCTAGCACTGTTGGATCGAACATTCTGACAGTGTTAGGTGTTTCTCGGTTATTGCAAAACACAACACCTCGGAGCACATGGGTTGGCTGCAGCTGCAAGCAGCAATTCGCCAGCTCCATGCACCAGCAGGCACGAGATGCCTGCACGGCCAGGTAAGATTATGTATGGGGTGGGAGGGAGGCAGGGGGAGGGTGGAATGGGGCAGGGGCTGGGCAGAATGGGGCAACAATGGGGTGGGGAGGCGGACGGACTGAGACTGGGAAAGGGGTGGGTTTGGCAGAAGTGGCATCCACTGAATCCAAACTCCCTTCCTGGGCTCGATTTGCCCGCACGGGTCCATATGAACTTGCACCAGCGATATCACTGATGCAGGTCCAAGTAGACCCAAATGGGCCAGCAGGGGCTCAGAGGCATCGCACCACCAGGGGCGATTGGGGCGGTGGGCCCCAGGTCTTACCTGCCACCCCGTCGCTTCCTCGTTCTCTTTGCAGCCGAGAACGGCTGCAGTTCAGCCCTCCCACCCTCCCTTGTGCTTGTTTGGCTCCAAAAAGGAGCCCAAAAGCACCGGGTGGCATGTCCGCGCACGCGGAGGCACGCTATGCTACCGACACATGCCCCAGGGGTGGGGCGTGTGGCGGCCGTGATGGCAGAGGCGAAACAAGGGTGGAGCGGAGGCAAGTAGTTCTGCAAGACTCCGTTACACTGGAGTCAGTGGCCCCTCCCCCTTGCTGTTGGAGCCATTCCAGCAGCAACAGGGGAGTGTCCTGCGTGTTGCCTTTGCTGCCAGAATGGCTCCAACAGCAAGGGGGAGGGGCCGTTGACTCCGGTGTAACGGAGTCTTGCAGAACTACTTGCCTTCGCTCCACCTTTGTTTCGCCTCTGCATGGTGGGCATGTCGGCGGCAGCCCCCACCCACAGGGGACCTGGAAGACTCTTCTGCAGGGGTATACCCCGAGGACAATTGAATTAATGTTCCCTTGCCCCAAGAAGGCCTCCAGAGGCCAAAACTCCCCTGCAGGATGCAGCAGGCGCCACATGGGCCACTGCATCACTGCACAAGGAGTGATGGTCGATTGGGCTGTTACTCTCTGGTAAGTGGGTACAGGAATACAGCCTATACTGCCTTCACTTGAACTTTCTCCCATTTGCCTACAGTGGCATCATCCTGTACTCTTTCTCTGTCTACCCCTGCCTCTGCTCCCTTCCTCTGTGGTATCTCCCTGTCAAATTTTAGACTGTAAGCACCTCTGGACAGAGACCTGTCTTCTCATACTCCGTAAAGCACCATGCACAGGGATGGCATAATTGTATAATCAATTAGCTAAATCTGATTGGTACAATCAGTTTGCTAAATCTGATATGAACGTGTCAGCTGTGGTGTGTTGTGACATCGTACTGTTCACTATGACAACCTGATTGAGTGGGACTTAATTTAGGAAGGAAGAAAACGCAACAGCCAAAGAGAAACAGTCAGGGATGTGGATCAAGTCTCTGACTCAAGTCAAGTCCCGAGTCTCTGGGTCCAAGTCTCAAGTCAAGTCCCAAGTCTTTGCCCCCAAGTCCCGAGTCTTTGGCTGCGAGTCCCTATCTATTTAATGGGGAAAATGGGTTTAAACTTGAATAAAATTTGACTTGTCATAAAAGGCTCCAAGTCTCGAGTCGAGTCTTTCGAGTCTTTTACAATCGGTGAGTCAAGTCCGAGTCAAGTCATTGACGCAACTTGAGTCCGACTTGAGTCCAAGTCAATAGACTCAAGTCTACATCACTGGAAACAGTAGTGTCAAACATGGTTGAAAAAAAGAAAAATCTTCACACAATTTCAGTGTTGTTTAGGGGGAGGGGGAAACCCTGCTTTTTCTACTACTGTACTTTCTCACTTTGACCTGAAAAATGAAAATTGACAAATCATTTGCAAAACCATGGTTTTAACACAAATGAGGAAAAAGCTTCTAGGCTAAGGTTTGCTTAACCCTATCAAAAATTCAACACTTACTTTTAAAAATGGAATGATGCTTTCATTGCCATTGGGCAATTTCTCTGTAGCTCATTATATCCTAAAATAGAGAGTTAATGGGCCAAATTTTAGCTTATATTATCTCTTTTAAAATGATAAAGGTCTTAAACATTAAACCTTCAGCTAAAGAACTCTCTCTTAATCAGAGGCATTTGCTGCTCCAGCTAGATTTTTATGTTCTTGAGAAGGATTCCAGTCTGCTTGTTGTTGTGTTTATAGTGTACCTACATAACTACCTTTTACAGTATTTAAATTTTGTTACATTCTGCTCCTAACGCTCTCGAAATGCACACAGCCTGCTTTACATTTATCCATTTAATATCATAGTTATGACTCATTTAGATGCAGTATATTACTTGTAAATGTTTTTTTTAAACAGAGAGGTATTTAAATTTCATTTGGTGCCACTTTTAAATATTTTTTACAGAGGAAAAAGATGATTAATGGTCCAGGAAGATGTATTTATACTATCTGTTTATCCACTTCACCCAGATATATCAGTGTTTTGAAAACTAATGTACTTACATGCCATTGCTTTTTATAGATGTTGAATTTTTAAGGCTTTAGCAGTATTGTTCATGTGAAACAAATTCCCTCTTTATTGCCAGTGATAAAACAAACATGACATATAAGATATGCATCATGTGCTAAGTGCACATTTTTTCTCCTCAAAACTATTTCAATTCCCTGAGGTATATTTAACACACACACACACACACACACACACACACACACACACACACACACACACACACAAGAAAGTGGGCCAATGTCTCCATTTGCCAATACATTTCTATCCACTGGAAAACAAGGAAAACGACGGGATGCTGGCACAGTATTAGCAATTCACACAACCATCATTGAGGACTTTTCTGCAGTCTGATTAAAGTGAAGTGATTATCGGAACATGTTACCATGAATCCTGCTTCTGATTGTCCATGTTACTGTCTATAATGCAAAAATTCCACTTCATCGTGAATAGGTTCAGTTCTATTTGTGTGTTCAAAAATGTCAGTATGGACTGAAGAGCAACCCAAGTGATCAGACTCTATGAGCTATTGTGCTAAGGCAACTTCTCATAGGACTAGGCAAGACCTGCACAACGCACGACAAATGGCCACAGAGGAATGTTTGATGTAAACACTTCACTTTAAATATTCAGATAGAGCTGGGAGGGTCAGAGCTCATCTTTGGAACCGCTTTTCAGTTCAGAAGCTGAAGTCCAGAAGATGTACAATAGTGTGGTAACGCATTTGTGTGCGTTTCTGCCTGATGCAAGTATCGGTCTACATGTTGCTAATCTGTTTCACCAGAACATACAAGATGGAATCTACCTGTTGTTATCCGACATGCTGGGAGACATGTCTAACATGTGCACACAACAAGGGATTTGGATGCATGTGCAGGGACCTCGATGCAATAGTTTGTGGCAATTAATAAGAATGAGAGAGCCAAAGATGTAGAAGATGCAACACAATGCAATTTATTTAAGGGATAGATATACACAAACATAGATCCACAATAAGAGGAAAGGGGAATCTGAAAAGATGCAATATACACCACACACACACAGAACTAAATAGCACACTAAATGGTAGTGGTTGCTAGGCAGTGCAAGAAAAAGGGGAAATCCTTGGAAGGAGGAGGAATGCATAAACACCCAAAATGGAGGGAGGAGGATAGCAGGCAGAGGGGGAAATAGGACATGATTTGGGGATCATCATTTTTCCCCAAAAAAGGGGAAAGAAACTAGAAAGAACCAAGTGTTCCTTTTGTAGCATGAGACCATAACTTAGGACAGTATTAGCTGTAGCCTGGAACAGTGGCTACAGGCACCGTGAGCCCCTAGGTGGGCCGAAAAGCATTTCATTCGCGGCAGAAGAGCTTGCCTCTCTCACCATACATGCACTAATGCACCAATACTAATGCACCAATACCAATTGCCTGTTCCTGGTAGATATCACAATTTCCTATTGTGTTACCCTGGGAAGGGTGTGGCAAGGAACTTCTCAATTGCTCAGAAGACTTGTGTCCTCAGTAGCATGTGCTCCTTGATTGAATGGTCAGTGAAGTTGGTGAGGAAAACCAGGGGTTAGAGGTATGCCTTTTGTGACCACAGATGGTCTTGTTTATCTCAAAGTCAGGAAGCTCCAAGCAGCATGTGGCATTGTTTGCACATCTGAATAGGATGACAAAGGAAGGTGTGGCCAGTCAAGGAATGTTAATCTTACAGGCCATTGAAGGGAAGGTGTGTGTGTGCTCCAATAAACCAAAATTGGCCTTTTACCCAAAGTACAGAAACTGTATTTCATGCCATCATAAAGCAAAGCTTCCAGAAAGATTTGAGATATTTGGCACCTCTCATTATATGAATTAAGCACAGATGTTTCATGTGTCAGCAAGTTGTATAAACTGGCCCTCTGACTCCATCTTAATATTTAATTAATAATGGTGAAACTCTGGGTGTGTGTTTGTCATCAATGTAAAATAGTGACCAGCTAAAATTAATGTTTGATCGATAATGTGGAAATGGGTCTGCAGCATAAGACTCCTTAACTACCAGGAAGGTTAATATGTATCTTCTTGCATGTGATGTCTACAATTAAGAGGGAAGAGAGGAAAGCTTGATTGGAAGATAGGGTTTGCCAGCTACCGTACAAGCCAATTTGACTACAGCAGAGCTAATTAAACATGTCTCCTGTATATAAAATATATCATCTCCAGATAACAGCATATTGCTAAATTTTTCATCTTATTAAGAGCTTGCATTAAGGTTTTCCAACATAAATTTTGAGCATGGACAGGTGCTATTTGAAGAGCCTGACAATGGGGATGACTTAGATTAGGTTGACACTGCCAAGAGATGTATCACCAATGGCTGTCTTAAGGGGAAGAAGGATGAGGAATCCATTCTCCATTATTGCCTAATGCTGATGGGCTGACATTATCTCCAGAAAGCTGCTCTTCCTTTCTTTTCTCCCTTTCAGGCAATTGTGCATGCTACTTTAAGAGCTATTTCCACTTTAGATTTAATGGAGAAGCATGTGCTCTCTGGAATAACACACATACCTTAAGGAAGGAGAAAATGTCATCCCAGAAGGCTAAGCACGCAGCTCTTTATCTAAACTCAAGTACACCTGTGTCATTTTAAAGGTTTTTTTTGAGGGGGGGGGGATTCAATGGAACAGGATTCTAACAACACCTTCACTGTCACTTCATGCCTTAACTAAGCAGAACTTAGGGCCCAATCCTAACCAACTTTCCAGCACCGATGCAGTCGCAATGCAGCCCTGAGGTAAGGGAACAAGTATTCCCTTACCTTGAGGAGGTTTCCGTGACTGCCCCTCCATTTAGCGCATGCAATCATTGGCACGGTTGCATCAGTGCGGGAAAGTTGGATAGGATTGGGCCCTTAAAAAGGCACACAAGATTATGCAAGACATTCTTGTGAGTTCAAGACAATAGCAATCCATGATCAATGTCCTGTCTTTTTACATTTTTGCAAAAAGTGGTTGGGGTGAGGGACGAATGTGGTTTGGGACTGTGGTTCTGGAAGATGAAAGCTTGACCCTTTCCCCAACATTACTATTTGGGTACATGCAGGTTTTCCATCATGGAGCAAATGGCAATTTGGTTGGTGCAATCTTCATTGGGAAAATAGCATTGGGAGACAGAGTTAAGCCCCTCCCCAACTTCCATGGTCTTAGTCCAAACTGGGGTCCTTTGTAGTTGCTACTTATCATGGAGAGAGCTTATCTTGGATGTCTGTTGCCTCATCTACTCTTGCCTTAAGCTTTATTTATTCCAATGTGTATTTTGTCTTTCAATTTAGATGCCCAAACTGGTGTATTTATTACAAGGATACTGTCATTTTGACAGGACAACTTTTTTTTGCCAGTCTCCTAAACCTTCTGAACAATTGAAGTAGATTGTTCTGGGAAAGGAATTTCCAGAAATGTAGTGTTATGACTGAGAAGGACCTGCTATATGACAACATCAGCCTCACCTCCAGTGGTTGTGGCACCCAGACTAGCTCTCCAGAAGATCTAAAGGGCAGAGGTGTTCCTACGGTGGGGGCTGTACTGTAAATTGCGCCCTGTCCTAATCCCCGTTTACAAGCCGGCATGAGGCGGCCCCCACCCCCTCGCCTTTGGAGCCATTCCCTTTGGAGAAGGCAACGGGCAGGGAGTCTCCTGCCCATTGCCTTCTCCACACAGAATGGCTCCGACGGTGAGGCTGCCTCTTGCCGGTTTGTAAACAGGGACTAGGACGGGGCACAACAAAATTGGTTTCGGGAGCAAGGGTAAGGGCCAGGACATGTGTGTGCTGTGATTATCCATGTCTTTTAATGAATGAGGCCAGATCAACACTTAACGTATTGTCTGAACCAGTCCAGTGTGTCTCTGGACTGGGGGTTGCTGTTGTCACTCCCAACTGTTTCTATGGAGCTGGCACATGGCTGCAACCCCAAAAGCTGCTAATGGCATCCAACACAGGTGTGCCAGGGAGCAGCAGGTAGACTGGAGAGCTGGCAGGGGAGCTGAAATGGGCAGGCAGGCAATGAAAAAATTAATAGTAATTTTTAAATGAAATTGGCTAAATTACAAAAGTATTTTACATCATACATAGATGATTTGAGTGAGGTGGCCATAATTCTTTTATGCTTAGTAGTGTGAGAAGCATTTTCTTATCGGTTGATCAACTCGGCCGTACGAATACCAGATAACAAAAGCTCCTTTAACTCTTTTGTCCTCAGTTTTTAATACTTATGAACCAGCTTTTTTAGGTTTCTAAACTTCAACATTTCCATGGGTCAAATACTGTTCTGTTGCCACGGCACTGCTTTTAAATGAGATGTATGGGGGGGGGGGTTTGGACAAGCAGCAACACTCTTGAATATGCAAAAGAGAGCAAAATACTTTTTGGTACTCGATAAAACTGGAATCCCATATATTAATAGGAAGTCTTCCATTGACATCAGTACTTGCATTGACATTGTAAGGTTTCTCAGGATTAGACATTTGATTGACATTGTGACGGCTCATTCAAAGCACAGACAATGTCAGCGCAACTGTATTAAGTTCTTTTCTTGACTTCTAACAGCTTCTTCAGAATCTTTTTCCCCCCTCTTTCTAAAATTCCCATTGACATCCCAAGGGCAATTGTATTGATAGAGTACTGCCTCTCTTACATTGCCAGGGCATGCAATGTTGTGGGAGAAGTGGGGAGGGAGAGAATGCATGATCTGTTACTATTGTTACCATCAACCATCATTATCTTATCTAGAGGATAAGAGTAAAATCAAATCACAGTTCTAAATTCTAAGACCTTGGATTCAGATTTCAATGTATCCTATAGTCTCAGACCTTGTCATTTTGCTATTTTGAAATCTAAAAGAAAGTCAAATTCAATCTTGCAGATTTTGAAAATTAAAATCACGTTCAGTACACTACGCCATGGAGGAAACCATCTGGAATTTTAGGGTTCTATATAGAACAATATTGTACAGATCCTTATCAGACCTAGAAAAGCCTGTCTATGTAAACCACCTTGAGTAATATCTGAAGAGCAATCTGAGGATAAGAAAGGCGGTATATAAATACAAAAATAAATATTAAACTCCTCCCCATTTAGTGCAGGCATCTACCCTGAGGAAGACTGACACATCTGTTCACTTCCCCTTTGGGTGATAGCACCCTGGCTCAAACCAGAGGTTGGTTCATACAAACCAACCTCTCGTTTTCCCCACCAACCCCTGGAAACAGGGTCAGGGTAACCAAATTGCTCAACTCATCTTAAGCCAGAAAGTGTTTAGTATGGACTTCCTGGTTCCAATTCAGGCCTTAGGGGTCACTACTGGTATTATTAAAAAATAAAATAATTTTAAGCCCAAACCTCTAATACTTTTTTTATATAACTCCTGAACCCCTACACCTATCTTTAGATAACTACTGAACTCCTACATCTATCTTTTGGAAATTTAGCAGGGATCTTACTTGAAGGCATCTCTATATTATCTGTGAGGGGTTGTTGTTTGGGCAAATTGGCCATAGACACATGTGGCGAGATTAGCAGAAACCTTTTACGACTATCAGAATTCTGCTGCTCCAGAATGAAAACCCAAGAGCCTATTTGGATGAAGTTTAGCTTGCCTTGTCCCCTTATGGAGGGCTTTCATTCCTGTAATGTAACCCAATTCTGAAAATAAATTTATAGAGAGTTTCACCAAACTGAAATTTGCCCATTGAAATCAATGTGAAGAAACAAATCAAAATTGAAAGGAAATCTGAATTTGGCATAAAGTAATGCAAAGTATTGAAACAAGTCAACAGAATAGATCAGGACACCAGACGAAGCAACAAAAATGCACACTCCTACAAATAACCATTTTAAAATTAGTCTGGCAAGTGCAGTGAAATCCTAACATAAAAGTGCACGCTTAAGAAAGGCCAGCAGTAATCGGCACAGTCTAGAAAGAAGAGACTCCAGCTTCATCATTTGAAATAAACCATGCAGTTTGAAAGAGCATTAAGCCAATTATCTTGATCACCTGCTACACAGTCTTTAAAGGGCAGTTACATTCCATTTCTCATTGACCTTGAGCACTTCTGCATTTTCCCCTGGTTCTGCAGAAATTGCCCTGCTTCTGGAATTGTCCTAACAAGAAAACAAGTTCTTAAAACATGGGTATTTGCTTATATCACTATTCTCCCTCCTTACCAATGGGTTATTTTTGCTTGGTTGGTTTCCCAGACAAAGTCTATTTTCACAAGGAATGTTCTCGGATGCTCTTCTCCAAGTTCTGGAGGTTTGCATGGAACAAACAGGGATTCATAGTGATGGAGGAAGCTTCCTGAAAAATTAGTAAACTCCTCAGTCTACTTCAAAAGCTATCAGTATGGACCACATATGCTTTCAGATAACTGAAAAAGTGTCACCTGTCATGCATTTGTGCTTAATCATATCTGCTATGTGGCTCTTTTAAGAGACACAACTATGTATAGAAAACTGCCTTCCAAATGATGTTGCTAATACACATCACACTGATAACGTCCTTGGTCCTGACATAGTTGATTTTTATTTTCTCAATAGCAGCCATGGATATATGAATTAAGATATTATGGATTAAGTTCATGGTATGGGGGAACGGGTGTTAACCCTATGCCCCACCTCCCATGGTCCTGATCTGTGTTGTTCCCTCTCCCCCTGCTGTTATTTGCCTTGGGAGGAAAGCTCCCACACATGTCTCCTAGTGGAATCTGGAAAAAGAGAAAGTATATTCTCCCAGCCCCTTCATGGATCATTGCCTTGTCGTGGCGAAGGGGCTTGCGTAACTCAATGAAGCCATGAGCTATGCCGTGCAGGGACACCCAAGACGGACAGGTCGTAGCAGAGAGTTCTGACTAAAAGTGATCCACTGGAGAAGGAAATGGCAACCCACTCCAGTAACCTTGCCAAGAAAATCCCATGAACAGTTCCAAAAGGCTACAAGATATGACGCCGGAAGATGAGCCCCTCAGGTTGGAAGGTGTCCAATATGCTACTGAGGAAGAGCGGAGGACTATTCCAAATAGACCCAGAAAGAGTGAAGCGGCTGGGCCAAAGCCAATAGGACGTCCAGCTGTGGATGTGTCTGAGGTTGAAAGGAAAATCCAATGCTGCAAGGAGCAATATTGCTTAGGAACATGGAATGTGAGGTCTATGAATCAAGGCAAGCTGGATGTGGTCAAAGATGAGATGATAAGATTGAACATTGACATCTTGGGAATCAGCGAACTAAAATGGACGGGCATGGGCGAATTTAATTCAGGTGACCATCATATCTACTACTGTGGGCATGAATCCCTTAGAAGAAATGGAGTAGCCCTCATAGTCAATAAAAGAGTGGGAAAGGCAGTACTGGGGTGCAACCTCAAAAACGACAGAATGATTTCAGTTCGAATCCAAGGCAAACCATTCAACATTACAGTAATCCAAGTGTATGCCCCAACCACTGATGCCGAAGAAGATGAAGTTAACCGGTTCTATGAAGACCTACAACACCTTCTAGAACTAGCACCCAAAAAAGATGTCCTTTACATCATAGGAGACTGGAATGCTAAAGTAGAAAATCAAGAAATAAACGGAACAGGCAAGTTTGGCCTTGGAGCGCAAAATGAAGCAGGGCAAAGGCTAACGGAGTTCTGTCAAGAGAACACGCTGGTCATAGCAAACACTCTTTTCCAACAACACAAGAGGCGACTCTACACCTGGACATCACCAGATGGTCAATACCGAAACCAGATAGATTATGTGCTTTGCAGCCAAAGATGGAGAAGCTCTATACAATCAGTAAAAACAAGACCTGGAGCTGACTGTGGCTCAGATCATGAGCTTCTTATTGCAAAATTCAGGCTTAAATTGAAGAATGTAGGGAACACCACTAGACCAGTCAGATATGACCTAAACCATATCCCTTATGAGTATACAGTGGAGGTGAAGAATAGGTTTAGGGCACTAGACCTGGTAGACAGAGTGCCTGAAGAACTATGGACGGAAGTTCGTAACATTGTACAGGAGGCAGCAACTAAAACCATCCCAAAGAAAAAGAAATGCAAGAAAGCAAAGTGGCTGTCAGATGAGGCTTTACAAATAGCTGTGGAAAGAAGGAATGCGAAAAGCAAAGGTGAAAGGGAAAGATATAAACAACTGAATGCAGATTTCCAGAGAATAGCAAGGAGAGATAAGAAGGCCTTCTTAAATGAACAATGCAAGGAAATCGAGGAAAACAACAGAATGGGGAGGACTAGAGATCTCTTCAAGAAAATTGGAGATATCAAGGGAACATTTTGTGCAAAGATGGGCATGATAAAGGATAAAAAAGGCAGAGACCTGACAGAAGCAGAAGAGATTAAGAAGAGATGGCAAGAATACACAGAAGAACTATACAAGAAAGAGCTTAATGTTCCTGATGACCACGCTGGTGTGGTCACTGACCCAGAGCCAGACATCCTAGAGAGCGAAGTCAAGTGGGCCTTAGGTAGCATTACTAACAACAAAGCTAGTGGAGATGATAATATCCCAGCTGAGCTACTTAAAATCCTAAATGATGATGCTGTGAAAGTGCTGCACTCAATATGCCAACAAATTTGGAAAACTCAGCAGTGGCCAAAGGATTGGAAAAGGTCAGTTTACGTTCCAATTCCAAAGAAGGGCAGTGCCAAAGAGTGTTCAAACTATCGCACAATTGCACTCATTTCACATGCTAGCAAGGTTATGCTCAAAATCCTACAAGCTAGGCTTCAGCAGCACGTGGACCGAGAACTACCGGATGTACAAGCTGGGTTTCGAAGAGGCAGAGGAACTAGAGATCAAATTGCCAACATGCGCTGGATCATGGAGAAAGCACGAGAGTTCCAAAAAAACACCTATTTCTGCTTCATTGACTACGCAAAAGCCTTTGATTGTGTGGATCACAACAAGCTGTGGCAAGTTCTTAAAGAGATGGGGATACCAGACCACCTTACCTGTCTCCTGAGAAACCTGTATGCGGGTCAAGAAGCAACAGTTCGAACCCGCCATGGAACAACTGATTGGTTCAAAATTGGGAAGGGAGTACGGCAAGGCTGTATATTGTCACCCTGCCTATTTAACTTATATGCAGAGTACATTATGAGAAATGCAGGGCTGAATGAATCGCAATCCGGAATCAAGATTGCCGGGAGAAACATCAACAACCTCAGATATGCAGACGATACCACTCTAATGGCAGAAAGTGAAGAAGAACTAAAGAGCCTCTTGATGAGAGTGAAAGAGGAGAGTGCAAAAGTTGGCTTAAAACTCAACATTAATAAAACTAAGATCATGGCATCTGGTCCCATCAATTCCTGGCAAATAGAAGGGGCAGAAATGGAAGCAGTAACAGATTTTACTTTTTTGGGTTCCAAGATCACTGCAGACGGAGACAGCAGCCATGAAATTAAAAGACGCTTACTCCTTGGAAGGAAAGCTATGGCAAATTTAGATAGCATAATAAAAAGCAGAGATATCACCATACCAACAAAAGTTCGTATAGTCAGGGCGATGGTGTTCCCAGTAGCAATGTATGGTTGCGAGAGCTGGACCATAAGGAAGGCTGAGCGCCAAAGAATAGATGCTTTTGAACTGTGGTGCTGGAGAAGACTCCTGAGAGTCCCTTGGACTGCTAGGAGATCAAATCAGTCAATCCTAAATGAAATCAAGCCTGACTGTTCCCTGGAAGGACAGGTACTAAGGCTGAAACTCAAATATTTTGGCCACCTAATGCGAAGAGAGGAGTCTCTGGAGAAGACTCTGATGCTGGGAAAGACTGAAGGCAAAAGGAGAAGGGGAAGGCCAAGGATGAGATGGTTAGACAGCATCACCGATGCAACGAACATGAAAATGAGCGAACTCAGGAAGATAGTGGAGGATAGGAAGGCCTGGCGGGATATGGTTCATGGGATCACGAAGGGTCGGACACGACTTAACGACTGAACAACAACAACATATTCTCCCAGAGTTCCATGTCAATATCATTTGCCCCCTCTATGCTGTTTCGGGGACCTAATGCTGAGCATGCATCAGAATGGGGCTAGCAGTGGGATAGTTCGTGGCCTTCACACAGAGTAATATATGAAATGTGTGGGCCATTGACTTTGAAACTGGAAGCCCATCCATGTCTCCAACTGAAATGGTTACCTCAGGCAGCAGATTGTTAGGCAAGACTCCCATCTTTGTCCATCAACTTGCCTCTACTGCTCCTCCTCCTTCTGTTCCTTGGATTAGAAAAGGAAGACAGGGACAGAGAGGAAGTGTTGAGGAGAGGACTGGCACATCATCCAGTAAGTGTGTGTGTGGGGGGGGGAGGCAACATTTGGCATGCTGACTCAGGTATCAGGAGGTTTTGGGCTGGCCCTGCTGGAAGCACTGCCCCCCCCAAAAAAAAACCTGGATAAGACAGAGTTGTTGAGACATAATGGGGATAGCAACCTCCTGGATTTAGCAATAGCTATCTATCTCTTAATGCCAGATACAAGGGAGTGGCAACAGGATACAGTTATCTTGTTGTCTTGTGTGCTCCCTGAGGCATCTGGTGGGGCCACTGTGAGATACAGGAAGCTGGACTCGATGGGCCTTTGGCCTGATCCAGCAGGGCTCTTCTTGTGTTCTTATCTTTGCAGCATCATATTTGTTGGATCAGTATCCTTCATACCTAACTGCAGTGAATAATTAAAGGTTGAAGGTGATACCCAACCCTACATGACACACCCATGTACATTTCTCAAATACCACCACACTTGACCAGAGTTAACAAAATCTTGACCTATATGGATCCAGTGTCACTTCAGAGCTGGAATTGTTTCTCTGAATTTCAACATCCCCAACTTTCAACTTTCCTCTTGCTGGAATTTTTTTTTCTGTCCATGAAACTTGCTATGCATGCTGATTAGTTCATACAGAAATCAAAAGTGACATCATAACGCTTGCAAGTTTGAGCTTTGAAAGAAGTTGATTCTGTGTAAGAGAAAACAAACAAAAATAGATTTGTGGGTTGAGTTTTTCTTCACTCTGGTGCCACCCCTCAAATCATTTTACACTCCAGAAGAAGATCTGGATCTGTTTATCTCTGTAGTAGGTACTGGTAGTTAGTATTAGTATTCAGTTAGTAGCTAGCTACATAGATAGAATCCACCAATGCTGTGAGAAGAAGCAACATGAATCAATGAAATTGCACTCACTCCAGATCTACCTTCACCATCTCCACTATATGTCACTCTACAGGTTTCATCAGAGGCAGCTTATTCATTAACATTTTAGCATAATAGGCCAATTTGCTGTCCATCATGGTGTGGGCAGCCTTTGTAATCAATACTGCGCATTGTGTAATGATAATGAAGGCTAAAGTAAAAATGCTAAAACACTTTAATGGGATGGTTTGGTGAAAAGTGCCCATCAACCCTTGCTGTATCCTTTACTGATGAGTTAAAAGGTATGAGACAGTGAGAAGGTGTATGTGGGCTTACGTGGTGGAGCCAATCTTATGCATGTTTAGTGCAAGGAGCTGAAATTCTCGTAAATTTGTAATTGCTGTATTCCTCCAGTCAGCTTTCTGACTTACAACCCAACTCTGTGTAACTCTTGCACCGGTGTAAGTGCACTTATGGCAGTGTACGCAGGACGGAGACCGACGCAACCCCCCTCGGACGCCACACACGCACAGTTCAGATACAGGACGGATGCCACTGCAACTCCACCGGCGCAGGGGGCATTCCGGGGATATTCGGATGCCCCCGGAATGCCCCCTGTGCTGACGGAGTTGCTCTGGCATCCGTCCTGCATCCTTACTGCGCATGCACGGTGTCCAGGGGGGGATTACACTGGTCTATGTCCTGCGTCCGTCGGCGTATGGCAAGTTACATTGGCATAAGTGCACATACACCAGTGGACCTACTGTTACACTGGTGCAAGAGTTACACAGGATTGGGCTGTAGGTCTTAGAAGTTGGATCCCCCCTGCCCCGTAAGTGCCTGAAGAACATTGCTTCACAGTGAATTTCATGGTTACACTTCAGAGGCAACCCCCACATACCTAGACTGTAAGTTCATTCAGAGCAGGGACCTATCTTTTCGTTCTATATATTGTGTAATGTTCATTAATAGCATTATAACAACAACAATTTTAGTGTTTTTCCTAAATGGCCAAAGCCCTTCACACGACTCAATACATCTTACAACACTCCTATAAGGTGGTTGACCGATATTTTTAACTCTACAGTAACAGGTGACTGCTGAGGCTTCTAATCACCAGCCCCGTACAGCTTAATTTATTCAACCCAGTCCTGCAGGGTTGGACATGCCTCAGATTTAGGGGTTCTTCATATATATTGTTTTTAATTTATTTTATGTATTGTTTTTAAATTATGTATTTTAATCTTTGTTGTAAGCCACCTTGGGCATTTGCCTTGGCATAGGATAAGGTGGGGTATAATTTTTTTTTTAAAAAATAAATAAATGTTTGCACTGACACTAGTTCATTTTAAAAAAAATTATTTCTGGCTCTTATTTGGCTGTACAAACTTGAAGCTTGGCTGTGTTGCTTTCCGTGTGTAGTTTCTAGTGGCTGCATTTTGTTTTTGCTCTGTGTCACCAACCAAGGGAACTGCTGAAGAACTAAACATGGTTACAAATGTTAATAAAATAATAACAGTAAAAGTATCTTAAGCCCCTACCCCTGGTAAACAAAACATGGAAAGCAAGTTTAAGCAAGGCAAAGAAGTCCCAGAAAATTGCCTCCCAATCCAAAATGGATGTATAGTTAGATTTAGAGCAGAAACAAAACTGATGGAATGATATCCCAAATGAAATGGGGAGAGGGAGGGAGGAATGGGCAATTACCCATCATTTTCCGGTATTCTGGTGACTGAGCAGAGTATCCCATGGTTTCCTTTCTTGAAGCGAATAGATTTCTAAGGCAGTAGAAAACCACAAGAGAGATTTCTGAAATGTTAACCTGGTCTGTTTCTTGCACTCAGCCGATTGTTCCTGACCCACCTTTCTCCCTACATCTCACCTGGTCAGGTATTCCCTTGCCTTTGTCTGGCCTTTCCTTGCCTCCAGTATTAACAATTCTTCAGCCATTCCTTTTTTCCAGAGGCACATTTGGAAAGTTAGTGTTCCGAAAGGAAAGCCTCTCCAACCTGCTTCTATCACCCCCCCCCCCAGCCAGCCCCCAAAAAACACTGTGCGTTCTGCAAAACTGCAGGTGTCATAAGGCTGGTCTCAGTTATGAGGTTGCTCTGGAAAGATGGCAAGGAAAAAGGACATTTCATTCACATTATCTTTCTTTTTTATTCTCACTAAGGTAGAGGTTTGGGCTCTTTCTGGTCCATAAAATATGGATTGCTATTTTCCAACTGCATCAGTGCCGTTAATGGCCATTCCCATTAGCCAGTCATATAATACCATTACAGCGCTATGAAATATTGACAGAAAAAACAGCATGACTATGAGGTTACTGATAGCTCGTGCAGCATTATTGACAAACAAATGCATACTTGGAAATGTGTTCCTCTGGCCACCTTTTCCACCCTGATTGACAGCTGATAACAAATGAAGGAAACCGAAGCTGTTCTCCATTGCCAGTACTGACTCGAAGGCAATGCATGTTGCCACCAGTGTATATAAGAAGATTTTTCATAAATTCCTAAAATGATCAAGGGACACACACACACACACACACACACACACACCCTCTTGATACACTTAATAATAATAATAATAATAATAATAATAATAATAATAATAATAATAATAAGAAGAAGAAGAAGAAGAAGAAGAAGAAGAAGAAGAAGAAAACTGAACGATATGGAACACACTTATATTGAGTCAGATCTTTGGTCCATCTAGCCCAAGATAATCTATTCACAGTGCAATCCTGACTAAGGATCTTGCCAGCGGCCCAGGGCTGCCCACCAGATCCTCAGCCCAGGCTGTCATTGCACTGGCAGGCAATGGGTCTACTTGTTCATCCCCTTCCCCGGGTATAAACTGGGGCCGGCCCGATAGGCCTCCTCAGATTTCCGCCAGTTAAATAGCTGGTGGAAGTCGGAGGAGGCCGTATAACGGCCTAGTCACCCGGTGGGGATGGGGATATGGTGAGTGCCATCTCCCTCCCCCTCCCGGGCCGGCTAGACCAATGGCCCGCCAGACCACCCATGCGGCCGCCGGGGGAACGCTTACCTTCCTCTGGCGGCCACGTCATCGGTCCGGTGACAGAGTGAGAAAGGCCAGCCTTGCGCCGGCCTCCCTTACTCCCAAGGCATTGTAAATGTGCTTTACGGCACGTTCACGACGTCTTGGAATGGCAGAGCACTCGCTCCGCCATTCAGAAGATCCAGTGGATTGGGCCCTCAGCCTGGCAAATTAGGGATGTTCAGAAACCCCTCTTATAGAAACTCCTTCTGCTTCCCTCAAAAACTCTCAGGTGTCTTTTTTTGGGGGGGGGGAACCTTGAAATTCACATTGAATTTGACGTTGTGCGAATTTTCTGTGCCTACCCAATCGGCAGTGGCTTTCAGCGGTCACAAGCAGAGACCTTTCCCACTGCTGGCTACCCAGTCCTTTTAACGGGAGATCCACATCTGGCCCATCCACAAGGCTGACAGAGGTGGGATGCACTCTCCATCTGCCTACTCACCTCCACTGATTCTGCTCCTCCTCCTTCTGCACCCGAGATTGAAAAAGGAAGAGGGGAGGGGGGTGGAAATGAAGTGGATGTGTGGAGGAGAGGAGAGAGGTAGGCTAAAAGAGCATCTCTGAGACTGATCCTCCTCTCCAGGCTTCCTCTTCCACCACATCCTCCTCTTCCTTTTCCAGTCTAGGGAATGGGGGGGGGGGACAGAGGGTGGCACATCACGAGGCAAGGGGAGCATCAATGACATACCACCTCAAGCTTCAGGAGGTCTTGGGCCAACCCTGTGGAGAATTCAGGGAAAGTTATAGGGAACTTTCTGCAAGGTGTGTGCTCTGTTACTGAACTAAGGCCCTGCCATAGAATACAACAGAGTAGAAGAGGCAGACAGCAGTGGGGCATACGACCAGGCATCGCAAAAGTGAGGAAGACTGAGGTCTACCTATTGGTGTGATAACCAGACAAACCTTTGGCACCAGTCCTTGATAAATAGAGTCAATCCATGCAAAGGAAGTCTTATCTGAAACTTAAGACAAACCAGCAGCGCCTAGAAATTATTTACATACGAAATCGGTATAACACCTGAGGGTAAATGTGGTCTGATTTTTTTTTTTAACCGTAACACCCATTTCAGACAATTTATCACACCGAATCAAGTCCATGGCTTTTCTCCCCCACCCCACTCCCACTCCAAGCCAGATATGAGGGCCTGGTTGTTCAGAACTGAGCATTTCATATCACTTAATGATATCATTTGGCTCAGAAGAAAGCTAATTTTGGACAGTAAGTGGATTGACTGACCAATTTGTGTTTTAAGATGATAATTCCCCCTTGTGCTACACTTCAGACGCGCTCCACGCCAAACCGCTTAACACTGCCTGACACGCTGCACAAGCCGTTCTGCCTTCTGTGATGCAGGGAAGAGTTAAAAGTGAAGCGGCTGCCTATTTGAACTGTTTTCTCAGTGCTGCGTGTACACAGATACACTTTTGATGTGTTAACTAGAAAATCTGACGGAAGAAGAACAAAGCAACTGTCACTGAAAGGAAGACACTGATGAAGAACCACACAGCCTTTTATTGAAGAACTGTCAAGATTGATCCTGCAGCACTCAGTTTGTCTGTAGTATTTATCAAAGACCCAGATCAGATGAAGGAAATTAAAAAAAAAAATCTCTATCCACTGGACAGTTATTAATGGTATCTCAGATTGCGTTGCATTTAAAATGCCTAGGGAGCGATTTTTTTATTTTTTTATTTTTTTGGAGGGCTGAAATATATGTACAACAAAGGATAAACAAGTACCTTTTCAAAACTGAGCAAACATACTTAAGGATATGCCCTTTTAAATGTAGAATGCGCTATGCTGGGAACCACTCCCATGCCAACTGCTGCACCAACTAATCCGCTTCTTTACATCACAGCAGCGCATAAAATTGGGATGTGTGGGCTACCCCAAAATTTATTCCCCATCTTTACATTGTGATTCCTGCTGGAACATATTGCCTTCATGGCTACCACAAGGCTACCACAAGCAAGGCTACCACAACTTCTATGGCAGTGAGCGCACTGAGGAGCTTAATGGGGATATCCAAATGTTGCCAAGTTTGTGTTTCGTCAAGTGATACAAGCAAAGTTGTGGTTCTGGAGGGACATGATTAAACCTAAAGTCAGAAACCAAGAAAGCTTTAATAGGAAAAACAAAGAGGGAAAAATGAAATACTTCTAAGAGAAAGGGGGAATGGCTTCAGAGTTGATCTTAGATATAATACACAGGAAGTAATGGATCCGCTGATGCAGCTCAGCCTAGTGTCATACCTTAAACATTTGGATATGAACTGTAAGAGAGAGGAATAAAGCATTACATAATTCTTTATGCAATGGGCAGGAGGTCTGGCTCAGGTGGCAGAGCGACAGTCTCATATGCCTGAAGATCTCAAAGACGGCAGTTCGGGACAGCCGGAAGTCTGTCGGAGAGTTGCCGACATGCCACTGATAAGCTGCAGAGCCTCTGTGAGGGAGAGAAGCTACAGCTGCACCTTGAGCAGGAGTCAAGGTTGCCTGTCAGTTGAACCTTGATGAGGCAGATGCCAGTGAAAAGCTGGACTGTGAACGAAACCATCTAGAATGAAGGGTTCTATGAAAGACTGGAACATATTATGGTTTTGTAAAAACCCCTCGGGGTTTAAAAAGCCTGCCTGTGTAAACCGCCTTTGAATTAAAGTCAAAGGAGAAATCCAATGACCAAAGAAAAAGCAGTATATTGTTAATAATAATAATAATAATAATAATAATAATAATAATAGTAGTATTTAATTCCAGCATCCAACTGCACTCCTATATCAAGGTCATCAGAGACGGTTCAAGCATAACTAGTAAGTCTGTAGGGAGGGGCCTTGTTTGTTTAACTAAGATTGAAATCCTATATTTCAGTGTTTCTCTCTCTCTCTCTCTCTCTCTCTCTCTCTCTCTCTCTCTCTCTGTGTGTGTGTGTGTGTGTGTGTGTGTGTGTGTGTGTGTGTGTGTGTGTGTACACACACACACACACACACACAGGTTTATTCAAAAAGGATAGTGCAAAAGTAAAGCAGATTTACGGCGCAATTCTGACTAACTTTAGAGCAGTGGAGTGCGCGCTCCGCCGCTCTAAAGCGTTGCAAACTTGCTGTAAAGCACATTTGCGATGACTCATGAGTAAGGACTGCCAGCAACACTCACTCTGCTGCCCTCCGGACCGTGCGCCCACCAACAGGGGCGGGGGAGGTGGGCAGGAACAGCCGGGGGGGGGCATTGGCCAGCCAGGCTGGCAGAGGGACATTTGACTGGAAGTTACTCCTGCTGATTCACATACAGGTAATAATGTTTAACCCATTATTACCTACTGCAGTGGAATATATGTCTGGATAGATGATGTTGCAATTCTTCCTGTTATTAGAAGATTCAGAGCCTCCAACTTCCTGATAAGCCACATGCTATATAATAAGAGAGGAAATAGTTTGAAGAAACAATAAACCATGTGGAAACTTGACAGCTGGTTCCTTCTCAGCTGGGAGAAGCATGTGGATCAGGTGTCATTTGAGCTGAAGTGGGTTTAGTATACTAGTTTAGAATACGGCCTATTATTAGCAGTAGGGGGTGTAGCACGCAATGACCCCTCCTGTGACGTCACACCTGGAAGTGATGTCACCGCCCCGCCCCAGGAAAAGGTGCCCAGCGGTGCGAAAATGTATCTGGGGGGTGGGCGGGCAGGGGCAACCTTTCTCACTGCCACCCACCCACAAGGACACTTCAGCGTCGCTTTGGAGCCCTCCAGGAGCCTCCAAACCGGCACGAAAACTTTGCCGTCGCCGAATTGCGGCCGATGCGGTGGCTTTGACAGCCCCCAGCCCGCTTGTCACCCAGGGGCGGTCCACCCTCCCCCTCCCCAGATACACCACTGATTATTAGGAAGGTTCTTAATTCAAACTTCAGCTCAACCGTGAATTCAATTAGGTATCTCTCAGATTTAGCACCCCGTCATTAATACGGTACTACTACTTTTAAAATGTCCTGAGAACAGGAGGAAACGTAAAGCAGAAGACTTGGGGCTTTCTTGTGCTTGACTGCTCTGGATAATCCTGGAAAGCGTCTGCCCACGTTACTGGTGGTGTATGCGAGTAAAAGGAATTTCTTCAGGCAAGTTTTTGTACTTGATTCTTTATTTCTTCAACTTTTGGAAAAATTACATGGCTAAAAATCCCATAAACATTGTTTCTATACATATTGTACCAAGCCATGAAAACCTGCATGCCACTACTACTTTTAGCCTGCATTACAGGATTGTCTTCTTTTTTCTTTGTTTCTAATCTGCTTTTCTTCCACTAGGGAACTCAAAGTGGCTAACACAATAGAGATACAAATAATCAAGGCAATACCAAACAACATGATAAAAGATAACAATAGAATCAGCCACCAGAACAGATTTATTAGTTCAGCTACCTCCAAAGCTCTCTTTAGAAAGCCAGTCCTCCACCAGGTGCCAGAAGACAAATAGTGAGGGGGGGGGGTCATACATACCTTTCTTGGGAGAAGATCCTGAAGCATCAGCACCACAACCCAAAAGGCCTTGGCTCTTATGCCCACCTGCTGAACACAATTTGTAGGGAGACCTAGAGCAGGACCTCAGGTGCTGAGGACACATATGGGAGAAGGTACCCACAAGGGCTTTAAAGGGTGTCTGACACTCCAATCCTATTATACATGTAATCCCTCTGTGTTCAATGGGAATGACTCCCATATAAATGTGGATACGATTATGTACGTGAAGCAATTTTAGACCTTAGGAAGAGTTCCACATTAATAAATATTGTATTGCACACCGTTATTTTTACTTTAGAAAATAACTTCCCACTTGAGAAAATTAAATTCAGTGATAACATAGACTTTCTTTTTTATGTTTGTGAAATTTTCCACTTACTGTTGCCGTGAGATTCTTTTGCATACGGTTCCTTTTTCTGTTCAGAGAGTTTTAATACTTGCTTCTATTGCTCCTCTTCTTTCCATGTTCTATTTCTGCCTTTTTAATATACTTTCATAACAAAATACAAGTGGTCATTCAAATGGGCTTATTCAGAGTCAGTGCTTATTCATTCACCCACCGCCAGAAATAAGTAATACAGGTTTTCTCCATGTCAGAAAATGAAAACTGGAGCTAAATGCAAAAAGGCAGCCAGCTTTCAAGGGAAGTTTGGTGGAAAGCGTTCTGTGGGTTGTTGCAATACGTATCTGTTTCTTTCATGTAAATAAATAGATCACTTTACAGCAGATTTTAAAATGGAGAAATGAATGCAGCTTATTCCAGGGTATTTTATTCAGCTCTAGAGTAAAATATAGCAAGCTGAAAAGAAAACATTACAGAATGTTCCTTTTCAAAGACTGATACACAAGAGACAAATTTACATATAAATAAGAGAGAGAGAGAGAGAGAGAGAGAGAGAGAGAGAGAGAGAGAGAGAGAGAGAGAGTTTACTACTCACACATTACACATGAAATAGGGATAATCATGATAATCTCCAAGCAAATCTTCTGGTTTCTCTGCGATATTCACATCTCACGTTTGTAGTGAAGAAGATCACATTGCAAATCCCTTGTGGGAAAGATCCCTTTTGTCCAAGTGACAGGATGCCCTGACTACAGACCAGGCAAGTAGCAATGCCAAGTAGCACGTAGGAAGAAGCAGGTAGCCAAATAGGAATGCCAGAACCCCATTCTCTAAAACGTCTGAGGAAACGTTGGGCACAAATCTAAAAAATAGTGCTGTTTCTTCCCAAAACGAAATCTAACATTGCAGATTTTGCAATTTGCTTTTGAAAAACTCATTACGGACTTCAAGTCTTAAGTCCTGTTAAGTTTCAAGGCAATAATAACAAATTCAATATTATACCCCTTATTTTCCTAAAATTCCTAAAATACATAATACTTCGTTTCTCCCCATGAGCCCTGCTCAGCAAGGTATTCGAGCTTCATGCATTGTTTATCTTAGGGGTGGCAGTGAAAGGAGTCAGGTAGCCTTTGAGATCCCTTCATATCTTCAAAGGGGCTAAGAAGGCATGTTTCAAAACCCCGTTGCAGTATGACCATCTTCAGGCAGGAATTGTTTTCTGAAGGCAGCTTGTCTTCAGAAGATGGTGCTGAATGCAGGGTTAGTGCTCTTCCATGTAACGTAGAACAATGAACCCCCTCGGGTTCCACATCACAGAGAGGAATCTCCCTGTATAAGTGCTGCCCTCTGCAGACAAGTAATGAGTCTGGGAGTGCCTGGGGCAGCAGGCACTAGGTGTAGGGTGCAGGGCTGGCTGGTACTTCCCCAGTGTAGGGTGCAGGGCGGGCTGGCACTTCCCATTCCTCTGTTCCCACATTCTCCTCCAGTTTGGACTGGATACTTACCCTCTTCCTCGTCCAGGCCAAGTCCAGCTGAGAGAGCATGAGAGAGACAGAGAGCATGCAGACCCACTGGTAGCAGTCACTACTGCTGCTCCCTCCTCCGTATTCTTCCTGCTTCTCCAGAAGGTGTATGGAGGGGCAGGAAAGCAGTGGACTAGAAGGTCTCCTCCCCACCCTACACTTCCTTTTCTGCTTGTTTAATACTGGAGGCAAGTGGAGCAGAAGGAGAAAAGGATGAGGATGGAGGAGGCATGGTGTAGTGGTTTGGGAGTCGGACTTAGACCTGGAAGATCCAGGTTCAAATCCCCGCTCAGCCACGAAGCTTCCTGGGTGACCTTGGGCCAGTCACCATCTCTCAGCCCCACCTACCTCACAGGGTTGTTGCGAGGACAAAAAGGAGGGGAGGAAATATGTACCCCACTCTGAGCTCCTTGGAGGAAGGGTGGTATAAAAATGTGAAAAATAAATAAATAAATATGGACAAAGTAGAAAAGGAGGGGAAGGATGGTGAGAGGTGAGAAATAGGAGTGTCCAACCCAAAACAGGAGGCAGCGGCGGAACTACGGTGGAGCGCGTGGAGCAGGAGCTCCAGGCGCTCGGGTGGGCGGGGGGCGCGAGCGGAGCACTCACCGTCCGCACTGGATCGGCCCTCCCTCCCTCCCTGGAGTCCGTTTGGCTCCAAAATTGGGCGGGGTGGGGCGTGTAGTGAGGGTCTTACCCCCCACGAATATTTTTATTTCATCCCCCACGCTCCACTGGACCCCCACCTTTTTACCCCATCAAAATTCGTCCAGGATTCACTGAGATACAGCCATTTAAAGACAAGCTCCTTTTAAATCCGGCTTTTCTGCACTATTCACAACATTTGACAGCTGGCACGTGCCCGCTGGCGAGGCACGCGCATTCCACGAGCCCTCCAGAGCAGCGAGAGAAGCAGCAGTAGCAAAAGTTCACTCTGTACCTATTTAATCCTCATAACCTTCTCTCTCTTTGGAAGTTTCTAAAAAGCGGTATTCCTTTAATGCAAAGCAGTGCATTATCCTGTAGAAAATACTGTTTTCCTGAATTCCCTCCATGGTTATGGCACCGGATCTCCATCAGAGACCAACGGGGCGTCCCTGGGGAGGGGTCCCTCCACAGAAGGGTCCCCATCCTGACACTTTGGTGGAGTTAATCTTCAGCGGAGTTCAGAGACTCCTGGTACAGTGCACATATTCTTGCAGCTTGTAAAAGGCTTGGGGGTCTTCCCCAAGCGCCCTTCTGGGGTCCAGGAGAGGGCTGGTGAGTGTGAGGTATGGCCCCTTCACCACCCTCGGCCTGGGCACAGGAGGTTGACCGAAGGCCAGGCGCTGGGAATGCTGAGGGCATTGGGAGCGGGGCCGCCTGCCAAGAGTCCTGCATAACCAGGAGTCCAGGGAAACCATTTTAAAAACCATAACCTACAGCTGACAACAACAGCTTCCACTCTGTGATGCTCTTGAATGGCCTCCTTCTACCTGGGAGGCCACTCGGGGGTAGGGAAAAGGGGGTCTCCAGGAACCTGGGAAGATCTTGGGTTAGTGTCACTGCTCCCTGGGAAGCCATTGCTCCTTCTCTGTGTGTCTCTTCTCCCTCTATCCAATCCACCATCTTTTCTCTCATCCTGCAACCCAAATGCCTATCTCCCATTGTCATTTCCTTGGGCTCAAGCCTGTCTCTCTGTGCATGTTCTATCACAACTACCACCATCTCCTCAACCATTGTTCTCTAGCTGCCTTGGTACTATTATTCAAATACCTTTTCCCATTTACATAGTTCCTGATCTGGCTTGCTACATTTAATTCAATCACTCTGCTTTACTCTTTCCTGACTGACAGTATTCATCTGAATGTCTCCCATTGTATACCTGGTGCCAAGGGGGCAGAGGCCTATTGTACTGGCACCTTTTGCCTATCTATTTGGGACCCCTTGTCTTTTGTGTCAACAGGCTACACAAAACTCATCAAAACTCCGGAACACCTCACTCACCTGGGATGGGGACCTAATCCCATCACCCCAGCCACCCAGCACCCCTACCCTTCCTCCCATTGGCTATCCGGTCCAATCCCCATTGGCCCCAGTTGCACAAAACACTACACTTCCATTGGTTCTACAATAAAGTTTATCTTTTTATTGGTTAAACATTTCACATCTGCTGCTGCTGATCTCATTGGTGCAAAACTTCAATCCGACCTTCCATTGGCTGTATCAACGTGCAACTTCTTGGATCCTCTCCCTTATTGGTTCTCCTTTGTTATGTACTTTGTAAAACAATGTATTCCATGGTCTTTTCTGAAATAATGAAATGTATAAAACCTTTTGTAATGATTTGTATGTTACACATTCTGCACAGAATTGTGTCCTTGGCTTGCTGAGTAAAAGATCTTCTCTTTTTACCCAACGTTGGTCTATTTTGAGCTCCTTTTTGGCGTCTCTGCAAACTGCAGACTCTTTCCTCCCTCTCTCCCTCTTTCTCTCTCTCTTATTTTTGGGTACCCTCACTCCATCTTTGGAGCCTGGTGTCTGCTCACCGAATCTCATGAACTGAAGTCACCTGTACCCTTGGGGTGCTTACAACAGGCGCGTCGATGTGACGCTATGCAGGCTCCGCCCCCACGCGCCCGGGCACCGGGAGGGTGCCCGTCATTTTTGACGGGAGGCCCAGCCCCTCCCAAGGAGGCAAGACCATACCAAGGCAGCAGAGAAGGACCAAGGTTGATGACCAACCCCCTTCCTGTAGCTAACTTTGAGGCCTATCAGGGACAACAGGTTAAACAAACCATCTTGGACAGCTTGTGGTAGACTGAACCCAGGGGAGCCCTGACCCAGAGGAACATAGGCCTCTTGCAGTGACCTCCCCCCCCCTTGTGAGTCGGACAAGGAGGAATGGGGAGACAATGCAAGAAGGGATCCTGCTCTGTAGATAGGTTCTGATTTGGTTCTCAGTTGCTTCATTGCTTTCTGTGGGTCAAGGTAGACAAGCTTCAATTTGGGACACAACTGCGAGGGGACAAAAATTAAACTCCTCAAATCACTGGAATAGAGAAGGAAATGCACAATGGGATATCGGGACTCATAGTAGGTGATACTAGTCACTATAGGGGAAACAGAAGAAAGGCCACCCCTTGTATTCCAAAGCAGCTAGGTATTGGCTTAAGCACGCTATATGCTTTGATTTACTGTTTTCTTTTTTGACATCCAGGAAGCTGATAATAGCACTGAAAAGGGTGGAGAAAGCAGGCTTCACAATGAACATATTACGATAACCTTTAAAAAGTGTGTTTCACAATATGGCCATTGTTTAATGATAAGTGTCTCACAATTAAAAATGAAGTTGAGAAATTGTGGGATAAAATCTGGAACACATTCATAAGAACATAAGAACATAAGAAAAGCCCTGCTCGATCAGGCCAAAGGCCCATCTAATCCAGCTTCCTGTATCACACAGTGGCCCCATCAGATGCCTCAGGGTGCACACAAGACAACAAGATACCTGTATCCTGTCGCCACTCCCTTGCACCTGGCACAAAGAAAACCTACTCCTACAACCAGGATGATGTATGTATTCCTTTCTGCATGTGTGTTTGGAGGATTACCTCCAAATGCATGCAATGTTCGGAGTGCCCCTTCCCAGTCACACCTAATATTGAATTCTATTTTTTCAAAATGCATTTTTCCCCTTGTTCCCGCAATCATTTGAGCACTAAGATAAGTAATCAGTTAGCACAATCAATTCAGGTTGCTAATTGCACTTAAAAGAAAACACGTAAGAGACCCCAGTTGGATTTGACCAAAGGTCCGTTTTGGTTTTGGTACCATTCCAATTAAAGTTGCTTGTGCTCAGGTGCCATTCAAATCCATGGAGTTTAAGTTAGATGCAACGAGCTTCAGACCCACTGATTTCAACTTTAGTGGAATCTGAGCTGTAGATGAACATTTGTTTCTTTAACTTGAACTGGATTTATGGCAGCAAATTCTCGTTTCTGTCTTGAATAAGATTCTAATTAAATGATGAACTCCTTCAAAAGTGAACACTTTCCTGTGTCCTAAGAATAGACCAGTACTCCCAAGGACAACTTCATAATTTCATTTGGCAACAGGACATCAAATAGAAAATTGAATCACCAGGCCCAGCCTGAGCCGAAGTGGTGCCTGAAGCAGCACCCAAACTCCACCCCTTTTGGAGGCAGTGCACCTCTGCCTCAACACCACCTCCTCTCTGTCCAATACCTGTTCAGAGCTGGCCAGTGGGGAGGATCTTGGGAATTCTGCTGAAGAGCAATTGGGCACAGGGTCGTGGCTGCCCCCTCCCACTTTCTTCTCCACCTCCAGTACCAGGTTTCATGGCACTGGAGGATGAGGTAAGTCCCCCCAGCTCCTCAATCACTCTACAAGGGAAGTTATTGGGATGAAGATGGGGCAGCGGTTGGGTGGAGCAGGCAGCAAGCTGGGGCAGATGGTGGGTGTGGGCTGTCGGATATCCTTGACCAGTTTGCTGCCTCTCCCAGTATGCCACTCAAAGCGGGTGCTTCAACCCACCTCATTAAAATGGGTGACCCCTGTGATTCACATAGAGGGCAGAGTGGGTACAGTTAAAATGCAGTAGGGCCCAGTGTTGTGACTCTCTGTCCTACAGCATTTTGTGTGGACTGGATGCTGTGCTATTGCCTTTGAACTGGGACATGCAGTTCTGTTTTCCATAAAGTCAAATGTACTAAAGGGTATACTTTATTTATTTATTTTAAAGATTTATACCCCGCCTTTCTCCCAGCAAGGGCACTCAAGGCGGCTTACAATAAAACATTAAAATACTTATATACATTGAAAATGATTAAAAACAAGTAATTAAAACAGTTAAAACAAACAACCCCAGTGGGTCACCTATATTTACTTTGTTAAAAGCCATTTGTTAAAAAAAAGCCAGCCCACCATGTCAAACATCAAATGCTAATCTAAATAAAAATGTCTTAAGGCCCCGCCGAAAGGTCTCTAAGGAGGGAGCCATTCTTAATTCCAGGGGGAGGGAATTCCATCATTGGGGCGCCACTGCCAAGAAGGCCCTAATCCATGCCGCCATCCCCCTCACCTCCATCAATGGCGGCACGGTTAACAGGGGCCCCCCTGATGACCTCAGAGTACGGGTCAGATTATAAGGATGGAGGTGGTCCCTCAAATACCCTGGACCCTAGCCGTAAAGGGCTTTAAAACTAGCACTTTGAATTGTGCCTGGAAACGAACCGGCAGCCAGTGTAGCTGCCGAAGCAATGGTCCGACTGAGTTGAACCGACAGGCCCCGTTAACCACCCGAGCCGCCGCATTCTGCACTAGTTGCAGTTTCCGAACAGTCTTCAAAGGCAGCCCCACGTAGAGCGCATTGCAGTAATCTAGTCTAGATGTCACTAGGGCATGGGTCACTGTGGCCAGGTCTGCACGATCCAGGAGCAGCTGCACATCCAGGAGAACCCCCAAGCTGCAGACCTGCTCCTTCAGAGGGAGTACAACCCCATTCAGAGCAGGACGATGGTCCAATACCTGAGTCGTAGACTTCTGGACCAGAAGAACCTCTGTCTTATCAGGATTTAATTTCAGCTTGTTTGCCCCCATCCAGCTCTCAACTGCCTCCAGACAACGATTCAGGACATCGTCCCTTGGAGTCGGGTGGAAAGGAGAGAAAGAGCTGGGTGTCATCCACATACTGATGACTCCCTACCCCAAACCCCCGGATGACCTCTTCCAGCGGCTTCATTCCCCTTGCTGTTGGAGCCATTCCAGCAGCAACAGGGGAGTGTCCTGCGTGTTGCCTTTGCTGCCAGAATGGCTCCAACAGCAAGGGGGAGGGGCCGCTGACTCCAGTGTAACGGAGTCTTGCAGAACTACTTGCCTTCGCTCCACCCTTGTTACGCCTCTGGGTGGCAGCACCGGAAGAGGTGGTGATTATAGTGCACCACCACCACGATCCCTCTGTAGCTCACTTCCCTCCTGTTGTGGAAAGGGGAGAGACACAAGCAAGAGAGAGAGATCATAGCAGCAGCATCGTACCTCATCTTCCACAGGCCAAACTTGTTCCTGGCTCTCTCTGCTTCCAAACAGGCTGGGTGAGCGGAGCCATAGAGAGAAAGGATGGGGGAGTCTTCCTCTTCCTTTCCAGGTTCTGCCCACCCAGCATATGGTATGGGGGGGGGATGCAAGGTGCAAGTGTACTAATATGTGTTTTTAAAAAGGTGGACACTTTGGGTCGGGCCTGCTTCCTTGCCATACCAAACATATCTGGTAACAAGAGTCCATTGTAGATGTGGATGGGTTTTGCAAAAGAGAATTGACCCAATTAGAGAAGATACTCACCAAACTGTTTCGCTGAGTGATGCAGACACATCGTTTACAGAAATCAATGAGAGTTTCATTAAGAGGTTTAACGTTACAGATCAATTGCACATGTGCCTACGAAAGAACAGGCACCTGATGTGCTGCTGACTGCATATGCATCTCGCAAAATCTCATCTCACATTCCAGACCAAAGAAGAACTTTGGGAGGAAATGGCACTTGTTTCAAAATACAGTCAAGAGCATGATGGGTTGGGAAACATTGTACAGTTGTACAGTCTTTTTATTACTCCAAGGTAATAATATGAATTGTGGTGACAGCATTAGACATTCCTCTCAGAATAGAGGCACCCACAAGGAAATGCAAGTGTATGAAATCTTGCTTGAAATGATGGCTGTTTTACAAAATGTTTGGGGAGAGATTATTGTGGCTCTAGTCTAGTGGATTGATCCTGGGAAAGAGGGCAGCCCCCAAGAGTTAATTTGGGTCCTCACCCGAGGCTTGAGAAGGAGCGGAGTGCTGGGACTCTAAAATAGTACACTGGGCATACCATTTCTTGACATGATCATTGGCACTGAAATTTCACACAACATAGAATTTGAAGAGACTTTCAGGGGTCTTCCCAGAGTGAAACAACGGAGAATGTTCAAGGGAAATCACATGAGTTTCTATAAAATGTGAAACATGATAACATGATAATAGTTAACTGATTGCTTGCTGCTGTTTTCTCACATGTCTGTCAGTGTATGATTGGCTTCCTATTATAAAGGGGTGGGAGTTATGCCTCTCAGCCAACCAGGAGCCAGGGGCAGAATCCTGAGCATCAATGTGTCGGCATTTGAAAGTAAGGCTTTCAAACCTTCTTGGAAGGATCAGAGGGATTAGGCTAGAAACCATCCCATCATACCCTGAGGGGTACATGTTAGTGACCAGGCTTCCAACATCCTGGGAACAGTAATTTCCCTTACAATATCCCAGAACAATAAACTCCATGGATCAGTTGTTTATTTTCTGGAAAGAACATCTTTTTGTCGTGTGTTGATTAAGTGTAATGAATGTCTCCTATTTGAGTTAAAAGAGTATAACTACGTAACAGAAGTAGTTGCTTTTCAATGAAGATGTATATAAGAAGCAGCTGAGAATGTACTAAAACAATATCATTTTAGTCAGAAGTGCAATTAAAGCACTTAAGCATTCTTAACAATCCCAGGCAGCTAATCTTTACTTTCAGATTAATACGTCATTTGCACAAGAGTATATACATCTGCACTTCCTCGTCGTTAAAAGAGCCCCTTGGATTTAAAAAGACGATTGGGAATTTTTTTTATTAAAGTGTAGAAAAATTACATATTTGCAGGTTTACTCGCTCCTTTAGAAACTGTTACAAGCAAACTAGTTTTGTTTCTCCCTAAGAATTAATGAGGCTTGCTGAAACCGCCCTGCATATACATAGGCTGAATGCTTATAGGAGTCATATAGAAGCAATTTGAGCTCTTCAGAAAGGCTTTGAAGACCAGGAGTGAAAGGCAGCACTGAAAGTGCAGCAGACCCTTGACACAGGAGCTCTAGTTCACTCTGTCGTCCACATGGGTAGACATTCAACTTTCCAGATCCAAATCCTTCAGAAAAGCAGATTGCCACAACCAGAGTTTCACATCTTGCACATGTTCATTGTGTCCTTGTTATCTCAGAGTGTTAGCATGCTACATCATCATTATTAATATTTATATACCGCTTTTTAACAAAAAAAACCAGCCCAGTCCTATCAAAATCCTCCCCTGCCGATGCAGCCACTCCTCCATATAAGGAAACATTTGTTCCCTTGTCCCAGGGCAAGCTTCAGCTACCCCAGTGGGTCTACTTAGACCTGCACGTCACCAAATTTCTGCATTGCCGCGGTGGCAGTGCACCCCGTCCGGAGCTCAACACCCCCCCCCCAAGCTCCACAGGTGAAGTTGAAAGCAGAGGCGTCACTCCGGTAGGGACGGGGCTGTAAGTTTCGCTCCGTCGGAGTCTCTTTACCGAGCGAGCAGGAGGCGGGAAAGAGACCCTGCCTGCTGCTTTCTCCGCAGGGGAATGGCTCCGACAGTGAGGGGGCGGGGCCGCCTCCTGCTCGCTCGGTAAAGGGACTCCGACGGAGCGAAACTTACAGCCCCGCCCCTACCGGAGCGACGCCTCTGGTTGAAAGCGTTGCTGGGGGGGGTGCCCGACGACGGGGTTTTCTTCTTATCAGAGTTCATGCACCACCACCCCCGGGCGGCCAGGCGCATCCTTCCTGGCTGGCCGGCAGTTGCAAAGACGCTCCCTTAGTCTTGGTGGCTGAGTCCTCAAGTCAGCGAGTATAAGGGAGCTAGAGATCCGAGGAGGCCGATTGGGCCTGCCGGAATTCACACCTAGGGAAGGGGACGAACGTAGACCTCCGAGTAGACCTCCCTGAGTAGACCTCCGGCCTGGTGGCACCACAGCCGCTGGGGCTCAGGATCCAGCAGGCGGCCCTGGGCCGCCGGCCAGATCCTTACACAGGATTGCTCTGTCAGTCAGGTGCAGAGAACACTTCCATCATGACTGATTTTAGAAAGCCCACACACACCACCAGAGAATTTTTAGGAGGAAAACCTTCAAATCTCAGAAGGTGGTTGTTCCAGACAGACTTGAGACTTGGCAACTCTTTTATTAAGAACCGGGACTGTCAGAAGCTATGTGAGAGACATCATCAAAGGTCTTCCTTAGAAACTGGAATGAGGGAGCCTGAAAAGGGGAGTTAGACAGCTCTATCATGGCTTGGCATTCACTGGCGAGGCATGATGGGTTGAACATCACCAGCATCTGGTGCAGGAAGGGGACTAAGGAGAAACATTTTATGTTTTCCCTAGGATGCCAGTGGCACCTTGACAGCATTTACATACAGTAGTGTATCCTGCCAACGCACTCCTTGCACAGTTTCCCCTCTCTGCTGTGAGCTTGAAAAGACTAATCTCTTCCCCACAGATTTTATGCTCATGAAATGAGCTCAAATATAGGAAGGGTAAAATTCATCCATATTAAAACATTGGCTTGGCTTGTATCCCTGCAGCTTTGCACGCATACATTCACATAACACACGCCAGATCTCAGCATGCCTAAAACTACTGAAAATTATGCATACGCTGTCGGTTCGCACGAGGGACAGGAGACCTGGGTCACTACACATCACCCACAATGCCAATTGCCATCTAAGGTGTCAACTTGACACTGGTTTTTAGATGTGGCCATTGATGGATGGATGATCTGGGGATGAAGCAAATATCCCCCTTTTCCTCTAAGGCAAGCATAAGTTCAAATCCCACACTTATGTCAAGTTTATGCATATAGTTTCTTATATATACAAGGAAGCTGTATTTTCTCTCCCCCGCCCCCACATAAATCTAATATTATGCTTCTGAATACAAAATTTACCTAAGTAAATAATTATTTTTAAACCTAAGATTTAGGCAGCATTAGGATTTGATGTTATGCTAATGTTTGACAATTACTAAATGTGGGTATCAGCCAGTATTTTTTTTAAGTTTAATTTAAAGCAATTTGACATGGAAAGGTTATTACTTTAGTTGCCAATAAAAGCTGTACTTTTAACATAAGTGTACACTAGACCCTAGGGTATGTGACTATTATCTTTTCTGCAATTATGTAGTGTTCTACATAAATGCTAAAAAAATTAGAAATATCAAAAGTATGAACTTAGATACAATATATAAAAAGTTGAGTAGATAAAACCAGAAAGCAGGTTGACAGGGATGTAAAGATAGGTTGAGGTTGCCCCCTAGAGGCTTTATTTGGGACACCACCGAGTCTTTCACTTTTTTAATACATACTGTACATTCTGATTTTGAACTTGGCAAAAATACAAACACTGGTCAAGCAGAGTATTGTGCTTTGTGTTCATAAAATACTGAGATACAGATGAAACTGTTATGTAAGCCTACTGGTATTGATAATAAGGTTATCTTTTATTTCACTAGCTAATCTAAATATGTTTTCCACATTGAAAAATATTATTGTACACGCTAAATATTTTTCCCCATTGCAAAAGGATTTGGCTTAACTGCAGAATCAGTGCCTAGCAGTTTTTAAGGACCCCAAAGGAGAAATATTTTCTCGTATCAACTCTCTGTAATGTTACTGGGAAACTTGACCAACAAGCTGCTTGCTGCGTCCCACAAAAAAAAAATCCAGTCTCTCGTTCTACACACTTCCAAAATTCAGGTCGTCTGGATACACTTTGCTGTCTACCTGTCAAGGGAACGTTGGGCAGTCGGAAAGGTTTCTGGCTGCCATTGGTGGAACTGCTCTGATCCTAGATGTGCGCAGGGCTGGTAGAAGAAGATGGAGTGGTCCAGAACAATGACCGGGATGGTCAGAGGCAGGCGTCTTAGAGGGCATGAGAAACATGATGAACAAATGGGCAGAGGAGGGATGCATGTGGCCCTGGGCTGTAGAGGGAGGATGAAACTGATTGAAATAAATAGTCCAAACTGGGAGCTGCAAGTCTCAGGTACAAAACCATTGCATCAACATTCAGCATCTACTCTAGGCATGAAATGATAGATATGATTATTAAATGCATTATTCTTGTCCCATTGTTCTTCATCATCCTATAAAGGAGAGATTTTATTAATTTTTTTTTCTATGTCTCTTCCCTCTATTACAGTGCATGCATGCACACAGAAGAACAGGTCAGATCCAGTATCCAGTAAGGCAAGGAAATCTTTCCTGCCCATAGTTCTTAATTTTCTGCAAAATACATTGCTTTGACCAAATGGGAACATTTGCTCAAGGGAATGTGCAGCTGATCGTCAACACTGCTCACACCTTTGAACAATTATACATGTATGTACATTTCTCCCCTCTACCACTACTATCCTAACCCTCTTCAACTTCAAAAGCATTGAAAATTGTGTAGAAATCTAGCTGCCACAAGGAAATGTTATTCAAATGTATAAATGAAATAGATTGCGACTATGAAGTCATCACATCCACCCTTCAATCGGCATGAGCCTATAACGAACGCTACGGATCCATTGGTCCACCTGACAGCAGCAGCTTTCAAACCAAATGCTTTCTCAACTCTGATCATTGAGACCCTTTAACTGAGAATGCCAGAGGTAGAACTTAGAACCTTGAGCATGCATTAGATGCTCAACCATAGTAACTCCCTGATTCTGGGCTCCCTCTGGCCAGCAGGAAACTACACTGACCAGAATAAGGTCTCCCATTGTCCTACTACCACATCTACCTTCAGAAAGCATGGGAAACAGGCATTCTTTCGGAAGGGTTAGGCATGTGACGATTAGAAATCCCGCGATTGTGAGGCATATACAGCATCCATTCATGGGCAAATGGAAGCTCAGTTCAATCCACAGAATAGAATTCCCAGAAAGTGGGAGATGCAACTGGATAGGGGACGACGACTGGTGAACTTGATCTAGAACAGAGGTCAGGGAAAGGAAGAAGCAGATGATAAACAGAAGAAAGAATAGGGGAAGTAAATTTTGGAATAATGTCATGCAAGAGGATGTGTGTGAACTGATGGATTAATTTAACAAGGGTCAGAGATACTGTCAGCTGGTGGCCTGAACTATCTGAGCTTCCCCCCCCCCCAAGATTTCTATCCCAGAGTTATTCTACAAGAAGCTCCTTATTATAAAATTCTTGCATTACAATTGTTTGACATCTGTGAGAGAGGCTCTTGCATCAAAATGCTCTTGCATCCTGTCTATTCAACCACCACCAAATTGATGCACAGTTCCTTTAAAACACCACTGACCACTGAATTTTTTATGGACTTAGAAACTGAAAACATGTCTATACAAGGAAGCATTGTGGGATCCAATGCTCAATTGGTAACACAAAAACAAGCCTTGTAATTTCACATTGGACGTTTTGTCCCATTCTTCCAGGGGAACATTCTTGTTCAACAAGATGGCTCTCCCTTTAGTGCTGAATGCGTCACTTACTGAATCTCTAAGGTAGTGACAATAAATCAACTGAGAAAGATCCAAAACTCAGTGAAAGAGGAGTGGATAGGTCTAAAGGCCAATATTTATTTATTTATTTATTTATTTATTTATTTATTTACAGTATTTATATCCCGCCTTTCTCCCCGAAGGGACCCAATAGGGGCATTTGGATTGACAAGGATGCATTGACTTATAAATTACAGCATCAAACTATTGTCAAGCCTACCCTCAAGTGGTGATGAGAACTGGAATGTGACTATCATCATGATCATGAGCTTGATCATGTACTGTACACCCAGGTTTAAGATGATTTGGTTTGGGTATCTGGGGCTGGAAACCAATTATGGATTGCAGTAGTCTCACTCCTATTCAGGACAATAGTCAATCAAGGTGAAGAACAGTTAATGGATACCCAGTTGCATATTCATATTTATAGCATAAGCAGCTTGTCCAAAAGCTTAGTACTAGGGATGGGTGAACATGGTCCTGCTCGTGGTGGATAACTCAGTTCACTTTTGAGTGTATTTCTCCGAAGATTCGAAATAACTGTGTCGGTTTTCTGAACCAATCCAATTTGGTGGCACTGTGTCCAAGTGTCAGAGATGTTTCCCTATAATTTTGCTAGAGGGATGCTTTGAAGAGCTGCCCTGTGAAACATTGGGGAAAGAGGGAAAAGGTTGCCCCATTATGGAACCCAAAAGGTGTCCCATACAGAGAGTGTGCCCATTCCACCCTCCCAGTTTTCTCAGGGGCAGCCGCAGCTCTTCAGTGAGGGAAACTAGAGGAAGCCTTCCCCCAGTTCATTGTTAATTTGAGGTAGAGAAGACTTTTCCATCTCGCAACACTCACCTTGAGATGAGGATCAAGCAGCCCCCAAAGCTCATTTTTTTGCCAGTGAACTTTGGTGATATCTCTAATTAGCTCCCAATACACTATACTCATTATTAGTTTGAAGAACTGTACTCAGACCATATTCAAAAATAAGTAGCACCATTGACTCATACCAAATAATTAAAATTATGTGACTAATACAATGGGATTTATATCATGATGTTGTCCCAGATGTTTCTAAGTTTTAAAACTGGAAAAATCATTACTTGACACAAAAGATTGGTTCAGTCCTCACAGTCTGTTTAGACCGTGAACTTTTCATAGGTCTGGAAGAAAAATAGAGCTCTCAGTTATTAATACGCCAATTGCAAATTGTGGGGGTGATGTTTCAAATTACTGGAATTTGTTATTTTTCCCTCTTAGGTAGGTCTAAAACAAGCTGTTCACAAGACGTCCAGCCACAGTATACAAGTCCCCCTAGAATTAGCTGGAAGAACTCCTGATGAGTTCACTTCTGCTTGAACATTAACCTTGGGATGAAAGGCCAACCAAATTTTCCAAAGCATGACACAATATGATGCAAGTGTATGGGACTCATAGAAAAAGATTTTGTGAGCCCAGAAAAATAATTAAAAATGTGAAGTTCGTAATGGTTCCACTTGAAGTTTTACTTTGAGTTGTTGACACCAGGAAACAAACTATAATTCTCTTGGAAGAAGAAACAAGTCAGAGGAATAAGTAAGAGCCAACTGAGTTTGTGATGGGCAGGAAAAACTATAATGGGAGGTAGAAAATTAGGTTGAGATCTACTACCCTGTGTCCATCTGCTCCTGCCCCTCCATTTGAGACTGGCCTTCCAGTCCTAGAGTAATATAACATGAGACCAGAATAGGGCCACGTTGAAATTTTGGTCCACCTATACAAAAAACAAACTCATCTTACCTCCTTCCATGAAGAAAGAAAATATGCCTTTACCCAGCGTGTAATTCATCTGTGGAACTCCTTGCCACAGGATGTGGTGATGGCACCTGGCCTAGATGCCTTTAAACGGGGATTGGATAGATTCATGGAGAAAAAGTCCATCACAGGTTACAAGCCATAAGCAACCTCCTGGTTTTAGAAGTAGATTTTATCTGTATGCCAGGTGCAAGGGAGTGACAACAGGATACAGGTATCCTGTTGTCTTGTGTGCTCCATGAGGCATCTGGTGGAGATACAGGAAGCTGTGGGTTTGAGATACAGGAAGCTGGACTAGATGGGCCTTTGGCCTGACCCAGCAAGGCTCTTCTTACGTTCTTAAGGTCTTTAGGCATGACAAGGATACAAATGGGATTAATGAGAACTATAGGCTAGGGAGCACCAGAATGACGTTCAGCAACCATCATGTCCACATCCTCAGTGGGTGGTGCATCTAACATCCATTGTAAATAAATAGATAATGCCTGGACATTATAATTATTTATTTAAAAAATGTAGCACATGCTGCCATCTGAAATAGTCCCCATTATTATTTGTTTCTATACACTCTGAAGAAGATTTTTATTTTATTTTATTTTGGGCAGGTATACATCTTGGGCTTTGGAAAATACATTTATGAGTTTTGCTTTGTTCGCAAAGGTTCACTAAATGCCTCATTATCTCACACAACCATTCTCCAGAATGTGCCAATATAGCCTTCATGTGAAGGAAGCTCTCTCTCTCTCTCTCTCTCTCTCTCTCTCTCTCTCTCTCTCTCTCTCTCTCTCTCTCTCTCTCTCTCTGTGTGTGTGTGTGTGTGTGTGTGTGTGTGTGTGTGTGTGTGTGTGTGTGTGTGTATGTGTTGAGGGAGAGGGGAGGGGCACCCTTTTTTTCCTTGAATGCTTTTCATCATCCTTGCCCAGAAAGTGAGCATGTGTGTGCCTGGCATTTGGGAAGAAAGTTGGAGCAAATCCAGTGGAACAGCTACAAGAATCCTCCCTCTCCTCTTTCAGGCTCTGAGGTTTCCTGAATATCACATTTGAAGCTTGATCCTCCCATGCATGTTTGTTCAAAAATGAGACCACTGAGTTCAAAAGAAACAACTCCCAAGTAAACTTTGCATATGATTGCAGCCTCTTATCCAGCTTGGTTGAATATACAGTGCCAGTATAAGACCAAGATGCCATCTCCTTCACCAAGTTCTCCAACTTGGAATGCTTGCCCACCTTTTAAAGTGATCATAATGTATTTTATTTATTTATTTATTTTTCACATTTTTATACCGCCCTTCCTCCAAGGAGCTCAGAGTGGTGTACATATTTCCTCCCCTCCTTTTTGTCCTCACAACAACCCTGTGAGGTAGGTGGGGCTGAGAGATAATGACTGGCCCAAGGTCACCCAGGAAGCTTCATGGCTGAGCAGGGATTTGAACCTGGATCGTGTGTAATTCAAAAGGCAGTGAGGTCTGCAAGAAGATGCTTTGTATATTAAATATTGCCCACAGGCCTTCCATCACCTTCTTCTGCATTATGATGCACTACAATACTGTGCAAAACTCAAAATATAGCAGGGGACTGTATTGTCTGTTGAAACGTGAGTATTGACATCAGGTACAGAGGGGGCACAGTCAATTCACCCAGGTACAGAGGGGGCACAGAATACAGTCAATTCACTGTGCCTGAATACAACACAAACAATATGAACCCGAGCAAGCAACAAAAAAGGAATGCTCAAAACAAAATGATAAAAGTTATGGCAGAATGTGCTTCTAACATTACCAACAGATACTGCTCAAATCATTGGAATTTCAAATGGAAGAAACACACATGCGCACATACACAGCACAGTCCCAGCCGAGGAGATCTAGAACATCCCAGTATAACGTTTTTGTGTTTGCTTTTTCGTATTTGACATTAAAGCTGCAGAATCCATATCAGCCAATCTTGATGTTTCTGAAGCAGTAATTCAGCTAAGACTGGAATGCAATCTTCAAACTGTAACAGGGTGTTTTACCTATTTGATACAATGCAGGGTTATTATACTTTTTTTGAAAACAACGGAGGATGATTCATCGGATAGCAATCTGCAGTCTGTTTCCTCCATTCAAATCAAAGGGGCTTTCGCGAAAGCAGTTGCTTACTTACTGCTGCGGTTACTGTATGGGACTGCTTTTAAAGGACACAATGCTGGTATGCCATTTATTTTGTAAGCCAAGAGCTACAATTGATTGGGTTGAAAATTGTTGTTTGAGAATTATAAGTGCAAAAACATTTTTTTTAAAAAAAAAATGGAATAATGCAGATTTCATGGGAGCAGAAGGCGGCCACTAGCTTGCATAGGATTTCGATGCGTGCAGAGAATCTTTGCTGTGTCAGTGTGTGCCCTTCTTCCACATGTACTTTTGAAATGCTGACTTGAAGGAACATCCCCATTTTTCTTCCTACCAGATGCTTTGCCCTCCGTCAATGGTTAAACTGTGACTAGTAATATCATCCAAGGCTTCAGATGCCAAGAATACTGCCAGTCTGTCACTCGAGCCAGCCGTCCCGCCAGAATCTCTGCTAGCCAGCACTGCACCAGAGGCTTCAGGTCTTCGGAATGGATGAGAGGTGTGTCTACCATCCCCCCCCCCCACAGAAACATACCCACATGTTATGGCCTCTTTCTTTCTTGCAGACGGAGCACACAACCACAAGAAGAAGCTCTAGAGTGCAAAATATCACCTAGAAAACACGCAAGAGCACAAAATATCCTTTGATTTGCATTCTTCGAAATACAAATCCTCCGATCGCCATGACACAGAAACTTCAAACATGATTCTTCTTAAATGTCTTTTATTTACCATTTTTAAAAGCTCGATCTTGTTTACCAGTCACTGATTGTACCCGTCACTTATTTCCACATTATTGATCAGTTATTTACCATAATGCCCCAACTAGAATATTTGCCTCAAAAAACAATCAGATCATCTAAATGGAAAGTGACTTGCAACCAGGTAGACACAGATAGATTTTTGGAAGTGGACAAGCCAAATATTCTATTCATTAGGACAAACAGCACAAGATTTGACATGTTTGCACCCAACTAAGCAAATGCATGCAGTTCAAAGGCTAGGATTTCAAGAAGAACTAAAAGCCAGACTCCGGTATTTTCCTCCATGGAACGTGAAATGAAAGTTCTTGCTAACCACAACTTTCCTGAGACTGAAACATCATTTAGTAAAAAGCTTGATATTTCCCCTATAATAAAATAGCTCGAAAATTCATCAGGAATTGTTTTGTTTTGGTAAATTCCTTAATTCTCCAAAAAAAAAAAAAAAGGATAGAACCCAGAGAATCCACAACAGAGATCAACATTTGCTGGGTATTTAGGGTTTTAACAATATCCAATTTGTCACCATCCTCCTTTAACAACATATTTGTATTTTGTGAAATGTATAATTTTTTCCCCAGCCCCTGTATAAATATATTTACATAACTGTGTCTAACAAAAAATTACATTTAACTTCTCAGAAATGACAATAACTAAAACCTGAACTGCCAATTCCACTTCATTAGTGTGGTAGAAATGCATTCCAAATGTTAATAAAAATTCCAACATGCTGATAAATTAGCGCTTCTAAGGAGCATGTGACACCTTGGTTAACATATTCAACCTCAATTATATTTCTCTTCAGCACCCTGTTATCTGGAACCTTTGCTGGCAATCAGAGGTGCTGTTTTTCAGCGGCCAATTTTCTAGATAATGTAGCTTATCAACACTGTGGGTAAACTTGCCAATGAAATCAGGCTGCGCTGAACCACACACACGCTAATTGCATCTCTTTTTTATGCATATTTACAGACTGTCACTTCAAAGAAATCAGTGGCCCATTGAGGCACCCAGTTAGCTGGAAGAATTGCCTCTTGCAAATGAAAATTAGCAAACAAGCTAGTGATAAATATGAAATGAACAAAGTCTCAAAATGCCGTTTTGTTCTCAAACTTCGTCCTCATCCCAATTTATACTTCCAAAGAAATAGGTTTTAGAAACAGACTGAATTCTGGGAAAGAAATCTCTCCCCCCCACCACCACCTACTTTTGTTTTAAAAGAAAGTCTGTTTACAATGTGACTGAAGGGCTGCAATTCAGTCTTTGCCTTCCTCCCGATTTACCTTTCCCCTTGTTAACTGGGGCACTCAGTTGCAGTGGTCTTTCCTTTTTCAGAGTGAAACCAACAATAAACAGCATCTGTATTCAGAAATAATACTGCAAAAGAGCAACTCGATTTACCGCGGGCACTATCCTCCATTCCAAAGTAACATTATAATCACAAGATTAATTTCTTCTCCCAAGCAGTTTCAGCCCCATCTCAACTATTTGCTTGAGCACATGCTTGCTGGAAAAACGGATTAACTTTCAGTTGCAAAAGTGACAGCAACAGGCTTTACGTTTACACATATACTCATTTTGTAATGCGGTTTATACATGCAGTGTGTGTGTGTGTGTGTGTGTGTGTGTGTGTGTGTGTGTGTGTGTGTGTGTGTGTGTGTGTGTGTGTAGTATATACATATATATGTACATATATATACATATAAACTACAACTACTTTTTTTGTACAATGTGATCAGTGCTGTACAGGACGTAGATGCAAGAACAAGGCCTTTGCTATTGTCTTACTTTACTGCTAACAGATTTGAACACTATTGAAAAATGCAGCAATCTCAATGTTTCAAGCACTTATTTGTACTTTTGAATTAGTAAGTGCACAAATGGCTCACCTCTGCTTTCAGTTCAGGACTGTTTTCTTGGGGAAGTTAGGATATAACCCTAAATTTTTGCAACAAGAACCACTGTTCTCCTTTAGTTAACCTTAATTGTTTCAATGAGCAGTTAAATCAAAGTTAGCTCTTTTTCTCTAGCACGCACACACTTATTTTACATCCCATATATAAACCAACAGAATTTCACTGAAGTTAGTGGACTTATTTCAGTCCACTAATTTCAATTCAAAATCTGTTGTAGTTGAGGGAAGAGTATGCTACAGACTGTTCCACAAGGGCAAAAGTGCCCATATTGGGTGACCTGTCTGCATACCTAACACAAGGGCTGTTCACATGTTATGGTGCACCGAGGTATACATTTCCATGTGAATGGCTCTACCTGGATTCATTTTCACAAATCAAGACAGAATTAATTACTACTACTACTACTACTACTACTACTACTACTACTACTACTACTACTACCACCACCACCACCACCACCAGTATTTATATACCAGTATTTATATGTATGCAGGTTGTTCCAGCATTGAATGGAATGCATGAATAACTGAACACAGGTACAGACTAACAATAATGCTACCCAGGTACACAGTTGTACCTGGCTACAGCTTAATGTGTGAACATACCTACAGCTGGAGTAGGGAGGGGGAAAGGCTAAGCTTGTTGTCCCATTAGAACTGGGTGAAGCTTCTGTGAGTAGTGACCAGGTATGAAAAAAAGGGGAAGAGATCTCTCAGACAGCGGCATCACGAGCCGGCACCTCACCCTGTGTGGGGTCGGCCGGCTTGGCGGCACGTCACCCACCCCCCACTACCGCGAAACCCCCCGTTACTCACCCCATCCCGGCGCGTCACCCCCGGAGCTGGCAGGCCGAGCCATGTCTTCCTCGGTGGCTTGGTCACTTCTGAATAGGCCGGGCAAGGCTTTGAGCGGTTCATGCACACAACGCCGCTGAAAGCCTTGCCCTCAGAAGAGCTGAAAGAAGACCCGATTGGGCCTATTCAGAAGCGGCCGAGCTGAGGAAGATGCAGCTTGGTCTGCCAGCTCCGGGGGGTGACGCACCGGGATGGGGTGAGTACTGGGGGGATGACGCACTGGGACTCCCGGTGCGTCACCCCCTGGCGCGTCACCCCCTCTGGGGCACCTCCAGCACGTCACCCTGTGTGCCCCGCCACCCCTGCCACACTGCAGTGACGCCACTGATCCCAGAATCAATCCAAGTGTTCACTTTGCCCTCTCTGAGCATTCAACAGGTGAAACTGAGGTCAACTGCTCTTAGAAGAGTAGGCCTCAGATAGGGCCTCTGAGAGGAATTTTATCAGGGGGCACAACGTTTATTTTGGGTCCCTTCTCAAAGGGGGAGGGGGCTAAACTGGATTGGGGGAGGGCAGCAATAGCTGGAAAAGTCTTCAGAGCCCAGGTCTACCAGGCTTCACAATGTGGTGCCCAGGTCTACCCTCCCAGTAGACCTGGCCCGGCCACCATCTTTCACTCTCCATGAGGCCAGCTGAGACCCCAGGAAATTTCTGGGGGCCCTCCTTTGGCTCCTGGGTCCCCCTTTTTGACCCTGGGCCTGGGTACAATTTACCCCCTGTCATGGGCCCTGGCCTCGGAAGCCCTAACTGAGAACACAGAGTTTCCCACCATGCAAGCAGACAGCAGCTCTCTGGATCGTGGCAGCTAATGTGCCCCCAGACCCTGGTTTTTAAGGCAGTTAAGAAAATCTGATAGCCCTGAAATTAATTACCGGTATAATGTTCACACATTATAGCTTATTGAACCATAGATCAGAATGAAGGTTTTTCCTTTATACCTGAAACAAATAAAAAGACAATATAATTTGGCTTGGTTTCTTTTCATTTTTCAAAATAAATGAGGTAAATAACAGAACAAAGCGCGCAGTTGCAAACACACTTTTGGCTTGTTCTATAAATATCCGATGTGCCCTGATACCGCACTTCTTCTGGGAGAGGCGCAGCGCCAAGACGGGCAATTTAATGCTGGAGATGGAAAAACCCTTTTAGGCAAATTTTAGTTGGCTCGTCACCATTCTGAATAGTGACAACAACCAATGCATTAATTTCCCTGCCTCATCTGGAATGCAATGCTGTTGCACGACAATGGTTTGTCGCAGTGTAGGCTCCTTAACATGAGAAGTGGAACTGACCTTTCACTGCTGAAACACAGTCTGATTTAAGACGCAGGTAGCCCCAAACGTTCCCCACTGTGTGTCTGCGTTTTTAAAGTGTGCCACTTGTTGGTGACGCCCCTGGAATTACCATGTGTGTTGACCCTGCAATAAGGGGGGAAAGAAAAGAATATTCCATCTGTGTATAAGTTGATTTCTTTCTGATGAGTTATTAATTTGAATGATTTAAGTACACTTCATTTACTCAGGAAGTGTTTAATCAGTAAAATCCACTTAATTGGGACATCTCCCAAGAAACTAGATATAAGCCCAGAGATATTTAAGAGCAACTGCTGCTGCTTAATGGGGATGGTAATGCTGGCTAATTGGGATGCCTTTAAGTGATAGAGTGATGCTTAGTTCTTCCCTCTGGTGTACTTTTATGCCAATTTCAACTCTGCGCAAAAACGTATTGTCCTCCGCAATGTTGAGAATTATCCTACACTGCGGTCTTCAGCATCTTCTCTTGCACAAAGAGTAGTCGGTGGATATTGTTCACATTCCATTCTTACTTACTCTGTGTAATCCATCCATTCTGATTAAGCCTTGGAAAGTGCATGTTGACCAAAGAGTTGAAGGTGCATTGGACATAAGAACATAAGAAGAGCCCTGCTGGATCAGGCCAAAAGCCCATCTAGTCCAGCTTCCTGTGTCACACAGTGGCCCCACCAGATGCCTCAGGGAGCACACGAGACAACAAGATACCTGTGTCCAGTCGCCACTCCCTTGCACCTGGCACAGAGAAAACCCACTTCTAAAAAACCAGGAGGTTGCTTATGGCTTGTAACCTGTGATGGTCTTTTCCTCCATGAATTTGTCCAAACCCCTTTTAAAGGCATCTAGGCCAGGTGCCATCACCACATCCTGTGGCAAGGAGTTCCACAGATGAATCACACGCTGGGTAAAGAAATATTTTCTTTTGTCTGTTCTAACTCTCCCTCCACTCAATTTTAGTGCGTGTCCCCTGGTTCTGGTGTTGTGCGAGAGGGAGAAGAATTTCCCTCTATCCACTCTCTCCATCCCATGCATAATTTTATACGTCTCAATCATGTCCCCCCTCAGGCGCCTTTTTTCTAGGCTGAAAAGCCCCAGACGCTGTAGCCTTTCCTCGTAAGGGAGGTGCTCCAGCCCACAAATCATTCTGGTCGCTCTTTTCTGCACCTTTTCCAATTCAACTATATCCTTTTTGAGGTATGGTGACCAGAACTGGACACAATACTCCAGATGTGGCCTTACCATCGATTTGTACAAAGGCATAATGATATTGGCCGTTTTATTCTCAATCCCCTTTTTAATGATCCCGAGCATGGAATTGGCCTTCTTCACAGCCGCCGCACACTGGGTCGACACTTTCATCGACCTGTCCACCAGCACCCCAAGATCTCTCTCTTGATCCGTCACAGACAACTCAGAACCCATTAGCGTATATGTGAAATTTTGGTTTCTTGCCCCAATGTGCATCACTTTGCACTTACTTACACTGAAGCGCATCTGCCATTTTGCTGCCCATTCTCCCAGTTTGGAGAGATCCTTCTGGAGCTCTTCACAATCCCTGCTGGTCTTTACCACCCGGAAAAGTTTAGTGTCATCCGCAAACTTGGCCACCTCACTGCCTATCCCCAACTCCAGGTCATTTATGAATAAGTTGAAAAGCACCGGTCCCAAGACCGATCCTTGGGGCACACCGCTTTTCACCTCTCGCCATTGTGAAAATTGCCCATTGACTCCCACTCGCTGTTTCCTGGTCTTCAACCAGTTCCTAATCCACAAGAGGACCTGCCCTCTTATTCCCTGACTGTGGAGTTTTCTCAGGAGCCTTTCATGAGGGACCGTGTCAAACGCCTTCTGAAAATCCAGATATATAATATCCACGGGTTCGCTCGCATCCACATGCCTGTTGACCTTTTCAAAAAATTCTAACAGGTTTGTGAGGCAAGACTTCCCCTTGCAGAAGCCATGCTGACTCTCCCTCAGCAGAGCTTGTTCTTCTATGTATTTTAAGATTTTATCCTTAATGAGACTTTCCACCATCTTCCCTGGAACAGAGGTTAGGCTGACCGGCCTGTAGTTTCCCGGGTCCCCCCTCCTTCCTTTTTTAAAGATTGGCGTGACATTAGCTATCCTCCAATCCTCTGGCACAGTGGCCGTTTTAAGGGACAAGTTGCATATTTGGGTCAAGAGGTCAGCAACTTCATTCTTGAGTTCCTTCAGAACTCTTGGGTGGATGCCATCCGGGCCTGGTGATTTATTGATCTTTATTTTGTCAATTAAGTCTGAGACATCTTCTCTTTTAACCTCTATTTGACTTAATTCTTTAGTCAGGGGAGACCGTTCCGGCAGCGGTATTTGCCTGAGGTCTTCTGCTGTGAAGACAGATGCAAAAAACTCATTTAATTTCTCTGCAGTCTCCAAGTCCCCTTTTATCACCCCTTTCTCTCCCTCACCATCCAGCGGACCAACCGTTTCCCTGGCAGGTTTCCTGCTTCTAACATATTTGAAGAAGCTTTTATTATTCCCTTTTATGTTGCCTGCCATACATTCCTCAAAGTCTTTCTTGGCCTCCCGTATCATCTTTTTACATTTCTTTTGCCACAGTTTGTGCTCCTGTTTATTTTCCTCATTAGGGCAAGACTTCCATTTACGGAAGGAAGCTTCCTTGCCTTTTATAGCCTCCTTAACTGTGCTTGTTAGCCATGCCGGCATCCTCCTGGACTTGGTCGAGCCCTTCCTCCTTTGTGGGATACACTCCCGCTGGGCCTCTATGACTGTTGTTTTAAACAGCCTCCATGCACTCTGGAGCGATTGGACTCTTTTTACCTTCCCTTTCAGCTTTTTCTTAACTAGTCTTCTCATTTTGGGGAAGTCTGCCCTTCGGAAGTCAAGGGTTTTCGTGTCAGATTTGCTCGGCACTCTCCCTCCGACATGCATGGCGAAACAGATCGCAGCATGGTCACTGTTCCCCAACGGTTCGGTAACATTTACCTCCCTGACCAGATCTTGAGTGCCACACAATATCAAGTCCAGAGTCACCTGTCCTCTGGTCGGTTCCGTGACAAGCTGCTCTAAGGCACAGTCATTTAACATATCCAGAAATCCAGTCTCTCTTTCATGACCTGAGCATGAATTGACCCAGTCGATGTGAGGATAATTGAAGTCCCCCATGACTACAACCCTGTCTCTCATTGACACCTCCCTGATTTGCTTCCATATTTCAAGATCCCCTTCAGGTTTTTGATCTGGAGGACGGTAGCATGCCCCTACTATTACATCACTCTTTGAGCCTGGTAATCTAACCCACAGTGATTCTACGGAGGAGTCAGAGCCCCCCTCCAGCTCTACTCTGGTGGATTCTACCCCCTCTTTGACATAGATGGCCACCCCACCTCCAACACGCCCCTCTCTGTCCCTCCTATAGAGTTTATATCCTGGAATTGCAGTATCCCACTGGTTCTCCGCATTCCACCAGGTTTCTGTTATACCTACTATGTCAATGTTTTCCCTAGCCACCAAACATTCCAGTTCTCCCATCTTTGCCCGAAGACTTCGGGCATTTGCATAAAAGCACTTATATACCTGGTCCCCCAAGAAGGGCTGCATGTTTGCCCCTTTATTCCTGCAGCCTTCTGTCTTGCTAGACTGGCTGTCATGTCCCATCACGCTACCACTCCCAATTCTTACTCTGTTATTACTTGACTGTTCCCCATCCTCTGCACCCTCATTCCCGAGGGATGAGGAGTCCCAAACCGGATGCCCCTCGGCTCCTGTCGGCTTTCCCCCAGGAGTCAGTTTAAAAGCTGCTCTGCCACCTTCTTAATGTTACGCTTAATGGACCTTATTGTATGACTGACAGCGCAATCCAACTTAACTTTTGTGCCGGTTTAACCAGCAGCGCAGCGAGAACGGGAGGCCCCAGAACGGAAAAGGGATTCAAATCCCCTTTGAATTCCTCTTTTGGAGGGGATTTGAATCCCTTTTCCGTTCTGGGGCCTCCCGCTCTTGCTGCACCGCTGGTTAAACCGGCACAAAAGTTAAGTCGGATTGCGCTGTGAATTACATTTGGTTATGGGATGACTATGGTGGGCAGCAGGAAACAGATATTATGAATCATGGAACTCAGCAGTGCTCCATGATTGTCTTTTCACAAGCACACAAATGCTACCTTGCTTGTATAATTAGGAGAATATATTAACAAGTAAACATGGCTATAAATCAGATTGGCTGGACATCCCCAAATGCAGTCACCAGCTCCACTGCTACTAGCACCACTCTCTAAATTTTGCACACTTTCCACAATGGTGAATGGGTGTACACTTACACCTCCTTCCAGCTTCCATCCAGGTAGCTCCATCATAGGCTGCACAGCAATATTGCCTTCTATCTGTACCCACTCCAAAAGGAACCCATTCCTCTGAAGATCTAGTGCAGTGGTTCTCAATGTTGTTCCCGCGAGGTGCCATCACCACATCCTGTGGCAAGGAGTTCCACAGATGAATTACACGCTGGATAAAAAAATATTTTCTTTTATCTGTCCACTCTGCAGTACCATTTCAAAGGGTTGCTAGTGGTAGTTGGAGCTGCTGCGATGGAGGACCATTCCAGGAGATGGGACTCAACATATTTCTTACAGAAAACATAACAGTTTTCTGTAAGAGAACTCAAGAGGATCTAATATACTGAACGTTATGGTAGATGGATGAAATAACAAACAAAACAAAATTGAGTAGAGGGAGAGTTAGAACGTACAAAAGAAAATATTTCTTCACCTAGCGTGTAATTCATCTGTGGAACTCTTTGCCACAGGATGTGGTGATGGCACCTGACCTAGATGCCTTTAAAAGGGGTTTGGACAGATTCATGGAGGAAAGGACCATCACAGGTTACAAGCCATAAGCAACCTCCTGGCTTTAGAAGTAGGTTTTTCTCTGTACCAGGTGCAAGGGAGTGACAACAGGAAACAGGTTATCTTGTGGGCTGTGTGCTCTCAGAGGCATCTGGTGGAACCACTGTGAGATACAGGAAGCTGGACTAGATGGGCCTTTGGCCTGATCCAACAGGGCTTTTCTTATGTTCTTATGTTATGTTCTTATATACCTCCCTCCTGGGCAGAGTCTTAGGGGCTCCATCCCACCCAAGACTGACCTCTTGTTTCTTTTTTATTTTTATGCCACTTTTATGTCATTTTGGGCGCAATCCAAACCTACTTAGGCCACCGTTGTAACCAGCGGTCCAGCGAAAACGGGAGGCCCCGGAACAGAAAGGGGATTCAAATCCCCTTTGAATTCCCCTTTTGGAGGGGTTTTGAATCCTGTTTCCATTCTGGGGCCTCCCGTTTTCGCTGGGCCGCTGGTTACAACGGTGGTGTAAGTAGGTTTGGATTGCGCCCTTTATGTCACAATGTCACTTTGAGTTCATTTGATCTCTTGTAATCTCCCAAACCACTTTTTTCATTTAAGATTGTGGGCAGAACTACCACATGTAGAAAAAAAAATCACTGTAAGACATTCTGATCCCATGGAATAGAGAGAGATAACATTTCAAAACAGTACTATTATCATCATAATTACAGTATAACCTAGGAATGAGATATTATTAAAGGAAATCTTCAACACCTTGCACAGCTATAGATGTGGATTCTCTTGTAAAGTAGAGTTCAGGAAAGTATCTGCTCATTGAACTGGACCCTATGTGCATCTTGTTAAAACTCTGTCATTCCTTGTACTGAAGTGTAGCGCATAAGGAACAGAGCATGCAGGGCTCATGTCTGTGTTTCGGTAATACAAAGCTGTGAAACGCGCATCAAAGCTGTTTTCAATATAGCTCTTACAGCCAAGGTAAAAAAGCTAATTGCTGGAATGGGCTTATTGCCTGAGTAAAGAAAGGAGGCTTAAAAAACATGAGGTGTAGAAAATTCTGCATTAATACAGGGGGATATGTTCCAGCCCCCACCGTGGATACCTGAAACCGCGGAAATGGGCGAACGCCCATTTCCATGGTTTTCAGGGGGCGACCCCCCACAGGCCTGCGCGACCCCCGCGGGCCTGCGCTACCCCCCCGCACCCTCCACAACCCCCCCAAGTACTTACTTTTAACGGAGAAAGCTCCGTGTTTTTTTTCTTCAAAAGCCTTTGCTGTAGGCCTTCTTACCAACAAGTCATCGGTGCTAGAGTGTCTCAGGAACCTTGCTGAGAAGTTGCTGAGACTTTCTAGCACTGAAGACTTGTTGATAAGGCCTACAGCAAAGGCTTTTGAAGAAAAAAACGGAGCTTTCTCCGTTAAAAGTAAGTGTTAATTGGCCTATCTACATGTTCTAACACAGAATTCAGGGGTCAATTCTGTGACTTAGGGCTGCAAGGAATCAAATATCAGGGGACTAGTTTGGGTGATACTTTGTTAGAACAGCGTGGAAGGCAGGGCAGAATGGGGCAGGGCAGAATGGGGATGTGGAGGGGGGGAAATGCGGTGGAGAGGCTGCGGGAGGGGGAGGATCCAGTGGCTATGGTGCGCATCAGATTCTATCCTCCTTTTCTGCAGCCTCTCCAAGTTTTCACCTTGAATCAAGTTCTCCCCATGTTCTCACCTCCTCGAAAGTAGTCCGCAAACGTGCTTTAAAGCACGTTTGCAACTACGGCAGGCAGCGGAACGCTAGGTCCACTACCCTTAAGGTAAGTAGGATTGCGCTGTTATGGAGAGGAAGGGGGATTTAAATCCCCATTCCTCTCTGAAGCCTCCCACTCCACCCCCCACTGGATACAGTGTGCACCTTTTCAGCGCGGCTACACCGGCGGGCAGGAAAGGATAAGACTGGGCCAAAATGGAGTGTGGTTTACTCAGAATTAAGTTCCACAGTGCTCAAAGGGCTTACTCCCTAGTAAATGTGGCTTGCATTGCAGCCGTAGATAATCTTGATCATGGTTAATGAGTCTATTACAATGATTTGCTCAAAGTGCCACCTCTTGAGTGGCCGGGGCCTTGACAATATCAAGTTAATACTTCTCAGTGCCTAGGAATTATTACTCGAATGGGCCACTTACCTGCAGGGCTGGAGTCTGAGACCAGTGAAGTGCATGTGAGAAAGGCAAATGGCAATTTCACACTGGCAAGCTGTGAAGTGGTAGAATCCTTCTTGGGGTGCATTTGCTCTCTTTGGAGACCTGCTGTTGGATTACCTGCAGCCACCTAATAGGAGTTCAATTTGCTTCCAATATGCTCCACTGAGAGAGAGAACATGGAATGAGAAGCACCGAGCTGAGCAACAACAACAACAAAAAGTCCAATACGTATATTCAAAGTCACTGCCCTTGGCCAAAGGTTTGCGGGAATTGATGTTTTCTGAGTAGTCTCATGCATGCTGGTTTCTGTGCAGAACTGTGCAGAAGAACCCTATGTAAATACAGGATAGGATTCACTGACAAGTTTCCTTCTGAACGTTCCGTAGAAATAAATGAGAGTTGATCAAGAAAAAAAAAAGTCACGTCCTGTTGTATTTTTCCTTTTTGAAATCCCATCTTTAAGCTTTCAAAAATTAGGTAAATGTAATTTGTAATGAATACATACTTTTAAACAAAATTATACCTAGGTATCCTGCAATTGCTACAGCTGAACAGCACCTCAATTATAGTAGTGCCTTTTATGGTGCATATATATTTGTCTGATATAAAAGGTGGGGGAATTGGGGGAGGGGGGAAGCATTGTCTGTTAAGTGTCAAAAGCCTTTTCTTTAACCACAGAAGACTTGGACAGTAGTAAGGAAATATTTCATCTGGAAAAGAAATGTTAAAAACCACCCTTCATGCAGTTGGAAAACCTATTATCAAACGGCAGAATCTTTTCAAAAATCCCAAAGTGTATACACAGCAATAGAGATGACTTTGTGATAAGCGCTTGCATTTTTGCTATACTGACAGAATAATAAAAAGGAACAGAAGTTCTGCTAATTAACAACTTTGTTTGCTTACATTTTCTTAACTTGAGGAATTTACTTAACTTGCATCTCTTTATTTTTTTCCCATGCTAATGGTGCGTTTTCCTTACAGAGAAATGAGGTGTCCTCTCGCTCTTTGGTCAATCCACTCCATCCCCAATGTCTGAGGTAATTTTATGACCTCGGCTATGGCAATTATAGGCTAATTGCTTCTGTGGTTGGAGAATGGGGGACACATACAAGTCTTTATCACATTCAGACAATAGTAAATATAACAGAAAGCGTTATTCACATAGTGAGGTTTAGTCTTCGTAGCCAATGGGTAGCATATAGCACTCAAACATGTGTATTGAGATATACTATGACATTTGTCTCAACAAATTGAAAATTGAGACCCACCCCCAAGTTGCAAAAAAATCCCACTCCAAAGGATGCAACATGTGTGTTTAAGATATATGCATTCAGGTCTTTCTCTATATTAAAATCTATCCGTCCAAATGCTACCTATATGACCACACAAAGCACAGAGTTGTATACGATCAGTTCTGTATGCAGATATTGGTACATTTGTGGCCCCCAAATGTCGATTTCTCCTAGCAACTTGACATTCGGATGCTTTGGATGGTGAAAAAAAAAAATGCACAGATGTCACATGTCAGTCACAAACTAAAATGATTGGCATGGTTAATTATAATGTTCACGCTTACAAGCTACTTTGGTGTGTTCTGCTTGTCCTGCCCCTTTCCTTGAGCTTAAATACCTGTGAGATCGCTTCTTATTTTTAGCAACCTCTCTTTTCACATTCTAAAACAGAGTTTATTTAGCTCGCACATAATGCTTACGAAAAAACTTTCTTTTAAAAATGGAGAAGGAAATAGGAACATGGCGATAATTAATATTATCACTGGTATTATTTTTAACACCCCATCTTCCTTAACAAAGACTGTATTAATCCATTTTGAAACACTTTTAAAAAGAACACGTAGAAAACTTTACAAGTTAGACTATCATTCCACCTGGAAACACCCTTAAGTTATTTATTTTTCCTCTTATTTCATTCCATTGTTTTTGCTTTGCCAATCACACATTTTTGTGTGCAATTATTGTTCCATATTAATATAAGAATAGCAACAATGTATCAAATTCCAGTTCCATTAGTTCAGTGCTTTGCCATTTCTGTAAACGCGCACACACACACACACACACACACACACACACACACACACACACACACACAGAATGTTCCATATCTATAAGATTTAGGGGTTTACATCAGGAAATAATAAGAAATAAACAACAAACATAAAATAAACTGCAAATCCCCAGTTCTATTGTTTCTGTATGTCAGAGTGGTTTCAGTTTAATTAGCAGCAATCATGTAGCATGTTTTTATGCTCTGTTTTAATTGTAATAATCTTTTTAATCGATTTTTAAATATTGCTTTTATTTTCGTTAACTGTTTTTTACTGTTTTAAACTGTGACTATTGTTGTATTGTACTTTTTGCACTGTATTTTCTTTTTGTTGTAAGTCGCCTTGGGTCCCTTTGGGGAGAAAGGCGGGGTAAAAATATTGTAAATAAAATAAAATAAATAGCAGGAGAAAGTAGTCAAACTAATTTTAATGCTTAAAAGGATGTAACAGGTTTATTCTTACAATACATGTGTTTGGCCTGCTTGTCTGCAGTCCCATATTTTTTTTAAAAAAAAAAATCATTAAAATGAAAAATGAAGGCACAGAGAGTAGCAAAGGTAATGTTTTTGCAACAATGTACTCAAAACACACCCTACCATAATTTGGAGCTAATAAAACAGACACAAGACTGTGGTCCTAGCCAATGGCTGCCTGACTCTTTTCCACTGCTTAATAAAAACCTTCATGGTTTTTTAAAAAGCCCTTTGTTTTAGTCTTTTATTGGGTTTACCAACACATTTCTCCAATACGTTTTCATTACACATACCGTATTGGTCTGAGTATAAGACTCACTTTTTTCTCCTAATTTAAATTTTTAAACTAGGGGTGCGTCTTATAATCAGGCTGTTGCAATTTAATGCCAGTGGTTTAATTAATTTTTTTAAATAGCACCAAACTTTAAGGGTGCGTCTTATAATCAGGTACGTCTTATACTCGGGACAATACGGTATGTTTGCTCTTCTTTGGTTGGCACACCTACATTCAGCACTCCATGTGGGCTGGAGAAAAGGAGAGAAACCTAATGTTTTGATTAATTACTCTATTCAAGATCCAAGTTACATACAACTTTGGTAGTTAACCCCATCACCTTGCAAGAGTAGCACCTGCTAAAGTTTCCAAATATGCCTGTTTATGATGAATTACTGTGCATTTGCTTAGAAAGACTATGTGCTTTTCCACCTGCCCCATCTGAGACATTAATTTGTTTCCCGACAATCGTGCGTTTAAGGAGATCGGGTATATGGTTTTCATGCCATGAAAACTTCTATGCTACAAGCATGCGTTTATTGACCCCAAGTCTTTTCGTCGGGGTCAGCTTGCCACAGTGGTTTTCAAACTCGTTTGCACTTTGATCTTCCTTCTAAAAAATCTTCCTTTTGAAATCCTCTCCCCGTCCCATCCTGACACAACATAAAAATACAAGGATCAAGTTATTATCAGCTAATAATGAACAATGTTAATTTGGTCATAATGGACAGACTCAAAGCAATACAACATGCCACGACTGATACATCTGAAAAAAAAACCATGAAAACATGAAACGCTGCCCACGTTAGCGAGAAGGCTGTGTCTGCTTCACACGACACATGGCACCTGAAAATGGGGCTGCATGTTGGAAATAGCCAGTCTTTATTTCTGTTCTGATATTATTTTGGAGAGAGACTTTGATTTGTCCAATGAGAGCCCAGTATAGCAACGGTAGGTTGTTGCACATGGAATTCAAGCGTTCACGGCAGAGGTGAAACTAGACTGAAGCGGAGGCAAGTAGTTCTGCAAGACTCCGTTACACCGGAGTGAGCGGCCTCTCCCCTTTGGTGTTGGAGCCATTCCGGCAGTGACAGGGGAGTGTCCTGCGTGTTGCCATTGCCGCCAGAATGGCTCCAACAGCAAGGGGGAGGGGCCGTTGACTTCGGTGTAACGGAGTCTTGCAGAACTACTTGCCTCCGCTCCAGTCTAGCTACGCCACTGGTTCACGGCTTTCAGGCTCAACAGGAGAGTGACCTTCTTTTGTATCCAGAATCTATACTGAAGCATATTTTGACATTTAAGTTTCAGAGCAGAGTCAGAAGAGAGACGATGGATTGTTCTAGGGTGGTATTGAAAACGCCTTCTGGTCAGAGCTGGCTGACCCACGAGGAGATCTGATGTGTCCTGAAATAGCCGTTGCAGAACAGCAGCTATGGCAAACTGTGTTTCTCAAACAAGCCCCAGTGTGTTTCTGCTCCACTTAAAGCAGGGGCTTTCATCAGTACATGTGCAGGTCTTTGCAAAGCACAAAACGTGTACTAATGACCGCAAGAGGACTAAACAGAGCAAGAATACATATTAGCCAAATGTATGACCTGCTTTGTTGTTTTTAATCAGTGCCCTTCCTTCCAGGACACTGCTCATAAAAATAGCAAACAGTAAAAATACTAAAACACAATGAAAAAAGATAGATCAAGCAGCATCTAATCAAGTCCAATGGTTTTAAAAAAGCAGACTTTTGTGGATTAATGTCATTCTGTGGGTCAGTCACCAGGTGATAGTTGTGTTTAGGATCCCGAATGGGACCCTCTGGCCTTTTTGCAACATGCTCTAAAGCCCTGCCCAAAATCATTGCCAGGTAGGTCTGTTGGATATTCATGTGTCTGAATATTGGAAGCTAGAGGCAAACAAGACTTTACCAGCAAAAATATAAACTTAAACTAAATTAAAAGTTATCAATCTCATAAGCCCTATCTATGGCTATTCCTCCCTTTAGCTCACAAGTACAGTTAGAAACCAGGTGTTCTTAAAAGATTGCCAATGTACCAGGAAATGAAAGTACATTTGCACCAGGAAATTTGTGCATCCGAAATGGAATATGAAAAATGCAGTATAAGTTCCCTGAAACGTTCGCTCCAAAATACGAAGAAAGTGTGAAAGAGGGCAACTGAAAGAAATGTTGCAAAAAAAAAGGCAAGCATGACACTATTTTTATTTGTGGGTCTTCAGAATGTGTGCTCACAATAGCCCAGACAGCCTCTTTACATACCGAAGCAGTTTAGAGTCCCTGGTAGCAGTTCTCAAGCAGTATTTCATAAACTGGGAGGGATGTGCACCAGAGTTAATTAAACATTATACAAATTAGGATTACAATAAACAGCACTCCATTGTTAACTTTCAGCAAAAATGACAGGTCCTTCTCATATTTATATCCTGCTTTTCCGTCAAGAAACTTAGGATGGTGTACATGGGTTTATTGCATTTTATCCTCATCACAGAATATTGTTGGAGAGAGAGACCAACACAAGTCACACAGTGCGCTTTATGGGAGTGGGAATTTGAACCCAGGTCTCTCCAGTCTCCAAACCCAACCTCCCTATCAATTACAACACAGTGGCCCTACATTTTGGATATTTTTTAATTATCCCCTTATGCTCTCACAAAATATTGCTAAAAGCATCTGAAAGGAGTTGTGCTAATGTCCCTGATCCAGAGTTCCTTATGGAGGTGTGTAGGCCATGCATTAGCTGCTGGAAGCAAAGATCTTCCTCATGAAACTGTTCACACAGGAAGGGGCAGCTGCCTTTTACACACACACACACACACACACACACACACACACACACACACACACACACAGAGAGAGAGAGAGAGAGAGAGAGAGAGAGAGAGAGAGAGAGAGAGAGAGAGAGAGAGAGAGAGAGAGAGACTGTGTGTGAAGGCAGTTTACATTCACCCACAAATGAACACACAACCTATGTTCCTCTGTCACTTGACAAGGAAACAGTCCTGCCACTAACTGCACCATCCAAATTCCACAGAATGTGTGGAATGTTAAAGGAGAAGGAGCGACTCAGTCTGTCTATTAAGGGATTCGCAGATAATAACACTAGAGAAGAGGCCCCATTTTGATGGAGTCATGATCCTGGCCTTGGGAGGTTACTAGGACTCTGACACAGGAGAGACGAGCTAACCTCCCCAGGAAGACGAGCACCACCACCTGCAGAGTCACCTGACTCAGGCACTACACAGAACCAGAGCCAAGTTCTGTCCATGATGATGAGTCCCTTGAGCTGGAGACCCCTGAGCTTGGACCCCCAGGAGACAGCTCACCGGCCTGATTCCTTAGGTGGACTGGGTCCCTCTACACTGGAACCTTTTCACTGTGCAATATATTGCTCACTGCCAGAGACAAGGCACCCAGAGGGAGTTGAAGATTCACCGCTCCTCAAGAAAAAGCTGGAGTCTGGGATGCGCTGTCAGACCCAGGGGGTTCAGTTCAGCTCGAGACCTCAATGGAGCAAGTAGTCTGCTGCAGCTGAAGTCCTGCAGTACCTCTCCCTGCCTGTCTTCTCCACCCTCAGGCATGGGCTCATGGTCAGGACAGGACAGCTGGGGCCTTACACTACAGCAGTGGTGTTTCTACAACCGCCCCCCCCGCGCGCGCTGGAAGTGACATAACGGCTGCAGCCGTTATTCACCAAAAAGACGTGCAGGGCGGGCAGGAGGGCCAAACACGCCGACAACGCTCCTCATTCGCCCCAGCAAACGGGGCAATCCACCCCGCCGCCAACCACCATTACACCCCCCGCCTACCTGCCATCTGGGGCCCGATCCCGCCGTCTGGAGGCCCAACACCCCAACGCCCCCTCCCTGACGACACCTCTGCACTACAGCAGTGTTTCCCAACCTTTTTCAACTTGTGGCTCCCTTGACCATTGGCGACCATTGGCCGCAGCTCCCCATTACATTATGTTGCAACCTCCTGGTTTTAGGAGTAGGTTTTCTCTGTGCCAGGTGCTAGGGAGTGGCAACAGGATACAGGTATCTTGTTGTGTGCTCCCTGAGGCATCTGGTGGGACCCCTGTGACTCTTGAGATACAGGAAGCTGGACTAGATGGGCCTTTGGCCTGATCCAGCAGGGCTTTTCTTATGTCTAATGGATTAGGAACTGGTTGAAGACCAGGAAACAGCGAGTGGGAGTCAATGGGCAATTTTCACAATGGCGAGAGGTGAAAAGCGGTGTGCCCCAAGGATCAGTCTTGGGACCGGTGCTTTTCAACTTATTCATAAATGACCTGGAGTTGGGGATAGGCAGTGAGGTGGCCAAGTTTGCAGATGACACTAAACTTTTCCGGGTGGTAAAGACCAGCAGGGATTGTGAAGAGCTCCAGAAGGATCTCTCCAAACTGGGAGAATGGGCAGCAAAATGGCAGATGCGCTTCAATGTAAGTAAGTGCAAAGTGATGCACATTGGGGCAAGAAACCAAAATTTCACATATACGCTAATGGGTTCTGAGTTGTCTGTGACGGATGAAGAGAGAGATCTTGGGGTGCTGGTGGACAGGTCGATGAAAGTGTCGACCCAGTATGCGGCGGCTGTGAAGAAGGCCAATTCCATGCTCGGGATCATTAAAAAGGGGATTGAGAATAAAACGGCCAATATCATTATGCCTTTGTACAAATCGATGGTAAGGCCACATCTGGAGTATTGTGTCCAGTTCTGGTCACCATACCTCAAAAAGGATATAGTTGAATTGGAAAAGGTGCAGAAAAGAGCGACCAGAATGATTTGTGGGCTGGAGCACCTCCCTTACGAGGAAAGGCTACAGCGTCTGGGGCTTTTCAGCCTAGAAAAAAGGCGCCTGAGGGGGGACATGATTGAGACTTATAAAATTATGCATGGGATGGAGAGAGTGGATAGAGGGAAATTCTTCTCCCTCTCGCACAACACCAGAACCAGGGGACACGCACTAAAATTGAGTGGAGGGAGAGTTAGAACAGACAAAAGAAAATATTTCTTTACCCAGCGTGTGATTCATCTGTGGAACTCCTTGCCACAGGATGTGGTAATGGCACCTGGCCTAGATGCCTTTAAAAGGGGTTTGGACAAATTCATGGAGGAAAAGACCATCACAGGTTACAAGCCATAAGCAACCTCCTGGTTTTTTAGAAGTGGGTTTTCTCTGTGCCAGGTGCAAGGGAGTGGCGACTGGACACAGGTATCTTGTTGTCTCGTGTGCTCCCTGAGGCATCTGGTGGGGCCACTGTGTGACACAGGAAGCTGGACTAGATGGGCTTTTGGCCTGATCCAGCAGGGCTCTTCTTATGTTCTTATGTTCTTATGTTCTTATGATGCCTGCCAATTGTCATTGCACTGTTTTCTGAGAGGATTCCGTGGCACTCCGTGACTCCCCTGGCTGGTTTTCACGGCTCCCCTGGGAGCCACGTTTCCCAGTTTGGGAACCATTGCACTATAGCATACTCAACATAATAGGTAAGTCAAGAAATTACAGAAAGAGAACACTGTTCTTACCCAGTTTGCAAATTCATGAGAAAGAACTTGACAGACAGGACATACTATTTCTTGACATTTCTCTCATTATGTCTTACTTACTATTGCAAAGGATCATAGGAAGTTGCCTTATACAAAGTCAGGTCATTGGTCTATCACAAGCCTGGTTCCAAGCTTCAAGGGGACTTGGCAAGCCCACATAGGTCCCTCTCCTACCTGGCTGGGTCCTGAGAGAGTCACTCCATCACCACCACACAAAGGTTATATGGGCCCAGAGGTGGTCTCAGTGATCAACATTCAAATGGAGGTTGCCCAGATCTACAAAGCATCGCTCAAACAAAAGGATCATTTTCAGCGCTTGGCATGCTGAGACTTCAGGCTGCCATTTCCATAACATACTCTATGTACAATCTTAGAAACACCGTTGCTTATAAATTACTGCTGACAAATAAAAGCAGTACAATTAATCTGATGTTTTTACATTGATGCCTTCAGCTCATGTTCTCTTACTAAACTAAAATGTGCAGGTTTTTTTGAAGGTCTTGTTTTAGTTAGCAACAATTCTTTACACGTGGGCAAGAGGGGCTTCTCTAGTGTTATATAACCATAAGTGAAACTGTGAAACAGCTGGTAAAGGCACTTGAAGAAAAAAAATTAACAGCTATATTATAAATGCATTTTTTTTTAAAGAAACCATTAAAGTTACTAAGTAATAAACTGAACAGAATGTCATAGAATGTCAAACTGGGCACAGTAAAAATAAATGTTATTCCCAAGGAAAATAAAAAGACTGCATATTTATGTAACATTCAGCAGATGGACATGATATTAATATCGAGCTTTTCAGTTGTACTTTTATAGCTACTGGATTTTTTTTATTTTTTATTTTTTTGCCTAACTTGGCAGCCCACAGGCACCATTTGAGTTTTGGATTTGGACAATCCTGCAACAGATGTCCAGACCAATAAAACAAATTCCTAAAGGGCTATGCTTAATTTGTGTAATTGATCAATTTTTGTTACATGGGCCTCAGTTCACCAGCATGTAACTGCCTTCCAGATTAGCTCAGCAGTTGGGATTTCGTTCCATATGTTGCAAGACTTTATTGGCTCTTTGACGATGCTGCTGATACAACAGCCCAAGTGGGGACACCTGTTGGCAAGAAGCGTGAAAGATAACAATTGGTTCGAGCAAAAGCACGAGAGCCCGACTGGCAGGCCAGGCATGTGTCTGGAAGGTCATTGCCAATAACAAACAAATGCCGTCATCTGGAGCCAAAGAGATAACCGAGCCAGCAGTCCAGAGGGCAGAGTGGAGGTGCAAACAAGTGTATGAGACAGAAGCAAGTATGACCTGGTTTTGCTGCAAGAGCGGAAGCTGAGATACCCCCAAGGCAGTGATTGTAGGCTTGAGTCTATTGACTCGGACTTGAGTTGGACTCGAGTTGCATCAATGACTCGACTCGGACTTGACTCGGCGATTGTAAAAGACTTGAAAGACTCGACTCAAGACTTGGAGCCTTTTACAACAAGTCCAGTTTTATTCAAGTTTAAGCCCACTTTCCCCATTAAATAGATAGGGACTCGCAACCAAAGACTCGGGACTTGGGGGCAAAGACTTGGGACTTGGCTCAAAACTTGGACCCAGAGACTTGGAGTCAGAGACTTGATCTACATCCCTGCCCCAAGGCAGAACCAACCACAGCACAGTTAGAATGCTACGGGACTGACGTATACAACAGATGACCTGACCAATCTGAGGATGATCCTGGATGTCATCAGAGCCCAAGAAAGGTCAGATTCATACTGAAGATGGTTCTAAACATTAAGCAGAATATAGTTGTCAAATTCTGGATTGTACCACTTCAGGATGCAAGAGTGTATCATATTATCATATCGAACCCTCCTGAGTAAAAATCTCCCGGCATGCAGTAAGCTAGCACATCAGCGAGAAAACGATGATAAATCTCTCTCCCTGATTTGCTAGTTTACTACATGCAGGGAGATTAAAAAGAGAAAAGAAAAAACACCCACAGCAATCTGTAGTGGTACATTTCAGAATCCTTCCATTTCAGTCTGCTACTTCATACTGCACGTGAAGTTTGTCAGTCAACCAGATAGATTCTGCAGAGGAAACTTCTGTCAACTAGTGCACAGGCCTTTGAGTTCTATTCCTGCATATATCACTATCTGCCAGAGCTGGTAAATCCTTTAGGTTACCCTATAAATAGTGATAGCAATAATATGCCTTTCAGTCTAATCGTGGATGTGGATTACACCCAACACTTTCCTTACATAATAAAATGTGTCAGCTTCAGGGAGCTTTAACCCCACCTCTTCTATAAAGAGTAATAAGTGCTCTAAAATGGAGAGGACAGATAAATGTTGAAAAATGATATCAATAAAATTTTTGTAGTACATTTTCTCTAATACAAAATGTCAGTGATTTACTTCTGCGCAGTACAGGTTTAATTGATTCAAATAGCATCAGTAGTAATTAAAATATGGATTCTGAAGCACAACTGTTAGCTCTCATCACTCACCTATTAAACTTGCCATAGATGCTGTGTTAATTATCTTCCCATATCCTTGATTCAGCATAATGCGGCCTGCAGCCTGTGACAGAAATTAAAGGAAAGACCAGTGACCCTTTTTGTGATTCTGCTAATAATGACACGATAATAAATTAGTCCTCACTTTTCGGAAGAGTTTATGCGCTAACTAATTTTCCCCCTCTCTAAAGTGCTTGATGTAAAAACTTGATATGAAAAAAAAATGGTTAATGCAGGAAAGTTCCTACTGCCATTTTCCTGCAACTCCCAAGTGGCTTTCAAAAGCAATTGACAAATTTGGAAGGCCTGCTTAAAAAAAATCAAAAAAAAAATCAGATAGGCACACTGCTGGAAATATGAGCCTGAATTTATGTGTCAGAGGTCAGCAGCAAAGTAGAAGCATTTACAGAGGATAGAAACCACACCAGGTATTAACAGGAGGGGCTGTAGCTCAGTGGTCAAGCAGGTGTGTTGTATGCAAAAGGTCCCATTTTCATCCCTGGAGTTTCCAGGTAGTGCTGCTGGGATTGGAAAGACCCCTGTCGAAAACCCTGCAAAGCTGTTCTTGGAAACTGGCAATGCCATCCCTAGATAGAACCATTCTCTGGCTTGATATAAGGCAAGCAATAAATGGAATATAACCAAACTTCTGTTCATGTATGACATTTTTCTCCAAGGAGCTCAGAGTGGCACTCACAGCTCTCCCCATCCCTCTTTTACTTTCATAGCTACCCTGTAAGGTCGGTTGTCACCCTAGTCAGTCATTAAGTGATGGTGGCCAGTTTAAGGAAGCTGCATGTCTGTCCGAGCCGGGATTTGGACCTAGGTCGCCCCATTCCTTGTCCGATGTGTTAACCACTATGCCACAGTTGCTCTCCGAGTGTCATTTTGTCAGCAAGGACAACTTTTGCTTGGGGATTATTTTTGTCGTTTTTAAATGATTGCTGTTCGCCACTTGGAGCTATTTGTTTTAATAAGATCAAGTGGGATGCACATTTTCCAAACGTAGCCCTTTGGATTGCAGCCAACATGTGCAGTAAAGTGGCTAAGCGCATGGGACAGAAAGGAATGCTGTGGCAGCCATATTCCCTGGCTACTCCCTAATAATAACTGATCAAATGAATAAACAAATTTGGGCAGCCAGAAAGAGCAAATGCAGGTCCCCACCCAGCCCTGTAAGCCTGCATTCATTTCCCTTCCAGGATGTGTCTTTCTCCCTTATTTTTCACCAAACTGTATAACTCAGATCCTCGTTTATCCTATGTCTCCTCTGAAACGTAGGGGCCTATGAATCTCTTGAGCCCTTCCGTGAACTTACATAATAGAATTCAAGCAAATCGTAAATCCGATGGCAATTCATTGCATCCGTAATACTTGCTATCCATGTACTAACATTTGTAGTCTGGGCTAAATATCTTAAAACTTCAGAAGCTACAAATGAGAAACAAGAACAGAATATATTCTGTACTTCTATTGCAATGTCTAGTTCTGGCCCCAAACAGAACATAGGTTTGGATAAATTATTGGTCTGATTCAAGGAGGTGCTTTTCTTGATATCTTATGAAATGATGGTTATTATTAATAACATAGGGTAGCGACACGTAATCATCATTTTGAGACCTCTTAAATTAGCCAGGATGATCTTATTAGCCAATTTCTGAGAATATCAATATTGCTTCCAGCACTTAGAAACTGAAAACATGTCTATACAAGAAAGCATTGTGGGGTCCAATGTTAGGTTGGTAACACAAAAACAAGCCTTGTAATTTTACATTGGAAGTTTTGTCCCATTCTTCCAGAGACATAGCTTCACATTTGGCAAATTCATGTGGATCCCTGCATTGTTACACTCAACCTGGATTGTGCCCCGCTTAGGCACAATTGCCTCTGCACATTTTCTGGCTTCCGTACATCTGCTGCTATAGCAATACTTTTTATCCCTATATAAAAAAAGAAAACATACAGAACATACCTGAGCTGTCTTTAAAAAAAAAAATCCTCTTAATTACCATGTGTTATTACAAATGATATGGTAGTGGAAATCATTTGCAAATGCATAATTTTCAAAGGAGCAAAGCCATTTTTGAGATTTACTACTGCCGTTTTGAAAGTGTAACATACAATCAACCTTTTTCAGCATTTCTGAGTTTGGTGGAAAGGAAGCTTTGAGCACTGCGCCATCTACTGGCAAATGCTTTCACCTACAGCTGTTCTTCTGAAGTGTTGAATATTGCCTTAGTTTGGGACGAACGTTCAGACCTATTCAGATTTTCAGGTTCAGAAAACAGTATGCTGGAAGAGTGAAGACTCTCTTGTAAATACTGTATACTTGAGAATGAGAATACTCAGAACTGCACCCGAGAGGAGCGTCATGGACTCTGAGATTCTAGAATTGTCTTTGCGGGTTTTGTGTTGGAGCAAAGACTTGTCATTCATTTGCACTTATTCCGAAAAACAGGGTTGAATCCCTGAAGCTCCCTGATGGCATGAAACTGTCATGTGAGATGTGGACCTCACTTTCACAAAGGGTGCTTCTGCTCAGCAATTCAGTTCTCAACAAAGGAGAACATGCATGTACATGGTGGATATCCATTCCCAGGGACCCACATTTCCCAATAATGACACCCAACCTATGCTGCTCTCCACTCAATCTACATTCAGTCTACAATCTACATTCTCCACTCAATCTGCAGATGGAGGCTACTGCAGGCCCCATGTGGGTCATGCTATTTTCATGGGAGGGGGGGGGCTTTCAGTCAAAGAGAAAGGCCAGCACCTGCTTTTTTCATGATACTTGGTTTGTTTCAAATCCCACACTTCCTTCCAGGCATGTGCAAGAACGTTGAACCGCGATGGATATGCCCAGCTTTAGAAAAGCGCAACCTCCAGTATGAGTCAATAGACAGACTGTTGGATTTGGGCAAGGGGGACTTGATTTCATAGTCAAGCTTTCGTTCAGCTATAAATTCACCGGTTGGCCATTTTCAAGCACTTCGCTTTACCGTTCGTGACATGTAAAACAGACACACAGGCAGCTGTGGGGACAAATGAGATAAAATTGCAGGGGCTAAAGAAATAAAAATAAAAGAAATAAACATGGCATGTACATGAATATTAATCATAATCTTCTGGTTGCATTGCACCTGGATCAGTCACCTAAGTCAGCCCCAGAGAGCATCAAATTCGTTCACATTAAGTAAAACTTCCACAAATGAATACCTGAAGAGGCTTGTTGATCAGCTCAAGGACTCCTATGGAAGTTGTTCCTAGGACCAAGTAAGGAACTGTTCCATGTTTAAGTGTCAGAATTTAGTTAGAAAAATAAGCAAGCAAACTAAATCAGATGTTAAAGTTTCGGGAAAACCAACTTACATTTCATCTCTCAGGGTCTGGAGTTACTTACTCTTCTTCAGTTGTTAACTTCTGTTCATGGTGTCGAGAGCAAACAGGGAATGTGTGAAGCAGTTGGAGTGGGAAAGTGAATGTATGCACCTTACAACCCAATCCTATCCTGGGCCAGCCCAGAGCATGCAGAGTGTGAAGCTGCCAGCTGGGGACCAGGCAGTGACAGAAAGGTACGTAAAAAACATTTTTACTGAGCTACTCTGCCATTGCTCTCCAGTGAATGGACCTACTCTCCAATGGACCTACTTGCACCTGCTCCAGCTCTTTGGGTGGCGTAAATCCAAGTGGGTCCAAGGGGGCATGTTGATCTCCAGCCAGGGACATAGGATACCAGTGCCACCACTGCCACCAATATCCGCCCCCAGCCTGCCTTCAACATACCCCTGGCCTGACCGGATCTCCACCCCGATCTTCCCCCAGAATGCCCCCTCCGCTGATCTACCTGCTCCTGTTGGGGCTCAGCACTCCATTGGCATGCACGCGGGGCCACCAGCGTTTGTACTGGTGGCACTGGCCAATGTGCCATAGCTGTGGCTGCTGCGCCAGCATCTTAGGCCTTGCACTGATGGAGCACAAGTTCTGTCAGTGCAGGGCCTGGATAGGATTGGGCTGTACATGTCGTACAAGGGTAAGTCAAATCAGGTGTCAAGGGAGAACAACTTTAACATCAGGTGTCATCCCACAGAATGAGAGAGTTGGCTTGTCCGGGTTCTGTGGCAGCGCCTTGTCTTGTAAATGCTCTCTGTGGGGCTGAGTCGCCGTCTTAGATCTCCTGACAGTTTTAGCATAGGTTTCACATGCATATACAAATCCAGTTAAGAAAGAGTATTGGACGACAATAGATTGGACTTGACCCAATCATTTGTTGCGGCCATGCAACCAATGTGTTCTTGGGTGGCATAAATGCTAAAGAGAGCATAGTTGCTGTTTGGCTCTACTTTGTTAGGAAAGTCTTAAATGCCACAGCTGACACATGATTTATTGTATGGAACACCTTCTTCTGCTGGCTGATTGATGTGTATTATATAGAACCTGTTAACAAAAGATTGCTCTCCTCTGTTCCCGTCAGTCATGCCTCATTGTATGTTATTTTTCCTTCAAGTACCCTGGTGAAGAATTCTATATAGGGTAATTTGCTTTCCTGGATGAATCATCTCTGCTAGGCAACAGGCATATGTTGGTCCTTGTTTACCAACACAGAGTCATTGCGGTACGTTTAGAGAACCTGCTTCAAAACTGGTGTCGTTCACAGCCATCTTTCCACCCGAAGGTCAGCACTTTCTCCCCAACATGACTATTCTGCCTCTGATTTCTGCACTGTCATCCCAGGGAGAAACTTTACAACATCTTCCAAACGCCGTGCTTGAAAGCTGAAATGTAGCATCTTGCTAAATGACAGAGGAGGAATCTGTCATGGCAGATGGCAATAACAGAATCGTCACATCCAAGGCTCCGGACATTTCTGGTATTGCTCTACATCGGTCTGAACATATGAATCTGTCTTACATGGGTCAGTCAGTCTACCTGGTTTGGTATTGTCTTCTCTGACTGACAGCCACTCCCCAGTGTCTTAGGCAGAGCTCATTCCCAGCATCCGCCACCTGATCCTTTTAACTGGAAATGTCAGGGATTGAACTTGGGACCTTCGGTTTGTTGCAAAGGATGTGATCTACCACCAAGCTATGACTGACTCCAGCCATGTCGCTAGAGCGTGGCAGGGGGGTGGACCGCCGGGGTGTGTATGACGCGTGCAGAAGGGTGACGCGCGCACCCACATGCATCACCTCCCCTGCGCGCGTTGCCCTCCGGAGGCTCCGAGGCTGGGAGAAGGCCTCGGAGCGTCCTCCCGGGCCGGCACTCCAGGGCCTTCTCACGAAGGCCAACTGCGTCAAAACGTAATTTATAACGTTTTTCACGCATGCGCAGACCGTTTCTGGGGGAAAAGGGCAGCCCTTGGCCCTCAGAAGACGTTCTGCGCATGCGCGAAAAATGTTATAAATTACGTTTTGATGCAGTGGGCCTCGTCAGAAGGTCCAGGAAAGCCGGCCGGGGAAGACGTCCCCGGAGCCAACTGCAACGGAGGCACAGGAAAGGTGCAGAGTCGGGGGGGCAGAGTTGGGGGGCACCCGGGGCAGCGTCCCGTCGGGTCACCCCCCCAAAAAAACACGACTAGAACACCCCCCCAAAAAAACACGACTAGAACACCCCCCAAAAAAACACGACTAGAACAGGAGTCTGCCAGCTTGACATAGGGCCTTGGGTTGTTTGCAATGGTGTCGCTCCCGTCAAGTGACGGGAGCGAGCTGCTACGGGGTGACGCACGCAAGGGGTGACGCGCGTGACGCATCACCTCTTGCACACGTCGTCCCGAAAACGTCCCCGGAGCTGGCTCCCGGCCTCTTCCGAGGGCGGGAGCTGGCTCCAGAGACGTCTTCCCCGGCCGACGCGCCAGGGCCTTCTGAGGAAGGCCCGCTGCGCGAACGTTATTTATAACGTTTTTTGCACATGCACAGACCATTCCTGAGGGAAAAGGGCTGCCCTTTTCCCTCAGGAACGGTCTGTGCATGCGCTAAAAAACATTATAAATAACGTTCATGCAGCGGGCCTTCCTCAGAAGGCCCCGGACAGCCAGCCGGGGAAGACGTCTCCGAGCCGGCTGCAAAAAATGTCGGGCGCCCGGAGCGGCACCCATCGGGCACCCGGAGCGACGCCCGGCAGGCTCCCCCAAATCGCTTTATAAGATTTATAAGAGGGGGGTATAGGGGGAGGCGTCACTAGGGTGACGCGCGCGCCCCGCTATAGGGTGACACGCACGCCCCGCTATGGGGTGACGCGCGCCCTAGTGACGCCACTGGTTGTTTGGCCAATCTGACGGCACCTGAATGTAATTCTCTGAGCCAAATGCAACCCACCTGGGCTTGCGAATCTTCCTGTTTTTGAGGCTGAATGAGGATTGAAGAAAACACCCCCACCATCAGGTTATCAAGACGCAGTGCATATCAAGGCTATAATATCAAGACATATCATCAAGGCTATATAGTGCATGGTAGCTGGGCTGCATGTGTCTTGTTGGATTACACTTAGTGCTGTCTTGCTCTGCACTGATAAAGAGACATGAATGCCAGATGGGTTATATCTACAGGAACAAAGGCAAACCAACACAAGTCTTTCCCCAAGCCCTAGACTCCCTCAGAGAGGTTTTCTCTTCTCTGAGAGTTTTTCCCTCTTTGCAAATGAATGATTTGCAATGAATGATTTGCAAATGAAATGTTGGGATTATTAACATCTTTCTTTTAATTTATTTTATGCCATGGCGGAAAACCAGGGAACTTTTACTTTGAAAGGCAAACCAGCTTAGACACTTTTTGTAGGAGTTACACAGAAACCAAACTCCTAACTTCATTACTCTTCATGCCTTCTTAACAGTGATGTAGACTTGAGTCTATTGACTCGGACTCAAGTCGGACTCAAGTCGCATCAATGACTTGACTCGGACTGGACTCGGCGATTGTAAAAGACTTGACTCGGGACTTGGAGCCTTTTACAACAAGTTAAATTTTATTCAGGTTTAAGACTCAGGACTTGAGGGCAAAGACTTGGGACTTGACTTGAGACTTGGAGTCAGAGACTTGATCCACATCCCTGCTTCTTAATGTTCAGCAGCCCATTCATCAGTTTCCTCCTTACAGGTTCATTGAGTGATGTGAAGCAACCCCAGAGTTTCATTCTAAAGCTTTCATGGCCAGCTATCAATTGACAATGTTTAAGGAATACGGGAATTAAAGCCATGTAGTAAAAGAATCTTGAACTTTAATTGGAATAAAAATCACATTAAAATCCAAGGAACTGAGCCCAACGTTTCGTTCCAGCCCCGTGGAACCTCTTCATAGGAATCTCGAAAGATCATAGATGGTGCTGTCCTCAATTCATCATAGTAAATTTAAACCAAAAAACACAGGGAAACCCCAGCGGTACAGAGCGGAAATGAATTCGCTCCGGACCTGTCATTTCCGCTCTGTACCGCTGGGGTTTCCCTGCGTTTTTTGGTTTAAATTTACTATGATGAATTGAGGACAGCACCATCTATGATCTTTCGAGATTCCTATGAAGAGGTTCCACGGGGCTGGAACGAAACGTTGGGCTCAGTTCCTTGGATTTTAATGTGATTTTTATTCCAATTAAAGTTCAAGATTCTTTTACTACATGGCTTTAATTCCCGTATTCCTTAAACATTGTCAACCCCAGAGTTCTAAGGAGGAAGTAGATCTTTTTCTGCATGCTGGCAGGGGGCGAGTGGTGTCTACCTTGGTAACGTCCACACAAGCAAGCTTTTGAGGGCTGGGAACACATTCTCCTCTTTAAATCAAAGTCTGCACTCATGCTTTCTTCACTTCACGGTCCCCAGCCCTCCTGCAGAGCCTGTTGACTGGTATTTCTTCTCCATCTGTTTTAGACTGTGAGGGAACCACTTATTTAGTTAGGTATGTAAATTGCTTTGTGGACTTTTTTTTGTTGAAAAATGGTATGTAAATATTCTTAATAATAGTAATAATATGCTATGTTAGCACAGCCACTTTTAGAAAAGGCTTGTGACATATACAGCTCTCTCAAAAGAAAGTAATGATTGTCTGATATTAAATTCTTTCCAACAAGAAAGCTAAAACTGAGAGAACCAAGACATTCAGAATTTGGAAAATCAGGAGATTACAGAGGTTTGATACTTTAGATTACCGTAAAGCATTGCTTTAAAAAGAACACAGGCACACACCAAAAAGGCATTTTAACTGATATTTGCTAATATACACCTATTTGTGGCTTTGAGGCTCAGTTCATATGCTACTGTGTCTGCTTCTGTAGCCACAATAGCTAGTTTAGCACCTGCTTCTTCCAGTGCACGGTAAAAGGCTCTGCCAATTTCCTGACCTTCTCTGGTTACATACTGTATGCTACTTCGCCATCATGTTGCAGGCGGTCAAGAAAGTGACCCAAAAGACTTAATCTTTCACCGCATCCTTTTGAAACAAAATCAGAATAATTTACCAAGATGCAAATGAAGGATCACTGTAACATATCGTGCAAAGGTGAGTTTACACAGGCATGCTGTAAAGACTTTACTAAGCCTTTTGTGGTTAATAATGAGTGTATACATGGTGCCCCCATGTGGTCAAACCTTGGATTTCAGGCATGGAAATTATTCACGGTTGGAGAAAGTGTCATATTGGCTCCTGCAAGTGTTATCAATTATGCACATGGGATTTTAGAGTGTGCAACAAAAGAATGTTACTTAACATGGCACAATTTATACAAGCTCTGTCCAAAATGGCAGCTGCTTTAGGGTTCTGTTGCTTCCTGGGTGTTCCCCAAAACTGCTGCCTTCCACTAGGGCAGCCTAACCCCTATCCCTCAGCTCAGGAGTTGAGCCTTTAATGGGCATGAACCCTCAGTAGCTGCTGATACCACACTTGCTATAATCAATAGCTTGTACGCCATGATAATCTCCTGGAGAATGGATCTCAAAGCCCCTTTCAGACATTTGAAAACCCATGAATAGCCAACGTGTAAAGAGGAGAATGGGATTGTGCCTGTTTCTCCTGATCTTCATGGGTTGATCTAGGAGCCTGAATGGAGTCTACATGCATACCACTTGTGCAGGCATAGGTTGTCTCCATGAGATCCGGAACCTTGCAAGAGGGATTTACCAGTATTAAAAGTTCTTTTGCACATATAACTTGCACATGTGGAGGCTCTATTCAGTCTTTGTAAAAGTCAGAACAGGGGCATCACTTACAAGCCTGCTTCCCCCACATGTGTTTGGTCATTTTGAGTGTCTGACAGGGTCAATGTTTTCCTTCAGGTGAAAAAGGCATCATCATTCATTGACCCTGGAGATTTTTCGCTTGAACACATTGGACTTTTTGTACCTTCCCCTTCTATATGGCCTGAGCTTAGCATGCCCCTTCTCCCTTTGTGTTATGTCCAAGGACCACCAATCATCACTTTGTGTTATGTCCAAGGACCATGTGTGTTCAGTACGGACCAAAGAACGCTCACTTTGTACCTCTTGATAAGCAGAAATTTGAGCTAACCAAATTCACATAAGTCACAAGTGCATCATGATTGTAAGCATGTTTTACAATCTCAGTGATTTCAGTGTGATTCACCCCATATTTATCGGCGTATTACACGCACCAGCGTATAACACGCACCTTACTTTTAGCACTGCTGTTTGGGTAAAATGCTTTTAAACGGCCCGGCGTATAACACGCACCCTACTATTTTGGGCTACAATTTAAGACAAAAAAGTGAGTGTTATATGCCAATAAATACGGTAATTTCTAGAGTGTGTTTTAGGATGGCAACTTAAGACTGCCTAGTTCCCTTAGGGTAAGTTGATGTTTTGTTTCCATCAAGGGGGTGATCATTTTAGTGTCCCCATGGCCAGATTGATCAGAATGAAATAGTGTGAATGGGACAACAATTCCTCAGCTTCCCAGTCACCACATCGTTGCACATCTAGAATGTACTGAATGCATGGATCCAGTTATACAACACTATCTTTTCTGAATCCCAAGTTTAGTGATAACTAAGAAAATTAATTCTTTCAAGCAGGAGGAACACAGTTAGGTGAACTTAGCTAGGCATGTGAAGGGGGGATGACAAGATGCATTTTGGATTCTCTTGGATAGTTTTAAATTATTGAACTAAAAGGTGTTGTGCTTATTGATAAGAAATGCATTAATATCAATATTTCAGGAAGAGTATGTCTGGTATGCATTGTTTTGTTGGTTGTTATGAAATTCTTAGGTACTGGGAGTCGTTCTGGCCCTGGGTACAACTTTGCCTTCAGAAATTGGGATGAAATGAAAATGACTGCAATCCAGAAATTGGGTGACAGGGAGGGACATTCACAGGAAAGGGAAAGAGGCAATGTGTTAGAGATAACTTTAGAACAGGAGGCAATATATCTTTAGGAAGTCAAAACTGCAGGGGGGAGGGGGCAAGAAGTCAGGGAAAGGAAGGAAGCTGACAGAAAGCTGACTGGGTGTGGTCTCCCTCCCAACCCATCTGTGCTCAGTTTGGAACAGAGAGTACCCCTCCTCCCTCCTGCGTGTAATCAGATTGGAATGTTTCAGAACACGTCAGTGATCCCATCTTCTCCCCACCCTCTCCAACGATGAAGAATCATGGATCACTTTTCCAAGTCTACCTTCTTTCCTCAGAAGTAGTGGTGACGACTTTCATGGGTGGTGAAAGCTTCTGCCAGCCTTCCAAGATGTTTGTGACAGACTAAAGGAAGAGTCATGGAAGCCAACGCAGCAGGAACCCTTCCTCCACAACACACACACACACACACACACACACACACACACACACACACACACACACACACACACACACACACACACACACACACACACCTCCAGGCCTGTAACCTGTCAAAGTCAGGTTTGAAGGTTCCATCACATCGTACCAAGAAACTTGCATCGTACCACTCTTGCATCGTACCAAGAAACTGATAGCCCAATCCTAACCTACCTTTACTCCAGCAGGACACGTGTTCATTACGTGTTCCACTGGAGAAAGTGCTAGTCCCAGCGCTCAGGGTTGTCACTGCAAGGGGCAAGTTGTTGGCTCCATGCGTCGACAGACACCAGTTGCCTGCCGGTGCAGGGGGAGGCAGGGAGAGGGTTGAATGGGGTGGGTGGAGGGCAGAATGGGGCAGTTATGGAGAGGGGGGAGGGCCCGGGAGGGAGGCAAGGTCAGCGGCAGTGCACACCAAATCCTGACCCCCTTTCTGGGCCTGATTTGCCTTCATGGATCAACTCAGACTTGCGCCAGCAGTTAAGCTGGCGCAGATCTGAGTTGACCCATGGCAGGTGCTGGGGGTTACTCCAGAGCAAGGGAACTAATGTTCCCTTACCCCAAGAAGTCCTCCAGTGGCCAAAAATCCTCCACGGGATACAGCGGAAGCCGCACTAGCACCACTGCGCAGGGATTTAGTTAGGATTGGGCTGTTAAACTATGGGTAATGTTTTTTTCTCTAATCCAGCCGACTCAAGTTATTTATTTATTTGACATGGTAGACCAAACTATATTGAAACCTGCAGCTCTGGCAAAAATAACTCCCAATCAACATTCAGCATATAAGATCTGTCCACACTAGTAAGTGAAACTTGGAGGTAGAGCAGGATAAATCTATTACATAAATAAACACAATAAGCTTAAATAGAGATCAGTGGTATGTGAAACTTTAATGGAAGAAACAAATGGAAAGCCCTATACAAACATAGTGCCTCCAACCAAAATGTGCAAACGCTCTTATAACATCAATGTCGTCCTTAATTGCATAGTACTAACCTGCTCTGTGCAAGGATCTGAATTAATTACTTGATTCAGTTTTTTGACATCTAATACATTTTCATCTGTTGTATTCTCCAGGTAGACGCGTCTTTTTATGAGAGCATTTTCTATGCAGAGCACCCCATCCATCCTCAGCAAATGGTTCTCCATGACAAAGCGTAGTAGTCTGCAGGGTTCCTCTGATCAGCATCAATAAAGATGATATCAAATTCTTTCCCCATGGCTGCTAACTCCTGGAATCAAAAATATTAAAATCACGTCAAAGGAAACATCACAGCCACTCGTTATTTGGCCCTGAGGCCAAAACAATCCAGGTGCCCTTGCTTTAAAAGAAGCAAGTGTCTTGCTTGCTTGCTTTTTTAAGAGCCCCAGCTGGCTGATGGTTCTGATCAGGACTAAAGGCATGTCCTGACAACTCTCTGACTTGATGGATCAAAGTGTGCTGAGTCAGCACTTTGCCACACGTTAGCTACACGGGTTCCCAGTGGATTACACGGCTAACAGTGACAGGTGCACAGCCAGAGCAGTCAGCATTGCTGCCCCACATAGCCACATCTTAAGAGCAATGAACTTGCCATCCGCTAAGCCAGGGCTTCTCAAACTGTGGGTTGCGACCCACTTGGTGGGTTGCAGCCTGATGCGGCAGTGGGTCGCCAGTTTGGCCCACCCACCCTTGTCTCCATTTGGCTCCATACTGTAGCCAAACGGAAGCAACTGGCAGCCACTTCCGGGTCACGACTTGCCTTCTACAGCTGCTCCCCCGTCAGGTCCGAGACAGCCTCTGGAGACCTCCACAGGCTTTGGAAGGCCTCCAGAAGTGACTTCCGGGTCACTTCTGGTTTCACCAATGCAACTTCCGGTCATGTCTGGAGGCCTCTCTGAGGCATGCAGAGGCCGTCCCGGTGGGTCACGACAGGGGAGCAGCTGCAGAAGGTGAGCCACGACATCGGCGACTTTAACAACCGCTACTCTAAGCTTTATGCTACAGTGCACAGATTAGGCTCCTGAAATCATTCGGCAGAACACACCCTAACGTCCCTATTGAGCATTTCCAAACATGAATACTCAAATGACTGTTTGCTCTTTTCAAAAGGCCTTTACAAAGGTGGAATTCTATTTAAAAAGATACACTCCAAACTCATTCTCTTCAATATACCTTGGTCTCGGCCTAAATGAAGCAGTTATTCTCCTATAGGATAAGCGATATCCCTGGAAAAAGTACAGGTCCCCCAAAAGAAAACATTATGAGGATATTTTCCTGTATGTGGACATACGCTCAGGATGCTATTCTATTGAGTAGAGTTTATATTCACTGGCAAAGCAAAATCTCGGGGGAAGCTAGAGAGGGAATGCAATTTCTAGTAATAACAGCTCACAACACTGAATACTATCCACTTATCCCCACAATTTCCAGCTATTTTGGACTCCTTTCTGAATTAACCTTTCATATCAAAAGGAGCAATTCTGCACACTAGAGACTCCGACACAATTTCATGCATAATTTATTCACTCAGTTCAACATTAAACGTGGAGTCCTTGACTTTGTCAAGGTGGATTCTGTTGGCAGACTTCACAAGCAGCAAAACAGGGGAAATGAGATCTGCGCTTCAACCTCTTCACCTAGCCTGTCGAATCAACGAGAGGAGGGGATGAAAAAGGCAACCAAGTCCCTAACATGCTTCCACCGTGTGCTGCAATTACCAGCATCTTTTGCAAATGTGTTGCTATTACATTCCGGTATGATCTTGTTAAAGCTTTACGACGGAAGGGTCTAGAAATTCATCTAATGCTTCAGAATAAACCTAAAGACATTGTAAACTATTTTTTTTTCCAAAACTCAAACCACCATGGAGCCATCACTGTAATGTATGATTACCATGAGAATGTGAAGTGCATTGAACACTTGAAATGTAGAATACGAGTGCAGAGAATTGTTATTATTATTGTTGTCATCATCTCACAATCTTTCACGTATTTGTTCTCAGAACTCACAAATCAAAGGCAATTGTCTCCATTGCATAGATGAGGAGTGAAGGCAAAGGGAGCACAAGAAATCATAAGAAGTCTATTGCTGGGACAGCATCTCCCGATTCCTGCTATCACAGCAGCGCAAATAACCTGGACAGGGTGTCGTAGAGAATTAATTGAGGGCCTGTGCATATGTTCTGCCTCACATCCAGCATACAAGCAAGCAGATGAAACCTGTGCGCCATAAGGCTGCAGGATAATTCGGTTTGGCAGCTGTTCAGAACAACATCTGTAAAGGGACTGGGGAACGTATGGGAGTAAGTCCAGCCAGTGTGTACAACCATCTGCTAATTCCTTGCCTTGTGTACGTGAATCCTCTACGGCGGACACTGTTGTAACCTGTGGGTCACGGTATCCTTCAGACTGGATTTGCTCTTTGATCTTCTGGTGTGGATTGGATCTCATCGCCTTTGACCTTTCAAGAAGCATCCTGTAGGAAGACCTTAAAGGTGCTCATTGTTTCAGATAATAATGCAACTCAGAAAAAAGCTCACTTACTGTAGTGCGCAAACCCATTTCGACTACTTTTATACAGTTAATCCTTGCTATCCGCGGATTTGCTACCTGCAGATTCGCTTATCCGTGAGGAGCAGAAGTGCCACTTTCCTTGCGCCATTCACAGTCTGTTCTCGGCTATCCACAGCCATTCTGAAGGTATTCGCAGCAATTTTCAAGCCCTTTGCACTTGCAGGGCCATTCTGTATCCGCAGTTACCATGTTGAAGCTATCCACAGCCATTTTGAGCCTATCCACAGCCATTCCAAAGTTATTCTGCAGCCAGTCAAGTACTGGCAGAACTCCAGAATGCCTTGCAGCAACCAGTAGTGCACTAGAATGCTTTGCGGTGCCACAGCCTGCTCAGGCTGCAAACTTTGGAACTGCTGAAATTTCAAAGGTGCACTTTTTTTTAAAACAAAACTGTAAATTGTTTCTATTCTTTTACACTCATGTTAGCTCCCTTGGAACCATCAGTAAAAGGAAGGACAGAAATGAATATGACAGTAGGAAGTCCTTTTATTCTCTCTATATATATAGGGTATAGCATAGCACACGCGTCACTGGAGCGTGGCGGGGGGGCGGACCACCGGGGGTGATGCGCGCAAAGGGTGACGCACGAACCCCAGCACGCGGCCGCGCGCATCACCTCCGCTCCAGAAGAAGGTCTCGGAGTGTCGGCCCCGGGTGGCGGAGCGTCCTCCCCGGGCGGAGGTCCGCGGCCTTCTGACGAGGCCTGATGTGGCGCCGCGTCATTTATTAGGTTTTTTGTGCCTGTGCAGGACATTTCTGAGGGCAAAAGGGCAGCCCTTGCCCTCAGAAACGTGCGAATGTGCGAAAACCCGGAAAAAAATCACATATTGACGCATTGGGCCTTTGTCAGAAGGCCCAGGACAGCCGGCCGGGGAGGATGTTCTGGGGAGGATGCCGCTGCGGAGGTAATTTTGGGCTATGTGCAGGGAGTCAGGGGGTCATTAGGGCGGCGCGCACCCTAGTGACGCCACTGTAGCATAGAGAGTCCACAGAACCTAACCCCATTAATCCCAGAGGATTAATGATTCAGTAACCGCGGTTTTCATATCTGCTGGGTTTTTCAGGAACCTAACCCCAGGGGATAATGAGAACTGCCTGTATATACACACATAGTTATTACCACCACTTAATTGGCATGCAACAACATAGGGCACTTATTTGGGAGAATGGGTCAACTGCAGATATGTCTCACTGAGAGCAATTCACCTTGTCATTCAGACTTGTGCCTTGCCAATCTGAACTGAGTTCTTGCCGTTATTCTACCTATGCCTGTAGAATCATTTTTATTTTTGCTTGACGAGTCACATCTTCAGATAGCAGAAATGTATACTATGTATACTAAAAGATGATGCATTTGTTCCAATACATATAAGGATGTTAATCCTGTGATGGTTGGAGCTTCAGTGCTTTTCTGACCCAGGCAAGTGGAGATGGTGGGAGTCTGGAGAACAGCTAGCCACAAACATGGACAGAAGAGGGAAGAGACAATTAAGGATAGGAGATAACGTCTATAATGCTGCATTGTTCCAATTCACATAACCTCTGAAAATGTGATCTTAATAATGTGACTGAATTCAATGGGGTTCTCTCCAAGAACATGTGCATAGTATTGCAGGCAGCCTAAGAATATGGCCAACAACCTTTTTCCCCTGCCTAGATTGCAGTTAGTCCTCATCCAGATTGCAGTTAGTCCTCATCCACTGGGCTGGATGAGAGCTTTATCACAGGTCCACATTGCAGCTAGGTTCACTGCCACTGTATTTTCAAAAGCAACAGGTGCTATGACATGGCCAACTGCCATTTATCTCCATGGTGAAGTCCTTCCTACGAAAACATTGTTCTTGCCAATCAGGACCAGAAAAGAGAGAAAAGAGAGTGACCAACCATATGTTCAATGCATCATGAATCAGCGTTATGTGTGCTGTGTGTGTGCGTGGGGGGGGGGCGATTACAGGAGATAAGAAGGGGACCTATTGTTGCCAGAAAGACACTATCTTGCTGAGGGCAATATGCTTGGTGAGTTTGGATCATCATGGGTAGAAAATGAGTTAATAAGAAAATGGGGGCTCTTAAAAAAAAGAAACCCAGAAGATGTGTGTATATGTTTCACCATGAGTAAAGATTCAGTTGGATGATGCTATCAGTCATTTTCCTCTTGGTAAATATTTTTGGAATAAATTTTCTGAAATGTGCCTAAGAAGGGAATATATGTGTTCCTCATTACGTTTGGCATTTTAAGGTCTCCTTCTGTTCGGACTTTTGTTGCACATTCTGGGAGTCTCTGATCCTCATTTCAGAGGAGCAGAGAACGACCGAGTAGAACTCTTCATCCCGTCACAAACATGTTACAAAGAGTATTGGCGCTTTCCCAATTTAACCCTGCTTTGAGGTGCTGAGCACTTCTGAAAATGTGCTTCTTTCTGATCCCGTTTGAAAATCTGGATCACTTACCCTTTTGCACTGGCTGTGTAATATGCAGGAGAAAATCAACGGCAGAATTCGGCTTTCAAGGTTCCAATATTTTCATGTCTTCGCTCCCATCCCAGTCCCTTCTTTCATCTTCACACTGCATGTGCTTTGCTTGCCTCTAGATATTTTTATTCACAGTCAGTTACACCGAATGAGCACTAGAGAGCAACAGCAATTCAATTAATTTCACACTCTCTGCAGGGAGCCAAAAGGTTTTCAAACCTTGCACATTGCAGCTGATCTGTAACATGTTTTTTCTCAGTCTTTTTGCCAAAATCATTGAATTGATATGGAGTGGGGTTTTTTTTCCTGTCAAGCTCATGATGACCAAAGAGTTTAAAAAGCTTATGACCACTTAAACTGATAATCAAAGACGAGGCAACGCTAGCATAAATAAAGCGATGGTTGAGCCTATAGTGATATTTCCACATCAAAAACTAGACCAATGCAAACTGATGCTAATGTGGGTGACCCAAGTTGGGTCTTTTTTTCCCCGCAATCTGTGCAGGCCTTATTGATCTCCCCAGACTGAATGTGTGGACCAGTTTATCAGCAACTGACTTTCCCCTTTCCTTTCCAGGGCCTCCAGTTCTCACTGCACCACTGGCTGCACCGGTGGAGGAGCAGGATAGGATTGCGCTGTCTGTCTGTAGCACAGACAGATGTAGATCCAGTGCTGTTTTTGCGATAGTAGAAACTTGTATCATGCCTATTGATAAAAAAAAGCCCGCTCCAATCCTGTGAAGCTGCCCTAGGCAGAAAGGAGAACAGACCTTGCAGATATAAGCAGTATTGGTAAAGTCCAAAGTATATGGATAATAAATAGCCTGGGGGAAAAAGGATTGCTAGTTACCCATTTTCATATTGACATGAAGCCATTTTGACAGCTAAACACATGTTATGTGTATCAAAAGGGCTTACCATGGAAGCATGGTATCGGAAATAGAGCGTGCTTTCTTGATAATCACAGCTTTCTTTATGTAAGTACAGTAAGTCCTTTTCCTAGGCTTGGAAATTGCTGAGAAGAGCTAGAAAATGTGTGGTTCATATCTGGAAGGGCCCAGAAATCAAGAAAGCAGGTCATTGGGGCTTTCAGTAATCAGCAGTTGTGTTTCACTCATAGCTTGTACATTTCCCAAGTCACTAGTTGTGGTTGTATTTATTTATCACATGTGAAGTCTTCTTCCAAGGAGCACAATTGGTATACATAGTCCCCCCCCCCATTTTATCCTTGCAACAATCTTGTGTAATAGACACAGAGAGAATGACTGGTCTAAGATAAGCTTATGACCAATCAGAGATTTTAACCTAACAGCCCAATCCTATGCGGGCCAGCCAACAGGAGAACACAGTTGTAAAATACACTCCAGCAGCGCACAAAGTCGCCCACTGCAGGAGCACCAGCAGGAAGACCAGAACCCTCCCAGGCCTGCCAGAGGATCATCCTAGATAGGCTTACCATTCGTCCCGGTTTCGCCGGGACAGTCCCGGAAATCGGACCCGATTCCCGGTCGGGTCCCGGGGGACGAATGGGCGCCACCATCTTTTTTTTTAATTTCAAACTTCCCGGGCAGCATCTTGGGTCACGAAATCTCGAGATTTCGTGACCCAAGATGCTGCCCGGGAAGTTTGAAATTAAAAAAAAAAGATGGCGGCGCGGCGAGCGGGTGCTTCTCCCGGTCGTCAGCGCCACCGGGAGAAGCACAGTGCTTGCCCGCGTTGCGCGAGCCTGCTGGAGGCTCACGCTGGCTGGGCAAGCAGGCTGTGCTTCTCCGGTCTCCCAGCGGCTCCATGCGGTGCCGCTGGGAGACCGGAGAAGCACAGCCTGCTTGCCCGGCCAGCGCGAGCCTCTAGCAGGCTCGAACAACGCGGGCAAGCAGGCTGTGCTTCTCTCCGTGCCGCTGGTCTCGCAGCGGCACCGGGAGAAGCACAGCCTGCTTTTTGCCCGTGTTGCGTGAGCTCCAGGGCTCGTGCAACGCAGGCGAGCAGGCTGTGCTTCTCCCGGTGCCGCTGCGAGACCAGTGGCACTGGGAGAAGCACAGCCTGCTTCTTGCCCGTGTTGCGCGAGCTACAGGGCTCGCGCAACGCGGGCGAGCAGGCTGTGCTTCTCCCGGTGCCGCTGCGAGACCAGCGGCACCGGGAGAAGCACAGCCTGCTTTTTGCCCGTGTTGCGCGAGCTCCAGGGCTCGCGCTGGCCGGGCAAGCAGGCTGTGCTTCTCCCGGTGCCGCTGCGAGACCAGCGGCACTGGGAGAAGCACAGCCTGCTTCTTGCCCGTGTTGCGCGAGCCTGCTAGAGGCTCGCGCTGGCCGGGCAAGCAGGCTGTGCTTCTCCGGTCTCCCAGCGGCACCGCATGGAGACGCTGGGAGACCGGAGAAGCACAGCCTGCTTGCCCGGCCAGCGCGAGCCTCCAGCAGGCTCGCGCAACGCGGGCAAGCACTGTGCTTCTCCCGCTGCGAGACCAGCGGCACTGGGAGAAGCACAGCCTGATCGCCCGTGTTGCGCGAGCCCTGTAGCTCGCGCAACACGGGCAAAAAGCAGGCTGTGCTTCTCCCGGTGCCGCTGCGAGACCAGCGGCACCGGGAGAAGCACAGCCTGCTTCTTACCTTGTGTTCTCCAGGGCTGCGCAACGCAGGCGAGCAGGCTGTGCTTCTCCCGGTGCCGCTGGTCTCGCAGCGGTACCGGGAGAAGCACAGCCTGCTTCTTGCCTTGCTTTGCCTTGCCGCGGCCCCAGCCTGCTTGCCGCGGCCCCAGCAGCAGCAGCAGCAGCGACCACGGACCAGTGACCAGCAGCGACCAGGTAAGCTTATTTTTAAATTATATATTTTTAATAGAAATATTAATTATTTATTTAAAAATTTCGGACGCGCTTTGCGCGGCAGGAGGGGGCGCTTTGCGCCCCCTTTACTTACTTAATTAATTATTTTAAATTGATTATTTATTTAAAAAATTGCGGCCAAGCTTTGCGCGGCAGGAGGGGGCGCTTCGCGCCCCCTTTACTTAATTAATTAATTATTTTAAATTGATCATTTATTTGATAAATTCCGGCCAAGCTTTGCGCGGCAGGAGGGGGCGCTTCGCGCCCCCTTTCTTTTAGATTTTATTCGTTAAAAGGGTTTCTTATATTTGGATTAATGCTTTATTAGGAGTTTTATGGTCTTTTTTATGCTTTTTCGTTGTGCTTGAGAATGGCTTTTTCGTTCTGGATGGGACTTTGGGCTTCGTTTGGCCTGTTTAGGATTGCTTTTTTGTTTACGATTGGTTGTGGTTCTTTGGCCTTGCTTTTTCGTTGCTTTCACATTAATTAATTAATTAATTAATTACCTCGGGGGGTATGGGGGGGGTGTCCCGGTTAGAAGTTTGAAAAATATGGTAAGCCTAATCCTAGACCTGTGTGAAAGATAGGATGGCCAGGGAGGTGGAATGGGGTGGAAAGAGAGCGGAATGAGGCCTGTTGGCAGCAATGGGGTGGGGAGAGGGTAGATTGGGTCTGGGAAGGGGGTGAGTTCAACAGTAATGGTGGCCACCAAATCCTAGCCCCCTTACCAGACCCAATCCCGCGGTGCAGGTCCATGAAGACCTGCACCAGTGAATTCGCTAGTGCAGGTCCAAGTAGACCCCTCCACGCTTTGGAGTCTTACCCCTGGGTAAGGGAACAAATAGTCACTTACCCAAGTGAGACCTCCACAACATCCACCCCCCCTGCAGGATGCAACAGTAGCCATTTTAGCATCACTGCATCAGTGGCAGGGGGGACTAGGATTGGGTGGTTACAGCCCAATCCTGTGTAGGATATGGCGGCCGGCCTAAACTCGATATCCTATCGAGTTCCCAGGCTGCACCGGTGCAGCCAGGGAACAACTTGGGAGAAGGAGACGATCGTCCCCTTCCCCTGGTGGCAGTGATGGTAGGCCCAATGGGCCTACTCGCATGTGCACGATCTCTAGAGCTCAGTAACGTCAACCGTGTCGGCATTTGAATTAGAACAAAAATACAAATGAATGAATGAATGAATGATTCACTGGCTGGGACCTATAATCATGAAGGGCAGCTAGGACTGCATCTACACACAGCTAGGACTGCATCTACACACAGCTTCAAGTAATAGGGAAGAACGGTGAGTGTAAAAGCCTTTATGATCAATGCTATGATGTTAAAAACAGTGCCTGACATTCTGAATTCTGCTCCAATTCTTATGTTGTTACACACACACACACACACACACACACACACACACACACACACACACACACACACACAAACAAACAAACAAACAAACAAACAAACAAACAAACAAACAAGAAAGTCATTGGTTGTATGCCATGTACATCAGAATAAGAAGCCTTCCCTTTTTCATTGGACTATTCTAAGAAAATGTAAGCCATAGAGCTTATACATTTGGGCAAAATCATCAAGAAGTTCAAAGGGAGCATTGCGTAAAGAGCATGGACCATCGTGTGTGTGTGTGTGTGTGTGTGTGTGTGTGTGTGTGAGGAGAGTTATTTGAAGGCCGATTCACTGGTGACACTCAGCACAATTTCACACAAATGTCTTCTCCATTTACAATGGTGAATAATCAGCGCCACTGAAGCGCAGTTGTGTGTGTGTGTTTTTTAAAGTTAGCCGCAATGTTTCAACAGTCCAGCAATCCTTCTGCCAAAAAACCCAATTCCTCCATCCCCAGCTGAAGAATATGGTGGAACCCCAGGAGGTTTATGAATACATACCTCCAGGCCACTATTTGAATACACATCATCTTTTTTTTGGTCTGTTCCCCACACAATCTTCCATAATAGAAGAAAGAATTCATAACCCATAACAGATATGCTCAGCTGCTCCAAGACTGGGAGCACAGGACATTGAGAGTCACCTCTCTACTGCCCCTCACCTGTGCTTCAACAACTTTAATAAGATAATGTATCGCTATTATCACCCAGCTAGTGTAAGTCAAACAACTATCAGCTATTACTCCAGCCACAAAAGTAACACTCAGTTTTCCCATAACCTGCAAACTGGAACAGTTTACACATTGTTAATTCGTCAGGAAAGAACCGACTTTTCTCTCTTCCCTGCCCCCCCCCCACCACAGCAGAACATATGCTGATAAATGGGAACTATTTAGCAACTTAGGTATTACTGCTATTGCTGAAAGAGGAATAATGAGAGTACCAGTCAGACTGTTGAATTAATGATACCTTAAATTAGCTTAATTAATTAGCTTAGTTACTGGAGTAATTTAGTTAGCAGTTTAATTAATGTTCATAAAGTAAGTTATTCACAGACAAAAGCTCTGGTGTACCTAAAAGACATACGTTGCTGGATCTATGTAAGCCTATACATTTTTACTTAGATGTAAGTCCTGTTGTCATCAATGGGGCTTACTCCCAGGGCGATGTCCATAGGCTTGCAGCCTCCCTTCCTGATTTGCAATGTCACAGTGTTCAGCGTTTGTTTGTTTTTAAAAGGTTATCTTGAGCCTTCCTAATGAAGAGGGATTAACACATGCTCTTTATTTATTTATTTATTTATTTATTTTTATTTACAATATTTCTATCCCGCCTTTCTCCCCAAAGGGACCCAAGGCGGCTTACAACAAAAATAAAATACAAAAAATACAAATAGATAATTACTTTTTAAACAGTAAAAAACAGTTAACTAAACTAATAAAAACATCTAAAAATTGATTAAACAATTACATTTAAAACAAGATCATAAAAACAGCAGCACCCCACCCGTACCAGCAAGATGTTAAAAAAGGCAAAGGCTCAGAAGGCTTCTTTGAACAAGAAGGTTTTTAGGCCTCACCTGAAAGTGTCCAAGGAGGGAGCAGTTCGTAAGTCAAAGGGGAGGGAATTCCATAAGGTTGGTGCCACTACTGAGAAGGCCCTATTTTATTAAAAACACAGCTTTTTTCAGCATTATATGACTGCATGTTCTCTGTTTCACAAGATTTACCCAAATGGATCCTTACTGGGGACCTAATTTCTAAAACGGACCAGAAAATATTTGCTGAATGCATATTTGGCTTTTCTGGGGTGCTAAGGGGGTGGGTTCAGTGTCAGACAAATGCTGCCAAATTCAGGGAGTGGCCATGACATATCTGAAAACTTTCTGGGTTAAAGGATAACACAGCAGTGATGTTTATTCTTTGATTTAAAGCAGTGTTTCTCAAACTGTGGGTCGGGACCCACTTGGTGGGTCGCAACCTGATTTCTGGTGGGTCCCGGGTGATGGAAATATTAGATAAGTAATTGCCTCAAGCCCTGAGGCTATTCAAAAATCAGATAGTTGCTAATTGCCCTTCAAAGAGCGAAGTTCCTGCAGTTTGCAAGGAGCTGAGCTTCTGCAATTTGCAAGCTTGTGTAAATATTGGGAGATAAATGTTTGAGCATCTTTTTTCTGGTTTTTTTTTTTCAAGTTCCTCAATGACAGGTAGTGGGGGCAGGTGAAGGCTGGGTCACATAACTAAGCCCCTCAAGCCTTGAGGCTATTCATTAGGGCTGCCTCATTACGAGAAATGGATTGAGTTTTTTGCAACTAAATAAATAAAATATTAAAATGTAGTATGGAAACTTGTAAATAAATATATTATTTCTTTGTAGATCACTTTTTTTTAAGTCTCGTAAATCTAGGTGGGTCCCAATAGGGCGTCATTTTAAAAAGTGGGTCCCGGTACTAAAACGTTTGAGAACCACTGATTTAAAGAAAGAACCATGCCTCTGTGGGTTGTGATGGCAAAAGCATTTGAAGCATTGTTACTGCTCTTACCAGCATTCCTCCTTGGTGTGCTACACACACACACAAAAATAAGGTAGCATCATTGCTCAGTACATGCTGGAAAAAATGGTGACTGGGAGGAGTCAGAGCAGCTCCTGTGGTTTCCACCACCACCAGCTGCATAGGTGCCGATTTCTGTAAAAGGAAGAATACGCTGCCACCACTGGTATGCTAGCCCCACCCCAACCCTCTTCAAAGAGGACTCCATAGTTTTATTCATTTTTCAGTTTAACTCTTCTCTCAGAAACAGCCATTTACTGACCAATTACTTACTGCCATAGGCACATAACTACTACCACCTTGATTGTCTAACTATACTGTGAGGAGAACCTTTCTACAAATCTGCATCTAATCAAAAGTATATGAAAATGGGGGTGTTGAAATTCTCCTCAATATGTGGACAGATGGTATATGCAACCAGCACTCCATATGGCTTTACGCTTACTGTGATTAAACCATTGCTTAGTAAGTGGCCATCTCTGTATTCACTCTCAGTATTATTGTAGGGCAAGGAACTTAAAAGGTATTACAACCTTAAAGGCTATTAATAAGCTAAATTAATTGTTTGTCTGGCCATATCTCTGGACAGTGCTATCCTTCCTTTACAAATATCCCCATTTTAATGCGTTGAAGCCGGCATAAGTCGATAAGTTTAGTGTGGAAGTTGATCTTCTCTGACTTCTGTCAAAATAGTGATTCAATCATCTTGTGACTCAACCTCACATTTCAAACTTTTTCTACTTGTGGAAAGCTGGGATTGTGATATGTAGTGAAGCATTTTTAAAACATTCCACAACACCAACATTCACTCTAAATTAGCATATGGTAGATAGAGGCGGTTGCATAAATCAGTTGTCAGTGGGATGGAAAGAACGTGAAACGGAAAGGCAAGGGTGGGAGGGGCTTGTGATGGCCAGGCAAAAAAAAAAAAGATTGTGGTGTAGCAAATGTCATTTATTTATTTATTTATTTATTTATTGAATTTATACCCCGCCTTTCTCCCACAAGGGCAACCAAGGCGGTTGGTCATGAACAAAGTGATAGCCAGTGGGGTGTAGTCAATGGAGTAGGTTTGCGTATGGACTGCTAATGAGTTTCATCATTGGTTGATTAATGATTTTCATTGAGATCATTTAAATATCCCCACCTCTGATGTGACCTGGAGGTCTTGCTCAGTTGGAAGAGCGGCCGTCTCATATGCCTGAAGATCTCAAGGATGGCAGTTCAGGACAGCCTGAATCTGTCAGAGAGCTGCCGGTACGCCACTGATAAGCTGCAGAGCCTCTGAGAGGGAGAGAAGCTGCAGCTGGCACCTTGAGTGGGAGTCAAGGTTGCCTGTCAGTTGAAGCGTGATGAGACGGATGCCAGTGAGAAGCTGGACTGTGAAAGAAACCATCTAGAATGAAGGGTTCTATGAAAGACTGGAACATATTGTATTGTAAAAAAACCCTTGGGGTTTAGAAAGCCTGCCTGTGTAAACTGCCTTTGAATTAAAGTCAGAGGGGAAATCCTATGACCATAGAAAAGGCGGTATATAAATACTTGTGGTGGTGGTGGTGGGTGTACCCTCATCACACACTTCCACAGCTGCTATTGCTTGTTTGTTAAAGTTAAGAGCCCGGGTGACTCATTGAGTATCACGTGCGGTTTGTCTCTTATGTTCTGTTCGTATGGCACAGGTTCGCATATCAAGCTGGTTTCAGAAATCAGCTGCTTTTCAAACCACTCTTGGAAATCAAAAAACTACTATTCGAAGAAGGGTGACATAACCATGCAATAAATGTTAGCAGCTCAGACTTCTGACAAACATGTACTATAAAACGTTGAATATCTAAATATTCATATCCCAACAGAAGCCATAAATGCCTGCAGCTTCCCATAACTTCTAAAATCCATGATCTTCACACATCACCATTTAAATGCAGCTTTCAGATTTATTTGTACATACAAAGCACTTTCAAACAGGAATTCTTTTGATATACGAAGCAGCCCTGACTTTGAGGTAAGAAACCAATGTCAAAGGGAAAGTGAGCACACTGACAGGTCTGCAGAAAGCAGTAGCTAAACAAAATGATCTTCATTATTAAGGTAAGCATCAGGAAGAGAGTTTGCCTGCAAAGTGTGGCATTGTGATTCCATTTATGGAAAATCAGGAAATCTTGCAACTAGTACCTGTGTGCTGCCAGATTTTCTGAGCTGTGGAACGTGCATCCAGGCGATTCTCAGGCATGCCCCAGGTATGTGTGAAGATCTAGGTGTTTTAGAGAACGATAAGCTAAACAGGAGCTGGCAGTGTGATGCTGTGGCAAAGAGGGCTAATGCAATTCTTGACTTATTAACAGAACTATGGAATCCAGATCAAGAGAAGTAATGCTACCACTGTATTCTGCTTTAGTCAGACCCCACCTGAATACTGTGTCCAGTTCTGGGCACCACAGTTTAAGAGGACAAACTGGAGCAGGGCTGGAGGAGGGTGACCAACAGCGCAATCTTAACCAAAGCCCAGACCCCCATGATCCCCCAGGGCCAGGCACTTACCTTTTGCGAAGAAAGCAGCATTTTTGCTGCTGCATTGCCACCGAATCCACGGCTCGTGCACCCCCATCCGCGTGTCACCCCTCCTGCCCCCCCTAACGGCACCTCTGGGCTGGAGGCTGCTGATGGTAAGGGGACATTCATCCCTTTACCTCATGTTGAGCCCTAGCAGCCTTTATGGGGCTGCTCGGATGTGCGCCAGCTAAATGGCTGGCACAAATCCGGGCAGCTCCGTGTCTGGCTTTCAGGCCCAGGATGGGGGGATAGGATTCAGCAGAGGCCTCCTGCAATTAGCCCGCCCCCTCCCGGGCCTGATATGCCCTCAAACACCCCCTTCCTCATTCTACTCGCCCCTCCGCAGCCTGGTAGGAGCCTACCTGTTCCAACAGGGGTTCCAATGAGATCTGGTGCCTTACAGCATGTCTGCTACAGTGCGTGTGCTCGTTCCACCGGTGCAAGCCGGCATAGGATTAGGCTGCAAGTGGTGAGGGGCTGAAGACCATGTCCACTGAAGACAGGTTGAAGGAGTTGGGCATGTTTAGTTTGGAAAAGAGAATAGATGGTTAAGAGGGAACGTGATAATTATAAGTACCTGAGGGGCTGTCATGTGGAGTATTGTTTTTGTTTGCTCCGGAGGGTAGGACCAGGACAAATGTGTCTAAATTACATCAAGGGAGATTTTGGATAAATGTGACAAAGAATGTCCTGATGGTACAAACTGTTCAGTTATGGAACAATCTGCCTCAGAAGGTAGTGGACTCACCAGAAAGTCTTTAAGCAGAGGCTGGATAGCCACCTACCAGAGATGCTGTAGTTGTGGACAGCCTGCATTGGCAGGGGGTCAGACTCGATGATCTTGTAGGTTCCTTTCAACTGTATGATTCTAAGGGCATGGCTTAAAGATACTGCTGTTCTCATTTTTGTGTATTTATGTGACCTGAAGCTTTCTTTAATGCTTTCAAAGTCTTTGAGCTAAAGTGAGATGTGACTTGTATTGGAGGAGAAGACAGGGGGGAGTTGAATATTAAAGAGGGGTTTTCTGTGGCAGTCATTTCCAGATTCAACAGACACGGGTAATGAACTACAGAGATGGGAAAAACAAATACAGCGCTACTAAAAACCATCAGCATGATCAAAACGCATAATGCATTTGTCATAAACTTCAGGAGAAGTTCGCATCCCGCAAGCAACATGAAAAAAAAAGTCACAGATGAGTGGGTGTCTGACAAGTTTTCCCCCAAGGACAAACATTGCTTTCTCTGCAGGAAAGTCATCTCTCCAGTTAATTAACCTTTGAGGGTAAGATTAGCTCCTTCTCATCACAACAGAACACATTTTAGTGGTTCAGTATTAACCACATTATATGTATTTCATATAATCAGGTTTCCCTAATATTTGCAGCGTACAAATATTATGATCACATCCTTCTTAGAATCAGTGTGCATTTTGACATAGAACTGAGTGGTAACAGATTTTAGGCTGCAGAGCATTTAGATTTCTCTGAACTCTTTTCATATAGATGTCGTTCCACCAGGAGGGAGGGAGGGAGGGAGAGAGGGAGAGAGATTCATTTATTCGTGAAAGGGATTTATGACAGAAATGTTTATTTTCTTACATTTTTATCCTGTACTTATTCAAGGAACTTGAGATGGCACAGAAGTCATTTTCTCTTCCTAACAACCCTATAAAATAGGTTAAGGAAAAGATGGTGGATAAACCACTGTCAGCTAGCAAGTGTCATGGCTAAGTAGGAATTTGAATCCCAGGTCTCCCAAGTCTAGCACTCTTGGGAGTGCTGCTACCACTACACGACCACTATACTAACACACAATCCCTCTTTTGGGGCTGCCTGCATGAGAGCTTTAACTGACTCTAATAAATATTGCATATGTGTAGAATGGGTAGAATGCATATGTGTAGAACAGGTGGCGTAGTGGGTTAAACCGCTGAACCATGAGCTGTCGATCGAAAGGTCGGCAGTTCGAATCCGCGACGGGGTGAGCTCTCGTTGCTTGGCCAGCTCCTGCCAACCTAGCAGTTCCAAAGCATGTTAATGCGAATAGATAAATAGGTACCGCTTGCGGTAAGGTAAACAGCTCTCCGTGTTCCAGCTGCATGCTACGCGCTGCGGCAAGGAGAGTCATGCCGGCCACATGACCACGGAGGCGTCTTCGGACAATGCTGGCTCTTCGGCTTTGAAATGGGGATGAGCACCACACCCTAGAGTCGGACACGACTGGACTTAATTGTCAGGGGTCACCTTTACCTTTACCTAGAATGTTAAACACAAACTTGGGATAAATAAGAATGGTATGCATTTTTCCCCTCAAGTTTCTCGGCCTAAAGCAAGCTCAGCATATCATAGAATTTCCTTTGAGAAGTGAAACCAGGATTACCTCTGATGAACCTAGTTCTAACTTCTAAACCAAATCCTGGAATTGGACCCCAAAGGACTTGACAGTGGCTTGGCATGGAAATGAAAGTGCCCACATTTTCCCTCTAGGTACCCCTCTTGCCTTTTGCAATGCCAATTGGCAGGCATCAACATAACGTAACGGGGAGCCACGGCCAATGGTCGCCAATGGTCAAGGGAGCCACAGGTCGGAAACGTTTGGGAAACATTGCAGTACTGTATATGGAAATTTCAAGGGAGGTTGATTCTCAACTATGAAATGATAACCAAAATATGGCATATTCAGGGTTCTTGGCAATCCCAGTGTTGTGAGGAATCGGGGAATAAGACTGCCATCCTAAACATGCTTTCTAGAGAATTAGTCCACAGAACTCAGAGGGACTTGCTTCCAAGTTGGTATTTTTATGCTAGTGCTGTTAGCCTTGTTGAATACGGGCCCGCCCAATCCTATCCAACCTTCCAGCGTTGATGCAGCCATGCCAACAGGGCGTGTGCTGCATCTTACGGTGGGGGGACAGTCATGGAGGCCTCCTCAAGGTAAGGGAACATTTGTTCCCTTACCTCGGGGCTGCATTGCGGCTACATCGGTGTTGGAACATTGGATAGGATTAGGCTCTACAACTCATAAACTAGAGGGATGTTTGCATGCCCAAATTCAGGCACGGAGTAGAAATGCCTGTGTAGCCCTTGTGTGCAATAGACCCTTGTCTGATGCTTTTTCCTCTGGAACTTTTCCTACAGTTCTGAAAGCACTCAGTCTGGAGCAGTTCCAGTGGGATTCTTTGTTCTTGATGAAGACTTGAAGAGCTTTGCAGTCCCAAAAGGGATACAGGATAATACGCTAGCATGCCTGCCCCACAATTTATAGTTACATGCTTATAGTTTTAATTGAATTTCTTTTTAATTACGATCTCTTAATAAACTCTGAAAAAGCATTTCCCTCTATTGTTAATTACATAACCACCGAATTGTTATACAACCTTCAGGATGTAATTAAATAGGAAACTTCAAGTAATTGCATTAAGGTTGGCTAATTCCCTTTGCAAAGCTTAGTGGGTGACACATACGCGTTTAAGGAGAAAATGTAATTCTCATCACAAAACTTACAGCTCGATCCTATGCTGCTTTCACTTGGAGGAAAAGGCCTCTGTATCCAATGGGATTTCTCACAAATAAGTGCATTTTGGATTACAGTCTTGGGCTATAATCCTAGTCACAATTGCTTGGGCATAGTGAGGGCCAGCTTATGAAAGAGTGAGCTACTTGGGTGAGGGTCAGTGGCAGATTCTGGCAGGGCCCACAAAAAATGCTGACATTGATGCAATGCAAACGTCGCATGTGCTTATGAACCCCCCGGCAAGCAAGTAATAATAGAAGAGTAAACTGAAAGGAAGATTTCTGTATATCCCCCAACAGGAGAGAAACTATTTATTTAAAGAATTTGTGCCCCGCCTTTCCCTTGCCAAAACAGCTTTTTGTAAACTGCCTTGCCTAAGGCATTTACAAAATGCTCACAAAACACAACACAACACCAAAATAATTAAACTCAGAGGTGTTGCTGGGGGGGGGGGTAGTACCGTAAGTTCTGCACCGTCCTTGTCCCCATTTAAGCCCGACCCACACCGCACGAGTTCTGGCGCGTCCCAGACGTATGCAGAGCTCGCGCAGCTGTGTGGCCACCATTTTTATGTGATCGCATCTGAACGCGGGAGACCTGCGCTCTCCGGAGTTCCGGTGCGATCATAATTGTTTCATGCCCAAGATTTTAGGGGGTGGGGACGCGTAGCTACTGTTGTCACCAGTCGGATTAGAGGGGGTTTCAGCCAATTGGAGTGCACTTATGTTTCATCCAATCAGCGATTAGAAGGGGGGGACAATCAGGAGGCACGTTTTTGCAGGACGACACTAGTGGAGAGCAGGGCAGCGCTTGGAGGTGGGCGGCCAGGCACCTACGCTCACATCACACGCCTCCACGCTGAAACTCATGCGGTGTGGGTCGGGCTTTACTCCCCGGTATGAGGTGGCTCCGCCTCCTTGCCGTCGGAGCCATTCAGTGCAGCGAAGGCAACAGGTCGCACTGAATGCCTTCGACGGCTAGTGGGCAGGGCCACCTCGTATCGGGGAGTAAACGGGGACTAAGATGGCGCAGAACTTATGGTACCGCCCCCCTCCAGTGACGCCTCTGATTAAACTCTCAGGTGATTGCTGACTCCATGGGAGCTGCTGTTATAGGCTTCCTTTGACCTGAGCAAATCATCTTCTTTTCCTCTCCTTAGGGCACGCAGATCTCAAATCAACCCTGGCTAACTGCCACTCAATCTTTATAACAAAAAACACCCGACATTTGCACAAGCCCAACAGCACAATCCTATGCATGTCTACTCAGAAGTAAGTCTCATTGTGTTCAATGGGGTTTACTCACAGGAAAGTGTGTAAGGGTTTGCAGCCTGATGGCCCAATTCTATTGAGAATTGGGCCGGTGTGTGGAGCCCTTTGTGACAGAGAAAGGCCCTTCCGCTGTCGCAAAATGGCTGCTGACAGAGTGCACGGTAGGCCCCAGACCCTCCGTGTGCTGGGGGGAAATATTCTTGGTGAGAGTTAGGAACAGTTTAGTCTTAGGAGTTTAGTTTTATTGTTTTATTCCTGTAAGTCTGTAACGTATATGTCAAGCCTGCAGTATTATCTGCCTTCTGAATCTATGCACACGTAGTCTTAAAGAGGCTTACCATATTTTTGGTGACCCGATCCAGACCCCCCCCCCCATTTTTTTCTGGACGCCAAGAATTTGTTTTTGGTTTTTTTGGGTTTTGGGTATTGAATTTTTAGTTTGATTTTTAAAAACATTTTAATTTTTTTCCTGGATGTAAGGCCGGCTGAAATTATTTATTTATTGCCCCCCATTCTTTCACCCCCATACCGTGCCTTTTCGTCCAGCCGCTGCCGCTCCTTCCGAAATCTGGTGGGGGGTGGTGGTGGTGCCGCTGTCGCGGCCGCCATTTTTCCTTGCAAGGCAGGCAAGCCTCGCGTACAAGCAGCCTGGAAGCCCTTCGTTCCTAAGGGCATCAGGCTGCTTGTGCGCATGCGTGCAGCTCGCTATTTTTTTGCGAGCTGCACGCATGCACACAAGTGACTTGAAGCCCTTAGGAACAAAGGGCTTCCAGGATGCTTGTGCGCATGCGCAAGGCTTGCGAGCCTCGAGCACAAGTATCCTGGAAGCCCTTTGTTCCTAAGGGCTTCAGGTCACTTGTGTGCATGCGCATGCGCAAGGGCTTCCTAAGGGCTTCAGGTCACTTGTGCGCTTGTGCGCATGCGCAAGGCTTGCGAGCCTCGAGCACAAGCCTCCTGGAAGCCCTTTGTTCCTAAGGGCTTCAGGCCGCTTGTGCGCATGCGTGCAGCTCACAATTTTTTTTTTGCTAGCTGCACGCATGCACACAAGCAACCTGAAGCCCTTAGGAATGAAGGGCATTTCTAAGGGCTTCCAGGACGCTTGTGCGCATGCGTGCGGCTCACAAAAGCCGCACGCATGCAAACAAGCGGCCAAAGAGCCCCAAGGGTTTCCAGGCGCGCGGCCCTTCAGAATGTAGGGCTTCCAGGCCGCTTGTGCACAGCAATCCGAGGGAGATATGGCGGCGGCCATGGTTTTTACATGGCGGTGGCCATTTTTTTAAAAAAAGAATATTTTAAAAAATTTCCATGGTTGCTGGGGTCTCCCAGGACCTGCCCGTGATGAACCCCAAAATACCGGGACTGTCCCGGGTGGACCGGGACATCTGGTAAGCCTAGTCTTAAAGATAACTTAATAAACATCATTACCGGTATATTATTACCAAGGTGTGTTTATTGAGTCATGGGGAACTGAGTGGGCTAAGTCCGGCCTGAGACGGCTGTGCCATTGCTACCCCAGCGTAAGCTGACTTGCAACCTTGTGTCCTGGCTCCCTTGTTCAGGGAGGCCAGTTCCCCACAACATCTGCTTTCCTATAGATACTCAGAGCCTGGGGGCTGAGTGATCTGGTGTAACCCCAGGTGGTGGCAGTTACCCTCTCCTTGTTCAGGAGTGCAATTAGGTGGGAATCAGGGTGCCTTGGTCTTGTTCAGACGGGGACCTGGGCCCCATCTTCTACAGTAGGCAGCTGTCCAAGTGAGATCCAGGAACCAAGAGGTCAAAACAAGCTGATATCCACAGCCCATAAGGACCCTTGTCTGAGACTGAAGAGGAAGGACGCCTTTATGGAACTTCCTGTCAAGGAGATCCAAAGGTCAGCCCGAGGGAGTAAATTGTATCTGACCCAAGGTCAAAAAGGGGACCCAGGAGCCAAAGGAGGGGACCCAGAAATGTCCTGGGACAGAGGCCGGGCCAGGTCTACCAGGCAGGTAGACCTGGGTGATGCATTGGGAAGCCTGGTAGACCTGGACTCCAAAGACTTTTCCGGCTACTGCTGCCCACCCCCCATCCTGTTTTGCCCCCTCCCCCTTGAGAAAGGGTACAAAAGAAATGTTGCACCCCCTGATAAAATTCCTCTCAGAGGCCTTGGTCAGCCGGGTAGGCAGAGTAACTCCAGTACATGAAAACACTTTACAATCTTGGGAAACATTCCAATCTGTAAGCCCCGTGTCACCAAATGGCACGAGATTCTCACTTCTAGCCCTGGCTACTTCTGACACTCCTACCTGCAGCCCTTACTCTAAAGTCATCGCGAACGAGCTTTACGGCACGTCCGCAACGGCTTCCAGTGGCGGAGCTCGCACCGCCGCCAGATATTTCGTCTGGATTGTGCCAGCAGAGTGTAATTCTGTGAAATGGACCCAGTGCCAAATGCAGTGAAGATAATTCATCCATCCTCCTGGTTAGGCTATTTGCAAGTTAATAATACAGATGTGATTGAATATCTGTGCCTCTTTTAGGCATATTTATCTCTGTGTTGAGTCCTTTCCTGTAATTTAAAAATACAAAAAAGATATTTCAACCAAGAAGAAAATCACCACCAAATTCAAGAATGTGGCAATAGGAAGCACTTGTATCCTCTAATATAAATTAGGCATTTCAGTGTTAAGTATTCAGCTGCCATCTGTCTTGAGCCGAGATGCCGGTGATGCAAATTACATGCTACATTCAGACAAAAGTACTTACAAATTGGAGTACTAAATCACGATTCACATTAGAGCAACATGAATTTCCTTGGTCTTCATTGGATTAGAACTGATCATATGGAACTAATCTAATGTGCTGTGTGGATGTCACATTAGTTCCACATTTGTCAGAGGAATTATGCAACACTGCAAAATTTAATAGACATAACAAACCTGGCAGGCAGGTTCCTGGCCCACAAACACACACTTACGTTCATTAAAGCCTCATAGGGTGAACCCACAATGCACAGGTACTGTAGAGAGGTTTTGACACTTTGCCCCTGCCATAGTTCCGATCTTGATCGGGTCCCAACTTTGCATTATTTTAATGGGAAAGAAAATCTCCCATTGACCTTCAAGCTGCCAGTGCTATTATTAAAAAAAAAAAAGGACAATAAGACAAAAATAAAACAGCAGGCCACGTTATACATTTTACTTAAAACGTAGGGTTCGGACCTTACGTCCTCCTTGTCATCACCAACATCTTCTGCACACTCCCCACCATGTAAGAACATAAGAAGAGCCTTGCTGGATCAGGCCAAAAGCCCATCTAGTCCAGCTTGCTGAATCTCACAGTGGCCCCACCAGGTGCCTCAGGAAGCACACAAGACAGCAAGATACCTGTATCCTGTTGCCACTCCCCTGTACCTGGCATACAGAGAAAACTTACTTCTAAAACTAGAAGGTTGCTTATGGTTTGTAACTTGTGATGGACTTTTCCTCCATGAATCTATCCAATCCCCTTAAGGCATCTAGGCCAAGTGCTATCACCACATCATGTGGCAAGGAGTTCCACAGATTAATTACACGCTGGGTGAAGAAATATTTTCTTTTGTCTGTTCTAAATCTCCCTCCACTCAATTTTAGTGCATGTCCCCTAGTTCTGGTTTTGTGTGAGGGGGAAAATAACTTATCTCTATCCACTCTCTCCATCCCATGCATAATTTTATACGTCTTGATCATGTCCCCTCTCAGGCGCTTTTTTTTTCTAGACTGAAGAGCCCCAAACGCTGTAGCCTTTCCTCATAAGGGAGGTGCTCCAGCCCACAAATTATTTTGGTCGCTCTTTTCTGCACCTTTTCCAACTCAACTACTGTATATCCTTTTTGAGATATAGTTGACCAGAACTGTAATACGTAACACTCCAGATGTGGCCTTACCATCGATTTGTACAAGGGCATAATGATATTGGCCATTTTTTTCTCAATCCCTTTTTTCATGATCCCAAGCATGGAATTGGCCTTCTTCACAGCCGCGGCACACGGGGTCGACACTTTCATCGACCTGTTCACCAGCATCTCAAGATCTCTTTCCTGATCTGTCCATGCTTCTCTTTCCTTGATGGCTGCTGACTATAACTTGTAATATTCTGTCTCCAGTTGGTGCAAATTATACCCATAAGCCGTATATTGTTCAAAGACAATTACACAACTCATAGGATCTGCATATCAGGGCCTCTGAGAGAGGGGTTAAGGGGGTAATTTGTACCCGGGCCCAGGGTGAAAAATGGGTCAAAAAGGGAACCCGAAGCAAAAAACGGGGTCCCAGGAGCCAAATTCATATGTAGGGAAGGGGCCCAAAAGAAACTTTGTACCCCCTGATAAAATTCCTCTGAAGCTTAGTTCAGTTCAATACCTGAAATTCAGCTTGCCCACGTGCTCCTCAGCCTTCTTTGCTCTTTTAGAATTGCCAGTCACAAAGCAGCAATGACCACTTGAAGCCACAACAGGCAGATTTCTCCCTCTATGCATACACAGATGCCTGTCCTTTGCCATCCTTGGTCCCCTTGCAATTGGTCCCTTGCAATTCTAGCACTCCAACCCCACTTTGTTCCAAACTACCCCTACTGCAGGGGTGGTTTGCTCCAGTCCTACAGTCTCTGCAGCTCTTCCTTTCTTCACTCTTAATTGAGACGCATTGCCTCTCCTATCCCTTACAGGGTTGGTGACAAGTTCTAAGGCGCCATGGGCCCCAGGCCGCTCTGTGTACATGCTGGAGCCCCATGGTACACGCACTAATTCCCCCCCCCTCCCCAATAGCGCCAAGCCATTTGGGAAAGTTAAAGAGCGAGCAAGAAGATGCTCTTCCTTCCATACTGCAGTGCGGGTGGATACTGGAAGAAGCAGAAGCGTCGCTCCGGTAGGGGCGGGGCTGTAAGTATCGCTGCGGTTACAGTCGCTTTACCGAGCGAGGAGGAGGCAGCCCCGCCCCCTCACTGTCCGAGCCAGTCCCCTACGGAGAAAGCAGCAGGCAGGGTCTCTTCCCTGCCGGTTTCTCCGTAGGGGACTGGCTCGGACAGTGAGGGGGCGGGGCTGCCTCCTCCTCGCTCGGTAAAGCGACTGTAACCGCAGCGATACTTACAGCCCCGCCCCTACCGGAGCGACGCCTCTGGGAAGAAGAGCATCTGTCTGCTCTTCTTTGAGCTTTTCTGGGTGGCTGGACACCACTGGGGGAAAGTTGGGTTCCCAGCAGTTGCCTGCAGTGCAGTCACATGCTGGGTACTTCTTTTCCCCTGTTGGTGGTCAGGGAAGCTAAAAGGGACGCAGACAGAGGTTTTTTCATTCAGCATCACTGCTCTAGCTACTGGCAGTGGCACTGAAGAAGGACTGTGGCTGTCACTGCTATGCATGAAAGTGAGTCTCCCCGTTAGTCCCAGCTTATTGGGAAATGGTGGACAAGGGCAGCAGTGGATGCAGCAGGTGCTCCTATTGGCAATGGGGTCATTTTAAATTTTCCGTGTTCCACCCCTCTGATGCAGAATGGTGGGACATAGAAAAATTAAAACAGTGCAGCCGCTGAGAGGTGCATCTCTTGAAGCCAATGTAAGTCCAGACACAAAATGGAGGCTTACTGAGCAATGGTGGGCAGCAATAATAGATGCTGTACAGTAGGGTCTATAGGAGATGGCTGGCTGGGCCTCCAAAAGGTTTGGCCTTCAGGCCCAAGCCCAACTTGGCCTACTCAGATGTTGTCCTTGCTTCCTTACATAGCAGGATATCTTACCTGTCTTCAGCTTGCTCTGTAAAGCTACCCCAACTGTGCAAGTTTCATCCCAGGCAAATGTACTACGTTCCTTTGTAACAGAGAAAATGGACCAGCTGCAAACTTCTGACAGCAGAGTCAATTGCCTACACATGTCTTCTCAGGGGGAGCCAGCCAAAGAGCGAGTCCTGTGCATCTCATACAATTGCTGGTTTAAGCAGGAGTGGCATGACCCAGAATGCCACCCAATGCCTCCTTGGTCCACTGCTGCTACCTCTGCTCAAAAACAGCAACAGAAGCCCCTTACCTTGCTGCTGGTGCAGATTTTCCAAACATGGAAGTTTGGGACTTCCAGTTTGATTTGAAGGGCTCACATTAATGAAAGAACAACCTCGTTCAGGCAATCCCTGTAAATCAAACCATCAGCCCTGCACTTCCACAGTTAAAGAAACTGCGCCAGGAGCATGGTAAGATGGTCCACTTTCCTCTCACTTTTAGTGGGTGGAAAGTGGATCGATGCAGTCGCAACCATGGCTGGCTGGAGGGAGGTGGCAGCAGGATCAGGGAGGTGAAGGGCACCCCCAAATCCGCTACACTCTCACCCCCAGCAATCTGCCGCTGGTGCAACCTGTATCACCTACCCTCATGGATGGGCCACACCTGGGTTTAAATTATGGGGGTGGGTGGGCTCTTCCTGCTGGAGGGGAAGGGAACTGTATATTGTAGAACGAAAACTTTCATGGCCAGCTACAATTTTGCAGGACAGAGGATATATGGGTAAAGATGCCATGTAAAAATATTTGTAAAAACCAGAAAATTATGGATAAAAACAGGTGTGTATGTGTTTTTAAACCTGTTTTTATCCATAATTTTCTGGCTTTTACAAATATTTTTACATGGCATCTTTACCCATATATCCTCTGTCCTGGAGAACTGTATATTGTATTTGGAGGAGAAAGGCTGTAGTACATGTTTTGCATGCAGAAGATTCCAAGTTCAGAACCTGGCATCTCCAGTTACAAAAAGGACCCAATAGTATGTCATGAAGGAGGCCCCTGTCTGAGACTTGGGAGTGCCCGCCCAAGCAGGCAATACTAGATGGTCCAGTGGTTGAACCCTGAAAAAGGCCGATTGTGTGTTCATGAATGGGTTCAATCAATCATTGTCAGAAACTTCACCTCCACAAGTGCAATTGCATTAGCCAACTGCATTGGCTAAGAAAATGTCAAAATGTTGTACAATGCAAGCAGGAATATAAGCAGAAACCAAGAACCATAAGAGAGGAAAAGGGAATGACGATGGATTCCTATGTTGCAGGATTCTATCGTGTTTGATTCAAGGATTCCATTTTTGAGACATGTGGGCATGATGGGATCTACAATTCATTAGGAGCATGAAAGCCGGGTCTCCGGGCCTCGCCTGGTTCTAAATTAATCCAAGGTTTAAATTTAAAAAAATACACATTTTAAATACAAATGTGTTGATTTGTAGCCACGTTGCATGCAGTTTTTCCAGAATGCTTGAAATAATGTAATCAATTAACTCGAGTCGTGTGTGTGTGTGTGTGTGTGTGTGTGTGTGTGTGTGTGTGTGTGTGTGTGTGTGTGTGTGTGTTAGTATCTATGCTGAAAGATTGTGAAAACCACAAACTGAAAAGGCTACCATCTCTAGATGTTCCTAAGAACTTCAACCACTCATGTCTATTTCTGTGACTACTTCTCCAGGTTTATTTTTAAATTGGTCTTCTATCCAGACTATGGAAAATCTTTATCTTATGGTATGAACTGTTAGAACAGCTGTCATTGTTAGATTCCATAGCAAATTCTGATTTCCTCTAGCTTTGTGCTGTGCTAAAATTGTGACCAATCAGGTTTCTCTGAGTGAATCTATTTCACAAGGCATTTTGGAAGTGTCAGATGACTTTTGCTGTTGCATACATTATTTTTTGAACTATAAAGTTATAAGGACAGCCCAGAAATTATAAGGATGCTCACAGAAATTGCCTATGGCAGAACCAGGACTTAGGCCTCCTAGATCTTAGTTTTTAGTGTGCTTACAGATGCATGTTGCCACAGAGAACAGTTGGACAATTTTAACAGTGAAAAGTTAAGTAAAACTATTCACTGTTAAAATTGTCCAACAGTCCTCTAAGGCAACATGCATCTGTAGTAGTAACTCACGCCCAGCAGATGGCATAAATGAACTACAGTATGTAGAATAAACCTACATAAGAAGCAAGAACTCCTTAGTATGTAGATAGACTTACAGTGCAATCCTATGCATAGTACTCAGAAGTAAGTCTTGCCATATTAAATGCGGCTTACTCCTTTGTAACTGTGTTTAGGATTGCAGTCTTAATATCTGTGGCTCTTTTATGAATGGTTTGTGAATTGTAATTTATTTAAACGTTTAAGCCACCTTTGAAATATTTTAATTATTGAAGAATGGCATATAAAATCTTAAAATACATTTAAAAAAAACATTCTTTGTTCCTTCTATGGTATCACAAACATGAATTTCAGCAGTATAAAATGCAACTATATGTACTCAATTGAGTAATTTTAATGCAACGAACAACAGTGATTTCGGTGATGCTAGCATGTAGTTATATACAGGGTATTCTATAAAATCAGTGGCAAACATACACGCCCCGTGCAGTGGGGGCTGCCGCCGCAACAACCCCCCCACGGATGCCACACCCTCCCCCCCAGCACACCAGGGAGGGTGGGAGGGGTGAAATTGCAGTCGAGAATGGCTGCGGAGAGGAGGCGGCGGCAACGGATCAGCCGCTTGGGGCCCACTGCCCCTACCGCACCAACCGTGACGATGCCTCTGTATAAAATTGGTAACTTGGAGCCATGGATTAGATTTCTTTTGCTTTTAAAAAGCATGTTTTTTCCCCTTCAGGAACTCTACTTAAAGAACATTTTAGAATTTTCAACCCCTTTGGCGTGGCATACCACATCTGTGGCTGCTGCCACACCGAGTACTACCGGAAATAAGTGACGATGACACCATCACCACTTACTTCCAGGTTTGCGGCTGCACCGGAGATCTGGAAGCAAAGGCAAGGGTGGGCAGGTCTTTTCCAGCCCTGGAAACCCATGTACTCGAGTTCTGCCGGCTCTGCAGAGCTTGTGTCGCTGTTTCCAGGGCTCCGGTGTACCACCTACCGCTGATCTGAGTACCACTAGTGGTACATGTACCACCGGTTAAGAAACACTGTGTTAGATAGATGATGCCACTGAACAACAACAACATGCCACTGAAGGGGAGAAAATATCAGAAGGGCTGGATTCTAGCCTGTGTGTCATTTACAATACAGACAGCACTTCAGAGGAGAATACTACATATAGTAAATTGGCTGTTGTTGCAACATGTTGAGGGATAACTTGATTATGTTAGATTGTTAATGCTTACTCTACTCTGCAGTAAGAGTGATTCCACCTTCTAGAGTTAAATACAGTACTAGAAATTTGCAATTGCAAGCAATTTAGAGAGGGTTCAATACTTAGTGATTCAGAAGGCAAGTTGGCTGGTACACATAAACTTACGTGTGGTCTTAGAGTGTAAGTGGGGTATATTCAATATTGTGAATTAAAAGATTTCAGGGAAGAGGACTATTTTACGTATGCAAACATCTCAATAAGCGGATCCAGATGAAGAGCTTCAGTCTAAACACGCAAACGAAACAAGGATCTCAGTAGCAACAAGATACAAGACAGATGATGCAGGAGGAGAAGAGGTTCTTTTTCATTCAAACCAAATCTTAATTTGTCATTAAAACTTGCAAGACAAACCTGGAATGTAATTCTCGGGTTCAAACTAAAGAATAGCTGACATGCATTTGTGCTATGCGCAATCACATAGCCATTATGTGAACAATGAAACACTTTAATCCATCGATTAGGAACAGTTCAAATTATTTAATTGGCTTACATGAATACCGATCCATAATTTACAGTGCTATGGACCATACACAACTTATTGCTGTGGCCAACAGCAGGTGAAAAGATCAACAACAGCATGGTACTAAGCATCCAGAAAAGAGGCAGTAATTCATGTCACTTTTTCAAGATACAGAGGCCTTTTATACCATCAATTTCCATTTTTCACCAGTGCATTTTACGTCCAAAAATATGGTAAGTGCATTATTTTGTGCTTTGCTTAATTTTTGTCCTTATATACTTCCTAAAAGGCTTTATAGGCATTGGAGTTAATATTGCTTTTATCTAACTATCTAAAAAGTAGTAAGGAAGAAGTTCATGGCACTAACATATCTTGCATGGTTTTGGCAAAAGTGAAAATTTCTTGGTACTCCATGTATCTGATCAAGCTGTCTCATGACTCTCTCCATATTTTTGGCATCCCAACACGTAACCATTTGGCTAGTTCAGATGATATAGTTGTGAGTGGCCACAAGCAGAGAGGAGCGAGAGTACACTGCTATTCTCCCCACCCATGGTTCTGCATGGTCATGTGGAAACAGGATGTCCAAACCGCTCCCGATTGCATGCTTGATATACATGTAGTACTGTATATCGATCATGCTCTTTAGGGGCAGTTTGGATGCTCCATCTCCATGTGATCAGGTGGGTGTTGACACACCCTCTCCCTTCTTTGCATTAAAGGTGACTACCCAGGGTCATTTCAAACTGGCCCATTGTAGTTTGAAAATGTGTCAGAGCAATGACACATTTGTCTCTATGATGTTCCCTGGTGCCTCTTCCCTTAGATGTACCGCACATTAAGACCCACTAGTTTTGTGGCCCTTCTTGGTTTGAAATACAATAAATAAATAACTTCAGCCAAAGGCTTCATTTCTGCTTGTAAAGCCTACAGTCTAGTCTCCTTACACAGGATGGCAAGAATTCTGTATTGATTATATCAAAAGTCCAAATTCAAATACAGGGTCTCTGGTATGAGGAATCCCGAACAGAAGAGTGTGTGTGGTGGTGGTGGTGGGAAGGGAAGAGAAAGAGACACCAAAGTGCCATGCAAGGGGGCCTGGTGCAGTGAGAAAGATCAGTGTATTTTAACAGGAAATGACTAAGTTGATAGGAGTGATAAATCTCATCCAAGAGAAACCTAACTTTGGTGAATCGTATTTCTAAGTGTGCACATGGTAAAGATGGGTAGTGCTTTCACAAACAGTCAAAGGGAAGGAATTTATTTCATTTTGCCCAAGGTGGGTATGCCTTGATTTTTTGATTTAAAAAAAAAAATCCTCTACAGAATTGAACCACATTGACTAGCTTTTTCTTAACCAATCAACCTCAATGTGACTCCATTTTGAGCTGCAGTTAGGATTGTGCCTATGCTGCAATCTCAGTCACAGAATATGGTATCTGATACAGAACTCGACATTCTAAATACCTCAGGATTCTTTTTCTGCTTTAAACAAAGAGCAGGTTTCTAGCCCTTTGGGTGCCGAATCAGGCTTGAAAACATGTAAACAATGGCCGATAAAATTTCAGAATCCAGAGGGGAAGCCTAGAAGGTTTGCTATAGCACTCTAGATGAGGTGGGCATACAGAATTGGTGACCCTGCATAGCTCTCTACTCCCTGTTTGCAATGAGTAAATTGTGCAAAATGCGTACACTTGCTTAAATGTGCATAATTTATACCATTCACACCGAAGTCAAAATCTTGCATCACAAAAAGCCAAATTGTGTAAAATATGCACAGCTTCAGCTCTCTAATAACTTATGAAGCTAAGTTTAAGGACCAAACCTTCACTGAAGGGGACTATGATCAGCTGGGCTAGGAGTTGAACCCAGCTTTCCCATACTGAAATCAAGAACCCTCCCCGACATAAAATCCTAGCTACAGTGAGGATTGCAGGCAGCATATGAGAACAACAGACTGCATGTTGGCCACTGAAACTGCAGTATGTTGGTACTGATGGGCCCATCCACCCATCCCCAGGTAATGCTGGAGAACTGGATTCTTCTTGACTTGCTGTGACTATCACACAGCTCACATTTCTGTTCCTACAATAGTGACAATCATCTATGACAATCATCCGTGCTCAAGTGTAGTCAATCTGTTTTTTTTTTTTTTAAAAGGTCACATTTATGCTTGAGTAATTATTGAACGAAAAATATTTTAAATCAGAAGAAAATTTCAGCCAGAGTTCCTGCCTCTGACTATTCCTTTTCTGTTCTCCACATGGATCCTCAGAGAAAGTTGCAAAGGTGAGAAGAGATCTTGGTCTTGCTCCTATTAGCAGTGCAACTTCACTGGGAAAGGGGCACAATTTGACCTTAGCGGCTTTTCAAAGATGTTTCAGAAAAGGAAACTGTACAGCAGCAGCCCTTTCCCTTTGGGACTGATCTACTACTCAAAAGTTTGATCCACACATACCCTGGAGTTCTAACAACTCTCAGCTGCCCACTGCCCAGGTTTCCTGAGCACATAAGCAAAGTTGGCACAGAAAAGACGTCAAAGGGTTGTATCCAAAAGGAAGTTAGTCATGATTAAGTACCACTGAAATCAACGAGATAAGCTAGTCATGACTAACTTAAGTCCTATTTTCAAGGGGACTTGCAGTGCAATCCTGTATATGTTTACGCCTTGTGTTCAATAGGACTTGCTTTTAGGAAAGCATGTATAAGATTACAATCTTATGGCCCAATCCTATTGGACCTCACTGCCAGAAGGACACGTGTTCCGCTGGCAACAACTGCGGAAAACTGGCTGTAAAGCACGCTCCGGCAGTGCGCTGAGTAGCACACTGAGTGCCAGTGGGAAGGCTGGAGCATTTCCGTGCACGTCAGCTGGAGCCTTCCCGCACACATGGGGGGGATCACTGGCCACCTGCCAATGCAGGTAAGCGAACAGGGGAGGTGGGAGGGCAGAACGGGGGTGGGGAGGGGCAAAACTGGGTGGGGAGGGGGTGGAACAGGGGCAGGGAGGCCTCCTTTCCCGCCCCCTTTCTCTCCTCGGATGTGAGCCAGCGAAATTGCTGCTGCAGGTGTGAGAGGACCCATTGCAGAGTGGGAGGCTTATAGAGGTGTAACGGGATTTAAATCCCCTTTCCTCTCCGATGCCTCCCGATCCGCCTCCCCCTGCGGGGGTGAGAAGGCTAGGACTGGGCTGTTAGTCATGACTAACTTTCTTTGAACATACCCAAAGACTAAGAAATACTTTGAGAATTAGCACAGGGTTGGGGCAGGGAATTCAAAGCTCGTGCTTATGAAATGAGCACTTAATTCTACACCCAACGGCCACAGCCATCACCTCCCCTGTCCCAATTTTCTCATATGTCACACTTCAGTCAGTGCTAGTTCATGAAGACTATGGCTAAGTTTAAGGCACTTCATTCTGAATGAGATACACTTCCCTGCCATTTGCCAGCCTGCTGGTGGCTGCTGCGGAGGAAGCCGATCACTTGCTTAACTGGTATGATGACCACACAACCACTGTATAAAATATTTAGGCAAGATAATAATACAAGTATCACTACTGTTATTGCATAGAACTACGCTGGAGTAGATAATGCACAGAACATGCTCTTACAACAACACTGTTGCATGTTAAATCTTAACAACATTGGGATCAAGTAACAGTTACCTGCAGATATAGTCAATTTGTTTTTTTCAATCTTGATGCTGAAAAATCTAAACAGGCACACTAAGAATATAGCAACTGTGTTTCCAAGCATATTACTCTATTTGTCCTGTATCACTAAAAATAAATACGTTAAGTTCAAGAATTCTTTTTTCCATTTTTTGTTTTAAACAGAACTTTGTTTTGTTAACTAGACTAAATTTGTACTATGATTGAAAGATCTGTCTGTGTCAAGACATTTCTTCCAAGTGAGACTGTAATATACAAAATAGTCACAAAACCACTCGTGAAAAAAAACCCTGCACAAAAGCTGACTTCGAAGTGTGTACAAAGAATGCAAAACAACCCCTCCTGTGGGGTTTAAAAAGTCCAAAAATCATTGCGATGACTAGAAGCATCTTCTTACAAATAAAATACAAATGTATTCTGAATGAAAAATAAAATAAACTGAAAAAAATCATGCAAATCAGATATCTGTACAATGCAATTTTTAAAAAAAGAAAAGAATTGGCTATGTGCAATTGACAGAAAGTACTGAGTTTCTGTTAAGAGTTTGAAATATTCACCAGACTTGCATTGTTAACATACAATGTAGACTTCTTGTCATGATTAAAAGTGATTACAAAAAAAAACTGAACCGTGATTTAGAAGGATGCCCATGCACTAGTAAAATCCTTCCACAAAAAAAAATAAAAAAAATCAGTATCTTTCTGGGTCTCTCCCTCCTTCATTTTTCACTTGTAGCTTAATTGAGATCACCATGAGTTAGATTCTGTACACATGGCCTGCTCACATATATGTAACTGTATTTAATGCCTTGGGAAAGGTTAAATTAAATTAACAGGTACTGTATCTGAAAATCAGGTACTGAAAATCATTTACAAAGCTTTTGTTTGTTTCTTTACATTCTTCTACATTTCATTTCCAGGTCAATGTGTTTCACTACAGCCGTACTGAAGTTTCACCTTTAGTGGATCATGGATTTGTATACCTCTATTGCTTTCAAGTAGACATAACTCGTTGGGAGGTCTTGATGAATCTGGTTCATAGATGCAGTACAATACTTTGGAAGCATTGGTAGTTTTAAAATAGAATATACAAGTCTCTTCAAACATTAAAAAAGTCACATACACTGAGCTATCTGAAGATTTATATTAAAAGATAGTTATTAAGAAAAACAGAGCAAATTACTTAATCTACTGATCAAGAAATAAAGAAGTTCATAAAAAGGCCTTTCTAATTATATCCACTAACAAGCATGGTCAGTATCTTCCATGCTCACGCTGCTCCTTCGGCTACTTGTTTTTGAAGCCTCGGGAGACACCGATGAAAGGAGCGGGTCCGTCACTCCAATGGGGGAGAGGGTATCGTCCATCAAGATGTCTTCCAGTTTGGATCCCATTTTTGTAGGGACAGTATAAGTGTCAGGTGCGGATTCAGTTACATTTGCCAGGCTGTCATTGAAAGTGATGGTGCCGTCAGTAAGGTCAAGAGTGGTGGTACAAGAGTGACGATGCTGCAAGATTTCCTGGCTACAATTGTCAAGGACGGGCTCTTGCTTGATAATCCTGTTGACCATCTCTGGTGATGGTGAGCAAAGGCCTGTAGATGGGATGATGGAAAGTCCATGTGCTCGAGCCTGCATCTCAAGCTCCTATGATGAAGACACACGCAAGATAGGAAACACATCAAACAAGTGATAATTTTGGACCCTCAACAATCTCTAACTTTTCTGCTATAGACATTTCATAAAGTTTAGATTTGCGTTTGTCAGTACAGACGTGTTACTGTCATGGACGACAGGGGGCTCCCAAGAGAATGCAGGCTGACAAAGGGGAGCCTAGTAATTAGTATACTCACCCCTTTCCTGCTCCCCACCCCCCCTTTTTGACAAGCAGCTGGGTGGGGGGAAAGCCTTGGTAGAATGTACCCGCTGCCAACACCCCAGGTTATGACACCAGACAGAAAGAGGCTGTCCAGGCAAAAAAAAACAACACCTCCCAGGACAACTCTAAAACCCAGTGGTTCCTATTAGAGAATCCCTCGTAATAGCATCTGCAGAGTGAGGAGGTGTGGCAATCCACTGAACTGCCACCTACTCAGGGACCAGGGGTTGAAATAGAACCAGTTTTATTTTAAGTTTAAATAACACTAGGAGAAGAAAGGTGGGTCAAAAGGGATAGCACGTTGAGGGAAAATGTTGGCTACAAAAGTAGAATGGAAAGGCCTGCTAAAAGTGCAATTACAGGGGGGAGTCCGCTATCCACGGATTCACTTATGTGTGGATAGCGGGTGCTCCCCTGTGCGCATGCACCCCCCCTCAGAAGACCACAGAGGGGGCGTTTGCGCCATCTGCGGTTTTCACGTATCCGCGGGGTGTGTGTGTGTGGCGGCGGCTGGAACGTATCCCCTGCAGATACGGGGCCATTACTGTACCAGTAATGCCTAGTAGATGAGGCTCCAATGCTACTCACTCAGGAGACAGTTTGTGATAACCAGGAGAACTTTTCAAAATGGACTGAAATGAACCAGGAAACCTGACACATTCTAGCTAGACCTTTTCCCTAGCTAAGTCAGCTTGCCTTAAGGGATCTCCATTTTTTTTTCTCTTGCTGTTTGGTGAGTGGATGCTCCTTTCTTGAGTCCCACAGAGTGGGTTCTCAGGCTGCTGGAAGGGAACTACAACGACTTCCTGTGTGCTGGGAGTTTTTACTTTTGCTGGAGTTATGTCCTGGCACTTCCTGATTGGAGGAGTGAAACAAAACAGACAGGAATATGAACCAATTGGCAGGCACGTTCCAATTTTTGGTGGGAACCAGAGGCGTTGCTCCGGTAGGGGCGGGGCCATAAGTATCCTGCTGCTTTCTCCGCATGGGATGGCTCCGACAGTGAGGAGGCGGGGCCGCCTCCTGCTCGCTCGGTAAAGGGTCTAGGACGGAGCGATACTTATGGCCCCCCCCTACTGGAGCAACGCCTCTGGTGGGAACTCACTAACTCAGATGGAAAAGAAGCTGAACTCCCTCTCATGGTTAATGGTGTTTGCGACAAAAGCTGTCTGTAAGCTGATCCCAGCAGCTGAATGGCAAAGACTGCTGCCGGTGAGCCAAAACTGCCCAAAATCCTGAAAATAGGAGGAAAAGATCAGGAAAACACAGTGGATTCCTCACAATTACTTTCAGTCTTTTTTGAGTGACTTGTAGTGTGTGTTTTTATTGTCCTTTTTATCTGTATGATAACCATTGCTGTTTTGGCAAAAGTTTAAACATCAGAGAAGTTCAGTTATATCCCCAATTACAAATTATTTCATAATAAACAACTTCAGATGAGAGATCATTAAGAGGGAATATTCAAAGATGGGGAACACACTGAATATTGTAAAATTATGGATTTTCTTAACAGTTGAGATAGAGACTGGAGTCTCTAGACAGAAGATGATACAATGTCATTTTCTGTGGGTGGCATTCTCTGCCTTCAAATCAGAGAAGGAATGGACTCGTGTCTAAATATGCCCAAGTTTTTCTGTGCTATTGGCCAAGATGACTATGGAAACCAATGAGTGATTCTTTTCTAAACAGTCAAATATGGAGGTGTGTGCATGCCTACTTTTATAGGGAAAGGTCACACATGTATCCTCACTGTATTTATACATTAATCAGCAAACCTGTATTCTGAGCAAAAGGTGCCTGTTGGCATGTTCCAGTTTCTTTTGTCTGTTCTCTAGCTCTTTTGTGCGTTGTTGTTCTCTTTGCAGCTTGCGGATATAGTCCACAGATGCCTTTAAAATAGTTCCCTTATTCCAACGCATGTCCCTGGAAGAGTAATACAAATCATTAAGTAAAGAAGCACTGAACTGGGGGGGGGGGGGGGTTTGCAATGCAGTAACTATATTTACAGAACAAAACAACTACTGTGCAAGTGAGAAAACAACACTTTGAGTTTAAGTAAAAGAAAAAAAATAGGTTTCCTACACTAGGGGGAGCAGTAGGTTCACTCATTACTTTGTAGCTCATAGAAGATCTCTGGATTCCTTTAGCATCTGTGGCATCCTGTCTAAACAATAAGGCTCAATAAGGCTCAGTTTTAACTTTTTCCTTTTCTAGCCAGTTCGGCTGATCTGCAGCACAAATTTGTGTGTGCGCGCACACACGCACACACAGTGGCATCTAAAAACCTGATGTCTTGCCTTTTTAACCCTATCTGATTTAAATATGATAGCATTAAAAAAACAGAATACAAAAAAGTACAGAAAATTGCCTATTGATATGTTTCAGTGAAGACTGGTACCTCATTGGAGTGACAGGCAATTATATGTACATCTCAACATTTCACAAGGTGTTGATCTGTAGTTCTGAGCTTCCTCCACTATGCATTACGTATGCTCCACTATGTAAGCTATGCATTACAAACCCCATAAAGAGTGGCTCAGGACACATTATGAACACATGAAAATTACACAGTGACATCCTTCTTCCTCTCTTCTTCTCCTCTCACTCCATAGGATATAGCATCACTTACCCCATGTCCAACACAATCCTATCCAACTTACACCACCGGTGTAACCCAGCGGTGCAGCGAGAATGGGAGACCCCAGAACAGAAAGGGGATTCAAATCCCATTTGAATCCCCCTTTGGAGAGGGTTTGAATTGCCTTTCCGTTCTGGGGTCTCCTGTTCTCACTGCACCGCTGGGTTACACTGGTGGTGTAAGTCAGATAAGATTGCGCTGAGTTACACTGGTGGTGTAAGTTGGATAGGATTGCACTGGTCATCACTTATCATGACATTGTGGATCCTACCCCCTTCCCCAGCCAATGATATGGAACACACAATGCAACTGTGTCACCACTCAAGATAAGTGACATTAGATATTTATTTATTTAAAGAATTTTGACCTCGCCTTTCTCCCGATAAGGGCAATCCAGGCGGCTTACAATTAAAACATGTTAAAATACGTAATACAATACAATACAATACAAACAATTAAAACAGGTATTTAAAACAATTAAAACAAACAAACCCAGTGGGTCAATCTTATTGCATTTATTAAAAAGCCAGCCCACCATGTCAGCCATCGAACGCCAACCTAAATAAAAACATCTTGAGGCCAGTGAAGTCACACAATGTGCTGACCTAGGTCTGATCAGAACTTGGATGGGAAACTACCTGTTGCCTTGATTAAAAATGGGATATAAATGTACATTCCAACCTCGCTATCTGCGGATCCTGCATCCGTGGATTTGTCTCAACGCGGATGATGCGGATACGGGGCCTCTGTAAAAACCTTTTAAAAAGAAAAAAACTTTAAAATAGCTTTCCTTAGATTTTCCCTGGCAAACTGCTCTGTTTGAAGGGCTGTAGACAGTGAAATCACACTCCTACAGCCTCTTCTGGGTCGCACAACTTCCCCCTCCCTTCCCCAAGGTCACCCCAGAATGCATTGGGGCGAGCCTGGGGAAGGGAGGGGAAGTCACGTGACCCGGGAGAGGCTGTAGGAGCACGATTTCACTGCCTACAACCCTGCAAACAGAGCGGTTTGCTAGCAAAATGGTAAGAAACACTATTTTTAACCTTTCTTTTTTAAAGGTTTTTACAGTGGCCCCCATATCCGCGTTAAAGCAATTTCGCTTTATGCGGATTTCAGTATCTATGTGTATGTGTATGTGTGTGTGTGTGGGTCCAGAATGGAACCCCCATGGATACCGAAGTCCAACTGTAATAGCAAGTAAAAATATTGTTACTCTTTTCTTATAAAGCGCTATGAAGGTCTACATTCTGGACCAACTTTTTCTAGTTTTTTTTTAAAATATAGGAGAGGCAATTCTAATTTTTGCCTTTGCCTGCCGCCATGGAAAACACAAATCCAAGTTAAGTTATTAAATAGGACAATGGGAACAAATGTGTCCTAAAAATATTGAGGAAAAAATGTATAACTAGCAATGCAACAGGCTTATACATTACACATCCTATATACATCCTATAAGAATAAACCAAAACATGAAGTATTCCAGCTAAGTAGGAGGAATTTATTTCTCCAAAGCAATTCTTTTCCTCCAATAATATGTTATATGACATTGTGGTACTTACGGGTCATTTGACTTAGGTATCAGCGTGCCAAGTTCCTTTATACGATCATTAATATTGAATCGTCTTCTTCGTTCAACTTTTAAGAAACCAACACAAATGAGTTATCGCTAGCAGTGTGAAAGGAAGCACAAAATGTCACGATGCTCTTGCAAATGGCAACTATTGCTACGATAATCTAAGACCTTTGCAGATCTGAGGTGCAGAAATGATTAGTTGCCTGGCCTCAAACCATAAAGTCTAGCAGAGTCAGAGAAGGAAAGAATGAGTGGGAGAGAACACTAGTTCTGTGGCAGTTCGCTACACTGTCACATTTCTTTAGAACATAGGAAGAACAAAAAAGCTGAAGCCGCATTAATTTTTTTCCAGCACATAATCCAAGTTATTGGGGAGTTCTGCTTCTTAACCAGATTGTCGTTCTCTTCGTAAGAAATAGGACGGATACTAAAAAGATATTCTTTAGAATTTATAAATCAATGAACATATGGTTATCATCTTTTTTTTTTTTAATTTACTGGAGTAAACGGGTATAGAGCCATGGCAAAAAAGTTTTAAAATGGTATCAATAAAAAACGAGGAAAACTTAAGTGCAACTTGAAAGTAGTAGTTTAAAATATAAAACATTAAACACACACACACATTGACACCTAAAATAACACGTTAAAAATTAAAACCATCAAATATACAGTACATTGCAACGTTTCGCTCGTCTGCTAAGAGCATTATCAAGCAATAGCCCTCATGTAGTGGGGTGATGTTAGCAAGCCTAAGTTGTCAGTCCTACTACATAAGGGCGAAGAAAGCCTCATATTCAAGCTGCTACAAAGAATCAGCTGTGTGGGAGATAATTGAAAGCATCCCTGCCGTCCAGCTGACCAGCCAACACACAAGTGTTGTATTATGTAGTAGGACTGACAGCTTAGGCTTGCTAACATCTTCCCACTACATGAAGGTTATGTTTTTAACATGTTATTTTAGGTGTCAATGTGTTTTTTTAAAATATTTTATATTTTAAACTACTACTTTCAAGCTGCACTTAAGTTTTCCTCGTTTTTATTGATACCATTTTAATTTAATTTAATTTTTTTTTTGCCCATGGCTCTATACCCGTTTGCTCCAGTAAATTCAAGAATTATTGCAGGCCATGAAAACTTAAAATTGTTTTTGATGGTTATTATCTTTGACCCATTTATAATCCATGACCAAGCATGGACAAGACTGATCTTGTTTTGCTTTGGCTACATACCCTATGTTTGCTAAACCACAAACCTACTCTTTCTGGTAAGGTTTCCAAATAAGTATAGCCCAAATTTAAAACTGAGCTTTACCAAATTCTGTGTTGGCATATGCTCCAGTGAGTTCAAACATTAAATCAAGAAGCAAAAGCATTCACTCTTATTCTATTTAAGATGGGGATAGAATGTTCATAATAAATAACCTATAATATATCAAATGTGGTTCAAAAACCTCTTTTTCCAATCTTCTGGGTGGAACGTCCTACACACTAGTCTACCATAACTGGTCTTTGGTTTATTTTGTGTGAGGCCTATCCAATCATCAGACTTCTGTGTTCCACGACAGCCATGAAAAGATTTTTCAGTGAACTAACAGCAGTCATACCAAAAAATGTAGGAATGAGATCCAATGAAGACCCAACAATTCTTTAAAATAAACTGAAATATGCAAAATAAAGCATGCAACATGTATTTAAAATGTGCATTTGAAGATCTTTCAGGAACAGAAGTATTCAATGCATTTTTATTTGGAAGGCCACTTTACTGACTTCAAGACTATTGAGAGTGGAAAGTACTAGAACTTCAAATGCACATGCACCACAAACATGGAATAATGTTATACAATACAAGTCTATTCGTTTGCTGCAAGGTTTGTGTAGGAGGATTCCCAGAGGTTGCACCACTGGCAACTGCCAATTCCCAAATAGACATCTAATCATAAAAAGAAGCAAGAAACTTACTCAAATTGTGATTGTCTTTCTTTTGTCTCTCTTTGGCCAATGCTCTTGCCTCAGACTCTGTGGGAAATACACATGCTGAGCATGTTAACGAAGTAGTTAGAATTAGAGAAATATATGAAGGGCAAAATTAACAAATTAAACATCCAAAAGTCTCTGGCATATGCCATTTTACAAGCACTAAAGCTGTATAAAAAGGTAAAGGTGACCCCTGACAATTAAGTCCAGTCGTGTCTGACTCTAGGGTGTGGTGCTCATCCCCATTTCAAAGCCGAAGAGCCAGCGTTGTCCGAAGATGCCTCCGTGGTCATGTGGCCGGCATGACTCTCCTTGCCGCAGCGCGTAGCATGCGGCTAGAACACGGAGTTCTGTATAGTTTCACCTAAACACTGGCTGTGCCTCTATCTGAAAATCAACATAATATCCCTTAAAAACAAAATTTTCCGGGTCCACTGGCCATTTATTAAACCAAAAAGCAGAACAGGACGAGTCCTTTCCTGATGTTTCGTTGGGATCCATTCCCAACATCTTCATAGGAACAGCAGAACTCAGCAGTACGTACTCGGCAACTGAGTTCTGCAGTTCCTCTGAAGATGTTGGGAATGGATCTCAACGAAACGTCACGAAAGGTCCTGTTCTGCTTTTAGTTTTAATAAACAGCCAGTGGACCCAGAAAAAATTGGTTTTTAATTCTGTTATCTGCAGCGGCTGTGAGAATCTAAAGAGTTACTTAATATCCCTTGTTCCCCAACGCTATGTGCATATGGACGTGTGGCGCAGAGTCCACGCCAGACAAGCATGGCCCAGGCCAGTCTCATGCTACATTTGCTTGGGCTGACTGCAAGAGAGCATCAGGTTCTTGGGTAAAAAGGTCAACTTTGGTTCACTGGAGCAACACTTCCCCCAGCCCCTGCTGGGTTGTGAGAAGACTTTGGAAAATTCCATGATGGGCTTCACTTTGCTCAGCCATCCTATTCAGACCTACAAACAATGTCACATCCTGGGAGCTTCCTGGCTTTGAGAGAAATGGCACGAAGAATGTGCTTAAAATGTGCTTTTGGCCCCTGGCTTCTCTCATCAATTTCATTGGCAATTCAGTCAAGAGTCTTATGTTACTCAGGACATAGGTAAGGAGCATGCAGCCTCCTTGGCACCCTCAAAGGAGTGCAACACAATAGGAAACACCTATCCCCACTGCGGATGGCCAACAGAAAAATCATCAAGGAGTCTCAGGAAAAAAAAAAGACGGTCCCAGGATGAGCAGAACTCAAAAGAGACTCTACGTTAAGACTATGCCTGGCAAGGTTCCCTATACAAGGTCTGGTCACAGGCTCCCGAAGCGCACACTCTCCTTCCTCCTGAGGGTTACCTATTGGTATTACATCAAGCAGCGCCATTCCCCTCAACAACACAGGTATCGTTGTCCCGTTAGACACCCAGAACTGGTAAATAAATAAATAAAGTGTCTTTATCTTTTAAATAAATAAATAAATAAAATTAGATGTTGAGCTTTTCCTTTTCAGCTTCCCTTCTTTCTACCTTTTCCCCTCAGTCACCAATGAGTTTTTCTATGAGAAACGTTCCCCTGGAAAGCATCCTGGGTTCTCTGGTCTTGCTGCCTTCCTTGAAACTCTAAGGCGGTGTTTCTCAAACTGTGGGTCAGGACCCACTTGGTGGGTCGCGACCTGATTTCTGGAGGGTCCCAGGTGATGGAAAGATCAGAGAAGTAATTGCCACAAGCCCTGAGGCTATTCAAAAATCAGATAGCTACTAATTGCTCTTCAAAGAGCTGAGCTCCTGCAGTTTGCAAGATAGCTGCTAATTACCCTGCAAGCAGCTGAGCTCTTTACTTGTAAATAAATATATTTATTTATTTATTTCTAGATCTCTCTCTCTTTTTTTTTTTAAGTCTTGTAAAGTTAGGTGGGTCCCGATAGAGTGTCATTTTAAAAAGTGGGTCCAGGTGCTAAAAGGTTTTGAGAACCACTGCTCTAAGATTACTGCCTCACCTCTGCTGAATCCACATATTTAACCCTCTATTGTTAGAATCAAATTACCACTTTTGGAAACACTTTTTTTAAATAAGGGATTGCTGTATATTCACTAGCTAGCCCTGCAATTCCTGCATCAACCTAAGCGTCCACAAAGCAGAAACAGATAGGCAACTTTGGTTGCTGGCCCTACTGGCCATTGGTCCTGCTCTTGTATCTTCTGTGTCTCGTATGTAGTGAAACTGGCAACACGCCTAGTGTCTCTATCCCTCAAGAGTGTGTGTGTGTGTGTGTGTGTGTGTGTGTGTGTGTGTGTGTGTGCGTTTTGTACGTGTGCAACTCTCTCGTGTATATTTGTACTAATAAGGGTAGAGACCCGGAGATTAGCACCAAGGCTTCTTTTCAGAGGGATTCCCTTAACCATCTGTGTAGTTACTCACAGCTTAGGCATCTCTCCTGTACCAAAGCCATTTCTTTAAAGGCCAAGGGATGGGTGGTGGCCTTGTATAAGAGGAGGAGTCATGTCTGCAAGCACCTGCAGTGCCAGTTAAGAGGAACTGCATGGTGGGTGAGACAAGCTCCATCATGCAAGGGAGTGAAATGGTTTATGGCCTAAGAACTCACTGTAGCCACTGTTCCAGGCTACAAGGAACTCTTAAGTCACAGTCTTGCACCACGGCAGAAATGCTTAGTTCTTTCTGTTTCTCCCCCTCATCTCCCAATACTGCACAAACCCTGCACCCTCCCAATACTTCACAAACCCTGGTTTCCTACCCCTGGCCCTTCTGGGTAACCTCCCTCATTTCCCCAATGCTAATACCTCCCAGTTCATGTCCGATTCCTCCCCCCCTCCATTTTGTGTGTTTAAGAGTCCCTATGTTTGGCCAAGCCGTAATCAGCATGGGGACCGGCATAGTGTAGATTTGGTTTGTGGATGACGTTCATGCTGGTCACCCACAAAAGCACCATGAACATTAGAGCAAGCTGACATCCAGCAGTAAGCTGTAGTCCGGCAACGCTGCTGCTTATAGATTATAACTCATAAGTAAGTCCTGCCAAAGTGAGTAATACATTAATAACATTTTCACTTTAGGCTGTTGCTAACCTAAGGATACAAAAACTCAAACAGTGCAATCCAATGCATGTTTACTCAGCAATAAGTCCCACTATGTTCAATGAGGCTTGCTCCCTTATAACTGTGTTTAGGATTGTGGCCCAAGTCTGTTCCATGATGAAAGGCATTGCTTCCTACACGTAGACACTATGGAATAAAGCTCATGGCCTTTTTTTTTTAAACTACCAAAACTGAACAAAAAAGGCTACGTGTGCGGGAGTTAGCTAGTTTATGAAGGTCAAGCATGCAAGACGTATAGTGCATCTTTTGTGCTGGCCACTCTTCGGTTACGGTCCAAGTTAGGGTAATACAGGGCCCTTTATTAGAAAGACAAAATAATGAACAAATGCAGCATCTTCCTTATTGATGCTGCATAAGAGACAATGGTGTATTATCTTTGCCTACTGTGACTCTTTTTCCTTCGTTAAAAATAAAAGGCAAATACTATACATTACTGGAGTTGTGCTCTGCACTCATGACTTGCCCCGTCCATTCAGAGATGCAATCGCAACCTCTTGCAATGTGACTAGTACAATGAACTTTCTCAGAGAACTTGACATTTCACGTTTCGACACAGCATCATTTATTTTCAGAGTACACTATGTGAACTGCTTAGGGATATGCCTAACCTTGAACAACTTAAAACAAACAAACCACCACTACACCACCATGGATCAAACAAAGAAGAATCTAACTGCCCCCCCCCCATTTGCCACTGTTCTGATCAGTATTTTCCCATGTATTTCTATGTATAATGGAGAACTTGCGTGTTCTACTGTTACCAATGACTGTGTCTACAACTGTGTGATTAAGAATGACAAGCATAAGACCAGTCATTGTAAACCCCAACAATAAGCCAAAATAACAAGAAACACAGTTTATGGGTAAAATAGCCATGTATTGAGAGTATAAACACAGAAACCTCCAATAAAATCCGTAAAAAATCTTCATAAGAGCCACCAATAAAAGCGCACATCCAGAGAATTAAAACAGTAAAATCAGAGTATTTACAAAATTAAAAGTATTTACAAGTATTAAAATCAGAGTATTTACAAAAAGACCAATGTTTCAACCTCTAATCCGAGGTCATTCTCAAGGTAACATACAGCAAGGCTGCAGGGATGAAACTGCCCTTCAAAACAAATCGCTGAGTTAAATAGAATAGTTCCACTAAGGGTGTGCGCAATTAAACCAAATTGCAAACACCAGGTTAATCAGGTTGAGACCTGGGTGTTGAAACGTTGTTGAAACGTTGGTCTTTTTGTAAATACTGGACTTCTCTGATTTTACCGTTTTAATTCTCTGGATGTGCGCTTTTATTGGTGACTCTTACGAAGATTTTTTACGGATTTTATTGGAGGTTTCTGTATTTATACTCTCAATACATGGCTATTTTACCCATAAACTGTGTTTCTTGTTATTTAGTAGCTGGCCATGAGAGCTTCCGTTGTAGAAACAAGCCAAAAGCTTCCTTTTCTTTGTAGTCAGGCACAGTCCATCTGGCCAGAATGCTAGACTAGATGGACCTCTCCTCTGATCCAGAAGGCCTATTATGAATAGCAAGTTATTCGAAAATAGTATCCTTTACAATGTTGTTCTCAATTACCTGTGAGTTCCCTTTTTATATTAGGAAGGTTAGCTGGGCAGGAATTGCTGACGTTGAGTCCTGGGGGAGGCATACTTTGGTTGCCATAGAGATCCACCAGATTGCCCGAGACAGGTAACTGGAAAGGATGAAAGAGGATATGGATTGTTTACCATGTTTCATGCAGAAGCCCACAGTCCGGAAAGCCAAAGCAAAATTTGCTAGAAGTTTTTGTACCACTTGCTCTCTTTCAAATACTGCTGTACATAAGCTGAGTAAGTATAAGTGATGCTTGAAGGATGCTCAGAAATGGCAACAGGTCCATCACACAGTGTCAGAATGCATTCACAGGGTGTTGACAGATATGGGCTGCTTGAAGCACATAGCTTCAATTCTAGGATTTCTAATTAACTTCCAGGCCTAACTGAAACTGTTGGTTTTGATTTTTAGAAAGGATAGGGCCAAAATGCCTTCCCCATTCACAAGCTGTGAGAGTGGAGGGCCATTTCAGCCATTTTGGGATGTGTGGGGCAAAAGCATTTCCTGCTGCTGCAACTGCTATTTTTATTCCCAAAAGCTCCCCAAACAATGGTACAAGATAAAGTAGCATCATTCTGATGGAGTCGGGGGGGGGGGGGTTGTCTCACCCACTACAGCATTTTTTCCAGAAGCCGCCATCAGAGTAATGCTACATAATCACATAGCATCAACTTGGGGGACTGGGGGGGGGGGGGCGGGAATGGAAGTCTCCAACTGCCAGGAAGAGCTCTGATATTAGCAACACGACTAACAGCACAATCCTGCCTAGGATCCGGCTGGCTGATGGGCGAGAGGTCTACACAGGGAAGGGGATGTTCGTCCCCTTCCCCGAGTATAACCGGGCCCAGGTCCTATCAGCCTCCTCAGATTTCTGCCAGCTATTTTGCTAGCGGAAGTAGAGGACGCTGTGTAAAGGCTCTAGCACCTGGCAGGGGTCAGGATATGGCTGAAGGCTGTCCCCCTGCCCGCCCCTGGGCCGCCAGGGCCAATGGCTGCCCTCCCGGCTCCGGCGATCCGCCCCCCCCACCCGCCGGATCTTGTCTTACCTGGGTCCGGCGGCCGTCAGGAGCTCCGTCGCCGGAGCAGAGGAGGCCAGCTGCTCTGCTGGTCTTCCCTGCTCGAAAATAGTCGCGAACGTGCTTTACGGCACATTCACAACTGCTTCTGGCGCCGGAACGCTCGTTCTGGCGCCGGAGGCTTTAGTTAGGATTGGGCTGCCTGTCTCTTATCCACTATGCAAATCAACTCTAACTCTAACCTACGTTGAGTAATCTTTAATATGCACCCTCTGAAAATAACATGAGCAAATAAAAATGGAATTTAGTTTCTTCAGAGAACACTACACGGAGTTAAACAATGAATATTGTCAACTGTTTCTAACAATTAAGGAATTTGTCAATATTAATGACACACTTTGCTATCATAATTAGAATACTCTGATATTAACAAAGACCAACAGTAGTCCATCTTATATACTGTCCCACATGGACAGTAAAACTCTAACAAAAACAGTTTTGATTCCGTATGTGCCATTTTCTATTCAAAGTAAATCAAACAAATCTAACTGATGAACCAAGTTAGATTTGTGATATAGAGGCCACAACAAAAAAATGCTAGCATCTCATTTAATTATTCACATATAAGTGGCACTTTAGCATTCTCTGTAGATGCCTGAACAGTAATTTAACACAGCTACCAATGTCGCAATCAGGGTCTAATCTTTTGAAGGAGAACAACAGGATCTTTGTTCTTGCTGTAGAACTATTTATATGCTTCAGACTGGCCACTTCCTCTGCTGAGATTTTGTATACCTTTTGACAGGATCCCCAAAATCTCAGTACTGCAAATATTAAGACAGAACATAAAAGTTCTTAACAGTAAGACAGGCACTGCAATCCCAAAGCAAGGTTAACTTATTGCATGTTAATATACTGAAATTATACCTTGGTGTAGCAAAATGTGTTATGTGTTTGGGCTGCTTGTTTCAAGTGGATAAACCAAATGATATTTGGCTTTACTGTGGAATTAAGTCTTACTTCTACTAACTATCACATGTAGGATAGTATAGTATAGACTACGGTACTTGTTATAGTAGATAGGGTTGTAGTATCAGTCAAGGATACTTGCACAAGATACAGTGGTTTCAACAAGCCACTTTGCCAAGTGTAAGAAAGTAGCGAAAACACACTGAAATAGCTTAGCAACTTCAAGTTTCATTTCTCAACCACTTTCATCATGCCAGAACTTATGTTTTGGGGAAGTTTATTCTCTTAGGCAATCTAAATGCACTTCCGTCCATATTTTACTTCTCCCAAATCCAAAGGCAGTGCAACAGACCTGCCAAAATTACAGAGAAGCCAAAGGCATATGCTGAAGCAGAGACAGGAACTGGCTTTCAAGAAGAGATGGACACATGGTTAGGAGACAGTCAAGCTATATTAAATTATCAATTAAAAATACATTAGAGCAGTAATGTGTAATCAACATGCAAAATGGCATGTTTCTCTTAGGTTGGGTGAAATAATTCATGATATAAAAATGTTCACTAGAGAAGGCATCGAATAATATGTGTTAGGCTAAGACTTTTAATAAACTTCACTACCATAGAGCATTCTGAAACACTAGTATTGAGTCACAAAACATCAGAAAACTAAAAATGAATAAATGAAACACAAAAGCCAATATAAACTGAAGTACCGTATTGGCCATTTGTAGGGCAGGATCCATTAAACCAAAGATTTCTTCATTATAACTTGATTCCAAGCTGATTATGTCATCAATTACATCATCCATCTGGAATGGGAGGTAAACCATGGAAGAAGTTAAAATAAGATTAAACTTGGGTTATTAATCAGTCTAAACATAGAAAGGAACAAGACCCAGCAGTACGCCCTGGGACCTCTGGCCTTTGGTGGCTTTGTGAATTGAGATAGAATAAGGGACAGGAAGAATAATGGGAAAGGGGAAACGGTAGCCTCAAGTCCAACTTTGGAGGGCCACATATGGTTTTGTACCTGCCCTTCTCGAGAAGAGAAGAATAAGAACACTGAGATCAGTAGTTCTGTGAAAATACTAGTACTCTCCAAAAAGGAAGTCACAGTGCTCTCTCAAGACTAGAGATAAGCAAGCTTGCCAAAGCTCACTTCAGTAGATTCTTTCCCAGCACATCAGAAATCAACTTGGTTTTTCATTGGAACCAATCCGAGGCTCAAAAAGCAGTGTCTCCTTTGCTTAACAAGGCTTCATTAAACAGTTGCCCTTGGATAAGGGGGTGAGAAAGATCCCCATGGGGGATCCTCAGACACAGAGGGTCTCTTGTGAAAGGTTGCCATTCTCACCATTCCTTCCCCTATCGGGGACAGCCCATCAAAGACTCTTGATGTCAAACAGAGAATTTCTCTCCTGTTTGAAAAGTATCCTCCTGCTTAATCTAATAGAGCCACAGAGCTCCATTACATACTGTATTTTTCGCTCCATAGGACGCATCGGACCATAGGACGCATGCATCCTATGGAGCAAAAAATAGGGGAAAAAAGGTTTGTAGTTAAAAAAGGAAAAAATACTTACCGGGGCTTCGGGGAGGCTTGCGCGACCCTCTGCAGGCCTCCCCGATCTTCATTTCAGCACTAAATGGCTATTTTCGGAAAACTGGAAATGGCCGAAAATAGCCATTTAGCGCTGAAATGAAGATCAGGGAGGCCTGCAGAGGGTTGCGCAGGTCTCCCCGAAGCCCCGGTAAGTATTTTTCCTTTTTGGGGGTGGATTTGCTCCAAAAGACGCAGGCTTTTCCCCCCCTAGTTTTTTTTTTGGGGGGGGGGAATACGGTAAATAAGATCCAGGGCACCAGCAATTCTTTTCCACTTGGCTTTTAATCTGAGTGGGACTTGTAAATTTCATCTCTCCTTCATTGCAATCTTTAATGAGCTCCTGAAATTTGTTTCAAAGCCTGGCTTGGAAGAATTTCACCACCATTTCAGAGCGTTACTCAAGACTGCAATTTCCTGTATTTGTTGTATAAAATCATGGTGGTTAAAAATTGAAGTGATCATATGCCTGCCTGCAGGAGCCCACAAAGGCTACTGGTTTCTGTTGAAAATCTCATGAATAATTTTAATGACAGGTGAAAGAGATTTCTAAAAGGGAATGTGATGAGGGATTTGCAAAACTTGACACTCCCATCTTTATCGACTATGTGAACATACATGAAAAGCTTTTGTCCCCAATACACTAGATGAACTCAAACCTATTCAAAGATTTTCAGTCAACTCAGAATTATATCGTACCAACCATAATTTGCAGTTATGAGCTCCACTCTGCCAATCTCCTATGTGTTCAATGGCTTTTCCATTCACTACTATGGAAAGGCCATCTCCATGGATACCAGCCCCATTGCAATTGCAGAGCTATCCCTGAAGTGCAGTTGGCAGTGCCTTCTAGCAAGAAGTTCTTAACTGGCCATTCCTGTTGTCTGTTTAACCTGTTGTCTCTAGAATAGTCCAGTTTTCTGGCACATACTAGTCTCCTCAAGTGTCTTCCAAGCTTCCTTTTATTTATCTACCATTACTGTACCTGTATGGCATATTTCAAAACAGTTTGTAACAGATTCAAAACTGTAACAGTCACCATTTTACATATTTTAAGTGCACACCCAAAAATGTTGTGTGAAATGACCCTCAAAGTATTTCAGAAATAGTTATATTACAGGTGTCCCCCACTTAACGGCAGGATTGCTTAATGACGATCCGCATATCTGACAGGAGTCCCCAGTAAAAAAATGCAAAGGATTAAAAAAGACGCATCTTTTTTAATCCCCAGCTTATCAGCTGTTTGCTGCTAGATAAAGGCTTTGAAGTTTAGCGCTGTGCTTAAAGTTCCAGCGCTAAACATCAAAGCCCTTATCTAAAGCCAGACAGCTAATGGCTAGATAAGGGCTTTGATGTTTAGCGCTGGGGAAGACTCGCTTAAAGACGGTTTCAGTTCACGACGGGGATTTCAGAATATATCCCCGTCGTTAAGCAGGGGACACATGTATTTGTGGTCACAAGGAGATTCTGAAGTTCCTCTTAGCAACAATGAAATGGGGTTTTGCTCTTTCTTTTAGTCCTGGGTCATCCAGTACCTGCATGCATGATGCTCGAGGATGCGTGTTCAAATTCTGGCATTCATTCTCTACCCTGCTGCCTTGCTCTTCAAATTTATAAAATCCCTGTAAATATATACATAAAAAAGAAAAGAAAAATGAAAGCATGAACATGGTTAAGGGACTTTGTTTAGAATGAGCCCGTCTCGGTGCTTAATGGCATATCAGGGCAACAGTTTTGACAACACTCTCTCCCACTTTGAGAGGTTAATTAAATACATATATGAATGATAGAAAGTCTCAGTAAGAAGTTGGAGATATGTTACTATTCACTAATAAAATTGCTTAACAAAAACAGTTGAGCAAGCACAAGCTCAGAGAACAGATGCTTTAAAAACGCCACGTGCCCTTCTTTTCATGAGGTAGGTTCCCTACTGACCCCATCCCAATCTCTGAGGGTCAAAGTACATGTGATGCAAGTTTGCCAAAGTCTAATTTAAAGCTTAAATGAAGCTACAGATGCCCAACTTGTCTCAGGGCGCAATCCTATGTAACTCTTACACCGGTGTAACAGTAGATCCCCCAGTGTAAGAGCACTAATGCCAGTGTAACTTGCCATACGCTGACGGACGCAGGACAGACACTGGCGTAACCCCCCTCGGACGCCTCACATGCGCAGTTTGGACGCGGAAAGGTCACCGGCACAACTCCGCCAGCGCAGGGGGCATTCAAGGGGCGTCTGAATGTCCCTAGAATGCCCCCTGCACCAGTGGAGTTGTGTCGGTGTCCATTCCGCATCTGAACTGCGCACGTAAGGCTTCCGAGGGGGGTTACGCCGATGTCTGTCCTGCATCCATCAGCGTATGGCAAGTTACACTGGAATAAGTGCTCTAACACCGGGGTATCTATTGTTACACCAGTGCAAGAGTTACACAGGATTGCGGTGTCAGGGTAATAGTGCTGGGGGGGGGGGATTTAAGTAGTTTTACCCCACCATTCCAATGAAATATTAAAGGCATCTCACAGCCTGAACAGCATTAATGCATTGGATTTTGCTGAAATGGACAAACTTACAATTTTACTGAAAGAGAGTCAGTGGACTATTTTGTGAATAATTGGACATTTCTTTCTGCATACAAGAGAGAATAATGAATTAATGACTTTGGGATTTGATTAACAGAGTGGAGAACAAAATAAATTACTGGAAGAGGGAGAAATCAAATTGTTAATTTTACGATGCTGTTGGAGATATATTTTGTTATTATGCTTAGGTAGTAGGATAAATGTATGTTATTCGGATTTATCGCTTCGCTATTTGTGTTACTTCTTGAAATATTTTTAGAATATATTTGTATTATATGAATTTAATAAACATAGATTTAAAAAAGAAAAGCATTAATGCACCATAAAAACAAAAGAATACCAACAAATACTGGAGGGAGAGAGAGGGAGAGAGAGCGCAGTTAAAACCATGTTAAAGAACTACAAATTTAAAAATAAGTGTGCCAAGGGAACTAAAATATTATTAACAGTTCTATAAGCTGACCACTTATCTAAAAAAAGAAAGATCTTCACACAGCAATAGGAGAACATCAGAGAGGAGCCTCTGTAAGTAGTGTTTAGGCAGGACCACAGAGTATTCCTTTCCCAGGTCCCAACTAAATGTCATCAAAACACTGGTTCAGAACCTTGACAACCCCTGGAAAATTATGCAAAGGAGACACTGTTGGGTGTCACTTGTATATTGATGACATTGTACTCAAAAACCCCAGGTGACCTTTCCTAGTGGTTGCATGTACAGGATAAATAGAATGGGGGACAAAATAGAACCTGTGGGACCCTACAGGCCAAAGTGTTAACCAAGAGTATCCCAGCCTTGCACCTTTTGGATCTGCTTCAGCTCGAAGTTCTACTCGGGGAAGGGGACGTTCGTCCCGGGGGACGAACCGGGGCAGGCCCAATCGGCCTCCTTGGATTTCTGCCAGCTAAACAACTGGCAGAAGTTGGAGGAGTCTGTGTAATGGCTGAGCCAGCCCGACGGGGATGGGGATATGGTTGACACCATCCCCGACCCCTTCTGGGCCGGCTCGCCCAATGGCCCCCCTCCCTTGCCGCCCGGACTGCTCATGTGGTCGCTGGCGGGAGCCTTACTTTCCTCCAGCGGCTGCATGGACATCCTGGCAATGGAGTGAGGGAGGCTGGCCTTGCGTCGGCCTCCTTTACTCCCGCTTGCTCTGGCGCCGGAACCGTAGTATGGATCTGGCTGTTAATGAAAGCCATCATGGTCTCCTGCATTTTATGTAATCTGACCCCATACAGCAACAATTCTTAATTTGCACAGCTCTAAAGTGACTAATGAAAGCTTTGTCTATTGAAACGGTCATCTCAATTCTACGCTAAGCACTCATAAATTCAGCATCTGCTAGGTTTGTCCTTATGGCATCCACAACTCCATTCATTGTAACAGGAATTCCACAGAGTCAGCATTGCTTTAACCATATACCTCACCATCCAACTGCTTCTCAGTATCACAAAACAACTGAAATGCACAGGGTACATTGTGAGACCACACCATAGATTTATAGAAAAAGCAATAGGATACAAAATTTAAAATGGGGGTTTAATGACTGTGCCCCCCAGCTGTTTAATCTAGTGCCAAACAGCTGATTGGTGCTATGCAATTGCATGGTGCTGATCAGCTGTTCAGTGCTAGATAAGCAGAGGAATACTAGAAAAGGGTTCTGGCATCCCCTGAAGCGTGGTACCCGGGGCACAGCGCACACACACCCTTAGCTACGCCACTGCGCTGCTCTGGAACTTGTAAAAAGGCCACTGCAGTAAAAAGACTGAAGAGCTTCAAAATTACTGTTGCCCATTCACCTTCAGGCTAGATGAATGTGCAACAGAATGGCAAATGAGGTTCAACATAAATATAAAAGAATGCATTGTTGGGATTAAAAAAAATCTAATCACATATGCACTGGTGGAATCTGAGCTGGCTCTGAACAACCAGGAAAGGGATCTTGAGTCCTGGGACAGGTTTGGATGACATTTCTCTGACCAGGCCTACTCTGCACCATTAAGGACGCTGGACTAACTACAACTGCATTCATCCTACTCTCTGTCCAGGCACTGTTGCATAGTTGCACGGTCCAAAAAGTACAGTACTTTACAAATTCAGACAAACTGCCCTCCATGTGATTAAATGGCAGCACCAGGGTGCATGGGAAGGGATCAGGGTACATTCATGTCTTTATTGTGTGGGGTCAAGGTCAGTCAGAGATGTATTGTCCAAACTGGCCCATGGTGAATAATTCAACTACTGAAGACACCAGCACAGTGTGAAGCGACAGTGGATAAAAGGCAAACTGCATGCTAGGGATTATCAGGACCGGGAATGGAAATAAAACTGCCGGTATCGTAATCTAGGATGCTGCTGCACTTAGAATACAGTTCTGGTCACCCTCTCTCTAAAAAGATAAAATAGAACTTAAAATGTAAGGGTGGCACTCAAAGTGATCAGCAAAATGGAGCGACTTTCCTAGAAGAAATGTCTTGCAGCATGTGGGGGTTTTTGGTTTCGAAAAATGCTATGACTAAGGAGAGCATGACTGATATTTATAAAATTAGACATGGGATAGAGACCGTGGACGGAATGACATTAGAAAGCAGAATCATTTCATTAAACTAACTGGTACTAGATTCAGGATAGGCAAAAAGGAAGTATCTTTTCACACCATGCAAAATTAATTTATGGATTTTGCTGCCACAAGTTAAGGTGAGGGCCACTAGCTTAGATGGCTTTACAAGAGTATTAGACAAATTCATGAAGCTATCAACAGCTACTAGTCATGATAGCCAAATGGAACCTCTGTCTTCAGTGCAGTATACCTGAGTGCTAGTTGCTGAAGAAGTGGCAATAAGAGAGGGCTGTTGCCTTTTACACTTAGCTGATCAGCTTCACAATAGGAGAATAAGATCACTTTCTCTCTGAAGGGGATATGCTGAAATGCACTGGGCATATTAATAAGCATTATTTTACTTTAAGCATAATTTTGAGGCTTAGCCTCCCAACTTTTCTTTTCTAAACTTCTTGTCCTTTTGGTAGTGCCCCGTCTTTCTTCTGCTTAGCCCTATCGCAAACAGCATGCTGAACTATATAAGGGTAGCAGTGATATCATACTGCTGTTCTTATGCTCCATGTAAATGCGACGGCAATTGTAAAATGCCACGAAAATACACCATCTGAATCCACCCTGAGTCACAATAACATTATCCCAGAAAGTTCCAGAAAGAAACAGAATGACTTTGTATTCAAAAGGTCAGTTGTATCCTCTCCCACTGAGTGTACTAACAGCACATAAAAAAACATCAAAATAATGTCACCAAAAGGCTTCTGCAGATCTTTTTAAACAATGCATATGTTTTGACTGAGCTGTATAATTAACCGGGATAGAGTAAACATATGGACTGTGCCATGAATTAACCTGATTTGATATTTGTTTGTGCTAGTTCATTTAAAAAGATGATACTACAGATTTAGGTGTATTGTTTGAACACACAGGACACATGAGTGTAACATTTGGTCTTACCTCTTTTTCACAGTTGGAGTTAAGCGTAAGCATGGCCATTGGGCTGTTAGGCGCACTGCTTCCTGTACCAGGCGGCATAACGTGATCACCTGGCTGGTTTGGACATGGTAAACTCAGTGCCTGGTTGGTGTGCTTGTTTGCTAATGTAGTGGAGAGGTACTGCTTGACTTGTTGTCGTTGGGCTTGCTGGATGTGGTACTTGGTAGGATTTTCCAGATGAGTCTGCACCTGCAAACACATAAACACAAGTAGCGGCATCTGGTTAGTCTTGTGAATTCCACAGCTTCTGTAAACAAGGATTTCTGTACTCTGCTGTATTCTGTACTGTACAGAGTATGTGTGCACTAATTTATCATAGAACTGAAAATCTGAATAAAGAGTTAAACCATCTCCCAACACACTCATAAATACAATTCACCCAAGTTTGTTTATTTATTTAAAGAATTTCTCCTGACAGGGCAACCAAGGCGGCTTACAAAATAAAAACGTTAAAACAGCACAGAAAAACAACACTTAACAGCACAATCCTAACCAACTTTCCAGTGCCGGTGTAGCCATGCCAACAGGGTGCACACTGCATTTTGCAGTGCAGGGGCAGTCATGGAGGCACCTTCAAGGTGAGGGAACATTTGTTCCTTTTCCTTGGGGCTACATTGAAAGTTGGTTAGGATTGCGCTGTAAAACAGTTAAAAACCAAACAAACGCCAATGGGTCACCTAAAAATCACATTTGATTTAAAAAAAACCTCATACAGTTTACCATACAGAAGTTCAGACATTTAAAATGAATGCATTAAATCAACATAAATTCATCATTTTAATTAAAACAAAATACAAGCAGGTTTCAGATGATAGACAGAATCCTACAGATACAGATACAGAATGTGAAAACGTCAGTAAGATGTTGAACATAAGTAACAGTAACCAATATAAAAGATTACAATTATTATAAATATAATAAATTACATATTTATAATATATTGAACATACTGCATATATTTATATATACTGTATGTATAATATAAAATTTTCACCATTATCTCTCCCTCTCTATAACATTATATATAGTCATATATAAAAATGAAAAAGCAAACTAACAAAATTAAAATATGCAAACAATGCATGCAGCGTTTAAGCATATACTTATGCTCAACTACTATGTGTTTTACCACTTTGAAATGGGTTTTACTTGATTTAACCATTGATGTTGGCATTCATCTGTATAACAAAGTAAAAGGGTACTAATACAAAGAGACGGCTAATTTCTTTCATAATTAAACTGTATTTAAATTATTCCTCTATATTCTATAGGTACTAATACGGGGAGAAAGGCAATTATGTTTCCCTTACTGTTATGTTAATAAGGTTGCAATATTGTACGTGGTTATGCACGTTCAGCCCCACTGAAGTCAATGGGGTTAAGCATTAGTAACTGTGTGCAGTATTGTAGCCTCACAGATACAATTTTGTTAAAAAAAAAGTTGGAAAAAGGGCTGAAATATATGGGAAGTTAAAATAACTTACCTGGTAATGATTATATTCTAGCATTTCCAGCATGGCATTTATATTTTCCTAGCAAAACCAGAAAACCAGTCTGGCAGCTTTCCTTTTTTCTGCTACTCCAGTTCAAAGGCTCACACACAGAAGTGCCATAAACCAGCTATCCTCAAAATGGCACAAGCAACTTGGACATAACTTGGGTATAATAGCTCGGGCTTATAATAACCTAAACTAATTAGTTATGCATGTAGAGAAATACACTATTCACACAAGGGGCTTTTTTTGGAAGCTAGGCGAGTTTAGCATGAACATTTTGGGATATATTTTTTTTCCATGGCTTTGACGTCATGCTTTTTTCATAAACATAAAAGGACCTTTTAAAGTGATGGGTTATCAAAGTCAGACTGACAGTTTGCTTAAGGCAAACTCACTATTCAGCTTTCGTTCCAGTCATACTAGCAGACAATGGTATTTTTCTTCAGCTGTATTATTACTCGTTTTATGTCTACTGCAGATGAAACTGTAGAAAACCACTAGGCTAGTTCGTTTGCCATGCATGCTACTGCTCGGGAATGCTACAACCTCCTGATAAGATGGTTCTGGCCATCTCTGAGCTTTAAGGTTCTCACAATAGTTTGCTGTGTTCAAGCATGGCTGTGCTACGCATTTTACTCTGTACAGAATGATAATTGTTTGCTACATAAACACTTTCACCTTCAAATTAAGGATGCCTGGGTCACTGCCATAATTACAATTAATATTTTGCTTTGCATGTTTTTTGCTTTTTTGCTTTTGTGTATGGTTGCGAGTTGGACCATAAGGAAGGCTGAGAGCCGAAGAATAGATGCTTTCGAACTGTGGTGCTGGAGAAGATTCCTGAGAGTCCCTTGGACTGCTAGGAGATCAAATCAGTCAATCCTAAAGCCCCAGCTACACTATACCCGTGCGGCCAGCGTGCGTCCAATGTGCGGGCACGCACGGGCACGCACGTCAAGTGGAGCCTGCCGACGGCAGCCGGCGCTGGTCCGTCGGCAGCCGACGTCCCCGCAGGGAAAGTCGAGCTCGGCTCGACTTTTGCCCGTTTGGCTGCGTTCCGGCTGCGTCAGAACGCAGCCGCGACGCAGCCGTGGACAATGTAGCACAGCCTTAAATGAAATCAACCCTGACTGTTCCCTGGAAGGACAGGTACTGAGGCTGAAACTCAAATATTTTGGCCACCTAATGTGAAGAGAGGACTCTCTGGAGAAGACTCTGATGCTGGGAAAGATTGAAGGCAGAGGCGTGGAAAGACTGGAGCGAGCGGAGCAGTGGCTCCGGGCAGCACCGCGGTGCGGGGTGGCGCTGCTTCGTTCGCTCCAGTCTTTCCACGGAGCGAGCAAGCCAGCCCGCCCGGTGACGCGGGCGGGCGCTCCGAGGCCTTCTCCCCCGGCCTTGGAGCCGGAGAAAGCCCCAGAGCGTCCACCCCGACCGGTGGACAGGGCTTTCTGAAGGCGGCGCGCTATTTAGGCTTTTTTGCACATGCGCAGACCGTTTACGTAATGTAAACGGTCTGCACATATGCAAAAAAGGCTAAATAGCGCGCCGCCTTCAGTGGACAAGGCGAGGGGAGGTAGGGCCGGGCGATGAGGGAGGGTGACCGTTGGCTGAGCCAATCTGGGAGGGGGCAGGGATGTCAGCTGTGATATCCCCGTCCCCATTTCCGGGCTTGGCGGCCCTTTCTCCACCACCCCAAATTATGTCGGCTCGAGAGCTGGCGTAAATTCGAGGAGGCCGATAGGCCCCAGGCAGCCCTACACCAGGGGAAGGGGACAAATGTCCCCTTCCCCCAAGGAGTCCCTGGGCCACATCAGAGCAGCCCAGGAATGGCTAAGGATCCTGCGGCTGGCCCTATGGGCCAACCGTGGATCATTACACAGGATCGGGCTGAAAAATATATGAAGAGCCCTTTTGGATCACACCAGGGGTCCCATCTAGTCTGGCATCCTGTTTTCCACAGTGGCCAGTTAGGTGCTTCTGGGAATCCAGAAAGGGAAGCTTGAAGGCAACAGCCCTACTTAGCTGTTGTCCAACAATTGGTATTCCAACAATTGTTGTCCAACAATTGGTAAAAGTGTGAAAAGGTAGGGTCCTATCATGGTTCCAGTGCAAGGATCCAGTGGACATTTTGGTTCCAAAGGATCACTAACATAGCTGTAATCATGCAGGTCTTAGATTATGTATTGTAACAAACATAGTGGCATGTACTGTTGGCATGTACTATTACTTGCTGATTTAAACAAGTAAATGTACTTGCAAGTCAGCACTTTCATTTAGCCGTTCAAATAGCAAACTTTCAAATAGGCACATGTCTATTTGTTTTTAAAAAGGATGAGAATGATAACCAATAGGCCTCATTCATATTTCTTCCCATTCATCTGAAACAAATGCAGTTGAAAATATCAATAGATTGGGGTTCTGTTTTGGAACTCATAAGAACAAAAGAATATAAGAAGAGCCTTGCTGGATCAGACCAAAGACCCATGTAGTCCAGCTTACTGTATCACACAGTGGCCCCACCAGATGCTTCTAAGAGCACACAGTCCACAAGATAACCTGTTTCCTGCTGCCACTCCCCTGCACCTGGCACAGAAAAAACTTACTTCTAAAACCAGGAGGTTGCTTATGGCTTGTACCCTATGATGATCTTTTCCTTCATGAATCTATCCAAACCCCTTTTAAAGGCATCAAGGCCAGGTGCCATCACCACATCCCGTGGCAAGGAGTTCCACAGATGAATTACACACTAGGTGAAGAAATATTTTCTTTTGTCCATTCTAACTCTCCCTCCACTCAATTTTAGTGCATGTCCCCTGGTTCTGGTGTTGTGTGAGAGAAGAATTTCCCTCTGTCCACTCTCTCCATCCCATGCAGTGGCGGATCTTCAGTGGAGCACGTGGAGCAGGAGCTCCAGGCGCTCGGGCGGGCGGGGGGTGCACGCGGAGCACTCACCGTCGGAAGCGCCGAGCTTTATCGGCCCTCCCGCCCTCCCTGGAGCCTGTACGGCTCCAAAATGAGTCCAAAACAGGCGGGGGGGGGGGTGCAAATTGGGCGGGGTGGAGCACGTCAACGTGATGCGATGCAGGCCCCACCCCCACACTCCAGGTGCCGGGAGGGCGTCCGTCATTTCTGATCCCATGCATAATTTTATATGTCTCAATCATGTCCCCCCTCAGGCGCCTTTTTTCCAGACTGAAAAGCTCCAAACGCTGTAGCCTTTCCTCCTAAGGGAGGTGCTCCAGCCCACGAATCAGTTTGGTCGCTCTTTTCTGCACCTTTTCCAACTCAACTATATCCTTTTTGAGGTGTGGTGACCAGAATGTACTGGTCCAATTTGTTGCGATTCATTTTCAGTGGTGTTTTTTTTTTCTTTTAATTTATGGAAAAAGAGAAACTGTCTAATTGACTGGAGCTCAATGATACGGCTGCCTTCTCCTGGCTGCCATTTTGTTTAATTATCAATGCTGGGACAAACTGCCCTTGTGGTGCATTGTTGTTAAAAACTGCTTTTCTCCATGATGGCCATTTTTTGTCTTTTTAAACATACACCATGCCAGTGAAATATTGTATTTCAGGTTATTAAACAAAATGAATTTGGGGATGAGGTGGCTGCATTGTTCTTATTGTTTGGTTATTTGTTAATAATAGCCACCATGGGCTTGGAGGGTCTCTCAGGGGGGGGGGGATCTGTATCTTAAAGTAAATAAATCATGCTACGTATTATTAAACAAAATGAATGTGGGAAGGAAATAGTTGCATCTCAAAACTCCTGTCCAGAGCCATGAGTTTAGGATTTTGAAGAGTTAGAGAAGCAGCATGGTTGATTCTCTCCCATCCTGCAGCATTTACCACCTGGAAAGGGAACCCATCAGAACCATTCAAAATGTGGACTGCAGTGTCAACATGTTATGGGACACATAATTACATAAAATGACAGCTGGTAGGATGCAGTGGCATAGCTGGGTGGGTGGTGGAGCCCACTGCCCCAGGCAGTGGGCCCAGGGAGGGTGTCACGACATGCTTCCCGGCGGTGTCAGCGGAAAGTGAGCTCCATGGGAGGGGGGGGATGTGCACAGCGCTCACTGTTCAGAGCTGCGAGTGGAGCAAAGTTCGGCTCTCCAGCCCTCCCTTGTGCTCCCATTCAGCTCCAAATCAGAGCCACTCTGGGAGCGGGGGGAAGGGCAGCCCCGGGTACTGGCTGGCCCAGTTACGGAACTGGTAGAATACAGCTGCATTACAGATGTACAGTTCAGAAGCCACAGCTAAAGTATTGCTTAGATTCTCCTTTGAATCAATTCTGAATTTTTAAACTCTCTAAAGTACACCTCACCCATTCAATTTCAGATACATTCTGACCACCCAGGCAACCCTGCTGGTTTCAGTAAGGACTGCAGAGATTCTGGGACAATGCCCATCTTCTGGAAATGTTTAGTAAGTTTACTACTTCTCCCACCAGTCTGTATTAGCAGAATACCACTCTTTAAAAATATTTGCTGTACTTGCTAGAGTACCTAAAATGTGCTGATATAATAGCCTATTAAAATGTGTATTTTTACTTATTCAACAATTTTAAAGGAACAAAACTCTGAAAGTTAATAGATCATAGTTTCAATTGCTGGTCTTACCAGAGAGAGTTTTTGCATGTATATGCACATTTTCCACAGGAAGCACTGCCTATTCATCTCACAGAAAGGAATCAGAAGTTGCTGTGCATCTGAAGGCTGACCTGGTTCATCCCACGGATGATTTTCAATTCTCGCGGGAACTGGAAGAGCTCCCCAAAACAGAGGAGGGGGGAAGGCATACGGCAGAGCACATGCTTTGCATACATTAGGCCCCAGGTTCAATCCCTCACATTTTCAGGTAGACCAGAGAAAAATTCCTGTCTGAAACCCTGGGACACTGCCAGTCTGTGTTGACAATAGTGAGCTACATCAATCAATGGCGTGCCGGAGTATATGGCAGCTTCCTATGTACCTGCAGCTTTCTAGGGTGCTTTCTTAGCTGGAAATGATAGTTACCCATTATATCTCAACCAGGCTCATGAAGCAAATCACTCACACCCAGAGTCTGTTAATGAAAACCTGCTCTGCATAACCTCCTGCCTATATCTTATGGCTGTTTCTTGTCCTCATACTCCTTTCACTGATCCATTCCACTACCTCTTATGAGTATGTCCTACCTTGACTTACAGCCAAATCCTGTGTAAGGATCCGGTGGTGGGGATGTGGACTGTATGTGCATACAGTATGAATATGCTAGGAGGTGGTTTTCTCTCAAGTATGGCATAGTGAAGGGTATATTATTAACAGTATTTATATACTGTTGCTGTTTCCGTTGCTAATTGACAATTGCGGTTTCCCGCGCTTTTCAAAGCCGATTCAGCAGCCAATTTCATTCTTCACAGTATACCTGTGGTTCCCTTGAAAATGTCCAGAGACTGGATGAAACATTGGGACTGATATTTTACATTTTATGTGGATCTCTTTGATGTTTTTTATAGATTTATATATTTTAAAACTGGAATTCCTCGTATTTGTTTAATATTATAAAAAAAATTACATGATCTTTTAATCCATAAAAATCTCTTTTTTGCATTATGTCTGATCATGAAAATATCCATGCTACATAGTATTTATATACTGCTTTTCAACAAAAAGTTCACAAAGCGGTTTACAGACAAAATCAAAATGATTAAATGGCTCCATGTCCCAAAAGGGCTCACAATCTAAAAAAGATGCAGAAGAACACCAGCAAACAGCCACCAGAAAAGACTGCTGGGGTGAAAGGGGCAGTTACTCTCCCCCTGCTAAATATAAGAGGGGCACCAATTGAAAAAGTGCCTCTTGCCCAGGTAGCAGGGGTATTCACGTGTAATTTATTCAGTGCACAGGATATGGGTTGCTTTACTATGGAAATGCGTAGCCTTTATTTCCAGGTGGGGATGCACAAGAATCCCAACATTCAACCCACTATCAAGTCAAACCTTTGCATATGTTCCACTCAAATGTCTACAAAAGTTTGAGACTTTGCAAATCATTGATTTGCTGTCTAGCAAAATGTGCTCTTGAATGTGCTCACAAAAGGCAGAACCTTTGCAAGCGCTGAGTACTTGCAAAGATTTTTCAAAGGTTTGAATGAAAAGATCCTTTGGGAGTGGCTGGTTTCTATTTACTGGTATTTATTTTTTTTCGCAAAGGTTCAAACTTTTACAGGCACGTTTGTGCTCATCCCAATTCTGCTAACAAAGTTTCAGGCAGGGAAGTTCAGTATGTCATGTCAAGCTCCCCTGCTAGAATGCCTGCAACATCTCCATTCCAGGTGTTAAGATACACAGCACTAATAATAATAACTAACCCCACATCTTCAAAGAAGAGTGAGATGCCCTGCTTCCTATTTAGAAAACTGATGATTACCTTTAAATACATGCAAAATATAGCAGAGAAGAATGTAACTATTAAAGCCCAACCAAGACTCTTCATGTGTCATTCAGTGGCAGGAATGGGCAGAAGAACATACCAGGCTTCAAATACAACAGTTACTACTCAGAGGGGAGGAAGTTTTTAAAAATGAACGTTTGTTCCTAGAATTGCCCTAGGAACTGCTGTTTAGAGTTACAAAAATCAAATACTTTTTTCGAGTTTGCTCTCATTTCAATGGAACTTTGTTTCTACACATGTCATGGGATTTGAAATAAAAGGTTAAAAACTATCATTTTATTAATTAATGGTGCCAAAAACCAAAGCCACACCAACCCACATCAACTGAAAAGCCTCCCAGGAGCCATGTGAGGCCTTTAAGGTTGAAAACCAGTTCAGTGAAGGGGGGGGGGAATCCGGAAACAAGATTTCAAAATCAGGTTTAAACCACATTAAAAGCTCATTTTGTATGTAAAAAAAAGGTACAAAGAGCAACCCTTTTCATGTCTTGTCTAACTTCCTGAATGCTTGGTTTCCAGTTGGTTTCCAACACAATTCTAAATGCTGGTATTGGGTTTTAAAGCCCTAAATGGTTGGAATCTGAGGCTACTGATGAATCTTCTTCTTCTCTATGAACTGTGTGGGCAATGAGGAGCACAATTAGAGGCACTAGCATCGCTGCAGGGGGGGTGGAGCTCTAAGTTCCGCCGAGGCTCCGACCCTCCATTACACCGGAGCACGAAGCGACCCCGCTCCCTCACCTTCGGAACCATTCAAGGCGGTGAAAGCACTGGTTCCAAAGGCAAGGGGGCAGGGCTGCTTTGTGCTCCGGTGTAACCGAGGGTCAGAGCCTCAGCGTAACTTAGAGCTCCACCGCCCCCCCTGCAGCAACACCAGTGATTAGAGGAGCAGGGGGTTAGGACAGCCTGCCCATGTACACCGCCTTGGATTAAAGTCAGAGGAGAAATCCAATGACCAAGGAAGGTGGTATATTGGACCATAAGGAAGGCTGAGGAAGGCGGTATAGTTGGACCATAAGGAAGGCTGAGCGCCGAAGAATAGGTGCTTTCGAACTGTGGTGCTGGAGAAGACACCTGAGAGTCCCTTGGACTGCTAGGAGATCAAATCAGCCAATCCTAAATGAAATCAACCCTGACTGTTCCCTGGAAGGACAGGTACTGAGGCTGAAGCTCAAATATTTTGGCCACCTAATGCGAAGAGAGGACTCTCTGGAGAAGACTCTGATGCTGGGAAAGACTGAAGGCAAAAGGAGAAGGGGAAGGCAAAGGATGAGATGGTTAGACAGCATCACCGATGCAACGAACATGAAAATGAGCCAACTCAGGAAGATAGTGGAGGACAGGAAGGCCTGGCGGGATATGGTTCATGGGATCACGAAGGGTAGGACACGACTTAACGACTGAGCAACAACAACAACACTATAAATATTAAATTAACAAAACACAATCTCAAATAAAGTAAGACTACCATAACAGTGATTAAAAAAACCCAAGTAAAATAATTTAAAGGCAGCATAAGCAAACTATAATCCACAACAGGAAAAAACTCAACGGTATCATCCAGCCATCACTCTCCTGAAAAAAGAAGAAGAAAACAATGAAAAAGCCAGACCACAAGTTAGGAGTTGATGGGCCTCTATAGAGAGGGTATTCCATAAAGTTCATGCCACCAACAAAACGGTCCTGCTCATAGGCAGGAGGTTTGGCTCAGTCAGGAGAGCTGCAGCCTTACATGCCTGAAGATCAAGGCCAAGGATGGCAGTTCGGGACTCTGTCGCTGCTGACAAAGCTGACAAAAAAAAAAACCCTCTGTGTGTGAGAGAGAGGAAGCTGCAGTTGGCACTCGGTGAGGGGGAGTTGCCTGTCAGTCAACACGTAGGAGGGGAATGCCAGAGAGAGGCCAGACCGTGAAAGGTAACACCTGGAAAGAAGCGTCCTATGAAAGATTAGGACATTTATTGTATTGTAAAAACGGTTTGGTTTAGAATTGCCTGCCTGTTGTAAGCCGCCCTGAAATGAATTAAAGTCAAATGAGAAATCCAATGACAAGAAAGGTGGTATATAAATACTGGAATCATCATCATCATCATCATCATCATCATCATCATTGTGGATTCCCACGACACCACCATCGGCAGCAAGGTCTTGGATGATGATTGGAGTGTAAAGGAAGGCACATATGAGTCATGGACATGCCAATGATTAAGCTGAGCGTGCTAAAGAAAATCAATACAAAACAGCAAAATATCTTCTCAAACTGTCCTGTTCTATGACAGTATCTGCTAAGTACAAAGTTAAAAGGGGGGGGGGAGAGAGGTCAGCGTTATCACATTTTGCAGAATCATAAAGAACCATCACAAATATTACTTCAGGATAAAACGAAGTAAAGAAATGCATCCTATTTGTGAACAGGTAGACATCCATAGTTGAAATTTTTCATGTGAGTTTAAATGCATTGTATAAGAATATGTATATAAGCGGCTGTTACTGCGACTTAACAAAGCAATTTTTTTGCCAGTACAGGCCACAACACAAAAGAGCATTTGTTTTATAAGCATGCCCATGTTTTCATGCTACATGCTTTTGCAGTGAATGTTAAGTGCCACGGGAACAATTTGGCAAAGAATGGGAGATTTTGTTAATTCAAAACAGTTTTGTGTCTCTTAAATGCCTTTAGCTATTAGACGTCACAGTTAATAATAAAAATAAAGCAAGCCAGAATCTATACTTCGTCGCCTACAGCCTGTAATAGCTTTTATGTCAGCATCAATATGGAGAAGGTTGAATAAGCAGTAGCACAAAAAAACAATTTAAAACCTTTCGTTTTATCATGCTATTAACATAATCATTAGAGATTGACTTAAAAAAATCACTACCAACATCTTTTGGTGAAAATGTAGGTTGGATTCATACTAAATTGCTTGGTTTTATGTTTCTGGTTAAATGAGCCATGATATTATTTATGTGCATATTAAACTCACTGAATTATAATAAAAGTTTTGGATACATCACTGAACTTGACGATCAAGTGCTAAGTACAGGACTATCCCAGTCACCTTCATGGAAACTTGGTCGATCCATTTTGATTGCTGCTTTAAAATAACAGCCCCGGAAGAATTAGCATCATGGAAACATAGTAAACAATAAATCCCCAGAAAACTTTTAGCAAGTTGAAATTAACGATCAACGGCCCAATGCAACCTAAGAGTTACAACAGCAGAACCTCTGTTCTGCGGTCATAAATGGTCATACAGTGGCATGCACAGTGCACCATCGGCAGTCATTTTGGAACCACCGCCACATATGGCGGCAGTGTCAGCGGCCCACTACCACTAGCGGCTATGCTCAGGTGCAGGAAAGTCGGCATGGGGTGGTGGTGGCTGCCAGTGGGAAGAACAGGGTGGGGAGGGGGAGAAATAGGGGAAAGTCTGGGTGGGGAGGGGGGCAGGCATGAGGCGGAACAGGGGAGGGAGGGGTGAAATCCAGCGGCACTGGTGTGCACCGGGATCCTATCCCCATTCCCTCTCCTCTTCCTTCTCCTTTACTCTCCTCGGTTCTGCGCCAGCAAAATGGCTGGGGCAGATCCGAGGAGACCATCAGCACAGCCTTGTCCCAGGTTAAGGGAACGAAAGATCCCTTAGCATGAAGAGACGTCTGCAACTACCCCCAACATAGGATGCAGCGTGTATTCCGTTGTTGCAACTGCATCGGCAGGGCAGTTTAGTTAGGATTGGGCTCCAAGTCTTTCAACTTGTGAATATCAGCACATTTCATTTAAAAGTATCTACAAATATTCGAAAACAGCTGTGTATGTGTGTGCATGCGTATCCTCCCCACTGCCATCCTTTTGCTAAACATCTGCCTGAAGAAATATTCTGTAGGACTTGAAATCTTGCAGTTTGCTACTTTGTTATTCTTGGTTGGCCCTAAATAAAGTATTATTCTATTTTGAATTTTAAAAAAAATCCTGGTCTGTCTGTCCCCATTGTAAACCCTTGTGCACAACAAATCCTGCCTTTTAAAAAACATTTATTTTACAGCCCAAAGAATGAGGAAACAACGTAGGCATAACCTATAATACATCAAAAAGTACAAGATGAAATGGACCTCATTTTCATTATGTTTCAGTACAGGAGTTTTGCTAAAAGAAATGAAAAATACCTAAGTTAAAACAAAAGATGAACAGAGTGTGAATGGGTACATAAATACAGTAGTGCATATTACCATAAACATTAAGAAAAGAGAAAAAGATTCTCTATCTCAAGGCTACCACCAATCATCTTCTACGCAGTATCTAACAGCGCAATCTTATTGCCCTCCTGTGCTGGCACTGAGGCCTCAGCACCGGTGCTGTGTGTCGCGAACATTCCGTAAAGTGCATTGCAACAACCAGACAGTAGGACTGGTGCCAGGCCTTCTCTGAGCGACGCTGGGGGACGGAGGGTGTCATGGGGCGAGGAGAGGGTGGATTTGGAGGGGGTGGGACCAGCGTCCTCGTCAGATGCCATATCCTATCCTCCCTCCCAGGCCTTGAGCCCTGACAGAGGGATTCTCGGGTCTCCACAGGCTAAAGAGCCGGCGGGGATTCGAGTAATAATATAATAATAATATAATATACAGTATTTATATACTGCCTTTCTTGGTCATTGGATTTCTCCTCCGGCTTTAATCCAAGGCGGTGTACATGGGCAGGCTGTCCTAACCCCCTTGGGTTTTTTTACAATACCATATTGGTCTGAGTATAAGACTCACTTTTTTCTCCTAATTTAAGTTTTTAAACTAGGGGTGCGTCTTATAATCAGGCTGTTGCAATTTAATGCCAGTGATTTTATTAAAAATGCTTAATAGCATCAAACTTTAAGGGTGCGTCTTATAATCAGGTGCATCTTATACTCGGGACAATACGGGTATATAAATGTCCAATCTTTCATGAACGGCTACTTTCTGGGTGGTATCCTTTTTACAGTCTGACCATTCTGCTGGCTGGCGCCTCCCACACTAGACTCTTATCTCTCCTCCTGGAGGCTTTCACAGCTTTTTGCCGGCGGCGTGTCTCGAATTTATCAAGTTCACTGGTCTTCGGGCTTTGAAGGCAGCAGCTCTCCCAACTGAGCCAGACTCTTCTGCCCACTGCGGCGGCTGGGGGCTTACTCGGGGCAAGCGGGCAAATGCCCACTTACCCCGAGTAGACCTCCAGTCACCTCCTTCCCTGGATAGGCTACATCGTGGGCCATGTGGCCCATGCTGCACAACCTACACCAGGGAAGGATAGGATTGGGCTGTAAGGTATGTAGTTGGATAAATTGGTGCACTTGGATAAATTCACAATTATTCTGATTTTTAAAAACTAAGCAAGCATATAAGAAGCGAGTGTGCACATGTCCCAACTACCGCTACTCAGTGTGCCAGTCTGCTCTGCATTGTCACATGGTAGGGGCAGAGTGACTGAACCACTGCTAATTGTCTGGTTTTATACACTACTTTAAAGCAGTATTTAACTGGATGATTAGGAGAAATTCGGAAATTTTGCCTTACATGACAGTGCAGTCAGAACAGCATGCTGGTAATAGTGCACACATTCTGCACACAATAGTGGCTTGTTTCATCTGAACAGGGCCCTTATCGTTTTGTCTTTCTTTTCAATAGCAGGTGTAGGAGGAAGCGTAATCTGGCCCATAAGCTGCTGCTGCTTGGTCCCGCCTCTGTGTGTGTGTGTGTGTGTGTGTGTGTGTGTGTGTGCACATACGACACCAGGTGGGGGAGAAGGGTTAAATGGCACAACACTGTGTAGTGCCACTTGCTGCGTGGCGGGGCATCTTCCAGCATTTGGCAATGATGTCAGATGTCATCCGGTTCAGCAGAGTTCCGAGCTGTGCAGAGCTTGACTTAGAGCTGCGCAGCTTAGGAGGAACAGGGCTCCCCACATGTCACACCCAGTCTAGATCTTCCCGCCTGCTGCCCATGGCCTCTCTCTCTCTCTCTCTCTCTCTCTCTCTCTCTCTCTCTCTCTCTCTCTCAATGAAAACAGAATATGCTACTTTTAATGTCATATGTAGTTTGACTCTCACAACATGGCTGCTAAACTCTGGAAATCTCTCCAAATTCTGTCAAGCAAGGAATGGCTGTTTCAGGCCACAGAGAATTAGCAGAAACAGGCAAGTTAACTGCAGTAAATCATTCCAAGAAATGGGGAAGACAGCACTGAAACGTAGTTAGAATGTTGGTTCCCCATTATCAGATTTTACAGAGAAAAGACCGAACAGCATTTTTTTCCAGCCCCATAAATGATTTATGTATACTTTTCTTTGATTTAATTGTACTGTTCAGTTTTATACAGTACATTTTGTACATCACATAGTTGGTTGATAAAGAAAATAAATGTAATGATGGTGCTGTATGGCACGTTCCCTTGTGCAGTGGAAAATCTCAGGAAATAATGAAAACTTCAAAAGAGAGCTGTTCTACAAACAGGCCAGAGAGGACCTGGGCAGCCAAGTTCTTAACCAGCTGAAGCTTTCAGATCATTTTCAAGGGCAGCCCCAAGTAGAGCATGTTGCAATAATCCAGACAAGATGCGACTAGGGCATGGATCACTGTGGCCAGATTTACTTGAATCTTCAGTAAAACCTGCAGCTGGTGTACCAGCCTAAACTGGACAAACACACCAGGCTACAGCCAACTAGACGGAACACTAGATGGAAAGGAGAGAGAGCAAGCAGGGTGTCATCGGTGTCATCTCTGTTGGCCAATCAGATTTAACATTGCATCATCTTCTGCATAGTCAGCATGACATAGCACTTTTTTTTCTTACTACCCTGCTGGCCGATCAGATCCAACATGACCTCATCTTCTGCACAGTCAGAATGACACAGCATTTTTTTCCCCTTTATGCCCTACGTGGCTTGTTCTGTTCATGCTTGTGAATTCCTAGGTTATAATATCCTGACAGACAGCACCAAACGCCAAATCCCTGGATGACTCTTCCCCTGCAGCTTCATATAGATGTTAAATAGCATGGATGGGATGGAACTTTGCAGGGTCATAGGTCAAGTGTCAAAGCAACCTACCTGACAGCTAAGAGTGGAACCACTGTAAAAGTGTACCTCTTAAAACCATCCCTGTCAGGTGGACTACAAGGATACCATAGTCAATGATATTAATAGACCCTGAGAGGTCCAGCAGTCACTAAAAGATACAAGCTACGCCTGTCCAGTTCCTGATATAGATCGAAATTGCCTAGGTCACCCTGGTTGGTGGTCTTGAAAACTGGGTCTAAATCCTGACTCAGGCACAACCCGAACCCAAGAGTGGGGAACAAATGAACATAACAGTTGACACATATGGTGCTTTGTTACTATTTCACTGTATGAAATTTTTGAGGTTATATTATATCGTATCCAAGGTATTTTGCAGATCTATTTTTAAAGGGTTGCATTTTGTCAGCTTGATGTGGTCACATTTCTGTTTTGGTGGGTGAAAATTAACTATCCTGACATAAAAACAAATATGATGTAATACACTGTTACATACGACTGTGTGGAAACTCACATTTACAGCGCAATTCTATCCAACTTACACCACCGGTGTAACCAGTGGTGCAGCGAGAACAGGAGGTCCCAGAACGGAAAGGGGATTCAAATTCTCTCCAAAGGGGGATTCAAAGGGGAACGGAAGCTTTCATGGCCAGCGATTAACTTACAAGATTTTGGGTATACGGGTAAAGATGCCATGTAGGTAGTTCAGCTTGAGAAATAACAATATCCAGCGCCGACCGTGGGTTTCCAATTGTCAGGCAGACACGGACGGGAAGAAATACAGTTAAAATCCAAGGCATGCAGTATAGAGTCCAACGTTTCGTTCCGCCACTCGGAACCTTTTCATAGGAAACAATCCCAGCAGATTGAAGGTTTTCATTTTCATCTTCAATCCGCTGGGATTGTTTCCTATGAAAAGGTTCCGAATGGCTGAACGAAACGTTGGACTCTATACTGCATGCCTTGGATTTTAACTGTATTTCTTCCCGTCCGTGTCTGCCTGATAATCGGAAACCCACGGTCGGCGCTGGATATTGTTATTTCTCAAGCTGAACTACCTACATGTCATCTTTACCCGTATACCCAAAATCTAGTAAGATTCAAAGGGGATTTGAATGCCCTTTCTGTTCTGGGGCCTCCCGTTCTCGCTGCACCTCTGGTTACACCGGTGGTGTAAGTTGGATAGGATTGCACTGTTAAACACGTCTTCAATGTACATGAGAGCATACGGTATATTTGATACAAAAGTGAAACCCTCTCCCTCCAAAAACAAAACAAAACACCCTACTCCTGGTCAATATGAAGCAAATACAAGAAGTATTTTGCATTTAAACACATCACATAAGAACATAAGAAGAGCCCTGCTCGATCAGGCCAAAGGCCCATCTAGTCCAGCTTCCTGTACCACACAGTGGCCTCACCAGATGCCTCAGGGACAGGAGCACATTATTTATTTATTTATTTATTTATTTATTTATTTATAGAATTATCAACAGGATACCTGTATCCTTTTGCCACTCCCTTGCACCTGGCACATAGAAAACCTACTTCTAAAACCAGGAGGTTGCTTATACATGCTACATGTGCTTATACCACAACATAACATGCTTAATTGCTGCAATATGCAAAGATGATACAACTGTGACTGTGAACTAGCCCAATACATTGTCTGCTAGTGCAGCCTCAAACAAAAGCAGGCCTTCAATAGTTAAATCAGTTGTGGTCAACTCTTTTTTGCATGTCAAGCCCAAACTATTACAAAGGGTCACTCTTGTCCACACTGCAGGACATGTATAGTAGCAAACCCCCCCCCCCCCCCAGTTCCCATCCACTTCCCAGGACCTTAGTGCAATTTTACCTCTTGGCTAGTCAGCTGGAAAGCAGACAGCTGCTGAGTCTGAAGGAAGCTAGGAGGAGTGCAGGGTTGACTGACTGTGCTGTAACTGGGCCCAAGGGCTATCCTGCTTTGGGCCAAGAGTGTATCTCTTCCCTGCTACCCATGCCAACTGTGGCATGCTACAAGTTGACCAGTCATAAGCTAAACTATTAATAGACTTAAAAAAAAAAGTTGTGTTTGTTTTTTTTAAATGACTGACAAGCAACTCCGTAACTCACAGCACAGCCTATATATGTCTACTTGGAATTAAATCCCACTGATTGCAACAGAGCTTACTTTCTAGTAAATTCATATTTCCAGATGATTGCCTAAATAGTAGCAATGTTGATGTAGTAGCTTATAAAATGGTCCCTTTACATCCAGCCCCCTTACTATGCTATGTTGGTATTTCAACTTCTGTTCACATTCCTGGTTTGGTTCACTACTTTTTTTCTCCTCTTCAGTACCTTACTATGTCTTACATAATCCGCTTTCAAAGATTACTTCTCCCATAATGTTTTTTAAAAAAGAAAATAATAAATGGCTTTCATACAAAAAGTATGAACAGCTTTGGAAGGCTTTATGGCTCTATCAGGCAAAATCCAGGTAAATATTTCTGCACTTTTATCCATTTCTTAAACTCTAAAGGCATGGCAGCAAATGATGTCAAAGCACCCAAGCTGGTCTCAACAGATGTCCAAGTACAGTATCAAAACAATAAAACCATACTGAAGTACTCGCTTTCATGCCTTTATGCCAGGTGTGGGGAACCTCCGGCCCGCGGGCCTGATCCGGCCTGCGGGAGAGAGAGAGAGGGCGGTGGGTGGGTGGGTGAGCGAGCGGTGGGTGGGTGGGAGAGCGAGTGAGTGGTAGGTAAATTCGCGGGGGGGTCAAATTTGCGGGGTGGGAATCGGCCGGCCTGACGTCCGGCCCGCAGCAAATTTTCCCTATGGGAAAATGGCCCCCCACTGCAAATAGGTTCCCCACTCCTGCTTTATTCTGTATCGACTACAACTATCAGGGGGGAATTAAAAAGAAAATCCTCATTATGTGAGCAAGCTTCTATATCAAAATGAACTGAAGAAGTTAGCTAAGAAGAGCCATGTTTGCTACTTTTGGGAGCTCTTCTGCCATCTGCTGACTGCCTCATGAAATACTATTGTCAGATGGCTTTGAGCTACATTCTGTAACAGTGGAATGCTCTATTCATTTTGTTCCGTAGAGAACATTTCATGGCACAGTACGATCGAACAGAAGTGCTTGACTACAAATCAAGAGTGCATATTTACAGACCTTTCAAAGCAAGACCGCCTACATAACTGGGGTGCATCACAAATCACATTCTGATAAGGCACACCCTTAAATTTTTACTGTACTAATGTTAAGCAAAAAGGATTTTAGTGTAGCCTTCCTGACAGATTAGTGTTCTATGTAAGGGTACTTCTTTTCTAGAAAGGAGCAGCAACTATTTGAGCTCCCGCCAGCAGTCTGAAGTGGTACAGCCCCAACATAGATATACCACTAAAATGTGAATGATGTTCCTTCAACACAGGCATTCTGTTATTACTATCCACACTTCCGATGGGCTTAGGCAGATCTCAGAGAGGTTAGAGTGGAGATTTCCATGGCATGTTGCAATTTGCAAAGAAAGAGGGTATATGGGATTTTCAGCCATGTATATTTTTGTTGAAAAAACTTTATCTCTTCAACAAAAATATACATGGCTGAAAATCCCATATACCCTCTTTCTTTGCAGGTCTCAGAGAGTCCCACAAACAGGTAGAAAAAAGGCCACAAGCAATAGGTATTTGTAAGGCACCTAGGGTGTGTGTGCAAATAATCAGGAAGGGGGCCAAGTTGGCTTGCACGCCTCTGACAGAATATGTAAAAGAATTTCATACAAAACACAAGCGATTTTTGTCAAACTATTCAAAGGTATCATCACTCAGATACTTATTCAATACTCAGATACTGTACCATTTTGAATTGTGAAATTATAAAGCATTGTCACCAACACTTTCTTAGTGGGTGGGGTCATTATACATATCAGATTACAAATGGAGCATAGAGACTGTGAGATATTATGACAGAGAAGTTAGAGAAGTTCTATGAAGGGGAAAAGCCCCAACTGATGGGAAACAGGCATATATCACTTGGTTACACAGATTTACAGCTCACATGTATATCCTTGCACATCAGTTTGGAAGTTACATATTTCTGAATATTTGGGGGGGTATTCAAAAGTACAGACTGGTATGCAGAATTATTGTAATCAAAAGAAAATATTTAAAAACCCTAAAAAAATTATTGGTGGCCCAATCCTAAGCACACCACCCAATGGCGCCGCGCCTCCCTTGCCCAAAAGTCTCTCTTGACAGCACGCTGATCAGTGTGCTGCCGAGGATGCTGGTGGGAAGGCCTCCACCTTCCCAGATGAGCCAGTTGAGCGGTGTAAAGGTTAGGATTGGGCTCTCAACAAGGATGTATGTTCAGTGGCTTCCAGGATCTTCAGTTTTAAAGGTTAAAATCAGCACCTTGAATTGGGCCTGGAAATGAATTGGCAGCCAGTGCAGCCGCCAGAGCAGCGGCCTGACTGAGTCGAACCGCGTACTTCCAGTGATCACACGGGCTGCCGCATTCTGCACCAGCTGCAGTTTCTGAACCATCTTCAAGGGCAGCCCCATGTAGAGAGCATTACAATAATCTAACCTTGAGGTCACCATGACAAGGATCACCGTGGCCAGGTCTGCGCGATCCAGGTACGGTCGCAGCTGGCACACCACCCAAAGCTGGGCAAAGGCTCCCTTGGCCACAGCTGCCACCTGGGAATCCAGGAGCAGCTGCGAGTCCAGGCAACCCCCCAAGTTTCTGCTTATGTAGAAGACATTGGCTCAGTCTGAACAAAATGTAAGAACCACCACCAACATATGCAGGAGGAATCTTAACATGCAACAGGAGGAGAAATTCATAAACAAATTTGGGGTTCGTGCTACACTAAACTGGTTCTCCCACAGCATTCTCCAAACAGAGTAAAAAGCTACAGCTTGAAGTGGGTTTCAAATTCTTATGTGGATTTAAAATATATGTTTAGCGGTAACTACAGGCTGGTTAATTCAGAAGTTACACAAACAGAAGTGACCACAAACTAGAAGGTGGAGGAAGGGATCAGCATGCATGAAAGGACAAGGGAGTGGGTGAGACCACAGCATTTTCACAATGACCAGACTAAGTTTTGGCTGCAGTGTCTGAATTGTGAAGTCACTGTTTACAGAGAATGATGAGAGAAGATATTAGTGGTAACTGTTTCCAAATCATATTTCAAGCATTTCCATGCTTTAAGCAACATGTTAAAACGTTACCCTTCTCCCTACTTCCTCAGCTTCCATAACTAGAAACTCCTCCTCATCCACCTTTTTTGTATCAGATTCCTGTTGTGTTTGAACTGAACCTATATCATCACATCTGCTTTCCCACTTCCCTCTGCTCCCCTCAAAGAGTCCACCTGATGATCTGTGTCCCAACAGGTTGCCATTTCATCCAGTTCTCACCTAAAGCTGCATCCTCATAAAGCCAAATTTCTAGACAGAATAGGAGATCCAGTTCTACTCAAAACTGGCCCACCTTCATTGTTTTCTGCCTAAATATGGTGCCACTTTGTGATAAAAATTACTGATGCCTGCAGGTTCTTTCCAATATGAAATACAGGCCAGGAGCACCCCAGGTGGTCTGGTCAGGTGTATAGAAATAGCTGTAATCTGCATGCTGTTTATGGAGCCCAGCATTCAATGAAGGGCTAAGGTAAGAAAAAAAAAAAAAGAGGAGCAACAATTATTTGTTACAGCCTGCCTATTCCTACTAAGTTTTTACTTAAATTCCATCAAGCCACAACTAATTAATATAATGTGACAGGTTCTTCAACTCATGATGAAGCATCTTGTATTTTAGATTTTACTCTTCTTACACCGCAATCCTGAGGATTGTGACGGCGATGAAACAAGCTTTCCATTGACGGAAGCAGTCGCAAACATGCCATAAAGCACGTTCACAAGGGAGGCTTCCTCGCTCCATCGCCGGAATGCCCGAGCGGCTGCTGGAGAAGGCAGGTAAGGATCCGGCGGGCACGGGGGCATTTCGGCAGGCGAGGGAGGAGGGCTACTGGCTTAGCCGGCCCGGGAGGGGGATGGCGTAGGCCATATCCCCACCCCTGCTGGGCCAGCTAGGCCGTTACATGGCCTCCTCTACTTCCGCCAGCTATTTAGCTGGCGGATATCTGAGGAGGCCAATAGGGCCGGTCGTGGTTTACACTCAGGGAAGGGGGCGAGTGGCCCCTTCCACAAGTAGACCTCCGGCCCAGTGGCAGAATGGTCGCCGGGGCTCAGGATTCAGCAGCCGGCCGTGGCCTGCCGGTTGGATCCTTACATAGGATTGCGCTGTTAGTCTATTCAGACTGCATAAGAGAAACACACACACACACAATGCCAGGTGATTATCCAAGTGAACCACTATTACAAGAGCAAATGAATAATCAGAACCAAGTGGGGGCCGGGGGAAGGAATAATAACATTAAAGTAAATGAATCCTGTTCCATATGCTCACAATAATGTGTTTAAAAGTCACACTCTGCATTTGGAACACTTCAATAATGAAGCAGCAATAAAAACAGCCAATTGTATGAAATGAACCTGAAATGGAAGAGGTAGGACTAATTACAAACATTCCTTGATGAATTACCTAGTGGTGTGTGGCAAACCTGTGTGCGTCTCTTTGTCTTGATCCCCTCTCCTAAATTTACCCTCCCTTTATTTATTTCTCAAAAGGTTAAAGGATAGAGGGCTAATTAAGGCACCAACTGAATGACAGAATCATTCAAGGTAAAGACCTGGGTTTTACACACTTTCTGCATCTCTGCCTGGTACAACTTAATCTTTTTTTCTTTTTCTTTTTAAACAACCACTAGGGAGAGGGAGAGGGAGAGTTAAGCTTGTCACGGTCAGGCAGACTGAAATTGCCATGCAGTGCTGGGCAAAACGCTACATATTTGTAATTTAGCCAATAAGAAATTCCTTAAGCCTCTCCTGAATGGCAGGAATGTCTCTGCCTTGTCACTTTTAATTCAGTCATTCTACAGGTTAAGCTTCTAAAAAAATAATGTTCCCCAAATCAGCTATCTTAATTTTTTTAAAGTGCAGATAGCTGATATCAAATAGCTTTGGTGTGGATTCTACTTTAAAAATAAATAAATCACAGCCTGCCCTCAATATACGGTAAGCTACAAATCTAGAGCGGCTTATAAAAATAAAATGCAAGTGCAACAACAAACAGTAAAAGTAGTCAGGTATTAAACAGGATAAAAATAGCCATTTAAAAAAAAAAAAACCTTCTCATCACATATTGAAAAGTCAAAAGATCTTTGCCTTGTGCCAAAAGAACATCAAGGAAGGTACCAGGCAAATGTCCTGGGGGGGGGGGGGAGGCATTCCACACATTCGGGTTTCACAGGGTCAGACAGATTTCAGGAAGCCACAGCAAATCGCCTTCCACAGGCCCCCTCCTACATGGGTGGGCCCCAAGAGAGTGAGTCTGCCACTAAAATCCAAAGGCTATAGGCAAAGAAATAGTATCAGGAATCATTCAACACCTGAGAGCCAGTGTAGTGACCAGGGAGACCAAGCCTCAAATCCCCACTCAGCCATAAATCCAGAGCTACACTGCTTTGCCCACGTTTCGTTCAGCCAACCAGAGCCCATTGTTTAAACCTGGGGGCGGGACACCGGACGCATACCGTATGCGGCATACGGGCCGAGACGTGTGCGGTGTAGCTCCGGCTTTAAGCTCATCGGGTGGCCCTGGGCCAGTCATTCTATGGACCAATCACCAAGCTGTGAAACAGGAGCTATGTCTGTCTCTCTGGAGGACAGACAGGATAAAACTGATAAAAATGACAATTGTTAATCATGAGACTCCATTGGATACTGTCAACCAAATAGATTGGGATTATGAAATATAGTCTCATGCTTCTTTACACGTTCAACAGGGGAAAGGGGAGGGTCAAATCAACACAGTCTCAAATCTCTCTATAGCAGCTACATACCTATAACCTAGTGGTTCAGAAGCAACTTGTTTCATTTCCATGAAAGATTGAAACAGAAGTAAACAAGTCAGGTGTTTTAAAAATACCACAACACAACAAATTTTTCAGGTTAATTGGATACTTATGCTACCCTGTACTTGAAAAAAAAAAGTACTTATGCTACTTACAGCGCAATCCGACTTAACGTTTGTGCCGGTGTAACCAGCGGCGCAGCGAGAACGGGAGGCCCCAGAACGGAAAAGGGATTCAAATCCCCTTTAAATCCCTCTTTTGGAGGGGATTTGAATCCCTTTTCCGTTCTGGGGCCTCCTGTTCTCGCTGCGCCGCTGGTTACAGCGGCACAAAAGTTAAGTCGGATTGTGCTGTTACTTGAAAAAGAGATTTCCTAAAATCAGTGGTTCTTACTTCCCATAAAATTGTTCAGGACTGGCAATAGAAGACAGTTACTTAATGGCCAATGACACATTGTCATCTTTTTTCTGTTGGACCTCTGACGTGTCTCCCTGCCACCTTTTCTTCACCCCCTGCTATTACTGTCATATGAACAGGGGGTAAAACAAAGATGGGAGGGAAACACATCAGAGGTCCAACAGAGAAAGGGCTGGTGACAATGTGTCACTGACCATTAAGTAACTGCCTTCTACTGCCAGTCCTGAACAATTTTATGTTCAGAAATTTCCTTGCATAATTTCCTTGCACTTCTGCTGTTGTTAAGAGAAGCCATCAGGCATCCTGGAAAACTCTCTGAAAGATACACACAACACCCGTAATTATACCTAGCTTCCATTAACAAAAACTTCAGCTAGGAGTGGCTTCAAGGTATCTTCTACCTCAGCAGCAAAACACATATGTTTCCTGGGCTTCCTCTGCCACAATATATCCCAACCACAATGTCTCATTCCTCCTAGGCTCAGTCCACTAGTTGCCCAAGGTGAGGTGCCATATGCAGCCCCAACCTTTGTCTGCTGCTGCCCTCTTCCTCCTTGCTGCCCAAACTTTGCACCCCAAGCCATTAGCTTTACACCTCATGTCATTTATAGCACAATCATACTGTATCGCTGCACCGGCAGAACGTAAAGCTTTTTGCGACACTGCGTAAAGCTTTTTGCGACACCAGCGGGAAGGCTAGAGTCTTCCTGCTGGCGCTGGTGGCCACATGGACACCCGCCAGAGCAGGTAAGTCTGCGTAGGGGGAGGAATGGGGAGGGCGGCGACGGGGGCAGGGAAGGCGGACTGGGACCCTTACCTGGAGGAGACCTCCAACATGTAAAACTCCCTCATGGGATGCAGCGTAGCTTGTGCCGGCGCTGCTACATCGCCGCGTAGGAGTTTAGGTAGGATTAGGCTGTTAGTTTTGGTCCCCATGTGTGCCCCCATACTTCTTGGTAGTATGTAATGAGCTATCGCCTCAGTGTGCATACCTGAAAAGGAGAAGGTCAGAACAGAAGAAGAAATGTGAAGAACAGAGTAGTGGCCTACATCTCTTGGGGTGCTCTAGGTTGGACTTTCAGGGAGATGCTCTAAGTGACCACCTCTCCATCCTTTTCAAATTCCACATGCCAAGGAGGGAGTGACTCATTGGTGCCAAGGAGGAGAACATGTGGGGATAAAGAAGAGGAGAAGAGCAGCAAGGATGAAGCAGCCAGGAGGACAGTGGGCAGGGGTGGCAGCAGCTACCTCTACCTCCAATAAACCACTGCCTGAGATGACCACCTCAGGTTGAGTCATTTTGGGGACAGACTTGAATCGGCCTCCAGGTATCACAATGCTATATGGAGGAACAAAACAAAGAATTGCACAAAACAAAGACATGCACATTGGGTAAAATAAATTAAATGTGTTTGAAAACACAGATTTTTTTTTCCCCTGAGGATTAAGGTACACAGAGCAGGAGAGCTCTGAGGAACAGATGTGGAGAAGTGGTGGTGCCGCTTTTATTCTCTCCCATACTTCACAGTGACAGTTTTATTCATGTTGGCTTTAGTATTAGCTCACTGATTACCTAGCCTGCTAACATGAGAACCATCTGGAGTTCCATGTGTAAAATGTGCTTGAAATCTCGCAAGGTACTTAGGAGGACGTTTTCTGTTCAGTGTTAAGTATACGCAACAATGCACACACTCTTCCCTTGTTATCCGTACCTAACTTGTTCCTGAAAATGGCTCTTATAGTGAAGATCTCGATGAGTACAATTATTACATTATTTTAAATGGGAAAAATTCTAACTCATTCCAAAGCCTTTCCAAGTTCACCCAAAAATCACCCTAAATGCCTAACACCATTAGGAAAACATTGTGTGGTGTCATAAAATATAATAGATAATAATTGATAGCATTATACAGTATCAATTAAGTTTTGAACATTATGCCTGTATCAATAAAGCAATGGTGTTAGGCGGAGGAGGAAGAGTTAGAAGCGGGAGAGCATTGTGGTGGTGGTGGAAGTAAGGGAGGCTCTTCAATGCTACTGACACAGCACAAAAAACAGATAAAAGAGAGTGTGTAATGCATGTGCCTTGAAAGCCAGTACGAAAATGAGCACGGGAACACACTACCCATAAGGCAGTGTGTCTCACGCAGCCACTTCCCGACCGTATCCTGAAAATCTTGGTACGGATAAAGAGGCACGATCTTAATATGCGTGTTAAGTGAAAATCCATATAGCGAACATACAGAGAGCAGGGGAAGAGTGTATGTACTTTCAGCATGATCTGAAGGCATCATCATTGGACCAGTGTAAGGCTATTTCTTCTACTTGTTGTTTCCAGGAATTGTAAACTCTGCCCTTCCTAATGTTAAATATACAGGTGGGCCCCCATATCCACTGGGGATATGTTCCAGGCCCCTCCGTGGATACTTGAAACCATGGATAAGAGCGAACACCCCCTCCATGGTTTCCTGAGGCCCCCCCACCTGCCTCCCCTGCGGGCAGGCATGCATAAGAACATAAGAACATAAGAAGAGCCCTGCTGGATCAGGCCAAAAGCCCATCTAGTCCAGCTTCCTGTGTCACACAGTGGCCCCACCAGATTCCTCAGGGAGCACACAAGACAACAAGATACCTGTGTCCAGTCGCCACTCCCTTGCACCTGGCACAGAGAAAACCCACTTCTAAAAAAACCAGGAGGTTGCTTATGGCTTGTAACCTGTGATGGTCTTTTCCTCCATGAATTTGTCCAAACCCCTTTTAAAGGCATCTAGGCCAGGTGCCATCACCACATCCTGTGGCAAGGAGTTCCACAGATGAATCACATGCTGGGTAAAGAAATATTTTCTTTTGTCTGTTCTAACTCTCCCTCCACTCAATTTTAGTGCGTGTCCCCTGGTTCTGGTGTTGTGCGAGAGGGAGAAGAATTTCCCTCTATCCACTCTCTCCATCCCATGCATAATTTTATAAGTCTCAATCATGTAAATGCATGCCCCCCAGCTCTTATTTTTCTTTCAGCAAGCTTTGTTTCTTCCTTAAAACAAACAGAGAAGCAGCCTCCATTGCAGGCAAGTAGAACGAGACTAAGTCCTAGAGAGGCTCTGCAAGGTTTCTGTTAACCTTGCAGAGCCTCTCTAGTACTTAAGTCTCATTCTACTTGCCTGTAATAAGCAGCCAGAGGCTGCTTCTCCTGTTTCTTTAAGGAAGAAACGAAGCTTACTGGGAAAAAAGTAAAAGCCTGGGGGGGTCCCCATGATCCGTGGATAACTGAAACCGTGGATAGCGAAGCAGTGGATATGGGGGCCCACCTGTAGTTTTTTTTCCATCTTAATATATCAGCATCTCAGTTCTGACCCAGTTCACCAATATGCCTCCAAAACATTGCAAACATTCACTCCCCCAAATGCTGAAAATGCCCACCCCCATTTTCATCACCTCAATGCCTCTATGCATCACCTGCAACAATAATGGTGAACTTTCAGACCAGCATTAGCAAAAGATTGTGCATTCAAGTGTGGCAGTTAAAAGAATGAGCTGTGAGCCAATAAGGTCTCACATCAAATTCCACAAACATACTCATGTCTGTTACCACTTTTCAGACCTATTCCTGTAATATGAGAATAATATTAATTATAAAATGTATATGCCTCCTTTCCAAGCTCCAGGTGGCTCACAAGAATAAAACCAAATAAATAAACTATAGTATGCAGTAAAACAACCACTAGAAAGCCAACAAACAGAGGTTTGCCTAGCGAGATTGTTATAAAGATTACAGAAGTAACATACAGAAATCGTTTTGTGTATTCAGGACATGACATCCATAGATTTTTCAGTTAGAACTATTAATATGTAACAACAACACAAATCTAGTCACCCCTTTTCAGCGCGTCACCTGATGTGGTCCGCACCTCCCTAATTATGCTACTGCCGCCTCTTTCATAGATTGCCGGCACAATCCACTGCAAGCCCTCAGTGATGGAACGAGTGCTCCATCGCCGGAAGCCATCGCGAATGTGCCATAAAGCGCGTTCGCGCCGACTCTGGATTAAGAGAGGCCAGCGCAAGGCCGGCCTCCCTCACTGTAGCGCCGGGACAAGCATGGGGCCAGCAGCAGCAGGTGAGTCCTCCGCCGCTGCCTGTGAGGGCAGTCTGGCTCGGGAGGGGGGCCATTGGCCTAGCCGGCCCAGAAGGGGGTGGGGGATGGCGTTGGCCATATTCCTATCCCCGCCGGGCCAGCTACGGCATTACATGGCCTCCTCTACTTCCGTTAGCTATTTAGTTGGCGGAAATCCGAGGAGGCCTATCCGGCCGGCCCCGATTTACACCTGGGGAAGGGGACAAATGTTCCCTTCCCCGAGTAGACCTCTGGCCCAGCGTGTGCCGGGTAGCCGGCCAGATCCTTACACAGGATTGTGCTTGTTAAGGTGGTTTATATAGGCAGGCTGAACATAAACCCCATTTATCAATGAGTGTTTTACAAGTATTACTCTGTGAGTAGATCCTCAACTTCTCCAGGTGTTTCCTTCATAGTGCAGTCGTCAACCTGGCTGCTGGCTCTTGCACTTTCCAAGCTCTCACAGGCACATTCCCATTCCTAACTGTACACAAAGGTTTTATTTGGAGATCCTCCTCCAGCTGCTCCTGCCTTCAAAGGCTGATGAAAGGAAAACCCTTCTTAGTTGTGGTGCCCCGCTTGCGGAATGCCCTACTCAGGTCGGTTCATCTGGTACCTACACTACTGTGTTTCTAAAAGACCAGGGGAATAAAAATTCTAGTACCAGAAGCAAAGGGCTATATCCTAAGTTATTCTTCCACTTGAGTAGGGAGCCTTGCACATACAGACGTTACAGCGTGAGGTTCTTGTGCACAGAAATCCAAATGGAATCTTGATTTGGATTTGGGCCGGCCCAACGTGCTGCATAAGATGTCACACACACAAGATGTCAGTGCCTTGCTGTGCAATTTCTTCTGCGTGCACCTGCATAATTCGATGTAGGACTGTGCAAAATGCAACCTTATTTCCATAAATGCTTCTGAAGATGCGACCGAATTGCATTCAGCAATTTTTTAATCTGCTGTGACTAAATATGGGGGGGGGGGGTGCTTTATAAGAACATAAGAAGAGCCCTGCTGGATCAGTTATTTATTTTTAAAATATTTGCACCCCACTGTTCTTCTCTCTCTCAAAAAAAAAGAAGGTACCCAAGGCAGCTTCAACCTTAAGCGTTGTCCTAGTTGAATTAACATAAGAACGTAAGAAAAGCCCTGCTGGATCAGGCCAAAAGCCCATCTAGTCCAGCTTCCTGTATCACACAGTGGCCCCACCAGATGCCTCAGGGAGCACACAGCCAACAAGATAACCTGTTTCCTGCTGCCACTCCCCTGCACCTGGCACAGAGAAAACCTACTTCTAAAACCAGGAGGTTGCTTATGGCTTGTAACCTGTGATGGTCTTTTCCTCCATGAATCTGTCCAAACCCCTTTTAAAGGCACCCAGGCCAGGTGCCATCACCACATCTCGTGGCAAGGAGTTCCACAGATGTTATTGTAACCATTTGTACATAACTTATATTGATTTTATTTTACACTGCTAACCATAGGTTTTCAAATAGAATACTGGCTTAAATCAATAAAAAACATGCAAGTACAGCATTCTTAAAGATAATAAAGTATATACATTGTTGAACAAAAACATATACATTTATATCGGTACTGAAGAATGCACAGTTGAGTCAGCAGTGGCACAAAAAATAAGGGAGGAGGAGAGAGAGAGAGAGAGAGAGAGAGAGGGTCTTACTAACTCAGAATTTGTTTCTCCAACGGCGCAATCCTGTCTAAAGAAAGGCTGGCGGAATGTGTGCTCTGCTGGCCTAAGGTGTCGTGAAAGTGCCGTAAAGCACTTTCGCTGCAACGAGTGCAGAGTTGCTCACTCAGCTGTCGCCCAACACCCGTACCACCAGACACGGGTCCTGCGCCAGGTAGCAGGGGGGCGGGCCAGGGGGGCAGGGAAAGGGCCATTGGCTGCCCAGGCCTGGGAGGGGGTGTGGATATCAGCGCCACACTGTGCCGATATCCTAACCCCCTTCCCAGGCCTAGCCGGCATTACACTGCCTCCCCGGTTGTGCGCCAGCTAAATAGATGGCGCGCATCTAAGGAGGCCCATTGGGGTCACCAGGGCTTACATTGGAGGAAGGGGACGAATGTCCCCTGCCCCCCGAGGTGAGCCCCTGCCCCGTCAGCATGGGCCACATCCTGCGCAGGATGCAGCGGCCAGCCATTTAGGCAAGCCAGTGCATCTTGCGCAGGATTGGGCTGCGAATCTGTTTCCCACCAGCTTCCCTGCTTATATTCAGAATTTGATTTCCAAATGCAACATTTCCAATCTTAATATTATTTCAGCTCTTTGTGAGGATTCCTGTGGCAAAAGAACTAATTTGCTGGGTGTAATGCAAGTGCAAGTTAAAGGTGAAACTAGACATTAAACACATTGTTGAATCCTGTGCTTGGGATTCCTATGTGGCTTTTTGTTTTCCACTAAAAGCAGCTTTGTGGGCCCTAAACTGGACTGGGACTGTGAGGGAGGGTTTAAATCTGCCCCCCACACACACACACACCACATTTTCCTTCTGAAAACTGGTCCACGAAGCTGCAATTTGCAGCAACCTTGGGGGCAAATCTAATTCAAAGGAGGATTAGCACTTTTTGACAAGAAAACAAAGTGAGAGGGAAAGCATTTAACCCTCTCCCTTATGGTTCCATTCCAGATCAGGGATCCCCGGTCATTTTTGGTGGGAAAAAAAAAAACCAACCCCTGAGGAATTCCGAGTCTGGGATTCAACTACATGTTCAACATCAGGGCTAGCTTGAGCTTAAGACATACTAAAACTGCACTAAAAAAGTTGTCAAGAAAATTTGCCTTTTCCTACAGTGTGCGGCTTGGCTCCTTTGCCCAAGTCACAACATGCTCGTTAATCTGAGCACCTTCCGGCACTGCCTCTGCTTTCGGTTTGAAGCACACATTACATGGGCTTTGAAGGAATAGAGGAAAAGAAGGAGAAGGCTGGATGGGTGGATGGGATGACTCTGGAAGGAAGAACTAAGAACCAGAGGGGTAGTAAATAAAGGGTTTGACAAGGAAGAGGACTGCTCAATCATGAAGTAAACTGGCTGATCTTGAGCAGCCACTATCTGTCAGTGTAATCTGTTTAGAGATGTTGGGAAAACAGAAGAAATAGCTCCAGGCTCTCCTAGAGTTTTTTGGGGGAAAATGGTAGCATGCAAATATCATTTTTTTTTAAAATTAAATAAACCAGCAAAATCAACATATGGAACACGTTGTTCTACGGTGCCTTACGTGGCGTTACACAGAAGGAGTGATGGTACACAGAAGGAGTGACAGAACGACTGGGCAGACGCCTGGAGCGACGGTGGAGGAAAACTTGTGATGAATCTGACCGAACACGGGCTAGAGCCCATTTCAGGGCCTACTCCGTGGCGGTGATGGCAGCGAAGAAGGCGTTTTTCTCTGCCACCATTGCGTCTGCGAGTAGCTGGCCAGCGGAGCTCTTTCGAGTTGTCCGGGATCTGCTCCACTCGGCTCCTGTAGCAAGTGAGTTGGAGTGTTTGACGGACCGCTGCAATGAGATCGCACGGCACTTCGCAGATAAAATCGCTCAGATTCGCCACGACTTGGACTCTGGTTTAACAGTTCCAGAAGTTGTCCCTACGGCATCTGTCAATTCCATCGTTTTGGATTCTTTTCACCTTATACAGCCTGAGGATGTGGATAGGGTCCTCTGTAGTTTGAGATCGTCTTCGTGCCCGCTTGACCCTTGCCCAGCTTGGCTATTACGATCTGCGCGGGTTGGGCTGGCCGACTGGGTGGAACCTATTGTGAATTCATCATTGCGGGAGGGAGTGATGCCTAGCATCCTGAAGACTGCAATTGTGCGTCCCCTCCTGAAAAAACCATCTTTGGATTCCTCCAATTTAAATAACTATCGGCCAGTTTCCAATCTGCCTTTTTTGGGTAAGGTGATTGAGCGGGTGGTGGCGTCTCAGCTCCAGGGGATACTAGATGAAACGGAGTATCTGGACCCTTTTCAGTCTGGCTTCAGGCGGGGCTTTGGGACGGAGACAGCCTTGGTCGCCCTGCTGGATGATCTTCGCCGAGGACTGGACAGGGGGAGTGCATCCCTGCTGGTCCTTTTGGACCTCTCAGCGGCTTTCGATACCATCGACCATGGTATCCTTCTGGGCCGATTGGCCGAGTTGGGACTAGGGGGCACTGCTTTGCAGTGGTTCCGTTCCTACTTGGCTGACAGGTCCCAGATGGTGATGCTGGGAGATGCCTGTTCGGCACCCTGCCCTTTACAGTGTGGGGTGCCACAGGGTTCTATTCTGTCTCCCATGCTTTTCAACATCTACATGAAACCGTTGGGAGAGATCATCCGGGGATTTGGAGTTGGGTGTCACCAATATGCTGATGACACCCAACTCTACCTCTCCTTGCCATCTCGGTCCAGGGACGCTGTGGAAGTCCTAGAGCGCTGCCTGGAGGCGGTTGGGGTCTGGATGAGGGCCAATAGGTTGAGATTGAATCCAGAAAAGACAGAGGTCCTACTGGTCAGGAAAGCTTCGATGCAGGTACTGAGTCATCTGCCCATTCTGAATGGGGTTGCACTCCCCCTGCAGGAACAGGTGCGCAGCTTGGGAGTACTTCTGGATTCACAGCTCTCCCTGGAAAGCCAGGTGGCGGCTGTGGCCAGGGGTGCGTTTGCCCAGCTTCGGCTGGTGCGCCAGCTGCGGCCGTACTTGAGTCGATCGGACCTGACCACGGTGGTCCACGCCTTAGTGACTTCAAGACTGGATTACTGCAACGCGCTCTACATGGGGCTGCCCTTGAAGACGGTTCGGAAGCTGCAATTAGTGCAGAATGCGGCGGCCCGGGTGGTAGCTGGAGCTAGGCGGTTTGACTCTGTTGAGCCGCTGCTTCAGCGGCTGCACTGGCTGCCCATTCGTTTCCGAGCCCAATTCAAGGTGCTGGTAATGACCTTTAAAGCCCTTCATGGTTTGGGTCCAGGATATCTGAGGGACCGCCTTCTCCCATACATTCCGGCCCGCTCTCTTAGGTCATCTGAGGGGGCTCTCCTGCGTGTACCACCTCTATCGCAAGTTAGGGGAGTGGCAACACGTGGGCGAGCTTTCTCCGCTGTGGCGCCACAACTGTGGAACTCCCTGCCAGGGGATCTGAGAACCACCCCCTCCCTCATGACTTTTCGGCGAGGGCTCAAAACATTTTTGTTTCGTCTCGCGTTTGGGTGATGGGTTGTAGCCTGCCTCCTGTGTCTCAAGATGCTCTGCCATGCTGCTTTTGTGCTCCCTACTGTTGCCCCCCCAGTGGTTTTTATTGATATTGATATTATTGTTTTTATTGTTTTTAAATTATGTATTTAAACTTTCTGTATTTTAAACTGTTTTTAATTTTTGTTGTAAGCCGCCTTGGGCATTTGCCTCGGCATGGGAAAAGGCGGGATATAAATTTTTTAAATAAAATAAATAAATGGTTCTGGTGGAGTGCTGAATGGGACTCACACATCTTCTACCTCTGATCTCTCACAAAAAAGAATGGTTCTACACTGTTTCTGCACTGTAGTCTTTGTAACTACAACAGTGTGCACTGTTCTCTGGTAGCCTGAGATAATACATTCATGGCTTGCTGTACATATGACATATCTGTCTTGAGTAATTCCTACCCAGCAAGCATGACAGAAGCACATGAGAGAGCTTTGCTTTTTGCCACATCCACATAGCATACTAAGCCATGCTCAAAATACAGAGTGATATCAGTGGGTTTACTCCCTGCAGCTCCTTGCCAAATGTTAAAGCTGCTAGACAGGAGAAAACGGGGATTTGGAGGAAGAAGAGGAGAACAGCACTAACTAAGACCTTTGACCGTAAGACGTCTGCCCTTATTTTCCATCCCATTTAATAAGATTCTCTCTCAAAATCAGCTTTTCTCAGTCGAACCATAGACCCATTACTGAGGGACTATTCCTTGTACACAGTACTGTTTTATGTTTTTTGTATCACACACTATTAAAGAAAATTGTCCATCTACACCTTTGCAGTGTACCACAAGCAACATTGACTATAAGCCTATCAGGCTACCTGGACAGACTACAGTGTCACTTGTGATCTGTGGGTAGATGCCATTCCTTTGTACACTAGATATGGATCTTCTTTGCCCCACCCCCAGTCCTATAGTCACCCTACAGGCAATTCCTATTGCCCTATTTCTTGATATGCTTGCTTTCTTGTTTACACATCTTTTTATAACTCAAATTAAAACTTATGAGAGCCAATCAGAGGTAGGACTCAAAAGGAGAGAGAAAGAACAGAGCATGACCATTACTCCTCCTTGCACATTTACTTAAAGAAGCGATGAGAGTTTTTACTTTTTGTTTAGTTAATTTAAAAATAAGAATAGTTATAAAATCCTTACAGATGGTAGTCATGGATTTTCCTAAACCCCATGCACTCTCTTTTGAAAATTATTGATGACATCCAACCCACCAACCAACCAACCTAGGTTTTCCAGCTGGCATGAAAAGCCCAATGCAAAATAAAAATGAGCCATGTTCTTGGCAGAGTATTTCTTGTTGTACAACAGCATTCTCTATAAATACTCTAGCTGGCATAGCACACCCTCATTAACATACCTTTCCATAATCCCTGCATGTCTTTTGAAAGAGGGGGAAGGGAAAAAGCACACAATCCACATGCTTAAACTCTTGGCATGATGTAACCACCTCTGTAACAGGGATAAAGTCAGGTTTTTCTGCTCAACAGTTCCAAAGTTGAGAGAGACATTAATTTGCTTCCTGATGAGATTTAAGACAACTCAAAAATCCCCTTGTTAAATCATCTGTCTTCCAAAACACAGTGATTCTTTTTACTGAAAGCTGTGATAAAACCTGAGGGCATTCTTGACAGCAGAGCCAGGGGGCCTGAAGGGGCATCCATCTTTCCCCTCTCAGCATGGAAAATAGGTGCTTGCAACATTGGCCCAGAATCCCAGCCCCAATTCAGCTGCAGCCCTAGAACAAGGATGAGCTTACTATTCTTTCATGAGCTACCTTTTTTTTGTTTTAATTCCCGTGGTCTACACAGTGATTTCAATTTATGAAATTAAGAGTGAATAATCTCTTATCATATAAGGCAGGGGTTCTCAACCCTTTCCCAGCCGAATACCACCTCTGGCACCGCTCTCCTGCTGCGTACCACCAGAAGTGACTGGCGATGACATCATCGCAAGTTACTTCCAGGTTTTTCAGAGGCCAGAAAACACAGGTAGGAAGCTCTGGGTGGGTGGGAGGGCCCTTCTCAGACTTGGCCAAAGGCAGGAGACTCTCGGGAGTGAAAATGCATCACCGAAAGCGCTGCGTCAGAGCCGGGTTCTGGTGGTCCGGCAGTTCAAGTACCACCAGCAGTCGGCTGAAGTACCAATGGTGGTACCAGTACCACTGTTTGAAAACCCCTGATTATAAGGCATATCTCATCTCAAGGTTCTGGGTCATGCTTAGTGCCCGACTTTAGTACACTAGGGTACTTCTAGTCCAGAATATTTTGCTCAGCAACAACTGGTGCTAGGTGAACCACTGGTAGAGCATAATCTACCTTCTTTCAACCTTGCCTTAGAGAAGCTTATGGGCTCACCACATGATAGTATCACATCATGTGTTACGAGGAAGAGTTAACTGCTAAATTGGGCCACCCATTAGCAGTATCCATGCAAATATTACCTGAACATTCATGCATGGATTACATATAGCACAAATGTGCCCCATACATAAGGTACAAGCACTTCAGGTCACAAGCACTTGTGGTGAGGCCCACATGATTTCTGCTATATCCTACCTCTGCAGCCTCCACATCACAACGCTGCAGGGGAAGGTGTCAGGAAATCACCTTTCTGTTTCATGGAACGCTTTGCTTAGTTCTTTCGATTCATGCCTATATATGCCCTAAATATGACATTACTATTTTCTTTTCTTGCACATATTTATTATCCTACTTTTCTCATGATGATTCAAATCCAACAAACAACATTACAAATATTACTAGCTGTTTTTAAACCTCCATCCAGAAGGTTTGCTACGTATTCATGTAACATGATTGTGGCACTATCCCTGCACATGCAACATAGTTCATAGAGCTAGAGGCTATCAAAATAAATGCTTGCACAAAGTAAGTTATTTTATTCAGCAGTTATTTCATTCAGCTCTTCCACATATTAACAAATATAATCCAGACAATAGTATGCTACAAGGAACAGGAACACATAAGATACCGAGATGGTTGAGAAAATACTCGTCTACAATTAAAGAGGAAAGTGTACCATGAGCATGCAACTCATAACCTTCCCATCGTGTTGGGCCTCTGCTTCCAAACTGCATCACAGCACAATCCTATCCAACTTACACCACCCGTGTAACCAGCGGCGCAGCAAGAACGGGAGGCCCCAGAACGGAAAGGGGATTCAAATCCCCTCCAAAGGGGGATTCAAAGGGGATTTGAATCCCCTTTCCGTTCTGGGGCCTCCCACTCCCGCTGCGCTGCTGGTTACACTGGTGGTGTAAATTGGATAGGATTGCGCTGTCAGAGAGTACCTCATCCAAACTACTCTCCATAGGCAACTGAAACTATCATTTAAATTGCATATGGATGGGTAGTTCAGATGAGAAAAAAAAGCTTCCCATGTCATAGGCGCAGAGTCCCAGGGCAACTAGAGGGGGCAGGACATGCACACTAATGGCGCACATACATCTCTAATCATGCAAGGAGAGAGGCCAATTAGATAGAATTGTCCAGACCGGCCAGCTGCCATTTCATCTATACACTGCTTTTTCTTTTCTCCAAAGATGAAAACTCAAAGCAATTAACAACAATAAGAAAACATAAAAACAATAAATGTAACAACAAATATATACAGTACTCCCCCCAAATCTGCTGGGGATATGTTCCAGGCCCCTCCGTGGATACTTGAAACCGTGGATAAGAGCAAACCCCCCTTCCATGGTTTCCCTGCGGGCAGGCGTGTGCGCCCTCCCCCAGCTCTTGTTTTTCTTTCAGCAAGCTTTGTTTCTTCCTTAAAACAAACAGAGAAGCAGCCTCCATTGCAGGCAAGTTAACCAGCCTCCATTGCAGGCAAGTTAACCTTTCTGTTAACCTTGCAGAGCCTCTCTAGTACTTAGTCTCATTCTACTTGCCTGTAATAAGCAGCCAGAGGTTGCTTCTCCTGTTTGTTTAAGGAAGAAACGAAGCTTACTGGGAAAAAAGTAAAAGCCGGGGGGGGGGGTGTCCCTGCAATCCGTGGATAACTGAAACCGTGGATAGCGAATCCGTGGATATGGGGGCCCACCTGTATATTTTTTGTATCCTAACCCTATCACATGCAAAAGGAAGTTCCCACATGAAAATTTTCCAAAAGCTCTCAACCGATGGCACCTCTACCATCCACCTAGGTCAGTACAATCAACATAGATTGGTAGTGGCTCTCTAGACTTTGGACAGGAATTTTTCCATGCCCTACCTGGAGATGCCAGGGTTTGAACCTGGGACCTCTTGCACACAAAGCATGTGTTCTACCACTCAGCCACATCCTCAGATGTTGGAAATGTTGGACCCCACCATGCAACATGGGGACAATAATACTGACATAATTTGTTGTACACGTTACAGAGTGTTCAAAGAATTTCAAATGACTCTATACAGTGATTCTATGTGCACATGCACATGCAGAAATTAGTACTGCTAATGTGCGACATAGTCTGAGAAACTGTCATGTTGCAAACTTCAGTTCATGCTAGTTGAAAAAACCCAAGGGTCTGGGTCACTTAAACGTTTGCTGTTAATAAGCAAGAATGTGAAACTTTTTTTTTTCCATCCTTACTTTGGCAAAAGATCTGTTCACTGTCAACATCAGACTGATGGGAGAAAGAAACAGATAAACCATTTCAGATCAGAGCTGACAGCCGGGCCCCACTGAATTCAAGGGAGCTGAGGGATTAACTGCGGGATTTTATGGTATAAAATTAAAAGTTACATTAAACTAAAGCATCTAATTATAGCTTCTGCAGAAAAGACTCCAACTCTAAAAGCAAATTAGCTGTGCAGCTTTAAATCCATGTACCAAGGTCACTCAGTTATGCACCTGGTTCTCATATCTAAAGTTCACAAGCTAGATATAACATTTCCACTTTCTAAAATCTCATGTTCTGCTCAATCTTTAATTTCAGATGTCTGTTATAGATTTCTCACATTACAACATCAGCTGCCAGTACTTCATAGTAAGGGATGGCTGTCTCCCATAGAGACCTATGGTTCAGCAGTAGAGCTTGTACTTTGCATAGGATACAGAGTCTTATACAGTGTCAGACCATTGATCTATCTTGTTTGGTACGTTAACACAGATTGGAAGCAGCTCCCCAGGGAGGAGACACCAGGAATCAAACCTGGGGCCTTCTATATGCAAAGCACATGCTCAAACACTGAGCTAAAGCCCCTCCCCAAGGTTCAATCCCTGGCATCTCCAATTAAAAGAATCTCAGGTAGCAAAGCTGAGAGCCTGGCTACCTACCTGACCTCTACTTAAAGACTATAGTCAGGTGCCACCCATTGAAGCAGACAATGCTGGGCTAGACAGATCAATGGTATAAATCAGCATAAGGCAATTTTGCATGTTCACCAGTTCCAGGGCTGGCGCTGGCCCAATACCTCCTCATGCCTGAGACAGCCAAATGCTGCACCTCTTACCTGCTGATGTGCCAGCTTCCGTTTCTCCAACTCCCTGCACTGGAAAAGAATCGTGGATATGCAGAAGAAGAGGAGGAAGTGTGAAGGAGGAGGAGGAGAGAAGAGCGGCGGCTAGGGAGTAGTGGGAGGAGGGGCAGTGGAGCAAGTAGGCGGATGGAGGTGGGCAATCCTCCTATAAAGTCCTTCATTTTCGTTTGTGTGCACATAGGCTGACAAAATCCTCTTTAAACAGTTTTAAATGCCTTACTCAAATAGCAATACATAATAAATAGCCTTGTACGGGTCTTTCTGAATTTAATCACACTGACATTGCTTTCAGAGGGTAATATGAAGCAGTTGTTTTTAAGCAGCTTTATTTAAATACCTTTCCATTTTTCATGTCTCTATAATAGACATGTTCACAAAAGACAGGCAACTTGCCTATCCTCAAATGCTGGTAAAAGAACACAAGAAATCACTTTATTAATTTTTAACAATTGCTCTTCAATGAAGGCATAACCCTGTGAACTATTTGCATCAATAAGCCAACTTGACACAATTCGGCACACATACAGAATATTTCTAATGATTCAGAAAATCTATACGTGCTGAAGACAACTTTGGGAAGGCACAGGCCGGAAATATGAGCGGTGAGATGGAATATGATATCGACCAAGCTAGTGCTTTATCTACCATACAACTTTGTAACACCACTAGTAAACAGTCATATTGCTCGTGCTCTGGCTATTGTCAGCTCTCAGGTGTTGGCCAAAACTAGCTAACAAGAGACCAAATCAACTCCTTCTTGATAAAGCCTGCAGCTGAACACCACAGAAGAGCTATTTCAGTTTCTGGGTCTCCTAAGCAGTGAATTTGCTAATACATTTAATAGTTGTGATTGAAAGAAAGAGACAACAAAACCTTTTATCAGAAAGCAGTAACTCATTAAATACATAAATTCAGTCTTGAAAACAGGGAACTAAACATAGCCAGACAGAACACGAATGCACCAATGTGAAAAGAACCAATAAAATCCAACATTGCTTTCACAAAACGACCCAATCCAGTCATCGTGTCCACTGGCGTCACTACAGGGGGGGGGGCGGAGCTGTAAGTTCTTCCGTGATCGGAACCTCCGTTACACAGAAGAACGAAGCGCCCCGCCCCTGCGCCTTCCGACCCATTCAAAGCGGTGAAAACAACGCGCATTCACCGCTTTGACTGGGTCGGAAGGAGCGGGGGCGGGGCGCTTTGTTCTTCCGTGTAACGGAGGCTCCGATCACGGAAGAACTTACAGCTCCGCCCCCCCCCCCCCCCGTAGTGACGCCAGTGATCGTGTCCAGGATTTGGACACAGATCTCATTCACTACTGAGGCCATGGAAGGACAAACTCCTCACCTGGATCCTTGTTCACAACTTGCTCCTACCTAAACCATATGGCAGTACTAGCCGAATAAGTCTGTAAATGGGCAAGGAAAGATGGAAAACGTTGGAGCAGGCATGTATGTTGTGCTGTGTGCCTAAGAATTGTATTTTAATCCTTATGTGGTGGGAGGGGGGATTGCAGGCGTAAGAAACATGGGTTTTATAAATGTATAGCAACCCCTATAAGTGTTTCTGAAAGCTTTCACTTTAATGCTTGTCCAATTCAAAGCTCTAGTCCAGGAAAAGAACACCTGCCTCCTGGATGATTGCCAGAACCACCTAATTCACTCCCGCCTACTGCACCTGGAAAGAAGACACTTAAAGGAGTCTCCTCAATGTTCTATTCCTATTAAGCTAACTCTCCCAGCATTCTTTGCAAACAGACATAAGGTCAGACAGCAAGTTATTTGAAATTTTTCTTTATAGATCAAAAAAATCAATTGCTTCTTGGATGCAAGGGCAGGATTCCTGCTTACTGCCTAATTCAGGTCTTGCCCTATGGACCCCCCGGGGTTTCTGGCTCTTGCCCTACATCCCATCTGAACTTGAATCTACTCACTTGTTTTCTTAGTGTATGTTCCTGCCCAGTCACTTTCTCAAACTCAATTCTACAAAGATACGCGGGCCAACACCTTCAAGTTCACCCATAACCTGACCTTCCTGGATTCCTGAAATATATATCACCAGCTCATGATATATCTCAATCTTTAAAAACATCAGCATTGTGTCTGTAGTATTGTAGTCTCCCTTCACTGGTGAGCTAAGATTTCTTTGTAAAACCCTAAATTTTTCAATAGTATTGCCATAGAGTTGTTGGCATACATGTATAGCAACATCAATTTGTGTACTGGTTGAAGAATACACTAAACCTCCTCAGTTTGGGGGGATGGACGGATGACATTTATATGTTTCAGGTGCAACAGCAGAAGGATAAATTTTATTACAAATCACAGATTATCTCTGAATTTAGATCCTTTATTTTCAAAGTTATGTGGCACTTTAAAATTTATAACTACTCTGCTGTAACTGGTCTAATTCAACTTTTGTAAAAGTAAAGAAGCCTGCATTTCTATCAGTTACAGATTCAGTTTTCCCTGGTAATTAGGAAGCTGGACTAGCAGGGAACACAAAAGCTACTAAAATAAATGAAGTCATTTGAGCAAAAAAGGATTACAAATGGCAAACTGCAAAAGACCGTATTCCAGATTAAGGCTTTCTGAAACAATCCTTTGTACGGGATTCTTAGTTTTTGAGCAAGCTATTCATCAATATACAGTGTATATATTTCTATAAACAGGTCTATTTTTTTGCGTAGAATCAGACAATCGGAAAATACAACTATTTCAGTCATTACTTTGTGTCTGTGTGAGTATTTTAATGCCTGAAATAGGGGGGAAGTTTTCAATATGTAGATATGTTTCATGTGCAAAATAATACTTAAACATTTAGAACTCCAAATCTGCCTGTGACCCAGGTAGGTGAACTTTACCTGAAAAAGAAACTGCAGGTACAGTAGACAAAAAGTGATGGAAGTTACAGCACAACTCAAATCACTGTTATGTGAAACACTTTTAGAATACAAAATACTTTTATGCTAATGAGAGAAAACAGCCCACTAAGATGTTTCTGCCATAAATGGTTCAAATGCTTCACGTACCTTAAGGACTTCCATGGGTACCTGAGGAGCAGGAGGAAGGCTTGTGGGGAGGCTGACGTTGATGGCTGGTGTCTGACTGACGGCCACTCTCTGCTGCATGAACTGGGCTGCTTGCTGTTTCTGTTGCTGCTCTCGGCGCTCTTGCTCCTGCATCTGCTCACGCATGAGCTGCTGTCGTAGCAAAATCCGTGATGTCATACTGGAGGAGCTTAGCGGAGGCTTGGAAGCTCCAGGGTGCTCAGAACTACTGTGGGAAAAACACCAGAAGACACAGAACATCACTCCATCACTCATCCATTACATTGGTGGAAGTTTCAACAATTACACGACAAAAATGTACGTGTAAAGGGGAACATCTTTTACAAACATAAAAAAAAATGGATAGAAACTGTATGGGCTGCAATATAAAGCCACTTGGTCACAAGGAGCCAAATGTGTCTTAAGTGAAGGTGTGAGGATATCAAAGTCATACATGTTGATGACTATTAACACAGAGAGGCTATTACTGCTAATCGTCAAGTGATTTTAGACTGCTATTACTCCACCTTTCTAGAAGACTATAAGAACGTTGATTTAACATAGGGAAACAGATATAGAAATGAATGAAACCGATCCACTGGTATATTGGTCACTTATTTATTAGGATTATAACTATATGTATTGTTAAATGTATTGTTATATGTATAAGGAAATGATGTTAGAATATTATTTATGATATTGTATTGGATTGTCATGAAATGTTAGTTGAATTTTAAAAAAAGAACGTTGATTTAACGTTCTTATAACACAAGATATCTTTTCCTGCTTCTTTTCAAAATATCTGATTACTGAGTTGATAACTTATAGAAAATTATTTTATGTTCTTGTTTGAGGCCCCTGCTTTCATTCACACATTCCTTAGACATGCAGGCAGGGCCGCTGAGAGGGGGGTTAAGGGGGTAAATTGTACCCAGGCCCAGGGCCAAAAAAGGGTTTAAAAGGGGGCCCAGGAGCCCAATTTACATGAAGGGAAGGGGCCCCAAAGAAACTTTGTACCGCCTGATAAAATTCCTCTGAGTGGCCCTGCATGTAGGCAGTAACTTCAAACCATAGTCACCTTCCCCCCCCCCTCCGTTTTATAAGCAAGTTGGTGGATCAGTGCAACGTTTTCATAGGAGAAAATGAACCAGGCAGTCTAGGTTTTAGACAGCGTTATGCCAAAACGTGCAAACTACCTCCTAAATGCAATGATGGGAACTCTTGTCTGGGAAAACACTGGCCAGTGAGGTCACCACACCTCAAAAAGGATATAGTTGAATTGGAAAAGGTGCAGAAAAGAGCGACCAGAATGATTCGTGGGCTGGAGCACCTCCCTTATGAGGAAAGGCTACAGCGTTTGGGGCTTTTCAGTCTAGAAACAAGGTGCCTGAGCAGGGGGGACATGATTGAGACTTATAAAATTATGCTTGGGATGGAGAGAGTGGATAGAGGGAAATTCTTCTCCCTCTCGCATAACACCAGAACCAGGGAACATGCACTAAAATTGAGTGGAGGGAGAGTTAGAACGGACAAAAGAAAATATTTCTTTACCCAGCTTGTAATTCATCTGTGGAACTCCTTGCCACAGGATGTGGTGATGGCACCTGGCCTAGATGCCTTTAAAAGGGGTTTGGACAGATTCATGGAGGAAAAGACCATCACAGGTTACAAGCCATAAGCAACCTCCTGGTTTTAGAGGTGGGTTTTCTCTGTGCCAGGTGCAAGGGAGTGTCAACGGGAAACAGGTTATCTTGTTGTCTTGTACTCCCTGAGGCATCTGGTGGGCCCACTGTGTGATACAGGAAGCTGGACTAGATGGGCTTTTGGCCTGATCCAGCAGGGCTCTTCTTATGTTCTTATGATCCAAAAACATACCCATCAATTTCACGCGGCATAATTTTATCTTCAGATTTTACCCAAATAGCTATAACAACATTAGGTAAAGGTAAAGGTAAAGGTATCCCCTGACAATTAAGTCCAGTCGTGTCCGACTCTAGGGTGTGGTGCTCATCTCCATTTCAAAGCCAAAGAGCCAGCGTTGTCCAAAGACACCTCCGTGGTCATGTGGCCGGCATGACTCTCCTTGCCGCAGTGCGTAGCATGCAGCTGGAACACGGAGCGCTGTTTACCTTCCCGCACACGGTACCTATTTATCTACTCGCATTGACATGCTTTGGAACTGCTAGGTTGGCAGGAGCTGGCCAAGCAACGAGAGCTCACCCCGTCGTGGATTCGAACTGCCGACCTTTCGATCGACAGCTCATGGTTCAGTGGTTTAACCCGCTGTGCCACCCATTAGGACTATATAATTGTGCAGTATTGTCATCCAAAGTGTTTAACATTCCTTTGTGAAGCAAGTATGTTACTGCTGTAATCTGCGCACTGGTTTAAATTACAGTACTGATGTACTGTACTACATTAAGGTGAATAGATGGAAGTGATCTGGTTCAATGTGTTGGCTGCATAGCCTTTAGTAATTGAACGTGGCTGTTGTCTACATACAATAACAAGAAAGAACTTGCAGTTCTTAAAGTGAGTTAAGTCTTGGTTTAATTGGCTAAGGAAGCACATGAAATGCTAAATAGAGGAGGAGGTTTTTAAAAGTGAACATTATGTTAAAACTGAGCATTTTTTAAAAACTTTTAGCCAAGCTTCTCTTTTAATCACCAAACACTTCTATAAAGCACAAAGAAGTCAAAGTAACGGGATTAAAAGCCATGAGAATCTAAAAATGTCTTTGTTTAAAAATAGTAAAATACGCTTAAAAACACGTTTTAAAAACACGTAACTAAAATCCAAACACAACAAAATATAAGAACACAATGTTTCGTCCCCACAAAGCCGTGGACCTCTTCAGGTGTCAGCGCACAGTCTGTCAAGATGTTCGAAAGCCATGTAATTTTCTCAGCAATATACGATATGTTAATGACTGCTGTGGCATAAATCTAATTTGCAGATTATCTAACACAGCGCTTCTCAAACTATAGGTTGTGACTCATTTGGTGAGTGGTGGCCCGATGCTGAGGTGGGTCGCCAGTTGGGCTCACACTTGCCTCTGATTGGCTCCAAATTGGAGCTAAACGGAAGCAACCAGAAGCCACGACTCACCTCATCCTGCCACTCCTGCATCGCACTGGGCCTGGGATGACCACCAGAGGCCTCCAGAAGCAACCGGAAAGTGACTTCCAGGTTACTTCCAGGTTTGCAGAAGTCACTTCCGTTTGCTTTCTGAGGCCTGCGGAGGCCAATGGAAGCCCCCGGAGGCCCAAAGCAGGAGGACGAGGTGGGTCGCGGTGTCCATCGTTGGGGTTGAGAACCACTGCTCTAACAGGTTCAGCAGTGTTTCTCAAAGTCTTACAGGGGATTTTACTCCCCTGTAAGTCTTTGCAGGAGCGAGGCGATGACGGAGGCAGTGCTCCAGGACCCCAAAATGCTTTTCTAAACACAGACAATGCTTTTCGCTGAAAACCGGAAGTGGGCTTCGGAACGCGATTGCCGCTGTTTAGAGCCTTGGGGAGGTTTGTGGAGGTGGCTGAAGCCCCCCCCCCGGACCCCTTGGGGAGCTGGCAGGACAACCAGGTATGTTTACAAAGCATTTTTGGGTTGGGGGCAGACACGATCCTGGAGCACAGCCTCCACTGTTCTTGCTGGTTATCCTCCTTAAGGGGATACCGGCCACTTCCGGAAAAAGTGGTGGGTTGCAACCCACCACTTTGAGAACCCCTGAAATACAGTATCTCAGTAGATATTTGCTACTGAGGACACATTAGGCTTTGAGGAAGGATTGATAGCATGTCTAGAAGATAGAAATTGGATGTGTTTGGAGGAACACCATAAATATGAACATTTTTATTAAATGTCTCACTAGAAATAACTGGACACCCAAGATAGCAGGATGGGGAAAAAAATCTGCAAATCATGCCCAGAGTTGCACATTACCTGTACCTAAAATAAGTGTATTTCACCCTTATGTCAATAATCCACATTTTGAGAAGTTTTACACATACACATCAAATTCAGACTCCAATTTTCTTCCAGAGCACTAGCAACTTTTTTTATACTTCTTTTTACAAAAGGGGTGGGGGGAAATGATGACCATCTTGCTATTTCAGGCCTGTCAAGTTGAAACATTCCCAGGGACACTGATCCTTTTGATAAAACAAGAGAAAAACCTTTGTGGTGAAACTAATGCAGCTGTGGAATAATCGCACTAATTAGCTGCTCAAGGGAGAAGTCACTGACTGTGATACTCATAGAGAAGAAAAAGGAATACTTTCAATTAACGGTGAAGCCTTCTTACATCCCACAAACACATTGTAGGGACTCCGTAACATTTTACTGGGAAAATTTGTTCCTTAGCAAAAAGCGATTTGTAACTAAAGAGACAATCAGGAAAGTACAGGTTATACCGGTAAATCCTGCAACCAATAAACAATATCTACCACTTTTAGCCCAGAGGTCTTCAGGGTGGAAAGAGAAATCCGTTGCTTAGTTTAATAAAAAAAATTTAGGAAAAGGACCCAGAATCTTCTAGGCATTTATCATTAGTTAAATTGAACACCGAGCTTGGCAGGATAAAAGACAGTTTAGAGATCACCCTGAAGCAATTTCCAAGAATTTTCAAAAAATCTGCATTTCATGTATGTCTTTATTAAACACAAGAGTGGGCAGCTGATAGTACATGGCAAGTTGAGGCAGTTTTGCATTGTTCATAGATAATGAGTTATAGATTTCCTTCTCCTGGTTTTAGAAGTGGGTTTTCTTTGTGCCAGGTGCAAGGGAGTGGTGACTGGACACAGGTATCTTGTTGTCTTGTGTGCTCCCTGAGGCATCTGGTGGGGCCACTGTGTGACACAGGAAGCTGGACTAGATGGGCTTTTGGCCTGATCCAGCAGGGCTCTTCTTATGTTATTATGTTCTTTTTAATTTCTTGTGTAGCAGTATACAATATAACATAGGAACTAGCTGTAGCACTCTCCAAAATTATGATATATATCTACTTCTATAATTCCTTAAGTTACTTCATGCCTGGTTAGGATATCTGAGTATTCAAATCAAAATCGGTTTCTTGATTATAACAGATGCTTTGAACTACCCAATTTCCCATGATAAATTGGACTGAAAGAAAAAATTATAGTCTCATCATGTAGATTTGCAGGAGCAGGCGCATCGCTAGAGCGCTGTGCGGTGCACACGACGCCCTCCGGGAGGCTCCGAAGCCGGGAGAAGGCCTCGGAGCAACCTCCCCGGTCGATGCTCCAGGTCCTTCTGACGAAGGCCCAATGCGCGATATGTAATTTATAACGTTTTTCGCGCATGCGCAGAACGTTTCTCGTTGTGCGCATGCGCGAAAAACGTTATAAATTACGTATCGCACATTGGGCCTTTGTCATTAGGCCTCGGACAGCCGGGCCGGACCGGATGTGTGGAGCCGGGAGGGCCTTCGCTTTGGGGCAGTGCGCACCTAGTGACGCTGCTGTGCAGGAGTAAGGTCATCTCTCTGCAGTGGTATTTAGGTGTTTCTATGAGCAAGATTCTCCATCTCCGCCCCCTGAACTTGAGCTAATGCAGAAAAAGTACTATCAGAAAGTTGAGAGAAAAGGGAAGGTGATGGGTAGGTGTTGACATGATTATCTGTGACCTCATAATGCGGTTTTTGTTGATGACATAGAAGCTGACTTGGAAGAATGACGTAGAAGTCATTCCTATGCCCCAATCCTATTCCCCGCCATGTTATAGCATGCATCCATGTCAAAATATTTTTTACTTACCCCCCGGTAGAATGCCCAATCGCCTATGGGTCTCCTTTGACCTACACCAGCTATATAGCAGACGCAAAACAGAGGAGAGCCGGGGAAATGGGGGATAATATCTAACATGCACGACTGCCGCCAGATCCACCCCTCCCTTCCCTAACACACCCTGGTTCCTCCTCAACATGCCACATTACTCCTCATCCCTGCTCACGAACTGCCCCCACACCGACTTACCTGCTCTGATGCACGTCGCCGGCCATGGCAACAGCTCCCCGATGCTACTGCTTTGCAGCAGCGACTCAGAAATGGATACTGGTGGTGAGCACACCAGTGAAAGCACTTTATGGCAACGGGACTCTACCTTACATTTCCACATTTCCACCTACAATCTTCTGTGATTGTTTCCCTTGGACGATGTTCTAAGATACTAGAACGAAATGCTGGGCTGCTTTTCCCTTGGATTTTTGATGTTATTTTATTCCGTGTGCGGCTGCCTGATCAGGAAACCCGCTGCGGTTTGGAATTATTAAATATTTCAAGTCTATACTACATGGCATCGAATCCCGTAATTTTGAAACATTGTTGTCTACTGGCGGGCCATGAAAGCTATCGCAAAAAACCAACGGGACTCTGTCCCACCAGTGTTGGGAAGTCTATAGGGTTGAGTTGTTTGAAGTCTTAGGGGAGTGCTACAATTTATGGCAATAATATGATTGTATCCTGAGGCGGTTTCTGTTTATGCTAAATTTTTGCCAATCCCCCTTTGCCATTCCTTGAAAACGGAAGGATCCTCCAGAGAGCAATGGCATATGGCATGGGGGTGTAGACTTCCAGTGTGGACTCCTTCAGGACACAATACTTTGTTTGATGCACATACATCAGTGTTTCCTGCAGCAAATACATAAAGTGTGAATAACCCACATGCATGTGCAATGCAATTACCTTGAAATATTCAGAAATCCTGAATGTACCAGGGTACATGTACTGTATGTATATTATCCACACTTTATGTGTATATATATATATATAACCCTGATGCAACACCAGTCTGTGCAGGAAACATGTTTTCCACACGGAGGACCTGTGCTTAGCTACTGCCAAATACCATGGTTCACATTTTGAACTGAGTGGGGTCAGGAGCATATTATATGAGCACCCTCTGAGTTCTGGACAAGATTTAAGGCACTGACTTTGAAATATAACACACTGAACTATCTGGGCTTGATATATTCAAGAGACTGCTTTTTCTATTATGTCTCACCAAAATCTTGTTGATGGTTTATGTTTTATATTTTCACTTGTTTTACGGTTTATGTTTTAACTTTATGAATTGCTATGTTTTAATTTATGAAGTGTTTCTTTAATTTTATGGTTCTGTAAGCCATTGGGTGCCCTTAAGGAGAAAAGTGGAATACAAATTGAATAAATAAATATCAGAATGACCTGTTAACAAAACTATCATTGCTGCAAGAAAATCCATTATTAGCACCCAGAGTCATTCTTCGCAGGTGCCATGGAAGTTTGGATCTACCTTTAGAGATTCACCAACATTCAGGCATCTTTCAGAAGTGTTATGAGACTTTGTTATTCAGGTTGGAGACAAGAGACATGCTGGGGAGAGTTGGTGCTGAGCGGGTAGATTCAAGGAAGGGAGGTGAGTCTTACAATCGATGGATTTTTTTTCCCCTACTGGTGGTACTGAAAGTAAAGGTGCACCTTAGAATCGATGGCGCCTTAGACTTGAAGAAATACAGTAGTTGGTTAAGATTGTCATGAGACTCTGGAGGCTTCTTTAAAATCAGAGGCACTTTTAGGAGTCAAACCTAATAACATCTTGGGTTCTAAATTCATACTTTTTTTTTCCCCTGGTCTCTTTAAATATTCCTGGTCAGTGTGTTTCATAGTACTTTTAGCTGCCTGAAACCTCTATAACTGGATTGGCTTAAAACAAACTAAAGGTTTATAAACAGCAAGACATACAAACACCTTAAGCCCTGCTGGCTTAGCTAATGGCCCATTGACATCCCAATCTTATTGATGGACTCCGCTGCCGGAACTAGCATTCCGACGGCAGAACACACTTTCCGACTGTCGTAAAAGACGATATGGAAACGCGGAACCACACACTTCTCGATCACGGCCAGAGAGGCCACAGAGGCCGAGCATGCAACAGGAGGGCACCCGCCAATGATGCTGAGTTGGCGGTGAGGGAGGAATGGTGCAGAGGCGAGGCATGTCAGAGGCGGAAGTGGGTGGCACTTGGCGCAGACGACTTGCTCCCGATGCTAACCCCTCCCTTGCCTCCCAACACAGCCCCTGTCTTTCCTTGGACTTACACCAGCTAACGAGCTAGCACAGGTCTGAGGAGTCCCATTGGCGATCAGGAGGCTTACAGGGAAGTAAAGCATACAGCCATCATGACAAGTAGCCATTATACCCGGGAAGCGCTGCCCCACTGACAGAACAAACGTTCCGCCAGCATTGACTGCCTGCGGCATTCGTAAAGAGCACTCTGGCAGGATGCACTCTTCCCGCACATGCTGACAAATTCCCTTAGACTTGTAAAGACAGGTAAGTTTGTGGAGGAGTCGGGGCAGGGTGGGGGGAGAGCAGAACATGGTCAGAACAAGGGAGGGCAGAACAAGGTGGCGACGGAGACAAGGGAGAGCAGAATGAAGCAGTGGCGGCAAATGGGTGGATGGAGTCTGGCTTGGCAGCAGTCCTAGCCCCCTTCTTGAATTCGCTAGCGTAGGTCTGAGTAGACCCCTCTGCACTGCAGAAGCTTACCCCAGGGTAAGGGAATGAATGTATCCTTACTTAGAGGAGACCTCTGCAACTGCCTCCCCCCCCCCCCGCAGGATGCTGCAGTAGCCATTTTGGCACTGCTGCATCAGCAGGTGAGGGAAGAATAGGATTGGGTTCTTAGCCTTATACTGAGCCAGTTGCACATACACCTGTTTGAATCCAAAGAAGCATAAGCAGAAGGAGAAAATTCATTCATGCTGCTTCATGAACTGTTATGTAAGCACTAGCAGAAGAGTTCTTGTAGGAAGATGCAAGCCGAAGCATCATGTAGGCTTGAAGAGAGCTTGTGAAAAGTCTTGCTGAAGAACTCGTACAAATGGAAGAACTTCTCTAGATCTGTATTTTTATGAAGCACTGCTCCACAATGTTGGAAACAGCACTTCCATGAGCAGAATAGCACTGTCCGCTAGCAAAAGGTCACTTTTTGATCTAAGCCATGGAATCACACTATCTTATTTTTTAATTGTATCTGCAGGTTCTATTCATTTGAAGATCATACATGCATGCAAAAAAATAACTTGCCTTGTGTAGCGCACACACGCACGCTCTCTCTCTCTCATAAAAGCAACAGACCTGAAAAGTAAGCGGGTTAATTATAAGATGTTCTGCTCATCTTTAGTGGTAAGGAACAAGCCAGAAACAGGATTTAATTCAGGCGGAATCTGAGGTAAGCATAAAGTTGCTTTTATCCATGTGCCTAATGTAGAGTATTCTGTTACAGTGCACACATAAGAGCATTCATTAGGTGTGAACTCTGTCAAGTTGGAAAACATTCTGTTCCCATTCCATTTTCCAACTGCTGCCAACATTCCCTCCAGCTCTTCTCCACCCACCCACACACAAAAAATAATTTTGGGCTAATACATTCCTAGTTCAACCCAAGACTTCTTTTGGCAAGCAAGAAAGATTCACATAAACTGGCAGCCTGATCCGCTGGCGTGCACTGTCGCGAAAGCAGCGAAAAGCGCTTCGAAACAGCGCGATAGCCAGGCATGCCGGGGGGAAGACAAATGTCCTCTTACCCCAGGAGACCTCCATCAGCCAACACCCCCCCCCCCAGATGTAGCGCAGCCTGTGCCAGCGCTGCTGCATCGCCACATGGGGATTTACGCTGGATCGGGCTGCCCGTCTACATATGTTCTGATGTGGACTGTATTCAGACACAGTGTAACTCCCCAGCCAAAAATTAGACCCTTGAAGTTTCAAATTCAGAGATCAGTGATAAGAATGACATCTGCATTAAGCATCACAATGTTTGCCAATACTAAGATGAAATAGCAATTCTAATTCAATCCAACTCTCAGACCCAGACATTATGGCCTACCTGGCTATCATATCTGTGCATAGCACCTGCTGTTAGTTCAACTCATACGTCTCCTGAGAACCACCTATAAATCTCTTTCTATAAATCCCTCTTTCTGCTGATCACAAAGATCCTGTAGAAACTGAAGATCAAAGTATTGATTACATCATTTTGGTCACATCAGCCCTGGTTTATGCAGTTACTTTGGTTGCAAGCAAGAAGAACTTTCTTATCATGAACCACAGCACCATTTCTCTTCACCTAGCTCACTGAACCAGCCATTCTTTTGGCCCTTGTTCTTCAAGCTCTCCAAACTATGGTACCTACTACACAGAGTTACCCTTCTATTCCGTGAGAGCATTCACAAGGAATGCCCCAATCCTAACTCCTCCCCCGCCGACATAACTAGTATTGTGCCGGCAGAGGCTGCTTTATGGCTGTCGTAAAGCGGCCTCCGCCAACGAGTACAGCTGGCCCGCTGGCGGGGAGGTCACAGCAGCCTCCCACACACCGTCAGGCCCATGGATACCCACTGAAGCAGGGGGTTGGAGTGAGGCGAGGCGGGCAGAATGGGGGAGTGGGTAGGCGGATCAGGTCCGGGAGGGGGTGGGATCGGCGGTGGTGACACAGGCTGAATCCCGACCCCCTTCCCTGGCCTGATCCATCTGCATGAAGTAACACAGACTTGCGCCAGCGACTGAGCTAACACAAGTACATGTTGCCCCATAGCGGCTGCTGGGGCTTACCCTGGGTCAAGAGGCAGTGGTGTAACTGCTGCGATGACAACCCCCTGGCGGAAGCCACACCCCTGGGGGTGACCTCAGCTGGAAGCCACGCCCCCGGGGTGACGTCAGTGGCCTGTCACTGGCCGAAAACATCACCTCGGGGCAGGTAGGAGGGTGGGAAACACCTCCCCCGTCCTCCAGAAGGCTCACAGCCACCGCAGAGGCCATCAACAAAAAAAAGCGCTGTGAAAAGACTCTGCATCACCACTGCCACCACCAATTTGCCACCCTTAGCGGCAGTCGTCCACCCACCCCGGCATGCCGCCTGAGGGCGGACTGCCCTCCCATTCCTACGCCACTGGCAAGGGGACAAATGTTCTCTTACCCTGAGGCAGTCAAAAATCCCACATGGGATGCAGCGGAAGGCAAGCCGCTGCTGCTGCATTGCCAAATGGGAATTTAGTTAGAACTGGGCTGCCCATGATGTTTGACACATGGGGAACTTAACACTAGTTATGATGAGTTTAGTTGATTTTTGTCACCTCAAGAATGGACACACAAAATATCTGGTCTATTGAGGGTTCTGCAAGTTCCACAGAACAATATTGGAAAAACTCAGTTGAAAAATGGTAGTTTGGATTAGCCTGCCTGTGTAAACCGCCTTGAATGCTGTGTAAAAACGGAGAAAGGCAGCATATAAAATAAATAAATACAATCTGGTGCCATCAACTAAATTCATGAGTGAGGGTGTAGTTTTGATGTCTAGAAATTTATGAAATCCCCAGTATTTGCATCACATGTATGACTACATAGTCAACATAATAAAAAAGCTACTTGGTGGCACTTTGGACACATTATCTTAAAAATACAGCCCCAAAAAAAATGCAGTGTTATCTTTGAAAATCAAAACACAAAAGCCCATCAAGTACAGATATGAATTACATTTCTAGTTCTGATCCAAATACTGAAAGCTTTCTCTTAGATTTTACCCCTTTGTGGTTTTGTTTGTTTTGTTTTGTTCCAAAATCTATTTGGCTTAATGCACTTACAGTTTCCTACTGTTATGTCTGCTGTACCAAAGAACTACTAAACGGGTTTGGAAGGTGAAGAAATGACAAGTTTTTTTCTAAAAAGTGACTGTTTTTACAAACATCCAAGTAATTTAAAGCTAATCTTCACACAACACCACTTGAATTCTGAAAACTATTGCTATAATTTCTTCAAACAAGCAAAACAGATAAGAGTTGGTTTATGGCTAAACAACAAATTGCATTTGGAGATTTCGGATCCAGAGTAAGAAAAGACAGAGATGCCGGCATAGATTCATGTGAAATTATTATTTCTCCACATGCAAAGATCAAGACAAAACTTAAATGAGACAAAGAATGAGAAGACTACCTGATCCACCACCAGAAAGATGAAATTGAAAGGAAGTCTCTCAACTATCAAGTAGATGCCAATCTAACTACAGTTAACTTATTAAACATTTAAGTTACAGCCCATAGAAGTAGTTGCAAGAAATGAAGAGTCTCCTAGAATATACAGTTTGAATATTTATGGGATTTCCAGCCATTTTGTTGATTTTTTTGAGAGAAGAAATAAAGTTGTATCTTACAATTGAATGAAGACACTTCCTTTCCTGTTTCAATTGCGTTGATGAGATTGGATGCACAGGAGCGGACTATCCAGGGCAGTCAGAGATGAAAGCTTTAAATCTTCAATTTGCTTTTACGTTTCTTCCCACTCCAGGGATTTCTTCAGAAAGCAGATAGAGATTTCAGCAAAGGCATGCTGAACATCTGGATAGTCCGCTCCTGTGCATCCAATCTCGTCAACGCAATTGAAACAGGAAAGGAAGTGTCTTCAGTCAATTGTAAGATACAACTTTATTTCTTCTCTCAAAAAAATAAAAAAAAATGGCTGGAAATCCCATAAATATTCAAACTGTATATTTAATTACAAGCCATGAAAATCTGCATGCTTTCAGTCTCCTAGAACCTTCATCTTTAAAGACCAAGGTGCAAAAGCTATACAGTAATTGTTTTTGCTGCAACAGATTAACAGCTACCCTCTGAACATTGTTATAAATATTTGGTACTTACCATTGTGGGAAATGGGCAAAATAGAGATTTCAAGAACTAAGCAAAGATCTGGTCATTTCTTTTAAATAACTGGAATGGAAATGGAAAAGATCACCTGCTGGTGCCCTGCCTGAAGAAGCTAAGCAGGGTCAACCTCGGTTCCCTCTTGGATGGGAGACGGAAGCTGCTGACGAACCTCGCAAAGACACTGAGAAGGCATTGTGAGAGGGTGGAATGCGGAGGAGTCAGCTAGAGAGAGAACATCTAAGACAACCGTCTGAGGGTGAACTGCGGTGAACTGTGAAGCTTGGAAGTGCAAAGCACAAGCCAGAAGGAGGGCTGCACTTGGAAGGGAAAACATCTCGAGCATGGAAGGTTCTATATAGGAATAGAACAATATTGTAAAGACCCTTATCAGGTCTAAAGACTAAAGATAGCCTGCCTATGTAAGCCGCCTTGAATCAATCTGATGAGAAATCTGATGATGAGAAAGGCAGGATATAAATACAGAAAAATAAAAATAAAAATTTAATCATGAAGTCAAAGTAAGCAGAAGTGGCCTGAGAAGTCACAAAGTAGGCTAAAGAACCTTCGGAGAAAGGTAGCAGCCTATGAACCCCAAAAGGTTACAGGAGTCCTTCTGAAGATCTGCTGTTTAGTGAATTCACAGCTGCTTTATAGAAGGGACTATCACATAAAGAGTACAATCCAGAGAAAATGAAGCATGCTTACAGTCCTTTGGAAATCAATGGAATTGAAGCACACGTTCAAAGCACCCAACCTATTTGCATGGGGTGTCGGGCAGATTCCCAACTAACATTTCCTGATGAATCAAAGCAGCTTTTGCTTCCAAAAACATTTTTACAGGTCCACCTGCCTCGGTCTGTCTCATGAAAAAAAAAACATCATGTTAGATTTAATTCTTGAGTGCATCTCTCTGTTATCTCTGTTACCTGAATGGAGTCTATGGGATGTAACAACAGCATCCTTATCTTTCAGCAGAAATGCTACGAATTGCATGCAACCTTGAAGCCTCAAATGGGGCCACGGTGGCTTAGTGGTTAAAACGCTGAACTGCAGACCAGAAGGCCCGTAGGTCAGTAGTTCGAGACCCGAGTGTCGCGTGACGGAGTGAGCTCCAGTCTCCTGTCCCAGCTCCTGCCAACCTAGCAGTTCGAAAGCAAGACATTGCAAGTAGATAAATAGGTACCGCTGCAGCGGGAAGGTAACAGCGTTCCGTTAGTCATGCCGGCCACATGACCACGGAAGCGCCTTCAGACAGCGCTGGCTCCACGACCTTAGAAACGGAGATGAGCACCACACACTAGAGTCGTACACAACTGGCTTTCGAACAGGGGATACCTTTACCTTACCTTGAAACCTCAACTCTTACCTCACACTCTGATGGCTCATTTTGAAACAACAGTGTATCCCTTGCATTTCTGAAGCAACACATTTGCATTTTTCCATTATTCATGGAGACAGAAACGAGTTTTTAAAGTTTGTGAAAAATGATTTTCCTCATTGATACGTAAAAATTTCAGAATCATTGGGCTGGATCCTAACCTTATCATATGCAAACAAAAGGCACTTCCATTCATGCAAGAGGGGGCTGGTTTTTCCTGATTCCCCCCAAATCATCCTCTTTCAGAGGATCAGAGCAGATTAGGGGGAAGAAGTAGGGGAGGAGGCAGTTCAAGTGTCTGCTGCTCTGAGGAGGGGCCGGGAAGTCTGCATGAGCTAAAACAACAGAAGACTGATCGAATGCAGCAAGTGATTCTTCGTACAACCACCTTCTCAGTAAAGTTTTTCTCTTTCTCTTCTAACACTTTGTAATTCATTCCTAAAGAAATGTAATAATTGTTTTACGCTGAGTTTAAAACGATTTTTATGTGTATTTTTTAATCATACGAAAAAAAAAATTCTACATGGCTTTTAAACCTGTAAATATTAAATCTGTGAAGAATATAATAATTGTTTATGGGTTGTACTGACACTTTATTCAGCAATCCTATTGGGGGACATGATTTAGGGTCCATTCCTATTGGGCCGCTGTGCCACCAGAACTTGCTTTCTGGCAGCGCACTTTACAATGATCACAAAGCGTGACCCGCCATTCAGCACAGCCTGGCCACTGCCGCAAGTGGCCCTGGCCATGCAACAGCAGGCCCAGGAAAAGCCCCACGCTGATAAGTCGGTACAGGGGTGGGAGGAATGGGGTAGGGAGGGGAAGAACGGGACAGAGAGAGGTGTGCATCGAGGCCAGGGAGGGGGCAGTATCGGTGGCAGTGGTGCTGCTGATATTTTATCCCCCTTCCCAGCCTCAATCTGCCTTCCTGGGTCAGCTCGAACTTGCACTAGGAAAATTGCTGGTGCAGGTCCAAGTAGACCCATTTGGACAGCAGAGGCTTACCCCTGGACAAGGGAATAAATGTTTCCTTACCCGGAGACCACCTCTGGGACTGCCCCCCCCCTGCAGGATGTAGTGCATGCTCTGGTGGCATGGCTGCATCAGCGGGGGGTGGGGTTAGAAATGATTAGGCCAGTGGTTCCCAAACTGGGAGGCGTGGCTCCCAGGGGTGCCACGGGAACCATCCAGGGGAGCCGCGGAATCCTCTCAGAATTTTTCAGAAACTATGTCAATTGACAGTCATCAAAATAATGTAATGGGGAGCCGCGGCCAATGGTTGCCAATGGTCAAGGGAGCTGCAGGTCAAAAATGTTTGGAAACCAGTGGATTAGGCTGTTAAACTAGTAACATTTAAAACTTGTCATTCAACTTTAATTTCTTACCAAAAACAAACTTGGTAAAATTATTCTGATATACATTTAATTGGTTGCACTTGATGCCTTTGATCAGGTACTCAACGGAACTTATTTCTGAGTGAGATGCCAGAGGACTGAAGACAAGCAAATGTTGTCCCTATCTTTAAAAAAGAGAAATTGAAAGATCAGGAAACTAGAGACCAGTCACCCTGACTTCGAAACCTGGAAAGATTCTGGAATTGTTTATTAAGTGAAATGTTTGTGAGCACTTAAAAAATAACAGGGTGATTTCTAGGAGCCAAAATAGGTTTGTCAAGAATGAGTTGTACCAGACTAATCTCATCTTCTCCTTTGATTTGAGGAGCTCCTTTGAGCTCCTTGGAGGAAGGGTGGTATAAAAAAAATGTGAAAAAAAAAATAGATTCCAGCAAAGCATTTGACAAAATCTCCCATGATATCCTTGTAGATAAAATGGTTAAATGTGGACTAGATAGTAGTACTGTTAGGTGGATTCAAAGCTGGTTGAACAACCACTCCCAGCAAGCATGATTAAATTTGTCTACAACAACCTGGAGGGAGGTATCGAGTAGCATGCCAGAGGGCCCTTGTGCTGTTCAACATTGTTATAAATGACCTGAAGGGGTAGAGGGAATGCTTATCAAATTTGCAGATAGCACAAATCGGGGGGGGGGGAGGAAGCATAGCTAACACCCTGGAAATTGAATTAGAATTCAAAATGATCATTGCAAGCATGATCATTGGGCCCATACCAACAAGTTGAAGTTCACTGGAAACAAATGTAAAGTCCTCCACGTAGGCATAAAAATATAAGAAACTGGATGGTCATCTGTTAGGGATGCTGTAGTCACCTGCCCTGAGCAGAGACTTGGAATTCATGGCCTCCAAGATGGCTTCCAACTCTAACATTCTATAATTCTATAAATAAATGTGATTGCGATGAAAGTGTACTACATCGCTTTAGAAATGCAATGAGACCTATGAGTAATTAGGATTTGCAATTTGACACACAGCACAATCCTGGAAGATATGCCGGCGACGGAACGAGTGTTCCGTCACCGGATGACGTCGCGAACGTGCCGTAAAGCACGTTCGCGATGCCTCGGGATTAAGGGAGGTCAGCGCAAGGCCGGCCTCCCTCACTCCAGCATCGGACGAGGACGGCAGCGGAAGGTAAGTGATCTGTCATCAGCCGTGTGGGCAGTCCGGCCGGGCAAGGGAGGGGGGCCATTGGCCTAGCCGGCCCAGGAGGGGGCAGGGGATGGCCTTGGCCATATACCTGTCCCCGCCAAGCTGGCTAGGCCGTTACACGGCCTCCTCCGACTTCTGCCAGCTATTTACCTGGCGGAAATCCGAGGAGGCCGATCAGGCCAGCTGGAATTTACACCCAGGGAAGGGAATGAGTGTCCCCTTCCCCGAATAGACCTCCGGCCCGGCAGCATGGCCTCTGTGGCTCAGGATCCGGCGGGCAGCCATGGGCTGCTGGCCGGAGCCTTACACAGGTTGCGCTGCCCATCTAGTAGACAGTAAATTCCTTTACGCTAAGGAATTTACACACCTGTAAATATGTTTAGCAATGCAGCATCTATATGCCATTCGTGCATTTCAAATGTATTTCTTTTAGCAGCAGAAGAAGGCAAACTATGCTCCGAAGAATCATTGGGTCAATTTAATTCTTCCTCTGATGCCTTCACCATCTCCTAGACTCTGACAGATGAAGGTTTGAGGAAGAAACCAAACTGTGTTGCATCAGCTGAGCAGAGAAAGGAGAGCAAGGAAGATGTGGAGCACCTTGGCAAGTTAAATTTGGCCTGCAGGTCTTCTCTCCTTAGAGAAAATTGATGTGAACCATTTACACCTGCACCATATTTCAGTAAACCTATAAAGTTGCATTTCACCACACTAGGCCTCAAAAGAGTGTTGAACACAAACATTTACACCGAGGCCAGAGTTAAAATGTGACACCTATGTAAGTCCTCTGCAGGAGAATAATTTCATTTAAGGCTCTTAACTGTGGGTGTCCATCCATTGTCGAAGACCACTGGTGTGCTAACGGTGTAGGCCCACATATGGGCTGTACACCTATTAAAAGCATTTGGGACAGCACCTACAACATGGAATGTTTATACAGGTAAGTGCTTTGTCTGTGGTTAAGTTTCCATTTAAACTGGAGCCTCAGAACCAATTCCACAACATTTTTTGTGCTGAACGAACGTTGCAGATGAATTTTCCCAAAAAGCTTCCCAAGCAGAACACTCAGTTGTGCTCATGGATTTTCCCTGTAAAACCCATGTGTGAATTTAGCAGCCTAATGGAATTCTTTTACTTATATTGGGGGAGGGGGCTTTATCCTGACTTTTGTCATGTTCTTTACTCTACGGCTCCCCCTTGAGGAATCCCACAGTACAAGCACTATAAACAGCATAGAAATACACTATAAATACAGTACTAGAGTTTTCAAGTGTACTGCATCACTAATAATTTCTATCTGTATTAATTTATGCAAAATAAAGATTTAGAAAAATTAAAAGCATCTAATAGGTGCATTCAGAGGACCAACTATCCCAGCCTCAATACGAGGGAAACATGTCCTGTGACTATAAGAACCTGACTGGTTTGAGTAGTGATCCCTTGGGAATGTTCAAAGCACCTATTCTGGGATAATCCACATGGGCACATATGCATGCGTGTGCACATGCACACTCACACATGCACACCACAGCGGTCAAGACTGAAAATTCTTCCAGTGCTTAAAATTTATTTTTAATAAATCAACAATCAGCCAAACAACTGTACCCCGTTAAGTATTTTTCCATTTCCCCCCCCCTTCCTGCCTTTAGACACACCTTCACAAGCCGCTGAGCAACAAATGCTTTTCCTGATCTAAATGAGAGCCTCTCTCATGACCCAAGAACATTCACTAAATAATTATTAAGCTCTGAAGGTGGTTTTTGCATGAGTTGCAATTCAATAAAATGCTGCAAGTTGATTTGCTTGAATGCTTAATTCATTTGCGGGGACACAATGGCTTTCAGTGCTGGCTGGAAATCTTTTACCAAGCAGTAAATTAGAGATGCAACAGGCAAGCAAAGATCCCAGACAACTCTGAAAGATTATTTCAGATTCTTAGTAGTCAGACCTGTGTAGGCCAGGGAGGGGGAAAGAAATGACTCTTCTGAGTTGCCAGCAAGCAATAAAGGCTTCAGATCCCCCCACATTCTGCTATTCCCCCTTTATTCCTCCAGCAGCAGCTCCTGCTTTGGAGGTCAGTCTGAAGTTGTCCCTCCTTTATGTATTAACAGAGAGGACAGCTGAAGAACACCACTGAATACATGGATCTCAACACCTTTTGGGTTGGAGCCTAGATGTTTAGGAGTCCACCGCAAACTTTATCATGAATTATATTATACCGTGTGTGTTTTTCTGTTAACACGTCTGCTATTGTAAATTTCAGAACAACAAGGCAATGTTGATTCAAAAACAAAAAAAAAAATCATTAAAAATACCACAAATTAAGAAGAAACATTATTGGTGACTTTGCCTCAACCATGAATCTTCATTTAAAAATCACTCTAAAGAAAACTACGAGTCACTCAAAAATTCCCAACGCGTTTACATCTAAATTCAGTCTTTTGCCCACCCATACATGCTTGCTACAGTTAACAACACAAAGCCACTTAAATAAAAAGATATGCCAATTATCTGCTCCCCACATTTAAGTTATCTTTATCTTTCTCAGGCAGACGCAGCAGCTGTATGTTTTAGATAGCAAGATGGGAGAGCTACACAATACCTTTAAACTCTCAGAATATGTCTCATTGTATTAAAAAAAATCATTATGTTTTAAACAGAACACTCTTTGCCCCCCCTCAAATGAAATGTCACTTACATATAGCGGCTTTCAAAGGAGCAAGGCATAAACATAGGAATCCTAAGAGCCTCCATTTTTCCCCTTCCTGTGTAAGGTGCACTGCAAAGCCCTTGGAGAAGAGTCAAAGTCAAACCAAGTCCTGGCACTGGATGTGTCACTAGGGGTGGCTCTTGATAAAGGCCTTGGCAACTCCAATCCAAACAGAGCTCAGTGCTTAAATGGTGCCCTAGTGTCTCTGCATTAGCAGACCTGCTTAATCCAGCACCTACCTGAATATGAGAGAGAATGAAAGCACTTCACTGAAAGGTGGGGGGACGGGGGGGGGGCTGTAGAAATGAGATGGCATTTGAGGCAATTTATTTTAGACAAAACATAAGTCCATCTGTTTCACTTTGTTTTGCTTTCCTTAGTGACTGCATATAACATATTTTTGCTTGCACAATTCCCAGCAGTAAATAAACGTGAGAGCAAGACGCAGATTTAGGACTGGGCTTTTAGAAGTGGAAGGATATCATGGAAGATTTTGTCAAATGCTTTGCTGAAATCTAGTGTACTGTATCCATAGTCTACAGACAAATCATTCTATCAAAGGAGAAGATTAAATTAGTCTGGTACAACTTCTCCTTGATAATCCTATTTTTGCTCCTAGAAATCACCCTGTAAACACCACACACTAATTTCCTACATCCATTTTTTTTTTATGTAAACTACCTGCATGGGTGCAGAGAAGTAGGTGTGATATCAGATGTGATAATGTGCTGCATTCACATGCACCTATGGCTACCCATGCCATCTTCACACAGTAGCATAAACGTTTTTTATAAGAGACATCTGGCTTTGTTCTTTCAATGACTAACAGAGCTTTCAAATTCAAATTTAATTTAAAGTAATCCATAAAGCAACACGGCTTCGTTAAGCCTTACAGTGCAATCCTGCATAAGGACATGTGGCTGGCCTAAAGGGTTGGCCACTGTATCATATCCCGTTCCCGAGAGCACCTCGGGAGGATGCTTATCACCTTCCCCAGGTGCAAGCCGGCCAGGGCCCTATGGGCCTTCTCGGATGTACACCAGCTATGAAGCTGACCTACAACCGAAGTGGGGGAGTAAGGCCGGCCAGGCCTGGGAATGGACCTATGATCTCGGCGAAGCTTGGTGCCGATATTCCCACCTTCTCCTGGCCCGTTTCGCCCTCCCCCAACCTTGGACCAACTGGTGCAGGACATACCACCACGGGTGGGTGCCGGGTCCGGAGGGTGGCAGAGTAAAGGCAGCTGGCCTCTGCACCAGCAGGCCTTACTCTCGAGTTATCGCAAACGTGCTTTACGGCACGTTTGCGATGGCTCATGCTCCACCGCTGTAAGCTTAGGGAGGATTGTGCTGCCCAACATGCTCTAACCACTGTTTTCTTGACATTTTCTGCATAGATTTCCTTCCAGCATTTCACTGCATTTTATGGGGGTTCTCATAATTCTATATAATTATTAACCTAGGTTTTTTATTGTGGATTAAGGAGATGTATTCCTACAAGCATAAACACGGATTTGAATCACAAATCCATCCTCTGAAGGCTCTTTGATAGAGTGGAGAAAGCCTATCCTTCTCTCCCGAGCTGTAACCATCCTTTCTGACTAGGTGTGGATGCCACATTTCCAGGTGATGCTTCAAAGAACTGAGTACAAGATCAACGTCTTCCTCAGAACCAAAGAGAAACTTGCATAGCTTACTTTCTATGCTCATTTTAGAATCTTTCATATTACATGTGCTAGGAGGGGAGTCAGAGCAAGGAGTGGGGTTTCTGAGTCCCAAACAGCTTGGCTGTAGAGGATCCATCCAACAGGCCTAAGAAGTTGACAACCCTTATCCCAATTAAGATCTTGGTGCTTTTTTTCAGGATCATTTAAGCATAATAATGGTGATAGACATGTCAGAACATCTGCCCTAAACCAGGGGTAATATGAGCTGAGTGGAGTTTATAACATGGCCAATGAAGGGGGAAGGCAAGGAACCAGATGCAGGGGGTTTTTTAACTAGAAATTTTCCTGTTCCAGAACTATGCACACATTCTTTAAAACAAAAGCCCAAAACATGTCACATATTCAAAAATCAACTTTTCAAAAACTTTCTTCAGTGTTATGACCTAGTGCAGGGGTTCTCAACCCCTGACCAGCCGTGTACCACCTCCGGAACTTCTCGTCCTTCGCATACCACCGGAACTGACTTGCAATAATGTCGTTGCCAGTTACTTCCAGATTTTTGCATTTTTGGAGCCAGAAAATGCAGGTAGGCGGGTCAGGGCGGGCGGGAGGGCCCTTCCCAGCACTTCTGAGAGGCTCAGCCAAAGGCAGGAGCCTCTCGGGAGCGAAAACATGGCCGTAAACAACGCATCAGGGCAGGGTTCCGGTGGACCAGTGGTCCGTGCACTGGCGTCACTGTAGCGTGGCGGGCGGGGCGGGCCGCCGGGGGGTGACGCGCGCCAAGGGGTGACGCGCGTCACCCTCCGGAGGCCGGATGCTCCGAGGCCGGGGAGCGTCCGGCCCGGACGGCGCCCCAGGGCCTTCTGAAAAGACAAGGCCCTGGAGCGCTTGCGTTAAAACGCGAACTTTGAAGGTTTTCGCGCATGCGCAAACCCTTTTCTGAGGGCAAGGGCCTGCCCTCTTGCCCTCAGAAGGGTCTGCGCATGCGCAAAAATCTTCAAAGATCGCGTTTTAATGCAAGCGCATTGGGCCTCTTCTTTTCAGAAGGCCCTGGAGCGCTTCCCGGCCGGTGACGAGCGCCGGAAAAGGTAAGTTTCTGTAGGGGGGGTGAGTCGGGGGGGTGACGCGCGTCCCCCGCTCTGGGGTGACGCGCGTCACAGTGACGCCACTGGGTCCGTGGACTGCCTCCAGTCAGCCTGAGTACCACTAGTGGTACGTGTACCACCAGTTGAGGACCCTGCATCTCACTTTAACCCTCAATGGCCCCTGCCTCTCACTTTAAGATAGTTACTCTTTGAAAAGGCTGAACTCTCAAGCAAGAGTTGCAAGACTTGAAGGAAATTCAGATGCCAAATCATTATCTGTGCACCCAAGGTCTTTTCTCTTTGCATTGGTGCCTTTCCGTCTTTATCTCTCGTGTGATTCAGTCACTACATTGACTGGTGAACAGACACATTAGGCTGCCTTTCAGGCTGTTCTTAATTTTTTTTTCCCCACACTGATCATTTCTACCTTGGTTCACTGATTTCCTTCCATAATCACCTGGTGTTCAGAAGTGTTTCTTTAAAAAAAAAAATCCCTTCAACTTACAACTTTCTATTTTGTATCCAGATTCTCAGAGCAGGAAATAGCACAGGATACAGGTTATCTTGTTGGCTGTGTGCTCCCTAAGGCATCTGGTGGGGCCACTGTGTGATACAGGAAGCTGGACTAGATGGGCCTTTGGCCTGATCCAGCAGGGCTCTTCTTATGTTCTTAAGTCACACCAAGGTGACCAGGACTTGTATTCCAGGACTGTTTGCAGACTGCAACCTGCACAGCCCAATCCTACCTAAGACTACACAGCCTTTTAGGACAGTGGTTTTGTCACAAATGGGCATACAGCAGCACCGTAGCATGTACAGTATGCTGCCACTGGCCATCTGGGGGCAGTCGGCGCAAATGGTGGCAGTGCCGGTGGCCCGCTGCTGCAGACAGCTACCTCCATTAGTGGTGGTAAGCTGGCAGCATTGATGGGGGCTGAGCAGAACAGGTTGGGGAGGGGAGGAACAGGGGAGTTTCTGAATAGGAAGGGAGCAGGTGGGAGGCGGAATGGGAAACAGAGGGGGTGGGACCCAGTGGCACAGGTATGAGCAAGGATCCCTCTCTCCCTTTCCCTCTTCCCCTTTCTCTCCTCAGACTTGTGCCAGAAAAATAGCTGGCACAGACCCAAGGAGACTCATTGGGGCAGCAGAGGAAGGAAGCCCCAAGGAAGCCTCTGGACTACCCTCCCCCCCCCAACTGGATGCAGCACGTGCTCTGTGGGTGTGGCTACATTGGCGGGAAGGATTTAGTTAGGATTGGGCTAGAAGCCTTTTCAGAACTTTTCAGACAAGGCCTCATTAAGAGTATCATTGAGGCAAAAGTCACATTTGTAATAAAAACAAATACAAAGACTGACCAGATAATCTATGAAGTAGTCTCTCTCTCTCTACAGTTCAGAAGTTTTCCCATGGACAATTTAATTTCTTTAGCTGGATAAATAAACTGAAGAAACACTGCTTTTACCACTAGAGCAAGCAGTTGTTTTGCTCATGTGCGTACTTTAATACCTAGCTAGAATAAAATGCCAATTTAGCTATTTAACCCTTACTCTAGCCACTCTATACTTGTTCATATGAATGAAGGGCTTGTTCATTTGTTATTAGTCTCAGGGTGAAACTAAACAAAATAGTGGGAGATCCATGACTGGATTTCCACAGGTTTTTGTTTGTTGTAAAGAGTAACTGCTATGTGTGGTGGAATGTTTGATTTGGGACTGCAGAGATGGAGAAGAAGGGTTAACCTGTAATTGTAAGTTTCTCCCCTTGCTTTGGGGACATATACCACCTTCAGATAGGGGACATTTTCACTGAGAAAATGACATGGGGGGGGGAAGACTTAGTCCTTCCTTCATGAGCACTCCCGCCCCAATCCAAATACCACCTTGCAGTTGTTATTAAAAAAGAATGCAAGTGTTGGAAAACTGATCCGGAATCTCCCACTTACCTCTTTCATTTGAAGAGGAGTCTCTTTCATTTTTTTGTGGACTCTTTCTAACCTTGGTGTCATTTTACTTACATGCAGGACATTGCATTCAGAGATGCGGCTGTGCCCCCACGTGGGAGGGGCCGCCAACGCCACGCCCCCAAGTGACAGTGGCCGTGACGTCACGCAGCCCCAACCACGCCCCCCCCAGCGCCGATTTCCAGGCCATTTCAGAGCCGTTCGGCGCCAGGGCGGGCGGGAGGGCCCAACCTCCACACGGTGAAACTGGCGGAGACAACGACAGAAGAACGGCAGGCAAGTCCTGCGCCCTGGGGCCCACTGCACCACCACACCAACCCCCGCGACGCTTCTGATTGCATTAGATGAGTCCATCTACCATTGGTCCATCTACCTCAGTATTGTCAACACTGACTGGTAGCAGATTTCCAAGGTTTCGGACAGGAACATTTCTCTGCACTACCTGGAGATGCCAAGAATTCAACTTCGGACCTTCTGCATGCAAAGCAGATGTTTTTTTCCACTGAGCTACAACCTTTCCCTCACATATACATAAGTGCGCACACACGCAAAAACAAAAACAAAGAACAGTTGAATGAGAAAGCTCCAAAGCTGGAATTACCAGATCTGACAGCTTATTGTATAGTTTGAATCAGCATTGCAGGTGGTTGTCTTCAAAGAGTAATTGGCCTTCATTTGTTTATAAAGCAATTGCTTCTAATTCACGTTTCGAGGAGTTCTGCAAACATTTACATAATTCATCTGTGTTTATTACCAAGCAATTAGAAAACATTTTGGATTTCCATTAGCATTCAGCTTTAACCTTGTACCTTTGTTTTTATCCTCTGGGGCATTTCTACCGGTGAACGTACCTTTTACATCTCACAAAAACAGACTACTACTGAGTCTAAACTAGGGGTCACCGATCTTTTGGAGCCTGTGGAATTCTAAGAATGGAGGATGGTCACCACTGCAACATGACTTCCACGAGAGCAGGGACAGGCACTGGCACACACACGCACATACCTTCTTGCCCTTCTCACGCATCCATATACACTTCTAATCAATCAACCTCAATTCACAATGGAAGCACAATCATACTAGTTAAAGTGGCTCTGGTGTTGCAAAATAAATGTTACTATTCAAATTATTGATCAATGCTAAATACAGGGCATTGGAGGTCTGGCTCAGTCAGGAGAGCTACAGCCTCATATGCCTGAAGATCAAGGACGGCTGTTCGAGACTCCGTCGCTGCTGACAAATAGCTGCAGAAGCCTTCTGTGTGAGAGAGGAATCTGCAGCCAGCACTCTGTGAGGGGGAGTTGCCTGTCAGTCAACGCGTAGGAGGGGAATGCCAGAGAGAGACCAAACCGTGAAAGGAAACACCTGGAAAGAAGCGTCCTATGAAAGATTTGGACATTTATTGTATTGTAAAAACAGTTTGGTTTAGAAGTGCCTGCCTGTGTAAACCGCCTTGAATTAAAGTCAGAGGAGAAATCCAATGACCAAGAAAGGCGGTATATATATACTGGATTGTATTATTATTATTATTATTATTATTATTATTATTATTATTATTATTAGTAGTAGTAGTAGTAGTAGTAGTAGTAGTAGTAGTAGTAGTAGTAGTAATAATAATAATAATAATAATAATAATAATAATAATAATACAATCAGTGAAATATTATCTGTCTTTAAAGTTCTGAAAAGTATTTGAGAGAAACATCACGGATTTCAAAGGGACTTCTACTTGAGTGTCTTGCCAATGGGACAGAATGCAACATAGATTGTTCAATTTCTTTGGTTTTTTTTTTTTTTAAAAGAAGCAAAGTTGGAACATTTCACATATGGCAATGATGAAAAGGCTTTTGTAACTAACACACTGGATAAATTGTTCCCCCTTATATAAAGATTGCTCCTGAAACCTTGCCAGAGTCATGGCGAATTTGCGTTACTTACTACGTAAATCTCTGAGAGGGCAGTTTTAAAACTTGCACACCTGACCTTTTGAGGAGAAGGGCAAAATGAAAACATCACTGCATCTTGCTAATGAATGCATTTGTTCTATCCACATATACTTAGCCCACATTGTTCTTTTGTAGCTAAAATACTGGAATGCTTTTAGCAGGAAAAGAAGATCTTAAAAAAAAAAACAATCAAATGAAGGAAGAGGCCCACTACTTATACTACATTACAGAGATATTTGGTGCTATGAAGGAAGTCTTGCAAGCAAAAAGGTATGATGTATTGTTACTTCTTTTTCTGCACCTTGGCTGGAAATGCAACATGTAGCACTGCATCAACACATGGAAGCTTTTCATGCCAGCAATGGATGCTTCCAAGGAATGCTTAAGCCAGGTAGAAACCCCGTCTGTGCCAGACGCTGCTGAAAGGACACTCATGAAAGGCTCCTGAGAAAACTCCACAGTCAGGGAATAAGAGGGCAGGTCCTCTTGTGGATTAGGAACTGGTTGAAGACCAGGAAACAGCAAGTGGGAGTCAATTGAAATTTTTCACAATGGCGAGAGGTGAAAAGCGGTATGCCCCAAGAATCGGTCTTGGGACCGGTGCTTTTCAACTTATTCATAAATGACCTGGAGTCGGGGATAGGCAGTGAGGTGGCCAAGTTTGCAGATGACACTAAACTTTTCCGGGTGGTGAAGACCAGCAGGGATTGTGAAGAGCTCCAGAAGGATCTCTCCAAACTGGGAGAATGGGCAGCAAAATGGCAGATGCGCTTCAATGTAAGTAAGTGCAAAGTGATGCACATTGGGACAAGAAACCAAAATTTCACATATACGCTAATGGGTTCTGAGTTGTCTGTGACGGATCAAGAGAGAGATCTTGGGTGAACAGGTCGATGAAAGTGTCGACCCAGTGTGCAGCGGCTGTGAAGAAGGCCAATTCCATGCTCGGGATCATTAAAAAAGGGATTGAGAATAAAACAGCCAATATCATTATGCCTTTGTACAAATCGATGGTAAGGCCACATCTGGCGTATTGTGTCCAGTTCTGGTCACCACACCTCAAAAAGGATATAGTTGAATTGGAAAAGGTGCAGAAAAGAGCGACCAGAATGATTCGTGGGCTGGAGCACCTCCCTTATGAGGAAAGGCTACAGCGTCTGGGGCTTTTCAGCCTAGAAAAAAGGCGCCTGAGGGGGGACATGATTGAGACGTATAAAATTATGTATGGGATGGAGAGAGTGGATAGAGGGAAATTCTTCTCCCTCTCGCACAACACCAGAACCAGGGAACATGCACTAAAATTGAGTGGAGGGAGAGTTAGAACAGACAAAAGAAAATATTTCTTTACCCAGCGTGTAATCCATCTGTGGAACTCCTTGCCACAGGATGTGGTGATGGCACCTGGCCTAGATGCCTTTAAAAGGGTTTTGGACGGATTCATGGAGGAAAAGACCATCACAGGTTACAAGCCATAAGCAACCTCCTGGTTTTATAAGTGGGTTTTCTCTGTGCCAGGTGCAAGGGAGTGTCAACGGGAAACAGGTTTTCTTTGTGCAAGGTGCAAGGGAGTGGCGACAGGATACAAGTATCTTGTTGTCTTGTGCTCCCTGAGGCATCTGGTGGGGCCACTGTGTGATACAGAAAGCTGGACTAGATGGGCTTTTGGCCTGATCCAGCAGGGCTCTTCTTATGTTCTTATGTCCCTTTCTAGATGGAGCCGATCTTGCCATTCTTTTCCAGACTTGGCAACTTGACAAACTTGATATGAGTGCTTTACATAGGGTTGCCTTGAAAATAACCCAGAAGCTCCAGTTTGTGCAAACACACACACACACACACACACACACACACACACACACACACACACACACACAGAATTGGCCTGCATCTTGTGCACGATAGACTTGTGCAATTTCAGCTTAACACCATTTGGAAACCAAAAAACACAGACGTTTTTTGAACTTAACACCATCTGGAAACCAAAAAAACGCAGAAGTTAGTACAGGCGATTCCACCTGCCACCATTCTACTTACTAAATACATGCCTTGGCGAGAGCCTGAAATCTGAGAAAGTAGCTGCTTTGGGACTCTTTTCCAGTCTGTGTCTCATCTCTTTTAAAGAGATAGTACACATTTTCCAGTTGTCAGGGATTTTCAAGGCAATTTTGAGTATACGCATTTTTTGCTTTATGTGCTGACTCTGAAATGTAACTCTAAAATGCGGGTTCATTACTCACCCGGGGGGGAGGCAGGCTCCAGGGGACCGTTCTGCATCGCGCTGGCCTACCAACCCCTCCATATGCCTCTGTGGGCCTCCAAAAGCCTCTTCCAAGAATTCTGGGTTTGCAGACCAGCACAATGCAGAATGGTTCTCCGGAGCCCCCCCCCCCCCCGAGTGAGTAATGGAGACATTGGATGCTGGACTCCAGCATCCACAGATCCTTGCTATTTGCGGGGGGGGGGTCTGGAACGGATCCCTCGCGGATAACATGGGTTCACTGTATACTCAAAATTACCTTGACACAGTCTCTTTAAAAACTACAAGACACATGCTGGAACTGAGACCAACTAAGGGAACAACAGATTCACTCTCCAGTCTCAGGCTCACTCTGGGGCATACACTCACGGCGTGGAATGGCGGGCAGAATCACCAGCACTACGTAAATTGCTTTCTTGCTTTCTTCCAAGTGCATGTACTTTGAATTCGTGCAGGTAAAATGCACATGATGCAACCGGCCTTTACTAACACTTAACGTGTGTATAGCATTTTCTGAGCATCCAAAGCACTTCACATGGATTATCTTGATGTAATTGTTACAACAATATGTAAAATAATTATCCAATATGCAGATGAGGCGGAGAGGGAATGCCTTGATTAAGCCCACAAAGGGTGTTTCTGGTAGAGCAAAGGTTTAACCCAGGGAAATCCCAGTTCGCTCAGGCTCAGCCACTACATCACACCAGCTCTCTTAAATTTCAAATATTACAACTACCAGTAATCTTCTCCTATAGGTTTATTAATATGTCATGATCTACTTTGAATTGTCTGATTCATTTGGATAGGCTAATTTGTAAGACATTCTGTCAGCAATAAAAAAAATAACTACCGTAACTAAAGTAGAAAGAAAAGAAAATGTCTTCAATGTCACCCCTTGTGCCTAATCTATTTTAAAAATAACTTGGGAGTCCAGTTTTCTGCAAGAGCATTACTAATGACTGTGCACATACACTGTATTTTGGCTGAATCTGCCTTTTCTTTAGACTCATTGAATTAAAAAAAATACATCTGTGATTTTTGCCATTTATATTTAGAACAGGAAACAGGACAGTACACAGCTATTAACAACCTGGGTGACTCCAGCTTGAGAAATTTCAGTATTTATTGGAAAGAATGGTGAGAAGAAGTGCGCTAGAAAAAACATATATTGGCAGGGGGCACAAAAGGGGGCGCAAAAGAGGCAAACTCAAAGGAGAACCTTCTCCTATGCATCAGATTTCAGGAAGAGAAACAACAGTATATTTCACAGATCGGAAACTGTTCTGACCAGCTATAATGTACAACGAGTGAAGCATCTTCGGGATAATGGTCATAAAAAGTACAAGGATTAAAAGGTTTTTAAAAATATTTATAAAAGTGTCTTATAAGTCTTTTAAAATGCAATGTATGCAATAAAATCCTTAAAATCTTTTAAAATACAATAAAAACAATTTAAAACAATTTGCATGACATTTCATTCATTTTGTTCCATGAATCTCATCAGATGCAGTCAGCCTGGTAACAAGCAGGAAGATGATAAAACATCACAGTCCTGCTGTTAGTTTTTAAAAAGAATTTTGGCGCGCATTTTTGGCGTGCATATGGTCCAGGTCGCCGCAAATGTGCCGTAAAGCATGTTTGCAACAACTTTAAGAGCTGCTGGCGCAAAGGCCGGCAGCCCTTACTCCCCAGTCAACCATCCCAACGCCCGCCAGTAAAGGTAAGCCCTGCAGGTAAGACCAGGTGGCAAGGAAGGGGAGCCATTGGTTGAACCAGGCGGGAGAGGGCAGGGATATTGACAGCGCGCTCCACCAATATCCCCAGCCCTTTCTCAACCTGGTTTGGCCTTACACCCCCACCTCGGATGCATGCCAGCTTCAGAGCTGGCATACATCCAAGGAGGCCCATTGGCCCCAAGCTTGTCTACACTCAGGGAAAAACAAAACAACAAAAAAACATTTTAACTCCCCTTCTCCCGAAGTATTCCCGGGCTGGGCTGGTAAGACCCAGAAACAGGCTCAGGATTCCACGGCCAGCCCTTTAGGCCGGCCGCAGAAAGATACACAGGATTGCGCCCCAAGTCAACTACCACTTCCAACAACTATCAAGTGATCAAGATACAATCTTCATAGAACCCTCTTATTTATGCTTATGAACTATTGCACAAATCAACATCATTATATCTTCAGAATCCTGCACAAAAGCAGGCCACATATTTTTAAATATAACCAAACACCTAGCACTTATTCAGTATTTGATGAGTATTTGGGTGGTTCTGTTAGTCTTTAGGGTGTCAATGCTTGGGCAAGTATTAACTGAAACTCAAACATCTGGAAGCATTTGAAGGTTGTACCACTTGTAAAATAAATAGTTATTAATTTCTATTTAAATCAAGCTTGCTGAAGTTGAAGATTTTCTTGGAAGATAACCTCTACTGAAAGTAGCTGATAGCAAATATCTAACCTAATTATCTCCTGGAACTTAACATAATTAGGTGCTACTCTCTTGCAATTGTTGTATACCTTATACCAGCATTGCAATTTGCGACTCCTTCTTACAGCGCAATCCTGCCCAAGTTTAGGGCGGTGGAGCGAGCACTCCCCCACCCTAAGCTGTCGAAAACGTGCCGTAAGGCACATGTGCAATGACTCTAAAGAAAGGGCCGCCTGCACTAGGCCGGAAGCCCTTACTCTTCCACCGGATCTCCATGCGGCCGCCGGAGGAAGGTAAGGGATCCCCCGGCGGCCGCATGGGCAGTATGGGTGGCGAGGGAGGGGGGCCATTGGCTGTGCCGGCCCAGAAGGGGGCAGGGATGGCGTCTGCCATATCCCCGTTCCAGCACGGCCATTACAAGGCCTCGAACTTCCATATTCACTACCATCCCAAAAAGGGTCCTATCTAGAGTCACCATCTGCCTGACTTCAGAACACAGGGAATTGTATCCCAGCTTCTAAGCCTGATTTATCTGAAGACTTTGGCCAGAATACTCTAGGATCTCCTGGTTTCGATGTCATGACAGGATCCTCCAGTTCAGACAGATCTAGAATCATTCTTCTTCCATAGGCTGCGTCAGCGGTCAAGCACTAGATGAGGGCTCACATGCCAATCCCATACCACCCCCAAGCCCACCACTTCTGAAAAACAAACATGTACACAGGGGTCACCAAACCAGAGCTGGTCAAGGACACCCTGGTGCTACCACTACCTCCCCTTGCATGTAAAGGGGAGGGTCATTGTGTACACCTAAGGCTGCAAGACATTGAGCAAATCCTGGCTCTGTGTTATATCTGAACCACAGAGAGGCATCAAGGTCAAGAGCTTGAGTTTAAGGATGTTGTCACAGATGCTGAAAGGGCATTACAATAATCCGTAAGCTATGTAAATTACAACTACTGTATATCTTGGAAGAATTGGAAGGGGAGGCTGAACTGTGGCAACTGTTTATAAGATCTGGACTGCTGAACTTCTTGCTCAAAACAATAATAATATTTAAACTAAGAATAAAATAATTCAAGAAATATTTTAATTCTGAAACCCCTCCAAAAATTCCTTCAACATAGACCTGTGTAAAAACTAAATAGATTAATTCCACAGCATCAGCAAGCAGTCCAAAAGCTACAATTCACGTGCCAACATATTTTCCACAGGTCAAACACTGTGGTAGGGAATAGGCTTTAAAACAGTTTCACAGGAGGTTACAGCACTAGAAGCTAGCAACAACAGCAGGTCTTGAAGTTATGCTAGCAGCAATTCCTCCTGCTGCTACTTGCTCTTCAGAATGTCTGCTAAAATCAGTGAGCTTATGGCCATAGATTGAGATGCACCCTCACAAGTGATAGATATTTAATTTACGGTCTAAGAAATGTCTTCAACAAATGAGTGCCACGCACATCTGTCTGAATTCATTGTAATGAATCTGGCTAGTACCTATGTGTCTTTATAATAGGATTTGCTTTAATTAAAATGAACCCTTTTTAGATTTCAGCGTTTGGCATGGATTTCTTTCCATACTGGCTTGGCATTTGGCCAGTACCATGAGGATCCAGCTGAAGATTAGCACTTAATGCTTTTTCTTCTTCTTCTTCTTCTACTACTACTAACTCCCAATGTAAGTTACTAGGAAGCATATCTACCACATTTCCCTTTTCCAACACGTCTAGCAATGGTAATAGAGAATAATTTGAATGGCCATTCACATACTGATTGGGACCTTCCACGTTTTCAACATAATATTGGGATTTTGTTCTCAACATCTAGCTCAGCTGGAAAATCTGAAAGCAACTGTAGGCAGGAGATTTACTTTTTGAAATTTTTATTTTTGCACTATAAGCAATAAAGCAGTCACAACAAGTCTGTCAAACAGCCATCATGCCTTGCTGTACCTAGCTGTCTCCCAAATCAGAGAGCTCTGCCTTTATAAGCTATACCCACAATCAACTCCTGATTTCTGGTGGGTCCCAGGTGATGGAAAGATCAGATAAGTAATTGCCACAAGCCCTGAGGCTATTCAAAAATCAGATAGCTGCGATTTTGCCCTGCCAACAGCTTAGCTCCTGCAATTTGCAAGCTTGTGTAAATATAGGGAGATAAATGTTTGAGTGTCTTGTAAAGCTAAGTTGGTCTCAATAGAGTGTCATTTTAAAAAGTGGGTCCCGGTGCTAAAAAGTTTGAGAACCACTGCCCTAGGAACTCTCTTACCACTCATATGCCACACTTTTTCCTTTGTCTGCACTTGCACTAATGTGGCATGGGATTCCACGTAGACAGTCTACGTCTACGGTAGACGTATCAAGGCACAGGTATTCTTCTCCTACCTGCTTATTCCAACAACTGACTCTGCCACATTATCTCTGCATAATCGTAACAGAGTGAGTAGAGTACAATTAAAAGAACAAAAATCTCAGAAGTGGAACTTGTTCTCAGGGCATGTAAGATATGTCACCACACAGAATTTCACAGAGAGAATTACACTACTGCAGGACCCTTACAGCCAAATCCTGTGTAAGATATGGTGGCTGGCCTAAAGGGCCGGCTACTGTATCCTATGCAGGTTCAAGGCTGTCCCGGGGCAGCCCTGGTGCACCTAGAGGGAAGGGGACAATCATCCCCTTCCCCAGGTGTAAGCGGCAGGAGGCCCAATGGGCCTCCTCGAATGTACACTTGCACCGGCCATGAAAGGATTTGCACCTTTGAACTGGCTTTGGATATCAGCATATCTCGACGCAGATATCCCCGCCCTCTCCAGGCCTGGACTGGCCTATGGCTGCCCTCCCTCATCACGCAGTCTGCCCTCCCCCTGCTTCTGCCCTGACCGGTGTAGGCCTTAACTGCATTTACCTGCAGGAGCCCGGGTAAGGGCCACCGTCTGCTGCATTCCTTACCCGCTAAGTGCCGTAAACACGCTTATGGCGCATTTACAACACCCTGTGCCAGGGGAGCACGCACACCCCCGGCGCTGGGCTACACAGGATTGCACCATTAGTTTAATCAAGGTCCTATTATCATTAACTGGAAAGCAAAAACAACAGAATATGCACATAATATTTAGTAAGGGGGTTAATTAGGCCAGTGGGTGGTGCAGCGGGTTAAACCGCTGAACTATAAGCTGTCGATTGAAAGGTCGACAGTTCGATTCCCGCGACGGGGTGAGCGCTCGTTGCTTGGCCAGCTCCTGCCAACCTAGCAGTTCCAAAGCATGCCCATCTTTACCTTTACCTAAGGGGGTTAATACGTTATTAACAAGCCTATACATTAACATTCAGATGTGCAGGAACCTTTCTTCAAGATTTCTCATTCCTATTTGACATCCTGTTTAAACAAGTGTCATTGCCAAAGTTAACATTCATAAAGTTAGTATTATGAAAATGTGTGCCTCAGAGGAAAACAAGCACATTAAAATTCTGGAGAGTAGAGTCCTTTTCTAGAGGGTGGAGGTTTGTTTTTTTCAGTCCTTGCCATATCAGTTTATTTTGAAAAACAAAACCATTTCCATTATGAATATTATGGGAAAACATAGAAAAATGAGAGGAGGGGAGAGAGAGTTATCTAGTTCAGGGGTTCTCATCCCCTTCCCAGCCAAGTACCACCTCCGGCGCCACTCTCCTGCTATGTACCACCATCATCGCCAGTTACTTCCGGGTTTTTCAGAGGCCAGAAAACACAGGTAGGAGGCTCTGGGTGGGTGGGAGGGCCCTTCTCAGCGTTCCTGAGAGGCTTGGTCAAAGGCAGGAGACTCTCGGGAGCGAAAATGCACCACCAAAAGTGCTGCGACGGAGCCGGGTTCCAGTGGTCCAGCAGTTCGAGTACCACCAGCAGTTGGTCTAAGTACCACCGGTGATAATAGTACCACTGGTTGAGAACCCCTGCTCTAGTTAAAAATCTGGACATTGTTCTAGATCACGAAGTAAACAAGATCTGGTTTACAAATAAGGTGCGAATAAGTTGTTAGCATTTTAGGTGACGGGATGACTTATTCTACTTTAGAGTGCAAAAATTCACACATTTAAAAAAATATACTTACATCAAAAGCTCCCTCTTAAAACAAAACACACCTAGCACATCGAGAACAATGTTGGACTAGTTTTTCTGTGAAAGAGTAATACATTAAAACATGCTCCACCTGTCATCTGAACAGGTTCAAATCACTCTAATCAGCAGATTAGCACTTCATTTCTCTGCATGTGTAGAACAATCTTGAATTAAACTTCTATAATGTGAAAAACATTGTTTACAGTATTGCTTTTAAATAAGCCAATATTTTGGTGATTCAAAAATATACAAACATATTTTCTAAGGTCCCATATTTTTAAACATTTGGTCAAATATTTTATCCAGCCCCATATTTTAAATATATGTGAGCATTATCATGTGTAAAAACCAGCAACACATGTATACAAAAATCACTTCTGAAAAGAAACAGGGAGCAACCAGTCCAAACATAAGCACTTTTGTCTAGCCTTGTTAAAACTGGAGGGTATAAGCACATTCTTAATTTTATCCTAGAACACAATGGGATTTAAAAGCAACTGATTGGATTGTAGCCATACTGATTTTGAAAACATTTTTCAGTAGTTAGCTATAAATAGATGGCATTTTATATAGGCGCTGCAGTTTCAGACCATTTAAAATGGAAATAAATTCCGTTCATACAGTACAGGGCTTACTTCAAAGCAAATGTTCAGATTGAGATGTTATCTATTAAGGATAGCTATCATAAAACTCTGATGAGATATTTCTAATTTACTTGATTTCACATGAGCAAAGATAGCATAACCAATTTCTAAATGCCATCAGTGTTCAGTGAAGTAGCTTTTAAAATCGCTTTTTTGTTTCAGCGTATGCATGATTTTTACTTCCCATTTGCTAAAATTAAAGAATTTGAGCACAAAGGAACAGTTGTGCTAACGACCCACATTTTTCAGAGGAACTGTGCAAGAATTCAGAGAATGTCAACCACGAAAACCTGGAATGTTTCCTATGCTTATCTTATGTACTGCTTTGGGCTGATCACAATTGCAAGATAGATTCTGGCTAACAAGTAACAGCATAAATTGATTTTTGAATGCATCTCTGTTTGTTGTTAGCCTGGCAACTCATGTGGGAAGCATAAAGCTCTCCTCTTCTACACACAGAGCATCAAACAAACTCCGGAATCTGTACACGCTGCCAATCAGTGGCTGAAACACAGGCAAAGTTGCAGGTAAGATCTTTCTTTAGAGCAATAGCCTACTGATTGAGCCAAAGATATCAGAACAGGCAACATCAGTTATAGTTTACTGACAGTGCAATTCTGTCCAAGACAGGACCAGCAGAACTATTTTCCACCAGCGCCGAGTGTTGCAAACATGCCGTAAAGCAAGTTTGACACCCAGAGAATAAGCAGCGCCAAGGCCAGCGCTGCTCGCTCTGCCCTGGACACAGGCTGCCACAGCCGGACATAGGTAAGGACTTCACTGGGTGGCCTGGGGAGGGAGAATGGGGCAGAACAGGAGGGGAATTTGGGTGGCCAGGCCCAGGAAGGGGGAGGAATCATTGACGGCGCGCTCCCCCGCATCCTATCCCCCTTCCCGGGCCTCTTAAGCCTTAAGGCCGTGACAGACTGCACGCCGAGGCGAGCGAGCGCCGAGGCGAGCGAGCGAGGCTGGCCGCTCTCCTCCGTGCTCTGAGCTTGTCTATAGGAGTGTCTTCCTGCAAATAGTCCCCCCTTTTGTCCCGCCTTCTTGGAAGAAACCTCCACGGTGATTGGATAACACTCCTCCCCCTCTCATCTGATTGGTGGCTGCAGTAGCTCCGCAAAGCAGCCCCCTCAAACATGGGCCAGGAACATTTTTGATCGTGCCGGAAATCGGGAGATCGCATCTCCTCCGCTCGCTTCCGCTATGGTAACCAGACACCTCAGCACAGCTCGACAAAGCTCCTCGGGCGTCTGGGACGCGCCGAAATTCGTGCAGTCTGCAGCAGCCCTTACACGGATATCCCGGATTTGCACCGGCCATTTTGCATTGGGTCAGTTGGGCCGTTCCTCGAGGTAAAGGGTTGTTCATCCCTTTACCCCGAGAAGGGCTTCACCTGCGCCAGCCCAAACCTGGATAGGATCCAGAGCAGTGTGCTTTTGGGCTGCCCATCTCTAAACCTCAATAGCTCATATTCTAAAAAGGCATGAGGTGGAACAAGAGAAAGGGCAAGAGATTATTTCAGGAAAGCAGCACAATTTAAAAAAACTGAAACGGAATCCTTCCATTCAAGTCCTCACTAGCAGATCAATTGAAACTAAAAAAAACATGTTAATAGCAGGATGTGCAGAAAGCTTCCTCAGAAAGTTCACTTGCCTTATAGAAACTTCTTTGGCTTTCCGTGAACATTCTCAGATGTTTTGCTGTGGCAGGAAAGAACCCTGAAATGTGTTTCAAATTTCGTTTCTTCAACATTTCAGTGCCAACCCTAGTTAATAGGTCTGTCCATTTGTCTCCCTTTGGCATAAATTCACTGAGAGATAACAGTGGCATGACATTGCTATTCATTTATATCCATGTGAAATTAAAGTACGGTATGTCAGTGCGAAAATTACAACTACCACATGGTAGGATAACAAATTCAAACAAAGTCATCTCCCTCAAAAAACTCTGCTATGGAAATTATTTACTTAAAATTAAAATTGCAAATAATGCTAACTAGGAAATGTGAATCAGCATCATAATGTACATTCTACACATGGGTATTATTTACTGTGTTGCTTTCAATGGGATGTACATTCAAATGCAGATTCTTAAAACCCTGACTAGTAAGAGCAAAGTTTTCAACCATTATTTCCCCCATTCAACTAATGGGTACAAGAGTTTGCATATCCAGCCACTGACATATTTTTGGGGATAGTGAATCTGATAGACTACTGCAGCATCCTCTAACAAAAATAATAATAAATGACTGATATTGTACAGAGTTTCCTAAAGAATGATTATGCTAAGTGAATTCTCCATTACTGATTTAAGAATAGAATAACCTGGATTGACTCAAGTACCATATTTTTCTTCGACAGACAAGGCAGATTTCTATTCTAAAGTAAGACTGGACCACTAATGCCTTACATAGCCACGTTAAGTCACAACATTCTTTTCTTCAGGTATGGCAGTGGGGAGGGGGGATTTGAACATTACGGGGTCTCTTCCCGGTTTTTTTTTTCTTCAAAATTGGTAATTAAAGATGTACGCACACTTGAAACAGCACATTTCAAAACCTTCCAGTTGCAGAGATGCATTTCAACCTGCAAACATTTCTACTGACATCTTCAACTACAATTATCTCCTAACAAAAGATGACTTCATAAATCCTAGCGATATTACTACTTCTTTCAGGCAGATATCAAGAAACCACAGAACCACTCTGTCCCCCATCAACATTATTGTAATTACTTCATTAGCGTTTTGTTCTATATTTGGCTCGTTTCCCAGGGTTCTGAAGAGATAGTAACAGCCTCCCTCTTTCCTACTTTGGCAGGTAGGTTGTAACTATTTTCACATTAAGATGAGGTGCAGAGCCTTAGAGCCTAACATGTCTCAATCCAGAAAGTTTATAGTAAATTTATTTGAACTCGTTAACGCAACACTGTCCACTGCAGCAGCATTCAGGCAGAGTAACTTGGAAATCAAAGCATCTATACATATGTTGCATCTTTTTGCCCATTTTCTTTGGCACACACAGTTTAACTGAATTTCCTATGAGACAATGGCTGACTTGCTATGAAATAACCAAAACAGGTTCATCAGTAAACCCAATGCAGTGCTTTTCCCATTGCATCTCTTTGGTACAAGAAAAAGAGCATCTTCATAGGTGTGATTAACTGCCAGGTATTACACATTCCCTCCAAGCTACAGCAGGGATGGAAACAAGCAAACACAAATACTGTACAACGTGCAGAAATACTGTACAACATGTACAACCAAGGAAGAAAATGTTCAAGAGTTTTTGCTCTAATTTTACTCAACATACAACCCTTCCTTAACTTACCCCAGGAATCCATTTCATAGTCTGCATCCAGCAAGCAAGAATTCACCCTGAACCTCCTGTCCTGCTTTTACGATAGCCCAATTCTAGCACAGCACTGTTTTACTAAGGTCTTCTTACTAAGCACTAGGAGCTTCCAAAAACTGTTTGTTCTTACTCCTACTATCCCCCTCTTACCCTCTGCTACTATATAGAGAACTACTGCAAAACTAAAAGAGATGAGTAATGTGTGCTATTTCACCAGACGTCCTCAAACTCCACACTAGTAATAGTTCTGACTGCTCTGTCTGTTTTTCTTGTGAAGTCAGAATATTTGTAAAGACATAACAATTTGATTCTGAGGAAATCAGGAAAGATGCTGAACTCTTAAGTATTTAAAAATAAAGAAGTTGCTAGATTACATGAAAAAAGGTCTTTGTAAGTTCAGTGCATCTTTATGTAAAGCACGCAAATAACTTCTTTCCAGAATATATTTTGAGATCCAGTAATAAGCATTTTAAGGTCAGCGGGTGGCGCAGCGGGTTAAACCGCTGAAACATAAGCTGTCGATCGAAAGGTCGGCAGTTCGATTCCTGCGACGGGGTGAGCGCTCATTGCTTGGCCAGCTCCTGCCCACCTAGCAGTTCCAAAGCATGTCAATGAGAGTAGATAAATAGGTACCGCTTGCGGGAAGGTAAACAGCACTCCGTGTTCCAGCCGCATGCTACGCGCTGCGGTAAGCAGAGTCATGCCGGCCACATGACCACGGAGGCGTCTTCGGACAACGCTGGCTCTTTGGCTTTGAAATGGAGATGAGCACCACACCCTAGAGTCGGACACGACTGGACTTAATTGTCAGGGGATACCTTTACCTTTACCTAATAAGCATTTTAAAAGCAAAAGTCATGAGATGCAAACATGGTCCTCCAAAACAACTAACTTCTTCAACATTTCATTAAGTCTCCCAGCCAATTATATTCAGTACATGTTTCCCAGCACTGCCTTATCTGAAAAGCAGCAAATGCTCCTGCACACCCATTCATCCACTGCCTAGATGCAGAAACTGTGTGAAAGGGAGCTGGGCATCAGCAGACACTGAGGGCACAACTGAGACAACTTAAACATTTTAAAGTACCACTGATTTCAATGAAAGAGTTAAGTGCTCTCCCCTGTTGCCATCAGCATGTTAGAAACAATGCTCAGCTTTAGGTGGATTCTCCCCTGCCCTTATTCATCTAGATCAGGGGTTCTCAACCAGTGGTACTAGTACCACCAGTGGTACTTTGGCCGACTGCTGGTGGTATTTGGACCGCTGGACCACCGGAACCCTGCTCCGATGTGGTATTTTCAGCAGTGCGTTTTCACTCCCAAGAGGCTCCTGCCTTTGGCTGAGCTTCTCGGGAATGCTGAGGAGGGACCTCCCACTTGCCTAGAGCCTCCTACCTGCGTTCAGCGGTGTCGTTAGATGGGGGGCCCTGTGGCTCAGGGCCCCCAGCGCCAGCTTGGGGGGCGCCAAGTTCTAGTCGCCCGACTCGGACTCAGACTCAGAGCCCAAGCCCGAGTCAGCCGACCGGAGGCTCCGGCGGCCCCGCGCGCTCACCTCGGCCACACGCGATTCCTTTTCAACTTGAAAAGGAGGAGTCACGCGCGGCCGAGGTGAGCATTTCATTTCAACCCGGCTGGCTGTTTCTGCACATGCGCAGAAAAAGCCAGCCGGGTTGAAAAGGAGTCACGCGAGCGCGCGAGCGCCCACCCCTTCCATCGCGCGCGCTCACCTCGGCGCGACTCATTGTAGCACCGGCATATTTGCAACTTGTCCCAGCCGCGCTGCCCCTCGCTGCTCGCTCGCCCATCCCCGTCTCTGAATCACAGGCAAGCAAGTGAGCGACCCCAGTCTCATGAATTTGCTAAGCCCCTAACAGGCCTTGCAGCAGCCCCCAGGAGACTCCTGGCTGTTCCGCTTCCCTCTCCTTCTGACCTGTGGTGTTTTTTTCCCCCCCTTGCAAATCTTTCTCTCTAATGACGCAATTGGCGGAGGCTGCGTGGGCGTCCTCAAACAAGCAGAGCAAGGATATCAGCCCATGGCCTTCGTGCGTGGTGGGAAGGCAGCTCTCTCTCTCTCCTCACAGTAGCCCGAGCTTGACATTAAAACCGCTCGGCAGTTAGGAGGGAAAGCGAGCGTTTTATCCAAGTGACAAGGAATGGGGGGAAGATTAGATGCTTGGCTGTGTGTGCAGAACTGCCTTGTGCTCATGTGCTGGGACTTTGGGGGCATCGGAACGCGCAGGAGAAAGCTGTGCTGTGAGACGTAGGGGTCGGATTGCGATGTCTCCAAGCACAGCAATCATGTGTGCCAATCGCCCGACAACCAACAGAGTCGCCCACAGATAAGACAGTGGTTTCTCAGCAGCAAGCTCTGCTCGCGCACGGGAGCACAGGTCACGGGCTGGGGCGGGGAGCGCTGCCTGCCTGCCTGCCCTACTTCTTCACCTCGCCCCGCGTCCAGCATGGGAGGGGAGAAAATAAATAAAATGCGGATTTGTCCCCCGCCTCCCTGAGCGTGCGCCCAGCAGGGAGGAAATAAATAAATAAATCGAGGATTTGGCGCCCCTCTCCCCGAGCGCGGCGCCGCCTTCGGCGGCACCAAGGAGTACAAATGTGACAAAAGGGAGGGGGCGCCAATTCGAGGGGTGCCCCCTATAAATTTAGGATTAGCAACGCCACTGCCTGCGTTTTCTGGCTTCCGAAAACCTGAAAACCCAGACGTAACTGGCAATGAAGTCATCGCCAGTCACTTCCGGGTGGTACACAGCAGGAGAGTGGTGCCAGAGGTGGTACTCGACCAGGAAGGGGTTGGGGACCCCTGATCTAGATGCATTACACGTAGGCTCAGTAATTACTGTAACATCACTAATATTTGAAGAAAACAACCCACTGACATAGTATTTCCTGTTCTGACATAAAATTTTGGATTGTAGCCTTAATGGTTTGTGGCTACAAAAGGTTTTGCTTGTTCATTTTGGGCATGAACCTCACCTTTGGAGAAGGATTTTGAGTTACTTCCTCCTTTCCATCCCCATTTGATACCTGAAAACTGTAAGGTTCTTTCTGTTGAAACACACACGGTTTGGAGACTTCTTGCAAAAACGTTTTAGGGGTGAAATGCTGCCAGTACACATTCTCTATTTCCCCACTTCTGATTTAAAATGAAGAGGGCTGCACTATTAATAAAAGAGACTCTACTGCCTGGCCTGTTATAGAAAGAAAATGGGAGATAATGTGGTAGGAGAATGGCTCTCTCTGAACATTAGTGCACATGTGCACACACACAGAGTGAGGGATGAGATTGAGAATATAAGACTACAAGTCACTGGAAAACCATGACCACAGCTCTCTTCACACAAAAGCAGGGTGTGATTCATGCACTGCAACAGACATTTCCATAAACGCATCTCAATTATCCAGCTACAGTAATTTACAGCACAGCACAGCGGCATAGAATCCTAAAATATTAACACTTGCCTAGACTGCTCCTGCAGCTCTATCCTGCAGAGGCCTCCCCTGTGGGAGGGACACTATAACAAGGGTGGGTGCAGTGCAGTAGACACCAAGCCACCTACAGCACTGGCTACTTAAGACATTTGTAAAAAGGAGGTCTTGCTTTTTGGTTGACAATTGACAGAAGTCCATTTGCCACAGCTTTTTCCATGGTGGCCCCACAGTTATGGAACTGCCTTCTCAAATAAGTCTGCATAGCCCCTATGAAGGAAGCCCCTATAAGAAGTTAATAGATGAATAATAATAATAATAATAATAATAATAATAATAATAATAATAATAATAATAATAATGATGATGATGATGATGATGATGTCTTTTCTAACTCCCTGAATGTATTTTTAATTAATGCTGGATTTTTTTGCTGCTTCTTAGATATTAGATTTTGTTTTAATTGTGTTCTATGTTTGGTTTTTCTTCTTTTTAATAGACTAGATTTTCTAGGAAGGCAGTCTAGAAATGCGGTAAATAAAACAATTTTTAAAATATGTGGCATGATATTCTTTACTGGATACTAAGAACCCATTTTTAGCATAGAGAAATTACTGCATCAAACAAAACCAATGGTGATAGCATAATATTCCTATCCTGAATCCTTATAAAACAAAACAAAAACATGCCAGTCAGTTCTAAATGTAGCTAATTTGTTTGTTTGTTTGTTTGTTTGTTTTCTTCATTACACATAACTTTCAGGACAAAACTACACATTACACACTTCGGACGAAAACTGGAAGCGGTCGCAAAGGTGTCAGAGCGGCGATCTACTGTGCGGGGAGGCCCACAGAGGCCCCCCAACACAGAAATCCCCACCACCAAAAAATGTGCAAAAAAGCTCTACTTAATGAGGAAGGTTGATGACGGCTCTGACTGATCTGGGCTAGTTTAGGGTTTAAACATGTGCCAGAATTCACTCAATCCTCTATTTCAGGGGTTCCCAGTCTTCAGCGGCCCACGTACCCCCTATGCGGGCCTTCAACCAGCCCTTCTGAGGCCCACGTACCCCCCCCCTGATACCCTTGCATGTCTATAGTCTATTTTGTTTTCAGAAGCTCATCCAAATAGCAAGTACTGGGTTTCTCCAAGATTCGCAGTGTGCCTTTTCCTCACCACCACCAAATAGGCACAAGACATCCACAGACGTTTACGATTTAAAACAGCCGCTATTAGGACACAGCAGAGCCTCAGCTTACCCCCAGGCTTACCCTTCTTTTAAGAAAAGAAAAAAGACAGCCCTGGGGTACCATCCGTACAAAATCGTATCATTTTCTCTCAAGGAAGAAGGGTCTGGTTTAGAACACTTTGCTAGGATTTTGGAAGACCAAGATGTTCTTACATTTTCCACATTTAACCCAATTAGAATGCATGAGATCAAACAGAAAAGCTAAAAGGGAAGGGTGGTTTTAGTCCTTAAAACAAAAAAACCAGAGCTAACATGACAAGCAAGCATGTGCCAGGGAGATAGATGGAAGGACAAAATGGCAGTTTTAAATTATAGCGGACTATGTGCTGCTTCAAAACCACTTAGAACATAAAACTGATAGGTGCGTGCATTTTCCCTACCTTAACTATGATCTCCAAGATTCTGTAACAAGGGTGCTCAGAACTTTTTGTTACAGACCTATAGTCCTACTCACAGAACTACAGTCTCCAGGGTCCCTTGAGGAGAGGGAATGACCATTAAAATCAGTTTAAGTCTGTAGTTGTGCCAATGGTCTTACAATCCTATTACTGTACCAACTGAAACATCCGACACTATAAATATAACTTCCAAAAGGGAGAATTGCAATGTAAATAATCACAGTTTCCACTTGAGACAAAGAAGAGCAATAGTGTGAATTAGGCTTTAGTGTACTGCAGATCAAAAATTCCATGACTTGCCTACTCTGTGCAGGCTGCTTGCCTACTCTGTGCAAGGAGCTGGCTCATCGTTTGCTTAATGAGACGCGCTGACTTCGCACCAACACTGGAAGCTTAATTAAGGTAATGGGTGTGGGTGGGCTCCCCGCTATCTGTGGATAAGTGAATCCTCGGATAGTGGATACGGGGGGGGGGGGGACTGTACTGTACACAACTGTTAAAATCAATTAACGCACACTCAGCACTAAAAAAAGAAACTGAGCCTTCAATCTTATACACTTTCCTGGAAGTGAGCTCAATTGAACCCAGCAGAGATGCATAAGATTGATCTGTAACGTATATAATATTAAAAGGAAAACACAATAGCTAAAAACGACAAAAAGCCAGTCAAAACCGGACACAAAATCCAATGCATATGGGAAAGCACAGAGAGAGAGCAACAATTTACATGTCACAACTGGTGGTGGTGCTGGTGGCAAATGTGCATCCAGCCAGTTCAATGGCTGAGCCTTTGTATTTTCTTGTATTTCGTATTTTCTTTTGACCTCTACCCTCATTGGGCACGCTGCTGGCAAGACTTGGGTGGGGGCTGTGGGGTCCTGCACTCGGCACCTCATGATGCCACCTGTACTGGAGGGTTTAAGGATCAGGGGATTGATCATGAGCCCTTGGCCAGTAACCTCCCTAGCTGATTACTGATGCCAATCCTAATTCAGGATGCACAAGCAGATGTGCATCTGCATCAACTACACCTACAGAAGGTTGTGCCCACATGCATGTCTTTCTTGCCAGATTGTGGTAAGAGCACAGCACGGGGACTCTAGACACCTCTAAGTAATGAGAGCCTCTTTAAAAACAGGGGGGGGGGGGAGGATACAGTAATAGGAACAGAAAGTCCCTTCCCTTTTGTAACTCCTGGGTTTAAAAAAAAAACATTATTACTGCATGTTGTCATAGCTTAAGCAATTTGGCTACTTTCGGTCCTCAGAGTTTTCAGGCTTTCAGAAATCCCCTTCGCCCCCTCTAGCATGACTTCACTAGTGTAAAACCAGTTCCTAGCATTAGTTATTGTGGCGATATATCTGAAACAAATAGGCAGGAATCTATGGTGACATATCTGAAACACTTCGAGGAATCTGTGTGCACAGGTACTCTCCAGTGCACACTTGAGCGCTCCCTTGCCCATAACGGGTGTCCCCTTAACCTCTATGTGTATGTGGAATGGACCTCTATACTGAAATTTAAGATCATAGTTTAAGAAGTGCTTTGGAAAAAAAATCAATGATGACTGTATGGCTTTAAAAAGGGATTGGATAAATTCATGGTCTATCAATGGCTACTCATCATGATGGCTATGTACTCTCTATTTTCACATTCAGCAGCAGTATGTCTTGTGTACCGCTTGCAAGGAAGCAACAGCAAGAGAAATGTGTGCCTTTGTCTCCTGTTTGTGGGCTTCCCAGATTGACCACTGTGGGAAATAGGATGCTGAACTACATGGGCTTTTGGTCTGATCCTGAAAGCTTTGCTTGTGATAAGAACACTAATGCAATTACACACATGCACTTATGAGTTGTTTACCTTCGTCCTAGGGCCTCCCCTATGCAGCAGGACACCATGACACAATTGTGTCATGCCCTGCTAACTGGGCAAAAGGCACTTTTTTCAATTGGTGCTCCTCTTATATTTAACAGGGGGAGAGTAACTGCTCCCCTTTCACCCCAGCACAGTATCTTTTCCGGTGGCCGTTTGCTGGTGTTCTTCTGCATCGTTTTTAGATTGTGAGCCCTTTTGGGACAGGGAGCCATTTAATCATCTGATTTTGTCTGTAAACCGCTTTGTGAACTTTTTGTCGAAAAGCGGTATATAAATATTCCGGTATATATCGGTATATATCTTGCTCCTGGTATGGTTTCTTCAAAAGCAGAAGTGCAGGACTTCTGGTTTGATTTAAAGGGTGCTCCTTCATTCACACAGTCCCTGAAGATCAAACTGGAAGTCCTGCACTTCTGCTTTTGAAGAAACCATACCAGGAGCAAGATACGTAGGCAGATGATCTGCTTTCCTCTCACTTTTAGCAGGCAGATAACAGCTCTATGTGTGAACTTGAGCATGGATACTCCCTCAATCACTGCATATCCTGTAGCATTTTAAAATAAACACTAAGACCAAAGTGTCACTCACCAATGCATTCTTTTTAACACACGTACTGAACTACATTTATATTCAAGACTAGATGGAACATATCAACAGGTCATTTGAGGTCAACCTGGGACAAAGATTTTGCTTTATGATGTCACCGCTTAGTGCTCTGGAGCATTTTTATTATTATCAATATCTACCAACTCTATGGGTCACCAGATGGAGAGAAAAACTGTATTTAGGGTCGCCGTTAAAAAGGTTTCAGAAACACTGGTCTAAACAAATTCATCTGCCTTTTGGCCATTAGGTGGCAACAACATGAGCAGCATCATAACATGGTCTGGCCAATTTGCTATCAAGAACTTTTTCCACAAGCAAAGCTAGCCTATCCCTCTCTGCATTGTATTCTAACTACTGTAATCCTATTCATTTATTTAGGACTGCTCATGTTGTATATATAAGAAATGCCAGAGCTGTGAACCACATCTTCAGACATTCTTCCACAAGTACTGAAATTGCTGCACATGTTATAGGGGGAAAAATGAACGATAAAATTAAAGATTTAGTTGTAATGCTAAATTCACTAGGATTATGACTATGCCCAAATATACAACCCATTAAGTCACATTCATTTCAGCATCAGGGCTGATCAAGGTAAATACCTAGAATTAAAAAAAAATGCCCAAAATATCTACACGGAAGATAGCCAGACATACACAGGCAAAAGAATATCTGCAAGAAGGTTTCTTTTTTAGGAGGCAACGATGGTTTCAAAGAAAATTTGCAATGTTTGTTCCTTGGAAAATCTAGCACACAACTGCAATTCAGAACATCCCACCAGTCTCCTCCTGTTTCATTCCATGATCTTTTCCACAAACAGGCACTGTTACAAAGAGGCATCATAGTATTTTGAAGTGTAAATGATCAAATTCTGAGTGACATTTCAAAACATTATGAAAACAGCCCTAGCAAATGGTTTAGGAAACTGTCTTTCAGATTAGTCTCACCCTTTCTAGAAAAAAAAGTTCACAGTCACAAGAAAATAAGAATTCCATTCATGCTACGAGCTACATAAAAATGATATTGGAAGTTTTTGCTGGACTTGTTATATCAAAGACATCAGAATGAGAAAGTCAGATTGAAAGTGAAGCTTTGTTCCTTGTACTTCAAGGTCAGCTGTGCTCCTTATAGCCTCTAGGTAGAACAAGGTGTTGTGTAAACTGCTTGGACCCTATACACCTGAAATTGCTCTCTTCCCTTGATCTCATAAGGAGCTTTACTTTACTAAATAATTACTACATATTTCATGCAGTTTTTTTTAAAGATACTTCAATGCATTAGAGTCACACTGCAACAGGATAGATGCAGAGGTCCGAAACAGGTACATAAAGAAAGAAAGCCAGCTTCACACATCTCTGAAATCTGGAGCACTGAAGAAAGAACTGGAAGGGAAATGCCGAAACAACAGAGAACTGATGCTGCCGCTGAAGCCCATATGCAAGCTACCACTTTTGCACTACTTGATTATGAAATCCGCTGTAGCTCTACTTTGTTCTCAGACTCTATTCTTAGCTCTGACCCAGCCTTGAGCCTCCTAGCCTACTTGCACAACCCCATGCTAGCCAATCAATTCCCTGCCTTTTCTTTGGCTCTTCTGGCAGTTATACCACTATCCATCAGGGGATCAACAAATTTTAGCTTTCCTTGGTGGAAAGTCTCCCAAACAGTGACCAGTAACGATGGTACAAAACCATACACAGATTGTAAGCAGTTTTCAAATACACAGTACAAAACCAGATATGGTAACTCCTTATCACAGTGTATGATGAACTGATTCATGTACTCTCCCTTCATTAGTTTTTTGGGAGGGGGGGAAATCACACAAATAGAGCCATTAAAAAAGTTATTCATTGCATTTTTATTCCACTCCTCCTCCAAGGAGCTCAGAACAAAGTACATGGTTTCCCCTTTCCCCGACTTTATCTTCACCACAACTCTGTGAGGTACGTTAGGGAGACAGCATAAGAACATAAGAAGAGCCTTGCTGGATCAGGCCAAAGGCCCATCTAGTCCAGCTTCCTGTATCTCACAGTGGCCCCACCAGATGCCTCCGAGAGCACACAGCCAACAAGATAACCTGTTTCCTGTTGTCACTCCCTTGCACCTGGCACAGAGAAAACCTACTTCTAAAGCCAGGAGGTTGCTTATGGCTTGTAACCTGTGATGGTCTTTTCCTCCATGAATCTATCCAAACCCCTTTTAAAGGCAACTAGGCCAGGTGCCAGCACCACATCTTATGGCAAGGAGTTCAACAGAGTTACATTGTTGTGTAACCGACTAAAGTCAGCCAACGAGCTTCATGGTCAAGCAGGGATTTGAACCTGTGCCTCCTTAGTCCTAGTCCAACACTTTAACCTACACCATATTATGGAGATGATGGGCAGGTGAGTCTCTGGACCAGACCTGCACTACCAGACAGCAACTTGGCATGCAGTTTCTTTCAACCATTTTATCTCTTATTTTAGCTTTCCTGCCTCAGACTAGAACATTTGGGAGAAATTGTATACACTGGAGGAGGCTACTCTTCTAGCTCTTGTTGCTTAGAGCATCAAACCCACTAAGTCCTTGGGTGAGTCATCATGGACTCATCTTCCAGCTCATCAACGAATCCCAACTATCATCCAGTGGAGGAAGAGGAGGAAGTAACCAAATGACTAAAGCAATTTTAAAAACCACCACTGGCATCGTTCTTCTTTTCCAAGTGAAAAATCAAAACAGAGTTTCTCTTTGAAGTGGGGGGGGGTGCAGTGTTTACCCAATTAATCTAATGTTATTAGGTTTAAGCAAATTTTCAATTAAATCTGTCAACGTCTTTTTTTCCAGTAAATTATTTTTAATATAATCACTTACAAAAACTGTAAACCTGATCTAGATGATGAAGCTTTATTTTGTTGCGTGAGAGGAATCCCTCTTCCAAGACAACGCCTCCTTGCAACACATGCTCCATCCTCTAAGAATAAAGTATGGGTTTTGTTTTCCCCTTTTGAATTATTATTTTTTTCATATGCACATTTGGCCACTTAAACCAACCAACCAAAACTCATAAAACTAATTAATCAAGCATTTGTTTTTAAAAAAGGTACCACAACCCTATTCTGAAGAGAAGTTAAGGGCCCGATCCTATCCAAGTTTCCAGCGCTGATGCAGCCATGCCAACAGGGCATGTTCTGCATCCTGCATTGGGGGGGGGGGCAGTCACAGAGGCCTCCTCAAGGTAAGAGAACTTTTGTTCCCTTACCTCGGGGCTGCATCGGCGCTGGAAAGTTGGATAGGATTGGGCCCTCTCAAAACAAAGGTTTCACAATCTGAGGTGGTCTGAAAGCTAACCTAATTTGATATTATTTTGTTCTACCAAAATCAACTCACAGAGTGATACTATCAAACTGCATTAGTCTGGAATAAAATCTGGGCTCACATTTTCCATATATTGTGGGCTTTATTATATAAGATTTCCATTACTGACTTTTTAAAAAGATCTGTCTGGGAGACTGACACATTTCCCTTCAAATATATGGCAAGCTATATTTGTCCTTACAGTCCAGATGTGAATTGAATCTAATTGAGGAACAATATAGAATGCTCTTGATGATACACAGTTGTTTAAGAAGGGAACTTCCCAAGAAATGAAGACCCATTGGCGTCACCACAGGGGGGGGCGGAGCTCTAAGTTCTGCTGAAATCAGAGCCTCCTTTACACGGAGGAACGAAGCAGCCCCGCCCCCTCACCTTCGGAGCCTTTCAGGGAAACGAAAGCAACGCGCAGGAAAGGCTCCGAAGGTGAGGGGCCGCTTCGTTCCTCCGTGTAAAGGAGGCTCCGATTTCAGCAGAACTTAGAGCTCCGCCCCCCCTGTAGTGACGCCAGTGGTCGGACACGACTTAACGACTGAACAACAACAATGCTTAAATAGTGCCTGTTCCAGAAAACTCATTAAATTCAGGATCTTCCTATTACAGAAATTATAAGCATATGCCTTGAAATCTTTATTAACAAGGTTCCACATTATCATTTGCCATGGTAACTGTGCTGCTGCCCCACAAGTAAACAGCTGCCTTCCTCTCAACTCTGAAGAGTGGGACTGTCAGTGCAGTCACAATGTGCTGCCATAGTCTCGCTCCAACTATTAAATTGGGAGGAAAGCGGAGGGGAGGGGGAGGCTCTGCCACGCTTTTAAGTTTTGGAGCAGGAAAAAGAGGAGAGGATTTCTTTGGCTGATGGATTGGCGAGGGACTTCAAGCCGACAGAAAATACAGAACGTCTCCTCCCTCTCCCCGGCACTTTGAGCTAGAACAGAGGGGAGATTCAAGCAGCTTGTTTTGGCTCTGTTCCCTGCTGGTCACTCCACAGAGCCAAGCTGACTCAGGGCCAGAGGAAAAAGGTGAGGCAGTGGCGTCACTATAGCGGGGCCAGAGGGAGCCAATGTTCCCAGGTGACAACCGCGATCTCCTTGCGAGGAGGAGCCACGGCGGGTTTTTTGGGCTCCACGGCTGCTTTTTTATGCTGGGGAGCCCAGGTTTTTTTTGGCCCTCCCACCCGCCGTGGCTCTTGGAAGGCTTCAAATGATGCCTTCTGGGAGCACAGGAGGCAGGGCTAGCAATGCAACTGAGGTGAGGGGCTTGGCTTTGCCCACCTCACAAGCACAGTGGCCAAACGGACAGTCTAGAAAAAAGGCACCTGAGGGGGGACATGATTGAGACGTATAAAATTATGCATGAGATGAAGACAGTGGATAGAGAGAAGTTCTTTTCCCTCTCACACAACACTAGAACTAGGAGACATGCACTAAAATTGAGTGGAGGGAGTATTAAAAACAGACAAAATAAAATATTTCTTTACCCGGCGTGTAATTAGCATGTGGAACTCCTTGCCACAGGATGTGGAGATGGCACCTGGCCTAGATGCCTTTAAAAGGGGATTGGACAGATTTATGGGGGGAAAGACCATCACAGGTTACAAGCCATGATGGAGATAAATAACCTCCTGGTCTTAGTAATAGGCTCTCTCTTAATGCCAGATGCAAGGGAGTGGCAAGAGATTACAGGTATCTTGTTGTCTTGTGTGTTCCCTGAGGCATCTGGTGGGGCCACTGTGAGATGAAGCTGGACTGGATGGGCTTTTGGCCTGATCCAGCAGGGCTCTTCTTATGTTCTTAAGTCTCTGCCATCTTTTCTAGCTCCAAGCTAGAAAGAACAGTAAGGAACCATATCCCACTCTTTCCCCCAAAGCTTGGAGTTGGGAAGGGCAGTTGGAATTTCCCCCTGCAGTGCAAGGTCACAAACAAGACCCCAGAACCTGGCAACCACAAGTGCCTGGAGGTCAATCCATTAATTTGTTAACTCAATGATTTGTTTATTAAGCAATGAATGAGGTAATGAAATGCTAGTTTGAAATATAGAAAGGAGCACAGTTTGAAAGCAATAAACAAGAATGTGTCATTTCACACAATCTAGTTTATCACAAAGTTCATACTTACAGTTTATCATACAAATGTCCATACAACAGCCCTTTGAGGTAGATCACGTCCCATTTTTCACACAGGGAACAGAGGCAAAAAATAGAGTGACATTTAAAAGTCATCAAGTTCATGACTGATCCAGGATTTTAACATAAGTCTTCCATGCCAATCTTGTTACCAGACGACAAGGGTTATTTAATACTTTCATAAGGACAGGGTGACCTTATATAGCCCTCTTCCTCTACCAGATAGGTCTATCAATTACAGTCTAGCAATAGGGTTGTTAGCTTACACTGTTATATTTTGGGGAACCTTTTGTCATTTTGTCCTGCAAGGGGAAGAGATAGGGAGCAAGAAAAAAAACATTAGTGGATTAGTTCCACAGCCTCAGACTAATTGGGATCTGGTGCTCTCCTCCCAGGCCCCCAGACGGCGCTCCGGCATTGGCCAGTCTGGGACCAATGAGCACACAGGGGCTGGCAGGATGCCCAGCAGGCACTGTGAAGGGCAGCCTGTAGGCAATCAGGCAGGCACAGCACAAGATGGGAGGGGTCCTCACTGCGGGAGAAGTTTGGGGCAACTCGGGGGTCTGATGATGCCAGCCTGGGATATTAAAGACCCAGAGCCTGGGAGGAGTGGCTGGCTGGTCCCAAGCAGGAAGAAGCGATGGGTGGCCGAGGAGGGTTGCCTACCCTCTAGCCAACTGGCAGAAGTAAGGCCTCCTCTCCTGTGAAGCAGGCCAACAAGTCCAGTTGGAGGAGGACCAGGGTGAAGATAACCCCCTCCCCACTGAACCTCTGAGGCTCATTTCCTTGGGCACTCCCCTGGTAGGACAAGACAGGACAAGCCCAAACAGACCTTAAGCCAGGAGGCCCCAGGGCTGAAGGTTGATGCTGAAGGTCGTCATCTCAAAAAAAAAAAAAAAACGTCCCCCCAACACAACTTCTATCCCACCATCCTAATCTATTTGATGTGCACAATTTATTCTAGCTTCCAAATTTAAGGTTTTTTAAAAAAACAAACAAACAAACAAATGCAAACATATCTCGATATAAGGAACTCTCTTATATACAGAGCTAAGGCCCATCTAAACCAGCAAGGTTAATGGATTTTGATGCCAGCATCCAAGATGTCAGAGACAGACATATTTTCCAGCACTACTTGAGACAAACTTGAAAACAAAAGAGCTTCTGCCTTCCACCCCTATTTTAACAAAGCAAACGAACAAGGATCCATAATACTATGTAGAATGTCATGAATCAAAGCACCTGAGGCATTTCAGTTATGAACAGGAACTCGTCATGGAAGACAAGTGTGCTTGACACAACGTTTTCTTTCATCATTTTAATAAATGTTCGACATGTTCTATAGAATTAAGACAGCAAAGTGGTAGTACAAGCCATAATTTAGTAGTTTGCGGTTATGGGTTTTCTTCGGAAAATACATGATGCCCTCTGATTGTTGTTGTTGTTGTTCAGTCGTTAAGTCGTGTCCGACCCTTCGTGATCCCATGAACCATATCCCGCCAGGCCTTCCTGTCCTCCACTATCTTCCTGAGTTCGCTCATTTTCATGTTCGTTGCATCGGTGATGCTGTCTAACCATCTCATCCTTGGCCTTCCCCTTCTCCTTTTGCCTTCAATCTTTCCCAGCATCAGAGTCTTCTCCAGAGACTCCTCTCTTCGCATTAGGTGGCCAAAATATTTGAGTTTCAGCCTCAGTACCTGTCCTTCCAGGGAAAAGTCAGGGTTGATTTCATTTAGGATTGACTGATTTGATCTCCTAGCAGTCCAAGGGACTCTCAGGAGTCTTCTCCAGCACCATAGTTCAAAAGCATCTATTCTTCGGCGCTCAGCCTTCCGTATGGTCCGACTCTCGCAACCATACATTGCTACTGGGAACACCATCGCCCTGACTATGCGAACTTTTGTTGGTATGGTGATATCTCTGCTTTTTATTATGCTATCTAAATTTGCCATAGCTTTCCTTCCAAGGAGTAAGCGTCTTTTAATTTCATGGCTGCTGTCTCTGTCTGCAGTGATCTTGGAACCCAAAAAAGTAAAATCTGTTACTGCTTCCATTTCTGCCCCTTCTATTTGCCAGGAATTGATGGGACCAGATGCCATGATCTTAGTTTTATTAATGTTGAGTTTCAAGCCAACTTTTGCACTCTCCTCTTTCACTCTCATCAAGAGGCTCTTGAGTTCTTCTTCACTTTCTGCCATTAGGGTGGTATCGTCTGCATATCTGAGGTTGTTGATGTTTCTCCCGGCAATCTTGATTCCGGCTTGCGATTCATTCAGCCCTGCATTTCTCATAATGTACTCCGCATATAAGTTAAATAAGCAGGGTGACAATATACAGCCTTGCCGTACTCCCTTCCCAATTTTGAACCAATCAGTTGTTCCATGGCCGGTCCGAACTGTTACTTCTTGACCCGCATACAGGTTTCTCAGGAGACAGGTAATGTGGTCTGGTACCCCCATCTCTTTAAGAATTTGCCACAGTTTGTTGTGATCCACACAATCAAAGGCTTTTGCGTAGTCAATGAAGCAGAAGTAGGTGTTTTTTTGGAACTCTTGTGCTTTCTCCATGATCCAGCGCATGTTGGCAATTTGATCTCTAGTTCCTCTGCCTCTTCGAAACCCAGCTTGTACTTCCGGTAGTTCTCGGTCCACGTACTGCTGAAGCCTAGCTTGTAGGATTTTGAGCATAACCTTGCTAGCATGTGAAATGAGTGCAATTGTGCGATAGTTTGAACACTCTTTGGCACTGCCCTTCTTTGGAATTGGAACATAAACTGACCTTTTCCAATCCTTTGGCCACTGCTGAGTTTTCCAAATTTGTTGGCATATTGAGTGCAGCGCTTTCACAGCATCATCATTTAGGATTTTAAGTAGCTCAGCTGGGATATTATCATCTCCGCTAGCTTTGTTGTTAGTAATGCTACCTAAGGCCCACTTGACTTCACTCTCTAGGATGTTCGGCTCTGGGTCAGTGACCACACCAGCGTGGTCATCAGGAACATTCAGATCTTTCTTGTATAGTTCTTCTGTGTATTCTTGCCATCTCTTCTTAATCTCTTCTGCTTCTGTTAGGTCTCTGCCTTTTTTGTCCTTTATCATGCCCATCTTTGCACAAAACGTTCCCTTGATATCTCCAATTTTCTTGAAGAGATCTCTAGTCCTCCCCATTCTGTTGTTTTCCTCGATTTCTTTGCAATGCTCATTTAAGAAGGCCTTCTTATCTCTCCTTGCTATTCTCTGGAAATCTGCATTGAGTTGGTTATATCTTTCCCTTTCACCCTTGCTTTTCGCATTCCTTCTTTCCACAGCTATTTGTAAAGCCTCATCTGACAGCCAGCCCTCTGATTATTAATCAGCCCTCTGATTAATCAGCCCTCTGATTATTAAGGATCAAATTCAAGCAGCTTTAGGCACATATAGCGGGGAAAGAGGATAGCCATCCCTCTTGCCTCCAGCACGAGTATGGACATTCTCCTAAATTCAGGAAGCAGGTAGTTTATGATTAATCCTTTTTTACACTGGGTTGTTATTAGTATTAGTATTAGTACCCCTGCTACCTGGGCAAGAGGCACTTTTTCAATTGGTGTTCCTCTTATATTTAGCAGGGGGAGAGTAACTGCCCCCTTTCACCCCTGCACAGTGTCTTTTCTGGTGGCTGTTTGCTGGTGTTCTTCTGCATCTTTTTTAGATTGTGAGCCCTTTTGGGACAGGGAGCCATTTAATCATTTGGTTTTGTCTGTCAACCGCTTTGTGAACTTTTTGTTGAAAAGTGGTATATAAATACTGTTAATAAATAAATTAATAAATATTAGTATTAGTATTAAATATATATTTACCACTTTTTGATGAAAAAAAGTTCAAAGAGTGTCTTATGTAGCAAAATAAATAAAAGAAAGATCTCTGTTCCCTGTTCTAAAGGCTCACAGTCTTTAAAAATAATAAGTTAAAAAAAAACATTAGCAAAACACTAGCAAATAGCCACTGGGAGGCACACTACGCTAGGATGAATAAGGACAGTTGCTCTCTCCCTCCTAAAAATAAGAGGACCACCACTTTAAAAAGTGCCTTTTTGCTCAATTAGCAGGGCTAGAAGGAACTTCGATAATTCTTCTCTTGACTTAGAGAGGCTCAAGACTAGTTCTGGCATTAAGAGCACACGCATCAAGAAGAGAGACCAAACGTAATCCTATGTAGTGACAACCATTAGAATCAGCGCCCCCTCCCTCCCCAGCAAACTCCCTCTGCACTACATGGGTAACTTCTGTACTGTCAATGTAACTTTTAGTATGGTGAATTTTTAGAACAATTTTATCTGTGTTAACTCCCCAAGTTCCAGATTATGTAAAATGCAGAGAGGCATAACAGCTACTAATGAAATACTCAAGATGAGATAAGAGTTTGCCAAGTTTCGAGGCAATATATAGATATACCGTATATAGTTTGTGTCTTTGCAAGATAAAAGACTCACATGAAAGCTGTGGTTGATGGATATACTCTCGTGTCGGAGATCAAAAAGACATTCAATTCCAGGCATTTGTGCCAAATTGTCAAAGTGGCCTTCCACAAGTCGCCTAGCTTTCCAGTGTGGTGAATAGGTCAGAGGCCTTCCCCTCTTACTTCTGCTTGTTTTGCCCAGGTAGTTATCCAAGTTAGGTGCTTTCTTACCCGTTTCAATATACTACCACTTCATATTTCCTCTGCCACCACTCAGTTTTCTTTGAATATGCAGTCTCACCAAATCAGTCAACCAAGGGCGCAATCCAAACCTACTTAGGCCGCCGTAACCAGCAGCCCAGTGAAAACGGGAGGCCCCAGAACGGAAAGGGGATTCAAATCCCCTCCAATAGGGGAATTCAAAGAGGATTTGAATCCCCTTTCCGTTCTGGGGCCTCCCGTTTTCGCTGGGCCGCTGGTTACAACGGCGACCTAAGTAGGTTTGGATTGCACCCCAAGTCTTACAAGGAAGGAAGAAAAATCACTTCCTTCAGGAACCTTTTTGGTAGGTGGGTACTAGGTGTAAAAGCATGCAAAATACACAAGGTCTTTAAAAGCCAGCTTATTTAAACACACACACACACACACACACACACACACACACACACACACACACACACAGTGTCTCAGAAACACAAGCACTTGGAATTAACTCCATTACTTTATGTCTATTATCTATTTTGCTCTGATTCAGCCATGCTACTCTACAGACTAGCTGCTATGGTTCTTGTGACACTTACAGTACTGTTTCCATAATCTTAACTGTAATCATCTCAAATCTTATATTTTCATCAAATTCTTCTCCTTCTGTTCATTCCTATCTTATCTCTCTCACATATTTCAGCTATCTATTCGGGGCTGGATTAAATGATATATCCAACCAGCCCATGAACACACATGTCCTGCTACCTCTCAGAGGGCATTCCACTTTGCATAATCGTGTGTGTGTGTGTGTGTGTGTGTGTGTGTGTGTGTGTGTGTGTGTGTGTGTGTGTGTGTGTGTGTGTGTGTGTGTGTGTATAATCATGTGTCTGTCTGTCTGTCTGTCTATGGGGGGGGGGGTCATCCAATAGTTCCTCACAAAAGATTTGTATAATAATGCAGTATTTAAATTGTATGCGAGGGACAGTTCACATGCCCAAGATTCTCAAAGCATTTTCCATACTGTGTACAAGAATTGTATGAAGTTCTGAAAGAACAAGACAGAGAATGTGGTAATGAAGCCCCATTCTGCAAGTGGAACAGCACATGCAGTTAGTAGGATCCAACCCACTATTTTCTTTGTAAGAACAAGAGAGAAAAGGCTACTCGTGTGTTACATTGAACCAGTTCAGGCAACACCATGTTCTGGTCCAATCTATCATGCAGTAAGAAATTACATGTACATTTCCCTCCCACTCCAGTGTGTTTTTCCTCTTCACATACACACTCACATGGAGAGCAGAGCATTCAAACCAACCATAAGCACGAGGTACAATTAGAACTATATGATAAGGGAAGAACTGGACTTCTGTCCCCCACATGGATATGTGGAGCAGAATGGGATGTTCACAACATCTAATCATGTGGTAGGCAGGGTCAATGGACAGTACTGTCCAAACCCAGCCCATTGCATGCACTGTATGTACAAGTGCTTGTGGATGCACAGTGCATTCGTTTGAACAGTCAACACAGAAACTGCCTGGCAGGGGCATCCTCTGATGTGGTGCCCTGGGGCGGTGGGCCCCAGGGCGCAAGGGCGGGAGGGGGTGCGGGGGTGCGGGAGACATCTTAAGTTTCGTTTTCTTTTTCTCCTTTTTTCCGTTTTTTTTTGGCTTTTTTAAAAGGTTTTTTAGTGGTAACGGGGCTTCTAGGTGTATATGTTTGATTTGCGCCACTTATCTTGTGTTTAAACAGGCCTCCAGCGACGATCTCCTCGGACGATCTCTTCAGGGGCGCAGAGTTCACGCATGCGTGATGGCTGAACTTTACAGAGTTCACGCATGCGCATAGCAAACAGCCATCACGCATGCGTGAACTCTGTGATGGCTGTTTGCTATGCGCATGCGTGAACTCTGTAAAGTTCAGCCATCACGCATGCGTGAAATCTGCGCCCCTGAACAGATCGTCTGAGGAGATCGTCGCTGGAGGCCCGTTTAAACACAAGATAAGTGGCGCAAATCAAACATATACACCTAGAAGCCCTGTTACCACTAAAAAACCTTTTAAAAAAGCCAAAAAAAAAACGGAAAAAAGGAGAAAAAAACACGAAAGTAATTAGCATGATTATGTTAATTAGTAATTATGCTAATTACTTTGGGGGCGTCAAGGGGGGTGGGCCCCGGGCCCCACCCTGTTCTGGGGCTAGGTACGGCATTGCTGCCTGGTCCCTTCTAAACGTTTAGCGCACGGGTGGCCAACCTTTCAACATGAATGCTCCTGGACCTTTAACGGTTGTACAGGTGGGGGCATTTCAGCAGATGCAGCTGCTTTAGCAGCACCATCCGCACTTGCAGCTTCCCAGTTTCTGTCTTCTACACAACTCTTCAGAACGCAGAGGCCCTAATGGTGGAAGGTTGGCCACCCCTGGTTTAGGGAACAGATTGCATCTCCCCAGCAAGAGGACTGAATGTAATATGCCAATTATTTTATGTGCATACAGATCAACAACCGTGCTTAGGCTTACCAGATCTCCAACTGGGACAGAGTGCTAGACCAGGGGTTCTCAACCTTTGGAGGTCAAGGTACCCCCTATCATGGTCCAATTTTCTGAGGTACCCCCTGCTAATTAATTGGATTAATCAATTAATTAGGTAATTAATCATTAAATAAAAAGTACTAAAACAATTTTAAATGTGAAAAATGTCTTATTTGACTCTCTCTCTCTCTCTCTCTCTCTCTCTCTCTGTAGGTCTGTGTGTGTGTGTGAGAGAGAGACAGACAGACAGACAGACAGACAGACAGACAGACAGACAGACAGACAGACAGACAGACATGCAAGGATCTTTTTTTTCGCCAAATCACACTTCCCAAAATCAGCTCCTCCCTCCCCCACCCCACCAAAGTACATTTTCCAAAGTACAAAAATAAGCCCAAAACCAAAATCAGACAGACAGACAGACAGACAGACATGCAAGGATCTTTTTTTTCTCCAAGTCACACTTCCCAAAATCAGCTCCTTCCTCCCCCACCCCACCAAAGTACATTTTCCAAAGTACAAAAATAAACCCAAAACCAAAATCAGAGAGAGAGAAGGGCTCCAAAAATAGTTACAATTTAAAATCCATGTTAATTAACACTTAATTAGCTGCTGATGGGGCAGATAAGGGGCAGGGCTTGGCGTACCCCCAGCAAGAGGTCCGCGTACCCCTAGGGGTACCCATACCACAGGTTGAGAACCCCTGTGCTAGACCTTTGGGAGATGGAATGTGGGCAGGTGTAGCTTCTTAAACCTTAGAGCACAATCCTAGGCATGTCTACTCAGAAGCAAGACCCATTGTGTTCAGTGGGGCTTGCTTCTGAGTAGACATGCCTAGGATTGTGCTCTAAAGTTTAACAAGCTACAGCTGCCCACATTCCTTCTCCTAAAGGTCTAGCACTCTGTCCCGGTTGGAGATGTGGTAAGCCTAACCATGCTGAACACTATACCATACATGCACTGAACATAACATGTGAACAGGACTACACTACACAACTCCCCTCTCTATAAAATAATGTTAAGAGTTTCTCCAAAACTGAAATAAGGCTGAAGGACAACCAAGGAAACCACAGTAGCCACAACTGGTCTAGAAACAGCAAGAGCACTCCCTCTGGTGATTATTACTAGAACCAAGGAGACAGGCTGTGAGTTAATTCAGTCACCATAAAAGAAAACTGGATGCAGGGAGAAAATCAGAAAGAGCAACATTGTGAGATTTGCTGAAGGCAAAAAGTATTGCCACTTTGTCACCCCAGTGACATTTGTCCTGTTTTACTTAGCTTTGTTCCGACTGCCTTCTCCCCCGAACTCTCCCTATTCTTTGACTATCATGCTCTTTAACAGCACAAAGATATCTTTAACAAAAATCATCTAGAGCACTCCAATTCTGTTCATGAGAAATATATATATATGCATCTCCCCTTAGTCATGACTTCTTTCATCAACTGCTCCTGTCATTCATTCTCCATTAACACCCCCCCCCCAAAAAAAAGATTATATGGTTGCTACTCATTCATTCATCCAGAATGGATGGTGCTAACATAACTTACCTACAAATGATTGCTAGTACAGTATTCACAACTTCTTTCCACTATGAGGGGGTAGCAGAATGGACTGCTTTCCCCAACCCACAGCTTGAATTTGTCCTTTTTGTTTCCATATCATTATTTGCATCCTTCCATACCAAATTCATGAAATCAACCAAGAAGCATAACAGAAACCTCTATATGTTTAAGGGCATGCTAAGAGAAAGAGAGTTTGGGGGTGGGGATGAGATCTTCACAAGGAATTTATGACTCACACCAAGTTAACCGCTTGCAAGGGCTGATCTTCACATTTCAAATCTGATAAAACTGTCTGTTTCTGATGTACAAATCTGAAAGAATTATCTTGGACCGACAACACGTAGGTCAGATACATAATGTGTTGCCACAGCTACTAATCACTGATGGACAAAATAGTTTTTTACTCTTCTACTGGAGAGGAAGTTATCTGCCTATTTAGTGAGATGTAAGATACGTGTCACATTTTTAAAAGACAGACAAGAACCTAAGCACTATTATTTGATAAATTCTCAAAATTTAATCCACATATAATTGTCTAATTTCACACAACTGTAAGAATTATATTGCAGGTGAGGTTTCCGGCTAAATACATATCTTCTGAACTAAACAAAACAAAAAAGTCAGGTTTACGTAGGTGGAATTGGAAACGCTGATTTTTTAAAAGAGTTATATGCCTCCCTTCCATTTTAAAATAAAAATGCCCAATCCAAGCACAGTTAAAAATAAAACATTCACACAAAACAAGGAACAATAGATAAACAAAAGATCACTAAAAAGAGTGAGGAACAGAAGAACAGTGCAAAGCCATTCACTAACCAGATGATGGACCTGTCAGGACAAAAAAGGTCTTTATCTGGCAACAAAATGCCGTGAGGGAGGGGGCCAGATGTATCTCCTTAGGAAGCGAGTTCTGCAGTTTGGACACATCAATGGAGAAGGCACAGATGGTGGTGAGACATACAGAAGGGTCTCTGTAGATGATTTCAATGAATAGCTGAGTAGGTTCATGTGGCAGAACATGGCTCTAAGTATCTTGGCCCTAAGTTGTTTAGAACTTCAATAAGCACTAAGTAATAAGCAGCCCTTTGAATTGAGACTGGAAATTAACCAGAAGCAGTAATGGAAGTCAGGGTCGACAACCTTTTCAGCAAAGGGGCCGGATGTTCAACAATGATGTCATCGCCAAACTTCCAGGTTGCTAAGCCCCCATAAGCAGCTATGCGGAGCTCGGTTTGGGAGGCAAAGCCTGCCACCCCATTTGCCATGCGCCAAACAGGGAACGGCAGAGCCGCCTGACCAGGTTTGTGGAGCCTCTGCGCCACTGCTTATGGACACAAGCTCATGAAATTCCAAACACACCATAAAAAGGTACAGAACTGTTCCCAGGCAGACAAGTAGTAATTAAGAAATAAGGCTAATAGCACAATCCTATACAGTACATGTTCATTCAGACATAGGTCTCACTATGTTCCAGTGATGTAGACTTGAGTCTATTGACTTGGATTTGAGTCGGACTCAAGTCACATCAAAGCTGCTCCCTGAGGCATCTGGTGGGGCCACTGTGTGATACAGGAAGTTGGACTAGATGGGCCTTTGGCCTGATCCAGCAGGGCTCTTCTTCTTATGTTCTTATCAATGACTTGACTCGGACTTGACTCAGCGATTGTAAAAGACTCAAAAAACTTGACTCGAGACTTGGAGCCTTTTATGAGTCGAATTTTACTGAGTTTTAAACCCGTTTTCCCCCATTAAATAGATAGGGACTCGCAACTCGCAACCAAAGACTCAGGACTTGGAGGCAAAGACTTGGGACTTGACTTGAGACTTGGAACCCAGAAACTTGAGATTTGACTGGAGACTTGGAGTCAGACACCTGATCCACATCCCTGCTATGTTCCAGTGGGCTTACTTCCAGGTAAGTGTGTAAAGGATTGCCGTCTAAGCATCTTTAAATATCATAGATCACCATCAGGCTCAATCAAGGCTGCCACTGACTAAACCAAGAAGAAATTCTGCTCTGAAAATAAATAGGTGTTTTTTTGTTTTGTTTTGAGGCTGAGAAATCATACTCCAAAAATTCTAGTACTTGGTGAGAGGGGGTGTCAGGGGATTTACAACAGGGCTAATTTAGGGACTGGAAGAGGAATTTGCAGTACGAGCATATGCATTATAGTATTACATAATTATGTAAGTCTGCTTGACATTCAATGTGTCAAGACAGGTGAATTTAAGCTGATCCGCACACAACAGTGAAAATAAATATGCAAGTCTTTATTATTGCAAGGAAACAAACCAAATTTGATTTCTGGTATAGATAGTATCCTTCACACTGATGGGATAATCAAGGAGATATATATTGGTGCTTCTCTGCTAAGTTATTTGACACAGATTCTTTTTTTTTTTAAGAACCAAAATTCCCTGTCTGCTCTGTATGTCTTTTTAAATGCAGATCAACATTGACAGTTATATTTCCAGTACAATCGTTGCTGCTGAAGAAGTTACAGTACCCAGTTCTTGTTCAGATCACCAGATCAAAACAAACAAATTTCAGAGTGAAAAGGTGCCATACTACAATGTTATGCTTCAATAACCCTTGAAAGCCAATGAGGAGGGAAAAAAAGAAAAGATTGTAATCAAGAACATTCCTGAAACGAAAGTAATAGAACAGTTAATGATAGCAAGAGGAATGGATCTGTGGGGTAAAAGACCTGCAACAATGAGGCAATAAATGAGAAGGAGAAAAAACTGTTGTTCCTCATCTTGCCAGTAAGTGTAGCTGTTTATCAAGGGATGAGACAAAAATGATTAATGTGCTGTTAAAAATAAATGTAAAAAGGGACAATACAAGTTTTACAGTTCTCTGCTGTACCAGCCACCATTGCATGTAGGACGATTTGATTTGTCTGCTCATATTTAGAGTTCAGATCTAACAGAATAAAAGCAAAAGAAACACTGGTTGATTTAAAAAACAAACACCAGAACAGGGACAATGACTAAGGACATAGGAACACTACGAAATTATAATTCCAGACATAATCCCTGCCCACAAATTTACATTCCAAAAGAGCTGGCATAGCATAGTGGTCAAGAAGTCGAGCTATGAATCAGGAAGTCCCTTATTTGACCCCTGCTAACTGGGCAAGAGGCACTTTTTCAATTGGTGCTCCTCTTTTATTTAGCAGGGGGAGAGTAACTGCCCCCCCTTTCACCCCAGCACAGTGTCTTTCCTGGTGACTGTTTGCTGGTGGTGTTCTGCATCTTTTTTAGATTGTGAGCCCTTTTGGGACAGGAAGCCGTTTAATCATTTGATTTTGTCTGTAAACCGCTTTGTGAACTTTTTTTGTTGAAAAGCGGTATATAAATACTGTTAATAATAATAATAAACTCTGCCATCACTTAGACGTCACTCCCTCTCAGCCTCAACCTCCCCATCTCCAATATGGGGATAATAATACTCACTCTGCAGAGTTGCAATAAGGATTAAACCAAGATAACACAGACTCAGAAAGTGCTATACGACGCTAATTATTATTATTTCAAAACGTTACAGTAAAATGTACCATGATTTCTTATATTTGCTGTACCTAGTTGAAAATGGTAAAATCCACAATGCTGATAAGCAAACCAGCAAAATACAAATTGCAAAGATAATCCCCAAACTTTGAAAAGGAAATGCATAGCCCCTGATTGTCTAAACCTGTCTGACAGCACAATCCTATCCAACTTACGCCACCGGTGTATCCAGCGGGGGAGGGCAGGGCGGGAGGCATTGGAGGGGAGGGGAGATCTAAATCCCCTTTGAATCCCTCTTTTGGAGGGGATTTGAATCCCCTTTCCGTTCTGGGGCCTTTTTCTTCCGTTCTTCCGTTTTTCTTCTGTTACACCAGTGGTGTAAGTTTATTATTTATTTAAAGAATTTATACCCCGCCTTTCTCCCAACAAGGGCAATCAAGGCGGCTTACAGATAAAAACGTTAAAATACATATATACATTGAAAATGATTAAAAACAAGTAATTAAAACAATTAAAACAAACAGCCTCAGTTGGATACGATTGCGCTGTAAGTCAGGTTGGTGGTGATGGGGGACGAGCTCGGGGATGTCCCCCAACCTGACTGAGCTAGTAAGTCAGTCTCTCTATATTATGTACTGTCCTGTAACTGGTAATAGACCTGTCTACAATTACACAGTAAGGCTGCAATCCTATAACACTTTCCTGTGAGTTAGCCCCATTGAACACAATTGAACTTCCTTCTGAGTAGATGTGCATGGGCTTGCGCTATTAGTTTCATGAAGTTTGAGGCATGTTGTTTACCGCTAGTTTAGATATACCAACATTCTTAGGCCTTAGGTTTGCTGTGGACAATATCAGCGTGGGGAAGGGAAGAGGGAGGAGAAAACCAAATTTATTAGACTCACTTTGGAGCTGTGTTATGTTGGTGCTTAAAGGGACTTTTTGTCATTTCAAAGTACAGAAGATGAAGAAAAAAAAATACCATCACTAAACTACTTACAGCGCAATCCTGTGTAACCTTGCACCGGTGTAACAGTAGATGCACCGGTGTAAGTGCAGACAGGTCTATTACCAGTTACAGGACAGTACATAATATAGAGAGACTGACTTACTAGCTCAGTCAGGTTGGGGGACATCCCCGAGCTCGTCCCCCATCACCACCAACCTGACTTACAGCGCAATCGTATCCAACTGGGGCTGTTTGTTTTAATTGTTTTAATTACTTGTTTTTAATCATTTTCAATGTATATATGTATTTTAACGTTTTTATCTGTAAGCTGCCTTGATTGCCCTTGTTGGGAGAAAGGCGGGGTATAAATTCTTTAAATAAATAATAAACTTACACCACTGGTGTAACAGAAGAAAAATGGAAGAACGGAAGAAAAAGGCCCCAGAACGGAAAGGGGATTCAAATCCCCTCCAAAAGAGGGATTCAAAGGGGATTTAGATCTCCCCTCCCCTCCAATGCCTCCCGCCCTGCCCTCCCCCGCTGGATACACTGGTGGCGTAAGTTGGATAGGATTGTGCTGTCAGACAGGTTTAGACAATCAGGGGCTATGCATTTCCTTTTCAAAGTTTGGGGATTCCTTGAGTTGTGTCATATGGGCTAGCTCAGGGGATGTACAGCTCCTCGGAGCCATAAAGAATCACCTTCCAGAGTTTTTGAATAGCTCTGTCTGGACTGGCATTAGCCTTCAGAATGACATGTTTGCGTAAAGGTTCGCCCTATAATGCAAATTTCAGCATTTAAAAAAAATCAGAAGTCAAGAAAATTGGGCTCAGCCCTTAAATGGAAGCCTGGTGTGCTGTAGAACAGAGCATTTTGCTCACTACAATGCAGGCTAACCCTTTCAAAAATCTAGTGACCTCAGAGACACTGAGCTGGAGGATTCATATTTCAGTACAGCAAATTAAATATGCTGACAAAGCTCTGCACCTGTTCTTACTTATGAGCACCCTCCTGAAGTCCACAGAAACTCATAACTTGGCACTGTCATTAAGGGCTGGATACCCTGACCCTGAAGGCTTAATTATTAGGAACCCCTAGACAGGCAACAGGCCAGCGGGTGGCGCAGCGGGTTAAACCGCTGAACCATAAGCTGTCGATCGAAAGGTCGGCAGTTCGATTCCGGCAACGGGGTGAGCGCTCGTTGCTTGGCCAGCTCCTGCCAACCTAGCAGTTCCAAAGCATGTCAATGCGAGTAGATAAATAGGTACCGCTTGCGGGAAGGTAAACAGCGCTCCGTGTTCCAGCTGCATGCTACGCGCTGCGGCAAGGAGAGTCATGCCGGCCACATGACCACGGAGGCGTCTTCGGACAACGCTGGCTCTTCGGCTTTGAAATGGAGATGAGCACCACACCCTAGAGTCGGACACGACTGGACTTAATTGTCAGGGGATACCTTTACCTTTACCTTTAGACAGGCAACACCACATTACCACTTTCTTCTGTCTTGTCCCTGAGCCAAGAGAAAATTTGGATTATGCAGCAGAGACAATGGAAGAATCAGATTTCCAGGATCAGCCATTATGATCCTCCTTTAGCAAACAGTCCCTAACAAACATTGAAAACCCTTTTTAAAAATGATTTTTAAGCCTCAGTTCTGAAAGCAGAGTTAGATAATAAAGATACAAAATGATAGAAAAGAAACAAAGAACAAATGAACAATTTCTGAAAGGACAGAACCATCACTCTCAGCAATATCCTCATGATTCAGGATTCTTAACGTCAACTCCACCAAATTACAGGTAAAATGCACTGTAAAATGTAAAGGTTGATTTTCACAATACATATACAGGAGGTCCTCACTTAAAGTTGTTGATAGGTTCTTCTTGGAAACTGCAACTTTAAACGAAATTACTTATAATGAAACCAATTTTACCATAGGCTAATTGACAAATGTAAATGTTCCCATGGCATTTTCCCCATCAACTACGAAACGACTTTCTGTACTGTATATGCCTGAAAGACAGAGGATTTTACATTCTCATTATTTCCATAAATCACACATGCCACCTAAAATGGGATAACAGAACCATGAGAGGAGGGAGGTTAGTACTCAGTAATGGCAATGGTTGGAGGTTACACAGGGCTTATCATGTGCCAATTCATTGTCTGAGCCACCTGAAGTATAGGAAAGAAAAACTCTGGACAAAACTCCTTAAGAACAATGGGATAATGTTGCACAAAGATGAGTTTGCTGCATACTCCCCACTTTCCCAAGCAGTTCCTGGGGTAGCAATGCCTGTGGCTTGGTTTCCTTTGGAGGAAAGACTGCCCTAGAGATGCATAGCATGTTGATAGTATTTGCTTTATTACAAGCAGAGTGTGAGGCAAACAGTAGGCACTCCTGCATGGTAGCATATCTGCTACCCCACATCAGATTCCGAGAGAGACCCTGCACTCTTAAGGTGCTGCAAGCCTAGCCAAATCAGAGCTGCCTGACTTCCAAACTGAAAACTGTTTTTCCCCACACAATCATGTACATCAACTTTCTTCCTAAGTTCTATAAGCTCTCATTCAAACTGAGATTCTCAACCATTTCCTAACCATCTCCTCAGCCAACCATCCTGAGCTATTAACAGGCAACCTACAATAGCAGTGTAGCAGAAGAGCAGTGTATTCACACATTATGATCAATTAATGGCGCCTGTGTACCATGTACACGAGATTGTTGACCTGTATGCATGCACTTATTCACGCATGATATTCAGCGCACATATAGCAGCATAGTACATACGATCTGTACTCAACACTTGAGGAGTCCAATCCCTTTTGATTTTTACAATGAGCGCATTCACACACAAAGGTAGACTGTACTGTCATGTACAATTGAACTTACATACAATGCAATGTGTGAATAAAATAGTCAGCCAACAGGTTCCTTTCCCCGAGAAGGAAAAAATACCAATCATCTGCCCAGTTTTATCTTTCTTTATTCTGCAGCCATTGTGTTGTCTTATTTACATGGTAAGTATGAATGCAGTTTTCTCCCCGATTTACTGTCACTCACTATGACTTAAGTTCAATAAGCCCTACATCAAACAGAAGGAGGGCAGTCAAGAGAACTGTGTTGCTGCAGAGCTGTGCCCAATTGCCTTCTTGGTGACCACATCTTATTAACTTTTCTACATGGTCCTTACATTTATTCCATTTATTCCCAGACCAAGATAAGAGAAAAAGCCCGCTAGCTTTATGCACAAGTGATATCTTGTACACACTGAACAAAGTACCTCTTCTGCCAGCAAGAGAGATGTTGACAAAATGTTAGTTTATATAATTTGCAACCAAAGAGATTGATATCCTCCTACTTTTGGCACTCGGAGACCATATCATGGCATCAAGGTTGAACCTCAGAATCTACTGCTGTAATTCCTGAGTGCTGCTGAAAAGCTATCAGCACAAAACCACCCCTTTACTTGCAGAAAGAGACAATATTTTTGTTTCCTGCTTCATCAGTCCTCATGGCAACAGTCAGAAATACTCTTCAATAACCCATGCACATGTCAACAAGCTTTGTTACATCCCAGAACTGTTATGCCAAACATTCAGTATTTCACAAGCCTCCAGGAAGACTGTGAAATTTGGCAACATAAAGCATGTTTCCCTCTATTTCAAAACCAACTTTGGAGCCACGAGAAACCTTCTCCCCTTCTGAAAAACTTTTAACATGTCTAAATTTAGAGTAAGCCTTGGATGACAGTTTTATTTTCTCCTTTTCCGATACAGCACACATGAAAATGAAGGCAGCAGAGCAACCATGAGCTAATAGGCAGCCTGTCAAAAACAGAATCATGGAAAAGGTTATTGGTGTGTTATTTGAGAGCTGGCATGCTTCAATTGCTTATTTTAGGAGAGTCTCAATTAGGATGCTGGTAAAACATTGCCTTCCTCGGTTTATTCCGAGACCAAGGTTTCCCATGTGGAAGGTTCTAAATAATTATGTTGTCAATTGCCTGAAGTATATTAAATGAAGAAAAAAAACCTGCCACAAACAAAAGCCAAGTACTGCTGTCTTTACAGGAAGGACTTCAAAAAGCTGAAAGCCATTCATATAACAACGCTGATATTATTTTGACATTTTTGATTTGATTAATTGTCATGGCAACGTTTTTATCTATTACTGCTATGAATTACAGTATTAATGTAATACTGACATTAAATTGTTGCATTGCTTTGCTGATATGCTCTTTATGGCCTCTGTATTTTTTCTTATATTGTAAGCTACTTTGAGGATAATCTATTGTGCAAAAGTGACAAACAAACTATGAATTACCGGTTCAATCTCAGAACATGCAGACTAGCTATTGCCATTAAGGGACAAGTTAGGCAGAATATAGAGATGCTAGACCTGGGGGTTTAATACTCTACATCAGAGGTTCTCAACCTGTGGTGCATGTATCCCTAGGGCAGTGGTTCCCAAACTGGGAGGCGTGGCTCCCAGGGGAGCCGTGGATACCAGCCAGGGGAGCCACAGAGTGCCACGGAATCCTCTCAGAAAAAAGTGCAGTGCCAATTGGCAGGCATCAACGTAATGTAATGGGGAGCCACGGCCAATGGTTGCTAATGGTCAAGGGAGCCGCGGGTTGAAAAAGTTTGAGAAACACTGCCCTAGGGGTACGCGGACCACATGCTGGGGGTACGTCAAGGACTGGCTGTTATCTGCCCCATTAACACTTAATTGTTAATTGATTTTTGGTTTTGGTTTTTTTCCGGATTTTTTTCGGAACCAGAGAGCTCTGTTGTGCTTTCTTTGTAGCTAATCTATCCGATCTACAGCTGATTGTCGGGGTTAATTTATGCACGTCTCATTAGCCAGCAGAAGGCGTTGTGCTCCTCCGATGAATGCAGCTCATTTTACTTTGCTAACATAGAGACAGACATCACTTAGGTAAGCTTCTGAACTGGGCCTAGTTGGGTAGACTAGTTTAGAAATTGTGCATGGGTGGGGTGGGGGAGGAAAGAGTTGAGTTTGGGTTTTTTTGTTTATTTATGTTTCAGCATCTATTTCAGCATGCATTTTGTGCAGGTGTCTTATTGCTGTGTGTTTTTTTAAAAGAGATCCTGGCATTTTTGTGTATTTTTGTGCAAATTATGTAAATTCGCTAATTATGTAAATTCGCTAATTATGTAAATTCGCTAATTAGCTGGGGGTACTCCAAAAATGTTGACCCTCATTGGGGGTACCCGGGCCTCTAAAGGTTGAGAACCCCTGCTCTACATGGCTGTTTAAAACTTTGTGCACCGCTTTCTACATCGCGATGCTACTGTTATCTAATCCTATACCCCTGCACTAACCTACCACTCCTGTCGTCCTCCTTTCCATTGCTGCGGCCAGGGGTTCTCAACCAGTGGTACTTTGGCCGACTTCTGGTGGTACTCGGACCGCCGGACCAATGGAACCCCGTTCTGATGGGACGCATTTTCGCTCCCAAGAGGCTCTTGCCTTTGGCTGAGCGTCTTGGGAATTCTGAGAAGGGGCCTCCCACCAGCCCAGAGCCTCCTACCTGCATTTTATGGCCTCTGAAAACCCGGAAGTAACTGGCGATGATGTCATTGCCAGTCACGTCCGGTGGTACACAGCAGGAGAAAGTGTTATAAGCGCTGGAGGTGGTACTTGGCTAGGAAGCAGTTGAGAACCCCTGCTGTAGGCAATTCCCATTCCTCCTAGTGAAAGTTATTGGAAAGCCTGAATCTCAGAAGCAGATGTGTTAAGTACACTGCTCCAAGTGCAGGATTTGGCATCCTTCCCCCTTCCCTTCTGTTTGAGTTAGCATGGAAGCTAACCCTCTTGATAAGAATTATTGAAAGCTGTTATGAATGATAAAGCAAGGTGGGTGGAAGGGATTTTTATGACCACTTGTTACAAATCTGTTGACTTGAAGCAAATATCATCAAAGAGAAAAGGCCACATTCTCTAGACCCCAGCATAATACAAGAAGATATCTTGAGGAAGCAAGGAGCACCATACTCTAAAAATAAGGAATATGTTTGGAAAGGTGATTCCAGATGGCTCCAATCCAGGGCTATAAAGAGGGTTCTTAAGGCAGCAGTATAAAAGTGTCTGGTTTCCAGTTCTAAGAAGAGTGGGTTCAAATTAATATTTCAAAGCTGATAGCAAACAAAGTCACCAACCTTTAAAAAGATTTTTTTTAAAAAAAACATGCTCGGACAGGTATGTGTGGTCTAGCACAAGGTTTAGTGCTAGAGTGAGTGGCCTAATCATCCCTAATTAATGAACATAAGGGGGGGAGGATCATAGGAAGCAGGCATGCACAGCTTGACAACCTGAGACGGAGTTGGGCAGGTCATGAAATACCATAGTTACCTCGCATTTCTATGGCACCATGAATGAAGCAGACAGGCATGGTGCAGTGACAAGTGGCAGAGTATCCTTTTTCAAATTTCCCACACTCTACTGTCATCGTTTTATTAACCTGCCCCAGTCCCTCTCCCACTGTCTATCTACGTTATGTCCCCAATCTTCTCAATACTTGACACTGCAAGAAGAAGAACCTGGACAGAAGTATACTGGTTTTTCAAATACAAACAATTGGAGTATAAAAAATACAGCAACAGGAGACAAAAGGGTCCCTACAATTCGTTGTTCCTAATATCAAAATAAATTAAGGGAGCATAAAATAAAAAAGATGGTAGAACCAAACACCTTAATTTACTGTTTTGAACAGACTTATTAGAACTGCCTGTCTAAGGAGAAAAATAGCTTATGATAGAAGAAACTGTCAAAATTAAATATGCCTCAATGTGACACCCTTTCTTATAACTCCAAAATTCACCAATTTATTTCTGGTGTTGATGTAACTTTTTAGTTTTGTAAAGTATTTATTTCAACTATTCGTGGGGCTCTTGCTTTTAGTCTACTTTCAGTATGAAATCAAGGAGGCAATACGTCCTAGAAGAACTAGGTTATTAAAAGTAAAGAAAAGGTTGTAGGATACAACTGAAATAACAAAAGGGTTTTGGGGGAGGCACAACCAACATGTATGAGCAGATCCTGTCTGGATAAACAAACTCTTTGGTGCTCCAGAATGGTAAGAAAGCAGACCATAATGTACCATGAGGCCAAAACTTCATAGTAATCAATGGTGAAGAATGGCACAGCCAAATATGGTCAGGATGCTCCAGTCTAGTGAGATGAGGTAGCCAAATGAAGTAGCCACAAACACGTTCCATGCTTCCATTCTAAGAAAAGTAGATGTCTTTATTCTCAAACCGGCAAGGGATTCAGAATTAAAACATTTAAAAAAAAAACCAGACATTTTACTCAAAGACAAATACATATTAATAGTAATGTCAATTTCTCCAGGTATTAGATTATTGTTGAAAATATTTATGTACTGCTTCTCAACAAAAACCAGTTTACATAGCTAAATAAATGGTTCCCTGTCCTCAAAGGGCTCGCAATATTAAAAAAAAAAAAAACAGCCACAAAGGACACCAACCAACCACCACTGGAGAAGATGCCATGCTGAGATGGAGAGGATAGTGCTCTTCCCCCACTAAATACAAGGGGATTAAAAATGCCTCTTTGTCCACCACATCTCCAATCAGCAAAACAGTCTTCCTGAGCCAAAGAGTATTCAAGATAGAATAATGGGCATTGGCTAAAAATATCTTCAACTCAAGACTTTGACAAGTAATAACACTAATTCACTTGTATGTAAACCCATATTAAATGACAATATTGGCATGAGTCGACACCTAGACAAACACCAAACTAAAACAAACAGCCATAATAACTGCAAATATAATGATGAATGCCAGATCCCAGAGGAGAGATTTCCCCCAAACAGAGTTCTATATTTACCCAGCCCAAGGCATGCAGAGGATTTCCATCACCTCAAGATCACCTGTTTTGCAGTTTAGAATTACTATTAAGGGGCATCCCAATAGCAGAATCCACCGAGACTGGATTGTGGGAAGGTTGAAGCTCAGTTGTCAAACCCTTGGACAGACTTTTGCAAGAGCTGTTTCTATCATTTCTGTAATTTATGGCAAGAGAACAGAATGTGAAACAGGTTGGCAAGAGCCTGCCAACACATTGAGTTATTTGCTATGATTCATTAGCCCAGCTTTGAAGCATTCCATATTCGAGGTCTAAATGAAAAGCTATTAAAGGAGCCAATTTAGTAAGAGTCTTGGAGGAAAAAAGTGTCAAAATATGCCCAGTATATTATATGTATGGTGTACTGCAATACACTCATGCAATGACTCCATAGATACTTTGCCCTTTTCTTCAGCACTTCTTATAGCAAATAGAGAGAAGATCACATCACCCATGCCCGTAGATTTCATCTTAGCAACATTATACAGGTTGGTTACCCCTTATCCAGACATCCGAAATCCAGACTATTCCAAAATCCAGACATTTTGGGGGCTATGACTTTTTTTTGAAAAACTTTTTCCAGCACCTGGCTGGTATAGCGCAAGGCATGCTGGGGCACAACATTATTAAAAATATTGTATAAAATCACCTTCAAGCTATGTGTATAAGGTGTATATGCAACATAAATTAATTTCATGTTTAGAACTTGGGTCTCATTCCCAAGATGTCTCACTATATTTATGCAAATATTCTGAAATTCAGACCAATCCGAAATCCAGACAACTTCCCGTCCCAAGCAGTCCGGATAAGGGATACTCAACCTGTATTAAATCCTTGCTTAATATCTACAAAACTGTGCCGTTCGGTTTTGATTGTCATTATTAGTGTTAGGTTGCTTTGGAGTAGAAGGAAGGAAGCCAGTATATATCAAGCAGAGGCTTGGATATGGGGGTTGAAAAAAAATCAATACAGAATAATTAGAAGGCTATCTCAAAGAAAAGGTGCTCGCCTAGCAGCAGCAGCACAAAATATAAAAACAAAAGGAATTCATGAAACTGTCATGGGGGCCTATGGCCAACCGATGCACCCAGTGCCCCAGGAGCTCGGCCAAGGTCTCAACAAGCAGCACTCTGTGATGACATTGTTGCCAGGCAACTACAAGGAGCTCAGCACTGGCTGGCCACTGGCAAGAGATGAGGCCACTGCATCAGGAAGGTCAAGACCAGGGGGTCTGGGAAGGGTCTGGGAAGGAAAACAGGGAAGAAGATGGAGACAGTGAGTGAGAGGGGTGAGAAGCAAAGGGAGAGAGATGTGAGGACAAGGAGGATGGTGGAGAGGTGGAAGAGGGTGGTGTGGAGAAGGGAAGAGGCCTGCAGGCCAGCTGAAAGGAGGAGTGAAGAGAACTATGGGGAGACAAGGAGGAGGAGTGGAGAGGACTTGTGAGTTGCGGCTGTCACAAGCACCACAGCTCGCTGAGACTGGATGAGGCTTCCAGGTACCTCACCTGGCCTCGCAAGACGTCACGGTCTCACAACCACCAGCCAATGACCCATCAGGACAAAATAAGGAGGGGGCAGACAAGGAAAGGGAGGCAGAGAGTTTAAAGGGAGGAAAAGACAGCACGGGGGGGGAGAGGAGAATTGGAGAGACAGCAGCACAGAGAGGAAAGTAGATTGGAGAAGCAAGACAGAGAAAAAGAGGCAAGAGAGCAGCACAGAGAGGCAAGAAGAGTGAGATAAAGACAGAGGGAAGAGACAAGACAGCAGTACTGGAAGGGAGACTGCGAGACTGAGATGGAGAGGAAGTGGCAAACCAACAAAAGCAAAACAAGGATTACTATACCCTCCACTGTGCCCATTTTCCCCAACTTGTGATGTATCCCAAGTCTATACTTGGACACAGGAAGCTAGACTAGATGGGCTTTTAGCCTGATCCAGCAGGGCTCTTCTTATGTTCTTATACTAAACACTGATACCATGCATGTAGTCAAATATCAGCTGGAGCATGCCATCCTTCTGGATTTGGTTACTAAAATGACAACATTCTTGCTTTGGTATGAGATCTGGCAGCTCTCCCATTATAAACAGAGTTTTGACATTCTAAGTGAAAGTTTTGAGCATTAGAGTTGCGTTACATTTAGATAGCCATTACATCTAAATGTAAAGCTTAAGTTTTCTAAGTGGTAAATGTCAATTTAGAAGCGAGAGTTTCCAAAAATTATTTGCACCATACAGGCACCATAGAAGTTAATACACCATAACATCATAAAGGAACTACAGTACAGGTGTGTGTGTCCCCCCCCCCCTTAATGATGAATCACTTAATGACGATCCGCATATATGACGGAGGTTCCCAAAGTGTAAACAAAGAATTAAAGCTACAGTACTGTATTTTAAATGCAAAAAAAAGTCATCTTTAACTCTCTGTGTTTGTGTGTGTGTTTCTACCTCCATTGACGGGTAGAAATCTTGTTGTGCTTTGTGTTACACTCATAATGTACACTGTGTTTGCCATTCATTCCCTATTACAATTCCACTGTGTTACACTGAGGACTCGCTTAATGACAGTTTCACTATATAATGGGTTTTCCAGAACGTATCCCCGTTGTTAAGCAGGGCACACCTGTATATGCATTTCCCTTTGAACAGTGATGTAAGCCAAGTATACGAACTCCACACAATTCAGAAGAACTGGTAATTTACATGAAAGCTTTGCTACAAGTTCACCAGTCACAGGAGGACTTCAACCAGCACAACTCTAGAAAGTGTACTGCCGTGATCTCTATCCCCATGCTGAAAACTTTAGATTCATATTAATTATTCTGGGGAAAAACTACAGACAGTGATATAATGTGCTAAGTATTTTGGCACCAACTTTGGAGGAACATGAATAAGCAGACAAATCTGTCCCTGGAGCTGCCAAACAGAATAATGGCATCATGAGGCCTTCTCCAAATTATAAATACAGAAATCAACTCTAAGGAAGATTCTTCTGTGCATGCAGAGATACAAAAAGAGCCCATTTCAATCCAAAAACTTGAAAAATATGAACTGTTATGACAAGCTGCTTTAAAGAAAACAGAGAATATGATTTGCTATTCTTGGGTTACAATCCTAAACCGTCTTTGTGATAAACATCCATGATTTCCTCCTCTTTTTCAGTTGATTTAGACCTTTCTATCCCAGAGGTTTCTGTGACAGCTAGCACCCTGAAGGGACCGAGTCCTCTGGAGACAGTAGACATGTTTACTATTGTGGTGTTTATTGTTTGATCATCTTCTTCTTCCCCAACTGACCAGTAGACAAGAGATCTTGCTCTGCACCAGCTCATTGGACCATGAAGCCCGCAATTTCCAGAAGTAAGATATTAAATTATCCCCAAGTATCTTACCCCAAGTATCCAATCCAACAGGCAAACACTTGTTGCCATTTACTGACTGCTTTAATCGGCTGTCTGCTTCTATTGCCACCTTTTTATTGACTGCTTAATTTTTTATGATCTTTTTTTTTAATACATGTTGTACACCACCTTGTGTTGTACACCACCTTGCATGTCCCAACTGAGGGAGGAAAGGCAGAATATAAATGCTTTAAATAAAAATTAAAAAAAATATTTAAACATTTAAATAAATATCAATATATATGGAAGATCCTGCCATGTCCGCTTCCCTTCACATCAATGAATGGTTGGTTTAATATAGCTACTTAATTCAAGTTCCTGCACGTTTCAGAGTGTTTTGCATCTTGCAGAAATAGTTTTTCTTTCCAATTCACCTTTGCGAATGCTTCCACACCAAACAGCACCCCGAGGCCCGAATTCAATTTACAACTCTCAGTTAATGCAAGTATGTTGGGGCAATATACACAACTATGTCAAGCCATGTTAGCCACTCTCTCTCCTCATTGTCTGAACTCACTATGAAAGTTTGTTAGCCCTGTATAAATAAAGGCTTCACACGTCACCTCAATAATATTCCATTTGAACCCAAACGTTCTAAGGCACCTATAAAAGGCAAATGCATACCCTCACTACATTCACACTGGAATATACCCAATGGAGTGCCAGGCATCTATACTAGAGTATCTGAACCCTGGAATCCACTGTACAATAAAATCCTAATTCTGAAGGAGGTCTGAATTACCCATTTCTTTCACTTACCGTACTTCCAAATTCCAAAAAATGGTGGAAAATAAAAAGTTGGTGTGATAAAAATGCAAGTCCGTTCTGAGAACCATTTTAATAAAGTTATTTTTATTTTAAGCCACACACACACCACCACCACCACCCCGTTAAAAATTCATTTCTGTGCACTTTACGTTATACACCAATTGCTGCATACATTCTCTCTCATCAGAGAAGGGTGTTCACAGTTTTAATTCTTATAATGTGAGACTCAGCATGCTATCCTAACACCTTATGAACTCTAGTATAAAAGGCAAGCTAACTGCTACAACAGGTTTATAAGTGAGAGAAAAACTCTGTTAAAAGCCTGTAAAGGTTGAAAACCTAACTGCATAAGCATCAAGCTCTGTAAAGTTAAACATCTCTAGGACAATTGGAGTGATGTCTACAAGAGCATCTTGCCACAGCGCAATCAAGGTTCCTTACTATATTGCCCAGCCTATCCAGTGGCGTAGGAATGGGGGGGGGCGGACTGGAGGTGCACAAGCTGCCGGGGGGGCATACGTGCCAGAAAAAGCACATTGTGTCCCCAGCAGCGGCACGATCTCCGGATCACTGCCGCCGCAATCACTCAAAGTTTTCCCCTCCTCACGGGGAAAACTTTGAGAAATGTTAGCACATACAATGAATGCATGAAGATGGGGTGTGGCATCACAGCAGAAGGCTCTACTGGTGACCTACACACATTCACTGTAATTGGCAAAGATCCCCATATATGGAATTGTATGCATGAAGGGCTCTCTCCGTGTGCTCAGAACCCCCCTCCAGAGGCATAACATGCGCCGGGGCGCCCTGGAGCACCGGGGGGGAGGGGCGCCCCCGGCTCCACAACAATGATCTATCTGAGGATGTCGAATCTGGAGTGCTGCTTAATACAGACTAGTTCTTCCTTCACGCTTGAAGCAACCCTTCCCAGCTGCAGCTATAGGCTTACAGTCATGCTAATTACCCTTCCCGGCTGCTCTAGGCTTACAGTCATGCTAATTTTATGTCCTTGGGCTACCAGGTTTGATAATAAGAGATGACATATTCAAATGGAGGAACTCCAGGCCCATTCCCCTCTTAGTGAGGTACTTAGAAAAAAAAACACAGCCAAGAAGATAACAATTAACCCAGAACGGCGGGGGGCGGCAACTTTGGCCGCCCGGACGAAGTGTTCCAATTGTCCACCGAAGATACGCCTCTGTCCCCCTCCCCAGAAAAAAACAAACACCACAGACACAGACAAACAAGATCATATGTAGATACACAGAGGGGTAAGATGGGATGGGACAGGGGGCGGACCGACCCCAGGCAGCAGGCGGGAGACATCCAACCAGAGTCGGGGGGGCATCATACCGGCGGCATGGGAGATCCAGGCGGCAGCAGAGAACGCGGCAGAACAGCTCGGAGGAGCCTGCTCCTCTTGCCGCCTCCATGCCGTGTTTGTTTTGGCCCCCTCCCTCCCGCCGAACCCTCGAGGGACATTTGGCTCCGGCTGATGTAACTCGGGGGCAGGGTGAATGACGTCAGCGTCACGAGGGGGGGGCGGCTGGCACAACGCCAGCTATGCTTCTGTAGATACATCAATTAAAATAATCATTTACAAACACTGTATATTATCTTAAGAATAAGCTCCCAAACACTAAGAATCTGTTTAATATTTATCTTCTCCCTCCCCCCTCCCCCGCATCTGCAATGTATATTGATGTTATATAAAATTTAACACAAACAGGTTCTTTAAACAGAGGATACAGAACCCAAGAGGATGCAGAACCCACCTTGCCTAAATCCACAACTTTACAATAAAATTTCTTTAGCTTTAAAGAATATCCCTATTCCAAAGCAGAGTAACACAATAAAGGCATAAGAACTTGTGTTGAAAACATTGCTTCCCAAGCACTCAGTACTGTATACTTAAAAATAACTCAGTATGCTCAACCTGCATCAGAGACTCAATCTGCAATATACAGAAGACCAAAGGCTATGCTTATACTATTTGTTAAGTAATTTCATCGGTACTACAGAAATGCTGTTATGGCTTATGGGCAAACATACAGATCTACTTACTACAGAGACGTGTTAGCACACAGGCAAGTTAAACTCTTTGATGAGTGAGCACTAAATATATTCATTAACACCTTTTCATTATTATGCACAATCCAGTCAGCAAGCCACTGTTATGAATAATAATTAAAAGAAGTACTAAAGCAGCAATTATAAAAACACCTGGTTTTATCCGAGTATCAGACTTCAGGTCTAACAATACAAGACTATCACCAAGATAAACCTGCTGGATGAGGAACAAGCTTGCTCCTGAACACCACAGCACTGGTTAAACACAACATTGCAGGGGGTTAGGGAGGTTACCAAATTCCTTTTCTTGCAAAATTCAAAATGGAACATATGGTTCTGGGCCCCTCCCACTTCCCAGTAGATCAGATTTGATAAATTACAGTAGATTGGGGTCCCAAAACTCATAGCTGCTGCTTGCTGTCTCACTCACTCACTCCCCTGAGCTCTCAGCAACAGGAGACTAGGACAGCAGTGGCTTGATCCAGCAGAAAGGAGGTGATGTGTGGTGCGGGCACATGGAATTATAATGGCACTGGGTTCAGCAGACCAGTCAAAATGTGTGGTGGTCTGGATGTGGTCCATGGGCCATAGTTTGGGGACCCTCAAGATTGAGGGACATCTATGGGTCCTATGCATTAAAAATAACGTATGTGTTGCCTTATCAAAGACAACTCAGAATATACAATCATCAACAATACTACATACATAAACAAGATGAAGAAGTTAAAACACAATTTAAAATTCATGGCTGATTAAAAACACTTGTAAGGGGTATATAAAAATCAGAGACTACGTGATATTAACCTTCGCTTTGCTAGTAAAACTGAATTACTGCGTTGCAAAATGATGCATGTCTCACTGCACAATCCTGGAGATCGTGCCGGCGACGGAATGAGCGTTCCATTGCCGGCAGCAGTCACGAACATGCCGTAAAGGGATTCATTCATGACTACTTGAGCAAGGGAGGCCGGCGGACCAGGTAAGTCAGGATCCATCGGGCGCGAGGGCATTTCGGCAGGCGAGGAAGGGGGCATTGGCCTAGCTGGCCTGGGAGGGAGTGGGGGATAGCCCCGGCCGTATCCCGGCCCCTGCCGGGCGGCTAGGCCATTACAAGGCCTCCTCCGACTTCCATCAGCTTTTTAGGAGGAGGTCGATAGGGCCTGCCCCAGTTTACACTCAGAGACGGGGACAAGCGTCCCCTTCCCCAAGTAGACCTCTGGCCTGGCGGCAAAACGGCCACCAGGGCTCAGGATCCGGCGGGCGGCCCTGGGCCGCCGGCCGGATCCTTACAGTGGATTGCGCTGCCCGTGTGTCACTAACATGAAAAGTTTGGAAAGCTCTACTCTACAAGCTCTCCCTTCCTCATCTCCACCACAAATTCCTTCCCACCCCCACGCTCCAAATACATTTCTGTAAGAGGAAAAAAGTCACATTATTAACTTCTTTAAAAATAAAAAGTGTCTAAAAGCTCCAAATTGCTTCAACCACCAGTGTTTTCATCAACCGTCAGTGCTTCAACCATTAGTGAACAGTGTTTTGTTCTGTTTGTATTTGTACAGTACTGTGTTCTCAAATGTATTTTTTTTCTTTCACAACATTGAAAATTTAATTAAAAATAAATTAAAAGTTGCTTTAACCATCCTAGGACATAGATAAACCTCTGGGGTTACATGAACTTTCCTAGATTCTGAGATCAAGAATGACGACAAAACAAAACATAGCCTATTAGCCAAAAACAACAAAATTCAGTTGAATTATCCAAATGGTTCTAATTTCCCAGAACACACCAAGCCAGCATCTTGCAGAGGTTGGCATTCCCTAAAAATGCAAAACTCCAAGTGTAAATGCTGAGTCCAGTGTATTCCCGTTCCCACAGAAACAGCACAGCAATCAAGGCAATCGGCAACAGCCTCGAGGCTGTCACACAGGCTGCTGAACCATCAGTTCAACACATGAGGAATACAAGTGGTATGCAGCAACTACTAATCCCAACTGCCTGAACACTTTAAGCTTTTTGAATAATCTAGACTTCACCTCCCTTTGCAAATGCCTGCAAACTGATCCATCTAATCCCAGATGCTGCCTTTTCCAAAACTCAAATTCAGGACCTTCTCAGATTATGGATGGATAAGAAGCAGTTTATTGCAAGAAGAAGCTCAGTTGTGAAGACAGCACACAGCACAGCCAAAGGACACACTGCAAGGCCTTCTGTAAAAGGGCTGTTTACTCCTTATACAGGGTTATTCAAAAAGAATGGTGCAAACGTAAAGCTGATTTATTCTTAAATGAACTGACATACCACAACCGTCATGACATGAAACATTACAACTGTTCGAAGTAGACGATTGCGTAGCTACAATGGGGCAGGGGGGGGAATGACCTGGGTGACACCTGCGGTCTCCTCGCAGAGAGACCACAGCTGTTTGCCCCCCCCCATTGTACAGTAGCTACACAGGTGCCAAGTTCCGAATGGATTCCAGTACTTAAAAATGCTGATCCTTTGAGAATGCACAGTTCAGAGCGAAACATCAGGAAGAGCAATTTCATGCAGAACATGGTCTGAAAGCCCGAAAATGCATATTGACCACAAAAAAGCATTCAGACCACAAAAGTCTTGTAGTTATAATTATACCTAAACCTCCAGAACAAGCTTTAGCTCAATGGTTATGACTTCTGAAATTCAAATTCCACATTGAACAGTATTAGGGCTGGATTTTTCTGATACAGCTCTGTTTCTTTAACAGTTGCGTATATTGTATTCAAGGTCTCCAGACTCCCTCCTCCTACTGTATTAGCTTATGAGAAAGTTGGCTACAGGTCTGTGTTCTGAATCCTACCAGAAAGCTGTATAGAACTTTGTATGTTAAGTTGCAGAGCCTTACGGCACAATCCAGTGTAGGCCTAGAGCAGCAGAACGTGCGCTCCGCCGCTCTAAGCTGTCGCAAATACGCCATAAAGCGTGTTTGCGACTTTGGAGTAAGGGCCACCGGCGCAAAGTCCAGCAGCCCTCACTCCACCAGGGGACCGTCCCTGCGCCCACAAGGGAGGGCGGACCGGGCAGCGAGGGAGGATGGCCATTGGGCGAACTGGGCGGGGATATGGGTGGCGAGCTCCGCCGATATGCCAAGCCCTCTCACAGCCCGGTTCACCTTTACACCCCCGGCTTGAATGTACGTCAGCTTCAGAGCTGGCGTACATTTGAGTAGGCCCATAGGGCCTCGGCCGCCTTGCACCCAGGGAAGGGGAAAAGCTTCCCCTTCGCCTGAGGTGCTCGCGGGCTGCCTCGGGACAGCCCGGAACTGCCACAGGATACCATGGCCGGCCCTTTAGGTCGGCCAGGTATCCTTACACAGGATTGGGCTGTTAGTCCAACAGTCAAGGCTCAACAAACAACACAGCATGCTGCCAGAAATTCAACACATGCCATTGTTCCTGTCGCAGAGATGGGAGCAAGCTGCTGTGCCTCTTGAAGTTTTGCCTGTCATGCAGCTATACAAAGACATACAGCATCGGCCAAGGAAACAGGTACGAACCCAATGCAGACTCATTACTCAGTACCCATAGTACATGAAGTATCTTTGCAATTGTTAAAAATATGTTACATACTTCCATATTTGTTGAGCACACATGGAGCAAAAAAATTCGAACCTTTTTGTCAGTGCTCATGTGTCCTTTCTTTCAGAATGCCTGAATCATTACAAGAATGAAGCTTTTGATGTTAACGTTTTTGTAAATGGCTCCAATCCAAAAATCTACTTGAATACGTCAAGCTATGGATCAGTCTCCGAGGCTACTGTACATTCCATGATTCCTGCAACAAGAGGCAGGCAAAGTAGTTGAGCAACAGATTAATTTTACAATTTAATTACTATCATAGCTTCCATAACAGTGAGGAATGAAGAGGGAAGTCGTTACCAAGTCAATGCAATTGTATGAGATGACTAACAGTCTTTAAAAGCCACGTGCTCAGAGTATAGTTTCACACATTAATTACACAGCTATTTTTACCTCCAAACTGTGTGAGCCTAACAGCTCCCCCCCCCCAAAAAAAAGTCTCCTGCCACTACTTTGGGAATATAACTTCTGAAGCCCAGCAGACACAAACAATCTCCACCAGTATTATGCTCCCAAACATCAAACATATCCTTAGTATGCCAGGAAAACAAGTAGTGGCTCATCTAATTACTTACTCACAAATGACAGATCCACACTCTTCATCAACCTGTCCTTTCCTGCCGGCTCGTCAAGGAGATATGAATCAGTCTAGTAGGCAGACCCCATATTTAAGGATGAGCATCCTAACCACGCCCACCATCAGATAAATTACGTTTGTATTTCTGGCCCTTGGACCTATCCACAAAGCTATGCTGCCATAAGCCACTCTCACACCTGTAACTATCTCAATCTCTCTTGCATGTGTGATGCAGCCTATTGCCTATAAGAGTTCAAGTCACAATGAACAAGTTACCTCTAGGGTGACACAGAATATTTTTGTCTTAATTCAGCATACTAAAATAGCCACTACTGATATTTAAGTAATAATAGTTTAATTAAGAAATTAAAATAATCCCATTTTCACTTGAGTTGGTTCAGAGATGAATAAATTTGTGAGGTGGACTAGATTGGTGTACCACGTGCTCAAGTCAAGAAGGAAATACAATTTGTAGATATGAGACTCTATCCAGAGACATTCATACTAAAATCAGACTGCACAACTAGTACCTACACAGTACCTTGATATAGGTCTTAATCAGTGCAAAAAAAAAATTACACTGATCCATATGCATGCACAAATGGGCATAACAACTTGCAGATGTGCAACATTGATCTGTAGATCTGCCCTGCCAATCCAACAGGAAATCCCCCATTACCTTTACACAGCAAAGATCTTTATTTACAGTAGAAGCACTGAATCCATGATTGGGATCCTGTATCAGGTTGTATAGGCCAGCGGGTGGCGCAGTGGGTTAAACCGCTGAACCATGAGCTGTTGATCGAAAGGTCGGCAGTTCGAATCCGCGACGGGGTGAGCTCTCGTTGCTTGGCCAGCTCCTGCCAACCTAGCAGTTCCAAAGCATGTTAATGTGAGTAGATAAATAGGTACCACTTGCGGGACGGTAAACAGCGCTCCGTGTTCCAGCTGCATGCTACGCGCTGCGGCAAGGAGAGTCATGCCTGTCACATGACCACGGAGGCGTCTTCGGACAGCACTGGCTCTTCGGCTTTGAAATGGGGATGAGCACCACACCCTAGAGTCGGACACGGCTGGACTTAATTGTCAGGGGTCACCTTTACCTTTTTATCCGGTTGTATGTGTTCTCCACATGTGAAAGAAGATCACTAGTTCAGGTACACAACTTTAGTCTTTGGAAAGAGACAACCTATCATCAGAAACTCCAGAAAACATGGCTATGATTACATTGTTTACTAAAGCATCATATCATGCAAAATGCATAAATGTCTGTCAGATCTATGAAGATTATCATGTTTCTGAAAGCCCAATCCTATCCCCCCACCACTGGTATCAATAACGCTGCAATGGCAGAGTGCACACTGCATCCAATTGGGATGGGGGGATTGATCAGGAGGCCTGCTCAAATTAAAGGAAAACATTTTTCCTTACCTGTGGGTTGGCCCTCTGACAGTCTATAGGTCTCCTCAGACCCGCACCAGCTATATAATTGGCATATGTCCAAGGAGAGAAAGGGGGTGCAGTGACTGAAAAATGGGGGATAGGATCTGACATGTGAATTTGCCGCCAAGATCCACTCCCTCCAGCCCACTCCCCACCCCTGATCCACCCAGAAACTCTCCCTGCCCTGCCCATCCCCTTCCTGCCCAGGCAATGTCCTCCCTCCCCCTACAGCCTGCACCAGCACAGCTCCAATGATGATGATGCTTTCTGGCAGCAGCTCGGATTGTCCCAGCAGTGCTCCATGCACAGTCGCAGGGCCTTTACAACAGTGGAACAAGCATTCTGCTGTAGTAATTCAAGCATAGAATTGGAACATCACTCTCTTAATTATGAAAAAAAGAAGTTTGAATAAACTTCAAATCTTCTTCAAAGAGCAGCATGTCTGTCATTGGCGCTGTAACATCCTGGCAGCACGCTGCATGTACACCTGAAGAGGTCCGCAGTTCAGTGGACGAAACGTTGTGTCTGTTTTTATGTTTTTTTATGATGCCCAAAACGTGGGATTTTAACGTGTTGCTTTTAGACTGTTTTTATCTAAGTTTTAAATCATAAAGAATTTTTAAAAACGTTTTTACGTGGCTTTTAATCCTGTAAATCTCACCTCAGTATGTTTGAATGAAGAGTTTCTTCCTGACATCATGCAGCAAGTAGGAATGGCACCCAGCTGCTTTTTCTTAGTTTTAAGACAAGTTCTGTTTATTAATATTTTATAACCATCTCTCTTTAAATGTTTCGGTGATTTTATTAAGATTTTCAAAGAACTAGAATCACTAGATATGTTTACTCAGAAGTAGGCCCCACTGAGCTCAGTGAGTCTTACTTCCTAATAAGTGTGCTTAAGGCTGCAGCCTCCAAAACTGTCAGTTCAGTGCCTGACTGTGAATCGTGCTGTTTAAGTATCCAGAGAGTGCTGCGTCAGAACAGTGATAGTGCAAATGCTCAATTAGGAAAAATTAGAACAGAAGCAAAAAAAAAAAAAACCCACACAGAATGGATAACATTAAAAGGCAGAAGCCTAGCACAGTGGTTCTCAAACGTTTTAAGCACCGAGACCCTTTTAAAAATGACACTCTTATCAGGACCCACCTAGCTTTACAAGACGCTCAAACATTTATCTCCCTATATTTACACAAGCTTGCAAACTGCAGGAGAGATCAGCTGCTTGCAGGGTAATTAGCAGCTATCTTGCAAACTACAGGAGCTCAGCTCTTTGAAGGGCAATTAGCAGCTATCTGATTTTTGAATAGCCTCAGGGCTTGTGGCAATTATTTATCTGATCTTTCCGTCACCTGGGACCCACCAAAAATCAGGTCGCGACCCACCAAGTGGGTCCCGACCCACAGTTTGAGAAACACTGTTCTACACAACTCTTAAGAACACAGAGGTTCTAATGGTGGAAGGTTGGCCATATGTTATGCTTAGAGTGAGATCCTCCCCGTGATTAAGAACACTGGATATCTATTATAGTTGCTTAGGCAAAGTTTGAGCCTGAATAAGAAGCCTTTATAGCATTTTCCTGTTGAGGCGTCTCTCGGTCCGAGTGGAAGGAAAAACTATGGCACTTGAGAACTGTTCCCTCCACAGGAGAGAAACTCCTGGCTGTAGTCCTCTCACTACATAGGGAAACTCTTTATCGAGTCATAGATTCTCACTGCTAGCCCTAGCAGTTCCCAACAGTGTATTGGAGTTTCAGGGGTGGATACTGGATCATCCAAGGGCCCACGAGCACCGGAAAAGCGGTATATAAATCTTTTAAATAAATGAACCACAGGGCTAGCCTGGCCTGGCCAACTCTAGAACCCTCTGTACCAATGGCAGCAGTAGCACTCAGTGCATCATTAGGGGTGGGTAGGAGGCACCATGGGTCCAGTGCAATGCCTTGCCCCGGGGGCCCCAACAATAGGCTTACCATATTTTTGCTGACCAAATCCGGAAAAAAAACTCCATTTTTGGAGGGGCGCCAAATATTTTTTTGAATTTTTCTGTTTTTGGTTTTTTTTTCTTTAAATGGGTTTTTTATTTTTTAAAAAGAATTATTTGCCCCCTTTCTGTGTCCACCACCGCCGCCGCTTTTTCTGCAGCCTCGCTGCTTCTGTTGTCGTCATTGCCGCCGCCATTTTTGTTCTGGATAACCGCGCACAAGCGGCTGGGGAGCCCTTCAGAATGAAGGGCTTCCAGGCCGAGCTGTGCGCATGCGAAAGCCGCATGCATGCGAACAAGCGGCCCGGGAGGAAAATGGAGGCGGCATTCTGGGATGGCGCCATACCTTCCGGGATGCCAAGACCAGAGCCCGAATTTCGGGAGGGTCCTGGCCATTCCAGGATATATGGTAAGTCTACCCAGCAACCACCCTGGTGGTGGATGTGATTTAAGGAGAAATGAACATCAGGGTACATCTGAAGCACAAACATTCAGCCACCCTTTTGCAGGGAAATAAAACGTACAAGCAGAGTTTGCTTGCTTTTGGGTCCATTAAGAATGAAGGAGCTCTTAGTGTGACATGCACAACTGAGTTATGATGATAGCACAAGTCTATGCATGTTTACTCAGAAGTATCTCTCATTGAATTCAGTGGAAATTACTCCCAGGAACGTGTGTACAGGATTGCAGCTTAAGGCTGCAATCCCAAATGCACCTACTAGGGAGTAAGCCCCACTGAACTCCATGATACTTTCTTCTTAGTGAACAAGTATAAGATTGCTCTGTAACTGTCTTAATTGTATTTTTGAAAAAAATCTTTTCAAACGGAAGGTTGTGGTGGGTTGTGCTGCTTCTGTGTAAATCAGCATTTATTTGTTTCTGTTTTAAAGCAGCATTGCTATGAGGTCTGCATAACTGTGCAACTTTTGTAAGGGGAAATGATGATATTGTTCTTTCTTTTTGTCTGAGTCGGATTGTCCAGCTGTGCCTGGAACACGGAGCTCCAGGATTTTTGCCTATTGTTAACAATTACTGAAAGCCACAAAGCATGACATAGGAGTTTGGAGAGAGTTGGGTACTGCCTCAAGAAACTTCCAGGAAGCTTCATGAAAGATTTTTAAGTACTGTACCGTGTACCTTGACCCCAGTTCCCAGTCTGTAGAGTGGGAAAAACTATTGGATCACGCGGAGGGTTTGCATGAGTGTAATGGCATTTGTACAGCGTGTCTGTGTGATTTCTATACACTTCCCTCTCTACTGACAGACCTCTGCACCTGAGTGTCTCCTGATCCTCGGGATTAGCTTTTGGGGGGGAGCACTGGGTGCTGCAGAATTTGGGTAGGACAGCCTCATTCCACAAGTGAAACATTACTCGTGGTTCTTTGATTCAAAGCCATTGACTGTAACCCTATGAGAAAAGACATCCACTGAACTTTTGTAAGCACTTGACTGGGCAGTTCCTCTTCTCCCCATTTAATGCTTCAGCAGTAACTTGTGACTGTGGGAAGACTGCCCAATGGAAAAGTTACGTTGCAGCAAAGGGGAATCCCGCTCTGTTGCCTTGGGAGATGTTTGTGTATTTGCCTCATGATGGCCTCTTTCTGCATTCTAAATACACTAGGTACCACAACAGTGTGATTGCATGGCATTGAGGGGCTTGTGTGGATAGCTTGGTGGGAAATGAGCATAGTCAGCCTTGGAAGATGCCCTGTTTGTGCGTGACCTTAAATTGGGAGCAGCATTAAACCCTTGACCCCAATCCAGTTTACTGACTCATAATCATACTAGGAGTCATGCCAGTGTATTGTGTAGATCAGTGTTTCTCAAACTTTGCGTCGGGACCCACTTGGTGGGTCGCGACCTGATTTCTGGTGGGTTCCAGGTGATGGAAAGATCAGATAAGTATCGGTAATTGCCATAAGCCCTGAAGCTATTCAAAACTCAGATAGCTACTAATTGCCCTGCAGAGCTGAGCTCTTGCAGTTTGCAAGTTAGCTGCTAATTACCCTACAAACAGCTGAGCTCATTACTTGTAAACAAATAAAAATTTATTTATTTATTTATAGATCACATTTTTTAAAAGTCTCGTAAAGGTAGGTGGGTCCCGATATACTGTCATTTTAAAAAGTGGGTCCGGTGCTAAAAAGTTTGAGAACCACTGGTGTAGAAGAAGACAGAATCTTGGCAGCTGCAATTGCTGATGGTGCTGCTAAAGCAGCTGGCACCTGCTGAAATGCCCTCACCTATGCAACCAGTAAAGGGCCAGGAGCATTTATGTTGAAAGGTTGGCCACCGCTGCTGTAGACAAATGCTCTAAGTGTGGTCAGCAGGACATCTTTCTGATATGTTCTTGTAGATGCTTAATGGAGGACTCTGTTTACTGTCTGGGGCCGCTTTACCTAGTTCTCATGATGATCTAAAATAGCTAAAAACAAAGACTAATAGCCTAATGAAGCCAATCTTACAGCTCGGTTTCCTTCCCAAGGTGGCAAAAAGTACGGTAACAGTGAACTACTACAGTAACCTGGGCTTTCGTTGTGTCTTTTTATAAGAGTGAAACAATCTTAATACTTTGAACACTTTCTGCTTAAAGATCAGTTTACTTCATATTTTGAACCACCAATATTCTCTCTCTCTCTCTCTCTCTCTCTCTCTCTCTCTCTCTCTCTCTCTCTCTCTCTCTCACACACACACACACACACACACACACCATGAATAGGGGACTTAATTTCATTACTTTTCCAGAGTATTAAAAGAATGCTTTCAAAAAACACACTACAGTACTTGATTTTTATTGCATGCTCAATATATTGGGGGGGGGGGAAGGGGAAACATAATGAACCTTCACATGACTATAGTTAAAGAAAACACGTGCATTGAATGCAATTCCATTCTGAACAACATGAAATGAAGCAATCACTACAGCTAGCGTTTCTGTTGACTCATGCCGGAAGTGGTAATTGAAATGTAGTGGCAGTTCAGCACACTCCTCTCTCCCAACCTGCCAATCAAGCATGCAGAGGACCTCCTGGAGAGGCAGGTGAGAGAAACTAGGAAAGGTTTTTAAACAATTAGCTGCCTACTTCTGAGGTTCTATTAAAAAAAAAAAGCACAACTGGATATTTGGGAAGTGCAAATGGGTTGTTAGACAAAAGCAGAATCTCTAAGGATACCAGGCACCGTGTAATGAAGCAATAGCTGAACTATGTAAGCTATTAAGAGGATTAGGGATAATTAAATATTAAATGGTGGCTGATGACTGAACTCCCAAGGCATCCAGCAACACAGAAGAGACTATAGTAACTCCTACATCTTTTTCCTAATATAAAGATCCTATACTGGGTAACGTAAGAGGCAGGTGGTACAGACAATAGTCGTCATCACCATCTATGAAAAATGGCTACCAGCTTTTGATTATTATAGCTTACGATAAATATCTACAGTAAGCAAGCAGAGTACAAGTGGGATACATGGACGAGAATTTAAATGCTGGGAGAACCTGCTTATGGACAAAGATTTCCGATGCTGTAATGTGCAATGAATATATAAGATGGAAATCACCCAGCACTGCTCTTGGTTGGGCATGTCTTACAACAGTATTTCAATGGAGGAAGGGAGGAAGCAGCTGTCTGTGGATATTATCCAATGGTTATGAGCCTGTGCACATACTAAAAATGTCATGGATTCAAGGTTCAAATTAGATGTTAACCTAAACATGTAACCCTGGGTTTTTAGTAAGTTGCACATGGGGGGGAGGGATGACTAAACTCTGAAACTATGGCCTCTCTATGCATGATTTTGAATGCAAATGAAAGCTTTAAAAAACTTAAAAAAATAATGGACAAGAGATGCCATGATCAGGATCAAACTTCCTGCTAGGATAAAACACTCAACTCTCCCATGCTTTTGGTCAAAATTCAGTTTTGGTAAACATGCACAAACACTGCACAATCAAACAATTGCTCTCAACTCTGAAGTCATAGAATCTAACGAGAGTAGAGCCATTTCTCAGCACCTTGGCACTGACATCCAAGAACTGTTAGGTCGAGATATATCATACCGGTGGCTCAGCATCATCAAACCACTGCAAACCAAAGGCATGCCCTTTGAGGATTACACATTTATAAGACAGCATCACTTCGTTTCTTTTTGAAATTGTGTTTGATTTGGTAATTCATCTTTTAAAAAAACTATGGACAAATCTACAGCAAGCATTGAAACTTTGGGGTCAGAAAATATCTCATTTCCAAAAAAGAAAAAAATGTAGAAGAAAATGAAGGTAAAAGCTTCCCATTTGACGAGAACCACAGTCAGTCTCTTTAGATATTTGTAAAGGCTACCTACGAAGACTTAGAACAAAGATGACTGCAGTCAGCTTACCTACACACATAAACCACACATATGAGTGGTCTACTCACTGAACACTGGAGAAGAGGGTTCACAGAATAAGATGCATTTAAAAAAATCACAGATCTTGTGATTTTTCTAAACATGAAGGAGGAAGTTCCCTCCCCTGATATCAGTATTCACATGAGCAGACTACTCACATGAGAGGTTAAGTAACATCTACATCCATTCTTTGGACCATGTCATCCAACAAAGGCACCAGATGAAAGCCATTAGCAACTTGTGCATGAAACAACTGATGTATGGAGGTAATTCAATGTGCTAATAATGATACCATCCAAATCACTCATTGGGAGAGGACCACCATAATCTGTAAGGTCCATTCTCCTTGAGCTCTTCGGCTGGCTGCAGCTGGTAGAATGCAATGTAATGCCACCATGAATGGAACTATAGGCTTACCATATCGCCGACCGGGACGCTCCTTTTTGCCCTTAAGGGGAGGGGCGGGAGAGGGGAACGAGAGAGCGCTTGGGCGCTCTCTCGTTCCCCTCCCCCCGCCCCCTCCCTTAAGGGCAAAACAGAGCGTCCCGGTCGGCGATATGGTAAGCCTAATTCATGGGTATTGAGAAGGAAAAGGGTCTACTCTAGACAGCAGTCTGTCATTCATAGGAGACATGAGATTATACATGTTGTTTTGTGGTCCCATATTAGAAACAAAGTATCTTGTGACAACAGGCCAAAGATCCACCTGAATTATAGTCACATAAAAGCACTGAAATGTAGTAACTGGAAAACCTCAAGATGACATACAGGAAAGTATTTGTGTACAAGACTTTCTTTACACAGTGGGTATGCCTCTGGTAGCTCCCAAATTGCACTATCTAGGCCCCTGCACCATGGAAGTGTTACAGTGTTAAGACTCCTCAGTTTACAGTATGGTTCCAATGGTAAAACTGGCAATATGATAGCATGTCATGTCTCACATGATCCTTAGTACTGAACCAGACCATATATCCAGGGAAACTATAAAATTAAATTATTTCCTTTCCCAAACAGAACCTGGGTTTGGCATAATTTTGTTGCTACTGAAGATGTATAAGATTTTACCTACTGAGTCCAGCTAATGCAAAGAAACTACTTTTCTACAACTATCAGACACAATTGAAAGCTTTAGTTATAAGAGTTAATATTTCTCAGTCAAAGGATTTTTCTCCCCTGAAAAATTTCTTTTGATCTTCCAAGAAACGTTTTGTTGCACTGACGCTCTGTTCCTCAATGTAAGCACATGTGACCTGTTCTAAATAAAGGATATTTTCCACTTCTTGCACAACTGGAACAGATATAAAACAGGAGCCTGAACAGATTACAGTGCAGAACATCACAAAAAAGGTATGCAACACTCAAAGACCACCTCCCCCGAAAAGTCAAAATAATCCCCTCCCCCAAAAAAGACTATGTACTGTACACATGTACCATTGATAATCCTAATGGAATTACCGTAAACAACAAATTACAGTTACTCTTAAGCAAAGTGAAGCATTTTAGAACCGTCTGGTTAAGTTTCAGAGTTCGTGTCTGTTGAAAATTAACTTCATTTAACTTCTGGAATATTTCTTATGTGATAGCAATCCTACTCACACATAATCTTATGAACATTCAAAACTGCCTTATACTGTGTCAAACTATTTGTTTGTCTAGCTCAGTATTGCCTTCACTGACTGGAGTGAGTCTCCTGAGCCTTTCCCAGCCTTACCCAGAGATGCTTAGAGGAACCTAGAACCTGCTGGGAACCTGGAACCTAGAACCTGCTGCATGTAATCTGCACTATGACTTGTTCCTAGCATCTCTTTTTAAGGCAGAAACCTTAATCTATAGGTTTACAACTAGCAGGCCCTTGCTCCTCTTCAAAAAGCTGTTGGAAAGCTTCAGTGATATCAATCTATAAGGCACAGATCATTGATAAATAGCACACCTTCTGTGAGGGAAAGAGGCCAGTTGCAATAGCAATAGCAGGCAAGACATCATGGTTTAGAGATTAGTAAAAGAACCTAGAACAAGGGTGGCCAACCTTTCAACATGAATGTTCCTGGCCCTTTAATGGTTGTACAGTATAGGTGAGGGCAGTTCAGCAGGTGCAACTGCTCTGTCTTGGAATCCCTGGAAGAAGAGAGAAGTCTTCAGCTATTTCTTTAATAGCTGAAGGTGAGGCCTTAATATTGAGCAGGTTCCAAATACATGATTAGGCTTACCAGATCTTCAACTGGGACAGAGTGCTAGACCTTTAGGAGAAGGAATGCGGGCTGGTGTAGCTTGTTAAGTCCTAGAGCACAATCCTAGGCATGTCTACTCAGAAGCAAGCCCCACTGTGTTCAGTGGGGCTTGCTTCTAAGTAGACATGCCTAGGATTGTGCTTTAGGACTTAAGCTACACCTGCCCACATTCCTTCTCCTAAAGGTCTAGCACTCTGTCCCAGTTGGAGATCTGGTAAGCCTATACATGATGATGTTATGGTTCAGGTGAAACAAGAAAGATGAGATACTGAGGAACTGATCAGTACCTGAAGAACATGGAGAAAAAGATAAGAAGCAGCTGACAAGATTTGAAAGTGAGAAGTAACCAGAGGCTTCGCTCCGATAGGGGCGGGGCCATAAGTATTGCTCCGTCCTAGACCCTTTACCGAGCGAGCAGGAGGCGGCCCCGCCCCCTCACTGTCAGAGCCTTTCCCCTGCGGAGAAAGCAGCAGGCAGGGTCTCTTGTCTGCTGCTTTCTCCGCAGGGGAATGGCCGCAGAAGAAAAAGAAGACAAACAGTGAGTGTGTGTGTGTGCCCCAGCCCCGCTCCTTCAATGTTCCAGCCCCCTCCTTCAATGTCCCCGCCTCGAGTCTCCGAGTCGGACTCGAGTCGGACTCAAGTATCTCGAGTCGGACTCGAGTCCGGTGCCGACACCGTGGCGGTGGGCGCCTGGTTCAGCTGAACCACGCGCTCTACCCTAGTTACGCTTATGCCCAAGAGGAAGAATAAAAATGATGCTTAAGGGGAGGAAAAAAGATGGGGAACACCTCAGCGATGCAATGACAAGTGTGTAATCTGGGGGAAAAAACCAATTCAAGTTAGACTGGACAGAATTAGAGGAGCTTAGATTGTGAGCAGATGAGAGAACTTTTTGTTTAAAAGCTGTATATAAATATTTTAAATCTGTTTGGAGAATGGTCTAATTGAGAAGCTAGACACTAGCTGAGTCAAAACAATGAAAATTCAACATCGGGAGTAAAAAGGGGGAGGGGGAGCCTGCCAGCTCTTACTAGCGGTATCAATTTCATAGCACTCATTCACCTCTGTCTGGCGTGTACAGCGTACCATGTTTCTGTGGTAAGGACTGCATTGGTGTCACCAAGAGAGCTATCAAGGCAAGAATTTCAGAACACGAGAGAGCGACCCGTTTGAAACATCCGGATCAGTCTTCGATTGCGGAACACTCCATATCCACTTGACATAAGATCTTATTTGAAAATACCAGATGCATATGTAGTGACACAAACAACTGGACACGCTTTAATTTAGAAATGATAGAAATCAGTAAAATAAATGCTAATAATCTTATTAACAGACAGCAGAACTTGTCTTTTATCAACAACATTTGGCTTCCCATTTTGCACAAATCTCCGGCCGAGGGCTCTTTAAGAGGATCGCGGGAGTTGACTGCCTCAGGAGGTCACTTGCGGACAATGCACCAGATGAACTCTATTTCCTCTCACAGTCCCGGCGCTGATTGAAGTTTCACACGCTTTTTGGAGGATTCTTATACCGTGTTTGACACGGAGTGCCTTAACATCCACAGCCACGCTGTTTTAGACCTAGTAAATGTCCTATGAATTAGTACGAAACGTCGGTCCATTGCCTTTGTATTTCAAATGATTTTTATTTCTTGCTTGCTACTTTTGACACCTTGTAGCATTCTAAAGATTTGTGTTTTAAACTGTTTTTAATACGTTTTTTGGCTTTGATAAATATTTTTACATGGCTTTTTTACCCTTCCTTTGTCCTGGAATACTGTTTCTGGCCATGAAAGTTTTCGCTCGATATTTATTTCTTTATTTATGGAATTTATACCCCGCCTTTCTCCCAGCAAGGGCACTCAAGGCGGCTTACAATAAAACATTAAAATACATATATACATTAAAATAATTAAAAACAAATAATAAAAACAATTAAAACAAACAACCCCAGTGGGTCACCTATATTTACATTTGTTAAAAGCCATTTGTTAAAAAGCCAGCCCTGAGGTAAGGGAACATTTGTTCCCTTACCTTGAAGAGGCCTCCATGACTGCCCCTGCACTGCAAAATGCAGTGTGTGCCCTGTTGGCACGGCTACACAAGCACTGAAAAGTTGATTAGGATTGCGCTGCCAGTGGCTTATCACAATAACCCAAATTTTGCAAGATAGTCAGCATATGACCCAGAAGCTGTATCCGTTCTGTGAAAATCCATCCTCACCCCTCCTTTCCTCAGAGCCTTCCCTCCCCCCCAACTTCTTGGGGAGAAGCCGTAGCTTACTGATAGAACACATGCAGAAAGTCCCAGGTTCAGTTGCTGACACCTCCTGTTAAAGGGCCAAGGAACAGATGATGAGAAAGAGCTCCAGCTGAGATCCATTGTCAGAGTAGACAAAATTGGACTTGATAAACCAAAGGTCTGACTCAGCACAAAGCAGCTTCGTAGGTTTTCAACCCACACAGTGGAAAGCACAAATTTCAATTTAAAAATTCCTTCCCTTCAAAACAAAAGAGACAAAACAAAAGAGACTGCAGAAACGCTGCCAAAGCTTCAAACAGAAAAACACACATATTTTAAACGTTTATGAAAGATTTTAGATAGAAAAACCATCAGGAAATTTTACAGTGTTACCCCTACGACCTGGTGTACATTTGGCCCACAATTAGTGAGATGTGGGGTAGGCAATCTCAGGTAATGCAAGATGAAACTATGGGAAAAAAACCATATAACAAGAACCTGATACATCTACACGTTTTAATTCATGATGCAACTGCAAGCAGCTGGCCTGCCAAGAAGAAAATAGTTACACAATAACTTTTAAATTTCATAGGGATTCTCTCCTTCATAGTGGAACTCCTTGCCACAGGATGTGGTGATGACACCTGGCCTAGATGCCTTTAAAAGGGGTTTGGATAGATTCATGGAGGAAAAGTCCATCACAAGTTACAAGCCATAAGCAACCTCCTGGTTTTAGAAGTAGGTTTTCTCTGTATGCCAGGTGCAAGGGAGTAGCAACAGGATACAGGTATCTTGTTGTCTGTGTGCTCCCTGAGGCATCTGGTAGGGCCACTGTGAGATACAGGAAGCTGGACTAGATGGGCCTTTGGCCTGATCCAGCAGGGCTCTTCTTGTGTTCTTATGACCCTACAACATGAAACAAATGTATTCTCAGATACAGCAGTATATAGGTTGCCTGAGCACTCCAATATGTATCATATTATAAGAATAGTTGGCAATTTTTCCCAAAGATCTGTATTTGTATCCCACCCAGGGCAGCACACATTTTTCTTTCCCCCCCCCTTTTATCCTCACAACAACATTGTGTGGTAGGTTAGGCTGAGAGAGAGGAGCTGTCCCAAGGTCACCATGAGCTTCATCATGGCTGAGTGGGGAACAAGATATTAGCAGGATACAATAAAGTTTTGCATGTATTCTTACTCCCACTGGAATCAGAGAACCAAGAATTTGACTCAAAAACAACAACCTGAATTTCCATTACTGAACTGAAGAGCGCTGTCAGAACTCCCTCTCTCTAGAGGCCCATTTGGCCCCCTCATTGGTGTGTTTTCATTGACTGATGAAGACTTTTTGTTTCAAACAGGCATTCTGCTACTGTATAAATCCTATGTCCATGTTTCCTGCTCTCCACTCAATATAGCTTTGTAACTCAGTTGGTTTTCTGAGTTTGGATATTAAAATATGATTTTAATATTGAAATTGTGTACATGTTGTGAGCTGCCTTGGGGGCCTCCTCAGAGGCAGAAAGGCAGCATATAAATAACCAGCTAAATAAAATAAAAATAAATAATGTCCTATGGCAGTGGCTGTCACCCTACCCCCAACATCTTTATGGTACAAGGCCTATTTGCAGGCATTAGCAATTTCATTAGTGACCTCATACAATTTAACACCAGACTAGCAAATCAGAACTGCATGCAGAACTGCCTTTAAGGCTGATTCACACTAGCCCTTCCGTGCACGGTTGCTCTACTCTAGCGTCCGTACGTGCGTCTAGCAGTTCTCTGAACGTTTGCACGCCTTCTTGAAGAAAGCGCAGCTGTGATTTGGTGAAGAGAAATGCGCTTCTCTGATTGGTGAGCTGCCTAGCACCGCGAGCATAAACGCTAGCCTAAACGCGAGCGCAGCAAAAAGATAAAACGAAACCATCTCTCCTGGCTGCGTCGTAAGCTCATGCTGCGTCTGACGCAAGCATGAAAAACGCACGAAAAGACCAAACGTTAAGCCAAAACGCGCACGGAAAGGGCTAGTGTGAATCAGCCTTAAGAGTAGCGGTCTCTGGCCAGAATAGAAAACTGTCTACTTCCTTAATTGGTCAGCTTCCTGAATTGCATTCAGCCCAGATTTTCACAGCATCAGTATATACAGAGTACATTTGCAGTGCATTCATACAGTATTATTAATGTGCATTTAAGTACATTGATAATAAAAATAATACTACGTTTGCAGAGCAGCCAAAGAAGCACAGAAAACAGTGGTTTATACTATCCTGGACATGGATAGTTGTTAGAAGTTGAAGGGCCAGATATAAGGGTTCAAAAGTCCCTTTTTTAAAAGTTCTGCCTCAGAGCAATTCTAGGGGTGTTTTTTCCCTTGGTTTGTGCTTAATTCAGTCTGAATAGAAGCACGCACTCTTTCATATTAACAGCAACAATATTCACGCCCAGCACAAATACTGTAAAAAGGATAGCTCAAAAGCAGTTTTTGGATCACTCTCTCTAGCTTGCCATTCTAATGTTTAGTTTTATTTAAAAAAAACAAAACAATTTTTATCCTGCCTTTCGAATCAAAAACACTCCATAAGGCATCTAACAATCAAACCGAAAAGACAACACAAGCTGGAACATCTGAACCATTCCAGATCCTGATCTGCCTCCCAATGTCATAGTTTACTTGCATAGCTGCTGTTAACAAGAGGAGCAAACAACTCAACATTATAGAAATCCTGCAATTCAAAAATACGATCAGCAAAAATAAGCCAGTCCAGCAAGTTCTCCGAATAAAAGGATGGGCAATTATTTTGGATGGGCAATTCTGCCTCCACTCTCCTTCGCTTTGTACCCACCACCACTACTATTAGTGGAAGTCTGTAACTCTCAGCCAAGGCCATATAACGCCTCTGGTGAGAATGTCCAGCAACAATACCCTTTACATAATAGCAGCCAGCAGGACTTGGCCCCTCCTTCCTCGCCCAAACACACACTAAACAAAACTGCTATTATGACAGGAACCACTGGCTAAATGGCTGCCTTTATAGTTTCAGCTGTAAAAGGATGTTTCCTTTCTATGTATTTAAAAAAAAAAAAACACTTCTACAAACGGCCTGATTCAGCAGTACAGAAAGTAATCAGCAGACACATGGTTGCTGGGTTACTTTTTTTTCCCCCTCCTTCTGTAACGTTCCCTTCTTCTCCCTCCCCTTTTTTGGCCCCCACCACGGGACACTTGGTCTGACACAAACAAATAATAATCCACATTGCTGAGAAAACCAACCTCATCATGAGCCTCTGTTGCCCCCCTCTCTGTTTTGCCACGCACGCTTCTCACACCTCGGCTGAGTTTACAAGCCTCCTCTGCTTTGGCGTACTCTGCGCATCCAGCAGCACGCAGCATATCCCTGACAGCAGCAGCCCACACACGCACATGTACAGACACACGTGTACACCTAGGCAAACATAACAAACCATCCACGCGCGCGCGCGCCGGGAGGTGTCAGGCCAAAAGAAGGCAATGGCAGCAGCGGCAGGCTAGCAGCATGGGGACATTTTCCACTGCCTGTGCCAGGGAAAAGGGGTGGAGAGCAAAGGACTTGTCATTTTTTCCTAGAGAGGCATGAGCGTGTGCGGTGAGGGGAAGGTAAGTTTCTTTCTTCTCTCCTTCCTTCCCCTGACACCAGACCCGGCGCCCCTTCGGGTTTGGAACAGCACCACTTCGACCAGGTGGCTGAACGACAGCTCCAACAACAGGAGGTCCCCCCGTGAGAAGCGGGAGGGAGGAGAGCAGAACTGGGCAGAAGCGAAAGAGGACAAGGAGGAGGAGAGGCAACAAGAGAACAACACCGACTTGCAGGAGGGAGGAATGGAGACGCTGCCAGGGCGAGGAGGGGGGAGGGACGGCAGCAGCAATGGGGAGAGAAGCAGAGAAACGGCAGACTGGGATCGGAAAGTTGCAGCCGGGAAGGACGGATATATGCATCATGCATGCAGCAGCGAGGGGCGAAAAGAGCAGAAAGAAGGGGAGGAGGGTTGGCCGTGGCCGGCCAGGCAAAGAGGTGGAAGGCGGCGCACGCTGAAGCACAGTTTCGCTCCTCGGCCCCTTTTCTCCTCCGGGTGCCGCAAGAGTGCCGGATGCGGAGCGTTTCCATGCCCTCGCTGTCAACGCTCGCGCGCCAAGCGGGGAAGGCAAATGTCCCTACCAGGAGTGCTGCTTGTGGACCCAGGACCCGGCGCAGGTGGTTATTCCGGAGTAGTACAGAACGCAGGACAAGCACGACGCCAGCCAGCCAGGGGACGAGCCGAAGAGGGGGAGGGGGAGAATCAAAGGGCACCGAGAAAGAAGTAGTGTCATGGGAAGACGGGCAGAGAAGAAGCGGTAGAAAGGCCGGTGGGAAAGCGGCAGACAGCAGGAGGAAGAAGAAAGAGCGCGCGCGCGCGCGCCCCTGCCCTGCTCCCCCAGTGTCCCCTCACCTGTTTTTCAGGGGCTGACTTTTCAGCTCATAGTAGGTCTTGGGCTCTTCGTGAAACTCTTCGCCGACCTCGAAGTCCGGCACGATGCCCGATTCCGCCTGCATGTCTCCCTCTCTCCGTCCCGCAGCGGGAGTGGGAGAGGACAACAATAACAACAACAACGTCCCTGACGCGCAGCTTGCCCCGCTGCGTTGATGCGCCTCACGCCCGGGACTCGTGGGACTCCAGCCCAAGCCTCCGTTTGACTTGCTGGCTATGCTGTGTGTGCTGTGCTTTGCCCACCAACACCTCCCCGGCGCCCTCCTACTCATACACACCCTCGTCTCGTCGCTGCCTGGGACTTGTAGTCCTTCTCGAATACGGCAGCTCGCGTTCACTCCGACGGCGCACTACAACTCCCACAAGGTCAAGCAGCTTTGACGCAAAACAGAGGGCCGGACGAAGAGAGGCACCGGCGTGCGTCCTGTCAATGTCAGCAATAGTCGCTTGCCAAGGGTATACGTACAGTATCGGTGTCTCTCGGCCCCGAGTCTTTGCCGGCTTAGGGCAATCAGCAACGCTCCATTTCTAAAAGAAGAAGAGCTGAGGCTCAAGCCTCCCAATGGAGTCACGCTTGGTGACCGAGAAGTCTTTCGTAGGGTGTTGGTAGGGGTCACAGTGGTTAGGTTATTGCACTTTGCATATGTTCAGAGGCACCGTCGCCTTCATCACTGTTCCAGAACGTATCATCAAATCCAAGCTGTGTAGGAACTAGTATATTTATTTCATGGCAATGTCAAAACACTCTGCACATGCTCGGAAATAACCTTACTTTATATCAATATTCAAGCCTTCTTGGAAGTCCTTCCTTTAAATTTCAGATGTACAGGTTATGTTTACTCAATGGTGAGGTGAAGGCACTGCACATGCTCAGATACATCCTTGCTTTTATTATCGTTACATGATCTATAGGTTCCATCATGAGTTTTACTGACACTAGCCTGGCTCAGATTCCAGATTCCTAGGAAGATTCCTAACTCCACTAAAGACGGTTAAACTCTAACTCAGATTAAGATGATGGTTCTGCACTCAGGAGTTAAAACATCTCCTTTTCTTATAAACACACACTGCTTGTTTCACACAAGCTTAACAGTGTTAGTAAGTTGACTGACTCGGGGATAGAGGACTACCTAGCACTGGCGTCGACGGGGGGAAGCGGGGGGCGGGCCGCCGCGCGTATAGGGGTGACGCGCGATTCCCCCCACGTACAGTTTTGAGCTGGAGGTGGGCCCGCCCGCCCTCCCCTGTGTCCGTTCGGCTCCAAAATGAGCCGAAAACGGAGCGGGGAGGGCACTCTGCTCCTGCGCGTGACGTCACGTGCGGGGGCGGAGCCTCCCCCTTAAGGGTGACGCGCGCCCCCGCTCTGGGGTGACGCGCGTCGTCGCGACGCGACTGCTACCTAGTTCCTGCAATGTGAACCTATGGCACTTTGCTCCAGGCTATCTGCCATTGGTGACTGATTGTTCTCTGAAAATACCTAGCAGAACTAGAAATTTAAATAAGAACATAAGAACATAAGAAGAGCCCTGCTGGATCAGGCCAAAGGCCCGTCTAGTCCAGCTTCCTGTATCACACAGTGGCCCCACCAGATGCCTCAGGGAGCACACAGTCAACAAGATAACCTGTTTCCTGCTGCCACTCCCCTGCACCTGGCACAGAGAAAACCCACTTCTAAAACCAGGAGGTTGCTTATGGCTTGTAACCTATGATGGTCTTTTTCTCCATGAATCTGTCCAAACCCCTTTTAAAGGCATCTAGGCCAGGTGCCATCACCACATCCTGAGGCAAGGAGTTTCACAGATGAATTACACGCTGGGTAAAGAAATATTTTCTTTTATCCGTTCTAACTCTCCCTCCACTCAATTTTAGTGCATGTCCCCTGGTTCTGGTGTTGTGCGAGAGGGAGAAGAATTTCCCTCCATCCACTCTCTCCATCCCATGCATAATTTTATATGTCTCAATCATGTCCCCCCTCAGACGCCTTTTTTCTAGACTGAAAAGCCCCAAACGCTGTAGCCTTTCCTCATAAGGGAGGTGCTCCAGCCCACGAATCATTTTGGTCGCTCTTTTCTGCACCTTTTCCACTTCAACTATATCCTTTTTGAGGTGTGGTGACCAGAACTGGACACAATACTCCAGATGTGGCCTTATCATCGATTTGTACAAAGGCATAATGATATTTAGTGGAGTCAGGAAGGCATAATGAGGCGGGATATGGTTCATGGGATCACGAAGGATCAGACACGACAACATAATGATACTGGCCGTTTTATTCTCAATCCCTTTTTTAATGATCCCGAGCATGGAATTGGCCTTCTTCACAGCCGCCGTTGCTGAAAAGAGATTGTGTCTCGGTACATCATCCAATGGTTTGACATACTGCATTTAAAAGATCACAAGCTCATTTCCTTTTTTCCCCTTTGAATTCATTGCAAATTATTTACAGATTAGAATTATCTAATTATTATCTAATTATCTAATAATTATCACACAATTATTTAAAGATTAGAATTCCCCACTCTACATTTTAACAAAATCACCCTTTTACGCATCTTTGAGTGAATACAGATGACCATATAACAAATACAACAAAATTGTCAGTAGCTGCGTCGGGCAAGTAGAAAAATCCAAATGCCATATCTAATTACTACTAGATTACTAGGCATGGCTTTTGTGTATACCAATCAGTAATTCACCACAATGTACATGTAATAATGTAAACACCAGGTAAGCCAGTTGTCTGTGTCATCTTACCATGCTTCTGCTTTCACAGTTTTCTGACCATGTGTAGAAAGGCAATAAAATTGTCCTCAACTTGCTAGGGAAGCACGGATGACTAAATTCTTACATTCACACTATGTTGGCAAATAATCATCTGTGTTCATCTGAGTCATTCCCTAATCCATATATCCTGCTCAAATCAAGTCTAAGTATGTATATATGAAATAATTGCATATTCTTCCCCCGTTCATCCTGCCACCACAGCCACCTTTCTCTGCTGTCTCTTTTACGCCTAGTTTAAGTTGTGAGTCCTTTGGACAGGGGTGACACAGCTGTGACCATGTATGGCCCAAGATGGATCTGATTCAGGGAGCTGCTGTGACTTACACATAGAGAGGTAAGAAAATATAGTCACTGTGCAGCTCTATATTTTCTTACAATAGTTCTATATAGCCACGACTTGCACAGCAGCTACCAGAGTTGGATCCATCCTAGGTGGATCCGACCTTGTGTGGATGTGGGCCTTTGCCTGACAAGGTCCCACCTCTGATATGATGATAACTCTGGGGATGCCTGGGAGAAAGCCATCCAGAGCTGGTGGGATGGAAGGAGGAAATTCAATGTGATTCTCAGCTCACATGGGAACATCCATCTCTCCCTTCTCTGCCAGTCAATCGGGCTTTCTCCCAGGCGGCCCTTTATTTATTTTAGAAATTTACATCCTGCACTTCGAAGGAGCTTAAAGTGGTGGAGTTATTGGAGGGACCACCTGAGAGAGAAAGCTCCTTGGCCAGCAGGGAGGAGGAGTCACTGCCAAAGCTGGCCATGGCCTCAGCACCCGCAGAATAAGCTGGGGACAGTTCTGCATTAGCATCCATGCACAGGAAGGGTCCAGATATTGGCCTTGCCCCAGGACCCTGCGCAACCTGAAACCGACCCTGCTATCAGGGCAATGTATGGGTGCGAGAGTTGGACCATAAGGAAGGCTGAGCGCCGAAGAATAGATGCTTTTGAACTGTGGTGCTGGAGAAGACTCCTGAGAGTCCCTTGGACTGCTAGGAGATCAAATCAGTCAATCCTAAATGAAATCAACCCTGACTGTTCCCTGGAAGGACAGGTACTGAGGCTGAAACTCAAATATTTTGGCCACCTAATGCGAAGAGAGGAGTCTCTGGAGAAGACTCTGATGCTGGGAAAGATTGAAGGCAAAAGGAGAAGGGGAAGGCCAAGGATGAGATTGTTAGACAGCCTCACCGATGCAACGAACATGAAAATGAGCGAACTCAGGAAGATAGTGGAGGACAGGAAGGCCTGGCGGGATGTGGTTCATGGGATCACGAAGGGTCAGACACGACTTAACGACTGAACAACAACAACAATTAGATTAAATTACTATTAATAATTAGATTTACCTTATCTCAGTGTACTGGTGAAGAAACCTAAGTGTATTCCTAGAGATTGGAAACATACTCCATTTTGGGACAGATGTGGCAGAGCATAGCCACATTTCATGCTAGTGGAGCATGAATACTTTTCAGCTATTCAAGCATGGATTCCTCTCCCCAATTCTGCTTCTGATACGTTTGCGTAGTCAAAGGGCCTCAGTGCTAAGTAACCACAGTGGGAAGGGCGGTAGCTTTGTGGCGTGACTGTGCTTTATGTGTAGCAGGAGGACCCAGATCCAATCTCTACCATCTCCTGCTATTAAAGGATCTCAAGAAGCAGGGCAGGGAGTAACATCTGTCTGCCACTCTGGAGAGGCACAGCTAGTTAGTACTGGGCTAGATAGCCACATAGACTCAGTATGGATTGGCTACATATTTTCATCTGTCCACAGGCATCCAACACATGAAATTAGGGGACACAAGTGACAGGAAGTGGCTTCCAAGGAGACTTGATGCCTCTCTTCTATGAAACAAACCCTCTGGAGAAGTGTGTGTCAGAGCTAAGACTCAGACTGCAATCCTATGGACAATTATTGAATAAATTCCATTGAACTCAATGGAACTGTATAGACATACATACTGTCGGTTTGGGCTGTTGAGCAGGTAATGATTCATTTGGTAAGGAACAGCCTAATTTGGGAGGGGTGTCTATCCCTCCCTTTTTTTACATACCCCTAGCCTTTGTCAAGGGACAACTTCCTTTGTGATTAGGGCATTAGGCTAATATCTCTCTAAAGTGACTAAACATATATTGAATATAATGTAGATGAGGTAATATTCTGGAAAGGAATATGTGAGGAGGATTGATGGGGTAGTTTTATTCTGTTCTAGATGTATTATCTTGATTGTTTTTAAATGTTCTATACCACCTTGACATATACACATAACGATAAATATATCTTGTGTTGAACTAATTTCTGTTAAAGTGGGCAATGTGCAAGTTTTTGATTTACCCAGAATTCCTCATTAGGCCAGTATTGTCAGTGGAAGTACAGACTAGAGCAGCCCTAACAGAACCATGAAAATTTGAGTGTTGAGCTAGTCATATTAACATAACATCAATTTCCCACCTGTAAAATGGAAAAACAACCTATTAGACCACTGTTCTGGCACTGTTCTGACAGTCAGTATAATAAATACTATACTGTACTGCATTGTGCACCTTAGAAAGTGTACATAGCTATGTACAGATACAAAAGCTAGCTCCCAATATTCCAACCTGCTTCTGGTGCTACCAAGAAACATAATTCAGGATAGACAGTGAGATAGGAACAGGCATGAGTATCAATAGTGGGGATCACGAGATCTCCAGGGGAACAGGACCAATTTAGCCCTCCTCATAATGGTATTCTCCAAAACACATATTTACTTTTTTCCCATCTGAGTTTATAGTTGCTATGAAAAGTAATCGTTGCTATGAAAAGTCACTCACAGCCCAATCCGAACCAACTTTACAGCACTGATGCAGCTGCAATGCAGTCCTGAGGGCCTCTGTGACTGCACTTCCACCACAAGCTGCATTGGCGCTGGAAAGCTACAGCCCAATCCTGTCTAGAGCCACCGCAGCATGCAAAAGCACACTGTGCCGGATCCTAGGTAGGATCGGGCCAGCACCAGAGCAGCTGGAGCACACCTCGAGAAAAAGGAACGTTCGTCCCTTTCCCCCTGGGGAGAGCCCCAGCAGACCCAATGGACCTCCTTGGATGTGCACCGGCAAAATGGCCAGCGCAAATCCGAAGAGCCAGTGTAAGGCAGGCCAGGCCAGGCCCAGGCCTTGGGATAGGATTCAGCGCTGCCAATGATCCCTTGCCCGGCTGGCCAATCCCACCCACTCCCCGGAATGCCCCAGTCCGCCCTCCCCCCGCCCCTCCGCCGACTGGCGGGGACTTACCTGCTCGGCACAGTGGATGTGGGGCGGGTAGGCCGGCACTGGCAGGGCCTACACACCAGGTGTTGAAAACGTGCCTTACGGCATGTTTACAATTTGCAAAGCCATCACTCCACCAGCACATGTTTACACAGGATTACGCCACTAGTTAGGATTGGGCTGTCAGGAAAGCTGCTGCAGTAAAGGCAGTAGTTACTTTCTATTTCTGACAGTGGGGGTAGGATGCACCCATCACTGATAGGGATCTGGCTGCACCTGCAAGGGTCCTTGAAATATACAAGTTCTCCCACTACACACACATCAGTCGTTTTAAGGATGAATGGGCATTTTGCTAACCATAACATAAAAACCTAAGATTGTGACCCTGAGCCCACTTACCTGGGAATAAACTCATTTGACCAGTGTGAGGCTTAGTTCTGCGTAAATATGTCTAGGTTCAAGCTGCATGTTTCTTGGGCATAGCAAGTAACAGTGGCAACAATACGGATGGTGCTAGGAAGGATTCTGAGTTTAGGCAATGAAGATCACATATTGCCTAGATCACCCTTGTTAGCAGTATTTGTACATATTCTTTCCCTTTAACCTTTACTTCTATCTTTTCCCTTTCCCTGTTGTCTCTCCATCTGTCAAAACAGTATTAAAAGTACTCAGGACAGGGATTCATCTTTTGCTCACATCACTCTCTAAAGTGCCATGTCACATGTAGTGACGTGTTTGTGGAACTCCTTGCCACAGGAGGTGGTGATGGCACCTGGCCTGGATGCCTTTAAAAGGGGATTGGACAGATTTATGGAGGATAAGTCTATCACAGTTTACAAGCCATGATGGGGATAAGCAACCTCCTGGTTGTAGGAGTAGGTTTTCTTTGTGCCAGGTGCAAGGGAGTGGCAACAGGATACAGGTATCTTGTTGTCTTGTGCTCCCTGAGGCATCTGGTGGGGCCACTGTGTGATACAGGAAGCTGGACTAGATGGGCCTTTGGCCTGATCCAGCAGGGCTCTTCTTATGTTCTTATGTATTGAAGGTGCTCCATAAATAATGACTAATAACTCCCAAGTATGAAACAGATTATTGGATTGGGACATCGCCATATAATTGAGCAATAAATACATTTTGTGTAACTTGAAAATGTACAGATTTGTTTCCAACAGAAGTTAGCTCCACAAATTATGTATTTATTGGTTGGTGTTTTTCTGGGTTGTGTTTTTTTTTCCCCTCAACTTAGTATTTTACAGTTATTGGCGGCTTCATTGAGCTCCTTGAGTAAGAGGTGAAGTATAAATAGTTTACATAAATAAAATAATCTAAACTGTATCAGTTGTATAGGAAAGATCCTTCCACCAGATTTCATGATTGCATAATGATGCCTGATACAATATTATGATGCAAGGACACAACAGTTTGCACTCTCACTACTGTGCAATGATATAATAGTACTAGGCTGTGGTGATTATTAAATGTTTAACAGCTTGCAAGCCAAAGTGCTAACAGACACATGATGAGACTGTTTGGCATAGTCTTTTGATTCATTTGTAAGCAAATTACGGTATATTTCCAGACCTTTAGTCTTTGACAGTGTGTTTGTACTTGATGATGCAATCCTGACTCCTCTGAAGAGAACGGCAGTCTCCCACAAATTCTGTATGAGCAAGATGTGAAGGAGTCCCTAAATGAGTAGCTAGAACAACACAGGTGGAAGAGACTGCATAACAAGCAAGGCAGTTGCCCTTGACTCTACTATGTAGATTTCCTTTTTATGGTTACCAGAAACTGTCATCATTCACATTCAAAAAAAAAATAAATCAGAAAAATACTGTAAGGAAAACCTAAGAAATCGAGGAGGGGGAATGTCTTCCATATTGCCTCCCACTCCCTCATATGTTAACACACAGACAATACAAAAAGAACAAGCACAAATGACTCAGCTTCTTCTATCCCTGTTTCTGTACTAACGTGGGAAGTGGGACTGGATTACATGTTAAAAGTCCCACTTATCATGTGGCAGCAGAGGTGGGGAAAGAAGAAGCGTGATTCAGTCATGCTTTTTTTGTTTCCCTCTTCTGTCTGAAGTATCCCTCAGAATCACGTCACATGGGATGAGGTGGTCAAAAGCCTTTCTGAAAATCTAGCTGTATGATATTCAGCTGCATGCCTCAACAAGGAGGCACAAAAGTTCAGTAGTAAGACTTATGCGTTGCATGCAGAAAGTTCCAGGCACTGGCGTCGCTCGAGGTGGGGCGGAATGGTAAGTTCCGCACTGTGCTAACCTCCATCGGAGTCATTCAGTGCGGCGAAGGCAACGCGCAGGGAGTCTACTGCGCATTGCCTTCGCCGCACTGAATGGCTCCGACGGCGAGGGGGCGGGGCCACCTCGTGCCGGGGAGTAAACGGAGGTTAGCACAGTGCGGAACTTACCGTTCCGCCCCACCTCGAGCAACGCCACTGGTTCCAGGATCCGTACCTGGAAGCTCCACTTAAGAGGTTCTTGGGTAGCTGGTGTGGAAAAGATCACTTCCTATGGCCTTCAAGTTAGATTGATCAATGGTCTGACTCGGTATAAGGAAACTTCAAATATATTATCATCTAGTAAATGGATAAAGAAAATAGAATGCTATTCCAGCACTAGGGAACTACATAGGAAAAGGGACATAAATGGGTAGGGAACAGAGGGGGAAATCTTAAACTGAACAAGAAAATTGGCACTTGTACAAAGCCTGAGCATATAGAGAAAGACATGGTAGTATAGCTGTTGATATTTATATTTCAGGGATCCACTTTCTCCATATCATGCATAATTTTATCAACCAGCTTCTCTCCCTGTCCTCCTTTAGCAAACTTTTCACTTCTTTGTCATCTACTGTCTCCCTGGCTGATTTCCGGATTCTGATTTAAAGAAAACATGTTATTGTTCTTCTTGAGCAAAAGGCGCTCCCAAGTCTATTTTTAATTTTTTTTACTTACTTTACTGTCAACTTACTTTTCTGCTGGAGCGTGAACTCCTTTCTGTTCTCCATATTTGGGCAAGATGTCTTCTTTTATAGCTTCTTTGACTCTTCTCATTATCCATGCTGACATCTTCTTGTTGTTCATTGCTTTCCTGGTCTGTGGAATATATTTTGGCTGAGCTTCTCTAATTGTGGTTTTAAATAATTTTCAAGCAGCCTGAAGAAATTTGACTTTCCCTTTCAACTTCCTTTTAATTACTCCCCTCCTTTTTGAGAAGTTTCTATTTTTGAAATCAAAATGTGACCATCTTGGACTTTGGGGGCAACTTTCCACTTACATAACTAGAAAGTAGAAAGTATCTCCATTCTGGAGCCAATTCCATTCTATGAGTTCTTATCTATTGTCTAATGGTGCTGAGATTTGCCCAGAGATTCCTTCAGTATTCATCAGCTCATAGGCTTCCCTCAGTGATATACCAAGATTCTCAAAATATTCTTGGCATTGCTGCTGAGATTTTCCAAACTTTCAAGATCCATTACATTTTGAACTTTGAACATTGATGCCACAATTTGACCTCAATGTGTCATTCAGATTGTGGATTTGAAATTTGACATCAGGATTATTAAACGTTTGATTGGTGGGAACCTAATCCTATCCCCCACCAGCCTGCATGATGCAGAGGTGCCAATGGAGCACATGCAGTGTGTGTGTGTGTGGGGGGGGGGTGACCAGGAAGCCTGAGAGAGGTAAGTAAAATCATTTTGAAGTACCTCCCCATAAATTTCCAGGCCTCCAATGGGTCTCCTCAGACCTATGCCAGCTATTTTGGTGGCATAAGCCCAAGGAGCCTTCGGGAGTGTGTTGGGCAGGGAAACGGGGGATAGGATCTTGGCATGTGCTGCCGCCGCTGAGATCCAGTTCTTCTCCCACCTCCAAACTGCCCTGGTTCAGCCCAGTCCCCACCCTGATCTTCCTCCAAACTGCTTCCGAACCACCCCTTTTGGCCACCTTCCCTGTTCCAGTGGAGTGTCCTGGGAACCACTGGGGCAAACATGGAGCCTCCAGCCATTTGCACCAGCAGCTCGAAATCACACGATGGTGGCACAGGTTGCAACATTCAGGGCCCAATCTTATCCAATGTTCCAGAGCTGATGCAGCTGCAATGCAGCCCCAAGGTAAAGAAACAAATGTTTCCTTTCCTTGAGGGGGCTTCCGTGACCGCCCCCACCACCACAGGATGCAGTGCATGCCCCATTGGTACGGCTGCATCAGTGCTAGAAAGTTGGATAGGATTTGGCCCTCACTGTTGTAGGCCCTGAATAGGACTGGGCCATAAATGAATGAAGTTAATATATTTACTCAGTTCTATTGCAAATCATCTAGTTCTGCATGTTGCTATCTAATACCGTATTGTCCCGAGTATAAGACGCACCTGATTATAAGACGCACCCTTAAAGTTTGGTGCTATTAAAAAAAATTAATTAAATCACTGGCATTAAATTGCAACAGCCTGATTATAAGACACACCCCCTAGTTTAAAAACTTAAATTAGGAGAAAAAAGTGAGTCTTATACTCAGACCAATACGGTACTATCAATCAGCAGCTGCTACTGTCAGATACTGTCAAATACTCATTGCTACAGCTAGCTGCTGGGTCGTTTCTGTTAAATGTTGACCACTGCTGCCAGCCACTGTTAGATACTATCAAAATGTTGGTTGGTACATGTCAGAAGCTGTCAAACACTGACTACTGCTGCATGCCCTGCTGTCAGTACTGTCGAATGGTGACTGATACATGTCATGTACCGAAATGCTAACTAATTGTGAAGGCCCCTGTCAGATACTGTCAAATGTTGGCTGCTACTGCATAATTTTTTGATGTCAAATGCCATCATTCAATTGAAAATGTTTGGAGTACATTTAGAGAACAGGTACACATACAATGTTAATGAGAATTTTGAGGATACTTTTTTGGAGCAAATATTCTCCAGTTGTAATTTTTATCGTATAACAACCGATGGCAAAATTTCCCAGCATCAAAATAGTAATGTCAGTCACTGCATTCATATTTTATAGGAGTTTAATCTTTTTTGTAGAACAGTAACAAAGTTCCTATTAGCCACTACCACTTTCCCATGAAATATCTTGGAAGGTTACACTGGTGCAGTCTGTGTTTAGTAGGTAAACAATTTTGTGCCAGAAACATTACCATCTGTCACGGAGGTTGTGTATTCAATTCCCTTGATCTTATAAGTAATATCTGGAAAGAGGGAGGGAGATACTGAAATAGATTGAACAAGTTGGCTATTGGAAGAAGACTTTTGTGTAAAATGTAGGTAATGTTTATGACCACTGGTGTCACTGCAGGGGGGGCGGAGCTCTAGGTTCCGCCGCGATCCGACCCTCCGTTACACGGGTGAACGAAGCGGCCCCGCCCCCTCGCCTTCGGATCCTTTCAGGGCAGCGATAGCAACGCGCAGGGAGTCTCCTGTGCGTTGTTTTCACCGCCTTGAATGGTTCCAAAGGCGAGGGGGCGGGGCCGCTTCGTTAACCCGTGTAACGGAGGGTCGGATCGCAGCGAAACATAGAGCTCCGCCCCCCTGCAGGGACGCCAGTGTTTATGACTGTAAGTGATATGAGTGATCAGTGCCCTTGGGAGAGTAGGGAGAGGTTTGGAAGGGTTAAGTTGAAACTTCTTACCTGATGGCATTCCCTAGAGCAGCGTTTCTCAAATTTCTCCCTGCGAGGCGGAGAGAACTCTGAGTGTTTGCGGGGGCACGGCCAGCAGCGGGGGCGATCCTGGGGGTCACTGCCATTGCCGCTGAAAAAGCCCCTGAAATAGCTGTTTTTGTACCTACCGGGGCTTGGGGAGACTTTGGTGAGGCCTGTGCGACCTTCTGCAGGCCTCCCCGATCTTCGGATCGCCAAAAAACAGCAATTTTTGGGCGCTTCCAGTTTTTGCTGCCATGCTGTCCCCACACCTGAAGGGGGCAGGGAACAACTTTTGGTTCCTTTGTTGGGTCGCAACCCACAGTTTGAGAACCACTGCCCTAGATTGTAAGTGGTAACAGGTCTCCTTAATTATGGTCCTTAATTAAGGACAAAAACAGATGTCCTTAATAAGCTCACATAATGTTGAGTTACCTTGTGGATGTACTGGGCATGTCAAGGTATTTAAGTAAGAGGAAGCTTTTGGTATAGGGTATTGAGTCAGAATTCAGACAGACAGGAGCCACGCTATGCATTGGAGCACAGTAAGCAAGTGGACCATGGGTTTGTGAATGAGCAGTTAAGTGAATAGCTGGTGGGGTTGATTATTGATTAAAGAACCAGGCTCAAATGCAAACACTGTGACATCAGATTATAAACAGGAAACTGTTATTTTATTTTCACAGTATTTTACTGGCAATTTGTTGCCAACAAAGGCCTAGTTTTCATGAATATAGTAAACTGATGCTGCCTGGGCTGTGCTACTTCAGACTCCAGGAGAGAGCTCACATGGCTGAATATTCTTCCATATCAAAATAAACCCGCATTGCACAAAGAGAACTGGCATATCAGGAGAACACTAGGCTGCAATCCATCTTGCTGACAGACAGCTACTGTATCTATATGAAGGGAATTGTTTGCTTGGGGAAGCATCCAATCACATGAGCTACGCCTACAATCTGAAGTGGTACCACCAAGTCACAGCGTCAGTGAAAGGGTTAAACTACAAGGGGCACTAAAGCATCATTTGTGCTTTCCTCTTTCTTTTAAAGAAAAAACAGCTGCAGGGGCCCCAATCCAGATACTATATTGTGGAGGGGTGGGGGTTTAACCCTTTCTGTTCATAACATGAGCCTGATTAAAAAAAAATATCCCATGACTGTTACTCTGAAAATAAAATTTAAAATAGATGTAAGCACAATTACACTTTTAGGAGAAAATGTAGTTTGTCCCCCAGAAATAGGTTAAAGTTTCAAGTCACCATGGGAACCTTCGAAGCAAACCTCGCAGAGATAAGAAAGTGTCCGCTAAGTAATATCATAGTGGTTAGATTGCAAGCAGTTTGCTAAATTTTACATTAGTTTCAAAGTAGCATACCAAAGTGATTACAACATTTTTTGTGCCAGAGGCAAATGCATTTTTTTTTCTTTGCAGGGGCCTTGTATGTGTTAAATGCAATTATAGAGGCGGTGTTGTCAACCTTTTGAAATCCTAAATATTTGTGGTTTCTTGCAATCATCAGTACTCACCAAATGTAATACATTGAATAGTTCAATCAGGCTAATTATACTATGATACTTCAACTTAGGCAACTATGCAGCCTGAACCCACTACGTCATCCCAATACGTGTTAGGATGGGTGCTGAGAAAGCATGCGTTGTAAAACATGTTATGCTGGCAATGCAACAGATATGCAGGAGGGTTCTAACAAATATGTTAGGACAATTGCTTAACAGTTATTTGAGACTCATGTTTCAGGTTCCTTGCCTCATATTTGTCTCATAAATGGAGGGGACTATGACATTTATTTGGGAACTCTTATTGCAGAGCATTCCCACCTCCGCATCTGAAAAACGTGGAACAAATAGTTCTCGGGTTGTGAGCCCAGGGACTGCATTGGTATCTCCTTCCTAGCCTCAGTAAAGACTTGACATCCACAGGAACCCTACCGCAGCTAAGACAATTGTCAGCGAGAAATATTCTTATTCTATCTCTTCTCCAACCCTAACGTTGACCACCTACTTTCCACCCACATTGCTTGGTGCCTGTCAACTGCATGAGTGAACCACACGGAGTTTTCCAAGTAGGCTACCTACAAGAATGAGATGGAAGAGAGGGCAGGGTTCTACACCATTATTATAGGCTATTTTAGCAGATGCTGCTTATCTCTTCCCTGCATGAGAAGCCCCACTGATGTGCTACCCTCTTTTGCACAACTATTAAGGGACAAACTAAAAGTGATGCATAAGGATCCATAATTGAGATCAGTTTTGGGTTTTTCCCTGATTAGTAGCACCACATGGTTGCTTTAAAAAGCAGGGGAATGGCACTCTGGGAGAGGGTTTCAAACGTTTCCCCTCATCTCTAAACTGTATCCTTCCCCCCAAAAAACCCTGCTATTAGTTCCATGAGAGGAAAGAAAGCCAGGTGTAGCATCTATACCTGTATGTTGTCCTCTGCAGTGCAAATAGGAAGCAATTCAATTTTGAGAAAGGGAGAAGCAGAAAAATATTAAACATCTTCTCCCAGAACACCCCTGATCTTCAAATCAGCCACATAGGACTGCTAATTAGGAAACAAAACAGAACAGAACAAAAACAAAATGCTCCAGATTCTAATCATTCGTTCCTGCATCATGTTTAGCTTTGTCCTAAAGGTGCAAAAGTCTTGTCTTCCTTTGCACATCAGCTGTAACAAAAATGCATACAGTACTTGTAACGGGGGGGGGGGGAGACGTGCATGCCAGCCCAGCCCACTTCCCTGAGCAGTGAGAAATTCCTGAGGCAGTGCTAACCAGATTCTGGTTTCTTTTGTAGGAGAGAGCACTGGATGTGTATGATGTCTGCAGTATTTGCTTTACTGGGCATTGGATGTTGAGAATTGGATGGAGGTAGACAGCAGAGCACTCCCATACAAGCAAGCAACAGTGGGTTGCTTCACCTTCCCACAGAATTGCTCTGTGCCCCAAGATGCTTCAACTCTTAGCCCAGTTCTTCTCAGCTTCCAGTTCAGGATCTCTGTGACTGTCTCTGAGGGCGCAATCCTATCCAACTTATGCCACCGTTGTAACCAGCGCGGCACAGCGGGAACAGGAGGCCCCAGAACGGAAAGGGGATTCAAATCCCCTTTGAATTCCCCTTTTGGAGGGGATTTAAATCCCCTTTCTGTTTTGGGGCCTCCCGTTCGTGCTGTGCCGCTGGTTACACCAGTGGCGTAAGTAGGATAGGATTGCGCTGTGAGGCTGCCAGCAAGAACAGGCAGCCCAATCCTGCCTAAGATGTGCTGTCCGGCCTAAAGGGCCAGCTGCTGCATCTTAGGCAATTTCATCTTGGGCAACACCCGACTAAGCTCTGATGAAGTTTCCCACTAGCAAAGCATTCTGAACCATTAGTAGTTGCTGTCTCTTGTCAAACCCCAGACCTGGTAGCCAGGGGTTACCCTAGGGTGGCCAGGGCCATTTACAACATCAGATTCCAGGATAGTAACAAGACATTACAATATACATAGAATCATAAAATTGGAAGAGATCTATAAGATCGTCAAATCCAACCCCCTGTCAATTCAGGCAGTTCAACAAATATGTCTTTTCCTGCACTGAGATCCTCTCCATACAGAAAGCATAATGTTTGAAGCTGGGCTAAATTTGCAATCCTCTTCACAAAGTTGGGACACAGAAATCAGTGAGGCTTAGTTCGAGGTAAACATACATCAGATTTTATTTTTATTTATTTCTGTATTTATATACCGCCTTTCTTATCCTCAGATTGCTCTTCAGATGTTATTCAAGGTGGTTTACATAGGCAGGCTTATCTAGATCCAATAAGGATCTTTACAATATTGTTCTGTATAGAACCCTACAATTTCAGCTGGTTTCCTTCGTGGTGTAGTCATCTTCACTAGCTGCTGAACACAAGCCTCAAGCTCTCTGCAGGACGCCACAGGGAAACATTTTTCCAGTTGTCATTGCTCTGTCACTGACATTCTCAGCATTCCAGTCTGTTCTCTCACCGCACCACGCAACAGTGACTCCTCTCTGCCACCGAGGGTCATGACAGCTGATCAGTGACTTCCTGGTCTCCCTTCCAGCATGAAAACTGACTGTTCCTGCTTAGCTTCTGGCAGTCTTCAGGCAGTTCAGGCTGGAAGTCTTATGTTTTTGGACTGTATTTTCTCATTAACAAACTGTTAACTTTAATCTGTCTCCCAAATCATTTCAGGATTTGATCTTATTCTGAATCCTGTTCAGCCAGATAACCAACCTCACACCATCCTGCTCCGAATATAGCATGAGCTATCCAGTGCTATTCTCAGAACTGTAAAGATTCTTGCTGACGTGACTGGTGATAGCTCACAGATGCCTCACTATGGAAAGTGGAAGGATGTTGGCTCCCCAAGCAGCAAAGTATGAACTTTTCCAAGCAAAGGAGAAAGATAAACTAGTAAGAAGAGAGAATATTAGCTTCTGAGGGCATAACAATACACCTGCTGGGATATGTGCTCATCTCAACCACAACAGTAAACAATTGCTGCTGGCAAGGTTCTAACAGGTCTTATATTGTCCACCCTGAATGAGCTCTCTTCTCACTGAATCTTTCTTCTCACTGAATCTTCAGAACTGTCAATACCTTACCTACAGCAGTGTAGTTGTTCTCAGTAACATAAAAAATGTCTACCTGCATAGTTCAGGCAGTTCATGTAGGTCCATACTATGCTAGTGAAATCACCTAGACCAGGGGTTCCAAACCTTTGGAGGACCGCGTACCCTCTACGTGGGCCTCCGGTTGCCCCGCCTACCCCCGGACTGGCTGCCCCCGCGTACCCCCTGTTAAAGTGTTTTTTCTGGGTCGTGGCACAAGTGCATCCTGCTGATCACAGCACCTGATAACGGGCAGCGTCACGCATACCCAGTCTGCAGTCCGCGTACCCCAAGGAGTACACGTACCACAGGTTGGGAACGCCCGACCTAGACAATGGGGGAGGTGTCACTAACATGACATATAACCACACAATCCATACTAAACCTGAGTGGAAGTTGCCAACATTACTGGTGGCGCCATGGCAACAGCAATGGACAATATCTAGCAAGCCAGCTATAAACAGGGCCAGAGAGTTGAAAAGAAGGATCACCAGAATTCAGGTAAAGGGGCGTTCCTAGGGTTTGTGTCACCCTGTGCAGTGGGCGGGGCAACGCATCATCACACCACCACCGCATCATTGTTCTGCCTCCCACATAATCAAAACTACACCTTTACATTAAATATTATACACACAGCCTAAATGTATGTTTGCAGCCTAAACAGAGATGTCACTAGGGTTTGCGTCACCCGGTGTGAGAGCTCAGCGCGTCACCCCCCATGATGGACCCCAGAGGTGAATAGGGAGAAACAAGGTTGGGCTGAGCTGGGTTCTACAAATATGCCCATCAGGCAGGACTATGTATATCTACGGATTACTCCTGGTCAGTGGTGTCACTAGGGTTGGTGTCCTGTTACTCATGTAGTCACCCCGATTATTTATTTTAATATATAACAGTACAAGTCATCCAACAAGTATTGGCAGGGGCAGCGGTGGCGGCAATCCCAGGGATCGCCGCCACCACAGGGAACAAAAATATTATTTATTTATTTAAAAAATTTTATGTCCCGCCTTTTCCTATGCCGAAAGGCAAATGCCCAAGGCGGCTTACAACAAAGATTAAAATACATAATTTAAAATAATACATAATACATAACCATACATAAACAAATTTAAAAACAATACAGTAAAATTCACTGGGGGGGGCGACAGTATGGAGCAGAGAAGCAGCATGGCAGAGCATCTTGAGACACAGGAGGCAGACCACGACCCATCACCCAAGACAATATTAAGTATTTCCGGGGCTCTTGGAGAGCTCTGGAGGGTGCACAGAGGCCTGCAGACCCCTCTGTGGGGCTCCCCGAGCTTTAGATTGCCACTCTGTGGCGATTACAACCACTTCCGGTTTTCGTCCAAAAACCAGAAGTGGTTGTAATTGATGTGGAGCTGCAATCTAAAGCTCGGGGAGCCCCACGGACAGGTCTGCAGGCCTCTGTGCACCCTCCAGAGCTCTCCAAGACTCCCAGAAAGACTTTAAATATATATATATATATATATATATATATATATATATATATATATATATATATATATATATATATATATATATATATATATATATATATATATATATATATATATATATATATATATTTGTTCCCAGTGGTGGCAGCGATCCCCGGGATCACCGCTGCCGCTGCCCCTGCAAATACTCAAAGTTCTCCCTGCCTCATGGGGAGAACTTTGAGAACGTCTGCTCTTTATCAAGAGAAGTATCAGACAGCAGGAGTAACATTAATGGTTGCTTGTAATGTTGAAATAGATGCTTTGCGGTTTGTCCAGCCTGAAGATATGGATGCAATCCTTGAAGACATGAGGTCAATCAGCAGCACTCTTGAGCGTTGCTGAACCTGGCTGTTGATGGCAGCCTGCAGTGGACTGGCAGAGTGGGTACTACTCAGGGTGGTAAATGCCTCCTGGAAAGGGTTTCCATCAACATACAGTAAATGCAGCAGTGGCAAGACCAGAGGTGAAACAAGGGTGGAGCGAAGGCAAGTAGTTCTGCAAGACTCCGTTACACTGGAGTCAGCGGCCCCTCCCCCTTGCTGTTGGAGCCATTCCAGCAGCAACAGGGGAGTGTCCTGCGTGTTGCCTTTGCTGCCAGAATGGCTCCAACAGCAAGGGGGAGGGGCCTCTGACTCCAGTGTAACGGAGTCTTACAGAACTACTTGCCTTCGCTCCACCCTTGTTACGCCCTTGGGCAAGACATTTTCTCATAATACCTTCAGTGGATCCCACTGTACTGCATAATTTTCATCCAATACTCAGTGTTCCATTTTGGGGTACAGCACTCAACCCTGTGACAGTAGCATCCCAACTCCAGGACTTTCTAGATTAGGCTTACCATATTTTTCAAACTTCAAACCGGGACACCCCCCCATACCCCCCCCAGGTAAATAATTAATTAATGTCAAAGCAACGAAAAAGCAAGGCCAAAGAACCACAACCAATCGTAAACCACAACAAAAAAGCAATCAGAAACAGCCCAAACCAACCGCAAACTACCCTCCACAACGAAAAAGCAATCTAAACCACAACGAAAAAGCAATCAGAAACAGCCCAAACCAACCACAAACTACCCTCCACAACGAAAAAGCAGAAAAAACAAGCATAAATGTCACAATAAAGCAGAAATCCACATAAGAAATCCTTTTAATGAATAAATTATCGAAGAAAGGGGCGCGAAGCGCCCCCTCTTGCCGCGCGAAGCTTGGCCGGTTTTCTTTAAATAATTAATTAATAAAGTAAAGGGGGCGCAAAGCGCCCCCTCTTGCCGCGCGAAGCTTGGCCGGTTTTCTTTAAATAATTAATTAATAAAGTAAAGGGGCCCCAAAGCGCCCCCTCCTGCCGCGCGAAGCGCGTTTGAAATTTTTAAATAAATAATTAATATTTCTATTTAAAATATATATTTAAAAAATACGCTTACCTGGTCGCTGGTCACTGGTCGGTGGTCGGTGGTCGCTGGTCGGCCCGAGGTTGAGAAGCAGGCTGTGCCTCCCAGCGGCTCCATGCAACACGGGCAAGAAGCAGGTTGTGCTTCTCCCGGTGCCGCTGGTCTCACAGCGGCACCAGGAGAAGCACAGCCTGCTCACCTGCGTTGCGCGAGCCCTGGAGCTCGCGCAACACGGGCAAGAAGCAGGCTGTGCTTCTCCCGGTGCCGCTGGTCTCGCAGCCGCACCGGGAGAAGCACAGCCTGCTTCTTGCCCGTGTTGCGCGAGCTCCAGGGCTCGCGCAACGCAGGCGAGCAGGCTGTGCTTCTCCCGGTGCGGCTGCTAGACCAGCGGCACCGGGAGAAGCACAGCCTGCTCGCCCGCGTTGCGCGAGCCTCCAGGAGGTTCGCGCAACATGGGCAAGAAGCAGGCTGTGCTTCTCCCGGTGCCACTGCGAGACCAGCGGCACGGAGAGAAGCACAGCCTGCTTGCCCGCGTTGTGCGAGCCTGCTAGAGGCTCGCGCTGGCCGGGCAAGCAGGCTGTGCTTCTCCGGTCTCCCAGCGGCACCGCATGGAGCCGCTGGGAGACTGGAGAAGCACAGCCTGCTTGCCCGGCCAGCGCGAGCCTCCAGCAGGCTCGCGCAACACGGGCAAGCACTGTGCTTCTCCCGGTGCCGCTGACAACCGGGAGAAGCACCCGCTCGCCGCGCCGCCATCTTCTTTCTTTTTTTTTAATTTCAAACTTCCCGGCATCTTGGGTCACGAAATCTCACGTGATCCAAGATGTCGGCACCCAAATCTCGTGAGGGCATCCCTCACGAGATTTGGGTGCCGACATCTTGGATCACGTGAGATTTCGTGACCCAAGATGCTGCCCGGTAAGTTTAAAATAAAAAAAAAAAAGATGGCGGCGCCCATTCGTCCCCCGGGACACGACCGGGAATCGGGTCCGAATTCCGGGACTGTCCCGGCGAAACCGGGACGAATGGTAAGCCTATTCTAGATGGATTATTTAGACTCATTTCAACAAGCCAGATTTAGGCCTGATTTTAGCTCAGACCAGCCGTGGACACCTTGGTAGATAATTGTACGTAGCAGAACTGGGAAAGTAACCTCCGCCCAAAATTCTGGGGAGCCAAAATATTGGGTAAGTGACAGACCGATGGTCTGACTCGGCAGAAGGCAGCTTCATCAAACTTTTGATTGTCGCATTTAAGCAGTCCAAGCATGCCATCTGAAGCATTCTGTATGAATACGCAAGCTTCCGTATAAAGAGTAGCAAAAGTGATAATAACATTTTGATGATTCCAACTTAAGAAGCTGCTTGAGATATTGCTGTTGTCGTCATGATGATGTCGCACATTGCAGCTGGTGCAAAAAGGAGACGCTAATTTTCCTTGCTTTCCTTTTCTCATTACAGAGAGCTTGAAATTTTCAATTCATTCCTCATTCCCAGGACAGCACAAGGTGTACATTACACTTTCAAACTGGCAGCAGATTTGCATTGCCTGCCTAGGAGGGATACACCTGGCTAATCAGGTTTTCTTAAAAAAAAACGGCTATTGCTGAGTCACTTAAAACCCTTTCTTACAGCAGGTGTTGTTTGCTTTATACCCCCTTCTTAGTTGACTTTTCAGGCTGAAGGCAAAATCCATTTGCTTCTGAATCTGAGTAGAATATTTAAACAAAAGCAGACCACCAAAAGCAGTTGTCCTGGAGGTGAAGCTATGCAGTCTGATCACTCTCAAGATATATTGAGTGACCGGAAAAAGAAGATTGAAGAGCAAAAGCAAAACATGTGGGTTATTGGCATAATACATGATAAACTTGAATACTGTCCTAGGCTGCCCTAGGTAAATCAGAATGAGCAGCCACATTATTGTCTTCATAGACATTCATAATGATGAGGTCAGTCCAATCCTATTAGGCTGCCCCGCTGGGAGAACTAGCGTTCCGCCAGCACAAGCTACCTTATGTGCAAATCTTGCTCCCGCAGCATGTGGAGGAACGTGCTGCAAGAGAAACAGCAGGAAGGCTACAGTCTTCCTTCATGTACCAGCGGATTGCCCAGGACCCGCCGATGCCAGTAAGGTGGCAAGGAAGGAGAGACGAGGTGTGGAGAGAGGGCGGAATGGGAGTGTGGGAGGACAGAATGAGGTGGCAATGGGGGCAGGGAGGGCAGAACAGGGAGCTGATGGGGCAAGGGATGGGCGGATTGGATCCAGAAAGAGGGCAGGTTCAGCGGCAATAGCAGTCGCTGAATCCTAGCCCCCTTCCTGGGCCTGATCCCACAGCGCGGGTCCATGCGGACATGCACCAGCAATTTCGCTAGTGCAAGTCTGAGTATACCCCCCACGCCTTTACCCAGAGGAAGCCTCCACAACTGCCCCTCCTGCAGGATGCAGCAGTAGCCATTTTGGCACTGCTGCATCAGCGGGGGGGGGGGTTGATGTTGCTAGCTGAGAAAGCAATGAAAACAACGATGCCAGTAGGGAAACAGAGAAAGTAGTAAGTGGCAGTTCTGTGAATGTATTTTCTTTCTCTATTTTTAATCTTCTGGCTTCAGAGGAGACTTTCCCCCTCCACAGCATCTTACAGACTCCCCCTCTGCCAGCATCTTACAGAGTTGCTCGTTAGCAGTTAATTTAGCTAATTTTGTTGTTAATTGCATTTCAAAGCTGGCAAATGTCACAAAATGTCTTTGCAAGGAAATGATAGGCCATGTTATTTCAAACATGGTCCGGTATTAATTTGCAAATCGACCCATTTCAAAAATGTGTGTAGACCAAAACCGTGTAAATCAAGAGGTTCCTGTATTTCCTTAAGCAACTCTGTGTGAAATAATACTTACCTGAGGCTGCAATCCTGTGCGCACGTTCCTGGGAGTAAGTACCATTGAACACAATGGGACACTTCTGAGTAGACATGCATATAGGATGGTGCTGTTTCGGCGCAATCCTGTGTATCTTCAGCCCCGGGGCAGCGTGCACTGCCCCAGGGCAGGGTGTCGCGCAAGTGCCATAAAGCACTTGTGTGACACCCAGTGAGCAAGCAGTGCTGGCGCTGCGACCTGCGCTGCTCACTCCCGCGTCTCCCTGGCCCTGCGCCGGCCGGAGCAGGTAACACCTACGTCGATCGGGGCAGGGGCAGGGGGAGGGCGGACCGGGTGGCAAGGGAGGACGGACATTGGCCGCCCGGGCCCTGGAGGGGGCGGGGATACCAGGGGCCGAGATCCCCAGTATCCAAAGCTCCCTTCAGGCCCCAGATATGCTGACACAGTCGGCATTACTGTACGCGAGCTCTAGAGCCTGTGCACATGCGAGTAGGCCCATTGGGCCTACTGCCGCTGACACCAGGGGAAGGGGACGATCGTCCCTTTCTCCCGAGTTGTAGGATACGGTGGCTGGCACTTTAGGCCGGCCGCCGTATCCTGCACAGGATTGAGCTGTTAGTGTATTACTGCTGCACCAGCCCCCTTTGCTTGCAGCAAGGGGAGTACTTCTGAAGTATATTGTGAGAGGCCAGGAAGATCTTTCACCAGTTCCTCCAACCATGAAAAGGCTGCGATCCAGCCTTTTATTTCCCTTTCAGAGCTGGTCAGTTATACCTTTTGTCACTATATATTACAACTATGTGCTGCATGATGGACTGACCTTGGGAACCCTTCAGAGGCCGCAGCTGGGAGCCAGCCAGTGACTGACAGAGGTGCTTCTGTGGAAGGGCAGGGCTCAGAACCAGCATTGAGTGGCTCCTCTAAGACTTTTCAGCACCCCATTCAAACTGCTGGTTTTAATACATAAAACCCATAGCCAGTACTGTATTTCTCAAGCCATTTTACATGCCTGACTTTACTAAACTGAAGAGGGCTTCTCAAACACTGATGCCCCCTGTGAAATCACTGAAAGAAGGTAGGCAGGTCCAATTATATCAGGCAGAAGATGAGGTGATACACTATGAGAAAATGTACAGAACACGGAAAGGGTCAAGAAGGGATACAGTACAGTGGTACCGACATCATCATCATCATAATGAGAATCCAGGTAATTTTGCTCTTAGGTGGATTATTAAAACCCTGAACAAGAGATGCCTTTTGTTGTCACCTGTCCAATGCAAGATTGTTCCTTTGATGCCATTACTGAATAGATCCCTGCATTACCGGATATTGCAGGTAACTTCATATGTGTTTAAAAAAAACCCTCTGTCTTTGCCCCTGGTTCAACCACCCTATCGTGTTGCCTGCAGTATTCTGCCTGTTTCAATATTCTAATCTAATAACACATTTTTGGCTAGGAAGGTGCCTCTGGCTGATATTCCAGCCAGCAGAGGCTTGCCTTAAATTCAAGTGCAATATAAATTTGCTTCAAAATTTCCAATTTAATATGAACTTGCTTACCTGAAACTTGGCTAGATGATGTGCCTTTGGCAATTCTCTCTTGAATGGTTTCAGCCAGATAATGAAATACTCGATCGTCCTCAATGTACTCAAAGGTACTCAATGAGATACTCCAGTGTTTCTCAAACTATGGGTCAGGACACACTTGGTGGGACGTGACCTGATTTCTGGTGGGTCCCAGTTCATGGAAAGATCAGATAAGTACAGTGGTACCTCGCAAGACGAAATTAATTCGTTCCGTGACTCGTGTCATCTTGTGAATAATTTCGTCTTGCAAGTCACCCCCCCTGCCGTGCCGGACGCTCCAGCCACAGCTTGGCTTCTCAGCGTGGCTGCAAGCTGATCGCGGCACAGAGCCACTCTGCTGCGAGCCAGCAGCGGATCTCTGCTGCTGAGATCTCTGCTGCCGATCTCTGCTGCTGAAATCGTCAAAGGACTCGCTACAGCATCCCTGCGGTTGTTGTAACGCTGGGCTGGCGGTTGCCAAAGAGCCCAAGGCTCGCCGCCGAGGACTTTCTCCGTCCTCTCTTCCTCACAGACCTCGCGACTTGGAGAATGCAAAGCTGCTGCCCACCCATTTTCCTCTTTTCTATTCCTGGCTTTTGCTCGGGCATGGAGGGAAAGAGGAGGAAGCGAGAGAGGAGGCATGTACAGGCTGCGGGGAGTCACAGCCTGAGTGAGCCCAATAGCGCAGAGACTTTGCTGAAGTACACTTTGGTTTCTCACACACACACACACACACACACACACACACACGGGGCTTGTGACTGCAGCGTGTTGTTTGGGAAGATCGTACGGAGGCTTTGGCTGTTCCTGCGTGACTGAGCAGGAGGAGCTCGTGGCTGTTTGGCGTTGCAGCGGGTCCTGTTACATTTATTTACACAGAGAGAGTCAGCGCGGCGGCTTTGCAGCAGTCTTGCTTGCACATACACAGGCCACCTAAACTAGTGGTAGAGAGGGAGGTGACTGGAGGCATCCGGCGCGGGGGAGGGGACAGTGATGCCTCGCAAAACGAAATTTAAATTCGTCTTGCGAGTCACCAAAAAATTCGCAAAACACTTTCGTCTTGCGAGTTTTTCGTTGCGTGAGGCATTCGTCTTGCGAGGCATTCGTCTTGCGAGGCATCACTGTAATTGCCACAAGCCCTGAGGCTATTCAAAAATCAGATAGCTGCTAATTACCCTGCAAAAAACAGCTGAGCTCCTGCAGTTTGCAAGCTTGTGTAAATATAGGAAAATAAAGTGTCTTGTAAAGCTAGGTGGGTCCCGATAGAAGGTCATTTTAAAAAGTGGGTCCCGGTCCTAAAAAGTTTGAGAAACACTGAAATATTCAATCGTATTTGACTCAATGGAACATCAGCATGGGACTAAGAATTTATAGTGTACTCACTGCTATATAATTACCTCCCACAATATATGTAAGTGATCATCAGAGGAACAGGGCTGACGGAATAGTCAGTGCTGCCATTCAAAACGGTGCTCAAGTCATTGTCAGTCACAGCCTCGTCAGTCACATCACAAGCGTAATCCACTGGAAACATATCCTGCTGAAACGTTGTTGAGCAAAACCACAGCATTCCGTGTAGGGCTGCACACTATGGTCTCAAAAACAGACACAGTCCAATCCTAACAAAACTCCCCTGCCAATGCAGCTACACCACGGAAGCCTGTACTGCATTCCGGAGGTCTCCTCCAGGTAAGGGAACATTTGTTCCCTTGCCCCAGGTAAGCCCTTGATACCCCACTGGGTCTACTCAAACCTGCACCAGCGATTTACCTGGCACAAGTCTGAGTGGACTTCACTCCCTCCAAATTCATTTCGGACCAAATTCTCCTTTCTGAAAATTAGCTCTGCCCCCAAATTAATTTTCCCTTCTAAAAATTCATTTCCCTTCCATTTCCTCTCCTAAACGCTCATTTCCCCATATTCCCTCAATACAGTACATTCTCCCAATTTCCTCTCCTAAACACGCCTTCCAATTACATTTCCCCTCTGCTCTTCCCTAAAACATTGTCTCAATACAAAGATGGATTGTTTTTCTCTTGTCTCCCCCCAGAAAAAGTCCAGATTGTTCTTACCTCATTCATGCCACCAGCCTCTCCAATCCTGTGATGATGCCTCTCTTCTCCCACTCCAGGTTAAAGAGACACGACTTGGGGAACAGAGGAGGGGTGAAATTTAAAGGTAACACGCAGCTGCTGTCCCATCAGCATCCAGCCATCAAGATGTGCCATCTGCCTCCACTACACACTACCCTCCTCCACAATCATAAACAAATGATGCAGTTACCAGTGCAGCCCTTCAGTTTCATCCATAGGGCAGGCAGGAAGCAAAGCCAGAGACCCCTTCTTGCACTCTTGCATTGAGGTCTCTCAACTTCCCTCCCTTTCTTTCTTTATTCAAGTCATACAGACAATTTTCTGTGATCTTTACCCTCTTTTTCTGCTCTCTAGATGGTAGTGCAGAGTGTGCTGTTCACTCTGTACCTAGACTGCAGTTGTAGGTATCCCCTTCTACAATATATAAACACAGCACACGTATTATTTTTTCTGGTTAGCTCACCTGCTCTCCTTTTGGTTAAGAGCAATCGGAATCAGAAAGTGTTTAGCTGGGAGTTAGCTGGGAAACTTCATGTATATTTATAATATTGAGAACAAGGTGATTAGAATAGGGGGAGGAGAATAAGAGGACAGGTGATAGTAGCAAAATGGGGAAGCTTGAGGAACCAGTGGCAAGAGCTCAGGACCCAAGTCAAGATAGCATGATATTCCTTTGAAGATTAGTAATCACCTAGTCAAACTTAAAAACAAGAGAACTACCGGTAGTCAGAATCTATCTTGCAGTTTCTAGACAATCAATGTAGCCCCACTGGTAAGGTGAATTGGGCCCATGCAGAGTCCTTGAAATCAAAAATTGACTGTATGGCTCCCCCTACATTCCATTGGACAGATTTCCTCTTTGTCGAACATATTGGCTAGCCCTAGTAAAGTTAGCAGTGCAGGTTCTGTGTGAAGAATTTGTTTGCGTTCCCAACAGAAAAGCAACAAAGTGTTCTGTGCAATCAGCACCAAGTCAACAGCAGCCTTCTGAATAAAATTTATTCCTAGCACCCCCAAGAGTTCTATTTTCAAACTGTCTATTCATAGCTTTCATTTAAAAAAAAAACCCTGTGTCATTCTAACATCAACAACACTTGTATCTAAATTTGTACCTGAAAATTCCATTATAGAGGTGAGATGGAAATCTTAGCTCTTCCTCCCCCATAAGAACAAGCTTGCTTCGGTAGATTTTTCAAGCAAAGGCAACAAATTGATTTTTGATTTGACCTCTTCCAATTATACGTATATACTGACACCTCTCCTTTTACATGGATTTGAGATACAGTACACATTTGTGAAATAACACACTTGCTCAATTAATACGGGAACCTTGCATGGGCAAATTTCTGAAATAACATGGTGAAACTTTTCATCTTTCCTTTCTCACAGCCTAATCCTATTGCGTTGCCCCTACAAGCGTTCTGCCAGTGCCGACTGTCTTACATCAGTCGTAAAAACCACTTCAGCAGCGTGCAGAGGTGTGCACTGCCAGAGTGTTGATGGGAGGGCTGGAGCCTTCCCACGCCTGCCAGTTGGTCCTTCTGGACCTACCGAGGTGAGTTGGCGAAAGAGGTGGAGGAGGGTGGGGGAGGATGGAAGGAATGAGGCAGCGATGGGCATGGGGTGGGCAGAACAGAGAGGCAATGGAGACAGAGATGGATGGATCTGGTCCAAGAAGAGAGTGGTTTTGGCGGCAGTGGTAGCTGCCGAATTCTAAATCCTTTCCTGAACCAAATCCCACAGTGCGGGTCCACATGAACCTGCAGCAGCAAATTCTCTAGCACTGGTCCGAGTAGACCACTCCACGCTGCGGATGCTTACTCTGGGTAAGGGAATGAATTTTCTCTCTGCAACAGCCCCCCTTCCGCAGGATGCAGTGGTAGCCATTTTGGCGCCACTGCATCAGCGGGAGGGGGGGCAGAATAGGATTGTGCTCGCAGCCTTTGAAATCTGTAGCTTCCCTCTTCCACGCCCAGTAGCCTCTCTCCTCAACCCTCCCTCTATGACATCTTGGGCAAACAGAAGTCACCAGTTGTCAACATAAGTGTTATATGACTTTTCCCCCTAACCTGTACCATTTACGTACTTTCTTATGTTAATAAAGACTTTCTTATGTTCTTATTTTTAATTTATGCATTTTTGGGATACGTGCTGACTTTTGGGAATATAACTGCTACATAAAATGAGAGGTGCCCATATGCTATATAATTTCTCGCACATATACAATAACACAGCAAAGAAGAAACTGTGTTTGTTTGTTTTTTAAAGGGCTGTTAAGAAGGCTATGTGAGCGGGAACTAATGACGACAAATGTCATTAACAAATTTCAGTGACAAATAAGAGGAATAGGAGCCTAATCCCCCCGCTGATGCAGCTGCACCACCAGAATGCGTGACTCATCCTGCGGGGTGTATGTGTCCCAGTGGTCTCCTCTGGGTATGGAACATTGTTCCTTTACCTAGGGTAAGCCTTCGGGGCCCAGACAAGTCTACTTAGACCTGCGCCAGTGAATTATGTGGTGCAAGTCTGTGTACTCTTGAGTTGGGGGATCAGGTCTGGGGAGAGGGTTTGGATTCGACGGACACAGCCGCCACCGAACCAGTCCCCTTTCTGGACCTGATCTGCCCTCCTCCCCACCCCATTCCACTCACCCCATCCCGCCCCCTGCCCTGTTACACCTCTCATGCCAGCCTAACTGGGTTAGCGGGTCTTCCTCAATCTGCTGGCCTCTCCACAGCATTCCAACAGTGCACAGCTTCTCACCCAGAGAGGCCTTTGCGATTGCCCTTAAGGCAATATCCACTGGCAGAACTCTACCTCCGCCCAATAGGATTGAGCGAATAAGCCCAATAGGATTGAGCTGTACTGTTCATTAAGGTGTATCGCTCTGGAATACTTTTACCACCACAGTTGTGACATGAACAACCCTTACTGGGTCCAAGACAAATCTAAATACATTTCTGACTGTTATGTTTTAGGTTTCTAGTCTGATGCTTTGGTTGTGGCACACTATGACCTGGAAAGGGTTTACTAAACACATGCATGCATGCACAGACACAGACACAGACACTTTCTCCCCTAGAGACAAGATGTTGGGTGGTTTGGAGCTGTACCCTTCACCATCCTCAGTGTTCCCTTAAGAAGACTGTGATTTTTTAAATCCGTTCCTTGATCCAGGTCAGTTTTTTTTTAAATGCCCTAGTAACGTCCAGGCTAGCCTTTTGAGGATTTTTACTGGATGGAAGAGTACAGGTAGTTCTGGAAGTAAGAATATTCATCTGCATTCAAGGAAAGAACCAAAACATTAAACCCTGCATGTTTTACGCCTAATCAGCATACTGAGTATTTTTAGATATGATAGAAATGCAGAGCAGACAAGAAGAACTACTATCTTTTGCTTCCTGTTCTTCTGCATCTCTTTGTCATCCACATCAGAATGTGTACAGTATATCTCCCCCACCCATGGAGCAAACAGATTGCATGTCTCCCAGGTGAGAGAGAGGGGAAAAGTCTATTTTAGATGTGATGAGATGGGGATAAAAGGATGTGCTATATACTTGAGCTTCCTGTTACTTCTGATCTCCCATTGCACCCCCTGTGCCCAAAGTCACCTAAAGCTACTCTTAAGTGGATGGATTTTGTACAAACACCAGGCCAGGAGGTAGGAATGAATGAGGAGCCCAGTGTGGAGTGATGATGGAGTACTGGCCCTTTACCATTCCTAATGTGGGGCAAGGAGAATCCAATAAAAGATGGAACTTCCAGATCAAGATAGCACTCTCTAGCTGCTGCTTAAGATCATGGTGGTACGCCCCCCCCCCCCCGCTATCCACGGATTCACTTATCCCATCTGTGGATAGCGGATGCCCCCATCCCCCCCACCGCATGAATGCATGATCCCCCCCCCCCAGGCTCTTACTTTTACTTCAGCAACGTTCGTGTCTTCCTTAACAAATGCAATAAATAGGCTTACCATTCGTCCCGGTTTCGCCGGGACAGTCCCAGAAATCGGACCCGATTCCCGGTCGGGTCCCAGGGGACGAATGGGCGCCGCCATCTTTTTTTTTAATTTCAAACTTACCGGGCAGCATCTTGGGTCACGAAATCTCGCGTGATCCAAGATGTCGGCACCCAAATCTCGTGAGGGCATGATGCCCTCACGAGATTTGGGCGCCGACATCTTGAATCACGCGAGATTTCGTGACCCAAGATGCTGCCCGGGAAGTTTGAAATTAAAAAAAAAAGATGGCGGCGCGGCGAGCGGGTGCTTCTCCCGGTCGTCAGCGCCACCGGGAGAAGCACAGTGCTTGCCCGCGTTGCGCGAGCCTGCTGGAGGCTCGCGCTGGCCGGGCAAGCCGGCTGTGCTTCTCCGGTCTCCCAGCGGCTCCATGCGGTGCCGCTGGGAGACCGGAGAAGCACAGCCTGCTTGCCCGGCCAACGCGAGCCTCTAGCAGGCTCGAACAACGCGGGCAAGCAGGCTGTGCTTCTCTCTGTGCCGCTGGTCTCGCAGCGGCACCGGGAGAAGCACAGCCTGCTTCTTGCCCGTGTTGCGCGAGCTACAGGGCTCGCGCAACGCGGGCGAGCAGGCTGTGCTTCTCCCGGTGCCGCTGCGAGACAAGCGGCACCGGGAGAAGCACAGCCTGCTTCTTGCCCGTGTTGCGCGAGCTCCAGGGCTCGCGCAACGCAGGCGAGCAGGCTGTGCTTCTCCCGGTGCCGCTGCGATACCAGCGGCACCGGGAGAAGCACAGCCTGCTTCTTGCCCGTGTTGCGCAAGCCTGCTAGAGGCTCGCGCTGGCCGGGCAAGCAGGCTGTGCTTCTCCGGTCTCCCAGCGGCACCGCATGGAGCCGCTGGGAGACCGGAGAAGCACAGCCTGCTTGCCCGGCCAGCGCGAGCCTCCAGCAGGCTCGCGCAACGCGGGCAAGCACTGTGCTTCTCCCGCTGCGAGACCAGCGGCACCGGGAGAAGCACAGCCTGATCGCCCGTGTTGCGCGAGCCCTGGAGTTCGCGCAACACGGGCAAAAAGCAGGCTGTGCTTCTCCCGGTGCCGCTGCGAGACAAGCGGCACCGGGAGAAGCACAGCCTGCTTCTTACCTTGTGTTCTCCAGGGCTGCGCAACGCAGGCGAGCAGGCTGTGCTTCTCCCGGTGCCGCTGGTCTCGCAGCGGCACCGGGAGAAGCACAGCCTGCTCGCCTGCGTTGCGCAGGGAGAACACAAGGCAAGAAGCAGGCTGTGCTTCTCCCGGTGCCGCTGGTCTCGCAGCGGCACCGGGAGAAGCACAGCCTGCTTCTTGCCTTGCTTTGCCTTGCCGCGACCCCAGCCTGCTTGCCGCGGCCCCAGCAGCAGCGACCACGGACCAGTGACCAGCAGCGACCAGGTAAGCTTATTTTTAAATTATATATTTTTAATAGAAATATTAATTATTTATTTAAAAATTTCGGCCGCGCATCCTGCTGCTTTTTACAGGCAAGTAGAGCGAGACTAAGTGCTAGATAGGCTCAGCAAGGTTAACATTCCTGTTAACCTTGCAGAGCCTATCTAACACTTAGTCTCGCTCTACTTGCATGCAATAAGCAGCAGGAGGCTGCTTATCGCATTTGTTAAGAAACAAATGTTGCTAAAATAAAAATAAGAGTTGGGGAGTTGCACGTGGGGGGACGGCCCCCCCTCAGAACACCATGGAGGCCCCTATCCATGGTTTTCACATATACATAGGGGACCCCTGAACGTATCCTCTGTGGATATGGGGACCCTACGTATGTCTCTTTCTTACCACTGCACACAGAACCCTGGTGGGAAACAAAGTACCATATGTTCCTGAGACGTTCAGATTCCACGCACGCGATCCTGATGAACCTCCTACTGTCTCTAGGGCCAGAATGTCTGACAGAGGAAAAAATAAGGGCGAACAGACAGGATCAAGGAATTGATTTGTTGCCTTGGCCTAGCATGAAAAGACTGCTGGAGCCTTGAGGTGTTAATGAAACTGTTTTTAATTATTTTAGTTAGTAACTTCTTAGATTTCTTTCTCTGTGATAGTCCTAGTCATCTTTTTTAATTAAGATCGGTGGGTTCTGGCAAGAGCTTGCAGAAGAGGCGTGTTTCTGTATCTCTTAGTTGGGGTTTATGAAGCTTTAGGAGACCTACCTGTTTATGTAAACGACGAAAAAATGCTTTGTTTTGCCGCTCTTCTGCTGTTTTAACAAGTTTCAGTTTTATTTTATTTTTTGTCTATGGGTGGGGGGTTTGCTACTAAATAAATTTTGATTGGTCTTTTCGTCGTTCTTTTTTATTTATCTGATCAATAGATAAATCTTTGTACATTATTTTTCCCTTTGTTTTCGGTCACTTCTGCTAGTTAAAAACCATAAGGGTATTTTGAAACATGTCCTTTATTCTGAATATTGTTGTTCTCCTGCCTCTCCTTTTATGCAGTAGCTAAGGGTCAAACTAGACATGTGCCTATAGTATAGCATGAACAGATGGGGGTTAGTGTGTCTTTTTAACTAGCAAGAGGGGAAGGAGTGATCCTGATTATGGTACCTCCATACGCTCTAAATATTGTTGAATGAAAACTTCCACTGAACCAACTGATTTTCCCCCACCTAAAATGGAGGGAGGTGAAACTGCAATCAGGATTGAACTGCTATGAGGACAAAGTATTAAAGCTTACTATCATCTGTTGGGGTTTCTATTTCATCACATTTTGCAGCCCCTCCACTTTTCACTTATAAACAAAACTGACACATACACACCCATCGAGCCACATTGTGCCATTAGATAGATAGATAGATAGATAGATAGATAGATAGATAGATAGATAGATAGATAGATAGATAGATAGATACCTTTATTGGCATAAACACATCAAATAGACAAACATAAACAAACAAACAACCCAAAAATCCCCCAACAGATCCAATGACAACAACCACAATCCTGCAGAAAATTTCTCCCCAAACTGTCCCACAATTAATCTATACATCAAAACTCATTTCCCGAGTAGCCACCACCACAGAAGCAAAAGTTGCAACATCATCAAGTCTCCCATCATCTTCTGTTGACAGAAGGGCTCGGAGAATATCCGCCTCCATCCAGCCCTGAAAACACATCAGTATCGAATTAAGGTGTTTCTGACGGAAAGACTCGTGCAGAGAGCATGATAAAAAGATATGCTCAGATGTCTCCACACACTTCATGCCACATGAACAGAGCCTTGCTGAAACAGGTATTCCTTTGTACCGCCCCCATAAAAGGGCAGAAGGGAGAGCGTTACACCTTGCCAGCATAAAAGCCCTTCTTAGCTGTGGGTTATGCAACTGATATAGATAAGTTGACAGCTTCCCAAACGTTATAGGCAGATGGAGATGCAATGGAGAACACGTTGTATCAGCTACACTGATTAACTCTTGGCGCTCGATGTCGAGAGTTCTCTCCTTAATAGTTCTAAATGCCGCAGCTAACCCCATCATGCCTAGCATCTCACTGTCAAGCCCCATCGATTTTAGCTTTGTAAGCAGACTAGAAACCCCACAAGGCAAAGATGTGTCTGATAGTAGGTGGTAAATCAGGCTATCACTTGTCACTTTAAAAAGAATGCCCAGCCAAAATTTGGCAAATCTTAGCCACGCCAATGTATTCAGCCTTATAAGACCGGTTTCAAGGCACAGAGCTGAGTACGGAACACAACGTGGCATACCCAAAATTTTCCTGAGGAAATTAGACTGGATACGCTCCGTGGCTAGGTCTGAAGCCTTGAACCAAATCGGGACACCATATAAAGCTTGAGAGACAACTTTGGCCTTATAGGCTTCCAGAGCAGCCGGGACATATCTGTTGCCCAGAGTAAAATAAAATCTCGCAACTCCTGAAGATGAGAGTTTGGCCAAATTAGAAATGGAGCGGCGATGAAAAGCCCAAGAGTGCCTGTAATGGAATGTGATGCCCAAGTATTTAAACTGGCGGACTTGTTCAATACTGTTGCCCTTGCAGGTCCAGTTATAGATTTTGTATCTATTTGCAAAAATCATAATTTTAGATTTGGCATAGTTAATGTTCAATTTGTTGGCTGTTAGGTATTCAGCACATCTATTAAGTAGCCTCAGGAGACCCACACGAGTACGTGAAAGTAGAATCATATCGTCCGCATACAAAAGCAGCGGTACCTGACAGTTGCCCAAACATGGACAGTGACTGTTTACATCCTCCAGGGCCAGGGCAAGATCATTCAAAAATAAATTGAACAATAGGGGGGCCAAAATACATCCCTGCTTCACTCCTTTATTAACAGATATGGACTGGGATAGGGCCCCAGTTCGCGGGCACCGCACTTTGCAGGAGTTGTTGGTATAGAGGGATCTAATCAATAGCAGGAGTCTTTTTTCTATTCCTTGTGAACTAAGCTTGTTCCATAACAGTTCTCTGTCTACTGAATCAAAAGCCCCTTTTAAATCAATAAAAGCCACATATAATCTTGCTCTGGATACCCTGACTTGTTTGTCAATTATGTGGGAGAGAATAAGACAGTTGTCAACAGTAGATCTGCCTTGCCGGAATCCTGCTTGTTCTGGTCCAAGTATACTATTCACATCTACCCAGGCCAAGAGCTTGCTGTACAGATACCTTGCATAGATCTTACCCACAACTGACAAAAGGCTGATAGGTCTGTAATTAGCTGGGGAGTCAGCATCACCCTTTTTGAAGATAGGAACAATAACCGAGGAGCGCCAGTCTTGGGGGACACATCCAGTTTCATTGATCTTTGTGAAGAGAGGGGCTAACAACTGAGCCCACCATTCTGGCTCGCTCTTAAGAAATTCAGGGGGTATTGCATCCAGTCCAGGGGCCTTCCCAGATTTTAGATGACCAATTAGCTGTCTTATCTCTTCTGGGGCCACCGGTGGCCAGACAGGAGTCACCAAGTTGCCGAAGAAGATGCAAGCGGTGCGTCACCCCTGGCAAGCAGTCACCCCCGGCTCGTCAACCCCGGCGGCCCGCCAGCCACGCTTTAGCGACGCCACTGATGGTAGGACAGGACAGTGGATTACAGAAACTAAAAAGCCGGAGGGGGAAAGGTACATACCAACAACATTTGAAAGAGGATAGAATGTGTAGCTGTTTAAATGCAAATGCCAGGACCCTCTGAGCAAAAATGGAGGTACTGGAATGCTTGGCTACAAAGCAGAACATTGCTAATAGTGGGCATAATGGAAATCTGGTAGAATGGAAAGAACAAGTGGGATATGGCTGATATTCCTGGCTGATAGATCCCAGAAGGTGGTGCTGGGGGATGCTTGTTCGGCACCCTTGCCCTTGAGGTGTGGGGTGCCACAAGGGTCAATTCTATCCCCCATGCTGTTTAACATCTATATGAAGCCGCTGGGAGAGGTCATCCGGAGGTTTGGGGTAGGGAGTCATCAGTATGCGTATGACACCCAGCTCTTTCTCTCCTTTCCACCTGACTCCAAGGGGGCGGTCGATGTCCTGAATCGTTGTCTGGAGGCAGTTGGGAGCTGGATGGGGGCGAACAAGCTGAAATTAAATCCTGATAAGACAGAGGTTCTGCTGGTCCAGAAGTCTACGACTCAGGTACTGGATCATCGTCCTGCTCTGAATGGGGTTGTACTCCCTCTGAAGGAGCAGGTCCGCAGCTTGGGGGTTCGCCTGGATCCGCAGCTGCTCCTGGATTCCCAGGTAGCGGCCGTGGCCAGGGGGGCTTTTGCTCAGCTTCGGCTGGTGCGCCAGCTGCGACCGTACTTGGATCGTGCAGACCTGGCCACAGTAACCCATGCCCTAGTGACATCTAGACTAGATTACTGTAATGCGCTCTACGTGGGGCTGCCTTTGAAGACTGTTCGGAAACTGCAACTAGTGCAGAATGCGGCGGCCCGCGTGGTTGCCGGGGCTTGTCGGTTCGACTCAGTCGAGCCGTTGCTTCGGCGGTTACACTGGCTGCCGGTTCGTTTCCGGGCACAATTCAAAGTGCTAGTTTTGACTTTTAAAGCCCTTAACGGCTTGGGTCCAGGGTATTTGAGGGACCGCCTCCTTCCTTATAATCCGACCCGTACTCTGAGGTCATCAGGGGGGCCCTGTTAACTGTGCCGCCTTTGACAGAAGTGAGGGGGATGGCGGCGCGGAATAGGGCCTTCTCGGCGGTGGCGCCCCAATTGTGGAATTCCCTCCCCCAGGAATTAAGAATGACTCCCTCCTTGGAGGCCTTTCGGCGGGGCCTTAAGACGTTTTTATTTAGGATTGCTTTTAATGTCTGACGTGGTGGGCTGACCTTTTAACAAATGGTTTTAACATATGTAAATGTAACCCACTGGGGTTGTTTGTTTTAACTTAAATTGTTTTAATTAATTTTAATGTGTTCAATGTGTTTATATGTATTTTATGTATTTTAATATGTTGTAAGCCGCCTTGGTTGCCCTTGTGGGAGAAAGGCGGGCTACAAATCTCTTAAATAAATAAATAAATAAATATGGTTATTCCAGGATACAAACTCTATAAAAAGGATAGTGAGAGACATTTTGGGGATGGTGCTGCTCTGTATGTCAAAAAGGATAGAGAATCTAACAAGCCAGAAAGGTTTCTGGGAGAGAGATCTTGGGGTGCTGGTGGACAGGTCAATGAAAGTGTCGACCCAGTGTGCAGCGGCTGTGAAGAAGGCCAATTCCATGCTCGGGATCATTAAAAAAGGGATTGAGAATAAAACAGGCAATATCATTATGCCTTTGTACAAATCGATGGTAAGGCCACATCTGGAGTATTGTGTCCAGTTCTGGTCACCACACCTCAAAAAGGATATACAGGTGGGCCCCCATTTCCACTGATTCGCTATCCACGGTTTCAGTTATCCATGGATCGTGGGGACCCCCCAGGCTTTTACTTTTTTCCCCAGTAAGCTTTGTTTCTTCCTTAAAGAAACAGGAGAAGCAGCCTCTGGCTGCTTATTACAGGCAAGTAGAACGAGACTAAGTACTAGAGAGGCTCTGCAAGGTTAACAGAAACCTTGCAGAGCCTCTCTAGGACTTAGTCTCGTTCTACTTCCCTGCAATGGAGGCTGCTTCTCTGTTTGTTTTAAGGAAGAAACAAAGCTTGCTGAAAGAAAAATAAGAGCTGGGGGGGCAAGCATGCCTGCCTGCAGGGGAGGCAGGGTGTGGGGGGCCCTCAGGAAACCATGGAGGGGTGTTTGCCCCCCACCCAGCTCTCTAAGACTTAGTCTCGTTCTACTTGCCTGCAATAAGCAGCCAGAGGCTGCTTCTCCTGTTTGTTTAAGGAAGAAATGAAGCTTACCGGGGGAAAAGTAAAAGCCTGGAGGGTCCCCGCAATCCGTGGATAACTGAAACCGTGGATAGCGAATCCGTGGATATGGGGGCCCACCTGTATAGCACCCAGAACCTAGTGCGAGATGTAACTGTTGCTGAAATGATAGGAAACTGTGACTAGAGAGGGCCCTCGGTATCTGTGGTGGTTCCGTTCCCAGAAGAAACCCTGCAGATACCCAGATCCGCATGAAATGAAATCTGATGGGAGTGGGGGGGCAGCACCACAGTACCTTATTTTTCAGCAGCTCCAGGCCCGCCACCCGCTTTTGACTCCCATGCACCTTCCAACTACTCCAAACTGCAGCAAACAGTAAAAAAAGCGTTCAAAAGCGACTTCCAGTTTCTTCCAGCAATCGCTGACTATTAGATTGGACCTTGTCCTGTAGATAACTGTTCTTCAACCTTGGGGTCAGGACCCCAATGGGGTCATGGAGCCTCATTTGTGAGGTTGCGGCAACTTATGGGAGCCAAAATAGCTGCTAGGGGGTAATACTGGGAGGTGGTGATAAGACAGGAAATAATCTGACTCTGATTAAATCATTCCTTATAAGTTATATCCTAATGTGACACAGATACACACTGGGGTATTTTCTAAAAATTATGTCTTTATTGAATATTTGGGGGTATTTTTTTTCCTTATGATACTGTACAGGAGTTCAGTGTCCTATTCAAACATTTTCTCCGCGACTTACAACTGAAAAGCAAGAAAAATAATTCCCTAAGTGGAGAATAATAAAAAGAGAAAGAAAAGAAAAGAAAGAGGGAATAGGGAACCATTAAACTGAATGGTTTATGTTGTTGGATATATTATCCTTCCTCAGGGGTAAACGGGGGGGAGGGCATTTTAATTCCCTTGTTATTTAAAAAATATAGATACCTTTGACGTATTTTAGTCATCTTTTAAAATATTTATATGTGTTGTTAACCAATACTAAGCCTCAGAGGTATAGATGAATAAGCTGTGTCTCAAAGGAAGAAATAAACAAACTCTGCAAATAAGTAAATGTCAGCTTCCCTTTTTGCGAGCTTCTGACTTCCTCATATCTCCATATTGTTGATTCATAGAGGGACAGGAGCACAGAAAACAACACACCATCAGACGTAAAGACAGCGGACCATATGGTCTGTTGCGATCACATGTTGTTTGGAAACACCCTGAGGCAAAGCAGCAGAAAGCGAGGTGAGGTTGTTTTTATAGACTAAACTTGCAATTTCTCGCTCATGTTTTATTTTAGAATCCCACGAGTGCTAATGCAATCGCTTTCCTTCCCCCCCCCTCCTTTTTTCGGTTGCTCAATTTAGCTTTTTCAAGGAGAGTTGCCTGTTTCTTTTTCTGCAAGGATTCCTGTGTCTAAGAGATGCATAAGGGTTTTTTTTTCTAAAAACTGGACTCCTGCATTTTGAATGGTAGCATGAGATACAAAAGTTAATTGGCAAAGGTCTCCCTGTCAAGTTGATAAAGTGATAGAAACACTTCAGTGTCTTAATATCTTCATCTGTCATTTCAGGCAGGCCAATAGAAAATGTAGCAACCCTGGAGCTCCAGAAGAAGTAAAATGTGGTTTCTGATGCTTTTTGGGGGCATGAGGTTGAATTTATGCTTAGGAGGCAGCTTCTGAAAAGCACTGGAGACTTGCTGGGGAAAAAGTTGGCAATCTTCTCTAGATAAAAAGGAAGTACTGTATTTATTGGCGTATAAGACGCACTTTTTTGTCTAAATTTATGACCCAAAATAGTAGGGTGCGTTTTATACGCCAATACTAAAAAAATTCCTCGCCTCCACCCGTTTTAAAGCATTTTCGGGCTTACCTCGTTTTTCCGGAGCCGGAGAGCTCCCTTGTGCTTTCTTCCCTGACTAATCTATCCAATCTACAACTGTTTGTCGGGTTTAATTTATGCACGTGCATGAGTTGAGCTTGTCAGCAGCCAGCAGAGGGCGCTGTGCTCAGTTCAGTTCAGCTGAGCTGCCGAGGGCCTGCTCTTCCGGATGCATGGGTAAGCTTCTGAACTGGGCCTAGTTGGGAGGCTTTGGAAACTGCATAGGTGGGGTGGGGGAAAAGAGTTGAGTCGGGGGGTTTTCTATTTGGGATTTATGTTGTTTAAGAGTTGGTAAGAGTTGAGTCTGGGGGTGGTAAGGTGGTAAGAGTTGAGTCTGGGTTTTTTTTGTACTTTTATGTTTTTTACTATGGAAACTGCAGGGGTGGGGTGGGGGAAAAGAGTTGAGTCTGGGGGTTTTGTATTTGGGGTAAATGTTTTTTACTTTGGAAACTGTGCATGGGTGGGTTGGGGAAAAAGTTGAGTCTGGGGTTTTTTTGTACCTGGGATTTATGTTCTGGTGCATTTTGTTCATGTGTCTTATTGCTGTGTGTTTTAAAAGAGATCCTGGTATTTTTGTGCAATTTATGTAAATTAGCTAATTAAGCAGCCAAGCGGTAAGTGGCCAAGTGGCCCAAAAATGCTTTAAATGTTTTTTTCTTGAAACCCAGGGCCAAAAGGAAGGTGCGTCTTATACGCCGGTGCGTATTATACACCGATAAATACGGGTATGTGTGGTGTAGTGATTAGCATCTCACACTAAGACTTAGGCAGACCTGGGTTGAAATTTGTCCTCTGCCATGAAGCTACTGGCTGACCTTGATGATCCAATCACTTTCTTTCAGCCAAACCTGCCTAACAGGGTTGTTCTGAGAATGAAGGTGATTTGTATCCCTCCCGGCCTCCCAAATGCTCAGGCTGATATACAGGTGTCCCCCACTTTACGACGGGGATAAAACCCCAGCATTAAACATCCAAGCTCTTATCTTGCCCATTAGCTGTTTGGCTTTAGGTAAGGGCTTTGAAGTTCAGCGCTGTGCTTAAAGTCCCAGTGCTGAACTTCAAAGCCCTTATCTAGCGCGAAACAGCTAAGAGCTAGGGATTTTAAAAGATGCGTCTTTTATAATCCTTTGCTCTTTTTTACTGGGAACCTCCATCATATATCCAGATCATCGTTAAGCGAGCCATCATTAAGCGGGGGACACCTGTACAGTACTTTGGGACTGTCCTATTCAGTGGCGTCGCCAGATGTGGGGCCCTGGGGCGGTGGGCCCCAGGGCGCAAGGGCGCAGAGGCTCCTGGGGGGCGGGAGGCTCTGGGGGAGAGCGGGAAAAATTTGAATTTTTCCCGCTTTTTTTCACCGATTTTCGGCGATTTTAAGCCTAGAACTGGGGTTTTTAGTAAGTATGTATGCTTTTACCGGCACTTTGTGATACTGGACGCTCCCTCGACGATTTTAAGCCTTCTCCCGGGCGCGCAGCTTCTCCGTGCACCCGGCCCGGGTCTCTGTACAATCTTCGTAGTTTGCGCATGCGCAAACCCACGGAGTCTCCAGGGACGTTCTGGGCATGCGCAAACTACTCCCTGGAGCGTCCCTGGAGATGCCGTGGGTTTGCGTCTCCAGGGACGCTCCAGGGAGTAGTTTGCGCATGCCCAGAACGTCCCTGGAGACTCCGTGGGTTTGCGCATGCGCAAACTACGAAGATTGTACAGAGACCCGGGCCGGGTGCACGGAGAAGCTGCGCGCCCGGGAGAAGGCTTAAAATCGTCGAGGGAGCGTCCAGTATCACAAAAGTGCCGGTAAAAGCATACATACTTACTAAAAACCCCAGTTCTAGGCTTAAAATCGCCGAAAATCGGTGAAAAAAGCGGGAAAAATAATTAGCATAAATTATGCTAATTAGTTTTATAGGGGGGCGGGGAGGACCCGGCCCCACATGCCAAATCGGCTGGGTACCCCTCTGGTCCTATTTTATACTTGTAACAACCCTGTGAGGCACTTTAGGCTGCTAGATGGTGGCTCTGACTCAAGGTCATCTAGCAGTCTCCACAGCTGAGCAGTGATATCCACTACAGGTTGATTATCCGGATATCTGAAATCCAGACTATTCTGAAATTCAGACATTTTGGGGCTATGACTTTTTTTTTTAACTTTTTTCCCCAGCACCTGGCTGGCATAGTGCAAGGCATGGGGGGGCACAAAATTATGAAAAAATATTGTAGAAAATTACATTCAGGCTTCAGTGATTCCCAAAGTGGGAGGCGCGGCTCCCAGCGGATCCGTAGATACCAACCAGGGGAGCCGCGGAGTACCACGGAATCCCCTCGGAAAACAGTGCCGTGCCAATTGGCATGCATCAACATCATGTAATGGGGAGCCACGACCAACGGTTGCCAATAGTCAAGGGAGCCACAGGTCGAAAAAGTTTGGGAAACACTGGGCTATGTGTATAAGGTGTATATGAGACATAAATGAATTTTGTGTTTAGACTTGGGTTTTATCCCCAAGATCTCATGATATTTATGCAAATATTCCAAAATCCGAAATCCAGACAACTTCTCGTTCCAAGCAATCCAGATAAGGGATACTCAACCTGTACAATAATGTGGACTTCCCAAAGACAAGTTGCATAAGTGTGTATGCCTGGAGCTTCCAGACCAAGATGAGCATCTCAGCTAATGCTTCCACCACCAGGAGGAGCTCCCTCTAGGAATGGAAGCTTCCATTCCTGGAGGGAGCTACTGATGGCAGACCATGCACTAGTTGGGGTGTTGCCCCAAAGAGAAACACCAATTCTGCTAAAAATTTACCCCCTTTGCATGCCACATTTTCCTATAAAATGTCATATCATGTTCCAGAACAGAAGAATGTCCTCCATTGATATACACTTTGCATTGGAGAGTGTTAAATGTCTGCTTGTTAGATGTTGGTGGCTCACAAAAGGAAAATCAGAGCCTTTGATTTATATCCTATCACGGGCCATCAAAAACTTAAAACCAATCTGTTAGCTGGTTCAGACAATATCGCTTTAGTCCTTCCTCCCCAAGTGGGAATCTTTCTTCTTCCAGTCAGACTGCAAAATTGGGTATCTGTAGCTACTCCATTTCTTGCAGAAATCTCATGGTACAATGTCTTTAGTAACATGAATATTACTGTGCCAGTGTAATTGGAGTCGTTCGGAGGCAGCAGCGGTGACAAATAAATGTAAATATCTTTTAATCTAGCTGAAAAACTGGATAGATTGCTCCTTCTGTTTTTCATCATCATGTCATGGAGAAATACATTCATTTTCTTTTATTTGCAAACAGTTTATGAGACTAGTCAAACAGATGAGCCTTTTGTCTTCGCCTACTGAATATTTAGCATGTTTGCACAGTCCAATGAAAACACTGAAACCTTGTGACCTCATATCCCGCCCTGCCATTTTAATTATCCAAGAAGGTGGCTTGTGTGCAGGTGAGCAGTGGAGCTCTGGCTGGGAGCTGCTTGTGAAAAGTAAGAAACACTGTTAGTTAAAATTAAATACATAATTTCCAAAAATGAATGATGACAAGAGTGAAAAACAGTTAATGAATGAAAGCAAAAACGTTAACGTTTTAAAAAGAAGAAAATTCAATATTTTTAGTACATGGTGGATTTACAGCGGTTACCACTGTGCAAGACTTACCGTTCCGCCCCACCTCTAGCAATGCCAGTGCCCAGAGGAATCTTCATGACCACTAGAAGCTGAGTGCAAGAGAGGAGAGAGCTTTGCCCTGATTGGGCATGGTTCTTCTGCCCCTTATGCTCTGTGCACTGAGCCATCAGCCAGATTGCTTGCAGTGGAGGAGACTTGTCCAGTCATTGATAGGCTTACCAGATTTCACAAACCCCAAACCGGGACACACACCCCACAACAGCCCCCCCCCCGGCAAGGTAAATAATTAATTAATGTAAAATCAACGTAAAATCAAAGAAATTTTTGATTAATTAGTTAAGTATGTGAAGAGGGTTCAAAGTGCTTTCCCCTGCCGCGCGTAGCGCGGTCGGAATTTTTAATTAAGTAAGTAAAGAAGGAAAGGGGGCGCAAAGCACCCCCTCTCGCTGTGCGAAGCGCGCCCGAAATTTTTAATTCATTAATTAATTTTTATATTTAAAAAATATTAAAAATATATGTCGCTTATCTGGTCGCTGGTCGTCCTCGCGCTGCTCCGGACTGCTGCTCCGGACGCGTCCTGGGACCGCGGCAAGCAGGCTTTTTTTGCGGCCTGGTCTCGCAGCGGCACTGGGAGAAACGGAGCCGCTGTGAGACCAGGCGAAACACAGCCTGCTTGCCCGGGCGGTGCGAGCCTCCGGCAGGCTCGCGCAACACAGGAAAGCAGGCTGTGATTCTCCCGGTGCCGCTGTGAGACCAGGCTGGTCTCGCAGCGGCACCAGGAGAAGCACAGCCTGCTTGCCCGCGTTGTGCGAGCCTGCCGGAGGCTCGCGCCACCCGGGCAAGCAGGCTGGCCTGGTCTCCCAGCGGCTCCGTTTCTCCCGGTGCCGCTGCGGTGGGAGACCGAGCCAGCCTGCTTGCCCGGGCGGCGCAAGCCTCCGGCAGGCTCGCACAACGCAGGCAAGCAGGCTGTGTTTCTTCCGGTACCGCTGCCTCGGGAGAAATGCAGCCTGCTTACCTGGGTTGTGCGAGCCTGCCGGAGGCTCGCGCCGCCCGGGCAAGCAAGCAGGCTGGCCCGGTCTCCCAGCGGCACCGCATGGAGCCGCTGGAAGACCGGGCGAATCACAGCCTGCTTGCCCGTGCCATGCGCGCCTGCCGGAGGCGCGCGTGGCACGGGCAGCAGGCTGTCATTCGCCCACTCCCTCACTGGCTCTGTGCCGGTGAGAGAGTGGGCGGACGACACCCGCTCGCCGCCGCCGCCATCTTCTTCTTTTTAAAACTTACCCTCATGCCCTCACAAGATTTGGGTGCCGACATCTTGGATCGCGCGAGATTTCGTGATCCAAGATGCCGGCACCCGGTTAAGTTTTTTTTAAAGAAAGATGGCGGCGCCCATTTGTCCCCCGGGACCAGACCGGGAATCGAGCCCGATTTCCGGGACTGTCCTGCCGAAACCGGGACGAATGGTAAGCCTAGTCATTTATATCAGTGGAACACTTATGGACTTCCACTGATATCAATGAGACCTAAAAGGGCTTAACATGCTGAGATTGTGCCTATTATCGAACAGTTGCCATTTTGCAATGTTACCAGCGGGTGGCAGTGCAGGGCAAGGATTTCCCTCAGCCACTTCATCTAGGCCAGGGCCCCTTCAAATGGAACAATTATAGTTATTATTGTTAAAGGCTAGGAAGACTAATTATTCTTGGCTATAATAATATTTGCATTGTGATATTATTGATACATTTAACCTATATTAATCTACAACCCACCTAATCCAACACAGCTCTGTTGAAGCTAGTTTGTCCATACTTACTGACTAGTGACCAAGGAGTCAGTGCCAAGACAGACTGTCTCTGGGCCTGGTCCGAACTTATAACACAGGCCACTTTGCTCTCCTCTCGTCCCCTTGTCAGTTCTGAAAAATGGGAGGATTGATATGCACCCTTATTTCCCTTTGGTTAAGCTCTTGCTGCCTGATTTATAGCCAGACATGGTAGTATGATGTGTGCGCGTGTCTGTGTGTGTATTAATTACACGAGTTATAAATGCTGTAGATGCTGTTCCCTGGGATCTAATGTTTGTTCTTCTGCGTGCTTAAGACAATGCACATCACACAGGGTGGCATACTTCTCTCTGTTTCTCACACCACAAGTCCTAGAGCAGCACCAGACAAATCGCTCTCCTTCCCCTCCCCTATTTTTTCTGGCATTGCCACTCTCTAGGCAAGACCTGGGCCAACAGGACACTGTTCAAAATGTTGTTTCTTCGGCTCCAGCAAATCTCACAAGATCTGGACATACTCAGTAAATTGATCAACCAAAGGTCTCGCTGCAGAAATATGCAAACACTTGTGAAGAGAATCCCTGGGCAATTTAGCCCGTTTGTACTCAGCATGGGAAAAAAAGATTTATACGAGGAACTACTCCAGGAGACTTGGAATTAGTTATAGGTCAAGATGCCCTATAAATCTATATCTTATTTAAAAGAAAATATTCTAAATGTGATATATGTTGTGTTGTGTGTATATAAACAATGGTATATAACACCTGTTAAGTCATACTCATACTATACCTGTTAATGAGCTGAACATACATCCCCATGTGCTCTCTCTCTCTCTCTCTCTCTCTCTCTCTCTCTCTCTCTCTGTGTGTGCATGCCCATGTGTGTTTAAGATATATGGCATATGCATACAGGAAAGCTAAACTCAACAGCATTCCAAAGAGACCAGAATCATTCACACACAAAAAACTGCAACCACCACAATCTGTGCAAAATATTTCAGGAAAGATCTCTTGGGATGATCACCACCGAAACAAATGACACATAACGTTACTATGCCCTGCATATTATACTCTAATCTACATATTTTGATTAGTGCCTCATGTTATGCCATTTCAGAACCTAAGTTATGGACAGTTATGGGGGAAATATAATTCTATGCAATTATTAATATATGTATTAAAATTAATTCAAATGCATTTTTTTAATATAACCTGGACACCCCATATAGATACAGTGAAGGAACTTCATAGAAATGTCATGAAGGCTCTATAATTTAGTCTTCCACTCTTTTTCCCCCCAAACTTCAAATTGTTCAATTATTGCTCGCCGCTCATTTTCAGCATGTTGGTTGTAACCCCTTACAATTTTCTCTTCCATTGCCCATAACGGAAATACGAAACAGATTTCTAAATTGATTGATTGATTGATTGATTGATTGATTGATTGATTGATTGAGTGTGTGTGTATGTGTGTGTGTGAGAGAGAGAGAGAGAGAGAGAGAGAGGCTCAGTTTTGGGCTAGTCATGCTCATTGTTGATAAGGGAAATTATATTCCATAACATCATTTAACTGATATTTGCTAGCTACTCTGTTTATTTCTTTAATCTAATTTTTATTTCCCATGTGCGATCAAAAGAAAACTACATCGATGCCTGTCGTGGGTGGTATCATTTGGATACATCTGCTTCAATGCAGAGAAATTCCATGGGGGGGGGGGGTAAATATCCGCTTGGCAATGCTATTTGAGAAAGGAGCCTTTAATATTGATATTCTTTGCTGAAGTTTTCATCATTTTATGTAAGGTTTATAGGCCAATGTTGACTTGTGGCTTCATTTAGCAATAAGATTAGCCAAGGAGAAATAACGTGCTTAAAATAACACGTTTATATGACAAAGAACCGTGCCAGTAATAAACTTGGCCAGGGAGCATGAAAGATAAAAGACCATTTGTTTTGCCTTGAGAACTTAATTGAATTTCCCACAAAATTCATTTGTAGCAGAAGTGAACACAACCATATATGGAAACATGCATGAAGCTGTTAACAAGTTACCATAATATTCTGCCTCAACCCTTTTAAAAGTATTGCAAGGAATGGGATTATAAAAGGACACCTATATTAGGAAGCCCTCAAAGGGGCATGTGAGCTTTTAAGTTATGCAGAATTCTGTCTCGGGAATGGATGAACATTTTTTAAAAAAATAAACAGAGAGAAAAAAGATGTTCCTGGGAGAGGGGTGACTTTTTCCATTTGCAGGTTGTTTTTGGTATTCTTTCGAACTGACAAACCAACAAGAATATTTATTTATTTATTTATTTAAATAATTTATAGCCCGCCTTTCTCCCGAGGGCACTCAAGGCGGCTTACAACATATTAAAATACATATAAACACATTAAAATAATTAATAAACACATTAAAATAATTCATTAAAACAATTTAAGTTAAAATAAACAACCCCAGTGGGTCACCTGCATTTATTTATTTATTTTATTTATGTATAGAATTTTTACCCCGCCTTTCTCCCACCAGGGCAACCAAGGCGGCTTACAACAAAAATATTAAAATACAGAAATACATTTAAAATCAAGAATTAAAATAATTAAAAACAATTAAAACAATTAAATTTTACATGTATTAAAATGTATAGAATTTACATGTATTAAAATGTATAGAATAGAATAGAGATATATGGGGTCGCATTCTGCGTACTGCTTCTGCCAGTGGGAGCGCTCTCTCTGTGAATGGAATCGAATGCCATAAACACAGAAGGAACGTTCCACTGGCACAAGGGATTCTTCGTGGAAGGGTCCCTTGAGCAAGCGCTCCTTCCATTTACGGAGGGAGTTCCCAATGGCCGAAATTCTAGTTGTGAAGCCACCCATAATGTACTGGTATGTCAATATCTACAAACGAAGGTGCTTACTGTTTTATACAGGGAACTCAGCTCACCATGGTATTTAATAGTAACTGAACACAGCGGCACCATGACCCGCCACCTCCTCTACACAACTGTTCACCGCCCCTACACAATTTTTAAACAGCAGTCGCTTATCGTGCTCTTCATGCGGTTTCTTCAGCTGAAGAAGTGCAAGGCTTAAATCCACTTATCCCGCCGTAAGCCTCCCACTCTGCAATGAGGTCTTTCACTGGTGCAGGTCCGAGGAGAGAAAGGAGGAGGTGAGGAAGCTGTCAAAAGGGAGGCTAGGATCCAGTGCATGCCATTGGGCATTTGCCTTCGGCATAGGATAAGGCGGGATATAATTTTTTTTTAAATAAATAAATAAATAAATAAATTGCTGCTGGATCCACCCCTCCCACAGCCTCCCCGCCTCCCCAATCCTCCTCCCTCCCTGCCCAGTTTCACCCCTCCCCTCCCCTGCTTCTGCTGTACCTGCTTTGGTGGGCGTGATGAAGTCTGGCAACACCTGGGGAGTGCTGCCGCCTCTTGCGACAGCGGAACCAGCAGCGTGACCACAGGGGGGGCGGAGCTCCAAGTTCCGTCGGGCTCTGACCCTCCGTTACACAACGGGAGAAAGCGGCCCCGACGAAAGCAAGTGCTTTCGTCAGCCGGAATGGCTCCAAAGGCGAGAGGGCGGGGCCGCTTTCTCCCGTCGTGTAACGGAGGGTCAGAGCCCGAAGGAACTTGGAGCTCCGCCCCCCCCTGCAGTGACGCTGCTGAGCGGAACTCCATTGTTGCAAAGTGCTACAACTGACAGCCCGGTCCGGCATAGAATTGGGCTGTTTGTTTGTGAGACTTCTGGCATGGCAGCTAATTGTGAGATGCCACCAGAAACTATGAAGCTTTGCCAGAGTACACAATTAACATTTTTATGATACCCTTCATTTTAATCACTACTGAAACCCTCTGTTATCTGAGACAGCTTGGAAAGCTTGTTGAAATTAGATGTTGCATTGCCAAGGAATTCACAGCCATGAATTCATAGCCAGGAATTTGGGCTGACTGTGTGAACAAAATTGTGTGCCAAAACACTTTTCTTGACACGACAGGGAAAAAACAAGAATAACGTTCCAACAGTAGTGAGTTAATTTAGTGCTGAAGTTTCAAACAGATAGTTTTAGAATCATAAAACTCACAACTGTGTGCTATTCATTGGCTATTTTCTTACATTGAGTTTATTTTTATTGTACAGTATTTTATTGTGGCACTCTAATGTGTTATTAGCTACCTTGAGAAGCTCCCTAGCAGGAGGAGAACGGTGGAATATAAATATTTTAAATAATTAAATGAACTGTCCACAGCTTTTTCTGCTACTGTTTTCTAGTTCTCTGTTCAACAAATATCTACATAAATTTATGTAACTGCAATATTTGCAATATTACCTATATTGCTCACAAGAATTTTACAGACATTTTGTAAAGTATAAAAAATAAATAAGAAGCAAATAGAATGAATAAACACTAACAGCTCGATCCAGTCTAGGACTGCCAGTGTGCACCAGATCCTATCCAGGATTGGGCCAGCGCCGACGCAGGCTTCCTCGGGGTAAAGGGATGTTCACCCCTTTACCCTGAGTAATGGCCCAGCCTCCCCAATGTATCTCCTTGGATGTACACCGGCGAAATGGCTGGCGCAAATCCGGGAGGCCCGTGTAATGCCAGCCAGGCGGATAGTATTTGGTGGAGTATGCCACCCATGATCCCGTTCCTGGGCCCGACCACCAAATCCCCCCTCCTGTTCTGCCCCATTCCGCCCCCCCCCCACTGCTCGGCACAGTCTTTACTTGCATCCAGCAGCGGCCTGAGTCCGGGGCAGAGTAAGCAGTGCCAGCCTCAGCACCAGCGGAACAATAGTTCCACAGTCCTGTCTTCAACAGGATCCCAATACAGGTCCTTCAGGGACCCCACTTCTCACTTCCCTCCACTGTGAAAATGCTCAGTTATTCTTACTTTCTGCTTCCTGTTCTGTAATCAGTTACCAATCCATAAAAGGTCCTCTTATTCCACTACAGTTCAGTTTCTCTTTTTAGCAACTTTGATTGTGTGTGTAAAAAATTAATAATAATTAGACATATATTGCAGGTGTCTCTGTTCACTAGTTTGAAGAAACCTCTGGTGTATTTGCTCCTATTTTTGTTTTCAAACATTGTTTGTTTGATCGCATTGCTGCTATGATAATACCAGCATGCTTAATGACAACCAGATTTGGCTGCGTGATGATACCACAACAATGGCAATTCTGAATGAGGACAATGCTTTGAGCTCACTCTGAATGAGTGTTGGGAAGGATTGCTGCTCTGCAAACACAGTTACCCATGTTCACAGCATCCTGATGAATAGGCTTACCAGATCTCCAACCGGGACAGAGTGCTAGACCTTTAGGAGAAGGAATGTGGGCAGGTGTAGCTTGTTAAACCTTCGAGCACACTCCTAGGCATGTCTACACAATGGGGCTTGCTTCTGAGTAGACATGCCTAGGAGTGTGCTCTAGGACTTAACAAGCTACACCTGCCCACATTCCTTCTCCTAAAGGTCTAGCACTCTGTCCCGGTTGGAGATCTGGTAAGTCTACCTCAAGGAGCAAAAGTATCCTCCATGCCAATGCGATGCAATGGTTAGAGTGTAAGACTGAGAGCCGGCCTTAGGAGCTGCAGGGCCCAACTGGAAACCTTTTTTGCTGGGCTCCGGGTTCACAGCCAAGGTCTGTAGAATCTTAGAAATATAAATAAAATTCATTATAGACTTGAAACAAACAAGTTAACAAGATAACAAACTTGACTTGAATCATATCGTTTTTGTGAATGCAGGGTATACATTTAATATGTCTGTATTTGTAGGTCCTAATTATCTACATAATAGATATGTAGGAAAGCTTAGGTGCAGGACCTAATAGATAGGTCAGGAAAGCTTCGATGCAGGTACTGAGTCACCTGCCCGTTCTGAATGGGGTTGCACTCCCCCTGCAGGAACGGGTACGCAGCTTCTGGATTCACAGCTCAACCTGGAAAGCCAGGTGGCAGCTGTGGCCAGGGGTGCGTTTGCCTAGCTTCGGCTGGTGCGCCAGCTGAGGCCGTACTTGAGTCGATCAGACCTGACCACGGTGGTCCACGCCTTAGTGACTTCAAGACTGGATTACTGTAACGCGCTCTACGTGGGGCTGCCCTTGAAGACGCTTCGGAAGCTGCAATTAGTGCAGAATGCGGCGGCCCGGGTGGTCACTGGAGCTAGGCGGTTTGACTCTGTTGAGCCGCTGCTTCAGTGGCTGCACTGGCTGCCCATTCGTTTCCGAGCCCAATTCAAGGTGCTGGTAATGACCTTTAAAGCCCTTCATGGTTTGGGTCCAGGATACCTGAGGGACCGCCTTCTCCCATACATTCCGGCCCGCTCTCTTAGGTCATCTGAGGGGGCTCTCCTGCGTGTACCACCTCTATCGCAAGTTAGGGGAGTGGCAACACGTGGGCGAGCCTTCTCTGCTGTGGCGCCACAACTGTGGAACTCCCTGCCAGGGGATCTGAGAACCACCCCCTCCCTCATGACTTTTCAGCGAGGGCTCAAAACGTTTTCGTTTCGTCTAGCGTTTGGGTGATGGGTTGTCGTCTGCCTCCTGTGTCTCAAGATGCTCTGCCATGCTGCTTTTGTGCTCCATACTGTTGCCCCCCCCCAGTGGATTTTATTGTTTTTAAATTAAGTATGTATTGTTTTAAACTTATTTCTGTATTTTAAACTATGTTTTTTAATTTTTGTTGTAAGCCGCCTTGGGCATTTGCCTCGGCATAGGGATATAAATTTTTTAAATAAATAAATAAATAAATAAATAAATAAATAAATATCTACATCAGGAAGATAGTGGAGGACAGGAAGGCCTGGCGGGATATGGTTCATGGGATCACGAAGGGTCGGACACGACTTAACAACTGAACAACAACAACAATTATCTACATAATACATTTATGTATGTAAAACTTAAATACTTGAGTCTGAATATAGGCCTACAATATCTAAACCTGCAATATGGTGTTATGTATATGTTGCACTGAGTTGTCATATGTATTTGACAAGACTAGAGAAGATTACCCTAGCGTGGGGGGCCCTTAGGCGCAGGGACCAATTGGGAGCAATTGGTCCAATTAGCTTAAAGACAGCCCTGGTTGGACTTTGATTTGGAGCACCCAACTTCCAAAAACCTCTCAGACCTAAAGCAGTAGCGGCCCTATACCCCCGATAGGAGGGGGCCGCCGCTGAGACATCCCCCCCATGGGACGCAATACGTCCCCCTGGGGCATGGCATCATCAACGCATGCCGCTGCAGCGCGGAAACACCCTCCTGGTGCTTTTCGGTTCCTTTTTGGAGCCAAATGGCACATGGGAGGGTGGGAGGGCAAAACCTGCATCCGACAACGGCTACACAAAGACGGACCAGTGGCGGAGTGAGCACCAGAAGGTACACACACCCCCGTGACCCGCCGCTTGGGGCCCACCACTCCAACCGCCCCCACCGTAACGACACCTCTGCCCTAAAGCTTAATGGTCCATCTTGTCCAGTTACTATTTCCCAGCCTAACCTACCTCACAGGCTGCGGCGATGGTAAAAGGAGGGGGCGTCATGTACACTGTCCTGAGCTCCTTGAAGGAAGCGGGGTATATAAATGTGATGAATAAGTTACATATTTTGGGGGGCTCAGTTCTAGTCTAAGCCCCTGTGCATATCAGGATGAAGAAGTCTTAGGACAGGCTGTGGGGGAACAAATCATATACGTAATATAGAACTGGAATCAAAGAGCGGGGTTGCCTATTCTGACTTTTTTGAGCAATGCAAAGTTTAACACCAACACATGTTGCCGAGATGGAAATGACCATAGAACCTATTTCATGTATTACTGGTGCGTTTTATTGGATATACTCCGTTGCCTTGCATTTTAATGACACCCTAGACTGCTGTACAATACTAATGGCATTTTCATATCCTCCAAGAAGGCAAGGAATAGATCCCTACTAGCAATGTCTAATAACGTTCTCTCATACTGCATGCATTCATCTACTTGATAGCCAAAAGTACGAGGGAATCTACAGCTCCACTCAGACCTGGTCATGTATTTTCAGTGTCACTGATGTATATCTATTTTCTAAAGATTATTATTATTATTATTATTATAGAATTTATATCCCACTTTTTTCTCCGTAGGGAATATATTTAAACACTTCATACCTATTTGCCATAACATGAAGCCTGGGGAGAAATCAATACATTTATTTCATTTTAATTGATAGCACATCCACCCTCAGGACTTGGGACAAGTCACAACATGTTTATTCAGTAGTGGCGCCACAGCCATGGAGCTTTCTTTGCAAAGAGAAAGAGCACTACAGCAGGTTCCCTCCCCAGCAACTTCCAAATGCCAATTGGAAACGCTTGGAAGGCCTTTTAATGTTTTTATTTGATCAGTAACACTAGGTGATAAGCAGCTCGATCCTACCTAAATCCCTATACAGCGGCACCGACATGGCTACCACTGTATCCAGCGGGGGATTTTCGGCTGCTTGATGCCTTCTTGGGGTAAGCCCCAGCAACCTTTATGGGTCAACTTGAACCTGTGCCAGCTCAATCGCTGGTGCAAGTCCGCGTTGACCTGGGAAGGCGCATGAGGCCCGGGAAGTGGGTCAAGATTCGGTGTGTGCTGTGCTGATCCTGCCCCCCTCCTGGGGCTGCTCGCCCTCTCCCTGCCCCTGTCACCGCCCCTGTTCTACCCACCCCCCTCCCCACCTCCCTCCAACCCCCTGCACGGGCTTACCTGCTCCGGCAGGTCCATGTGGGTCGGCCCACATGTGCATGGGAGAATGCTCTGACCCTCCCCATCAGCAATAAAGGAACTGCTCATCCCGTTTCCCTGTCCTTTGTTGACTGCTGATTACCGTAGTTTTTTAACGGGGTTCTAATGATGGGCTTATTGAATTTCCAATTGGTGTATTTATCTAAACCAGAACGAAGCCAACTTGAATGGTGCAAGAAAGAGAAAGTTGCCCAAAGTCACTTTACATATTAAAACATGGACAAGGAGAGAACACACACACACACACACACACACACACACACACACACACACACACACACACACACACACCACTATCTTCTTTTTTGGACACCTTTGAAACAGATGAACTATTGAGACGTTGTTAGTTGTCTCCTTTTAGCTAGTGAGTCTCCAGTGACAGAATTTAGCTAACAATATTTGTGAGTTGGTTTTTAATGCCTTTTTAAATGGGGGAATTGGGTATGTCCACGTTCGTCCAGAGAACTGAGGCAGTCAGACAAAAGGGCTCTGTGCGTGAAGCCCCCACTGGGAGAAGATACAGCCAGAGATAGCCCCGTGTGCAAGAGCTCTGATGAGTTTACCGCCATTGTCCCAGCAACAGGGTAGCCCAATCCGCAATACAGATCAGGAGGGGAAGGAGTCAGGAGACTGCTCTGAGGTCTTCAAAAGCCCACTTCAAGACCAGCCATGAAGCGAATGGGCCAGAAGTTGAGGGCTCTCGCAGGCCTTGGAAGGAAGAGGCTGTCTAGCTGCCCAAGGAAGCTGCCCAGTGAGGAGGAGGAAATGGGGGGGGATCTCCTCCTCCCTCCATGGGGGTAGTTCTATCTCAGAGGGGTTGTGTTGTGGCGCAACATGGTTGGTGGCACTGATTGATGCTGACCAAGCTGCACACCAGGAGAGTGCTTTCTTGCTTTCTTGTAAGCAGGCAGTTCAGAGCACTGGGACAGTTAACACAACAGAAAACAGGGCACTGCTCCAGCAGCCCCAGCAGGTCCCTTCACCTTTTTGATAGGCCTCTGCTGCCACCAGCAAGGCCAGAAAGCCAGAAAGAGAGGTCCTTCTAAAAAAAAAAAAAAAAATCTCTGCCTGCCTGATATGAAAAGGGGTTCCCAAAATCTGGAGCAAAGACCAATTGAAATAGTAGTGAGAACTGAGCGATCTAGGCCAGTCCCTTATGAATGGAGACCCAGTGGGTAATCAAGAACCAAAAAATAAAAAAGGGAGTTTATAAAAGGCTTGAATCAACAAGACAAAATGAAAGAAACAGGGAAGGGGATACAGAAGTTAAAAAAGCAAAACATATCAAAGATAAAAGAAGACTGACCAAGTGGTTTGCAAAAAAGTGGGCACAGAGCTTAAGTGACAAGTGGAAAACAAAATAAAATCCCTGAACATGTATTGCTGGATATGTTCCGCTATCCTTAACTACTCACGCTGTCCAGGAGAAGGGGGAGGGAGGTCCCAATTCTGCACTCCTACAAGGAGGGAGGGAACCTTTTGTTGATACACAGACACTGAACATAGCGATGAACCATAGGCAATAACCTAAAGCAGCTGTGTGCATGACCTTGGACACCTTAGGGTTGATGATGATGAGTTAGAACCACCTTTACCTAATAACCCATTGGATTTGGCTGCTCAATAGGTGGGCACATGCATGCCACTCTTAGCAGGAGAGTTGACCAGAATCCTTTCTTTGAGGGAAATCCCTTCAAGAAGACACCCAATTCACAGAAGACGTCTGAGATTCCAGTTGACCCTTCTGTAATGACACTGAATTAAAAAAGAACAAGGGCTACAACAGAAAGATATCTATATGCTTCTTTTAGGATGTGGAGTAAAGCGGCCTTAGAAGTGGGGCCTTAGAAGTGTCCCAAAATAGGGGAAAATAAGGGGGGAGGGGGGAGAATATCAGTTAGTTTCATCACAGCACATATCAGTTGCCAGGGGACAGTAAAGCTTCTCTCTTCTGTTTAATCTACCTGGACCCTTTCCTCTGTCAAGAGACACAGTAGTGACAGAAATATAGACATCATTTCTCTGGAATAATTCAAATGGTTGACTTGAGTAAAGGACACAAAGGCCAGCCACAAACACCTCTTCGACTCGGGAAAGTGTTTTAAATTAATACTTCAATGTAAAACACTCTCTCGGCCATAAATTTAATATCCATGAAGTGTTGACTGAACACTATTAAGTGAAACCAGAGCAGAATGCTTAATGCTGTGCTTGCCATTCCACCGTGCATGACTTAACGTTGAATTTGCGACTGCCGCTACTTTTAACACGAATGGTGTCATCACTGGCTTTTCAGTTCAAGCTTCCCAAGCATCAAAAGAACAATTCAAGATTTTTCAGTCCCGAATTAGGATACTCATTTCAACATAACCTCCTTTGTATAAATGGAGAAAGTCTATCAGAGATGAACTACCAGGTGACATTGATACATGTGATAGTACTAATGGATGAAAGGGAAAGCTCCGGCTTGGAGACATCGAAGAGCCTAAAAGGGAAGATAGAAAGATCAAAAAATGATATCCCTGTGCACAAAAGGCAAACCAGACGGATTCAGAGAGAAGTCCTGACTTTGTAACAGCCACTGAGGAATTGCAGGTGTGCTACATATTAATGACGAGAAAACACTGTGGAAGCAGTGGCTGAGGACGATGTGGTAGAGAGGCGCTGTTCTCATTTATTTGTGCAACAGCTCTGTTACTTTTGCCTCCAAGACAGGGCAAACGGGACTACTTTACTCCGTATTTGTTCCAAGAGATGTGGTAGGATACCATCTGGAATGTAGTTGTTCATGAAAGATTGGACATTTATACATTGTAAAAAAAAACAAAACTATTAGGTTTTTTTTTTCCCAAGCCTACCCATGTACACCGCCTTGGATTCAAGTCAGAGGAGAAATCCAATGACCAAGAAAGGCGGTATAGAAATACTGTATATTATTATATTATTTTGCCAGGCCATTCCTAGAGTGACATTTGCAATGGTGGTATGACTCAATGGCCAAGGGAACCATAATAATCATGCTGGTCAATGGCGCAGTTGAAATGGCTTGTCTTTAGACCACCACAATGCATGCATCTAACTGGGAGCTGTCAGTCTATGTGTCAAAACCTCTCATTATGGAAAGCAAGGCAATTTATTTTAAAATTATCCTCACAGATGCTTTTCATATATTTTTTTCTAAAAAGCAATGTACAAGCTTGCTCATTGTGACAAGATGTGACAAGCTTGCTCATTTTTGATTTTCATCGTCTCGTTTTTCAGGAGCCCAGTGCTCCCTTTGTATGTCACCGGCACATGTAAAATACACTCTTCTGTATAATATTTAATTTAAATATAAAATCTGTCCTAAAGTTAGCCAGCGAGAATAAATTAGAGCAGTTGAATGATCTGTCACAGACTTTTCGTTGCAAATCTTGCCTTCTTGACTTCCTATTATAATATTTTATGTTTGCTTGGCTTGATTTGACAATGCATGTACCGGTACGTTTAAAATGACATTGTAAACCAAAACAGCCTTTTACTGGACTAGCAACTACCACACTGATTGCAGCGTATATTTTGGTGTGGGCAACGGACAAATTACCATTGCAGTCCAATTTGCTTAACATGTTTGAGTCTCCAGCTGTTCTCCAACGATATGTGAGCTGACAACTTCAATTCAATTAAACGTATTGCAAAAATGGGCAGATTTCATTAAATGCCACAGAATAGCCACCATAACCCATTTCCCAGGAGACATTTTGATGGGATCACAATGATAACAGGCAGGAGCAGATGCATCAAATTCTGGCCTTTGCCATGTAAATGCATAATGGACCACACCAGGGATTGAAATAATGATCTCGGAGTCAAAGGTAGGAACCTTTGTAGCCTAAAATAGAAAGACACTGCACAGAAATCTGTAGTGAAACAGAATACGTTATAGTTTATCACTGCTGGAGGGGGGGGGGCAAGTTCCATAGCATGTCACTTTTCTCAAGGGTATTACACAGACAGAGGTTTATGTGTGTTCTCTTTCTATCTATCTATATACCAAATGTGGAACCTTGCAAGTCCTTTAAAATGAGGTTTCTAGTCATCATGATCACAAGAAAAACGTGAAAATGCACATTGAATATTAGAGAAAAGGTTTGTTGGCATCAGTCAGAGGCGTCATTAGGGGGGCGGGGGGCCCACCATCCCCAGGCGACAGGTTGCCAGGGCGGCGGGGGGGGGATGTAACTCACCTGGTAGTGGCAGCAAAAATGGTGGTGGTGGTGGCGAAACGGCACGTTTTCGGCTCGGCAGCAGGTCGGGGATTTGCCGGCCCACCCTGGCCCTTTGTATTTCGGGCAAATACAGTGTGTTTTTTCATACCGGAAGCGGCCCGATCGGGCCAAAGGGGGCGAGGCTTGGGCAGTCACATGGTGTGTCATGTGACCGCCCCCTGTGGGTGTCTGACTACGCAACTGGTTGGCATGGATGAGAGAGGAATAATAATAATAATTCCAATATTTATATACCGCCTTTCTTGGTCATTGGATTTCTCCTCTGACTTTAATTCAAGGCAGTTTACACAAGCGGGCATTTCTAAACCAAATGGTTTTTACAATACAATAAATCTCCTAATCTTTCTTTCATAGGACACTTCTTTCCAGGTGTTTCCTTTCACGGTCTGGCCTCTCAATGGCATTCACATCCTACATGTTGAATGACAGGCAACTCCCCCTCACAGAGTGCCGGCTGCAACTCACTCTCTCTCTCTCTCTCTCTCTCTCTCTCTCTCTCTCTCTCTCTCTCTCTCTCTCTCTCTCTCTCAGAGAGCTTCTGCAGTTTTTGTTAGTGGTGACAAAGTCTCGAACTGCCATCCTTGATTTTCAGCATATGAGGCTGCAGCTCTCCCGTCTGAGCCAGATCTCCTGCCCAAGTAAATGTGGTACGTATCTGTTCAACCAGGGCATAGTTTATGCCATGATGCTACTCAGGAATCTGTTTTCAAAACGAGGGTTGAGTTCTGGAATAGGTAAAGTAATACAAATACAATCGGACCTCGGTATTTGCAGGGGTTCTGTTCCAGACCCTCCCACAGATACCGAAAATCCGTGGATACCCGGAGGCCACTTAAAAAGGTTCAAAAAGTGAAGAAGTCCCGAAATCGCCATTCCTATCTTTGCGTGGGCAAACGGTGCTGTTTCCACGGCTCTGAAGGACGCTTTCAAGCTGAAAGACCCACTTCTGGGTCGTGCGAAGGCTCCACTTTTCTCCCAGCCTTGCCTCAGAATGCCTTCCAAGACTTCTGCCATACCAAGACTTACAGCAGCAAATCATGAGATCCGTGGCCATAGGCTCTGCATTGGATTGGGCCATTAAGCACTACTTCTTCCTCCCTGACTATTTCGTGATGGAGAGCAGACAACAGCCTGAATCAGAAGCTGAAGAACAAGCTAGTTCTTCCTTCCTGGTAGTCAGTCTAGGCTGCGAGCCCATCTTCCTTCTAGTTTTGCAATTTGCACAACAGGGACGTTTTAGCTAGTTGGAAGTTGCGTCAGTCTTGCCTCACTTCTCGTTTCCTCTGTGCATCAGACAGGCGGCCCACCATTTTAAATTTGTTTTAAGTGCAAGGTATACATTTATCCATTTTCATTTTCATTTTCAATGTATTCTAAAAAATAGACATCAATATTAACTCAACAATACTGTGCATAGAGTACAAAGTATTTAAGGGATTTAAAGCCATGGTAAAAAGAAAAGAAAAGAAGAAAAGGCTCAATTTACGAAGCAGAGGGAATTGAGCCTTTTCTTCTTTTCTTTTTACCATGGCTTTAAATCCCTTAAATACTTTGTACTGTACTCTACAACTTGCAGCCATGAAAACTGGAGCACCCGAATCCTGTGCACATTTACTCCAAAGTAAGAGTAATAAAAGTGTTCAGTGGGGCTGAAAGTGTTCAGTGGGGCTTACTCCCTAGTAAGTGTGTTTAGGATTGCAACTTGAAAGAGTTAAAATGCAAAACCGTAAAGAACTGCTCTTGGGATGGGGGGGGGATAATCGCCAGTTCTATTTGGACACTGCGCCAATGTCGCACAGATGCTGCTGTGATGCTCATCATATCATAAGTCCGTCCAGGCAACACCATACCAGCATATCCCTCCCAGCAACACTGACAGCATCCATGGAAACCCATGACACAGCCCATCATCACCATGGAAGTGTCCTGACATCGGCAGGTCATTGGCACAACATTGTCATAACATCTGTACCCCGTCAGTGTTACGTCCAAGGAGCCAATCACTACAGCCACCCAGCTCCCGCACCGGCAGCCAGAGAAGCACCACCAGGGTGATCTAAACAGGGGGCGGCAGATTGGTGGAGCATGCTCACCCCCAGTCTCTGCTATTTCTCCTCTTCCTTCCATTCCATCCATTCGAAAAGGAAAAGGGGAACAGAATGAAAAGGGAAGTGTATGTGCAGGAAAGGAAGTGTCTCCATCATTCTTCTGCTCCATTTCCATCCCCCTCTTCATATTCAAATACAGGAAAGAGGGGGAGAAGTGACGGAGGCTAGTCTCCCACTGGGTGGGGGAGCAGCATTGGGTGTGTGTGGCCCCCCCAGGGACCAGAGGGTCTTGGGCCAACCCTGCTCCTTCCCCACAAATTCTGAACAAGCTGAAGATAAGCATTTCTGGTTTGCGTCCACACTTGTGTTGCCGAACATTTCAAAAGATCCTGTGTGATCTCATGAATATCTGCAACGAGAAGACCTTTCCCACATTTTTTGTGGGGGAAAGGCTGTGTAACTCTCCCCGTCCTTTTGCTGCTTTCCCTCACTGAATGCTAATAGTAGTATCCAATGTTCCCACAGGCTGGGTTTTAAAACAAAGGAGGAATCTGCCTTGACACAGACCCACCTGAGGTTGCAAGTCTTACAGGTGCTTAATGCCTCTCAGTCATCACCCTCAATTGACAATGTCATGAATTAAATCATATCTGAACATATAATTGTGCAGTGCCACAGAGGAGATTGTCCACTATGTCAGGTCCAATCATTCAAAGGGCTCTTTAACGTAGTCAGCACATGAGGAAAAATGCACGGGTAAGAAGCTTAGCAGGGAACCACACCTAATCAGGCACTGCTTTTATGAGGAATTAGCACTGGAAATGTCAGTGCTGGAAATAATCCCATTTTAAATACCATTTTCTGATTTACAAATGACTTTATAGTAAAATGTTAGAAGCTGCTGCTTTTCTAAGTCAGTGGTTTGCGATGGAACCCGAACTGAAACATCAGCCACAAACGACAAAGCTTAATCAATCCAGTGAACATTGAACAAATCTACTTTTCTTATTAATGCTATATACTGCACAAGGAATGTTTTCCGCAAAGTAATTTCAGCACTCCGTTAAGTCTTGCCTACTAAATTACATTAGTTATGAACCCATCAAGTGCAAAATAAAATGCCTGGCTGTTACAGATCTTGCCACAATGCCAATTTCAGGCTTTTTATCCTTTCCAAATGCCACCTTGGTCAGGGACGTCGGCTGATATGGGGCGGTGGGGCAGTGGGCCCCAGGGCATAGGGGCGCAGAGGCTCTGGGGGGGGCGCAGGCCTCCTTAAGTTTCGCTTTTGATTTTAATTTTTTTCGGTTTTTTAAAAGGTTTTTAGGGGTTTTATAGCGCTAACGGGGCTTCTAAAAGTATGTGTATGTTTTGCGCCAACTTATCTTGTTTCTAGGAGCCTCCAGCAACGATCTCCTCCAGCGACGATCTCTTTTCGAGGTCCTCAGTTTTCTACGGTCCAGTTTTCATGCCAATAAGTGAACACCATGATTTGCTAGCAGAAAGAGTGAAACATCACTTATCAGATAAAATACGTAACACACACTGACCAGCAGATGTTGCATAGATAGGAGTAACTTTTACCTAATATTAGTTTAAGGACCAGCATTAGGGCTACATCAGCACACAGTAATTGCATATTCTTTCCCATGTTTCTTGCAGGCACCATTCCCCTTCCCCACCTCTGTTGTCTTTCTTCTGTCTAACTTATGGCCCAATCCTCACTAAAGGAAGTGCTGGCAGAACACGTGCTCCACTGTTGTGTGCTAGCTGTCACAAAAGCATCGCAAACTGCCGTGCATGGAACTAGCGTGCTGGTGGGAAATGCATTCCCGTGCATGCCAGCGGATTGACGGAAATCCACTAGCAGAGGTAAGCCTGTGCATGGTGCAGAATGGGGTGGGGGAGGGGTTGGATGGGGAGTTGAATGGGGTGGGGGAGGGCAGAATGGGGAGGACATTGGGTAGGGGTGGGCGAATCGGACTCGGGAGGGGGTGGATTCAGTGGCAGCAACATGCGCCAAATCCCATCCCTCTTCCCAGGCCTGATCCGCCTGCACGGATCCATGTGGATTTGTACCAGGTCCAAGTTGACCCATTGCAGCTGCAATGTTGGAGTCTCCCCTTAGACACCTCCAGTAGCCAAAACTCCCCACAGGGTGCAGCAAAAGCTGTACCACCACATGGGGATTCAGGTACGATTGGGCTGTTAGATCCCCAGCTGCCCCAATGGGTTTACACAAATGTGTGCCAGCTATTTTGTTGGTGCACATTCGAGCCAGCCATCTAACAAGCCCAGGAAGAGGGACAGAATATGGTGGAGGAGGCCACCGCTGATCCCTCCCTCTTCCTGGGCCTGGCCGATCAATATCCTACCCACCTCGAAATGCCCCGTTCTGCCCTCCCCTGCCCCTCCCCTCCCCCGCCCAGCAGGGACTCACCTCTCCGCTGCAGCATTGATCCATCCCGCAGCACCGGAGCAACGACGGAAGCTTCTCTGCCAGTGCTGCTTACTCATCAGGGCCGCAAACATGCTTGATGGCACATTCACAACACGTTAGACCGGCGGAGCAATCACTGACTCTGCTGGTCTAAATGTGGTCAGGATTGAGCTCTGAGCTATTTGAGGTCCTGAAACTTCAGCCTCTCTTGCTGTTGTGCTGATGATGCGCCAACAGGTGCTCCCTCAACTCCAAACTTTCTTCATAGCCATGACTTGCATTGAAAAGAGAGATTTGCACAATACAAATGTGAAATACTTATCCAATTCGAGGTATATCTAGTATTATGTTTTGTCTAGTAATATCTATATTGAGCATTATTTGTTTTCAATGAGCTCTATAACCTTAGCCATCCCTTGTGTTTGAAACCTAAGCAATTTTTTGCAACTAGTATCCACGTAAGCAATACTTATTGGTGCAGAAAATTCATTTTCTTTCTCAAAATGAAAGGCCCACTTTTCAGTCTGTCTTAATTCAATAATCACATTGCAACGATTCCACTGATCTGCTGAAATCTTTCAGGACTGCTTCCCAATCATCAGCAGCTGGCATCAAGTGTCTTACTTAGTTGCATTCTGCCAATTTTGTGAATCAATAGAAATCAGAAAAGCATAGAGAAGCCCTAGACATTAATGTAGGATAATGACTTTAGAATGTAGAATAATAAGAACATGAAAATTACTTGGGTTTTATCATTCTCAGAGCCCAATCCAATCCAGGATTGGGCTGTCGTGAGCAGACAGAGTTCTGCTGTTGTAAAATTGCTGCCAACAGAGCGCAAGAAGCGGCAGTGCTCCCTGTCCATCGGCGGACCTCCCTGGACCTGCCGGAGTAGGTAATTGGGCTCTCCCAGCACCGCCCTTAGCAGCATCGCTTCTGCCAAGGTGCTAAGACAGAGAGACAAAAGGAAGCCTCAGAAGTACGGTATGGGGGAAGGGGCAGAATAGAGAGATGAGAGAGGGAGAAGGGAGATGCTGCCGAAGTGCTGGGAGAGCCCAATGGGCCTTCTCGAATGTGCGCGAGCTCTAGAGTCTCTAGAGTCTAGAGCTCACGCACAGTTACACTGACTGTGTCAGCATATATCTGTGGCCTGGAGGGAGCGTTGGATACCCGGGATCTTGGCTCCCAGTATCCCCGCCCCCTCCAGGCCCCGGGCAGCCAATGGCCGCCCTCCCGGTCTGCCCCGCAGCTGTCCCAACTCCCGCCCCTCCCCCCGCCCCTGTCCCCTGTCCCAGTAGGGCTTACTGCCGGTGCTGCTTGTTCTCAGGATGTCGCATAAGTGCCTTACGGCACTTTTTGTGACACCCTGCGCAGGTGGAGCATGCGCTCCCCCAGCGCTATCCCACACAGGATTGCGCCGTAAGTTTAGTAAAGTTTCCAGCTGATCTCCTCTTTATGGGGGATCATGTGTCAGCTTCCTATTTTTCATTCTAGGACAGCAAAACAATCAATGGAGATCAACGTCTATTAAATTTGCTATTGGTTCACACCCTCCTCCCCACATGCGCACATTCACTACACAGGTGTCTCCAGAGCAAGCCCTCCAGAGGTGGAGTTGCCATTCTTAAAACATGACTTGCATGGCTGATATCTCTTCTAACACATACACTGTGATACGATACATGCTGACGGCACAATCCTGTGTAATGTGAGCGCCGGGAACTCAATAGGAAACGGGCAGCCCGGGAACTCAATAGGATATGGCGGCCAGCCCTTTAGGCCAGCCGCCGTATCCTACACAGGATTGGGCTGCCCATCAACTTATTTATACATGATTTTGGAAGCCATGTATAAGAAAGGAACTCTCCCAAAGCATCAGTCAAACCAAAGTATTGTTCCAGTAAGTTGATATTTAGGATCAGGATGATAGACCAATATTAACATGCATTGACTTCAATACATAATAAATAGGCAGTTTCCCCTTTTTCCTCCAAGTAACAGATCAATGATATAATGCAGCAAGCTCAATTCAACAGGTAGCCATGAGCTGCTGCTTTTTGTGCACGATAAACACCTTTTCTAGAACACAAACAGGCAGCCAGCACACAGAGACAACAGATTGTCTTTTCTTTTTCTTTTTCTGTTTTCTTTTTGCAAGCAAGCAGACTGATGTGCAGAAACAGGGCATACACTGCTCAAACAGATGCTCAAGAGGGTATACACTGATTAAAAAGACATAGTCTATGTCGTTGATGATGGATAATTCACTGTCCTGTACAAACTGAACAAGCACAACATGAAGTGATATGGAAAAATCCTTTCTAAGCACTTGGAACAGTACAGTTGCTAGTTTTAGATTTTTTTAAAAAAAAATCTGGTCTTCTGATCAAATGCTCAAGATGGCTTGTAATCAACTAGGGTTGCCAGGCCTTGACACAAGAGGGTTACAATGCCTTTGCAACACTGCATGAAACTTTTTTTTTTTCATGCAACACTTAAATTAAAGATATTGGAGTCCTCTCAGAAACCTGAAAGCCTCCCCACTCTGTCCACTGGAAGTATTTATAACTGGAACACACTTTGGTGATGAAACCCCTGATCTGTGAATGTAATGTTGCTCACACTTCTTTAGATCCAGCCCCACAGAGTGTGGGTTCTTAAGGTCAAAACCACACAAAGAGTTCCACCTATTTTATTTGTTTTGTGGACAGTTTTTGAATCAGTGATGGATTGGGGGGGGAGGAGAGAAATGAGAAAGATATTAATTAGCTTGCTTGCAAATCCATTTCCAGTTAATAGCAAAGTTCCCTTCTCAATAAGGCGGTCTTGCATGCGTCGCTATTAATTATTTATGCAATGGGTTTGAAGCACCTGACCAGAGAGGTCACAGGCAGACAGTGGCTCTGAAATGAAAAGATGTGCGGGCTGGATTGGCAAAATTAATTAAACTGCAAATGCATATAAATGACTCGGAGCGAGGGAGGAAAATGAGGTGTGTTTTGTGGTGGTTGGGGACACCTTTCCGCGTAATACATATTTGGATCTGCAAACAAGCCTACAGCAAAAGAAAAATATTGTTTTTGCTGAAAAGTGCAAATATACTAAATATTCAGTAGGCTACAGCAGGTGTGTCTATTTGTCTAATCTTATCAAGCTGTTTGCAAATGAGAGAAAATGAACTTCTTTCTCCACAACATGACCGTGAAGCAAGGAAAGAGTGATCTGTTCAGTTTCTCACCTAAGCAGGTCATATGTAAAAGAAATATTTGTCTCAGCAGCTGCCTCCGGTGAACTCGTACTCTGGCACAGTAATACTTGGGTTGTTAGAGACATATTCCGAGTCATTGCACCGAAGGGATTTCTTCAACAAATAAGTACAGACGCTCAAGTTTGTACTCTGACTGGGAGAGGAAAGATGTTTCCCACTGGGGAGCCAGATGGTTCCTAAAGTGATATGATCTGGTCCAGTTGAATGACTGGTGCTAAGTTTCTGAAGGCCATGGAATATAAATCAAATGCTCTGAAGCGGTATCTTTCTTTTTGTGAGCCTTCCACCAGCGCTGGCTGCTCAAAAGCAGCCATAAAGCACACTCTGGCAGCACATGCTACTGGAGCACCAATGGGAAGACCAGAGCCTCCCCACACACATCGTTGGAGTGCTAGTTACCTGCCGGAGCAGGTAAACTAACATGGGAGGTGGGAGGGGTGGGCGAAGGCAAGGAGGGGGCAAAACTGGGTGGGGAGGGGGAGGAACAGGGGTTGGGAGGCTACTGAAGGGGGTAGATCTGGCAGCGATGGCATGCACCAGACCCTATATCCTCCAGCCTTTCCACCCCCTTTCTCTCAGTGGACTTGCACCAGCAAAATTGCTGGTGCAGGTCCAAGGAGAACCATTGCGGGGAGGGAGGTTTATGGAGGAGAAAGGGGATTTATGGAGGGAGGTTTATGGAAGGGAAAGGGGAGGGGAGGGGAAAGGAGGCTTTCCAAAGCCTCATGCTCCACCCCCTCCCATTGGATATGGCATGCACATTTTCAGCATGACTGCACCAGCAGGGAGAAAAGGATAGGATTGGGCCAAAAGTCTAGCAAGCCAGTATTCAAGGTTCTCCAAAACGGGGTTCATGACTGAGCACACATTTGAACCCAAGTCTGCTAAATCCTAGTCTGACAGTCTAACCACTGCACCACAGTCAAATGCAATAAACAAACATGCAACAATGCACAGCCCAATTTTAATTGGTCCATGTGGTCACCCAATGATCCAATCTTTATTGTCCAACTGGGTATTGCCCCAATAGAAAAAGAAGCTAAAACATTATGATCTCGAGTTTTTCAAGGCTTGTTCCATTGATCAGGTTGTGCATTCGGCTCCGTGCACCTCCAATGTGTTCTGTGTAGAAAGAAAGACAAACATAGCTCAGACAAGGTGTGATGAATAGGTTAGTATTGCGCTTGAATCCACATCCCTGACCTTCCCTGTCAGGTATAGTACAAAAGGTTGTATATCTGGTTTGATTAATAAAGGCTTGGAGGTATAATTCCGCACTATCTGACATCAAATCTAAACACAGTCTTCTTCTTCCTTTTTTACAAGCATATAATTTATGAAACTTGGTCTGCAAAGCACTAAACCGTAAGAGCCATAAACACTTAAAATCCTATCTGCCAAGCCACTCAGGTGTAAAGAAGGGCGAGGTCAACAATGTGCTGAGATTGCTTTTGTTAACTCTTGCATTCTTCTCAGAAAGCACCCTTAAATACAGGAGATTATGATTCACACCAACAGCAAAATGCACTGGAAGATCAGAAGATATCAAACACTTAACCCAGGTGGGATCCATTCTTAAGCCTTCAGACTCTTCAGAGCCCTAGAAGCAAACAACTCAGTGGGAAGAGTCATTTTTGAAATTGAAACTACATTTACTAGAGCTGAAAAGACTCTCTACTCCACATTTTCAACAGAAACTCTTTTTATACCTCAGAGAACATTCACCATACTGATTGATGTCTAGAACTACCGTTGAAACACCATGATGTTGCCTGTGGTCATTGGGCATTAGATCCTATAAAGTTTTCCGTGGAAGATCGAAAGGTAGTTTTGCACTAAATATCTTCAGAAGGATCAATATTAGATATACTGTAGTGCAGTACCAGTGTTAAGGGTAATGTTCTGTGAGGGGGACTAGAATTCAGCATTGTCCTGAGATTGCTTTTGTTAACGCATCTGTTTTTCTTCAAAATCATTTTTAAAGATGCATGGTTAGAGCAAAATGTATCAGAGAATCTACAAATACTTTAACGCAGGATGTAACCATCCTCGGAATCTCTAACTGATGGGATTCTTTGCACATTGTGTATGTATATCAAAACTGGAGCACACGAGAATTGTGCTTTCACTGCTCCTCTGTGCTTCTGAGATAACTTGTGAAGGAGGACACTGCATATCTCCCAGAAGTTTGCTTTTGTTTTGCACCTTGTCCTTCAAGTATGGAAGTATCTTTCTGCATACTGTGTGAAGTTGCGCTAAAAGGAAAATGGGGATAAATTAATCTGTGTTTTTGTGGATGCTACAAAAAGAATTGCACATAATCCTGATGTTACCACAAGAGAAATGTAGTGATCACTGCCAAAAATGATCCCTCAGCAGATGTGGCTTCTCTTGTCCCTGCAAGAGAAGGTCACCTGTTGAATGTCTTCTGTTGCCAAAGTAGCCATCCGAACTCTCTATGGGTCAGAAGACTATCACCTGAAGTTTGGCTTTTTCTCATCCTGGTCCTGAACACTTTAGCTAATGTTCAGGAGTTTACTAATTCAGGCTAGGACCTTCTCTGAGCAATGATTGCTTTAAATGGCTCAGCTCTGGCACTAATCAACAATCTAGCCCTACAGAAATCTTCATTTGAATTCAGGCTATCTTGCGATCTGTTGCCGTAAGTCCCAAGTGTGGCATCACAAAAGGCATGCCACGGTCGTGCACTGTGGGACTGCCGGTGGAAATGGCAGGAGGCTCCGCATGCTCACCCTGGCTGCGCTGGAACGGGTAAGGTGGTGGCAAGGGCAAGTTGTGGGTGGTTTGGGGGAAGATTGGGGAAGGATCAGGGCAGGGAGTGGGGTGGGCAAGGGGCAGTTTGAACGTGGGAGGGAATGGATTTCAGTGGCAGTCGGGCACACCACGATCATATCCCCCTTTCCCTGGCCTGAAGCGAAACAGCAATAACAAACACCTGTCTCTTATCTGTCCATTGGACTATCTAAAATGTATGTCAAATTGTATTTGCTTGTCCAACAGCCTTATGTCCGTAGCCATGCGCTTCAGACCTGCTTATTTCAGTCTGCCTTTGGTGCTAGCTGAGTCCAGGGTACAGTACTCTCTGGTTGACTATTATTGCAAGATGTGCTGAATTTGATGAGTTTCATGCTTCTATAATATTGGGGCGGGGGCGGGCGGTATTGTGGTTTTATTGTGGTTTGTACCTAATTGTTGATGATATTGTTAGCTGCTTTGAGGCTGCATTGCGAAAAGGAGCACACCTCTTTAAATTAATAAATAAATAGAAATGGTTTTGCGGTGTCCTTTTTCATAGAATAAAAATTACTACACGCTCCATGATTTTCAGTGCACTCTGAGCTCCCCTGTCTCCTGGGTCTTTCCTTTTACACCCCCTCCCTGCAAACGGTCTCCCGCAAGAGCTGTATGGTGTTTTTCTGTAATGAATTATTGACCTCAAGCACAGTTTTGTTTCCACTGCCAGTACCGCTTTTTGGATTTGGTATGCTGGCAATGTTACAATAAAAATGTCTCCAGTCTGTCCAAAGGTGCATTCACCATCACCCCACCACCACCCCGTAGTAATTGTCAGTCCAGACCTCAACTTAATCAATTGAAAATGAATATTTGTCAAAACAGCAACATACTGTACCATTCAGCTTTGGAGTCCTTTCTTCATGTTCCTGGGGCAAAGCTGTCTGGTTTCACAGATGTTCATTATTTGCATCCACTGCTAATTAGTTGTCGAGTTATTCATGCTAGAACGGTGACAGAGACAGTCTGGGGCCATCTCCCTAGACGCATAACCAAGGGGCTTTAAAGGGGCTTTGTTCTTTGCCCTTGCTCCCTCTTCAGTGTCCCGTTGTCAACCAGAACATTCGCTTTAGTCATGCTGCCAGAGGCTAGCCTCCCTGCAGGGAGTTTCAAAATTATGAGCATACAGGATTTATTTTTTATTCCGGCTCCCTAAGCACATGAGTGAAATGGTTTCATGAGCTATGAGACTCCATGAAATCGTTCTACAAATCATCGCCTCATTAGCAATGTATCTGCCATCTCAAGCCCTTCTTCTTCCCTTGGAGAGGTGGATAGATGTTTCCACTATTCATGATGGCTCTTTCCCCGTCTTACTGTATGGTAGAAGTGGTGGTGGAGTAGAGAGGCCATCGCTCAGTGGGAGAGCCTGTGCTGTGACTGCATATGGTCCCAGGTTCAATTCTGGGCCAGGCCCTCGTGGGCAATTCACTAAGTTCTTCCCTTCCTTCTGAGTAGACCCACTAGGTGTTATGCTTGTAGTCATAGTGGGTCTACTCAGAAGGAAGGGAAGAACTTAGTGAATTGCCCACGAGGAAGCAAGTCTGGTTACGATCTCCGGAGCACAGCTGTTAACAATGCGCAAAAAATGACAGCTGACGGACAACAGGATTAGCTGCTTCCGCTTTTGAATAAGCGCGGTTTCCCGCGCTTTCTAGGATTTATAGCCCAGGGGGTCAACTGAGGATAACAACATCTAAATCCTTTGATTTTTTACCCCAGGAAGAGGGTCCGAGCTACGGACCGAAACGTTGGGACAATACCTTGGTTTTTAATGTTTGTGCTCCGCAAGCGGCTGCCGGCAAGGAAACCCGCTGCGGTTGGTGAGAACAATTAAAAGACAAGACTTTTTATCTTCATGGCATCGAAACCCGTATTTTTACAACATTGTCAGATTATTGCAGGCTATGAAAGCTACAGAACGAAAGGTTCTGTAGCTTGCATAGGAACGTCTCTCTTATGAAGTGCTTCCTGTTTGCTCTCTTGTCACTGGATAGATGGGGAAAATGTACTATCCCGTGACAAGAGAGCAAACAGGACATGCCCTGAAAGATGGGCCTGTCAAAGCTTCCTGCGCTGATCACTACACTCCTATCACCGCCACCCAGCTTAAGATTTCTCTCTCTCTCTCTCTCTCTCTCTCTCTCTCTCTCTCTCTCTCTGTGTGTGTGTGTGTGTGATGTCTGGGTTGACAGGCATCAACCCAAAGATCCTGCCTGTCTTTGTACAAGCTCCTAGGCTTTTGATAGAGGATGTAGTTGTTGCATCTTCCACTCTGCTCTCTGCCAGCCCTTCCTCACTGATTAGCATTGGAGCTGTGATAGTGCAGGCCAGGGCAGGTAAGTTGGAGGGGGGCATTTCGTGGGTGGGGAGGAGAGCTTCTGGGTAGATCTGGGGGAGGGCAGGGATCGGGGAGCAGGCTGGAGGGTATAGAACTTGGTGGCAAACGTGCACGCCGAATCTAATCCCCCCCTTTTCCTTATATAGCTATGCTATATACTGTAGCTGGCGTAGGTCCAAGGAGACCCATAGACCATAAGTGAGAGGTGGGCTTACTTCCGAGTAAACATGCTTAGGATCATGCTGCATGTCATGTTATAATTTAGCCCATTTGTTTTCCACTTGGCAATTTATTTATTTTCTTTTTGCAAACAGAGCAATAACTCTGAAGCTATGATTGTTGTTGTTCTGATCAAATATATTTTGCCTTCTGGGGAAAAAATGTGCAGTCCTTTGCACCACAACATTACATGTTTTTAAAAACCAAAGTATCAACAAGGCAGCTTAAGAAATCTGTGTACTATGCTACGTGCTATGACAGCAGGACTTTAAATGAAGAGTTTTAATCTTCTAAACACTGTCTCCAGAGTTGAAGGCAATAACAGCATGTATTATTTAAAACAATGAAGTGGTGGAACTGCACAAGAGAACAGAATCTTACGAGCTAATCAACAAAGGAACATGCAACTTGAAAACATGACGGCGTGATGATAAGACATAAGAAGAGGTGCCAAGAGATCAGCTAAAGCACCTATCTAACCCAGAGTCCTGTTTCCAATGGTGGATAGCCACAAGCAGGGCACAAAAGCAGGACATAAGGTAACAAAACTTCCCTGTTCTTTGTTCTCAAGCAAGTGGTATTCAGGAGCATACTCTGAACATGGTGGGCCTATTTAGATATCATGGCTAATATTCCTTGATAGGCCCATCCTCCATGAATGCGTCTATACAGTACTAAACCTCTTTCACAGTAAGCTAATGCCCATCACCATGTCAGTGGCAGCATTATGTGAGTAACAGCCCAATCCTGCATAACTTTAAACTGGCGGAGCAAGCACTCTGTCATCCTAAGGCATTGCAAATCATTTTTGCACCGCATTCGGAGTAAGCGGCACCAGTGCAGAAGCCCATGCCATTCACTCTGCTGTCCTCTGGACGCTGCTCCAGCTGCCGCAGGTGTGTCCCATGCCAGTCAGCGCAGGGGCGGGGGCAGAGCAGGCAGGGCCAGGTTGGGGGGTCATTGGCCAGCCCGGGCTGGGAGAGGGCAAGGATATCGGTGCTGAGTTGCGCTGATATCCCGAGCCCCTTCCAGGCCAGGCTGACCTTACACGGCCTCCCTGGCTGCATGCCAGCTCCGGAGCTGGAGTGCATCCGAGGAGGCCCATTGGATCACTTCGGGGGAAGGGGACGAATGTCTCCTTCTCGCTCCTGGGCTGTGCAAAATTGTGCCGTAAGAGTGCAATCCTATCTACAAGTTACGACAGTGGGATGTTCATCCTACTATAGTAAAAGATCCTGTGACAACATGGGGAGCACACTGCCACCAGACCAGACTGAGCCTCTGCCAGAAAGGGGCAGCAGCAGCAGCAGAGCAGCGCTGGCACCGACTGCACCAAAGCAGGTATGTTGGCTGGGGGAGGCGTTTCATGGGAGGGGAGCAAGGGGATTTTCTGGGTGTATTGGGGGCAGGGAACAGGCTGGAGGGGTGGATCTCAGTGGCAAACAAACACATCAGATCAGATCCCCCATTTTTTTTTCAGCCACTCCACCCCCCCCTCTGTCCTTTGATTTCCACCAGCTATACAGCTGGCATAGGTCCAAGGAGATGCATAGACCATCAGGGAGCCTATGCAGAGGTACCTTACCCTTATGTCTTGACAGGCCTCCTGATTGCCTCCTTGCCATAGCATGTGGCACATACTTCCATGCCTCAGCTGCAAGCTACTGAGTGGTGGGGGATAGGACTGGGCAGTTAGTCTTCTTCTTCTTTATCTTTTTTTCTTCTTTTGGTCTATCCTGAATCTTTTGCCAATCAATTTGATCTATTGCCAATTAATTTAATTGGTTAACCCAAGGTCTAATATTATGAGAGGGTGAAACATTTTCTCTCTCCATACCACTCATTATTTCATATACCACTATCATGTTCTGCCTTATTTTTTGTTTCCTCTCTAAACTAAAAACACAGAGATGTTGTTCAATTTTCCTATAAATGAAAACAAAATGACTTTTTCCCCATGCTGCTGTTAGCACTGGCCAAATTCAGACAATGCTCCAAACCACTGTTTGGAGGATTGTTGTGAATGAGCTGAGAGTGTGCTCACAAGCACCTCCCCTCCCCTCCTCCTCTCACTTGTGGGTCTTAACTGCTTGCCTCCTTTTTGAATCAAACCTCAGCTTGCTGTGTGAGTAATCCCTCCAAACTAGGATAGCAAACCACGGTTTGATCTGGTTTCCTGATTTGGAAGAAATGCTGAAACCACAGTTTGCCGGTTCAGATGTCCCAGCAAACTGTGGTTTTTGATTCAAAGAGTGAGCCTTGTGTGTGAGAGTAGAAGGGAAGGAGAGGGTGGAGAAAGATGTGAACACACACTTCCAAGGCATTAAAGATCATATGAATGTAGTCATTGTGATCCCATAAATCACATTGTCAGCTTGATCTTATATGCTTGTTTAGTTGGAAGTACATCCCAATTTATTCAATGGAACTTTCAAGTAATTGTGCAGAGGTTTGCAACCGCAGGCACTTCTGCAAATGGCAGGATTAGGCCCTATGCAGTGATCTTCTCGTGTTATATATTACAGCTCTCTGCAGTCCCTTCCATCCATGCTGCCAACCATGCCAAAAATATTTCTACAGACCCTTTTTTTAATTTGATAATAATATAGCAATAGAATAGATAAAGAGTATTTATCACAGCCGCTATAAATTTTGGCTGACCTTTAGAAGCCATTTAGAGAAAGCACTCACTCCTTTGACTTTGATTTAAGATTATTTGTGGAAGGAAAATGGATACATATATAACCTCGAAATATCTGCCAATGAAATTACCCTGGCCCAAAGTCGTAATGCAAAACCGAGGTGATCTGTTATGTGCTTTCCCTGCTTAGATTACTCACTTGGAATTACAGTACAGTATATACGGAAAGCTATTTTAGGACTGGGGGTGCCTCATTGCTCCCATATATATATATATATATATATATATATATATATATATATATATATATATATATATATAGCCAGTCTCAGGAAGGCTTCCAAATATTTCCACCATATAGAGAAGATTGGATAATGACCACAGAACACCAATCAATCCCCTTACCACTGCCTGCCCCGCATGTGCTGCCACTCTGTACGAGCACTTACCACATTGTGTCTTGTCATGTTCTGTTATGCAGCATACTGCAGTGCGTGTTTTTTTTAAAAAAAATTATTTTTCAGTGATGTGGGTTAAACCTAAGTAATGGAAACCATCCGAAGAAGGGTGCTGAAATTCAGGAGAAGATAGAAAAGCATGCATATTTCTTGTACTATATATGACAGCTCTCTGCAATCATTCCATGCATACTGCAATTGTCTGGAATTAGGCCTATGAAAGAGAGACTCTGGCCACATAGGAGGCCAAAAGAAACTGAGCAGAAAGAGGAAAATCCCACACCTCAGTCTACTGATGCCGCCCTTGCTATCGATTGACTTTTTGTTGTTGTTTGCTTGATCGTTTGCCCATTAACAGGCAAGAAATGCCCTGGCTAAGAGCAGGGTGCCAGAGCTGGAAAACATGGCTAGTTGAGGATAGACTAGGATCAGGTACCGGATCAAGAGGAAAAGGAGCAGAGAGAACATAAGAAGAGCCCTGCTGGATCAGGCCAAAGGCCCATCTAGTCCAGCTTCCTGTATCACACAGTGGCCTCACCAGATGCCTCAGGGAGCACACAGCCAACAAGATAACCTGTTTCCTGCTGCCACTCCCCTGCACCTGGCACAGAGAAAACCTACTTCTAAAACCAGGAGGTTGCGTGATTGAGGATAGGGCAGGGTTGGGTACCAGAAGGGTGGTAGAGGCAGAAAATACAGACAGAGCTAGTCTGCGGGTGAGAAGCCACACCACGGAGTCTGCTCTGCATGGGCACCAAGTTGGTCGAATGGAGGCATAAGGCCCCAGCAACCGGTAGCTGGAAGTCCTGGCTTGGCCACTACACAGGATCCCTGCAAGAGATTGTTACTCCCCCATGTGCGCACATTACGTGCATTTTAAAAATCACTGCCATTAAGAGTAGGGAGCCTTCCGCACATTTTGGGAGGCACGTGGCAGTGGCAGAGGTGGATCAGGGCGGCGTCATGTGGCAGACCACCGTGGGCCACTTCTGCCTTGCAGTCCTACCGTATAAAGCTGCTGACTCTTGTCCGGTTTCTCATCTAAGCTGCTCTTGGACTGCTGGCTTCGCTGCCTCCTGGATACCTGCCGTGATGTTGGTTTATCTGTCCTTTTTAGCCAACATAGAATCAAAATAACATTATTTCTTCCTTTACGCAATATTTCCTTAGTCTTCACTAAAGTCAAAACGTTTGCTAAGGATTTTGCTATATTGATGTGTGCACTTGACCTCTTTATTACCAGTTTGGTAAAGACACTGTTATTTTTTTTTTAGTTTTTGCGTGCCAGATTGACAAGATAATAAAGACTGGAAAACTTGAAATGTATCATTTCACAGCTGAACACCATAATAAATTGCCAAACTGCAAACATGCATTTACCTGAAGTATTTTTTTTCCCTTGCAACGCCCAAGATATATAGTGTTGTCGCCCATTTGAGTGACATAAATTCCTCAGCTTCTCTGTTGGAGTCTCACAGATTCCCACTGTGCCCATGCTGTGATCCAGCCGGGCAGGCTCTGCTGTATCCAGTGTGGGGCTGGAGGCTGCTAGAGGTTTCCTCAAGGCAAGGGGACATTTGTCCCCTTATCCTGTGTTGAGTCCCAACAGCCACTATGGGGCTACTCGGACCTGTGGTGGCTATCCTGGACCAATAATGTGGCAGAGGATTGGGCTGTTGATCTCTCATTTATTTATGTTTTGCATTATTATAACACCCTTCTTCCAAGAAGCTCATAGAGCTGCACATAGTCACCCGCCCCAGTTTTATCTTCAAAACTTCAGGAATTGGTTATATGCTGGTAGATATATGATTGATAATGTTGTTTGCTCCTTAAATGTCAGTGGAGTGTTCATGCCTCCCAATTTCAGATGAGGTTCCCCAGCTCCAAAACCTGCACAACAGCATATTTGGTGCCTTGTGGCTGCAGCCACCTCCCTGGAGTCCTGAGTTTGGGAAAAACAACTTTTATAAAACAAAGGAAAGGTTTCATACCCCCAACACTCCTCACCAGTGTTGTTGTTGGAGGGGGTGTGGCACCGTAAGTGGTGCAAGGCGCTGCACAGCTCCTTGAAAACTGGTGAAACATGGCCCCTCCCACTCGTTCCTGGAGCAGCTACACATTGCCTTTGCCACCAGAATGGCTCTGCGGGCGAATGGAAGGGGCTGCCTTACACCAGTCTGCCCGGTGCGGTGCAGCGCCTTGCACCACTTACAGTGCCACACCCCCTCCAGCAACACCACTGGCACTCTCCAATCCCATGATTCAGCTTGGGAGGCTTGGAGCATCGATCAAGCTCTCCCACCACAAGTGGGCGAAGTGCATTCATGGCCTGTTTCTATCCTCAACGCATGTTTTTAAAAAAAAAAGATAAAGGTGACCCCTGACAATTAAGTCCAGTCGTGTCCGACTCTAGGGTGTGGTGCTCATCCCCATTTCAAAGCTGAAGAGCCAGCGTTGTCCGAAGACGCCTCCGTGGTCATGTGGCTGGCATGACTCTCCTTGCCGCAGCTCGTAGTATGCGGCTGGAACACGGAGCGCTGTTTACCTTCCCGCAAGTGGTACCTATTTATCTACTCGCATTAACAGGATGGTGTAGTAGTTTGGGAGTTGGACTTAGACCTGGAAGATCCAGGTTCAAATCCCCGCTCAGCCACGAAGTTTCCTGGGTGACCTTGGGCCAGTCACTATCTCTCAGCCCCACCTACCTCACAGGGTTGTTGTAAGGACAAAAAGGAGGGGAGGAAATATGTACACCACTCTGAGCTCCTTGGAGGAAGGGCGGTATAAAAATGTGAAAAATAATAAATAAAAATAAATAACATGCTTTAGAACTGCTAGGTTGGCAGGAGCTGGCCAAGCAACAAGTGTTTTAAAAAGCAGTACTGGTAAGAGTTGGACGGAGAGCTAGTGGCTGCTTCAAGGCCACCCAGTGAGTTTCTAGGCTGACCAAGGATTTAAGAACATAAGAAGAGCCCTGCTGGATCAGGCCAAAAGCCCATCTAATCCAGCTTCCTGTGTCACACAGTGGCCCCACCAGATGCCTCAGGGAGCACACAAGACAACAAGATACCTGTGTCCAGTCGCCACTCCCTTGCACCTGGCACAGAGAAAACCCACTTCTAAAACCAGGAGGTTGCTTATGGCTTGTAACCTGTGATGGTCGTTTCCTCCGTGAATCTGTCCAAACCCCTTTTAAAGGCATCTAGGCCAGATGCCATCACCACATCCTGTGGCAAGGAGTTCCACAGATGAATTACATGCTGGGTAAAGAAATATTTTCTTTTGTCTGTTCTAACTCTCCCTCCACTCAATTTTAGTGCATGTCCCCTGGTTCTGGTGTTGTGCAAGAGGGAGAAGAATTTCCCTCTATCCACTCTCTCCATCCCATGCATAATTTTATACATCTCAATCATGTCCCCCCTCAGGCGCCTTTTTTCTAGGCTGAAAAGCCCCAGACGCTGTTAGCCTTTCCTCATAAGGGAGGTGCTCCAGCCCACGAATCATTCTGGTCGCTCTTTTCTGCACCTTTTCCAATTCAACTATATCCTTTTTGAGGTGTGGTGACCAGAACTGGCCACAATACTCCAGATGCGGCCTTACCATCGATTTGTACAAAGGCAGAATGATATTGGCCGTTTTATTCTCAATCCCTTTTTTAATGATCCCGAGCATGGAATTGGCCTTCTTCACAGCCGCCGCACACTGGGTCGACACTTTCATTGACCTGTCCACCAGCACCCCAAGATCTCTCTCTTGATCCGTCACAGACAACTCAGAACCCATTAGCGTATATGTGAAATGTTGGTTTCTTGCCCCAATGTGCATCACTTTGCACTTACTTACATTGAAGCGCATCTGCCATTTTGCTGCCCATTCTCCCAGTTTGGAGAGGTCCTTCTGGAGCTCTTCACAATCCCTGCTGGTCTTCACCACCCGGAAAAGTTTAGTGTCAACCGCAAACTTGGCCACCTCACTGCCTATCCCCGACTCCAGGTCATTTATGAATAAGTTGAAAAGCACCGGTCCCAAGACCGATCCTTGGGGCACACCGCTTTTCACCTCTCGCCATTGTGAAAATTGCCCAGTGACTCCCACTCGCTGTTTCCTGGTCTTCAACCCTCTTATTCCCTGACTGTGGAGTTTTCTCAGGAGCCTTTCATGAGGGACCGTGTCAAACGCCTTCTGAAAATCCAGATATATAATATCCACGGGTTCGCTCGCATCCACATGCCTGTTGACCTTTTCAAAAAATTCTAACAGGTTTGTGAGGCAAGACTTCCCCTTGCAGAAGCCATGCTGACTCTCCCTCAGCAGAGCTTGTTCTTCTATGTATTTTAAGATTTTATCCTTCATGAGACTTTCCACCATCTTCCCTGGAACAGATGTTAGGCTGACCGGCCTGTAGTTTCCCTTCCTTTTTTAAAGATTGGCGTGACATTAGCTATCCTCCAATCCTCTGGCACAGTGGCTGTTTTAAGGGACAAGTTGCATATTTGGGTCAAGAGGTCAGCAACTTCATTCTTGAGTTCCTTCAGAACTCTTGGGTGGATGCCATCCGGGCCCAGTGATTTATTGATCTTTATTTTGTCAATTAAGTCTGAGACGTCTTCTCTTTTAACCTCTATTTGACTTAATTATTTATTCAGGGGAGACCGTTCCGGCAGCGGTATTTGCCCGAGGTCTTCTGCCGTGAAGACAGATGCAAAGAACTCATTTAATTTCTCTGCAGTCTCCAAGTCCCCTTTTATCACCCCTTTCTCTCCCTCACCATCCAGCGGACCAACCGTTTCCCTGGCAGGTTTCCTGCTTCTAACATATTTGAAGAAGCTTTTATTATTCCCTTTTATGTTGCCTGCCATACGTTCCTCAAAGTCTTTCTTGGCCTCCCGTATCATCTTTTTACATTTCTTTTGCCACAGTTTGTGCTCCTGTTTATTTTCCTCACTAGGGCAAGACTTCCATTTACGGAAGGAAGCTTCCTTGCCTTTTATAGCCTCCTTAACTGTGCTTGTTAGCCATGCCGGCACCCTCCTGGGCTTGGTCGAGCCCTTCCGCCTTTGTGGGATACACTCCCGCTGGGCCTCTATGACTGTTGTTTTAAACAGCCTCCATGCACTCTGGAGCGATTGGACTCTTTTTACCTTCCCTTTCAGCTTTTTTTTTTAACTAGTCTCCTCATTTTGTGGAAGTCAGCCCTTCGGAAGTCAAGGGTTTTCGTGTCAGATTTGCTCGGCACTCTCCCTCCGACATGCATGGCGAAACAGATCGCAGCATGGTCACTATTCCCCAACAGTTCGGTAACATTTACCTCCCTGACCAGATCTTGAGTGCCACACAATATCAAGTCCAGAGTCACCTGTCCTCTGGTCGGTTCCATGACAAGCTGCTCTAAGGCACAGTCATTTAACATATCCAGAAATCCAGTCTCTCTTTCATGATCTGAGCATGAATTGACCCAGTCGATGTGAGGATAATTGAAGTCTCTCATTGACACCTCCCTGATTTGCTTCCTCATTTCAAGATCCCCTTCAGGTTTTTGATCTGGAGGACGGTAGCATGCCCCTACTATTACATCACTCTTTGAGCCTGGTAATCTAACCCAGAGTGATTCTACAGAGGAGTCAGGGCCCCCCTCCAGCTCTACTCTGGTGGATTCTACCCCCTCTTTGACATAGATGGCCACCCCACCTCCAACACGCCCCTCTCTGTCCCTCCTATAGAGTTTATATCCTGGAATTGCAGTATCCCACTGGTTCTCCGCATTCCACCAGGTTTCTGTTATACCTACTATGTCAATGTTTTTCCTAGCCACCAAACATTCCAGTTCTCCCATCTTTGCCTGTAGACTTCGGGCATTTGCATAAAAGCACTTATATACCTGGTCCCCCAAGAAGGGCTGCATGTTTGCACCTTTATTCCTGCAGCCTTCTGTCCTGCTAGACTGGCTGTCATGTCCCATCACGCTACCACTCCCAATTTTTACTCTGCTATTACTTGACTGTTCCCCATCCTCTGCACCCTCATTCCCTAGGGATGAGGAGTCCCGAACCGGATGCCCCTCGGCTCCTGTCGGCTTTCCCCCAGGAGTCAGTTTAAAAGCTGCTCTGCCACCTTCTTAATGTTACGCGCCAGCAGTCTGGTTCCATTTTGGTTCAAGTGAAGCCCGTCCCTCTTGTACAGGCCCGGCTTGTCCCAAAACGTTCCCCAGTGCCTAACAAACTTAAACCCCTCCTCCTGACACCAGTGTCTCATCCACGCATTGAGACCCCTGAGCTCCGCCTGCCTAGCTGGCCCTGCACGTGGAACAGGTAGCACTTCTGAGAACGCTACCTTTGGGGTCCTGGATTTGAGCTTCCTACCTAGCAACCTAAATTTGGCCTCCAGGACCGCCTGGCTACATTTCCTCACATCGTTGGTGCCAACATGCACCACAACCACTACCTCCTCCCCAGCACTCTCTACCAGCCTATCTAGACGAGAGGTGATGTCCGCAACCTTCGCACCAGGTAAGCAAGTCACCATGCGGTCCTCACATCCGTCACAGACCCCCCTCTCTATGTTCCTGACTATAGAGTCACCCACAACAAGAAGCCCCCTTCACCCCCTCCCCAGAGGAGTATCCATAGTGCGACTGGATACAGGCCCATCACCTGAAGAAGGGGTCCCCACTGTGGGATTGTTTCCCTCTTTTCCAGAGCGACGTCCTCCAGCCCTGAGACTCTCTTTCCTGGCAGCTGAGGAGCTGGCCAACTGAGGGTGGGACGATGCCTCCACGTCCCTAGAAGTCTCACCCTGGTTCCTCTCTACCTGTCTCTACTTCTCCAGGTCAGCAACCGTGGCTTCAAGGGAGCGAACCCGTTCCCTGAGAGCCTGGAGCTCTTTGCACCGAGCACACACCCATGACTTGTGCCCAAGAGGCAGATAGCCATACATGTGACACTCAGTGCAAAACACTGGATAGCCCCCACCCTTCTACTGGCTGTCTGACTGCATATCTTTTGAGTGTAAGTTATGGATTTATCAAAGTTTGGGTACCTTAATGTTGTTGGAGCTCTCCTCTCTTCCTCTCTCCTCTCCACAGAGGAGAAGTGCCGGGCAGTGTGTGGGGCCTGGCTTCCTCACGCCGCTGCTGAACTGAACTGAAAAATTCATGGAGGAAAAGACCATCACAGGTTACAAGCCATAAGCAACCACCTGGTTTTTTTTTTTTTTTTAAGAAGTGGGTTTTCTCTGTGCCAGGTGCAAGGGAGTGGCGACTGGACACAGGTATCTTGTTGTCTCGTGTGCTCCCTGAGGCATCTGGTGGGGCCACTGTGTGACACAGGAAGCTGGACTAGATGGGCTTTTGGCCTGATCCAGCAGGGCTCTTCTTATGTTCTTATGTTCTTATTAACTCACCCAGCTGCTTAACTCGCTGTGTTTCTTTTACCTTGCCACTTTGTCCCAGTGAGCCACTGCATCCCAGTGAGGCCACTTGTTGCTCCTGAAAGGGCTCACTTGCAAACCAGCCCCAGATTTAAACTGTTGTGTAGCTCCTCCCCCTGCCTACCTGAAAGTTTGAAAAGATTGGCCTCTAAGGGGGGTGGGGCCTGATGGGGTTTACTGGTAGAAAATTCCTGTTGCTATTGTTCCTGCTGCTGTCTCAATTTACATCTGGCCTACTATACCATGCGGTCTGTATGTTTTAAACTGTATGTTTTAAATTCTGCTTAAGTTTAACTCTGCTTAAGGTGTAGTTTAGCTTGCTTTCTCCCCTTCTTTTAGCCTCCTCCTGTTTTGTTTTGGGCTCCTACTCTAAAGTAGACTCAGGTCTCTGCCCTGGGCTTTTACTCTTGAGTAAACACTGGTTTTACTCAGAGTAGACCTGTTTAGATTTGGACTGCAATTCTCTTTAGAATCCGCTCCCAGGCTTGTCCAGTTTCTGCCCCTGTCTTTTAGATAGGTGCTTGTTTGTTTATTTGAATCTATTTAATTTCCCCACCTAGCTTCTGTGCCTGTGTCCTAGCTACTGGACCTTAAAATTCCCCTCCTCAGGTTATATTTAGTTCTACTTAGCTAGGCTTAGTTCTTAGCTAGGCTTAGTTCTTAGCTAGGCTTAGTTCTATCCCAAGTTTAAGGTAGCTTAAGGTAGCTTTAACCAAGTCCTTTACAGTTAATGGTAAATTAAAGTTAGACAAAGCTGCACAACTGAGAGAGTTAACTTACCTTCTCCTCGCCCAGCTGCTTAACTCGCTGTGTCTTTTTTACCTTGCCACTTTGTCCCAGTGAGCCACTTCGTCCCAGTGAGGCCACTTGCTGCTCCTGGGGTCAGATTTGAAACTGACCCCAAACCAAAGCCCCAGGGCAGAAGTTAGCAACCTCGGCACACACCTTGAAGTCCACCCCTACAGTGATGTATCCAAAAGTTCCACCACTGTGCTTACAGTGTTTGTCTCAAGAGGATCTCCTTCCATGAACAGGATTTGTTTCTTCAAATGAACATTGAAAGTGTGGTGGACTCGGGGGGAGGAAGTTTTGCTGCACAGAGAGATGCTGTAGCTGTCCTGTGTACAGCATCCATGGATTACTAACAGTCAACGTGGGGCTGGGTCATCACGCTCTTGCTCTAGCCTTTTTTCTTGTGTCATAAGTGGGGACATGAATGCACCGAGAAGGGCATGGGATTGTATCCATTGGCTCTAAAATCTCCACACAATACACCTGAGGCTTTGACCAGAGTTGATATATGCGTTATACTTTGAGCTTTTTACGGAAAAGCAATCTATCAATTCAACAAGTATGGTAGTTAGTTAAATAAAATGTAATTGTATGTGCTATTGGCGACCTCACCAAATGCAAGTTTCAATTTCGAAACTTGCGTAGAGGGAGAGCTACGCACCTAGCCTTTCTTTTAAACCTTCACATGAACCCATGGAGGTGTGGGGTGGGTGGGGCAATCCCTCAACTCCCCCCCCCTCATAATAACGCACATGTCCCAAGGGTAGACTCCAGCGCACCTCGCTGACTCGTGACTCCCTCCTTCCTTGATGATTACGGCTGGGTGAGTGAGCGGACTGGAAAAGTATTCGGGGCATTATTCGACGTCCCGTGGGAGGGGGTGGCCCATAATAATTCAAACCCGCTCGTTTGACGCGGCGGGTCATCTAGCGACGAGCATGCAAGCCTGAGCGAACCGGCCTGGGAGGAGTTTGCGGCGAAGCTCCCCTCCCTCCTCCAGGCTGAAAGTGTTTGGCTGCGGGAGGGAGATCAATCGGGAGAAGAAGGGTGGGGCGGGTTGCATGGCGAGCGGTTGGGAGCCTATTCCCCAAGCCAAGAGGAGCTTTCTGCCAGCCAGCGCTCTGCGGGACCCTCTCCCGGCCGCTAGAGCCCGCCTCCCTCCTCGCGCTGGCGCAGCCTGTACTGTGCCATGCCATGCCTAGCCTGGAGGGCCGGCGTCTCAGAAGGGACTCTGGCTGGCTGGGCACGAGAAGAGGCAGCTACAAAGGGCGACACTGGGAAACCCAAGCCGCGGAGCTCCTAAGCGAGAGGTAGAGGGGAACCACCTGGAAGGAGGAGAAGGAGCCAGAGCCAGAAGACTCCCGCGCGTCTCGGAGCGAGGAGTTCCTCCTTTTCTGCGAGCAGCCCCTTAGCTGCTGCAGGAGCAGCCCCTTTTTCACGTGCTGGAAAGGTGAATGCGTTGAGCGGCGCCGGCAGAGTTGCTGCTGCGGTTTTGTTAGCGGGCAGAAGGCTCCAGTCCTCCGTCCGGGGCGAGGCACGGGAGAGGTCTGGTCTCTGTCTCTCTCGCCAGGAGAGAAAGCCAAGGTAGGTGCTTGCATGCTTGCTGGCTGCCTGGCGGGGTGAGGGGAGACTGGAGAAGAAGAGCTGTATTGTTGTCTGGCTGAACGACTAGTGCGCCTCTGCAAGTGGAGAGATGGGCTCTCTCTCTCTCTCTCTCTCTCTCTCTCTCTCTCTCTCTCTCTCTCTCTCTCTGCGGTGGAAACAGTGCCGAGGAGAGCAGGGGAGAAAGCAAGATAACTAGCCATTGTCAGGTCCACCACCCGCGTCCTCCAGCAGCCCGCTGACTTCCCTTGCCCTCATGCGTCCCCAGCAGCGGGCTGGCTGTATGGAGTGGAGAAATTGTCTCTCCTCCCTCCCCATCACTAAGCTGTTCGGAGGGTGACTGGGTGTTCCCAGGCAGGAACAAAGCCAAGAGTCGGGCAGGGTGTCTGGCTGCGCCTGCGGGCACCCCGAGGCTATACTTTAGCCCGGCTGGAAGTTTGGGTGTGTACGTGCGGCGGCCTCCCCTCCCTTCCCCTGGTGTGTGAAGGCTGTTCCGCCTCCTGCCCTCCTCCGCGCTTTGATTTGCGACGCGCAGCCCGCCAGAGCCATGTGCTTTGTTCCGAACGCTCTGCGGATCGGAGAGTGAATGGGCAGCAGAAGGCGCCGGGCTGGAGCTCGAGGGGAGTGACTTCGCGGGCGGTATCGTGTGAACGGGAGCCCCGAGGCTGCCGTGGAAGAAGCGCTTCAGGGGACAGGAGGAGGGAATTTGTTCAAACCAGCAGGATTCTTCGGGCGGGCGTGGGCCGGGGCGAGAGACCGTCCGTCGAGTCGGTGTTCCTCAAACCGCAAGCGGGTGTGTGTGTGTTACGAGGCAGGCGCGGGGAGTGGGGACGACGACAGGCTGCGCCTTGGAGAGCGGCGCTTTCTCTTCCACGCTGCTAAAGCTGGTGACTGGGTGGGTGGGTGTCTCTCCGAAGGTAGAACGAGAGGAATCAGCTGGTCAGCTCTGAAGCAGAGGCGTGTCTCCACAAGTAGCTGCCCGGGTCCCTGCACACCTCTGGTACCTTGAAGCAAAGGCACTTTTCACATACAAGGAGTGCTTTTCTTTCTTATCAGTCGCTATCGAACGATCTCTCTGAGCGGTTCCCCATGTTCCGTTTGTTTAGGATAGGAGCATGAATGTACATACTGTAGTTGCTAGATTTCTGAAAGAAAAATAACATGTGGGACAACATTGGGGCCGCTCCTTGCACTTAGTCCCTTCTGTTTGTCGGTTCTCCCCCCCCCCCCCCATTCCCCACCCTTAGTGCTGCCACCGTTATAGCATATTTATGGCATACTATGGGACTATTCTGGCAACTATGGAAGGGTGATGGTTTTCAGTTCCTGGGGTCAGATTTGATTGCAAGTGGTGGTGAGTTCTCAAAAATTCTTTTGTGGAAAAACAAAACTTGCTGAAAGGAGTGGGTGTGGAGAGAGAAATACCTTCAGGTTAAATGCATGAAAACAGCTCCTGATCCTATCTTGGAGGAGCAATTCAGGAGCAATTCCCTTATCTTCGGATGGACTTACAATCTGTTATCAGTAGGAAGTGTCCCTTGCTCACTACAATAGCACAGTCCTGGTTTCCCATATGGGGATCAGCATTTTGCTGGGGAAAAGAGAATTGCAGTAGAAACAACACTTCAAAAGGTGAAGTATGGATGTGCCATTGAAATAATAGAATACTAGTGCAGATTATTATGTTATTACGTAATAATATCATTGTATATAAACTGCGGGTGGCGCAGTGGGTTAAACCGCTGAACCATGAGCTGTCGACCGAAAGGTCGGCAGTTCGAATCCGCGACGGGGTGAGCTCTCGTTGCTTGGCCAGCTCCTGCCAACCTAGCAGTTCCAAAGCATGTCAATGCGAGTAGATAAATAGGTACCGCTTGCGGGAAGGTAAACAGCGCTCCGTGTTCCAGCTGCATGCTACGCGCTGCGGCAAGGAGAGTCATCCCGGCCACATGACCACGGAGGCGTCTTCGGACAACGCTGGCTCTTCGGCTTTGAAATGGGGATGAGCACCACACCCTAGAGTCGGACACGACTGGACTTAATTGTCAGGGGTCACCTTTACCTTTTTATATAAACTGTGGTACAAAAATCCAAGCAATATTGTATTCCCTGGATTGAGGAGATTTACTATGAACTCACCATGTAGTAGTGGTGCTAAAAGAACCATCTATGAACCAGAAAGTCTGGTTTGAATCTCATATCTACAGTGAACTCGTCAGGTAGCCTTAGGCAAGGACAGCTACTCCCTCTCCCCGTCAGCCGTCCCATCTGCAATATGGAGACAATAATGCTTACTTCAGTGTTTGAATTATAAGGGGAAGTTGGGGGGCCCATAATGAAATCCACTAGCCAGTCTCCCCATAGCTTTAGTGGCATCATGGTCACCCTGTAATCTTCTGAGCAGTAGGAGCCATCGTGGAAGGTGGACTAGTCCTTCTCTGCCCTCCCTGTAATTCAAGCGCTGACACAAAATGCAAGGTTGTTGTAAAGATCAAAGCCTGTGACACATTACCTGCAGTGCAGTGCAGTGCAAAGCCAGGTGAAGCGAAGCTGGCCTTTGTTTTGCTTTTCACTGTGCCGCTTCCTGTCCACACAGGCAGAGCCCTACCTAAGCTAGAGAGAGAGAGATTCTTCCCCGCCTCCCCTCTCTGCTAGCCAATCAGAATTGAGTCTTTTCAGACTCTATTCTGTTTGGCCGAATGCTTCACTTCGTGTCCCGCCCCACTGCACTGAACTCAGCCTCTGATTGGCCGAAGTTCAATTTTCCCATCTTCTGTCGCATGACAGCGCAACTCTCATGTGTTGTCATGCGAAGGAAAAATCAAGACACATCAAATTCTTCGTACCGCTGGCCAACGCTTGCCGACGCTCTGCACCGCAATGCATGTAGTGTGTCATGGGCTTAAGACTAAAGGAAGCTGCCTGTTTAGTCAAGCCCTTGGTCCATCTCGGTTGGTGTTGTCAACACAAATTGGCAACAGCTTTCCAGAGTTCCCGACAGGAGTATTTTCCAGTCCTATGTGGAGATGCCAGAGATTGAACCAGGGGTCTCACGCATGCAAGGCCTGGACTCTACATTGTATACTCACACAAGCACTATACAAGTGATAGGCATTTGTTTTTCTGTGTACATGTTGTAGCATTATCTGGCATCATAGGAGCTGCCTGATTAAGCTGTTTTATAGAGAAGCTTTCAGAATGCATTTTCATCAGAGAACACCATGAAAAAGGGAAGACATCAGTCCATCATAAACAGCAGGCTCCTCTCTCTTTTCTGGGGAGTGACAGAGGGCAAGATCTTTCTTATTAGGAGTATGGTCTATTAAATTTAATGGGATTTACTGCTGAGTAAACACACATAGGATTGCACTCTAAGAGAGTGTTCATATTGATAGCAACCAACAGCAAACTAAGAATGGAGCAAAACTATCTGTGTGCACTAAATTCACAACCGGGAGCTGAGTACAGGGAATAAATGAGGCAAACAAGGCTTTTGCAGGAAGCGCAAAAGTCAAGGGACCAGATCAGAATGAGATACTGTATATCCGTTCCTCATAGGAGTTGGAGTGGCTTATCTTGCCCTTTAATTAAACTAAAGCTGCAGTACTGTCATTCCGCTTTGCATTGGTTTGCAGACTTTGCAGTTGTTTTCTGTGACTCCTCTATTTCATGCTGTGATTTGCAAAACTTTCATAAGCCTAGGAATACATCTGCTCCAAATGATATCCTAACTTTATCAAAGTGTCTAATTTAGTCCGTTTTTTAATGTTGCACCGCCTTTCCTTTGCAGTTTCATTCCGTTTCCTCCTTGGCTTCCTAGAATAGTCCCTTTTCCTGCATTGTTTGCTGTGTCCATTTCCTCTCTCCTCGCTTTTCAATGTGTTTTCTTTCCTGATAATGTGTCTGGCCCTGTCACGTTCAGACTGTTGTATTGCACTCCATCCCAAATACACACCTTCTGCATCACAACTGCTTTAGCAACTTCTGAACAACAAATCTGTAGCGTCTACAACAGATCGACATAGCTGCCCCTTTGGAACTTGTTTTCCTATAAATGCTTTTGGGCAGATACCTTCCACTTGGTGTGATCATGAAACAGCTAACTAGTTATCAACAAGAAATTCTCTACTGGGTGCAGTGGAACTGCTTATGTTTGTGGAATGCATACCAATGATCAGTTTTCCCACACTTCTGCCATGCGCTGACAGCTGATAATGTAGGCTGGATGATAATAGATGGTTCAAGTATATACCCACAAGATGAGGGCACTAACTCCAGGGAAAATCCTGGAGTTGCTTGATTGTCTGTGTGGCTCCATTCCAAGTGGAGAACATTGTGGGTGAATACAGCCAACCATAATACCAAATGGTAACTTATCATGGCGGCAAGCAGATGACGTACCTTGGTAAGCAGGTTGTGTATAATGCAGTTCCTTTACGAGTGAGTCTGACTAATGCCCCCAAATCTGCCCCTGAAGCAGTCTGTTCCATTGCAGGCTGGCCCTGCTGTTACGGATGGGTCAAGTTACTAGTTACTTACCAAGTTACTATGTTAACTTGCAGCTTAGGAAGATGGTTCCCTAGAACTGGAACTGCTTTTAGCGGTACCATTCTTTAGCTGTAAACCCCGTTTCACCCTCCCAGCCACACAGTAGAGGAGCATGTATTATTACTAACTCGGGTCTTTTTTTGATTTGCTGAACTAAACACCTGAATACCAGTAAAAGGAAAGGCTAAGATGACCTAACAAGGAGGTGCTTCTATTTCAAACAAACTGTCTGAAAAGATGAATGACACTCAGTGCTCTTGCTTTCTTCCTTTTGTGCTGATGTCAGTCAGGACCCTCAGCCCGAGAACCAATGGCCAAGAGTAGTGGCCTCTCTCACCTGAATGAGCCAATTGGATTAAACTTTGCCTGCACATTAAAAGGTGAAATGAGGCAAATGCTATGAAGAATAGGCAGCCGTCTGCAAGCCTGTTCAACCCCCCCCCCGCCCCCATGGAATGGCTTCCTTGTTCAAATTTAGACCAATAAAGAGGAAGCAGGAGGACACATCCTGGCTGGTAATGGGCAGCCTGATCCTGTGCAAGTTGCGGCGGCCGGCCTAAAGGACCAGCAGCTGCATCCTGCACATTGCGGGCCACACTGGCACTGCTCGGGCTTACCTTGAGGGAAGGGGATATTTGTCCCCCTCCCCCGATGTAAGCTGTGTGGGCCCCAATGGGCCTCCTCTGGAGCTGGTGTGCACTTGGGGAGGCCGTGTAAGGCCGGCCCAAGCTGCGACGGGGAGCAGGATATGGCGCCAATATCCCCGCCCACTTCCAGCTCAGACTGGCCAATGGCCCCCCTCCCTCGCCACCCCTGCCCACCTTCCCCCTGCACCAACCCGCACGGGACTTACCTGCGGTGGCCAGCGCAAGTCCGGTTCCGTGGCCTAGTAAGCAGTGCCAGCCAGGATTGCGCTGTTAATAAGTAAGCAAGGAACCTGTTCAGTGAGTCACAGGCCATTGGATGAGTGTACCTCTGTGCCACTGTACAATAATAATATGGCATTTTAATCCAAAGAGCTGATTTCTGTCCTGCATAGTGTCCATTCAATCTGTTCCTTAAAAAAAAAAAAACTAAAATAAAAATGAAGCCCATAATTTGCTATCAGTCAAATTGATAAGTGCCATACTGTTGTCGCTGAAATTCAAGCAGGACAAAAGGATGCACCAACTCCCTCTGGCATCCCATTGCATTGGTGCTTTCTATTCAATACAGGTTTCTGTTTGTGTGTATGTGTGTGTTTTTTAAATTAATGGCTACTGTTACCTTTTTTTTTTTTTACATTACTCTTTAATATTTATGAACACTACCTCCTGCAATACTTTGAAATTGTAAGCACTCCTCAAATAAGATGAAGTTGGGCCATAAAATGCAGATGCCCCAGTTTCAATTAGCTTTTCATGTTTTTCAGCTTTGTGGCTTAGCCATCCGTAATGATTTTGTGACCTCTTCAGATAAAATACAGTAAAGGCGAGCTGGGGAGGGGCACAGAAGTTGTCCAATACGATCTCTCTTCTGAGAAATGATTTTGTTTGTAATAATAAGTAAACAGCATTTCAGATCACTCCGGCTGTTCTAAATATTTGGTTAGCTGAAACGCAAAACTTAATTACAACTTCTTCCAAAGTAAATAAATATGGTACAATCCAGGGAAGGGGGTGGACCGTGTGCATGACTGTTTTATTTTCCGGGCCACTGCTCTAACCCTGATTGCTGAAATGGAGAACAACTGCATTATGTGCAAGCAGATGGACCAGAATGAGTGTGTCTGTAGTTGCTTATGTGACCCCAATTAATGTGGCACGGGGGCATCATGACAGCCAACGCTTAGTATACGGGGAGATGAACTGTTTTGCTTGAAACGGTTCTGTGAAGCAGGATGCACAGTCAGAAGGGGTGCTCTGTCAGTCAGGGAGAGGGCCAAACCAGTAAAGCCTGGGACACATCATCCGCGCTGCGCTGTGTTCCGTAGAGCAGCATCCACGTGCAGCTGGAAAAACTCTGTGAACCTCGACTTTTACAAGCTCGCACCACAACGCAGGAGAGCTGTGTTGCAGTGCGAGCAAAGTTGGAAAAATTGAACTTTGGCTGTGTTCAGCCAATGAGGCCGCATTCGGTGATGCGGGGATGGGACGTGGAGCAAAGCGCTGGCCAATCAGAATAGAGTCTGAAAAGACTTGATTCTGATTGGCTAATGGAGAGCAGAGGCGGGGCAGGATGTCTTACTTGGACACTTCTCGGCGTGTCTTACTTGGACGCTTCTCCGTGCAGTGTAAACAGGTTGCGTTGCGTTGCGGCACGTCGGCTACTCTTGTGCCTCAACGGGATGCACCACATTGAGATGTAGGTAATGTGTCCCAGGCTTTAAGCTGAGCAGGAAGTCTTTATAGATTCTTCTGTTGAGAAGAGCTAGTAGCCAATCTGGGTAGATGGTAATCTGGATGACTCTAATACTGGAAACCACTAAGGGAGATACTGTAGTTTGTAGCTCAGGAGGCTTATTACAGAAAGATACCCATCATGTCAATTTTGTTTTCATCATCAAAGAAGCTCATGCTTCACGAATGCATCAAATTCTGTGTCCTCTGCTGAGGTGACCACTGCTAAATCTTTGAAACTTTGAATCAAATTATGATAGCATCAGCTTTGAGCTGGTATAGCCAGGGGTGGCCCATCCATACGACCGGCTCAGACAGTCGCCTTAGGCAGCAGATTAGAGGCGGGTGGGTGCCCACCTCTGCCTCGCCACTTGCTTCCACTGCTCTTCCTCCTTCTGCCAGTCCCTAGATTGGAAAAAAGAGACGAAACTAGAGTGGAGCGAAGGCAAGTAGTTCTGCAAGACTCCGTTACACTGGAGTCAGTGGCCCCTCCCCCTTGTTGTTGGAGCCATTCTGGCGGCAAAGGCAACACGCAGGACGCTCCCCTGTTGCTGCTGGAATGGCTCCAACAGCAAGGGGGAGGGGCCGCTGACTCCGGTGTAACGGAGTCTTGCAGAACTACTTGCCTCCGCTCCACTCTAGTTTCGCCTCTGGGGGGCGCAGCTCTTCTGCTCCGTCCCTTTCTTCCTTTTTCAATCCAGGGAGTGGAAGAAGTAGAGACTGGCATATCATCTGGTGAAGTGGGGGGCAGCATTTGGCATGCTGTGTCAGGTGTCAGGAGGTCTTGGGCCAGACCGGGTGAGCTACAAGTGGAGACTTCCCTGGGCTGACTCTCACTTCTGCCACAAACTCTCTAGGCATTTTTAGGCAAGCTGCTCCCTCTCCGCACGAGCTGAGGGGATAACAATACCCTACTACAGAGTTGTTGTAGGGGTAATGACAGGATAATTGATGTGAAGCACCTGAAAGCATGATACCAATGCTAAGTCGTACTGTGGAAAGTTGGTCACTCCGCGTTTTTGTACAGAGACGGACACCTTCTCTTTCAATCCAGCATTGCATGGAAGTTGGAAATGTCTTTCCAGAATGCTAGCATTGTTGCTAGGAAATTGCACCCTGCAGTTTAGGTTTTGACAAACCCTGGCCTATAATTGTAGATTATATTAAAGGGGCAAAGAAAATCACATTGCCGTGGCTGAGTTAATGCTCTCCTTTCAAGCGTCTTGCTGTTTGGGAATGTATTTTGATTTCAAGCCACGTTGGCTGCTGCCTCTTGAACGTGGCCAGAGTCTGCTTTCCATGATGTCTCCTACTCTTGTCTTAAGATGGACATCAGAATGGTGCTCTTGTGACCTGGACTGGCCCTCTACGTTTCTCCAGAGCAATTTTGTCAATAGGAAGGATACAAGATCAGAGTAATGCTCTCACGTTGGCATTGCTGCTGTACTTATAATGGTGATATTATGGAAATGACTCCGTTAAAGGTTTGACACCATACATTTGTATTACTTGGAGCAAATGAATCATGTGGCGTGTGTAATGCTGTGATGCAGCCCAGTAGGTTTACATGGAAGTAAGTCTCACAGATTGAATAAGGTGTACTCTTAAGTAAGGGTGCAGAGACTGCCACCTCAGTCCCTAGTTAAGCGTACAGTCGGCCCGCATCTTCAGAAATGACGGAAGCCCTCCTGGCGCCCGGAGCAAGGGTGGCCCTGCATGACATTGCGTCGATGCCCCCCCTCTGCCGGTTTTGGTGTCATTTCGGAGCCAAATGGGCTCCAGGGAGGGCGGGAGGGCCGAAATGAAGACGGCCGAAGCTGAGGCGGCGCATCGCGAGGGTAAGTACGCCCCCCGCGCCCGGAGCAGCTCCGTGCGCTCCGCAAGTTCCACCTCTGCGCACCTTATGTGTGACTGATTTGTACAAATTCAAGTATATGCACTCCCCCCACACCTGCAAAAAAAGACAAGAGAAAAACAATAGTTTAAATAGTGCAGGTGATTCTGCTTGCCATGCCACTTATTCTATTTATGCCCTAGAGCAGTGGTTTCGGGGGTGTTTTTCCCACTGGCGGTGGTGATCCCCAGGAATCGCCGCCGCCACTGGTCCCACCCCCGCAGACACTCGCCTTGTGGAGAAACACTGCCCTAGAGCCATGGTTCCCAACGGTCAGGAGACCGCAGACCACTGCAGCAACACGCTGAGACACTGCGGATCCTGGCAACCCGGAAGTAGTCTGGCAGTGACGCGATGACAGCATACATCATCGCGTCGCCGACAAAGTACTTTCAGGTTGCTGGGATTTCTGAGCGATTTAGGCCAAGGGCGGGTGGGCAGGTCTTTCCAGTGGCACTCGCTATGCTCTGGGTTTTGTTGGCGGGGTCCGAAGACTTGGGTGGCAAAGCTTAATTTATTATGCAGGAAGTTGTATGCTTGCAAACAAGATTATGCCAAGGTTGGGGGGGGGGCCTGAATTTGCAAGACTCTAGAGGAGGTGACACACAGGTGCCCCACAGTGCTGCAGCTACCCGTTCTAATCAATGACCCTTTTTGATCTTGATTAGAAGGAGCAGTGCCTCGCCCCTTTGGGAGCAAAGTCCTGGCTGACTCTTTGGACTTTCAGGTAAGGAACCAAGATGAAGTTAGGAGAGACTATGCACATTTGGAAAGGGAGGTCATTGTTAACAGATGGTGAGGCTGCGCCAAGGTAACCAGCCTGTTTCTGCAGGATGGGGTGTGATATGCTGCAGTAGTTGCAGGGTGAGAGTGCCAACCCTGGGACGATTCTCTTAAGTGGAGTTATGAAGGCGGAAAGAGGGCTCTGAAGTATGCCCAGGAGTTAAGTGGCAGCCTTATCTGGCTTGAGGGAGGGAAGAAGACTAGAAAGCCAGAGCGGCTTTCCCAGGGGAAGTGGGCAAACTGCAAGGCGGCACACAAAGGATGACTGTCCAGCCTGTGCTGGCACAGTGGCTTTGGTTGCACTTAGGAAGAGAAATGGGGGGAAAAGATTGGAAAGAAGAAGGGATTAAGTTATTGATCCTGAGTGCCAGCTTGGCACAGTAGTCCTTGGCTTGCAGCTGGAATGGAGGTGGCTTAATGCAGCACCAGCAGGTCAAACAAATGAATGCAGTGGCAGCAAGGTAGACAAGTGAGGGACAAAAGACTTAAGGGTCTACAGTAGTGATGCAGCTTCTTATATCTTTTTCTGCTACAGGATTCTATGGGATCGTTGGTGGGGTGAGCTCATCAAGGAACCTTCTTTTGTGGCTTGATGGCTTACCTCTGGTCCTAAATGGGTCTGTCTATTGTGCGCAGTGGAGGCCAGCGGGTGGCGCAGTGGGTTAAACCGCTGAACCATGAGCTGTCTATCGAAAGGACGGCAGTTCGAATCCGCGACGGGGTGAGCTCTCATTGCCTGGCTAGCTCCTGCCAACCTAGCAGTTCCAAAGCAAGTTAATGCAAGTAGATAAATAGGTACCGCTTGCGGGAAGGTAAACAGCGCTCCGTGTTCCAGCTGCATGCTATGCGCTGCGGCAAGGAGAGTCATGCCGGCCACATGACCATGGGGGCGTCTTCGGACAACGCTGGCTCTTCAGCTTTGAAATGGGGATGAGCACCACACCCTAGAGTCGGACATGACTGGACTTAATTGTCAGGGGTCACCTTTACCTTTATTGTTTTTTCACCTTGTTGAGAGGGCAGAAGCTAGTTCAGGAGGCCAGTTGCTTCATTAGCATGGATCCTTGATTGAATTTGTCTGTGGAGTTGGTGAGGACAGTTAGGGTTGGAGATCCTTCTTTTGCATTGCTAACAACTTGTTTGCTCCAAGTCAGGAAGCTCCTAGGAGGTGGGTCAAATATTCATAGGGTCAAATATGCTGTGAAAGGAAGATGTGGTCAACACTGGAATTTTCCAAAGAACAAGCGTCAGGCAAGGCTCCGCTTCCTTCCAAGCCAGCCTGTAAAATGGAGAGGAGGGTGTGATCCCGCTGACCATAAAACGCGTGGCCTTCTTCTTGGCCTGTGGAGCTGAGGCCTCTTGCCCTCAGCCCTGCTTCTGAATTATATTACTGGGTTATGCTTTCTTGGCAGGCATCCAGCTCGAAGTATATGCAAGTGTTTTTCTGCACGCATCAACTAAAAAACATTGTCAGGCAACAAAGTACCGTTGAAAAGCTTCCTCTCTCTGGTTTGTAACAGGTTTCTGAACTTGTAGGCTATCTGTTTATTTGGTCTTAGTTTGCTTTCTCTTCTCAAAGAGTCTGGCATGTCTCAATTTCCCCCGAGGCTCCTTTTTAGGTAAGCAAAGAAGTGTCAGCCAAATTGAACTTTCTGAATCGTATAAAACCATTCTGATAGCTTCAGCTGTCTAGCAAAAGTGCAATCAATTCTCTTAACTGAAGCTAGGGTCCAATGGTCTATTGCACAGACAAGTTCATTGAACTTCTTCTTGATATACAACTGGATTACCAGTTTCCTTTCTCCCCAAGAGTCTCTTGTAGTCTCATTCTTCTCTTTAAAAGAGAGAACAGAAAATAACTTGCTGCTGCTAGTGTGACCTGCCTTAAGTTGGATCAAAACCCAAGACATAGCCCAGTGGATTCGGGGGGGGGGGGGAGACAATGGAGAATAGTCTATTCAGGGCCATTAATATTTTTTTAGATAAGAATGGAATGTCTGTCTTGAGGTAGCACACTTCTAATTACCAGATGCTCAGTCTGGACCATCAACAGGAGTCTTCCTTGTACCTCCTCCTAGTGATCTTGGAGACATCCATGTGTCCACTTTTGGAAACAGAGGGTTGGGCTGGATGGGCATGTGGTCTCATCCACCAAGATGATACTTGCAGTCTTTTTGTTGAGACAGGACAGTCACCCCTGTTCTAGAATTCTTTATTTCTGAAATGTCGGTTTAGTCAGAGCCCACAAAGGAACGCAGATCGACTTTGTAGGCTATCACTGTGCGTATGGTGCAATTGTGCCGTGTTCTGTGAAGCCTGCTGAGCTATTACAATGTTCCCTGCAGTGGGCTGATATAACACTATGTTGTTATGCTACCATATTGTTATGCTACCAAAGAATACCTGCGGAGAAACGCCCCTGTAAAATGTTACATTGGATATGCCAAATGGATTTTCCAGGAAAAATACTTGGGCAGGAGTGAAGAGAAATCCTTCTCCACTCTCCTACTTCTGGTCTTTTTCCAGCGCAGTCCATAAGTACTAGCGTTTGGGTGATGGGTTGTGGTCTGCCTCCTGTGTCTCAAGATGCTCTGCCATGCTGCTTTTGTGCTCCATACTGTCGCCCCCCAGTGGATTTTATTGTTTTTAATTTTAGTTATGTATTTAAACTTATTTTATGTATTTTAAATTATGTATTTAATTTTCGTTGTAAGCCGCCTTGGGCATTTGCCTTCGGTGTAGGATAAGGCGGGATATAAATTTTATAAGTAAATAAATAAATAGGAACTCTGCATTCTAGTGCAATATTTTTCATTGGAGCATTCCTCTTCTGCAAGTGTCCTGTGGATGGAGTTGGTTCACAACCACAACTAGATGCTGTGTGAAGCCAGAGACTTTAAAATTCTGTCCCAGATGAATTATTAAACCTTACAACAAACAACAGAACTCATCTGGAAAACCCATCGGAGCATAATTTTGACCTTTTTAGCTTTTTGTATTATAAAGAGGCAGGCAGAGTTCTTGCCGCTAGTCATCAACTCATGATGTTTGTCCACCGCATCTGCTCACCGGTATTTATTGTCACTGAACATGGAGGTTCTGTTTTCAGCTTTCATGGTCGCAAGGTATGAAAGTCACAAGTCTGCAAATAAATGCAAAATATTTTGAATAGGTGTGGAATTGTGTGTGTGTGTGTGTGTGTGTGTGTGTGTGTTAAAAAGAAAACACCTGATAAACTAAAAAAGAGATCGTGTGTGTGTGTCCCCGTTTCCGTAGGATTCTATTTGTGTATTTTAAAAACAAGTGCAAAAAAGAAGTGGCAGAATTAATTTGCCAGTGAAGAAAATGCAAATTGGAAGCACATATCTTACAGCAAAGTGACAAAGCAAAACTTGGCCTGAAACCAAATATAACCTAATTGAGCTTTTTAATATTGTTTGTTCAACATCATATAACTGTAGACAGAGAAGCTACACACTGAGCAGGATTAGGAAAATTAGACTGCAAATATATGACTGTATTAGTAGGTTTGTTTAATTTATGCGTGTTTTATTATTATTTGCATAATAATGAAGTATTTAATAGTGTGTAGGGTAAAACACTTTTTTGAGGAGTTGCTCCAGAGAAGGTAATGTCATGGCCAAATTAATCTGAAATACAATTTGTTCATGAAAAACTCATTGGAGTTTTAATCACAAATATGTCCCAAATCAATGTGAACTTGGGGAGAAAAGCAAAGATTATAAATATGGCTGTATTTCATGCAGGTTTCAGGTGGTATAGAGAAACCATGGCATAATTTTAACCTTAAGAATGCAATCCTGTGTGTGTTGACTCAGAAGGAAGTTCTATTGTGTTCATACTGCAAGCCTATCCAGATTTTCTTGGGAGTAAGGCCTATTGAACGTAAAGGGCCTTACTACTTCCGAGTAAGCATCCATAGGAGTGTACTGTAAATCTGTTTAGGGAAGTTTTATTTAGTTAGTTTAGATTTAAAAAATTCTGTACTGCTTTTAGCCCTCCCATTAGGTAGGCACTCAAGGCAGCTAACAACATAATTTTTAAAGTAAAAAGTACAAAAAAACAAAGCACCACCCAGCAGTAAGTATAAAACACCTTGTAAAAGCGGGGGGGGGGGGGGACGGGACACCAGCAGTGGCAACAGGAACACCAAACAACACTTGTAATTAAAGGGGGAAGGCTATCTGAAATAAGAAGATTTTCAGCTGGCGCCAAAATGACAAACTGTGATGGTGCCAACCTTACCTCCTGAGGGAGGGAGTTCCGTAGTCTGGGTGCTACCAGTGAGAAGGCCCTTTCACATGTCACCTGAAGCTTACTTCCAACACCCGGGGACATGCAAAAGGACTCTCTGTGATGATCCCAGGGGACAGACAGTTTCCGGGGCTGGGTGTAGGGGACAGTCCTTCAGAGGGCCTTAAAGGTCAAAACTAGCATGTTGAATCCCACTTGGAAACATACTGGCAGCCAGTGTAGCTGCAATAGCACAGGTGTGATGTGCTAACCGTGCCTCAAACCATTCAGCAGGACAGCAGCATTTTCCAGGAGCTGAAGTTTCTGAGTGGCCTTCAAGGGCAGCCTCATGTAGAGCACGTTGCAGACGTCCAGCCAAGAAGTACCTAATGCAGAGATAACCATGGTTAAGTCCACTTGATCCAGGAGAGGATGTAGCTTTCACCTAACTTGGGTGAACTCTGGTTGCATGCTTCCCAGGGGCATCTGATTGGCCATTATGGAAAACAGGATGTCGGACTGGATGGACACTCAAATTGGATCCAGCTGGGCTCTTCTTACACTAATATTTCAAAATCAGTTTTTAAGAATAACTTCAATGTATGTATAACGATCCTTTATTAAAGATTGCATCTCTTGTCTTTGCTGAGATGGCAGATGACTTGGATCCAAAGCAGTGTTGGCTCATCCAAAACCACCTTGGCTCCAAGCCGTCTGCCATCCTAGCAATGTCGAGAGTTGCAATCTTTTATTGGCAGAAGCCTCTGCTTGAGACACAGTTTTGGTATTTGTATATTTAATTTTAAACCATTTCTACCTAATCTTTCCCCTCCTAAAAACGAGGCGCCCAAGGTAGCTTACACTCTAAAACAAAACCATATTAAAAGCAAAATAGCAACAAAACATTACTTGAGTTTATTATTATTTAGGCTTCAGTGTGCAACGGGAGAGAGGAGGACAGACCCCTGTCCCGAGGGGATTGCAGTCTAGAAATAGGCAGCAGAGAGATGATGACACAGAGGAAGAGTAGGGGGGTAGTGGCAGGGTAAATGGGGGAAACCATGCAATGATTTCATGTTGGGTTTAGTTGCAGTAGGGTAAAGGAACTTGGGGGTAATGCCAAAGCCTTCAAGGCAAAGGTGGGTTTTGAGGAAGGATTTGAAAGAAATAATGGGGGGGGGGATTACACAACTGATTTGAGAGGCAGTTGCAGGCATAATTCCAGTCACACAAAACCAGATATTAAAGACTGGCTCATCCAGCACACTGGTGGGCTTGCCAGCCAGAGGCTTAAGACCTGCCAGCCAGAGGCTTATTTCACAAGACAGTACAGTATTTACTCTGTTACGGCACACAGTTTCTTCTGTGGGCTTTTAATTAGCACATTGCTGCTAATCTCTTGTTTTTCCCTTTGAACAACAGCAGATGGGTTTGTGTTTTTTTTTTTAAATGGTGTGTTGAGCTTGTTGGCATAAATATTCCCCCCCCTAAATTAACACATTTTTATTAACAAATTTTATTTTACATACAGAGGCCAACTCATTTTAAAGACATTACAGATTACAAACACTACTGTGAATCAACATCTTATCCATTGTTAAAACTTTCCCTGGATTTGTGAAGCCATTCTTCACAGGAGGATAAGATGCCTACTCTTCCACTTAAATTCTATTTGCATTTTAGCAGCTGTCAGTAATATCATTAGTTCATGTCTGATTTCTGGTATATTTTCACTATGCGACTGGATCAGAAATCTGCATGCGCAAGAGGAGTAACATAACCTTGATTGGTTTAATATATTTAAGCGTTCAGTGTCTCCTGACTTTGCTGCATGCACACCACATGTTAGTTCCTTGCTTCCCACGTTTGTTTCAGCAACCATCAGAAGTTCAATTTAGTGCAGTTTGGCAGGTGTATAATACTAGACGAGATAGACCAATAGCCTGAGTTGGTATAAGGCAGCTTCCTAACATCGTCTGGCCGGTACTTTGAATGAGATTTCTATAAATATTCGTATGGCCCAACCCCAAAAGGCCCACATCGGCAGTGGCAAGGTGCCGAACTTCCACCAGGGCAGGTTGGCGGAGGGGGAGGATCAGGGCAGGAATTGGTCTGGGTTGGGGGGGATCTTGGTGGCAGCAGCGTCCCCCCTGCCTGGGCCCAACACCCCACCCACCCCTTTGGACCTACCAGATTTATGTCCGCAAAATAACTGGTGTGGGTCCATGTAGGCCCATTAGGAACCAAAGAGCAGAGGAGTGGGTAAGTAAAAAAAAAAATCTTACCTCTCCGCCACTGCCTGGGTCCCAGCCAGCCTGCGGAATGCAGCAAAAGCTGTTTTGGTGCCGCTGCACCACGCAGGCTGGCTCTGGATAGGATTGGGCTGTTAACCTAACTTACTAGATTTCATTCTGTATAAAATCTGAAGTCCCTATGAAGATATTCATTTTCCTCACTGCCTTAGCACTGTTTTCAGTAATTTTAAATTCTAATTTTAAATCCTTTTAAACTTTAAATCCCATCTCATCAGTGAAACCCTTTCCCTTTTATTTCAGAAGTCTGTATATTCCAACCTAGAATCAGGTGGAAATGCCCATGATTCTTATATATTATTTAGATACATGTGCACGCACACACGCGCGCACACACCACCAGTGATGTAGACTTGAATCTATTGACTCGGACACAAGTTGGTCTCAAGTCACGTCAATGACTTGACTCGAACTTGACTCGGCGATTGTAAATGACTCGAAAAACGACTCGAGACTTGGAGCCTTTTACAGAAGTCCAATTTTATTCAGGTTTAAACCTGTTTTCCCCATTAAATAGTAGATAGGGACTCACAACCAAAGACTCGGGACTTGGGGGCAAAGACTTGGGACTTGACTTGAGACTTGGACCCACAGTCTTGGGACTTGACTTGAGACTTGGAGTCAGAGACTTGATCCACATCCTCCCCCCCCCCCCGTACGCACACACACACAGAGACGAAACCATGTTCAGGTGTCGATTTAAATCCTCATTAGGTGTGACAAGATGATAACATGACTGTTTCGATTTTTCTTTGTCAATCTGTTTTGTCTAGCTGTACATGTCACTTCCTTTCTCCCCATCAACAATTCACAGTTCAGCATTTGATTTTGTTCCATGTGGCACTATTTTCCTGCCATGTCAAGATTTCAGAATAAGCATGGCTGAGATACAAACGAGAAAAAACCAGAAGCAGATGGACATTGCAACGAATAGTGTGGAGATGCCAAATTAGTACACAAGCTGGAGAGATGTATTCAGTTGAACATGGAGATCAGCTGGAGAAGAAATTTGGTGTATTTCTAGCGGTCAGTTTAATTCCTGACAGAAACTTCATGCTCTGATGTATTGATGCTGAGCAAATGTAACCTTTCACTTTGCAGCATTTCCATGCTGGGGATAGTTGCTTTACACTCTAGATCAGACAATTCATGTGATGAGCAACTTTCAAGCTTGATGGCCCTCATGTGGAGCAATACAGAGAACTATTTTTAGTGGGTAGACTCTCCAGTGGATCCACATAGCACTCAGCTTTCAAATATTAAGAATATAAGAGATCAGACCAAAAGTCCATCTGGCCTAACATCGTGTTTCCCACAGAGGTCAACCAGATGTCCCCAAGAATCCCAGAGAGGGCAGGAAGATAATGCTCTCCCATTGTTGCTCTCCAGCAACTAGTATCTAGTGGCAAGCTAAATACTAGTGGCAGTCATAGGTTCAGTTTAACTCTAGCTGTAACTAATAGTTGTTGACAGACTTCTGCTCCATGAATTTGTCTTATCTCCTTCTAAAACCATATAAAGTACTCCCCCCATATCTGCTGGGGATATGTTCCAGGCCCCTCCGTGGATACTTGAAACTGTGGATAGGAGCGAACACCCCCTCCATGGTTTCCTGAGGACCCCGCGCTCTGCCTCCCCTGAGGGCAGGCGTGCGCACGCACCCAGCTCTTATTTTTCTTTCAGCAAGCTTTGTTTCTTCCTTAAAACAAACAGAGAAGCAGCCTCCATTGCAGGCAAGTAGAACAAGACTAAGTCCTAGAGAGGCTCTGCAAGATTTCTGTTAACCTTGCAGAGCCTCTCTAGGACTTAGTCTCATTCTACTTGCCTGCAATAAGCAGCCAGAGGCTGCTTCTCCTGTTTCTTTAAGGAAGAAACTAAGCTTACTGGGGAAAAAGTAAAAGCCTGGGGGGGGGGTCCCCGCAATCCGTGGATAACTGAAACCGTGGATAGCGGATCAGTGAATATGGGGGCCCACCTGTATGTCTGTGGTCATCACCGTGTATTACTGCAGTGAATTTCCTAAATCAACAATGTGTTGTGTGTTGCAGGACTTTGCTTCATCTGTTATGGTTCCTGCATGGAGCTACTGCAGCACACAAACATTTCCAGTGGTTTTCACATCAGAAATCTGTTCTGTGTGTAGTTGACCTTTGTGAAACTAACTGCGCATTCCTGCGCAACATTGCCCCGGTGGAACTATAGTTTTGCCGGGGGAAGGTGTTGCAAATGTCATGTTTGCGGCACCCAGGGAGTAAGTGAGGCCAGACCAGTGGAGTGGCGCCTGGCTCAGGTAAGGTCTGTTGGTCAGGGCAGGGGGGAGGGTGGGGGAGGCTCTGGATTGGTTCGCTAGTATCGGGATGGGGATATTGGCGGAGCGCTCCACTGATATCCAAAGCCCCTTCCCGGGCCCGGCCGGCCTTACACGGCCTCCCTGGATTTGCACCAGCCATTTGGTTCCCTGTCTCCAAAGGGCTCACAATCTAAAAAACTGCAGGAACATGTTTATATGCAGGAGCATATACTGCAGGAACATGCTGCTAGTCTGGAACATGTGTACATCTATCAAAATAGACACTTGGTACGTATGTGATGGTGTACCCAGGAGGCGCGTGCAGTTTTATGGAAGCAGCATTCATAATATGGAAGACTTAATGTGATTCCAAACTAGGCTTTAAATAGGACTTCACTTTTGTCATGGCAGTTAGTAGCAAAAGTCTATTGCAGCCAAATCATCCCTACAAAGCATTATGCCTGATAAAAACCTTTAATTAACACAGCAGCTTTTCTCGATCAAAGTAACTGTAAGGTGTTCAGGGTGAGAAAACAGGAGTTTACTAATTTCCTTTAACTTTCATGCAATTTAGCAAGTCAATTTTTGAATTTTTTGGGGGGAAACTGTTTTCATCCACCTTTACAGTCATTAGAATATTTAGGCCGAAATCCAGTCTAACTTTAGGCCGGTGCAGCAAGCGCTCTGTCAGCCTAAGGTTTCGCAAATGTGCCATTACGCACTTCCGCGGCACTGTGAGAGTAAGCGGCACCGGCGCTGGCCAAGGCTGGCATCGCTTACTGTGCTGGACTCTGTGCTGCCGGACACAGGTAAGCCCTGCGGTGGGAGGGCGTGGCGGCGGGGGAGGGAACCATTGACCAGCCAGACCTGGGAGGGGTGGGGATATTGCTGCCGGGCTGCGCTGATATCCTAAGCCCCTTCCTGGGCCGGGCTGGCCTTACACGGTTGTGCACCACGAACGTCCCCTTCTCCTGAGGTGAGCCCCTGCTGTCCTGGCAGGGACCGCATCCTGCCTAGGATGCAACGGCCGGCCATTTCGACCGGCTGCTGCATGTTAGGCAAGATCAGGCTACCCATCTGCAAAGCGCTTTACAAAGCTTGTTTTCAGTTATCCTTGCACTGTAAAGTAAGTCGCTGCCGTTCCCACAGAGCTAGTGAAGAAGAAATGCTGAAATACAGTATGGTGATTGGCTCATAGTTGGAAGAAAAACCTGAGATTTGAACGTTGGTGTCACAAGCTAGAAGCTCTCTGCCCCCACACAGTGTTTTTAATGCGGAAACGAATGAGAGGTAGAATGTATTTCTGCCACTGAAGTGCTGCCTGTCATGCACTTTTGCCGTGTGACGTCATAGGCTGAAGCTTCTATATACAGCCACAAAACTCTTCTGACAGAGTGGAGGGTTCTCATGGCCAGTTTCCTGTCCCAAAAAAAGGAGAACAGAAAAAGACAGACGTTTGAGGCCTGGGAGGAAAAAGTAATGTGCTGTACTCTTTCCTGTTTCTTGGGTTATTATTAGCTTTTTGTTGACTTTATGTGCAACGGAGGTCCTGTGGAACACAGGATTTGCTCTAAAGACGCTGATCATTGTTTTCCAAAGACTGACAACCACGGTCCTAAGTGGCCAATATTTGGTGTGTTCAGGAAAAAAGTCTTCCTACCATATTACTGAGATGCCTCTGTTGTCTCTCCTTTTCCCTCCCAACAAATATTAAATACAAGTCAGTTTCATGTGTTAGATTGCATCATGCCATTTTTATTCCCTCAGAGTGATCGTATTCTAGTTGTCATTGTGTTAGGGGAGCTGGCCTCGCAAAGTGTGCGCAGTTCCTTCAGAATCCCAAGGGGTGTGTGTGCGTGTGTGTGCGTGTGTGTGTGTGTGTGTGTGTAGAGATAGAGAGGGTACACACTACAGGCAGACACACATCTTTGGGGGAATCATTCTGATCAGTACAATATTGATAAACTTGTTACCTACTTTGTTTGATTGAATTCTCCCCTATGCCATTTTAAAGCACTTGATGACCTTAATCTTTTCCTTGATCTCCTCTTTGGTCTACTTGCTTCCATTTCCAGGAAAAGAAAGCTCAGCAGCCCCTTTTGTTAGTGTATGGTTTGACTGCCTTGGGGAGATTAAACCCTTTAGTCATAGGTAGGCTCATTGAGAAAGGGACAGGAGATTGTCCCATGGCATGAATTAGACACAGGACTGGCCCATCCATGAGGCCAACTGATTCAGTTGCCATAGGCAGCAGACTGGCAGGGGGTGACCACTTCCACCTACCCACTCGTCTCCACTGATCCTCCTCTTCCACTCTCTGGGTTGATAAAGGAAGGAGATAAAACTGAAGTGTCAGAGGCGTAGCACAGGGGGGTGCTGCAATTTGTGTCCCTCCCACACACCCCCAAGGGACGTTTGGCTCTGGATTATGTCACTTGAGGGTGGGCCAAATGACATCACATCTGGGTGTGACATCATGGGGATGACATTCCGCGCTGCGGCTCCCCCTGCGTGGCGTAGCTACGCCACTGAGAAGTGTGGAGGAGAGGAGACTGAAGGGGGCAGGTCAGCGCTTTCTCCCATTTGCAACTTTTACTGTTAAAGTAACCCCCATGACCCCCCCCCCGGCACGTACTTTTAGTGAAGAAAGATTCGTTTGTGCCACTGCCGAATTTCCGCTGAATCTGTGACTCGTGACCCCCTATCCACGTGAATGCCGTGGGGCATTCCTGCCTGCCCCTGATGGTGCATTGGGTACTGCCACTGATACTGGGGCTTCAGGGGTTGGCTCAGCCAGGTGAGCCCTGTGATGGGCATGGGTCCTCAGCCAATGACCAGCCTAGCCGGCCCCTGACACCACTACTGGTGATTACCTTCACATCTAGTTTGGCCCTGGGAAAGAGATGACTTCTCCTGTCAGAGAGTCAGGTAAGGCAGTCTGTGCTGTATATAATAGCTTGACAGCAGGGTCAGAGGGACTACTTTTCAATGCTTTTTTGTATGAACAATGCAGGAAGCAGCTGCCTCTTTTTCCCTCTCCAGAAAACACTGGTGTGTTTCATTAGCGTTTTATGGAGTCTTTTCTCATTGTTTATCTGTGCATCATGTGCCTATAACACCATGCTATAAAACTAGGGCAACGTATGCACAATGTCCAAGTTATATACGTATGTTGTATTCTCCTGTGCATATCAGCTACAGCGTTTCTAGAATAGATCCTCTGCAAGGTATTATTCTGTACCTCTGCAAATAAAACACAGTTGAGACAAGTATTGAAGCTGAGATCTGAGGCACATTTCCCATCTCTTTCTGCCTGATATTGACATCCTGCAGTCACCTTTTTCCCCCCCACCTAATGGTGTTCCCTCCAGAATTGCTTTGATCCCATCCTGCAATTGTATTCCAGTCTTACCATAATGATGACGAGGTAGGGGGAGGAGACACATACGAACATTAGAGGCTGATGGACAGTAGAGAAATGATTCATTGAAGTCCAGTTCACAAATGCATGTGTATTACTTGGTATTTCCCTTTTGTAGCGGACTGTGTGCATCGACTCAATTGAAAAGCATTATAATACATTGGAGGTCATGTGTGGTGATTTCCCTATCCACATGTAAGTACAGGTAATCGCTTGGTGCTGCAGCCATGAGGATACGTTGGAGTTGACCTCTGTGTAAAAGCACCGAGTAGCATGGAGTATATTTGTGCATAGCCATGGCTTTTTAAACGCTGGCACCGAATGAACTGTGTAAGAAAGGAAACAGTGTCGGCTTCCTCCCAATTCTTATTTATTCATCCTGATATCTGTAGAGCAGAAAGCGTATCCTTCCTAATCTCTGTGGGAGTTCAAGAACGTTCGTTATATACAACAATTTTTGCTTGATTTATTTGATTATTCCACTTTAGGTGTCAACACAGAAAGCCAAAAGATGGGATATACACTTATAAAAAGGCTGATGTGCCCAGTGAATGGAGACTGTTTCTTCTTAAAACATAGCCTCAGTGGCGTTGCTGGAAGGGGTGCAGCACCGTAAGTGGTGCAAGGCGCTGCGCTGCACCTTGCAAAAAACGGTGTAACGCAGCCCCTCCCTCTCGCCCCTGGAGCCATGCCAGTGGTGAAGGCAACGCACAGCTCTGGGGGTGAATGGGAGGGGCTGCGTTACACCGTTTTTTGCAAGGTGCAGTGCCTTGCACCACTTACGGTGCTGCACCCCCTCCAGCAATGCCACTGCATAGCTTCAATAACACTGGTCATATAGCACCAAAGAAACGTTATTTCACCATACTGTTGTGCGAAACATCTCCTGTGTGCATATGGTGTCTTTCATCTCCCTTCTGAATTAGAGGAAAAAACAGGTGCCAATTACAATGTCAAGTAGTATAGGATAAAGGGCAAAGGTTCCTTTCCATGCGTAGCATATCCTTTGAGTGCAAAAGTGAGACAATGTCTTTTAAAGGAACAGCTATTCATGTTTCAAGGTGCAACAGAATTTGAGTTCCACAGAATTCTTTATCAGGCTGGATGTTGAAGGAAAAAGAAGAGGCCGTAGTGCCGCATGTCTGCACGCGCACGCACCCACACCCGCCGCCTTATTCTTTTAATATTGAACAATAAAAGAGAATGCTGTGTTAGATATTTAGGTTAAAATCAAGACATGAAGTACTGTAAGGAAGTAATATAAGAAAAAGTATGAAAAAGTGGCATGAAAAAGTAAATGGAAAAAGTGATTCCCTTTGGAAATAATGACAACCATTGCTGAGGCATGTTTTTATTAACACTATTTAGAATACACAATAATTTCTGAACAGAGCCATACAACAGGTACTTATGTCTTGAAATGGTGTGCACATGGGGCTTGTATGCTCAAAGGAAGAGAATTTCAGTGAGACGATGTAGGTAGCTGTCGGCAAGAGACAGAGCTACTGGGAATGTTTCCTAAGAAGCAATTGTCTACCCACGATCGGAATTCTGTTTCTTAGCTTAATCAAGCCGCAGGGGTCCATTAAAACGTACGCCAACATGTACATTACATTTGCACTTAATGCCTGAGGGTCTAAAACGTGCAGGCAGTGCTTCTGTGTTGTATTCAGCCTCTTGAAAATCTCTTTGTGTGTCTTGTATTCAATGAACCCCTTTATGGCTTGACAAAAATGTGTTCGCACATTAACACTGAAGGACACAGAAGCCTCCACTCTACTGGTTAGCAATATAATCTTAACCATTTCCCTCCATCAGTGGATGTATCCGATATAGGAGACGGAAACAGAAAACTCCCAGACAGAACTGTCCATCTGCTGTCAAAATCTGTTATGAACACAGGAAACTGTTGTTGACTATGGGTCTATTTTATCTATTCTTGACTGGTGGTGACTTTCCAGGGTTTCAGATGTCTTTCCATCATTTGCTACCTGATCCTTCAAAAGGTGGTTGAACCGGGGACCTTCTGCATATAGGTGCTTGGCCACTTAGCTATGGCCCAACTGCGTCTTGATATCTGGTGGTTGTCATGTACCACAGAGCATGAGCGCTTTTGGCTTCTCCTGTTGCAGGCCCAACTCATCCATGAGGGCCAACTGAAGCGGTCGCCTCAGCAGTTCATCTCTGCTTGCCTACTTGCCTCCACTGCTCCTTCTTTTGCTTCCGCTCTCTGGATTGGAATATGAAGGAAGGGAAAGAGAGGAAGAGGAAATGTGGAGGAGAGGAGAGCACTGAGTCAGAATATTGCAGAGTGGGAGGAGCAGAAGCAGCAGGCACATCATCAGGAAAGCATTTGGTGTGCTGCCTCAGGCATCAGGGCATCTTGGGCCGGTCCTGCATTTAATCAACGTTATTGGCCAAATGTAAACTAGGTTGCCTAACTAAACATAAGAACATAAGAAGAGCCCTGCTGGAACAGGCCAAAGGCCCATCTAGTCCAGCTTCCTGTATCACACAGTGGCCCCACCAGATGCCTCTGGAAGCACACAAGACAACAAGATACCTGTATCTTGTTGCCACTCCCTTGCATCTGGCATTCAGAGATAGATAGTAAAGGTAAAGGTGACCCCTGACAATTAAGTCCAGTCGTGTCCGACCCTAGGGTGTGGTGCTCATCCTCATTTCAAAGCCGAAGAGCCAGCGTTGTCCGAAGACGCCTCCGTGGTCATTTGGCCGGCATGACTCTCCTTGCCACAGCACGTAGCATGCGGCTGGAACACGGAGCGCTGTTTACCTTCCCGCAAGCGGTACCTATTTATCTACTCGCATGAACATGCTTTGGAACTGCTAGGTTGGCAGGAGCTCGCCAAGCAACGAGAGCTCACCCCGTCGCAGATTCGAACTGCCGACCTTTCGATCGACAGCTCATGGTTCAGCGGTTTAACCTAGCCTACTACTAAAACCAGGAGGTTGCATATACCCATCATGGCTTGTAACCTGTGATGGATGTTTCCTCCATAAATCTGTCCAATCCAAAATTTAGGGCTACTTTTTATGAGCTGTTAATCTACCTTAAACCAGGAATGTCTAGATACTTTGTCAAAAGTTCTACCTTTTGAGCATTAGCCTGAAGATTGAACAGTACAATATCTCTGATCTCTCCACTGCTAAATTGCAAGGCCATAGATGTTGGTCACCAGGTCTGAATTAAACAGGAAGTTGCAATTAATAAATTAATAAGAATAGTTATACTGATTATCAGATTTCAGAACCTTTATTGGCATACACACACACACACACACACACTGCTTTTCAACAAGTAGTTCACAAAGCGGTTTCCATAGCTAAACAAAACAATAAATAAGGGCTTACAAACGAAAACAAAACACAAAGGAGACACCAGCAACAGCCACTGGAGAAGATGCCACGTTGAGCTGGAAAGGGACAGTTGGTCTCCCTCACTCTATAAAAGAGGACACTGCTTTAAACGTTTTTTTTTTTTTGGCACAGTCAGTAGGCTACAATCATGCTTGATGGAGGGTTAAAACTATTCCTAGAGCCCGATCTTATCCTTCCTCCTGCCCGCCCGCCCCGCTGATGCAGCAGAAAAGGTGCACACTGTATCCAGTGGGGAGGTGTGGATACGGAGGCATCAGAGGGGAAAGGGAAATATTTCCTCTTTCCTCTGCGATGGGTCTCTTCAGACCTGCACCAGCTCTTTACCTGGCGCAAGCCCAAGGAGAAGAAAGGGGTGGGGAGGTTTGAAAAGGAGGGGATATGATCCAGGGCGCACTATTGCCGCTGAATTGAGCCCTTCCCTCCCCCATCCCACCCTTGCCCACTGACCTCCCTTCATTGGTGGATCCCAACAGAACGGCGGCGGCACTTCAGCAACGCTCGTTCCATCAGCGCTAGAACCCAATAGTTTTAGCACTCAGGAAAAGCACCATTTTATTTTATTTATGGTTTAAGTGCTCATCTTTGTACTTTTCTCGATGGATACCAAAAATCAGTACAAATACTTAAAAAAAAAATTATACATTTAAAAAAAAAAAAAGGATTTGTGGTATTTATATACAACACTAAAAAGGAAAAATTATGTAGAGCTGGTGCAGAGCAGTGGCTAAGAGCCTGTGGCTTGCCTCAGGCTGCCCAGTGAGTTTATGGCTGGACTTGAGATTTGAACTAAAAACTACAAGATGTCACTTCCATTATGATCCCATTATTATCATTCTTGCCTTCCAACCATCGTTTTTAGTTTGTAAATTCCTTGGGTAGGAACCTTTTTATCTATGCTGTATTGACCACATGCGCTTATGATACATTCTAAATATGCTTTACTGTCATTTGAATTCCCTGGGTTTTATCCATTCCTTCTCTCTCTTTTCCTTCTAGCCCCAGTGTTGTTTACCCTCTCTTGTTTCTATAAAACTTTGCAGATGTTTTCAAAATTATCATCTATGCTAAAAATGTTTTCAAATTATTATCATTGTGCCTTATCATTTTCTTCACTTGGGCTGTAATTCTATACACACTTTACCCTGGGAGTAAGTAGGGGCTGAAATGGGGCTTACTTCTGAGGAGACGTGCCTAGGCTTGCACTGTTCTTCCTGCATCATCATGCATTCCAAGGATGTCCCCATGTCTGTTTTCTCCTCTTTGTAAATAATGTAAAGGAACCTTCCTTTACCTCTTTCTTAAAATGTGACAACCACAGCATTCTAGTGGAGGACACACTACGGCAGCTATTCCTTCTTTATCGTGATATAACACCTCTTTTTTTCCCTCCAGCTGTGAACACAGCCATTTTTACATTCTAACCTGGTAATGTCACACTACCTTCCCACATTCTTTTGAAGATCTCTTTTTTTTTCTTCTTCAGACAGTGAAGAATTTGTCAGAGATCCTTAAATCAGAGGAGGTTAGCATTTCTGTTCCCAAGCAAATCCCAGAAATGTTAAAAGCTTTTGTCCATTGCCACGTAAAATTAAGTCTGTGGAAGTGAAGTAGTCAGAAAATCCAAATTATGCTGTAGGAGGCTCTTCGCTCTCTTTCTGTGACCAAAAGCCACACAGAATCACTTCTACGCTGAGACACTTCTAGCCCCATATATGTGTTGCTTTTGTGCACAATGATAATTGTGTGTAGCTGAATAACGCACAAGGATTACAGGCATTTCCTGTTCTGTATATATGGTACAGCAGAAAACGTGACTGTTGCAGATTTTTTGGACTGGCAGTTGTCAGTCAATAAGACCTTGGGCTGTCAGGCAAAGGTTTATCATTTCACCAATTAGGCTGTTAAAAAGAGACTTTGCTCTTTTTCACTCATTGCATTAAATATGCAGTAGCAGTGATCATTTGAAATTTGCATTTCTGATTGTTCTATGATGGGTCTTTTTATCACAAACTGACAGTAGCTACGGTATCAATGGCAGGAAATCGCTTATGCGATGAGATTAACTCTCTATGAAATGGTTTGTTCAGTAGTGATATCATCCATGTAACAGTCGATGATGCAGATTTCCACAGTAGAAATGTAAGGTGTGTAAAATCAGTTGGGAGCAGTTCAATCAGTTTGTAGACAATCTTTTGTGGTTCCTTTATTTTGGAGACGGATATCAAGCTGTACATATGTAACCTGGTGGCTCACTGGTAGCCCATTGAGATCAGCAGGTGAACTGAAAGCATGACATTGTTACAGAGGAATCTCCTTTTGTATAGTAGTGAAAGAAAGGAACTTGGTATCTGAAATAAGGCAGGAGCAGGAACAAATAAATATTTCAGTGTTTTCCCAAAGGAGGCATTTGGGGATGGTATTTCAGGGCTAATTTATGTAACAATGGGCAGCCCAATCCTGTGTAGGATACAGTGCCCAGCCTAAAGGGCCGGATGTCGTATTCTATCAAGTTCCCCGGCTGCCCCAGGGCAGCCCGGGATCAACTCGGGAGAAGGGGAAAATTGTCCGCTTCCTCCGGTGTAAGCGACGGGAGGCCCAATCCTCAAATGTGCGTGAGCTCTGGAGCTTGCGCACATTTGCGCCGCTCAGGTAAGGTCGCATCGGGCATGGAGAGGGCTTGGGATACGGCAGATCTCGCCGCCCGGACTGCCCTCCCCCCGCCAATGCGTCTGACCGGGGTAGGTCTTACCTGCTCCGACGTGCGTGGGGATGGTGGAATGGCCAGGTAAGGGCTGCCGGCCACTGCACCGGCATCCCTTACTCTCTGGGTGCCGTAAACACACTTTATGGCACATTTACAACACCCTGCCCCAGGGGAGCGCACAGGATTGCTCCGTGAATGTTATAATCCCCTTCAGAGCAGGGGTGTTTGAGGGTCCACCCAGCTAGACAACTCCCCGAGACTCCTGGAGGCAGTTGTGGTGAGAGATGGCCAAGAGACTCATACCGCTGCTGCTCCCAGCGCCCCCATCTACAAATGGGAGCATCCTCCAGAGGTTCCTGTGCTCCTCTTGTGAGGCCTTTAGGTGAAACTACCATTGGCTGATGGGAAAGGTGACAAGAGGAACTGTTAACTGCCGCTGAAGGATTCTGCAGCAGTGGCTTCCAGAGGCGCTTCTACGGTAGGGGCGGTACTGTAAGTTGCACCCCGTCCTAGTCCCCGTTTACAACCTGGAACGTCTCCTGCCCGTCGCCTTCGCCGCATGGAATGGCTCCGGCGGCGAGGGGGCTGGGCCTCCTCATTCCTGGTTGTAAATGGGGACTAGGACGGGGCGTAACTTACAGTACTGCCCCTACCGTAGAAACGCCTCTGGTGATTTTCCTCTTCTTCACAGCCTCTGTCTCCAGCTGATGGCAGTTGTGAAGGTCAGTCCTGAATAGTGTGTGTGTGTGTGTGTGTGTGTGTGTGTGTGTGTGTGTGTGTGTGTGTGTGTGTAATTAATTTTCAGCTACTTTTCTGCCTAGTAATTCGTTCCTACATTTTTGTAAATCACATTCCCCATTAGTTCCTCTTGGAGAGGGGTTAAATACGTATACTCACTAACTGTCCTTGGGAACAGCAGCAGATTGAAGATCAAATGCAACTGCCCAAAAAGGGATCAGCTTCGCAAATATAATGTGTGTGTGTGTGTGGTGATTGTTTCCTGCTGCAAATGGAAAACAGCTGAGTCTTCAATCCTGGTGGAAAGGTGTTTTCAGGTGTGACAGCAAAGGCCCTTAATTCTCCTGGCCCCAAGAGAGCTGCTTTAATCACCTTGACAGGGTAGTTTTGCTTTGCTGCCAGTTCCTGGGTTTAGTACTCTCATAAACACTCACTTAGCTCCCCAGCACACAGTACCTGATCACAGGAGGAGACTGAGTTTCTGTTAGCTGGTGTGATGCAGTTTTCTGGCTGAGAATGCAGCGAAATGGAAAGTTTAGGACTGCTTTTTATGACTACAAAGAGCAGAGCATATGAAGGTGGAATTCCCTCTTTGATGTTTAATCTGCATGCAAGCATTTGTGTTGTAATGCTCTGCAGTCAAGCATTTGTTTCCTGAAACATGTGGGCGAAAAAAAAAATCCCTTATTGGACACACATCTTCCACTTTTATTACAATGCTTTTTCTTTGGGGTACAATAAAAAGTGCCTGGGACGATGGCTCTTGCGGGTTGTCTTGCTCTCATAAAACTATACGCCAGCATATGATATGAGCTTTCCGCAAAAGGTCACAACTGGGGGGGTTGAAACTAGCATTGAGAAACTAGATCACTTGATGTAAATGACAAATACTTTGCTGGTAGTACTGTTACTCTTACTGTCATGTACTCAGAGCCAACAACAGCTCGGTTCAGTTATAATGGGAGACCATGTTTGGAAATCGCGGTTTGATCCTGGTTTGTTTTCCCTGACTGTGATTTGAACTTAACTGCAGTTCATGTTGGTTTGTAATGCAGAACTGTGGTTAACTTCCAGCCAACAGCAAAAGCCTTCCCTCTCCTCTTACCCACAAGGAGCATGCAATCATCCCTCAGCTTGTTGAGGTTCACTCTTGTAATGTCTGAACACAGCCACTGTTAGTAAACCAATATAATAAACTGAGCAACTATGCAGTGGCGTCTTCAGCCCTCCTGCCGCCTGGGGCTAGGAGGGCGGGGGCTGGCCAAGCGCCCCCTGGACGTCACGTGACGTGTGACGTCACGTGACGTCAGTGGCGCTCCAGCTTTCGAGTCCGAGGTGAGCAACAGCATCATTGTCTAGGCAACGTGCAGCGCGCGCCCAGACCCTGTGGCTGCAGGCGCGTGCTGTGCGCGTTGCCTAGACGACGAGGACGCTCTCCTCGGACTCAAAAGCTGGAGCGCCGCCCGCCTGTTATGGCTGCGGGCGGGCGCCACGCTCCAGCTTTTGAGTCCGAGGAGAGTGCCCCCCCCCCGGAAGCTCGCCTGGGGCCCTGTACATCAGGGCCCCCTACGTTACTACGCCTCTGCGACTATGTACAGATGTTTAACTGGACAAACGCTGTTCATTTGTAGCTGTCAAAGAGAAGAACATGCTTGTACATAACAGACTTATACCTGCAATAACTATGTTTCCTTGGAAGTGATTTAAGTGGTGCTTACGTCCAGATAAGTGTACTGTCCTCAGGGTTGTAGTTGTAAGTTATGGTCATGGCCTCCTTTAAGGATTCATGGGACCTGTAGTTCTGTGCAGAACTGGGCAATCTCAACAAGGAACACACAGCAACCTTGCAAAACCATAATTCCCAGGCTTCCTTTCAGGATGCTAAATAGTTAAATTGCTTTAAAAGTTGCCTCAGCTGTAATCCTAGAAACAGTTTTAATGTTACAATTCCCTGTATGCATTTTGTAAAGAAGGGTTGAAAAGTGGCAAACAAGAGCCAAAGATGTAACCACACGATTTTTGGAACGTCAGAAGGACAAGCGCGAGAGACTTGTCTTGCAGGATTTTAGGATTTGTTCACACAATCTCATACTTGTGTGTGACCAAGCAAGGGAGAGACTGTAGCTCAGGGGCAGAGCATCTGCTCTGCATGTAGACAGGCCCAGGCTCAATCCCTGGCTGACATCTCTAGGCAGGGCTGTCAAGATTCCTCTCTGCAACCCTGGAAAGTTGCTCCTAGCCAGCACAGGCCATACTGAGATGGACCAAGAGGATAAGGCCGCTTCGTATGACATTTCAAGGATATCTGTGCTCAGCTGTTTCCTGCACACAGTTTCAAAATGCTGTCAGGAAGTGTAACATTAGAAGCCGTTTTTAGACAACATACTGCTTATATTGAGTGAATCTCTTTTATCAGAGAAAATAAGATTACACTAGGTATGAAGAGCCTGTCCGCATGGAGGAGGAGGAGGTGACATTGAGTGTTCACTTGCATAATCCTACCCTGTTACTTCACAATACAGCTGAGCTGTGTGGCATATTCTAGGCCAGCGGTTTCCAAACTGGGAGGCGCGACTCCCCAGGGGAGCCGCGGAAACCAGCCAGGGGAGCTGTGGAGTGCCACGGAATCCTCTCGGAAAACTGTGCAGTGCCAATTGGCAGGCATCAACATCATGTCATGGGGAGCCGCGGCCAATGGTCGCCGATGGTCAAGGGATCCAGAGGTCGAAAAAGTTTGGGTAACACTGCTCTAGACAGTTGATTTCATCCTGTGCCACCATTTTCCAGCTGGCTTTGCTCTTGCCATGTTTTTTGCTCCAGAATCTCAAGTTTCTAGTAAACAACAAAATAGACCATAGCTGTCTGAAGTCTGTCCATCCATTCATTGCCTGAGGGTCTTTGGAAGATATTAAATTTCTTTTGTGAAACCATGAGGGGATAGAAACTTGGACATTTAAAAATAGAATCTGGGATTCTCAAGCATGAATGCATTCACTCCCTTGATTCACAAAAGTGAATAGACAAGCTTCTCTCCCCACTTACGATATCACTATCAAAGTTAACCAGATAGTGGTCTGAGAAATTTCTCCTCTTGGATTTTTTTTTCAAAGAATATGTCTGTGTTAATTTCAGTGTGTTTATTAATGTGTCAACCTCTTCCATGTTATTGGCTGTGGTAATAACCAAGCTATTTACACAGTTCATGTTCATCCACTAACCTGTTTTGATGAATTTGTTCTCGGTTTTCCCTCTTATAAGCTGATTATAGGGTTTTTTTCTACTACTTGTCCTCAGTGATGTAGATGTGAGTCTATTGACTCGGACTCGAGTCGGATTCAAGTTGCGACAATGACTCGACTCGACTCTACTGGGTAGAACAGCTACCAAAAAAGGATGGGCTCTCTTTATTGTTTCTAAATTAGAATACCCAACTGCTTTCAAAACACATTGTTTTAAATCACAACCAGAAAAAAACCCAAAAAGGAAGCAGCAAAAAAGCCAAAACCAGAAAACCACCAACCACTAAATATGGCTTGATGTTTATGCCTCAGCTGAGATCAACTTTGGCTATGGCATTTGTTCTCTTTGGTGATGCAAAGCAGACTGGTGTGCTCAATACCTATCCTAGGTAAAGCCTACATTTGGTACGTGAAACAGAGCATTAGCAGAATGGGGAAAGTGACAGGGCGGTTCCTACGTCGGCATCAGTATACCCATCAGTATACCACACATTGCCAATTAGGAGAAGAGTGCTTGTTCTTTACAGGAGGATAGGTAGAGGCAAGCTGCATATACGCATGCACTCCTACGATGTAGAGAACCTATTGCTTTACATCGGTTCCCAGAGAGAGACCCTGCACCAAGATGCCTTCGGTTCTCAGCGTGTTTTGTCTCTCTCCCCCTCTGTCGGTCTCAAGGCTTTAAACTGGAGTTATCTACATACATGTGCCTGTGTGTGCGCACGCACGCATGCACACGCGCGCACACACACACACAGAGCTTAAGGGAAGGAGGTTCTTCTCCTCCAGGTTTTGATGGCTTTCAAGAAAGATCTCCAGCGATCTCCCAAATATTGTCTCCTGTTAATAAAACACCAACCAGGCATGCAACAAAATCCTTGGTCTTCCTTGTAAAAAAAAAAATCTTCACATCCATAAGGACTAAAAACTATGGTAGATTTTAGTAAAAGCAAATGAATGCCAAAGCTTTCAAGAAGCTGAATTCTGCACTGAAAATAACTACTTTGCACTATTTTCTGCACTCCTACACAGTTGCAACAGGGACATGGCTCTGGGTGTTGAAATATGTAACTTTCCTCTTCAGGTGTTACAATTACTCATCTGCTTTCTCTCTTGAACTAGAATGTGTCTGAAGTCACTCCTGAGAATCATGGCGGTGCTAACCAGAAAATAGGAGTAAACTGTTCCTTTGTTAGACGGTTCAGATGGCCAGTCAGTAGAGAGCAGAAAGTAGGGTGGTGTTTTAGTGCCATAACTGGAATGCTGGAGGTGACTTCGGGGAACTTGCTGTCAAAGCAATAGACTGAGGAAAAAAGGCATTTAATAGCCTCTTTATTTTATGAGAACAGGTCAGAATACATAAATAACAGGAGGGAAGAGAGAGAGAGAGACTGTAGCTGAATTGTAAAAAGGCTATTTTATGAGCAAATTAATTCTCTCTTCACCTACCTTGTTCTTCGATCATAACGTAAACCACATTTCATGCTTCTGGGGTTGAGCTGGCTCTGAAGTAATAGAGGAGACCCTTTGCTTCCTGGCATTTACCCTGTACTTTCTAAGTAATGGAAACCTTATCTGTAGTTGCTTCTAGCTTGTTCTGTGTTGGTGCTTCTTTGGGCTGTGCCTGGCAAGAGGCAGGGGAAATATAGCACTGCTTCTGCTATTTGCATGCCGGTTTGTGAATTTGACGCTGTATATCCCTTCACTGGTTTTGGGCCATTCGCTCTTTCTGCCCTTTCCAAGGCCATTAACAGAAGAAGTGACAACCTCCTGCAGAATCTCCCTTGGGGGGGGGGGAGAGAGCAATGGGGGGGAGTGGATGTGTTGGAAGTTTGGAATCCTCTTGGCCCCTTGCTAATTTTGGTGACACGCACATCTCCCTCTGCAGCATCCTGGAGTTGTGTGGCAGACAGAGTTTGCCCTCAGTTTGTAGAAATCTGGATTCCAACCTGATCCTCATATAGGGTTGCCAGGTCAGATGCATGAAAAAGCCTGAGATTTCTGAAGCAGAGCCTGATGATTTCACAAGATTGCCAACTCTTGAAAAATGTGTGTGTGTGTGGGGGATCTGGTATGGGGTGGAGCCCCATTGTGGAGGGGTGGAGTAAAGGAATGGAGCCCCACAGCAGCTCCAACATGGACTGAGAGGAACCCTTTGCCCATTGTCTCCCTGAGGAAAAAAAGAAAAAGCTGGCGAAACAGGGTCATTTTTGGCAAACAGGCAACCCGGTCTTCTTACGAGTCCATTGTTAATGGATGAATCTGCAAAACAGCTTTCATTTTACAACCTCACTGACTCTCTAGTGCACATAGGCATCTTCTCTGTTTAACGGCACCAGTTCTAAAGGGATATTCATAACGGAGCCAAAACTTAAATGGAAGACGGATCTCAGAGGGATCATTTTAGACCTGTGTTCACGGGATTCTCATCCTTGGGGAGACCCCCATGTAAGCCTCCCCTTACATTGTTGACACCTGAGACACCCAAGTTCCTTATTTCTCTTCTCCTTCTCTGTTCCAGTTAAAGCACATTTTTCTTTTACGCAGGAAGCTGAAAACCTGTATCCCCAACGGAGACATTCTGATTATATATTTTTAACAATGTAATTCCACATCAAGCAGAAACTGCAGAGAATTCCCCATATTAGCTTGCCCTTTTGCCACACATGCTTTCCCCTGCAGAGGAGGGGTCCAGCTTTTCAGACTGTGCCTTTCAAACCCTTCCTTTTCTTTCCATGAATGCTTTGCTTTCAACGAGTCCAGACCCTAGGACATTGTCAGTATGTTCACTTCTCAGAATAAGGCAGTATCTTTTAGTAGCGTGTGGGGCTTTTTTTTGTCCTTGTGTCTCTTTTTTCCCCCAAGCATTTGAAAAATAATAAAAGCCACTTGAAACATTCCCTCAAAATCCAGGATGCAAGAAAAGATTTTTAAAAATGAATCTTAGTAGGTCTTAACAGCCTGAAAGCTGAAGTTTCAGAAGGAGAAGCAGTAGCCCACATGGACCTAGGTTAATACTAAGGATGCAATCCTCCGGAAGGCACCGGTGACACAACAAATGTAAAAATTAATAAATTTCTGTATAGTAGTCCTTTCTCTTTCGGCAAGTTACTCCCAACAAAATGTGCTTCATATGGTGCAACCCATAATAGTATTTTCTCATAAAACCTGATTTTATATCGGTTCCAAATTCTCCATAATGCATGTCAAACATAATGATTTTTAAATTCTAAATTTGCTTTCACTTTGTCATACCACAAATACCCATGCCAACCAAATCTCAAGTCAGAGCCTTCTAACTCCAATAATCTTCTATTTTGTAAATACATCCACTCTTTCAACCATACAAAACAACACGCTGCATAATATACAGGTAATATACAATATACAACCCCATATCCATGGATTCGCTATCCACGGTTTCAGTTATCCACGGATTGCAGGGACCCCCCCCCCCCAGGCTTTTACTTTTTTCCCAGTAAGCTTTGTTTCTTCCTTAAACAAACAGGAAAAGCAGCCTCTGGCTGCTTATTACAGGCAAGTAGAACAAGACTAAGTCCTAGAGAGGCTCTGCAAGGTTAACAGAAACCTTGCAGGGCCTCTCTAGGACTTAGTCTCGTTCTACTTGCCTGCAATGGAGGCTGCTTCTCTGTTTGTTTTAAGGAAGAAACAAAGCTTACTGAAAGAAAAATAAGAGCTGGGGGGGGGGCAAGCATGCCTGCCTGCAGGGGAGGCAGGGGGGCCCCTCAGGAAACCATGGAGGGGGTGTTCACTCTTATCCACGGTTTCAAGTATCCACGGAGGGGCCTGGAACATATCCCCAGCGGATATGGGGGGGGGGAGTACTGTACTTTCAAATCCAGTAGTCCTAATCCTCCTCTCTTCTTTGCATCTTGAAGAATCTTGTATTTCACTCTTGGTTTCTTCCCTTGTCCATTAAGGATTATAGAGTGCCATCGAGTGAACTCAGCTTACACTCACTACTGGAAAAAAAGAACTGCAATGGCTTGAGTAGGGGTTTTGTCAGGGATTGGCCAGGTTGGGCACTGGCAAGAAGGCCCACACTCATCAGTCTGGTCAGGCTGCCCCCCCCCAAAACCCTTGGTACCACCTAAGGGGGACAGGCAAGGTTATCAGGGGAGCTCAGTGCAGGACTTTGACCTGGGGCCAGTAGCAGCCACGTGTAGTGAGAGAGAATTATTTATTTTATTTTATTGACAATATTTTTATCCCACCGTTCTCCCCGAAGGGACCCAAGGCGGCTTACAACAGAAAAGAAAATACAAAAAGTACATACATAAATAGTTACTTTTTAAAACAGTAAAAAAAGTTAACAAAAACTAATAAAAACATCTAAAAATTGATTAAAAGGATTATTACAATTAAAACAAGATAATAAAAAACAGCAGCACCCCACCTGTACCAACAGGATGTTAAAAAGGCAAGGGCTCAGAAGGCTTCTTTGAACAAGTTCGTAAGTCAAAGGGGAAGGAATTCCATAAGGTTGGTGTCACTACTGAGAAGGCCCTATTTCTGGCCGCCGACCCTCGCACCTCCCTGGGTGATGGTACCCGCAAAAGGGCCTTCTCTGATGACGTAAGGAGACGACCCAGACTATATAGACGTAGCCGGACTATATAGAAGTAGGATTTAAGTAGCAGGTGGTGGGGGGGGAGTAGAAAAAGCGAGAAGGACTCAATCCCAGAAGAGTCCTGAAATGTGACTAGAGGGATGTCAAATGGAGATTCAGTCTGATAACTACCATGGGCAAAATAAGGAATCGTGCAGCAGCCAATAAGAAGCATCCTTACATCAAAGAAGCCCAGTGAAACAGAGCAGATCAAATGATAGTCTCTGACCCCTATAAAAGCAACCAGGTCAAACTTACTCCCTGGTGTGAGCAATTAGGAGACCTGCCTTTGCCAACCCAAAGGCAGCCTTTTTTTTCTTTTTTGGCCTTTACAGGAGCTACGGAGGAACATTAAGGAACAGCATAATATTGTGCCTTTCAGCTGGAACTAGGCTTGCATTTACATTACACACCCTCCCGCAACTTCAAGTAATGCTGCCCTTTGTCAACATTTATTTTCCTTCTTCACATGGGAGCTGGATAGAGATGCTTGCTGGCTCGTGTTGTTTGTTAGGTAATATAGCAACCTGAACTGAAGCAACCCCAGAGAACATCCTTGCGACTCCTGGTTACCCAAGAGATGTGCCATTCTTAGCTAGTGGCATGGGGAAAAAGAGGCAGATGATTGGTTTAAAGTTTATGTACGTATTGCCCACTTGTTTTCCATCATGGAACTCAAGGCAGTGTACATGGCAGCATCATGTGCCCTCAGGCTCTCTCCTGCACCCATGCTTGTGTGGTAACATGCTCAGACCTTTATGGCCCAATCCTATCCTTGGCCGGCCTGTGAGATGCAGCGGTGCTGACTTAGCCTCTGCAGGCCGGCCAGGGACCATGGCGCGACAGAGAGGTAATTCTTACCTACTCTGCTGTCCATGGTCCCTAATAGGTCTACTCGGATCTGTGCCAGCATTTTGGCTGGCTTAAGTCTGAATGGGTCCAAGGGGGCATGCTGAGGCTGGGTGGGGGGCATAGAATGTTGGTGGTGCTATTGCCATTGTTAAGTGCTACCTCCCCTCCTTCAGCATGTATCCCGGAGGATCCAATCCCCACCCCAATCCTCCCTGTCTGTACCCACAGCCCACCCCCTGTGCCAACTCCCCTCCTCCAGCCACTGGCATTACTGCAAGGGGGCGGAGCTCTAAGTTCCGCCGAGGTTCTGACCCTCCGTTACACCGGAGCACGAAGCGGCCCCGCCCCCTCTCCTTCGGAACCACTCAAGGCGGTGAAAGACTCCCTTCCCTGGCAGCTGAGGAGCTGACCAACTGAGGGTGGGACGACGCCTCCACGTCCCTAGAAGTCTCACCCTGGTCCCTCTCTACCTGTCTCTGCTTCTCCAGGTCAGCAACCATGGCTTCAAGGGAGCGAACCCGTTCCCTGAGAGCCTGGAGCTCTTTGCACCGAGCACACACCCATGACTTATGCTCAAGAGGCAGATAATCATACATGTGACACTCGGTGCAAAACACTGGATATACCCCACCCTTCTGCTGGCTGTCTGACTGCGTAGCTTTTGTGTGTAAGGTATGGGTTTATCAAAGTTTGGGTACCTTTATGTTGTTGGAGCTCTCTTCTCTTCAAGGGAAGTGCCGGGCCATGTGTGGGGCCTGGCTTCCTCGTCCTGCTGCTGAACTCGCACAGCTGCTGAACTCGCTGTGTCTTCTTTTACCTTGGCATTTTGTCCCAGGAGGCCACTCGCTGCTCCTGAAAAGGGCTCACTCGCAAACCAGCCCCAGATTTAAACTGGTATGTAGCTCCTCCCCCTGTCTACCTGAAAGTTTGAAAAGACTGGCCTCTCAGGGCGGGGCCTGATGGGGGTTTACTGGCAGGAAAATCTGTTGCTATGGTTCCTGCCTGCTTAATTTACATTTGGCCTCCTTAATCTACATATGGACTACTATACACTTAGTTTTAAATTCTGCTTAAGTTTAACTGCTTAAGGTGTAGTTTAAATTCTGCTTAAGTTTAACTCTGCTTAAACTTGTGGTAGAAAGTAAATGGAGAGAAAACAGCTAGTGCTTTCTGATGTGGACATGTTGAGGTCACGGGGAATCTTAAGGCTACAACCTTATATATATAGTACTTACTTGTTGGAGTAAGTAACTCAGTTGTGAGTAAACCTGCTTAGGATTGTGCTATAAGTGACATTGTTGGAATTACTGTCAGTTTGGGTAAATTGATGGAGCTGTGTTGATTTGGAAAGGCTTCTGCTTTTGTACTCCAGCTTATTATGTGAATTTGGTGTGTTTCTCAGAACCGCTCCATGTTAGCGTGAGTGCTCACTTGTTGTACTGTATGGCACAACGTTGATGTGTAACAGAAAGAACATGTATTCAGACTGGCACTTAGGATCTTTGGAAACTGAGAAGGAAAAAAACAGATACTTTGACATATGCTATGCACACTAATTAACAAAACATTTTGCATTAATTTACTAGCTGCCAGACCATAGCTGGTGGACATTTTTCACTTCTGTGCTACTATCACACGAGACAGCAATGTTTGACTTAGTGCCTTGTTTCATTTTCAGGAAACTATTTCTGGCATAGTTGGAAGACTTAAGATCTCTCCACAGCCAAATATTCACTCTGGCTGGGATGACCCAAAGTACCATTACTGTTAACCCCCCCCCCCAATGGGATCTCTCTTCAAAATCATGAAATGAGATAAGCTTGGATTATTTCATCAGTTTTCTATTTTCCAAATATTTCAGCATTGATATTTCAGTCTTGCTTCAGTCCCTTGAGAGAGAAGCATTTCGGGGGACGGTGGAAAGGAAGGAGAGCACTTAGATTTCTAAACCCATGGGACAAACAAAACTGTCCAGGGAACTACATGTTAGCTCGTAGGTCTTATGTTGTCCATCCAGCACTAACATGCCGACAACCTGTGTATTGTCCATTGCCTTATTTCAGTGTTCAAGGATTGCCTAGTTGGGGCTGTCAGATCTCTGGGAAAGATGAGGAGTGAACGTTTAAGTGGTTTTCAAAAATGGCATCAGAAATGGGTGTTGGGTGTAGAGAGCATCATCAGTATACATCATTTGACTGACATTGCAGCTGTCACTTTCTGCATGCTGTAGGATCTGAAGAAGTGTATTGGAACATACAAGAAGTGGGGTTATAAGAAGGTGCTTAAGCTTCTTATCGATAAGCTTGATTTGAGGCCTGAGAGAACCATCTTGTTGTGACCCGGAAGACCTACCGCTAGTCAAGCATAGTAGTATTAGTGCACCAGTACTGTATTGGCCTCTGGTTTGAAACAATGCAGAATGGCTCATGAATGATCATTTTATGCATGCTTCCATTCCTAATGAGTTGGAACTGTGAAGATTATCCACCACCATCCCTTCTACTTTTCAGGTACATGCCGTGCAGCGTAAAGACAAATTCATAATTCCATCGCTTTGGCAGCCTCGTAAAGACGTATACAGAGAGGAATTTCTAGGGAAACTGTTAGGTTAATCCAAACAGTCTTCCTAAGAAGTATTTATTTAGGTTGCTTATATTTCACAATTTGGTGAGATTTGGTTTCCTGGTTCCTGTTATGTCCCACTGCTTTCAAATACAAGCATTAACTAAACCTGTAATGTGAAATGGTATGATGATGTTACTGCTTATCTTTCTTTTCCCAGAACTAACAAGATCTGATCCATAATAAAGGAATGACTTATTTCTTCATATAGAATGTGAACCATGGAGATATGGCAAAAAAATTGCAATGCAATATTAGCAGCAATCATCAAATGTAAACCTCTCAAAATACTTATGACTAAAATTTACTGATTTTTTTAGAAATATTTTTTTTTGGATACCTTCATAAGGTCTGCTTTATTATATCACTTATATTGCCAAGGGTTGGAGTTGATTCTATTTTACATTTGCCCATTGGGGTAAAAGAGCAAACCAATGCTATTGTAGTGCTCAAAAATGACTATAGTCCTGCCCGTTGTCCAGTTGTCCACTCATGCTGAACTCCAAGCCCCACCATAAACTCTCCTTGAAGTCTGGTCTGAGCCATATGTCTGTGGGAAGTATTAAAGGCTTCAAGATCCTGCAAGTACACTTAATTGCAAAAGGAAAAACAATCACCACCACCCTGACAACTGTTTTATTTATGGCTGAAAACATGATTGCCAAAGCAGCTGCAAAAATCACTACTAGATTTAAACAAGCAGATATCTTGCTACAGCACAACATATTGATCATCTTTGTATTTATAAACTATGCAAGCACAGTAATAACTCCAGGATATTTCCAGCATAAACACATTTACAGCGCAATCCTGCCTAACTTTTAACTCTACATAGGTAGATCCTCTTCCAACTAGTATTTCCAGAAAAGCTTAGACTGTCTGATTTTTCCCAATATCACCCAAGAAAATTATGACTGAGCAGAGATTTGAATCTTTGGTAAAAATCAGTCTAGTCTGCAGGACTTCCTTAGCTTTTCAGGACAGCGTCACCTTGCAAAAGATCAGTCGGGTAGGGAGAAGTTGTGTGTATGTACTGTATTTTACAATAAGCATTTTATAGAGGATAACCGTGATGCTCTATTCTGGATTACCGTAAATGTTTGTGAACTACTTTTTGTTGAAAAGCCGTATGGAAATGCTCAAGAATAACATTGTATAGTATTCATTGTCACAACTAGCCTGTGAGGTAGGACACTATTATTCCCCTTTTACAGAAGAGGAACTGAGGTTGACTGGAACATGACTTGTCCAGGCCACACAGCGAGTCCACTGATGGGTAAATGATGGGCTTGAACCTAGATCCGCCTCTTGCTCTCTACTCACCAGAGACTATCCTTAAGTCACCCAAGGATGTAAATGTCCATTTGCTGTCCCTTATGCCACAGTTGGAAAGCTTCCGACTCCTCTTCACAAAGCACTTGAGCTGCAACTGCCCAATTTATTCATCAGAACATGAAGTAGCATTCCTTCCTGGCATTTGAGCCTCCCCTCCCAACACGCCCTGAAGCATGAATGTTAATTGTCCGCTTTATTACAGCTCACTCCAACAGTTTGCTGAGCAAGCTTCCTTTCAAAGAACCTCACCACATTGTGACGAGCCACCTGTCTCTTAGTGCTGGAAACTCGAAAGGGACAAGCTTGTCTGATTAATATGATTCAGCTGCAACAAAATTGTGGTTTAGCTGGAAGCATGTGGGGTATTGACATGCAAATGAGATGGCAAGCCCTTGCCAATCTGCTCTACAGTTGCTTGAGAGGAAAGCATCCAAAAATATGAGAGAGACAGAATCTCTCTCTCTCACACACAGAGAGTATGAACCCGATATATATGTGTGTATGTTTATGTGAATGAGCTATGTTTTTGTAGGGTGCTGCTGTCTATTCTAGCGGACATGTGTTGTACATTGCAAAGTGTACAGTCTGTTAGATTCACAGCGCAATCCTGTGTAACCTTGCACCGGACCGGTGTAACAGCAGATGCACCGGTCTAACAGCAGATGCACCGGTGTAAGTGCACTTACCCCGGTGCATCTACTGTTACACCGGTCTGGTGCAAGGTTACACAGGATTGCACAGTTAATGAGTTTCAGCTTTGGAGCCCCCCCCCCCTTTTTCACAAGCATAACCTGCATTAATTCTGCACCGTGTGGCAAGACAATCGGGGGACTAGATCTTGCTTGTTTGCGTTCTCTTCTCTTTACCCCAGGGCATTGCCAATCGATAGCCAGCTGTTATGCCTTCTCTGAACGCAAAGGTCCTGCCATCTCCACTTGGGAATATTTGGGGATCATATATGTGTGTCTTATTTCATTAGCCCTTGCATTTCCAATATGCTAGAATACAGTAAGTAATTATAACTAGTTATTCATTTAAAATGAACTCAAAGATGCTATCACCAATATGAATATTGAAAATTAGAAAACTTCATAAGCCCAAGCATCGGCTGATTATGTTAACTGAGAGGGAGAGCCAGAGGTCTAGTAATAAATGATGTGTTGATAGGGAAGAACCCCCCCAAACCTTTGGTTTCCCTAGGAGAGATAAATATGTCCATCAAATTAATAATTTCTTTGATCCACTGAGGGCCACACACAATAAAGAAAATTAGATTTTTCTTTTTCCTGGTATGCCAAACAACCACGGCTAAATTAATAATCTTTTAGTTAAATCTTGCAAGTAATACTGTATATGAGCTTCAGATCCAGCGGGGATTAGATCCAAACACCAAACTGATGTGGGGAGCTTAGGTCTTGTCGTGGTAAAAAGAGATGGAGGAGAGGAGAGGATTTTTAGAGTAAGCTGTTTAGAGGGGAAAGGGAGGCAGATGGTACATGGTTGAGGATGGGGTGGGCAAAACCTAAATTTGGGGCAGGAAGGGAGGAAAATAAATAAGAGGAAGGGAGGGAGGAAAATGGAAACCTAAGAAGGAAAGAGAAATAAAAATGATCATTGCCAAAAACATCTGAGGTCAGTGCAGAAAAGGAAGCCAATGTGTATAAACACCACTCAACGTGATCATTGGATGCACCACGGGTGTCGTATTAGGATATCCTCCTTGCCACAGAACAAAACTCCACATTCTGATCCTGTAGAATTCTGCATGACCAGTTCGAATTTCTAATGTGGAGAGATGCACATGTTGGAGTAGTTCGTAATGCAGAGTGCAGTGGCTCTTGAAAATAAGGTATCTGGATGTCCTGTGCACCAAAAGGCTGTCCCAGAAGTTACTAGGCAACATTCATGTGTTTTCCCCTTTTCATGCCCAGAAAAAGAAAGACCTGGATGTTTTCAAAATCTGCGGGAACAGGTCTTATGAAGGGGGATTCTTTGGACCTCTAACTAGTTAGTGCTTGAACCATGTCTTGGTCATTCATAGGCCTGTCATTTGTCCATCATTGTGATGTACTGTTTGTACAGTATAAATTTAAAACTCAGTCCAAAAGAAGATTTCTTTTGTTTTCTACAAGTTGGCGGGGAAGGCAGGACGGGATGGGGGGAGGGCAGAAAGGGGTTGGGAGAAGGGCAGAATAGAGAGGCTGCGGGGTGGGGGATGGGCGGATTGGGTCCGGGAAGGGGGTGGGTACAGCAACAGCAGTGGTGGCTGCTGAACCCTAGCCCCCTTTCTGGACCTGATCCTGCGGCGTGGGTCAGAGGCGTAGCCAGACCATTTTTCAACGGGGGCAAAACCCTTGACGCCCCCCCATAAAAACGCGCAGCCGTAACCTTTTACACCCCCATGGCGCGGCCGCGCTGCAAATTTTTGGGATTTTTGATTCCAAAACTCAGGTGCACACGAACCTGCACCAGCGAATTCGTTAGCGGCTGGGGTGTGTCATTACGAGCTCTTGCAGGTTAAAATTTGCCATGACACCACTGACAATAACCATCAAGGGGCTGCAGCAACCATTACACATATGTGATCGGTTTACTAACTCTGGATTTAATAGTCAAAATGAAAAAGACCCGACTGAGATACCTGTGGTTCTAGTGTTACTGGAGTAATTCCCTACTGATTGTGCTTCACTGACACAGTTGGACTGTCCATAATTTGCTTAAGCACAGAAATGTCGAGAAGATTTGCATTTTTGACTGGGAAAAACGGGTTCATAGTCACCCCAGGTATGCATGAGATGAGCACTGTGACCTCCAAATTTGTATCTGTCTTGGGTTTTAAACATTGGGCATTTGCCTTCGGCATAGGATAAGGCGGGGTATAATTTTTTAAAATAAATAAATAATTCTACTCTTCCCCCCCCCACCCAGCCCCCAAACCCCAGGTACTAGAGGGGAGAGGGGAGCACTGCCAGCCGCCAGGTACATTTGGTAGGAAAGGAGAGGAAATTGGGGGATTGTAGATCACTTGGGCTGAGGAACAGGATTTGGAGGCTGGGTGGACTTAGAAATCAATGAACTGTTTCCTGATTGTGGGGTGGACGCATGTAGTTTTTTTTCCTAAGACAATTCAATTCAAGTGGGGGGGGGCTCTTGCCCACTACTATTCAGGTGTTAATCCTGATCATAAATACTCATGTCAGGAATGGGAAAGGAAAATCAGTTTAGCAAACCCTGCAGATCCCTTGGCCTGTAACCACTGTTAGTAGTAAGGGTTGGTAAATACCCTGGAATGCATAAGGTATTTTCCTTTTTAGATAATCTAGCTCTTGTTCAGCTAAAAATGACAGCTTTCCTGAAGAAAGCCCTAAGCGTTCTATATTGTTGATCACCTTTGATCAGCTTTGTTGGCTCACTTTTAAAATATTCATGCTGTGTGTTGCCTGGGATTTCTACAACATCCATCTCAATCGCATTTGCGTCCCACAGCCTTCTAACTTTAGAAGTTTTTTTGGCATGGATGTCAGTGAGAACTCAGTAACATTTCTAAATTGAGCACAAATGCCAGTGGTGTTTAGATTTTGGAAAACTGCCTATAGCATGAAGCTGAAGTCCCTGTTTGAGGACGAGGGCTGTTTGGAGGACAGAGAGAGTCTGGCAGAAAGGGGCATGAATCTGCAGCTAAGCGTTTGTGCCAGCTAAATGACCAAGATTTTTCATCACGGTTATCTATTGTATTCACCCTCCAAAAATCCAAGGTATTTGAGCAGAGATAACTTGCTATCTTGCTCAAGTTTTCAGCAAATGGAAAGACAAATACATTGCAGCCAAATTACTAAAAACTAGAGTGGACTTATTTATATTCTTGGAAAGAGGAGCTATTTAGAGGAAACAAGAGGCGAATGATATAAAGATCTGGGGTTACCTCATGCTCTTTGCAATCACATCTTCTTGCAGTTCCCAATCCTTTCAAGACAATATAAGCTATTATACTTGAAGCACCACTATACCGTAATGCAGTCGAAAGGCAACATCTGAGAACAATGCGTCAGGCCTCATTGAGTCAGCTAAGTGGACTGAAAGTATGAACCAGAGCTAGCATTATTTACTAAAGGTGCATCATTTAACATTTGGCATCAGTTAGAATTCAGCAAGAACCATGCAAAAAGTAAATGCAAACCCCAGCAAGGAGAGAGGATTCTAGGAGCTAGGAGGACATGTTTGCTGTTGGTTTAATTGATTCACCACTTCATTTATTTTGCTACATTTGCTTTTGCTACATCTTCCTCAAAGGGTTTAACTTGATGTACATGTGCAATAGTATTTATTAATAATAATAATAATAATAATAGGATTTATATCCCGCTTCCCCCCCTAGGGGAGACCCAAGAATATACCCTTGGATTGTAGGGTAGATGGTATCATTTCAGACCACAGGTAGAGGCACCTGTTCTGAATGCTCCCTTATTTAAAAACAACTCCTCCCTGCCAGTAAAAATGCACATCAGGCAAGTTGGTTCTAGCCCAGCTCATTCCTTATTATGTTACTTTCTTTTTCCAGGGAAATTTTTCCCATGAAGGAGCATTCAAAAATTACTCCCCCCCCCCAGAGACATAGTAATGCGGCCCGGGGGGGACACACGAAAGGCCTAGATGATGCCCCCCCGCCGCGTGAGGTCACCTGGAAGCCATGCCCCCGGGGTGATGTCACGTGGTCTGTAACTGGCTGAAAACGGCCCCAGGGGACGAGCAGGAGGACAGGGAACACCTGCGAGGCTTGCCGCCGCTGCCGAGGCCAGCAAAAAAACCCAAGTGGCACAAATCACCGCTGCCGGGTGAGTGCTGCCCCCCTGGACTTGCTGCCTGGGGGCGGACCACCCCACCCCCATATGTACACCTCTGTCCCCCCCCCCACGTGGCATCTTAAGTGGTACTGGCCATTCTACCATCTCAGAACTCTCCTACCTCCTTCTGCTTCTTATGCAGACCCCGTCTTACAAATAAGATTGCTGTTATCTTGTACCCACATTTAAGGTCAGTTTACCTCCATCCTCACAATTTGTGACCCACCAAGCCAGATAAAACCCACCAAGGACCTCCTGGTTTTGCTCACTGCCTGGGACTGCAAAAGCAGGGGGACTGTCAACTACAGTATTTGGCAAGTCAAAGCTTTGGTTGGTGTGCTGCTTTCAGCTTCACGAGTCACAGATTGTGCAGGCCTAGCTAAGCTATACAGATAGATCAAAACTTCATACATCATTTTCAGAGCCAAGAGGGCCGGGGGTATACAGTATTTAACTATGCTTGAGCTTTTATTACTCTGACTTATGTGCTGTTTGCCTGAGAATGTCAACTTGGTTTTTGAAAATACTGTTTTGTGCTCTTAGCAAGAGTTGCTATCTACCTCTGAGATACTGATGCATCAAATGCTGTTGAATCTGCTTCCAGAGAAAGAGCAGGTGGGCAATCTGGTTTGAGCAATGTGGTTTCTAGAAACCAGCACCTTGGTTAATGAGAACAGCTGCTGTTTGCTAAAACTGGTTTATACTGTATTTGATCATGTGGTGTGTGATGCCATGGTGTTTAAAGTCAAATAATTCAGAGTTCTCTAGATAAGGAGATTGTGGAATCCTTAAGTATGACGACAGCAAATAAAGCACGCATTTTATGGACATTTTATCTGTCTGGATGGCAGATAACACTCTTATTGATTTCAGGGGAAAAAATTAAGTGTACAGTACAGTATATTTCAGTGTATTAGAATGAACCCCCATGGATGCGAAGGGTCCACTGTTTTTGTGTGTGTGTGTGTGTGTGTGTGTGTGTGTGTGTGTGTGTGTGCGCACCACCTTGAACATAGGAAAGGTGGTATATAAAAAAACAAACCCCTTATGGGATTGTCTGTGTCACAGTGCCATGTCTATCACCATCACCCTGTGAGGAACCTGAAGGTTTACAGGAAGGTCAAGTGTGTGGACTCTCTGCCCTGTCATATGACAAAGTAGGCAAACCTTAATGAATTGAAGCCTGGCTTTGAAATAGGAAGAAAACCTAATGAACAAGACTGAGGCTCCATCAATAACCCTTACCGGATCATCGCTGTATAAATTGGAAGCGTTTTTTGTGTTGGACTTATGGAATATCAGTGTATTTTCAGATCGTTCAGGCTCCCAGGAGCATCACCTCTTGTATTGAGTATGCTCTTATTGGAAATCTGCCAAGCCCTGACATTTCTCAGGCTTTGTAAACGTACTTACCAATTCTCTTGGAAAGTAGTAGTTCATAAATAAAATTCTGTATCATTGGCAGAAAACTCTTTACGGCAGTTGCTGCAGCTCTCATGCTAAATCTCTGCTTGCTTCATCTAGAAGAAATATTTCCAAATATTAACTTGTGACATCTTAAAGCTTGGATTGCCTATTCACTGAGTGTGATTTTTACTTATTTTTAATGTTAACTTCTAAACATTCCTTGCCCCCTTTTGCTGGAATTTTATCAAACTCAGAGCCAAAGAACACATTATATTAGAGCTCCATGATAGGAACTGCCAATGTTGTAAAAAAAATCTGGACCCAACTGGCAGCCCAATCCTATGCCGGCCTCTGCTGGTGGTACTGGACTCCGCAGTGTTGCAAACGTGCCATAATACTACTTGCCACGGAGGAGAAAACATAAAGGAACATTTCTTTACCCAGCGTGTAATTCATCTGTGGAACTCCTTGCCACAGGATGTGGTGATGGCACCTGGCCTAGATGCCTTTAAAAGGGGTTTGGATAGATTCATGGAGGGAAAGGCCATCACTGGTTACAAGCCATAAGCAACCTCCTTACTTTAGAAGTAAGTTTTCTCTGAATGCCAGATGGAAGGAAGTGACAACAGGATACAGGTCATCTTGTAGGCTGTGTACTCCCCGAGGCATCTGGTGGGGCCACCGTGAGATACAGGAAACTGGACTAGATGGGCCTTTGGCCTGATCCAGCAAGGCTCTTCTTATGTTCATTTTTGGGGGTGCCTCTTAAGTTTTTACCTCTGGGACTAATAGTATTCTCTCAGGAGTGGGCAGCAATTTGGATCAGAGCTGTTGTGTGCCATTCCACAGTGCGTGCCTGTGCAACTAGTTTTACAAAATGAAAATTGTGCTGGGAAAGCCAAGGTTCGATGTACAGTTTGATGTATTTCGAGATGGTAAGCGCTTCCTCAGGAGCAATGGTAAGTAGTTTCATCAAAAGCTGAGAAAGCTGAAGTTAAATGGACTCCTGGCCCATTTAACTTCACTATCTGTCATGGGGTACATAACTTTCCAGTATCAGCAAGATGCTACTGGAGCACTTTGCAATAAAAATCTTCTCCCTTTTTTTTTCTTAGAAGAGCCAGGTCCAAATCCCCACTCTCTTCAGCTAGCTATCTCTCGGAGTGAAACCAAGATGATAGCAAAAATGTCTGGGAATCCTGGCTGCCACTTTTCCAAAAGCAACAAAGCAGTGCGGTAGTCTATGTGCAAAGTCTGTAGTGCAGCAGACAGCAGTGGGCAAGAAGTGGACCACTGACCCCCTTCCTTTACTGGCCCCATTTCTCCTTCAACCCCATCCCTCTACCAGCCAGGGCTCTGAGATGCATGCTCTTTGCAGCAGGTGTGGACATGGGCGAGCAAAGACGGACTGACCAAGGTTGGCATCAGGGATCAGTCAGGTCAGGCAGTGACCAAGGGCCCACACCCATCAGAGGGTCCATCTGGCTAGTACCAGTGCCATCAAGTTGGGCAGGGGGGCACCATGGAGTCGCCAGTGCAGGGCTTTTGCCCAGGACCCCCAGCAACCTGGTGCCGGCACTGGGTTGACCTCCTGCATGTCATGTCATTGTACTCTATAGGCTTTTGTAAGGTAAAAGTAAAGGTTCCCCTTGCTTGAAAGTCAGTCATGTCCAACTCTAGGGGGCGGTGCTCATCTCTTTTTCAAAGCCGAAGTGCCAGTGCTGTCCGAAGATGCTTCCGTGGTCATGTGGCCGGCATGACTCAATGCCAAGGCGCACGGAACGCTGTTACCTTCCCGCTGATGCGGTGCCTATTAATCTACTTGCAATTTCTTGCTTTCAAACTGCTAGGTTGGCAGGAACTGGGGCCAAGGACAGTAGCTCACACTGTCGTGTGGCGTCACTCGAGGTGGGGCGGAAAGCTAAGTTCTGCAGCTTTCCACCCCACCGTTACTCTCCTGCACGAGGCGCCCTGCCCCCTCGTCGTAGGAGCCTGTCAGCAGAGAGAAAGCAACGCGCAGGGACTCTCCTGCACGTTGCTTTCTCTCCACTGACGGGCTCCTACAATGAGCGCCTCGTGCAAGAGAGTAACAGTGAGGTGGAAAACTGCAGAACTTAGCTTTCCGCCCCACCTCGAGTGACGCCAGTGGCACTCGCGTCTCGAACTGCTGTCCTGCCTACCTTCCAGTCTGCAGTTCAGCATCTTAACCACTAAGCCACCGCGGCTCCTTTAGGCTTTTGTACCACAGGACTAACTGTATGTATAAGTGGCAGACATTGGTAACACTCTGATTCTTTGTTTCCCAAGGAGCACCTGTGCATTCATGGAGCTCCCACAAAACGAAGGGTATTCTCAGTAACTTCAGGGATTTAAAAAAAAAATCTTTTTAAACACAGCATGTTCAATGCAGGGTGCGTGTGTTAGCAGTTTTACTGTAAGGATTTTAACCAGTGACTTCAATCCAGCGGGTTCGGGCTGAAGCTATAGTTGGGTTACAAAGAACAGTCCCCTGGTGATATCTCATTGTTATGTCAAGAGTCATTGGTGTTGTTCATAAGTTGACTTTCTCTATTTTTGTATAACCTGTAAGTCAACATATGAACAAAACCAATGACTCTTGACATAGCAATGTCATATCTCCAGGGGACTGTTCTTTGTAAACTGTCTGTAGTTTCAGTCCATTCTCACTGGATTGAAGCCACTGATTAAAACCTTTACAGTAAAGCCACTAACACACACCCTGTGTTGAACTGTGGCTCATCGTTGTTGTTTTTGAATCCCCTAAGTTAAAAAAATACCCGTATTGTCCCGAGTATAAGACGCACCTGATTATAAGACGCACCCTTAAAGTTTGGTTCTATTAAAAAAAATTAATTAAATTACTGGCATTAAATTGCAACAGCCTGATTATAAGACGCACCCCTAGTTTAAAAACTTAAATTAGGAGAAAAAAGTGAGTCTTATACTCAGACAAATACGGTACTACTGTATTTAGTTTACCAAAGAGTGGGATGAGTCCTGCCATAATGCAAAGGGAAACCACAAGAGCGCAAACAAAACTGGTCCATGCAGGGTTGTGATCATTATGTGGAAATAAGTCCCATTGATTTTAGAGGGGATTGATTCCATGCTGTGTATTTCATACTGTGATGTAAAGATCTGGCTTGGTTTAGCTAGGATTTTAATCAGCTGAGGTTTCGTTGTGTTTCTTTCCTGACTCTTCTTAATTACTTTTAGTTTTTCAAGTTTTGTACCATGCTGCAAGTTGTGCTAGCTTTTGGGGATACTACCAGCATTGTGTAAAATTAAACACAAATTGGAAACTACTAGAGACATCTGAATTATTGATTTAAAATTTTGTATGCTACATGTCTTTAGACAGTACGTCACTAAAAACTGGCAACCTCTGACTCTTCTCAGATATCATACTAAACCATGATCTGCATTTACCATAGTATTGAATCCAAACCAGCCTTTGCACTTCCAGATGTAGAGGCAAACCATGTTTAGAGTGGAGGTCTCTCTCTCTCTCTCTCGTTGGTGGGCTAGATGTAACATGTAAGCCATAGTTTGGGGACCCCTGGATTAGAGCTTTTGTGGGTTTTCATTTTTCATCTGATTTTTGTCTCATTTCTATGATGTAGTAGCTCTGAGAAGCAAAACAATAGCTTTAGCTATGATTTGTCAATTCAGGCATTAATGCCAAACCATTGTTAGCATAACCCATGGTTTATAAACCCACCTCAGACCCTATTTTTTATTCTCACTTGCTGGTGGACCATGGTTTGTCAATTCAGACTCATGTCAATCTGTATTTAAACTCCCTGAACTGTAGCTTAACATGCCGTCTGAATTAAGCCAATATCATCATCATCATCATCATCATCATCATCATCATCATCATCATCTCATAGAATTCATATCATTATACTAGATACTGTGTATTCTACTGCTGGTGTGTTATTTCATTTTTCATGATGAACCATAAGCTGTCGATCGAAAGGTCGGCAGTTCGAATCCGCGATTAGCAATTGTAAGTAGGGTTACAGATATTAACTCTGCAGTTGCTGAACTGCGCATTTTTTCAGTCATGTTAAGAGAGTATGATTGAAGGGTAACTCTTAATCATTAAGTTGGGTGGTTTAAAAAAAAATCCCTAAACTACTTTTAAGAATAAAACAAAGCAAGTACAGGGGCCCTTGAATATCTGTGGGGAATTCATTCCACCACCACCACCACCCCGCGGATACTGGCAAACTGCAGATAGGGGTGAACACCCCCTCCGTGGCCCCCCGCAGGAACTGGAACTGCTTCCTGATCTTTAACAGGAGCAGCGAGTGGCCTCTCTGGGACGCAGAGGAAAGGCTACAGCGTCTGGGGCTTTTCAGCCTAGAAAAAAGGCGCCTGAGGGGGGACATGATTGAGACATATAAAATTATGCATGGGATGGAGAGAGTGGATAGAGGGAAATTCTTCTCCCTCTCGCACAACACCAGAACCAGGGGACATGCACTAAAATAGAGTGGAGGGAAAGTTAGAACGGACAAAAGAAAATATTTCTTTACCCAGCGTGTAATTCATCTGTGGAACTCCTTGCCACAGGATGTGGTGATGGCACCTGGCCTAGATGCCTTTAAAAGGGGTTTGGACGGATTCATGGAGGAAAAGACCATCACAGGTTACAAGCCATAAGCAACCTCCTGGCTTTAGAAGTAGGTTTTCTCTGTGCCAGGTGCAAGGGAGTGACAACAGGAAACAGGTTATCTTGTTGTCTTGTGCTCCCTGAGGCATCTGGTGGGGCCACTGTGTGATACAGGAAGCTGGACTAGATGGGCTTTTGGCCTGATCCAGCAGGGCTCTTCCTATATTCTTATGTTCTTATTATGTTCTTATGACTGAGCTTCTCTAGCACTGTCAGCTTCAGCGCTATAAGCAGCATGCTGCTGCTTATAGCGTTTGTTTCAAGGAAAACATCACCTTCTAAGGTAAAATAATGGCCGGTGGGGGCCGCGGGGGGAATTCCTGCTATCTGCGTATAAGTGAATCTGCGGATAGCAGATCCGCGAATAGATGCATGCTTATTTTTCAATACTGCACCATCAAACATTGAATATATGAAAGAGCCATTTCAGATGCAGCCCCACAGAAAGAGCTTACATATCACATCACACACAATACTTTTTGATATCTGCAGTTCACATGTTCAGTGCTGTGTCATTGAGTGATGAGATGCTGAGCAATGTTAATTCATGTCTTAACTTCTCTTGGAAATATAACTGACCCAAGGGCAGAACATCCTTGCATAAAAGTTCACAATTTCCTTCCTAATCCCTCTTGCATCCCAGTTGATGTGGAGCCACGAAAAGCCAGCCAGGTTTTTGCAGTGCTTGATTTGGGGATTTTTGTAAGTTGGGTTTTGTGAGTCTCAGAAGCAGCACAATTTTCTGAATGTGACCTCCCCTCTATACATACTTACCCCCTGTAGTGGATTAATGACTGGCATTTTAGTGATACCTTTCTATAGAACAAAATACCTATGAAAAACAGGCACAGCTGGAAAAAAAAACTAGAGCCCAATCCAGCACTGATGCAGCCGTGCCAACAGGGCGTTCACTGAATCCTGCAGTGGGGGGACGGACAGTCACGGAGGCCTCCTCAAGGTACGGGAATGTTTGTTCCCTTGTTGTATTGCAGCTGCATCAGTGCTGGAAAGTTGGATAAGATTGGGCCCTAGGACTATTTTTTTTCTTGAGTTTTTTCTTCATTTTTTCAATGATTTTTTTTGGTCTTTTTGTTTTCTTAATTGGTGCAGGAGGAGCAGTGCAGTTCTTGGGTACACAATAGCAATGCACAATAGCAATGATTTTATTCTTCATTTTATTTATATCCTGCCCATCCATTTACAATGAAACTCCCCAGGTGGCTTACAAAATAGCACAATATCTTCCTGCCACTGTTACTCCCTGCCATCCCGACACACACAGTCTAAAACAGAGGTGGCCAGCCTTCCACTATTAAGGGTACTGTGTTCTTAAGAGGTGTGTAGAAGACAGAATCTTGGCAGCTGCAAGCGCTGCTAAAGCAGCTGCACCTGCTGAAATGCCCTCACCTATACTACCATTTAAAGGGCCAGCATTCATGTTGAAAGGTTGGCCACCACTGGTCTAAAATCTACATCCCTGCCATTGCTTGGCACTGTCTATTATCATGGTTCCACTGCCCATTCCCACACCCAAGAGTTCACCGCCTGTTGTTTACCTCTCCACTGCTGCAATTCCTATATTAACACAGCCTGATACCTGATCTCTAATCCTTGACCCACAAAGGAAGGCTTGCCAGTGTTGCTATTGGATGGTGGGTTCCCTCTCTCTGTAGCCCTGCCTGCTTCTCACCTACCCCTCTCACTCCTGTGCTTCTACATTGGTATGACTGTCCTTCCCACTCCTGCACTGCAGACAGTGTTACATCACTTTGCAGACAAGCCTATAAGCAGGCTTACCAGATCGCCAACCGGGACGTTCCTTTTTGCCCTTAAGGGAGGCGGGGGGAGGGGCGATAGAAGCCGGAGCATCGCTCCGGAGCAGCGATAGAAGCCGGAGCATCGGAGCCACGGTATATTCTGTGGCTGCTGCACAGCTTCTTATAGGCAGGCGGTCGGCGATCCGGTAAGCCTGCCTATAAGAAGCTGTGCAGCAGCCACAGAATATACCCTCCTGCATGCTCCTGTTGAATTGATGGTGCCTAGAAAATATAGTTCTTGTTTGATCTTAAAACTGATAAAATATAGGAGGCAAAGCTTTCTAAAACAATATTTGTCCTGCAGCTTTGGAAAACCAATGAAAATCGTCTTTCTTAGGAAGAGAATCATAGTATTTGGCATCTGGAACTTGACAACAACCATCAAGGGTTCCAAGCATGATCTGAAGACATGTGTGATGCAGCGACCTTGCTGAAGCTCAGCAGACCTGGGTCTGGTCCATGTCTGACTGGGAGACCTCCTGGGATCTCTGTGGAGGCTGTCTTGAGTTCTACAATGCTGGCCTGTCCCCCAGCAACCTAATGCCAGCACTGAAGTGAACGATGATTTTTTTTTCATTCAAAAACGTTTTGAATGAAAAATTAGTGTTTGTTTATTATATCCTTTGTGAATACATCCACAACACAGTTCTCACAGAAAGTGATCCACAAAGAAGAAAAATCACTTTAATTCTTCTTGCTTTAATTACCATGAGCATTCGTTAACATTACTGTTCTTTAGGAACCTCGGGTGAAATGGCTGGCTGTTAAACACAATTGAATGGAATAAAAATACTGGCTTTTGTAATGTACAATGCCATTTTCTCATCTCTCCTGCCACACATTCTTTGATTACCTATTGCTGTAAATTATGACCTCTGTGAGAAGCTATTAAAACCTGGCAGGGCCTTACTCAGCAAAGATTTGGGATTGTAGTCAAATTGGATTATTGCCAGATTTCTCAAAATACGACCAGCGTGATTTAAGGGGTCTTCTAAATTGCTGAGATTAACACTGTGTGAAGCCAGAAGGAGTTCGGTGGGTTGTTTTGATTGTTCTTAATTCAATATAGGCCATGAGCTAATTCTGCAGTTCCCTGTTTGATCACTGTGACTTGGTAGGAGCCAGAAATATAAGCACAGTCAATATCTTATTGATATTCCATCTCAGAGCTAGCCTTTAATTCATTAAGGAGTGCCAGCATTGCCATGTAATAGATCAGGGGTGCCCAAACTGTGGCTCCCCTGAGCCACATTGGGCTCTTTGACCTATAATGTGTGGCTCTCGGAAATACATTGGCTGAGCTCCTTTTTGCATCACAATATAAAAGGTAAATAAGAAATTTTCAAGCTTTATAATTATTTACCAAGTATAAACGGAGAGTCCACTGGATTAAAACATAAGTTGTTAATGGTGAGTAAATATATTTAAGAATTTAAATGCTTCTTAAATATTGCAACTTTCAAACATCTCTCTTGCGGCTCTCAATGAAGTTCATCGTATGTGGCTCTTACATGAAGCAAGTTTGGCCACCCCTGTAATACTGTGTAGATGGTACCCTGTTGCCAAACCTTTGCACTATGGGCTGCTCTTTGAAAATGCAATGCTTAAGACACACTGTTGTAATGCAAGTAAGAATGCATTATGGTTATGAACTCAGAAACAAGGTAAGCCATACTATGGCTGCTTAACTCTCATTTTCTGCTATGCAAGCTTCTAAAAGGCTGGTATGTGCAATACATGTAACATTGTTTCATATTTCATTACGCTATGAGTTGGTTCATATGTAATGCCGAACTGTGGTTTGTACTAATTGTAGTTTAAACTCAGTGGTTTAAACTGGTTTGCGTTCCAGGATCCTAGGATTTCATAGTCATGAGTACACATCAAAATCTGCTCCTAAGTTTCCCCCAATTTCTAACGTGCAGCTTTTTGCATTTATATCTTTTTATTTTTTAATGACAGTGCATGCTTGAGCTAGTGAAATTGGAGTTTTGCATAGTCTGCCCCCTGGTGTAGAAATGAAGGCAGTTAAAAATCAGAGAATAGAAGAGATAGGAAGGATGCAACAATTGATATTGTTTTAGGGCTCAGGTGAACTACTTTTGATATGATCTACTGTAAATATATCTTGAGCAGAACATGACAGGCAAAATATACCATATCCTAGAATAGCTGGTCGTCATGTTGGTTCATTAGAAGGAAAATCCATAATCGAAGGAAAGATAATTCTTTATTTAGGTAAAGGTAAAGGTATCCCCTGACAATTAAGTCCAGTCGTGTCCGACTCTAGGGTGTGGTGCTCATCTCTATTTCAAAGCCGAAGAGCCAGCGTTGTCCGAAGACGCCTCCGTGGTCATGTGGCCGGCATGACTCTCCTTGCCGCAGCACGTAGCATGCAGCTGGAACACGGAGCGCTGTTTCCCTTCCCGCAAGCGGTACCTATTTATCTACTCGCATTGACATGCTTTGGAACTGCTAGGTTGGCAGGAGCTGGCCCAGCAACGAGCGCTCACCCCGTCGCGGGAATCGAACTGCCGACCTTTCGATCGACAGCTTATGGTTCAGCAGTTTAACCCACTGCGCCACCCGCTGGCCAATTCTTTATTTAGGACCAATCAAAGAGCAACAACAAAAAATTTTTTTAAAGGCCAGCTTTCAAATTCTACAGAATTCTTCATTCTGTAGTCTCCTGTCCTTCTGTCTCTGTCTTGTATTCTACTTATAAAATCTAAAAAAACATAAATAAATAAATAAAAACAGATTGGAGCAGGAAATCTTATGAATTATTTAGACAGAACACTAGCCCCCACCCTCGGGGTAAGCAGATGTTAAGTATGCTGCCCCTCCAAAAGCCAGGTCAGAGGATGTTCTTGCAATTGTGTGCTTAAAAGCAGAAGTGCCACCTCTTTTACCCAAAATAGCAATGGGGTCTTGTTCAGATTGGGTCCATAGCAAATAAGGAGGGAGAAATTAATCCCGTCCCCTGATGCTGATATCCCACTGAAAATTCTCTCCCCACTGCCAAAGCTGCTATTTGCTCCTGAAGTGGCTACTTGCAGTAAATAGCTCCTCTGGAGAAGGGGCATTTTGGGTGGGAAACTGGCGCAAGCGGAAGAGCTAATCAAGACTGGGTTCCTGTAGCTGTTTTCTGTAAAAGAAGAGATACTTTTCTTGTGGAAGATGCCACTTATAAAGCATGCAGTTGCCACTTGTTGGCCCTTTATTCTGTTTCAGCCATAACACTGAAAAGAAGAGGTTATATATCCCTGTTCCAGCATGGCATTAGGTTATTTGATCTTAGCATGGTCTTGTCAATTATTGTGTTTATTTTATTTATTTTATTATATTACTATATACTGCCTTTCTCACAGACTCACAGCCCAATCTTGCCTAAGAATCTGGCGGGCGGCCAGATCCTATCCCCGTCTTCCGAGGTCTCCTTGGGGGAAGGGGACATTCGTTCCCCTGGGTGTAGTGCGGGGAGGTCCCAATAGGCCTCCTAGGATTTCCGCCAGCTATTACGCTGGCAGAAGTCAGAGGAGGCTGTGTAATGGTGGATCCGGCCCAGGAAGGGGCCGGGATATGGCGGCTGCCATCCCCGCCCCCCCCCCCCCCGAGCCGACTCATCCAACAGCTGGCCTCCCTTGCTGCCCGGACCGCCCCCACGCCCTCCAGAGCTGCACTTACCATCTCTGGCGGTCGCTGTACGATCTGGCGGCCGCCCTTAGTCGCGAGTCATTGCAAATGTGCTTTACAGCATGTTTGTGACGGCTTCAAATGGCAGAGTGCTTGCTCCGCCGTTCAATACTTGCACAGGATTATGAAACTCACAGAACCCTCAGTTTCTTCAGATGTTTCCCTTTTAAAGTGCAGCCATTGTCCTGGCTGCACGCTTGATTCTAAGCTTTCACAGGCAGCCACAAATCACACCATGGCCATCAACGTATTATCAATATACCAAATCAATATACTTGATAACAACATCAAGATGTTACCCATCTCTTGCTAGCTGATTCCTCCACATGTTCCACACTCTTTCAAGTGCCTCTGCGAGATCTCCGTCAGCAGCTTCCAGTTGCCCTTCTGAGGGTGATCCCAGGCTGATCCACTAGCGTCGCTGCAGGGGGGGCGAAGCTCTAAGTTCCGCCGAGGCTCCGACCCTCCGTTATAGCGGAGCACGAAGTGGCTCCGCCCCCTCGCCTTCGGAACCATTTCCGAAGGCGAAATTTCACCGCCTTGAATGGTTCCGAAGGCGAGGGGGCGGAGCCGCTTCATGCTCTGGTGTAACGGAGGGTCGGAGCCTCGGCGGAACTTAGAGCTCTGCCCCACCCTGCAGCGACGCTAGTGGGCTGATCCTGCTTAGCTTCTTCACACAAGGCGACAGCTCAACCTCCAGACCACACCTCCTGCCCCTTTTATGTTCTAAATGTATCTTCCACTTTCTAGTTCCAGCACGTTTGTGCATGCCTGCCCCCACCTCCTCTACCTCCTCCCATGGGGGTACCTCAGCATCTAATGAGGGAGGGGAAGGCATGTGGGACTCCATCTTTGCCTCCAAGGTAAAACACACAACACTTCGAATCATTGGGCGGGGGAGGGAGATTCATTTAAAGTATAATTCGCAAATACCAACCCATGCTGGCTCTAGATCCCAACTCGTCACACCCCTGCTTGCAACACCGGACCATCGACACCAAGCCCATTTGGGTCAAGAAGCAGATGGGCCCAATCGGTTACTCCCTCTAACGTGGGTTACTCCCTCATAACTTATAAAATTATGCATGGGATGGAGAGAGTGGATAGAGGGAAATTCTTCTCCCTCTCGCACAACACCAGAACCAGGGGACATGCACTAAAATTGAGTGGAGGGAGAGTTAGAACGGACAAAAGAAAATATTTCTTTACCCAGCATGTAATTCATCTGTGGAACTCCTTGCCACAAGATGTGGTGATGGCACCTGGCCTAGATGCCTTTAAAAGGGGTTTGGACAGATTCATGGAGGAAAAGACCATCACAGGTTACAAGCCATAAGTAACCTCCTGGTTTTAGAAGTGGGTTTTCTCTGTGCCAGGTGCAAGGGAGTGACAACAGGAAACGGGTTATCTTATTGGCTGTGTGCTCTCAGAGGCATCTGGTGGGGCCACTGTGAGATACAGGAAGCTGGACTAGATGGGCCTTTGGCCTGATCCAGCAGGGCTCTTCCTATATTCTTATGTTCTTATGTGGCAATGACAGCTCTGGGAATGGGATGAGCCGGCAGCTTGATCCTCTGCCCCTTCAAGAGCGGGGTAAGGCTAGAGCCAGGATCCATGGGTGGTGGCAGCTCTCCCCCAAGCACTGTGTTTCCCCCAGTCCTTTTGTTCCCTCTGCTCCCATCCAGAATGTCAGCCCGTTTTCTCTCGGCTCCCCTCTTTCCTTGTCCCATCAGTCTCTTCTGGATTCCACTTCTTGGCTTTCCTTCTTTCCCTCCTTTTGCTCTGAGAGGAGCTTTCCCCTCTTGCTGTCCCCTCTTGCTCTCCATCCACTCCTGTTCCTGCCCCCAGTCAGTGTCTTCCATCTCCCACCCACCCACCCAACTCCAGCATCTTCTCCGGCCTCTATCTCACCCGTTTTAGCTCTGCCTTGGCTGTCTTTTTGAATCCAGTTGCCGTGGCAGGCCCTACCCCCTCCCAATCACCTGCCTTCATTCCCTGCTTGACTTTGCAATGATTTCATCTCCAGGCGCCTTACAGATATCTGGATTCTAGCAGCGGTGGCTTTGTCCGAGGCTGCACCCAGTTCGCTTTCACATCTAAGAGATGTCAGTGTGGTCACAATGATGTCATCGCCAAACACCCGGAGGCGGTGTTGCAACTCGTCATGATGTTGCGCAGCTGCCAAAGTGGTCCGCACACTGGCGCGAGTCCCTTAGAAGGGCTCTCCTCCACACTTCCTCCTTCACTCTGTGCCCCCCTTTCCAATCCAGACAGTGGGAGGAAGAGCAGCACTGAAGTTGAGAGGGGGGGAAAAGTGATGGATGCTGCCACCAATCTGCTGCTTGAGCTTACCACTCTCTAGTTGGCTTCAGAGATTGGCCAGTCCTGAGATGCTGGAGACTGACCCTGGGCCTTTTGTGCTTTCCCCTGGAGCTACGGCCCTTTTTGCTTCCCAAAGCTGAGCGTTTCAGTTTTGCACAGTCAATGGGAGACTGTGCTGGTCTTTTCATTTTGTGTTCTCAAGGTGCCTCCCTGGCAGCATCCGGACAGCTAATCATCGAGGAGGGGGGCTGGTTTGAAAGAATATTCTACCTAAACTGGAAATTCCACTCACTTGACATGTTGTTTTTCCCATTACAGGAAGATGGACAAAGAAAAGAAGAAATGAAAGAATTAGAAGGATGTCACATCGGAACGGAAGGCTGAAAAGCATTGCTGTGAGAATCAAGTAGACGGGAGACTGTGCCGAGATAAAGGTAGGGATCAATCCAAAGACTTCCCCTGCTGAGTGACTTGGCTGTGGGAATACAACACGTATATGGTCACCTATCTATCACAAAGATGGAACAGTATGCTAAACTCTGAAAACGCGGTTGGAACTTCACATCAAGACGATCATTTGGCTGAGTGGATGATGAGTGGATGCTGAAGGGTGATGATAGGTCTGAATGATACACTGGCTGGTTCCCTCTCCTGAATCCTAATGGTGGTCTGTGTAGTAATAAGACAGCTGGTGCTACAGTATGCAGACCACCAATACGGATGCGACAAATGACCGTGTCTATTTTGGCTTGGGATGAATGCCCTGTTTTCTCCCTTCTTTTCTGCCTATTTGTCTGTGTTGTTGGACACTTTTAACTACCTAGAAACTCCTGTGCAGGCCAAAATGTGACTGGGGCAGCCTTTGTTGGCAGCCTTTGTTTGGAAACTCCATCATTCCCCAAACGTGCTGTGTGAAATCGGCTTCTCTTCTTATCTGTTATGGCTACCTACCCCTCCAGGATTGGTGTGCACTTAGCGATTGGACAGCCAAGCCTGTCCATCTTGGTCAAGGGGGGACGGTGGAGTGACCTGGTGGTTTCCACTCCTGCCAGGTAATGTGATGACATCATCAAAGTACAGTTATATATTTCCCAGCCCACAAGAACTGCTGGTTGTTCTCTGCCAGACACCTGAGTGACCCATTTGTTGGGAGCTCAGAGAAGAGCACCCATTTGCTCACCCATGAACGTGAGTGTGGCATCCCCCTGGGCTCTGGCGGGGCCCCACAGGACTAGCGGCACGTCGAAAAGGTTTGGGGTGGTCATACCTACTTCAGCATGGTTTGGGACCCAAGGAACAGAGGCTCAGGCCAGAGGTATGTGTGAGACGCGGCAGCAGGGGGGGGTGATGCATCAGTGGGGGGGTGAGGGGTGACGTGGCAGCGGGGGTGTGTGTGTGACATGCCAACATGGCTGGCCTTCTGCCGGGGGTGACGCGCCAGCCAGTGACGCCACTGCACCAGGGAACAGAGGCATGCACACTTTCAGCATCTTGGTCAAATATGCTAATCCTTTTGGTTTATGGGAATGATCTCCTTAGCATTGTGGATCAGGGTAGAAATATACAGTATGTGTAGTTTCATGATTTTGTTTACTTAAATACAATATAGTTGCTGACACTGCAATCTGATGCTGCAGTTTTTATTAATTGTAAGCCATCTTGGACACTTCACATTTGTGGGGGGAAAGGTGCAATTTAAATCTTTAAATCTTTTAAATAAACACGTGGAAGACCAGCATACATGCAGTTGGGCACTAGTGCTTACCCAGGAGGGTAAAATGTACCGGTATTTATTTTAGTTATTTAATGAATTTATATCCCGCCTTTCCCAAGATGAAGCAAATGCCCAAGGCAGAGTGGTGATTTTCAGCAGAAATACAATACAGGGGGAAATAGGTTAAGAAACTCGTCTTTTGCAGTGCTGAACTTCCACTCCAAATCGCCACTGTGGCTACATGACCTACTTTTAAAAGCCTTTTTAAAAGGCTCTATAAGTCCTAGAACTATGACATGTGTATTTCTGTTCCCACGCTTTGAGAGTATCTTCAAGAATAATCTGTGGAACTCCTTGCCCCAAGATGTGGTGATGGCACCTGGCCTAGTTGTCTTTAAAAGGGGTTTGGACAGATTCATGGAGGAAACTTTTGTTGGGTTTGTGGGATGATCATGTAGGCGAAAAATTTCAAACTTTGTTTTTATATATGATAGCTGCGGCAAGAATTTTATATGCACAATATTGGAAGAATTCGGAGATACCTTCGCTGGAAGATTGGTTGCTGAAAGTTTTGGATTATGCTGAAATGGATAAACTTACAATTTTAATTAAGGAAAAGTCAGTTAACCTTTTTGTGAATAATTGGAAACCATTTATCGATTTTGTGTGAGAGAGAGAGGAACGATGTGATGATATGCGGATTTAATGAATAGAATGTGGGTGTTATTTTGGCTAAGTTGGAAATTATATATAGAAAATAGTGAATAGTATGCTAGTAGGATGTATTGCTTTGTGCTTGCTATAATTTTATGAAATATGTATTGTTTTTATGTTAATATATCAATAAAATATAAATATATTTAAAAAAAGATTCATGGAGGAAACTTCCATTACAGGTTACAAGCCATGTTGACTATATGCATCCTCCGGGATTTAGAGGTAGCCTATAAGGAAGTGGTAACAAGATACAGGTACCTTGTTGTCTTGAGTGCTCCCTGAGGCATTTGGTGGGCCACTGTGAGATACAGGAAGCTAGACTAGAAGGCCCTTCACCTGATCCAGCTGGACTCTTCTTATGTTCTTACTACTTTTATGTTCTTAATTCTTTTATGGTTAAACTACTACACCTTCAGTTGTAATTGTGTGGAGTGACCAGCAGAGGGAGCATGATGAATAGACATGATGCTGGGTTTTGCTAGTCACTCCCAAGTGTCAAAGTAATAGCCATTCCCTGTTGTTGCACTGCCAGATGTTTAACAGGTTGGCCCTGGGCAAGAACCCATGTAGGCAAATGGATAACATCTGGTCAGCTCTGGAAAGGCACTGTAGCTTGGAAGGATCAGGCTTGGGTAAGGGATCTAAACCTTCTGGTCAAGTTATTACCAGAAACTGGAAAGCCAAAGGAAACCATACCTAATCGGAATGAATTGTAAACTTGGTTAAATATTATGCTGTTGGTGGGATAGTAAAATGAGTACTGTTCATTTTATTAGAAGGCTGATTGATATGAATGGCCTTTGTATGGAGAAGTGTATGAGTGAATTGCTCCATATGTTTTTATCGGTGCTCCAGAAGAAAATGGGAAGAAGGAAACTTTCCCTTGCAGATGAACTCTTCCCATTTTCCTCTCTAGGTTTTGAGATAAAGTGCCATTAGATGTCACACTAGCAAGCTTTACATTGCAATCCTATGCATGTCAACTCAGAAGTAAGCTTCACTGAGTTCAATGGGACTTATTCCCTGGTAATGTGTATAGATTGCAAGTTTATACAGGTGGCCCCTCATTATCCACACATCTCACATCTGCAGATCGTGCAGGGCAGTCTCTGGTGCTCTCCAAAGCCGCTTCTGAGTTGCGACCTGCTCTGTTGGCCACCAAATGCATTGCAGAAGTGTTTCCCAAACACTTCCACAATGCATTATGGGGTGAACCAATGCCAGTTGGGTGGGTCGTGGGCCTTGATGCGACCCAGAAGAAGCTTCTAGGAGCACCAGAAATTGCCCTGCAGTGCTGCAGCAGTCAACATGGTTCGCGGTGCTCCATGACTCAAAAGTAAGGAATGCTTTTTAAAACTTCTAAAATGGGACTTGAGCATCCACGGATTTGAGCATCCACGTGGGTTCCGGAACCAACCCCCTGCAGATGGCGAGGGACTACTGTATTTATATTCTATAACTTTGTTTATTATCTATTCTTCTTGCTCTCACCTCTGCCTTTCATTTGTGTAAGACTTGCACCGAGGCTCATATTTATGTAAGTTCCTGTGAAATACTTAAAGGAGAAAATGCTCCGAGCATGACAACTTCTCCTCCTACCCACCCCCATTAAATTGACACAATCTCGTAATGAAAGACTGAATGCTTGGAAATGAAATGGCTGGTATTAATGGGCTCCATCACAACAAACAAACAGCTGGAAAATGTGCCGCTGCAATATTCTCCGGACGTGTAGCATCATCAAGCGCCATTCATTAGAACTGGCATTATGCACATTATATCCCATATGCCAGCGAATAACGAAGCTGTAACTGACTCACTACTAGGCAGCCTCCCAAATGTCTAGTATGTGGGTGACAGATGTCTTGCTCTGATGGCAGAGACCATCCATGCTCATAATCTCAGTGGCACATAGAAAGGAACGTAACAGCAAATCCTTGCTACGGCCACCAGGAGATACATTATTGGGTAACAGATGGTGTACCTCCACAGTTCTGCCAAATGGAAAGATACATCATTTCACAATGGTTACAGACCAGTTCAGAATGACAGGCCCTGACCAAGAGAGTGTGGGTGATATGAACTTGGGATGTTTAGTTTTAGATTATTTATTGTTCTCTTCCCTGCACCGCTTAGAGTGCAGAGTAACAAAAAGCTATTACAGAGCATTGCCTTTTCCACATTGGCACCCTGCCTCTGGGAAGCCAGCTGGCCAGCTGATCCTAACATTTCAGAAGATTTGAGAAGGCCTTGGAGTCATGGGAGGGAGAGGCTTGTTCTCCTGTGTTGGTTCTGTGTTGGTTTCGGCTGACTATTTATTTATTTATTTATTTATCACGTTTTTATACCACCCTTCCTCCAAGGATCTCAGGGTTGTGTACATAGTTCCTCCCCTCCTTTTGTCCTCACAACAACCCTGTGAGGTAGGTGAGGCTGAGAGATAGTGACTGGCCCAGGGTCACCCAGGAAGCTTCGTGGCTGAGCGGGGATTTGAACCTGGATCTTCCAGGTCTGAGTCTGAGTCCAACTCCCAAACCACTACACCATCCTGGCTTACAGCACAATCCTGTGCACTCAGAAGTAAGTCTCACTGAGTTCAATGGGACTTACTCCCAGGTAAGCGTGTATAGGATTATAGCCTTATTGTCTTTAATTGGAGGCTGGAATGTTTGGATTATGTGGGGGGGGGGTTGTCATGTTGGATGGTTTTTATATACAATAATGTAAACGTCTTCTTCCAAGTGTTCTTTTATGTGTTTTATTTACTGGATTTCTCCAGAGATGGATTTATTTATTTACTGGATTTCTCCAGAGGTGTCGCCGGGGAGGGCAGGGGGCAGTCCTCCCCCAGGCGACACGCAGGGGTGTGTGACAAAGCGGGTGGCAACAATCGCTCCGTTTTGGCAGTGGGAGCAGCGGCAATGGGTTTGACCCCCCCTCCCGCCTTGCGTCTTCGACGGGATGTGCAGCAGCAGCGATGGCACTTCCGATAGTGACGTCACAGGGGCCGCATAGTGACGCCACTGGATTTCTCTATGCTGCCTTTTCAACCTAAATACGGTGCTTAAGGCAGCTTACAAGAAACAAACAAATATAATCCAACCCTAAAGTGCTCAGATTGGCTCTTGAACAGGCTTGCTATATATAAAAACAACAAAACTATAGTGGATAATAAAGTGGATTATGCCATAAATGCATGGTATAATTGCAGGATAAAAATGCTACAAATAACAATTATAGAAGTCATCCACTAAAATACCCAGGTGTTGCCCTGAGAAATTTTGCATCTTATTCTTTTTTTGCATTCTTATTCCACAAGATTCTCAGAGCAAAATTTCAAGATTTTTTTTTTCCTGCTGCTGCTGCTGGTGGTGGTGGTGGTGGTGGTGGTTTAGGACACCAATGCTGTTGTTGATTTAAGTATTTTGTAGAAAGGAGGGAGAAAAAGTGGTCTGAGAACAGGATTTCCAAGCTTATACTTTTTGCTCTTAACTGATGCAACACATTTATTTATTTGGAAACGTTACACCCTGCCTTTCTACCTTGTGGGAGTTCAAAGCAGCTTCCATAAATAGATAAAAGAGAAAAGTGGCAATAGAGGGAGCCATTCTAAGTTGCAGGGGGAAGAGAATTCCACACAACAGAAAAAGCCTTGACGCAAGTTGCCACCAGCTGAACATCAAAAGGCAATGGCGCCCACAACAGAGCCATCTGAGATGATCTCATGAGATGGGAATATTCAGGCTGAAGGAGTACTTGGGCCCTAAACTATTCAGGGGTTTATAGGTCATCATCACCAGCACTTTTGAGTTGTGCCTGGAAATGTGCAGGCAGCCAATGTCGAGGGGTGCAGCATGGTCACAACTCCAGCTCCCACGTGGAGCCTTCTGCGCTAGTTCCAGGCAGACGACAAAGGCAGCCCCATGCAGAGTACATTACAATAATCCAGTCTAGGTATACCAATGCATGGGTAACCATAGCTGTAGCCACCTGATTCAGGAGTGGACGTAGTTGGCAAACCAGCAGCATGTCCTGCCCCTCCACAGGGCCTTTGAGATTGGAAGCGAGAGGTCAGCATCTCACCCTGGCAGGTGTTGGTGGCCACCATGTCTAGAGGCCTCTCCTTGCCTCACAGGTGTGCCGCTATGGAGCCAGAGACTGCACTGAGACCTCAGAGTCGCTGGCAGGGAGGGGACCAACACACCCAGTCTCCTCCTCAGCCATACCAGCTAGAAAGTTGCCTTCCCCAGAGAGGGCGGCCACACGCACTAACCCTTTCCTCAGCCTCTCACCTGCTGCCCTCACAGGCCAGAGCTGGTGTTGTATGGTCCCTGAGGTCTGTGGGAGCTTCTTCCCTCCCTGCCTCCCTGGCACCTGGACCAGTCGTTGGTGGGTCAGGGTCCCCCCATTCCTTCCCCTGGAGGGACTCATTGGTCATCTCCCTGTTGAGATTGGCACGTTCCTGCCTCACCTCCAACCAGGGCAGGGCCAGGACAGTCCCTTCGGCCGCTCTGGGCGCTCCACCAGCGAGGCACGATAGCCGAGCCAACCAACCCAGTATGTAGGCTCGAGCTTCAAAAATAGTTCTGCAAGGCAATGGGTTGACATCAGTAGCAGCTTTGTCCAGTGGGAATGGTGACATTTGGAAATGTAAACAACATCAATACCAACACCAAGAAAGGATGTTAGAAAGGAAAATGCTAGAGGTGGAAGTCAGCAGCGCTGCCCAGAGAGAAAGTCTAGAAACAGCTTGAGTTAGGGGGGTTTGGTGGCCCCTTGACCAAATCTAGTCTAGAAGAAACTCTTGATGAGTTAAGCTCCTAAACCACCCCATATGTAGTCACCTACAGTCAGTCCAGGCAACTCTCACCGCTGTTGAGTACAGAAATGGGGGTGACTGGGAGCAAGGGGAGAGCTACTCTGCATGTAGTAGAGCGCATGGCTCACTACTTGCCGCCGGACAGTTTCTGAGCATGTACGTCAAAAGTGCAAAACATGGATATTAAACTTTCGTTCCCTCTCAGAGGTAAGCCTTCTCACATCAATTTCTATACGATGTGTAAGGTTCTGTGTGAAATAGTTGTGCATTGCTCGATCCCTACGAGAATTCCCTGGGTTAACTGTGTGACTAGCAAGGAGTGTTGAAACATCAGGCTGCCTTTGTATGGCTGTCTAATGGCCATTGACGAGCACTTGAACTTCAGTGCCAGACATCCTTTTCCTGCTCCAAATGGCTTCCGCTGCCAGGCCCTGCTCACCTTATGTTCTCTCTAAGGAGGACATTTCTTCTTGAATAGCCTCTTGGCAAAAGAAAAATCATACTGAAAGAAAAATAAATGGGCCAGATGCGTTGCTTATATTCACAGCAACGTAATCCTAAACCTTCAACTCTAGCATATGTAAGAACTCAGGGCGTACACTTGTTCTGTAGGGGTGGATTTCAAAATGAGTCATGTTATAATCTCAAATATATGTGATATGAAGCTAGGTGGCCAAGATATGAACAAAATATTTAGTCATGATAACAGCTCTTTTCCTCAGTGTGTTAATGTCTGCCTGCTGCATCCTTTGCCTGCGATTTCCTGATGAACTGCTTTGCTCTTCTGCTCAGGGTCACCAGCCAAGAATCGCATTGCAAAAAGAATTCCTCTGACACCTGCTTCATGCTCTGTGAATCCAAGGTGGCAATATCTCTGCTTCCCTCCTATCCACCCATTTCTTTCACTGGAAATTAATGTGACTGTGGCACCCTCTCATGGAAGGGGCAGCAGAGGGGGGAACCAGGATCACGACCTGCCCGCCCCTTCACTCAGCAGGCCACTGTGCCACAAGCAGGGCAGGGCAGAAGGTCTAGTGCCAGGGTCTCAGAAACTTCGCAGGATTAGGGTACCACCCAGGCCCTCCTCTGCGGGGTGGTCAGTCAGGCCAGTATCATGGGGCTTACGGGCCTTTCCCAGCCCCTCCCAGGTTTTTTTTTCCACATTTTTTTTTATACCACCCTTCCTCCAAGGAGCTCAGAGTGGTGTACATATTTCCTCCCCTCCTTTTGTCCTCACAACAACCCTGTGAGGTAGGTGGGGCTGAGAGATAGTGACTGGCCTAAGGTCACCCAGGAAGCTTCGTGGTTGAGCGGGGATTTGAACCTGGATCTTCCAGGTCTAAGTCCGACTCCCACACCACTACACCATCCCTCAATCCCAAGTCAGATGGAGAGCTGGTGTGATGGGCAGCTGGTTGGAGTGTCTGACGAAGGCCAGGGAGAACCAACAGATTCGAATTCCCATTCAGTCACATAAAGCGCACTGGGGGGCAAAGAGACCCGTTGCTATCTCTCGGTTTAGTTTCCTTCACAGAATTGTTATGAAAACATCATGGGGGAAGAGCAGGAGAATGGCAGGAAGTGTCGGTGATTCTTAAGTCAAGTCATACCAGGCTTTTGAAATGTCCACCCTTCATGTAGAAACCTTTCAGAGTCTCTGTCTCCTGTATATTACCCTCCAAAGCCCCTTCCGTAGTCTATGCTGATGGGCTGGTTTGAATTTCCTTTTTTTTTTCTTTTGGGTGTGGCGTTTCCTCCCTTTCCCTGCCCTCTCTTGGCTGACTCAGCTAAGTGAGGACAATGAATATGGGCAGCGCTGCTGACTTCCACCTCTAGAGTTTTTTTTCCTTTCTAACATCCTTTCTCACTGGTTTTTATTTTATTTTTTACATTTCCAAATGTCACCATTCCCACTGGACCAAGCTGCTGCTGATGTCAACCCCATTGCCTTGCAGAACTATTTTCCCCAACTTTTGTTTAAAAAAAGAATGCAAGCTAGTGCCTTTGGTCATAAGCAAATAATATTCCAAATCATCACAGTCTTCACCTGCTCTAGATTTCACTTGTAACATGGGAAGGATCATAAATCTGATGTCAGATTGTTCTCCTCCCTTTGCCTTAATAAAACAAGTAAATAAATGGGGAGGTGGGGTTTTCCTGTTTTCCCATGTGTTAATTCTCAAATGGCAGGAACTCTGCTCTCTATTCCCTGTTCTGCTTTAAGATATGTATTCCCTCTTCCTGTCTGCCTAGTGTGTAAGGCAAAACCATGAACAATGGTGGTAATGTGTGTGTGAGGGGGGGAACACCCATAGACACAGTGCGAATATCATTCAGAGCACTTACCCCAGTACATGATTGAGAGCCAATTAGGTGTAATAGTTAGAGGGCTGGACTAGGACTAAGGAGTGACCTAGGCTCAAATTTTTGCTCAGCCATAAAGCTCCCTAGGTTACCTTGGATCAAACAGTATCTTTCAGCCTAACCTACCTCACACGGTTACTATGAGGATCAAATGGAGGGCAGGGAAACCATATATGCTACCCTGACCTCCTTGGAAGCAATGCAATGGATATATACAGTAGTCATAAAGAGATGATGGTGGATGGAGCCAACTAAAGAAAAAACGTGCACAGAATTGTGCCAGTTTGCCCCCCCCCCCCAATGGATACAGTGTGAGTTGTTGCAATGTCAGAGAAGCCTATAAGTCCAACCAAATGAGGCATGGGCTATTCGTTGCACGTTCCATTTGCTAAGGAATGAAACAAATCAATGGGGAGGATCTACCGGTAGGTCTTGGAACTGCAGCAGCTGTGTATTCTTGGTGGGAAAGGATGCAGAGAATAGAGGAAACAGTAAGTTGAATAGTTTAGTGAGGTGCTTGAGAGGTTGGAAGAGAAACTAAGTAAACATTACGCAGGCAGTGAGTGGAAGAGGACTGAGAGAAAAAGAGGGATGGAGGACAGGTCTAGCTCCTAGTCATATTATTTATTTCACATTTTTTATACCGCCCTTCCTCCAAGGAGCTCAGTGTGGTGTACATATTTCCTCCCCTCCTTTTTGTCCTCACAACAACCCTGTGAGGTAGGTGGGGCTGAGAGATAGTAGCTACCTCCTGCTTGCCTCAGAGCAGTAGTTGCAAGGGGGGACCTGTTGGATCCAGGGTCAGTTGCAGCAGCCTGCTCCAAGGGGAGAGGCAGGAGGGTTGATCAGGTCTGTTCACGACAGCACCCTGAAAGGGGCATCTTATCTCCTCTATGGGGAGTATACTGGAATGACAGCAGAGAGAAGGAGACATGGAAGACCTGCAGCTAAGGGGCCGAAGCAAGGAGATGGTTGGGATAGGGTTTAAATTAAGGACCTGTTCTTATAGTTTAGGAGCCATTTCCAAATGGTTGGGTGACATACACCAGTTGCCACATGCATTTCTACCTGAGAACTTCATCAGTTGGGTGGATAACATGGTTTCTTTTCATTCTGAGACTCAACATTGCAAAATCACTTGGGTGCTTTAATCCCTCTGAAAAGCAGAACACTTGAATGCTTTGGAAAACTGTCTTTGGGTGGAAAACTTTCTGCATGCACAATTTTAAATGAACTGGTTGTAGCTCTTGGCACTATTAATTGGAGAAACTTCCCTTAGCTTTGGGAAAAGCTTATAGTGCTTCTACCTTTATTATCCATAGAGCAAGAAAAGCAAACAAAAGTCTGTATTGCCTCAGGTTGCCAGTCTGGCTCTAAGCCAAAATACTATGGAAAATAAATACAGTATATATGATCCAAGGCCCAAGCAAAAAACAAGTGTGGTCAGGTGCATAGAGAATTGAACTGGATTGCACTGAAATGTTTGTTCCATTCTGCAGCACCTAAGGTATATATCTAGAGAGTATTCTTTCCATTCTAAAATATTTCCTAGTTCAAATATGGCCTTTGATTTTTGTGATGAGGCATCAGTCGTTATTTTCACATTTGCATGAAATTGTTACAGTGCGATTTGAAGTCACAGGTTGGACATACTCTGCACAGTAGGAAAGTTCCCAGGTAATATTTTGCCCAAGGAGCTGCAGCTCACTTAGTATTCTGGTTAATCCAGTTCTTCTCCTAAAAACACAGTTTTCTGTACATGGCTGATCTCTACACTTGTCTCTGTGACATGCCACTGCTCTAGTAGTAAGGCTTTGATTTTTAGTCCTCCCTTTCAGTATAAGAAACAAATGTTTTTACTCCAGTAGCCTGCAAGCTCTGCAATGGAAATCAGTTTTAGATGAATAAAGTTTATAGCTCTATGTGGCATGGGGATGGATGTTCAATTGTTTTCATCAAGCTGAGTCATTTCTCTTCTATGGTCAAATGCCCCAGATAATGCTGAGATCTGATTTCTAGCTGTTCATCACAGCAGCACTTATGCCAACTTTAATTTACTGTAATAAACTATCTCTATTAATTCATTGCCTCTCCAAATTTTAGATCATTATTGACTTGTCTTGCCCTAGCCTGTCAAGCATTCAGTGTGCCAGCACCTAAAAAAAAGGAACATGAACTGACTTGATTAGTCTTAAGACCATCATTGTTCACAATCATATATGCCTTCTTTTGCATTGTATCTATGAGATGTCTTGGAGCCAGTGGTGGCTCCACAGGTGGGACCTGGTGGGCACTGGCGTCACTACAGGGGGGGCGGAGCTGTAAGTTCTTCCGTGATCGGAGCCTCCGTTACACGGAAGAACGAAGCGCCCATCCCCCGCGCCTTCCGACCCAGTCAAAGCGGTGAATGCGCGTTGTTTTCACCACTTTGACTGGGTCGGAAGGCGCGGGGGCGGGGTGCTTCGTTCTTCTGTGTAACAGAGGCTCCGATCACAGAAGGACTTACAGCTCCGCCCCCCCTGTAGTGACGCCAGTGCTGGTGGGGCACATGCCTGGGGTCAATGCCCATAAAAAGACCCATGTCCATAATACCAATTATGGCGGCCAATACCTGAGACAATGTCTCGGGTATTGGCCATCCTCAGGTATTGGATCCTCACTGTCTCTGGCCAATACCTGAGACGGTGAGGATCCACTGCTTTTGCTGCTCCCCTGTAAGTCAGGGGCTATGGGGATGTTACTGAATGATTATGATGAAGCAGTGACAGCAGAGGACAGGTGGGGCCACTGTGAGATACAGGAAGCTGGACTAGATGGGCCTTTGGCCTGATCCAGCAGGGCTCTTCTTATGTTCTTATTCTTCCCAGCAGTGGGGTCACTGTAACAGGGCCGGGTGTAGCCAATGTCTTTGTTGGCCCATTGTTCCATGAGAGACAGGTGTACATGCTCCCTGATTTATGGATGTCTGCGTTACAGGTGGCTGCACCAACGCTTTTGTACCGGTGCAGTACATCCTTTGCTTTTGCTTCTGCACAGGCACAATAGCTCTGGGATGGCAAGAACCGGCTTTTCTGACCTATGTCACTTCTGGATCTGGCAGACGTCACTGCCACTGAGATCTGCCCCATCCCACCCCGTCCTGGCCCAATTCCCACCCCGATCTGCCCCCACCACCAGCAACACTGTACCAATGGCCGGTCTGTGATGTGATGCACTAACGCGGCCGACTTTCCGCCAGGGGTGACGCACCACCCAGTGACGCCACTACCTGTAATCCTAGTAAAATGGTTGATTCACTCATGACTGTATACTTAGCGTTGGGGGCGGGCAGTATTCTTACACAAAAAAAAACCTAGTAATGAATCAAAGTGTCCTGATTTTATTGATCTGTTTTGTTGCTGATGTATTTTACAGTTTTTACATTTTATAAATTCATTTTATAACCTGAATCCCAATGATGCTTCATTCGATCTACAAAGTGTCCTGACCTTCAGGGGCAGCCCATCTATTAGGCAAAGTGTGTGGGTTGCATCAGTAGCAAATTGTAGAAGGGGGGCACGAGAGTGGTGGATTTGGAGTGCTCTTCACTCTGAGGCTGCCTCTACTGCCACCTCCAGCCTGCTGCAGATGCAGCTTGCAATGATCTGCTTTCCACCTACTAAAAGCAAGCGGAAAGTGGATTACCTGCCTCCTTACCTTGTTCCTGGCACTGTTTCTTCAAATGCAGAAGTACAGTACAGGACTTCCTGTTTGATTTCCAGGGACCACGTGAATGAACTTCATTGGCACTGTCTCTTTAAATCAGACTGGAAGTTCTGCACTTCTGTAATTGAAGCAATGATGTGAGGAGTGCGGTAAGTGGCTGTTATTTCTTTATTTTTATTGTGTAGAGGAGGCAGACACAAGGTGGCCTCTGGTGGCATTCTGGGTTGCACGGTCCCTGCTGACGGTAGAATACTTGAGTTCTGAACTGGGCTGTTATTCAAACAATGGTTTCAGATAAATGTGTTCCATCTTTCAGATAAGTTCAAATAGGCAGCCCTCCAGATTTCATTTTTGTCGTGGATGCCACTCAATATGTTTTATGTATGCAAGATATTCTGAAACTAAAAAATAAAGGCCATTAATAAGCTGTTAATTAGAGGCCTGGTTGTAGCAAAAGATTTTAGAAAATAAGTTTCATTTTTGCCCTGGGGCTAAATTAGATGCAAACCCTCAGCCTGACAGAGTTTGTAATGTTACTCGTTTTAAAATGAAATAGCAATGTGAAAGAGATTTTTTTAAAGTGACTTTAAGGAAAAGAACACAGAAGGTCCTAATTAGCAAATAATCCTACAAGTCTCATTATGCCTGTCAAGATCAATAGTTCAAAAGGAACTTCTGTGAGCCCCTTTGGGACAGGAAACCATTTATTTATAGAGAGCCCAATCCTATGCATATATACTCAGAAGTCCCGTTATAGTCAATGGGGCTAACTCTCAGGTAAGTGTGAATAAGATTGCTGCCTCACTTTGCTACATAAACTGCTTTGTGAACTTCTGTTGCTGTTGTTGAAATCTTAATGATAATATCTGCTTTAAAGTTAGACTGCATCTTAATGATAATATCTGCTTTACATTTTGATAGGGGTAAGGGAGAAATCACACTGTCCAGCATTTCACAGATAAAAATAGGAACATTTCTATAGATGCATGAATGGAGATGGAGCAGTTGGGCAGCTCCCTTTGAACTTCAGCCCTAGTTTTTTCCTTGGCTAAAGTTCCAAAAACCCAGACTACATACAAGGCTATATGTAGCACTTGCCTTTTCTGTTCTCTTCAAAGTGCTACATACTTTTACAGTCGCCGTCCCCCCATTGATCTCCTTTTTCCCCCTGCAGAATCCAGACAAGGTTATAGTCAGCCTTTGCCATCGTTTGGGTATCACGCTGGTTTCTTCCCTGCTGTTTAATGCCAATTTTATAATGAGAGACATAGAAAACCATTGCTCTCAGTAAACCTTTTAACAGCGCTATCCTGTGTAATTCTTGCACCGGTGTAACAGTAGATCTACTGGTGTAAGTGCACTTATGCCAGTGTAACTTGTTGTACGCCGATGGATGCAAACCGGAAACCAGCATAACCCCTCTCGAATGCCATGCACGTGCAGTTCGGATGCATGATGGACACCAGCACAACTCCGCTGGTGCAGAGGGCATTCTGGGGGTGTCCGAACGCCCCCCAGAATGCCCCCTGCACCGGCGGAGTTGTGCTAGCGTCTGAACTGCGTCTGAGAGGGGTTACGCTGGTGTCCATCCTGCATTCATCGACATATGGCAAGTTACACTGGCATAAGTGCACTTACACCGGTGGATCTACTGCATCGGTGTAAGAGTTACACAGGATTGCGCTGTAAGACTGATGTGTCAAAAAATGTGAGTGACCACAGTCAAAGTTAAATAATTCTTTCTAACAAGTACGAAAATAGCTACAGGTAGGTTAATTTTACCCAGACATCCTAATTAAACCACTCCTTCCCTGCCCAATTCTTGTTATTTAATTACTTCGTGGAACATATGTCCCAACCTTATCTGACAGGAGTCAGGATGGCTTACAACATTAATTTTAAAACAGAATATAAAATGAATTAATAGCTACAGCAAGATACAAAACAAAGAGAGATAAAACCCAAATACCCCCTCCCGTTGACAGTAGCAGCAAAAGCCAGAAAAGGTGAATCATTGGCAGGTTATGGAAGATCAGAAGAAGAGCCCTGAGTCCTTGGCCAGTACCCAACCTGACTAACCCCTGACAGCATCCCCAGTTCAATTATCTGATCTGTGCTTTAAAAAAAATCAATATTGTTTAATACAAGCTGTGCAAAAACATAATGCCAGTGTAGCCACAACCTGCATGAAGTCCCTGGCACATTCTGCGTAGCTAGCAAGGAGTGCAGCGTTAGAATTTTTTTTTTCTTAGAAGTGGGTTTTCTCTGTGCCAGGTGCAAGGGGGTGGTGACTGGACACAGGTATGTTGTTGTCTCGTGTGCTCCCTGAGGCATCTGGTGGGGCCACTGTGTGACACAGGAAGCTGGACTAGATGGGCTTTTGGCCTGATCCAGCAGGGCTCTTCTTATGTTCTTATGTTCTTAATTCATATCCTCAAAACTGTGTAGTGAGGTTCAGAGTATGAATTCCAAACATTCCTTTGAAAGGCAGGCAGAAAGAGGCCTCCTGATTGGCCAAGCCAGGTAAAAATACCAGGAACCTTGCCTTCCATCCGTCCTCCTATCTTTAAAGTAGGCGTGGGCAATCTTCAGATTTGTAGGATCTACTTTGCCTTTTTCTAGAACCCCAGGTCTGCCACCCAGAGTCAGATGCAAAATGGTGGCTCAGAGTAGCGACTACACCCCATGAGCCACACACTGGGATAACCTGCATATACAAGGACGAATCTACATCTGAATTTTTACAAATCAGGAATTCTAACATAAAACTCTCAAACTGGCCCACAGAGTTGCACAAAGTCCAGGGCAAAAGCATCCAATTAATGTTCATATTGTAAAGCTGAGGAACACTGAGGCTGAGGGCCAAATCCTATCCAACATTTCAGTGCCGATGCAGCCACAATGCAGCCCTGAGGTAAGGGAACAAATGTTCCCTTACCTTGAGGAGGCCTCCGTGACTACCCCTCCACTACAGGATGCAGCGCACGCCCCATTGGCACGGCTGCATCAGTACTGGAAAGTTGGATAGGATTGGGCCCTGAGTCAGTGAGCACAAGGTCAGCCTTACTAGAGAGTTTTTGCTTTGCTTGCAAACTCACTTACTATTGTTAAACTGTTGGAAAGTGAGGAACCCTTGGCTACTGCAAATCATCCAGTAGTTCCCAATCTGTTTTTGCTGTCCCACCCAATAAAACTTCCTGCATCCCTAGTCTAACTTTGAAAGTGATTACAACTTTTTATTTAAAAAAAAAAATAGAACACTTGGGGACAATTTACATTTGACAGTTTGAGAGCAATTTACACTTACCATAGTTGCTTGTTTAAAGAAAGCTGTTAACCCAGATCATTTTTCCTTACCACTTGTGAGCCTGTTTTCTCTTTTTAAATAGCAAGCTGATTTTATAGAAGAGTGAACTATCATGACAGTTGACTGTTTCTCCAGCTTTTTTGCTCAGGCAAACAAGTGCCAAAGTTTAAGCTCAGGCATTTGCGACAACCACTGGGCTCAGTCTGTTTACCATATTTTCTCCAGGTTTTCATGGGTTTGGCAGTCTTGTGACATCACCTTGTAACATCACCAGGCTCCATCCCAGAAATCTTACATAGTTTTTGGATGTGACCTTGTCAACCCTAATGGTAACAGAGTCTGCACAGATTCCTGTGCAGCTACTTCCATCTTGCCTCAGTCGTCGTCGTCGTCGTCGTCATCATCATCAAAGAGCTGGAAAAACTACAAAATACAAAGATTTAGAAATTGAAGTTCAGAGTCTCTGGGGAAAGAAAGCAACAGCAATCCCAGTAGTGATCGGAGCACTAGGCGCAACTCCAGGGGCCCAGGAGAAACATCTGGGCAATAATAGGATCTGGCATAGATCGGAGAATAACCGGGGCAGCTGCAAAAAACCGCACTACTGGGAACATGCCACATATTGTAATACTTCACTAGCTCCTAAATTCTTGGCTAGAATTCAAACTAATGAGAATCCAAAAAATGCCAGTCCAAACACCTGGTAGACTATGAAAGTTTATATTATAAATAATAATAATAATAATAATAATAATAATAATACACATTATTATTATTATCTGTATAATTTTCTTTTTGTTCTCAAATTGCTTCACATGTATTGTTTTAATGTAGTCCTTACAACAATCTTGGAAGGTAAGTAAATCCTATTATCCCCATATTTTAACTGGGGAAACTCAACAGTGGTGTAGTAATGGGAGGGGGCGGCAGCACGGCGGGGGGATGCAGCAAAAAGCAGCTGTGAAAAGTACCATTTTTTGTTGATTTCACAGCCATGCAGAGGAAAGGGGTCGCCCCCACGGCTGCTCATACCCATAACAGACATTTTCGGGGTGAAAAAATGCCCCCCTGACTGGGTTTTTTCACCCAGAAAAGGCCTGTTATGGGCCCGGGCAGCTGCGAAGGCGACTCCTTTCCTCCACGTGGCTGCAAAAAATGCCGGTTTTCGCAGCCGCATGGGGGAAAGGAGTCGCCAGGGGGGGCAGCGATGGCGGCCACGTTTTTCTGGCTGTTTTTTCGGCCTGGATAGCCCGTCACCCAGCTCGCCCACCCCCGATCCTGGCCCATAACAGGCCTTTTCCAGCCAAAAAACCCGCCTAGGGGCGTTTTTTCGCACAGAAAAGGTAAGGGAGTGATGTCACCCTCGGATGGGGCAGGGCCAATGATGTCATGGGGGGTGCATCACTGGCTCCCGTCCCCGGCAGCACAGTCCTACCGCCCCCAACCCCCCAGGGGCTTACGACACCTCTGGAACTCAAAGGGAGTGGGAGCGGCTTGCCAAAGTCATCATTTAACTTCCAAGGAGTCCAGTATGTGTGGGGAGCAGGAAGCAGCTGTGTATGTACAATCCCTAGATATAGCAACTATAAGGATGAATTTTCTACACAGATATATTTTAGTGTAGGATATAGTCTGTAGTAACTGGTATGGATGTACTGTGTCTTATATGGAACGCACACATCTCTGTTTTGTCATGTGTACATGCTGTGGAAGTCCATGCTGTGGAAGTCCATCACCAGTCATGGTTTTACATTTGCACTGTGTGTAAATGTCTCCAGAACAAAGACATGTATGCTCATTACATGATTCATACAGGGTACACACAGGAACTTTCAGGAACGATATTAATACTACCAACTTATTCTTCAATTTTTTTGGCATACAGGGGGCTTTCTCAGAAATAAATGCATGTATAAAGTGACTGTAAAATGTTTTTACAGGTAGTGAGGATGACAGAATGGTTCTGTAGGTTTAAAATGTTAGTTGGGAAGCAATCTCATTTTATCCTGTGTAATGTGAAGATAGGATAACCTGATCTGGCATAGATAGGATAACAACTGAATAACAATTGAGATAACCTCAGATGGTCTTGAGATTAAATAGGCCTTTGGGTTGTCACTTCTTTAGGAGAATCCCCTCTTGCTGTTTGCTCATTGGCATATGCTAATTCAGATAACTTCAGATTTGCACAAACGTACACCTTCTACAATCCTGAGACTGAGCTTTAAAAGGAAAGAAAACAACCACCACCAATTATTGTAATCAGAACAGAACATTTCATTTGTTCCAATTCATCGCCTGTTTTGTGCTTCCTTGATCTTTTTTTTTTTTTGTCTGCACTCTGTAATTATAAAAGTTTTGTATTCAGGTCTGTCACTGTAAATAACCTCTTGGCTCACGTGTCCAAATATGTGTCATGTAGTAGTTAAGAGACTGGGCTGTGACTCTCAGCTGTCTCAGGCCAAATTCAGGTGTTTTCTGTTTTCCAGTATAAAATTTAAGGAAATTTGACTGGGTGACATTGAAGCAATTGTACTCTACAATTTTGCGTTTTTCAAAACGCGAAAAAGACATTAATATTGATATTACCAATATTACTCAATTTTCATATCATTTTATTAAGTGTTATGATCTAAAATATTTTACTAGAACAAAACATAGAAAATACAAAAATGTAACAACAAAAAAAAACCAAAATTGCTTGTCACCCAGTGCGTGAATTTAGAATTTACTAGGCGACAAACGTTCTCAACTGGGTGACAGTATTGTCGCCTAGTTCATATGTTAAAAGTATGCTCTGGGGCTACAAGCCAACAGCTTGGCATTGAATACATAGGAAGATGGTTCAAGGAACACCCTCTCTCTCCCCCCCCCCCTTCACAAAACGTCAAATTCCACGAGAAAGCTGTAAAAAGATGAATTATCCTTCCGCTCCTGCCAGCGCAGAGTAACTGTCCCCATTTAGTGTCCTGCAGGGAATTGCCTGCAGTGTCAGTCAGAGGCGTTTTCTGGCGTTAACGGCTGAAGTCCCCGAAGGAAGGGCAGCAGCCAGCAGGGCTTTGGCCGCCTGATTTCCGGTTACTGACTACCGAGGCGCGCCTGCGGTTCTCTTGGGGCTATTATAGCACCTGGTGCGCCCGGTGAAAGGCTCAGTCTGCGTGAGGCGCTTCTAGTCTTTTTCCTCTTGTCCCTGCGGGCTGCATTTAATAGGATTACAGTTAGTTGAACAATTACCTCCCTTTTAGCCAGAAAGACGGCTCTCTGTGACGAGTTACGTGAAAAAGCAGTATGAGACGCGAGAGCCAAAGTATTGCCTAGGGTAGGGAGGGATTGCTCGCTCGCTCTCGCTCTCCACCCCCACCCCCACCCCCACCCCCGAGTTTGACGGGATGTTCTGGGAAGTGAGGCAAAGAACGATATCAGGCTTTTCTTTGTTATGGCAATATTTTAAAGTTTTGCACGTTGGGGAGAGCGCGCGCGCGCTATACCCAATATTGAAATCCCTCTTGTCTGAACAAAATGGTGACAGTTTTATTTCTCTCTCCAAGCAGGTAATGAGGTCCTGAAGGGAATTCACGTTGTGTTTGTATGCTGTGCCCTCTCTCTGGAATCTCTGCGTGTGTATTTGCATATTGAAATTTTGGAGGGGGGAAAAAACGAGCGTTGAGTTACTGAGAGGAATTGTTTGCGGTCTGGTGTTTTTTTTTTTCCTCCCTCTGAGCGGGAGCGCAGGACTGAGCTGAGGTGCTCGTCGTGGGAGAGGCGCGCGCAGCAGAAATGGGTTAAACATTTAATTAGAAGTCCTAGTGGTAGCGACCGAAGCTTAACGGAGATTTATATAAGCTGTTAAGAAGGAAGGACAGGCGGCTGCTGTGTGAGCTTCTAGTCGGGGCCGAGCTGCTGCAGCCCTTAGCCGGACTTCAAGCAGCGCCAGGGCACGCCTGGGACTCGGAGCCTGCCCAAGAAACGAGAGTGAAAGAGGAGTTTGTCTGTGTGAGGCTTGACCCCGGCCTCTCGCGGCGCCCCCCCCCTCCTCTTCCGCCCGGTATAAAATGAGGCTGCTCGAACAGAGGTGGCGTTGTGAAGGGGACTAAACTAACTAGGGACCCCAGGCAGGACGGTGACGCGTGGCTCGCGGAGGAGGCGAGGCGCCCCCACACGGCTTCGGATCATGGCTTCGGTGTTCATGTGCGGAGTGGAAGACCTGCTGTTTAGCGGCAGCCGCTTTGTGTGGAACTTGACCGTCTCGACGCTCCGGAGGTGGTACACGCAGAGAGTGCGGGGATGCCACCAAGCGCTGAGGACGTGGTGCGGGATCAGGGACGTTTATCAGGTAACGGCACAAAAACAAGCCCTCCCTCCCCCGACCTCTTTTGTATTTGATTCTTCTATATTGCATTCCCCCCCCCCCCAACTAATTCACCTGTGAGATGCTCTTCAGTGGAGCGCAAGCCAAAGTTCTTTCTGTGCCAGAGCAGGACTATGGGTAGAAGTTTGTTGTTTCTTTATGATCCTCACAAAAATCTAGTAAGAAGAGCAGTGTGGGAGTTCGAGGTGGAATATTTCCGTGCCTGCTGGGAATATTGGATTATTTGGCGCTTCTGCTTTTTAAACGTGAGACTTTCACGGAGTCTCTGCTGGACCAGCGTTGCCCTCCAGTGTTGCTTAAAAGTGTTAATCGGGATTGATTGCTCTTTCCATCCCCACCACATGTTTTTAAATCCAATGAGGTTAATTCTGTATCTGCCCTTCATGTCTGTCAGAAGTAGAGAAATGCTGCAAAAGGACCAGCTTCCTGATGCTGTCTTCCCCCCTCCTCCTTTTACTCTTTTTTTTTTCCTTGGTGAGTTATTTTAAAATGTGCCATATGCTTGTAGTTTGATTCTGGTGAGGAGGATAAAACTGCATTGGAAAAGGTGTTATTCCAGCAACTCCTTCCTCCCTTAGCCCGACATACCTGGTTTGCAGACTAAATACACTGGAAGTACCTTGTTTATGTTTTGGAGCCAATGTGTGTTGTCCTGTGTTGCATTGTGCTTGGCTTTAAAACTAACTCTGTTTTAGATACACAAGGCCAATATTGGCATCTGACTCTTCCCCACCCCCAACCACCATATGCAATTTCCACATGAAATCACTGTTCCATGCCTCAGGGAAATATTTTTGAAATATTTAGCCTGCTGTTGTGGGTGTGTGCGTGTGCACGCAGTTTTAAAAGGGAGTGCATGGATAGTTTAGAGAAGATTCTCCTGTGGTTATATATTGCTCTTAACATATGGCCAGCAATGTGCATTGTGACCTTCCGTGGCCTGAGGTAGCTCATGCCCTTGGATTCCAGTCAGATAAGGGAATCTACCTAAGAGTGGTCTCTGTTCCTTGGAATCTAGACGTTATCTGACTCAACATACAGTATATGTTTCCTTCAAGAATGTAGAACTAGCTCTAATTTTGAATAGACTGTCAAATTGACCACTAGGGATAGTCCTATCCACTGAACCTGTGAAGGGTGTATGGCACTCTTGAGGCCGTCATGATGTCCAGGGTGGTGCTGAGGTCGGCCAGGTCTGGTTGTTGGAAGGGACATGCCCATCGGAGGGCCCACCTGGCCAGGCCAACTGCTGAACCCTCAAATTGGTGGCAGTGGTGCTGCAAGACTCATCAGCAGGGACCTCGGTGCAGAATTTTGCCTGGGGTACCAACAACCGCCACCTTGTTCTTACCTGTACTGATGATACCCACCACGTTGTTATCTTCACAGTAGTCCAGTTAAGCTGGAACTTAATGTTTAGGGCTACCAAGTGAGGGAGATTTGAAGCCTGGTCTCCCACCACTCAACCACTAAGTGAATGAGTTTTTTTTTGGGGGGGGGAATGGCTGCCAGAGTATCACTTGTAACAATGTTGAGGCCTGTACCTTTGAATTATGCCTTTTGTAAAGTTGCCAATTTATCGGAAGAAAAATCCTGATCATTGTTTGATGTCAGTTACCAGAATTTTTTATTTTTTTAAATGTAAACACCAACAATTTTGTCCTGGTCTCCAGATTTTTTTTTTAGCACTGTTGGAATTTTTTGAGTAAAAGCTTTATTTTTCACTTACTTCATATGCTGCATCATTGACACATGAGCAGTAGGGCACCAGGTTGCTGAATTGAGACCCTGCAACAACACGCTGCTGCATTGCAAGGTGTATGTTCATGATTCCTTCATTGCCATTCCCCAGAAGATTCGTTGTAATGAGGGAGGCAGCCTACATGGTGTCAAAACAAAATGTGACATTGCAGCTGTGTAACTTGTTCTCACACCCACTTTTCTTTGTGACTTGACTTCCGGACCTGTCCTAGAACATGCTCCTGAATTTGCCTAGGTCTCTGATTTTGATCAATTAACCCTCTAATAAGGGAACTGTTTTCATTTTGTTCGACAACATGCAATTCCATCTTAGAGTTTTGTGTGGCCTCTGGGAACAGAATAAATTTAGGGGCCTTAAACTAATTTTCCTGTTGATGTTTGGCTTGGACATCAAAGTATGATTATTCACATGTAGCCAAACTCTCTTGTATCATGTTTCTGGCATTGAAGTCTTTGATACTGATCAGCTGAGCTGCTGCGATAGTATACAGCATTTATGAGCATCCCAAGTGTTCAGAGAACAAAGCTGTTGGTGTGTTTGCAGTCCATTTTCTGTGAGGAGACAATTGTCCATCTGGTTGGTACTGAAACTTCACACATGCCCTAGGGATACTTTTCTGGGACATACTGATAACTGAAAGAGAGATCCTGGGAAATAGGGCAACTAAAGGAGAGAAAGGCCGAAGGCGAGAGTAGGCAGTCAGCTGAGGAGCAAAAACCCATGGGAAAGTATTACCGGCAGTCTAAAATGCATGTAACACGCACACATACACACAGGGGAAAAACAATTGTGTAATGGCGTGACTATATAATTCAGCAGTGAAAGGAAAATGAAGATGAGGGTGAAGGAGCACAAAAGTTTATATAGTGTTCAAAAAAAAAAAGGGGGGGGTTCAGACTGGATGTAACTGAATTTGCTCACACACACTTACCACGCAATCCTGCTCTAAATTAGGGCGGCGAAACTAGCATTCCGCCGCCCTAAGCCATCGCGAAAGTGCTATAAAGCACTTTTGCGACTCGTGAGCAGGGAAGGCCGGTGCAGGGCCTGCCTGCCCTGCTCTGCCACCCGGACCAGCTCCTGCCTGCTGCCGACCCAGGTGAGGTCCAGGAGCAAATGGTGGGGGCCGATAGGGCAGGGGGCGGGGATCGGCCTCGGCTGAATCCTGACCTCCGCCGATAGACTGAGCCGTTACACGGCCTCCTCTGACTTCTGCCAGCAAAATAGCTGGCGGAAATCCGAGGCCGCGGTTACACTCGGGGAAGCGGACGCTCGTCCCCTACCCTGAGTAGACTTTCTGCCGTGGGCTGCCTGCTGCAGGCTGCCTATAGCAGATCTTTAGAGCAGGATTGGGCTGTTAGTCTACACAGGAAGAACTCTACAACTATTGCCAACAATGGAGCCATGGGGAAAGGAGATAAGAATACCTTGGAAGGAGAAGGGGGAAAACCTGGGGGGGGGGAAAAGATGCATAAGATGGGCTTCCCAGAGGAACCTTGGGGAAGTAAGGAAAGCATTTGGGGTGCCGGGGAAATGGGGAGAGTTAGTGGGTCAATTTGACTTCACAAGAGGCAATGAAATGGAAGAATAGCGGGGATTTGGTTGGTCTTTGGCAAGGATGCACAATGGACTAAAAGGTTGTGTCCTGTTTCTGTGAGGCTTGAGAACATTTAGTTGCAGGGGTCATGGCAGCAAGGGGGTGACCATGTCATTCTCCTTGGGCATAGAGGCATCTCAAAGACAGGAAGAGGACTATGAAGCAAGCTCTTAGCCAGCATTTGAGGCACTAGCTTGGAAGGGAGCAGGACAAGGGAACCAAGCTGTCTGTCTTGAGATGAAAGAGGGTAGGATGCTTGTAGGGAGATAAGTGGCCCAAAAGGTTAACTGACCAGCCTGTGCTGCCTCAATAGGAGAAGGGGAGGGGGATGGGTTGCGTGGTGTTACCATCCTGTGCTGGCTGGCATGGTGGTTCTCGGATGGAGGCTGGAATGAGGGTGACTTGAAGCAGCACCAGTGGGCTATGACTCCACAGACCAACAGCAAGGCAGGTTGCCTATGGGATTCTTGTTGAATTCCTGTTGTATTCAGAAATGAAACAATATTTTCTTCCTCCTTTTTTATCTGGTTCTTTGGGAACCAACTGTAGGCCATGGGTCCCAGCTTTATAGGTTCATGGCTTAAGTAGATGCTTGATATGGTAATCATGCCATTTTAGTATTGAACTTCTTTCCCATTTTAAGGCAAGATGTCCTGTACAAATTGGGTTCCACAGACATCACCTTAAGGGTCAAACTGTACAGCGTGCTAAATGTATATGGTGGTCTGATGGGATTTTAGTTGTAAAAAATGCGGTGTGTGTGAAACATAGTGAAAATGCAGCAGGAAGTATAGAGTCTTTAGTACTGTACTTTGATCCTAAACACACCGTCCTTTCCCCGGTGTGCAATGGGGGGGGGGGGACTTCCATTGAAAGCCAATGGGATTTTTTTCAACTCAAAATAGCATGGATGGGGGGGATGTGATTGGAATCAAAACCATGGTGGGAGCAAAGTACTAAAAAACCCTACTCACTACTGCATTTTTCTAAGCTCCCCCAGATGCTATTTCTAAACAAAACTAAAACTTCATCAGGTCATGTTTTGCCGCAAGTTCCCTATAAAAATATCACCACCTTGGTTACTTTTTCAGTAGTGACATATTTCTGTTAGGCCTGACTCATCATCTATTTGGGCACTAGTGAGGCATAGACACTAATATATAGTATGTATGTTTTCTGGACGCCCAGACCTGACCAGACGTATTCTATTGAAAATGAATCCACCCTTCTGGAACAAGGGAAGACAGAGGCTTGAAAATGTGGGGCTTTCACATTAGCTTTAGTTAATTAGTTCATGGGAGGTTTCCAGTAGGTGAAATATGCCAATATGGAAGACATAACTCATATATAATGGAACAACACTTTTTGACTGCTGCTGTGATCAGTGTCCTTCAGCTCCCCTGAAGCTTCTGCAAAAATAAACCTAAAGCTCAGAGCATAGAACAGGGCCTAATTAACTGGCCTGTTAACAGAAGCTGTAGAGGAGGTCACTTTGCGGTAGTGAAAAATTCCTGCGTCGAACACTGACGTCGCTCGGGGGGGGGGGCGGAACGGTGAGTTCTGCACTGTGCTAACCTCTGTTTACTCCCCGGCACGAGGTGGCCCCGCCCCTTCGCCGTCAGAGCCATTCAGTGCGGCGAAGGCAACGCGCAGGGAGTCTACTGCATGTTGCCTCCGCCGCACTGAATGGCTCCGCCGGCGAGGGGGCGGGGCCGCCTCGTGCCGGAGAGTAAACGGAGGTTAGCACAGTGCAGAACTTACCATTCCGCCCCACCTCAACCGACACCAGTGCCTGGGAATATTCCTATGCAGGAAAAAATGTCTATCCAGAATTTTTTACACAGCTCCCAATACATTGGAAGAGGTTTACCTCTTCACCTTCACTTTTCTAAAACTCTTCTTCCTGATTCTGCCTCTAATACTGCATCTGTCTTATAGCTTTCATGTTTAGCACTTCTGGAATGCTGACCATTGTTTTTAGTGTTACATTACATGCATATGGGCCAGACAGATAGGAGACCTCGGGATATGGTACAGGGTAACATCCTCATATAACTGAGCATTGACGGATAACCTTTTTCTATTTGGAAATAATGGCAATATGACCTCAAATCTTGTCCCAAGTACTCCATGCAAAACCTAGCAAAACTATGTTAGAAGGTGCTGATGGAAGTGTTGGCACAAGAGATCTTTGCATCCCCGGCAGGATCCTTGCAAGCTAAAAAGAGCAAATAGAATAAGATTTGGCTGAACTCCCAAATAAAGCTTGAAGTTTAGAAGTCTCCAAGAATGTTACCCTGTTGTATAGAAGGTCATATTTCTAAGGGTTTAAATAAATGCCAACTTTTCCCCATGTTTAACTACTGTGGGATGTTTCTCTTAATTTTAGTGAGAGTTATATATTTGTTCACTGTTCATGTTATATTCTCTGATTTCTACAGTTCTGCTTACGTTTTGCTTAGTGTGAAGATGTCTATCCCCCATGGCAATTCAGGAAAAATTACATTTATGAACAGAAATCTGACTCTGGGAAGGATAGGATTGGGTCATAAGAAAAAGTGAAGGGGTGGAAAGTATAAGCGAGATGGTATCTTGGATTAGTATGGACATATGGAGCTGCCTTGTACAGAGACAGACCATTGTCCCTCTAGCTCCACATTAACTATTCATTAGCAATAGCTCTCAAGGACATGGGGCATAGTCTTTTACAGCATTGCCACCTGATGCCTTGTAACTAGAGATACTAGGAATTGACCCTAGCACCTTCAAGTGCAAAGGATGTGCTCTAAACTGAGCTATGACTCCTCCCTCAACAACCTACCCTTGTATTATGAACATTTGAGGTTGTCTTGAATGGAGACATATATTAGTTAGTGCTTCTGGCTCTTCCCTGAACTGACTCAGGATCTCAGTGGGTCTCACTCAGGGATCCTACATAGCCCTGTTATCTGAAAGACTTTAACTGTAGCTTGTCTTTGGACAAAGCATGTGTCCTTCATCATTGAGTCATGGTTATTTTTTGACCAGAAAACCCCAACAACGCATGTACATTGTGGAAAAAAAAAGATGCTGCTGATCCTCCTCTTAAATAAAAACTATGCCAATGTCTGCTGTTTACCTAAACAAATGACTAGAACACTACTATACCTTCATATACAGAGGAAAAATGTTCCCCTGACATCTTCATGCTGGACTGATGCAGGGCAGAGTCAGGATGTATAAAATACATTATGTAAAAAATTTCATCAGAGGTGTAAAGATATTTTCAGAGGAGTAAGACAAAGTGTTTGCTTGAGCAGTGTTAAGATTTGTTGAAGATTGACCTGAAGCTACTGAAATTGAACAAGTGTGAAAGGGTGGCGGGAGCTTATTCTTATATCAGGAAGGTTGTTTCTTCTAGGTCAGGTAAGAAAATGCTGGCAAACTACTTCAGCATAGTACATAAGGTTGGCTGTGTACATGTATTACTAATTTAGGATAGAGAAATAAAGAAGGAAATGGGCAATTTCTGCTTCCTCCAATTCAGATCTAGTTAGCTTGGACAGTTGGACTATTAATATTTTCTCTACTGCTACCCACCCTGGATGAATTTTATAAAGCATTGCACACAAAAAGTTGGTGGGGAGGCCTTTACAGTTTTTCCAGATAGAAAATGAAGCCCGGTTTTTGACACATCCTTTCAAGATCATGAATAAAGGGGATTTCAAGATCTTTTACAAGAATCCCCAAACAGTTGCTCCTTTATTGAGATGGGAGGTTTTCAACTGACCCGTCTCAGCCAACTTTACCACTGCGGCTGGTTTCAGCCTCAGGTTTCAACTTGCCAGTTTAAAGTATCTTGTGTCTAATAAACACACACAGCTACACACACTCAGGATGCAGCGCGTGGTGTGGCTGCATCGTTGGGGGGGATTTCGATAGGATTGGGCTGTCAAAATCAGTTTATTTTTAAAGTGGGGTGTATTAATACAAATTTGGTGGTCTTTACATTATTTCTTTTCAGTGGGTGAATAATTCTAACACATTCTGAAGTAATGGAAATGTAATAAAACCTATCCTGCCCATTGACAGTTAAATTTTAATTTTCCTTATTCAACGTCCTAAAAACAACTTTTCAACTATTTCAGCAAGGCATATTTCCACTTCAGCCTGTGAAATAATGTTTTGCTACTGGAAAAAGTAAGACTGAATGAAATAACGTTTTGTATTGCCCCTCCTTTTCCATTTCTGAACAAATTTTATTTCCAGACTGTGGATTTTGTCTCATTTCCTCCTAGGTCCTCCATATGCCAATTTCAAAACAGTGTTCCCTTATTCACTAGCTATGGGTGTGTACATGTGTATAAATTTTCTGTGCTGATGTTTTTTTTTTTTTTTACAAGGTATGTGAAATTTCACATGCAGCTAACTGATCTCTTGGATTGGTTTTTTAATTGAGTAATCTTAACAGAGTTCAGTAAACATCTTCTCGGAACATAATTATTTTTCTTCTATACTATTTTATTTGTTGTTCAAATAAAATGAATATCCAGAATTCAAATAAAATGAATATCTAGAATGTTCCAAATATCCAGAATAGGCGCAGCGGGTTAAACCGCTGAACCATAAGCTATCGATCGAAAGGTCGGCAGTTCGATTCCCGCGACGGGGTGAGCGCTCGTTGCTTGGCCAGCTCCTGCCAACCTAGCAGTTCCAAAGCATGTCAATGCGAGTAGATAAATAGGTTCCGCTTGCAGGAAGGTAAACAGCGCTCCATGTTCCAGCCACATGCTACGCGCTGCGGCAAGGAGAGTCATGCCGGCCACATGACCACGGAGGCATCTTCGGACAACGCTGGCTCTTCGGCTTTGAAATGGAGATGAGCACCACACCCTAGAGTCGGACACGACTGGACTTAATTGTCAGGGGTCACCTTTACCTTTTTAACTTAAGAGGTGGCATAATGTAATGGCTGAGAGACTCAGCTATGAATTGGGAGTTCCTGGTTCAACTCTTGCTTCTGCCATGAACTCATTAGGTAGCCTTAGGTAAACTGCTCTCTCTGAGCTTTAGCTGTAAAACAAGGATAATGATACTTATTTTACAGGATTGTTGTGAGAATTCTTCTAGATAATACATGAGAATTCTTCTAGATAAGCACTTTGCAGACTCATAAGGCACTATATAAATGTTAAATAGTAGATTAAAATGTTAAATAGTAGATTAAAATGTATTTTATTCCATCCCACTTATAGCTGGATGCCATTTTAAAGCACTTACTTGCAAGTCCCAGTCTCGTCCTTGTTCCTCCCCAACCCATTCCGCCCACCCCCCGCACTAATTTGCTGGGGCTCTTTTCCAGGCCGTGGCGTGCTGCTGCGGCTTCTCTCAAAAGGTCCTGACATACTTGACATGCTTGTTTGACAGCCCCAAGTTCTAAGATGTGCAAAAAGGGCCAAAACTGACACTTGTATTCAGTGAGTGACAGACCTTCCAACTCTGTCCAGCTGTTTAGCCTCCAAAAAATGTGGAATGTACAGATACAATCTTGTGGTGAGCAGGCATGTCTCCTCCTTGAAGCATGTCTCATGGATTCGTTCAGCATGCTATATGTTCATTTCCTCTATGTTCATTTCCTCTAAGGATCAATTTCCCAGCTTCAGTTCTAGCTCCTAGACTCCAGCTTTTCCATACTTTGAGGCTCAGAGAGGTAGATTTCCTTCTTTCTTTGTGTTCAAGTGGTGATGGTGTTGGTCTTCAAATTCTGCATTTTTCCCTCAGAGTACATACAGATGCGTAAAATACAATTCAATTCAAATTCAAATTAATAACCACGTATATAAATTAAATCATTACAAATACTAAAGTTCAGACAAGTCATAGCCAGCCCAAATAGAAGAGTCTTCAGTGCTTCCAGAAGAAGGTCCAGACTTTTGGGAGTGGAGGGTCATCCCAAAGGGGCAGTCCCACATCCTATAGCATGGGATGAGACTTGACCCCCTGGATAAAAAGGACTAGCCAACTGAGACAAAAAAAAAACTGCTTAAAGAAAGGGCTTATTCAAGGCACTTTGGCTTGACAATTACAACCCCCCCTCCCAATTGGAGAATAGTCCACAATGAAGTTCTTCTAGGGACAATCACAGGGAACTTCTTCAGGGGTAGCTCAGCTGGCATGATGGCTTCCCATTTCCAGCCTCTTTCATAGGTTCAGGACTTCCCCAGGCATGTAGGGTCTGCTTCCGTCCCACAGGGAGAGGGACTCCAGGGGCTCTCCTTAGGTTTATTTATTTATTTTTATTTATTTTTCACATTTTTATACCGCCCTTCCTCCAAGGAGCTCAGAGTGGTGTACGTATTTCCTCCCCTCCTTTTTGTCCTCACAACAACCCTGTGAGGTAGGTGGGGCTGAGAGATAGTGACTGGCCCAAGGTCACCCAGGAAGCTTTGTGACTGGAGATTTGAACCTGGATCTTCCAGGTCTGAGTCCGACTCCCAAACCACTACACCATCCAGCTAGTACGTTTCAGCCTCAGTTTTTTTGGCCAGTGCAGGCCAAGGAGCTCTGCCCTCTGGTGACTTGCCAGTGAGGGAAAAGATTATTCTTGTCCTTTCCTCTCCCAAGCCCACACAGAGTTTGGTCCTCTTGTCTCTCCCCCACACCTGCTTCTTCTCCCCCCCCCCTCGAGGCTCTTTCTCCCTCCACCTTCTTTCCCCTTCACCTTTTCCACATTTCTCTTTCTCTCTCCACGTCAATTTGACTTCCTTGCTCCTCCTCACTTTTGCCTCCCTTTGCTCCCTTACTCCCATTGCTTTTCCCTTGCTCACCTTTTGTCTTCCCCACACTGGTCTCAACTCCTCCCCCTTTCTCCTGCCCAGCTGTCAGTATCTCCCTGGCAGGCAGCAGACTGCAATTACGTTATCACTCTGCCACCCGTCGGGCCCCCAGGACTCCTCCCTGTAGCCACGCAGAAGCTTGCCCAGGGCAGTGGAATCCACAGTGGGCCTACTAGTGGGACCACTCTCAGAGATGCCTCTCTGCCTGCTCTTGCTATCAAGACATAGCGCATTGATAAGAAGAAGGTGTGCTGGTTACTGTTGAAGATCATTACATAACTGAGGGAAGAGGTGTTCTCTTGAGTATGTTGGGCTCAAGCTATTGAAGAAGAAAATTGGAAGCCAGTTGAGATGCTGAAGCAGTGGTGTATTATAATGCTAGCAGTGTTTCACTCTTGTAAGGATGCAAGCCACCAAATTCTGCAGCAGTTTCTGAGCAGACACCGTTGCCTGGTGATGCATTTGAAAATATAATCTGTGCCGTTTTTCCTGATGCCAGCCCATTCACGATGAGACAGAAGAACATCACATTGAGCAGTGCCTGTGTGCGAGTGAGAGCGAGAAAGTGATGATCACTCCATCAATCCCCCACCCTCCTCTAGCCTGTCACTGATGGAGCTGCTCTGGTCAGTGCTTTGATCTTCTTGCTGCTCACTGAGAGCAAGTGAGAAGAGGATTGGGCCAGCAGCAGCCCCCTTCTCCCTCCAGTGGTGATGGAAGGGGAAAAGGCTCCCTCGCTGCTTCCTTGTGCTCTCTGCCTACTCTGCTGCAGCTGAGCAGGGAGAGGCAGGGCACAGTGGTCATGCCTTCAGCACTATCTCTCTGCTCGTCCTCCATACAAGTCTTCTTTAAAATGAACAGGAAGAGTGGAGTGCTGGGCTCTTCCAGTTCATTTTAAAAGTTGCTTGAAGGGTGAGCGAGGAGATGGTGCAGAGGGAACGTAAAAACTGTAACAGACCGCACGTGTCTCGCTGCATCACGTCCTGGAGTCCATTCTGATTGGCCCGTGTCCCGCCCCCACAACAGCGAATGCGGCCTTTCATTGGCCGAAGGTGAATTGGAATCGACACATCGGCTATTCCGGGACGCAATGGTACACAAAGCGTGTGGTGTAAGGGCGGCTTAAGGGATGGGATTGCTGTGCCCCACCATTCCCTGCCCACTCTGCTGCATAGAGAATGGGGAAGAGGCACCTGCAACACCTTTTTCTTTCTTCCATCTCTCTCCAGCATCACTGGAGGGCAGGGTGGCTCATGGTGGCAGCAGTTGCACCCTGCCTCAAACAGCACTTGGGCTTTGGCTGTGCCTGCATTTTTCTTGTGGAAAGAAAAAAAGGAATGGATGCTGAACAAAGCTAAATCTTGGTAACATGTCCTTGATAACCACTCTTGCCATCTCTGTCACAAGCGAGACTGGTTATGTAATGAAGCATTGAAGAAGAGAGAGATAAGCACAGAAGCTGAGGAATAGGGATATATCAGACTTGGGGGGGGGAAGGGGGGTTCAAGGAAGTGAACAGCATTCCAGAGCCATCACTCTTGCTTATCTTTTTTGTGTCCTAATTAATGTAAAGCTCCGTCTTTACTTGACCTGCAGGTGCCACTTAAAACAGGAAACAAGGGCTTCTTACTGAGACAATCCTACCCAGTCGGGATCACATAGTGCAGCTTGACTGCATGACTTTGTGACTATGACTATGTAGTCACGGTCCATAACCCAGTGAGAAGAGGAAGCCCTGACCTCATCCTCAAATGCTTCCTGATGGCACCACACAGCTAAACGGATTTGACTATGTGACGACATCATGAACTATTTTGGCTTAGCCTTATTTTAGATTGGGGTGTAAAACTATTTCCACAAGTTACTTGGGAATACTGTATACTGCTGCTAAATGCATCATCCAAATACCACTAATGAAGTGTGAATCCTTCAGCAGTAGTGACATTTCCAATGCTAGTTCAGCAGTGAAGCCCCAATGTTAATAGACTCTCAAATTCCCTCTATAAAAGTTGGTTGATAGTCTCCTCTTATTTTGAGCTACGCATTCAGAATTTCAGCTATGTAGTCAGAGTACAGGTTGATTACCCCTTATCCAGACATCCAAAATCCAGACTATTCTGAAATCCAGACATTTTTGGGGCTATGACTTATTTAAAAAAAATACTTCTTCCAGCACCTGGCTGGCATAGTGCAAGGCATTCTGGGGCACAAAATTATTAAAAATATTATATAAAATTATCTTCAGGCTATGTGTATAAGGTGTACATGAGATATAAATGAATTTTCATGTTTAGCCTTGGGTCTCATCCCCAATATATCTCATTATATTTATGCAAATATTCCAAAATCCACACAACTTCCGGTCCCAAGCAGTCCGGATAAGGGATATTCAACCTGTAGTACTGTACCAGTATTGTTTGTGGATTTTGCTGAACCCAGATGCCAAATTTTAACTGTGAAGATTACCGTGTCATAATTAGCCACTAGCAGTTCCACTGATCTCCTGTACAGATGGAGATGGTCACGTTCTCAGTTATTGCAAAGAGGATAATGCTGTCGGTACTGGGATAAATGATCTTTAACCTCTATAGGCTCATATGGCCACTTTTCTCTCTTTGCTACTGCTTATTTAGATCAGTATTTCAGCCTCAACGTTTGGTTTACTTCCATTTTATCGACTCTTCTTTTAAGGGAAAAATGTCATTTCTGATGAAACTATTAAATGTACTCAAGAGGCATTGGGAAATAACATTACAAATCTCTTACCAGAATATTAGTTCATCATTGTTGCTCAGCCCGAGAACACTCTTTGCCCTTTGGGAACATATTTGGAAATTCCTAAGGCCTTGTATCCTAAAGTGCCTTTCACAAGTAACACACATGAAAAAAGCTGTCAATATTAACTCTGAAAGTATGACAAGCACAGTATAGGTTTGAAGAGACATTTGGGGTACAATCCCAGTTGCATCCACATTATCCAACTTCTTAGCCCTGCCATGTGAACTGGTTTGTGATTGAATTTACAGAGCTCAGAGAAGAATAGGTGTGTGTCGACCACCTGTGTCTGCTCCTCTGTTGTGGCTATTCATCCTTTTTGAAGCTGGGGTTTACACTGTACTTCACCCCACCTCTGGACTAATTAAACAATCTTTGCATGACTAAAGTCATGGTCAAATGATTTTCTCATTAATCTGACATAGTGAATGTCTTTATGGTGACATTTATAATATTAGGAACCGATCTCTTGCAATACTCATTAACCTGCCAGTTCTTTGTGTGGACAAAGCAGTGAAGTGCTTCCTCTGACTCGAGTCAGACGATTACAGTCCAATCCAGAGCAACACCCGTGGGGAAGTTTCAAGCTGAGAAGGCCTCCTCGAGGTAAGGGAACATTTGCTGCCCTGTTGGGTCTACGCGGACCTGCACCAACAATATTGCTGGTGCAGGTCCAAGTGGGCCCAGGTCCAAGCTGGGAAGGGGGTAGGATATCAGCAGAGCTGCTGCTGCCGATACCGCCCCTTTCCTGACTTCAACCACACACCCCTCCCCGCCCTGGTCTCTGCCTCATTCCTCCCACCCACCGTCCACCCCCCACACTGACTTACTAGCGCCCAGGCTTCTCTGGAGGCTGCTGGCACGTGGCCGTGGTCAGACTGCACAGAATGGCCTGTCACATTTTGTGACTGCCATAAAGCACACTGCATGCACGTTCAGTGATGCAGTGACTCAATAGCGTTGGGCCCTTAGGCACTTAAAGCAAAGTTCACATTATTAACAGAATGTAGCACAGAGTTCGTGTGACTGCACCACTTCAGATTGCGTGGTTGGTTGGTTATTTCCCCCCTTCCCCCCCCATCAGACGCTCCCTGTCAGTGGGTTGTGAGGAAGAAATCTTGAAAAATAAAGAAGAAGCTGCTACTACAGCCAATGAATGCTTGGACAGACTGTGTCAGCCTTTTTAACTTACTTTTTTTCTGAATACCATCTGGCAGTTTAGGGAGGGAGAATTTAGATGTTCTAAAAAAACTCAATGCCAGGCAGCTTCATTCAGTAATCCCTAAGAGAGACCAGTATTTCACCAATTTCCACCACTGTCACCTGTGGAGTGAAAAACTTAGTCCTGTGTTGGGGCAAAAGGGGGGGGGGAATGTTCATGAAATCTCATGAGTCTCTAGTTATTTTATTATAAGTATTTATACCCCAACTTTCCATTTTTCTTGCCCAGGACAATTTGCATAAAATCATTTTTCATGTTTTCTGTGTTTATAAAAGCAAAACTTAGAACAGAAACAAAACACAGGATGGTGTAGTGGTTTGGGAGTCGAACTTAGACCTGGAAGATCCAGGTTCAAATCCCTGCTCAGCCACGAAGCTTCCTGGGTGACCTTGGGCCAGTCACTATCTCTCAGCCCCACCTACCTCACAGAGTTGTTGTGAGGACAAAAAGGAGGGGAGGAAATATGTACACCACTCTGAGCTCCTTGGAGTTAGGGCGGTATAAAAATGTGAAAAATAAATAAATTACCCCCCCCCCCCCCGCCTTAACTTGCAATCTAAAATAAATGACAGCAGGGATAGAACTAATTAAACGTTTCTGGGGAGGGTATTCCTGGGGGAGCACTATGACTGAGAAGACCCTGTGTCGCCTCTGAAGGCAGGGTTGCTATGAGCAGGGGGGGCCCAGTTCAGGTTCTTGGTCGTTGTCTTAATCAGGATTTGCTATATAATGGTAGATATCAGCTGTCACCACAGGAGGGTGCAGTTATAAGAAATATTCACCATAAAATAGTTGAAGTAAGTTCATGTCAGGGTAACTTTAGCTATGTCAACAAAGGAGAAGGGGTAAGTGCTTTTGTTTGCAAGTTTGCTTGTTGTTTTTTGGAGCATTGGTTATTTGTCATTGCAGTGACAGTTACAGTATTCACTTTGTGCTCTTTCAAACTCAAGTCCTCTTGTATGGGGGGAAATGTAATTTTGCTGACCTTTTATTTTTTTTCCTAAATGCCTTGCTCGTGGTTCGTATGCACTGTATTAAGAACATAAGAAGAGCCCTGCTGGATCAGGCCAAAGGCCCATCTAGTCCAGCTTCCTGTATCTCACAGTGGCCCCACCAGATGCCTCTGAGAGCACACAGCCAATAAGATAACCCGTTTCCTGTTGTCACTCTCTTGCACCTGGCACAGAGAAAACCTACTTCTAAAACCAGGAGGTTGCTTATGGCTTGTAACCAAACTGTCCAATATTGCACCCGTATTGCAGGTATAAGAAGTTTGTGTGAGAGTCTCAGAGATGTTAAGTCTGCATTGGGAATGAAATGAGTGGGTATTCTGAGGCTGAGAAATTGGTTTGTGGGAGCTTTTCATGTAGTCCAGTGCTTTACCTCTATTTCAGTCAGAGTGGGTTGTCTCTTGTCATCTTACAAGAGTTGTTGTAGGGCAGCATCAAGCTAATGCATGCATAGTGCTTCCTGAGTGTGCAAAGCACTTCACAGATAGTAAGTGGTGGTGTTTACAGCTTTGAGAGTCATTTAACTGGAAAGCAGGGTAAAAATATTTAGATAAATGGGAGTGTCTTCTGTTGTCATTAGGCCCTAGAACCTGCCCTTTATTAACTAAAGCTGCGGTAGTTGTCCTTCCATTGTCTCTTAACATTGCTTATTAGTTGATCCTGACACTGGAAGGAAACCAGATTGGAGGCGGTGCATTGTTTCTGTAGCTTATGTGACGACTTGCACCATCATGCAAACAATCGCTTTCCCCAATACTTAGGTTTGTACATACTGTAGTACAATCCATAGTACTCCAGATTGGATTTCCCTTGGCTGAGCCTCTGTTTGCCTCTTGACTCTTACCTGCTGTGTAGGAGTGCTTGTAGCAAATCTCCTGCTCAGCCAGTTCATGTGTTAATACACACAGAAGTAGGGCACAGGATCAGACGATCACGTAGGAGTCAGTGGGAGAGCATGTGAGGGCAGAAGATAGATATAAGGTGATGCTAGGGGAATCTGGGGATTATCTGAGAGGAGGTGGAGTCTGGTGGCAGCAGATGGAACTAATATGGCACAGTGAGTGTTCTCATTGAAGTAGCGATTCACCTGATGGTGCACAACTCAAATCACTCAGAGGCCCAAGTTGTATATTTTATAAACTCAAGAAGGAAGCATTACTCCATTTTTTTCATCACTTTTCTTCCTGTGCCCCACATCTTATGGGCATGCTTTTTTCCCTCTCTCTCCACTCATGACTCTGTTTAAAGTGTTTCTTTCTTTGCTTGTTCCCCTACAGCCGTCTCTGCATAATCATCTCTAAATGTTTCCTCCTTTCTCTCTTTTCCAATATCGCAGGTTTCTCTACACCCCATGGCATGCTCTTTCTTGCTGTACCCCATATCATTGCTGGTCTCTTTGCATCTCCATTGGTAACTTGCCCTTGTTCATTTTTTTCCCTCATCCCATCCTCATCCCTCTATAGTCTACTCTTCTCTGTTGCTCACTTTTTTTCCTTCAGTCTTTTTTGCTGTCTTCCTGTCTACTGCATTTCTTCTACTCATTGGATTCAGTAGCAATAGCATACAAGGTTTCACTCTCTTAGCAGTTCATACCTTGAGTCTTGAGCACAACGGGGCTACGGGGCACATCTGGCTGGGTGAAACAGGGTGAAAGACCATGCACCAGCCCCACCATGCATGTCTGAATGAGAGAGGAGATGGAAAAGCAATGCAGGCATTCTTCCTTTTGGCCTCCCTATCACACTTTTAATGAGCTTAAATAGGTCATATCCCTATGCATGTACTAGATTAGTATATAACTGATGAAAAACGTTTTACTTAACTGTTTAAAAAAAAACAAGCAAACATTTTTTTTCCAAAGAGAGATGGTAAAGATTCTCTAACAATGAGAATTTCACAGAGCAGGGGTGGGGGGCAAATAGGGAGTGGACCATGATTACTCTGTAAAAGTAAAAACAACTCTCTGCCTGTTGCCTTCACCGCATGGAATGGCTCTGACGGCAAGGGGGTGGGGCCGCCTCTTACCGGGGAGTAAATGCATCATAGTACTGTGCAGATGCTACCATATTGACCACTCATGGGGGGGGGAGCAGCAGAGGAACAAGATCAGTACCACTAGCCCTCCCCTTTCAATGCATTCAGAATAAATCCTGAGCCAGTGCACATACAAACTGTGTGCACCTAGGCTCTGCTCATGCAGTTGGTAATTTCTGAATACTGTATTCTTCAAAAGGTTAGCAATCATGATGCACTTACATGTGTGAACTGGCCCAGGCAGAGATTTCTGCCTGGTATTGTCCAAGCAACTGTATACAACAGTACGTGTGAAAACCTCTATTCATGCTGAAAACATTTGTGAGCTCTGTGTGTATAAGAATACACGCAGATTTAGATTAAAGCTCTAGGGAGGGGTTATTTTGTATTGAGGATTAGCCATAGTAAAAGGCAAATTGCTCTATCGTAATAGTGGGACATGGTAACAATAACAAACTTTTTCAAGTTTAATGTTGCTTTCTATTCTGTACAAATCTTTAATATCTTGTGCTGCCCAGCTCATGCTGGAAAGCTTTTGTTTCTGAATCTGTAATCAAAGCAACAAACAGTAAGGTCATTTCCTAGAGATTATATGGCAACGGAAGAAGTCTGGATTGTGCGAGTCTGCTCTCCGAATAGCTTTTATTTAGCAAAACACACAGACAAAGGCTTAGTAGCAACACTTTTTGTACTTTTTGCGCTCCACCCAGCCCTTTCAAAATTGCCAGAGTGCTCCATTTGAAGGTAAGACAATTTTATATGTATTTCTTTTGCTGAGGCTCATTCGTCCTGGTTGTTGTAAACTGGTTTTAAACAGAGTGAAATATAACTCCAAAGTTAATAGGTTCAGAAAGTCAGGATTTAGTACTTCTGTTGATTTGTCTTGTAGCTGTAGAACAGGTGACATTATTTTTGCATGTTTGGATGTATCTGGAGTAAGGACACACGTTTCTTTGCTCTGAATGTAGTAGTATTGCCATTGTTACAGGCATGGTCTTAACTTCCCTGCAATAATGTTGCATCTTGTCTGGCCCCTTGACAGTCCTCAAGCAGAACAAAGTTTCTATCTTCACAGATATAATGAATTTGCACATCTTACAATGTTGTTGTTCATTGGAAGATAATGAATTTCCACAAAGTTCCTGCAAGAAAGGGGCGATTCCAAAACCTCCCAAGAATAGACAAGTCTTCTGCCCATCACTGAAACCTCTTTTCAGTTTGCAACCATTAAATGTCTCATGAGCGAGATCTGCTTTTCTCTGTCCCTGCCTCCTCTGATGCAATTCTTGGCACTGGGAAGTGCAAGGACAAGCATGAAACTCATTAGCAGCCTCTTTGAAAGGACTCTTTAATACACACCCTTATTTTGAGGGTTAATTGAACCATGGAAGTCTATCAACCTAATCTGTTTGCATACTGCGGGCATGTGTCAAGCTAACCCATCAAGATGTAGCTGCTCACAGAAATGTTTATTTTATCAAAATCATAATCTTATTTAAAGGTCTTCTAGTTCTCCTCTGTACACCAATGGATTATGAACATACGTAATGCTGTGGTGTTTCCTTGGTTGTAAGAGAGAAATTAGGAAGGAGAAATCTGTCTGTCTCTGCCAAAATTTGATATTTATGTGGTAATTGTCTCAGGCTAAATACCGTGAAGTCACAAAGTGAACATAAACTATACAAATGACCCTCGTATGAAATACCCACCTACACTTGGTCCATTTAATACGATCTGACAGTGTATGTCAATATTAGAAATTGGGGAAGAAACATGAACTGCTAGACCAGTGGTTCTCGGAGGTGAGTATTTTCAGGGGCAGTGGTGATTCTGGGGATTGGCGCCGCCAGGAACAAATAGAATGTACGCACTTACTGGGGGTTCTGGAGTGCTCCAGAGGGTGTGGGGAGGCAGAGCAGCAATCTAAAACGCAGGAAGGGATCCGCAGCCCTCCCTGCACCCTCCGAAGTGCTCCAGGACCCCCGGTAAGTGTTTAAATTCTATTTTTAAACATTTTACTGCTGGTGGCGATCCCTGGGATCACCGCCGTAATGTTGTCCCCACCCCTTAAGGGGACAGCATCTGGTTCTCGTGGTAGGTTGCGACTCGTGACCCACCACTTTGAGAACCAATGTGTTAGAGTCTAACTAGGGATTGAGAACAGGTTGAGAACCCCTGCGTTAGACATAATAACATAAGAAGAGCCCTGCTGGATCAGGCCAAAGGCCCATCTAGTCCAGCTTCCTGTATCTCACAATGGCCCCACCAGATGCCTCAGGGAGCACACAGCCAACAAGATAGCCTGTTTCCTGTTGTCACTCCCTTGCACCTGGCACAGAGAAAACCTACTTCTAAAGCCATGAGGTTGCCTGTGATGGTCTTTTCCTCCATGAATCTATCCAAACCCCTTTTAAAGGCATCTAGTCCAGGTGCCATCACCACATCCTTTGGCAAGGAGACCATCTGTGTCTTTACAGAGCCAAGAAATAGTTTAGTAAAATGCAAGTGATCAGTGCAAAATTCTAATATCTCTAAGGGCCCGATGTATTCAACTTTCCAGCTCTGATGCAGCTGCAGTGCAGACCTGATATAAGGGAACAAGTGTTGAGGAGGCATCTAACTGCACCCCTACCACAGGGTGTAGTGCACACTCTGTTGACATGGCTGTATCAGTGCTGGAAAGTTAGATCTGACTGGGCCCTTAGCTTGCTACCTCTGGTTCTTACATACTAAGTATAGCTTACTATGCAGATGTACACTTATGCAGAGGCAGGTTTAAGGGATCTGCTGAAATTCTGAAGCAGTTGCAAAGGCAAGAATGCAGCTCACTGTCTCCCATTCCTTGTTCCATCTGACTGCCTTTCACTAGTAAATATAGTCAGGGTTGCTGCTGCTCCGTTACTATAGGAATTATCCAGTCCCATGAGATTACCCAGGAGATTTAGCAATAACTCTATGCAAGACACTGAAACAAAACATGTTCATGAGCACTTGACTGGTTACTATGGCTTGCAGTACAGCCTGCATTGTATGGGATGAGTGTGCTATGTGCAAACTCTAATTAATTTGCAGCATTGCTGCCAAGAAAAGCAGATGTACACAAAGTATTTCACTGGCTCTGTATTTAGAACTATTTTGTACTGATTGCTCCCTATCAGTTTTCTAATTATATTCTTAACTGTTTCATTTGAGACTGGTATGTGTGTGGTGTTAATTTGTTTTCAGTGTGTGTTGGGTTTGTCACAGAATATAGCATCCTGACAATTCCATTTAGGAAAATCACATCTCTAGTCCTTATGACTAAAGATTAAAAACTTGAAGAAAAATATCTGGCAAAATTTCTGGCAAGCCAGAAGAGGCAAAATATCTGGCAAGCCAGAAGAGGAGACAAATAGGGTTTTGTTCTAGAGCAGTGGTTCCCAACGGTCGGGAGACTGCGGGCCACTGCAGCAACACGCTGAGATGCCACAGACCACCCTGGCAACCCGGAAGTAGTTTGGCGGTGACACGATGATGCCACACCGTGTCACTGCCAATTGCTTCTGGATTGCTGGGATTTTGCAGCCAAATGGTCTGTGGACAGGTGAGTGGGCCCTTCCCAGCTCCAAACCTTGTTGGCGGATCTGCAGCAGGGGCCAAAGACTTAGGCGGCGTTTGTGTCACCCCCTTCGAAGAACCAGAGGCCTCACGGACCACCTGTGGTCCACATGGGTTGGGAACTAGTGTTCTAGAGCACATAGAGCTAGTATTGGTTTTGAGTTGCTGGGTTTCAAGTTTTTTGGTTGGCGGGGGATTCAGTGGCATTTAGAAGAACCCCTTTCCCTTTCATCCACTACCAGTGCAATCAGTTAGACCCACGCTGAGATGTTTGTTGACATCTCTGTTGACAGCAGTAGATGTTTCTGATGGGAAACATGATGGAATTGGGGATTAGTAGCAGTAAGAAGTGGGGGCAAGATGGGCAATAGAAGTGGGTAACATGTGGCTCGTAACCTGTATGGGGGAAAGGGTCTGAATCGGAACCAAAATAGCATGTATAATCATACCTACTGGACTATAGGATGGGTCTACGTGGTTTACATGGCTCTGTAGCCTCCTAGTAGTTCTGTCTGAATCCAGTCTCTACCCTAAAATGACTACTAGTCAATTCCTTCCAAATCCTTCCTGCCTGTCACTCCTGACCCCTTCCAAAACAAAAAGCCAACTTTTAAAATTTGTATCTTGGAAGCAGAATGCAAGTTATGCAGAATAAGCAAATAAAGGCACTTGGTTTTCTTGGCACCATGTTTTGGATCACCTTGGTGTAGAATTTGTGTTTTTATAAAGACTGAGGATGCAGTGTACACATAACCCTGATGAATATACAATGGCACTGTGCCTTCTCCTCTCAGGGTGAGGAATGTAATGCGCCTTTTACCTTGCCAGAGTTTTTTTTTTTTTTAACTGGCTCAGCTGGTGGAGATTACATGAAAGTCAGTTGATGTAATGTAGGAGCCAAGTAATTTTTTCTCCTTTTTGAAAAACAAACCCTTCTATACAGAGACAGAAAAAGACTGTAGTAAAATCAAACTAAGCTTTCTCTGAATAGTTTTGAAACTGTCCCAAAGCAGCTCAAGTACACTGCCAATGTTAACACTATGCAGCCAAAACCTCTATGGAAAACATCAGCAGAAAGGTGTTAGGGCTGTAATGCTGCTTGGTTTGGAGGGAAATGTTGGTCCAGCAGAAGTGAAAGCTCAAAAGACTTCAACTCCACTCCTTGCAGCCAGATTATCCTGTCTTTTACCAATCTCCAGGCCACCATGAAGGCTCTGTTCATGTAAGTATTGTCTGGGATTAGAACCAGTGGTGTCACTAGGTTTCACGTCACCTGGGGCGAGAGCTCATCGCGTCACCCCCCTTAATGGTCACCGCTAGCCCCGCCCCCTCATCATTGCCTCACCCCCATGCTAGACTCCATCCCCAGTCAGCCCATGGGTTCCTGCTGACCTCGCCTGACTATAAATATTACCAGTCACATTCTGGCCTGGCTTCTGTGGCTCCTTGACCCTGCTCCAAGCACTTCTGTTTGTCCCGCTGTTGTCTTCCTGCCTACCTGCATGGACTGTGTCATAAGAGCCCAATTCATATGTTAGTGCTCTGGTATGACTAACTCTGAAAACCATTTCTATGTCACCTGGTCTACATATTGCTTTAACATGCAATTGCCAATAATGTTGGTTGCCCAGATCATGTGGCTACATCCAAAGCCAGTGCTGCACTTCCCTTGGGTTTTTCAGAGGCATCCACACCACTGTGGTAGCTTATGGATCAGGCTTGAGAAGGTTTCCCTCCTGACATATGGCCTTTACAGTGGTGAGCCCAGCAATTGTGGATCCAAGAATAGGGGCCCAATCCTGTGCAACTTTCCAGCACTAGTGCAGCCGCAGTGCAGCCCCAATGTAAGGGAGCAAACTTTCCTTACCATGAAGAGGTATCTGGGACTCCCCCCCCCCCCCCGATGCAGCATGCATCCAGTTAGCATGGCTGCACCAGTGCTGGAAAGTTGGATAGGATTGAACTGTAGGAGATATAGGAAGGCTTATGAGCCTTAAGAACATAAGAAGAGCCCTGCTGGATCAGGCCAAAAGCCCATCTAGTCCAGCTTCCTGTATCACACAGTGGCCCCACCTGGTGCCTCAGGGAGCACAAGACAACAAGATAACCTGTTTCCCGTTGACACTCCCTTGCACCTGGCACAGAGAAAACCCACTTCTAAAACCAGGAGGTTGCTTATGGCTAACTTTGATAGAGAGTTGGACAATATAGACTTGGAGATCCAAAAAAGGATTCATTTTTGTTTTGTTCTTTGTCTGACAGCAGTGAAAAGACAAATGTTCCTAGAAGACTTCAAGACATGAATCTTAGCCTAGGGCCAGTTTATTTTATTTTTTTATTTCCTGTGTTGTAAGAAAAAAAACTGTTGAAGTTGACATGCTTGAAACAGGGAATTGGATATGTTTTTCAGGACTTAAAGAAAATCTTAAATGCTATAATATTAATATGATAAATTGATACCTTTTTCACCCTCTTGCTGCAGAGCCCTGAGGCATTAACACTATGCGATTAGTATGATTGATTCTAGTAAATACTGTACACAGCACAGTTTGGTGCAGAAAAGTACAGAACTGGTGCATGCTGTGCAACCTTAATAATTAAAAAAATGCTTTTTATAGCCTACCTGGAAGAGTGAAGCTGTACTCTGTAAGGCTAAATGTTTTTCAGTGATTGCAAGGAGTAAGACTCGCTTGTTGTAATAGAATCCCAGATATTGCATAATTCCAGAGAGATAAGCAGTTCAGTTAACTGCCTCCACTCTCTGCAGCCACAATTTCAGAAAGTGAATCTACATTGCATGTTTTTTCATCTAGTGTTAGTATGCAGGGCAAAATAAAACACCTACTGTTTTTTTTTAAGGAATAAAAGGTATATTGCTTTCACAGAGCTTTGTCAGTTGTGCTTTCCTGCTATCAAGTGTTAGGAAATGAAGCTGACAAGCAAGAATCTTCGTGGATCCAAACAGGTACACTGTTTGGTATACCAAACAGGTTCCACTGTTGTCAGCCTCTAGTGGTGGGTGAACATTTATCAGTGGCAGAAGACAGACTTTGCATGCACAAGTCGTTAGTCTTATTTATTTATTTATTTTCCACATTTTTATACCTACATGAGTTGGGTCTCAGTCCCTTCAAGTAGGGCCCAATTCAAATTAGACTCGTGTCCTCTGTCCACCACTACCGTACCCTCTACCAGTTAAATTGCCTTCCTAAAGGGGTAAAAAAACTTATATTTGGGAAGGAGAAGGGGATAATGGACAGTGGAAGGCTGGCTGAAGCTCTTGGGCAGTCTGGCACTACTGGGCTATCTCGCCCTCCATGCTGCTTTCCACACCTAACCTGCACACCCCTTACCGTGCATGCTTATGGTTTCCTGCGAAGTGTAACAAGCCCCACGTGGAGGAAAGCATGATGTAAGGAGCCAAGGTCCACCAGTGGCAGACTGGGGGGAGGCAGAAGGTATGTGGTGTTCCCCCGATCTGGAGCCTGACGCAAATGTCGTCATTATTTGTGTCATGGATGTGTCAGCCATGTCAGATGCTGGTGAGATATGCGGAGGGCAGCAGTAGCTACAGGTTTACACTGTAATGTTTGGGGCTCAGTTGATTGACACTAGCATACAGTGTGATTTTTGTTTGGGGATTACTGTATTGAGTAGAATCTGCTGTTTTGTGCTGATTTGCACTTTAGTATGTTGGATGAGCCAGCGGGTGGGGCAATGGGTTAAACCACTGAACCATGAGCTGTTGATCGAAAGGTCGGCAGTTCGAATCCGTGCGACGGCTCCTGCCAACCTAGCAGTTCGAAAGCAAGAAATTGCAAGTAGATTAATAGGTACCGCGTCAGCGGGACGGTAACAGCGTTTCATGCGCCTCGGTGTTGAGTCACGCCGGCCACATGACCATGGAAACTTCTTCGGACAGCGCTGGCTCTTCAGCTTTGAAACGGAGATGAGCACCGCTCCCTAGAGTCGGACATGACTGGACTTAATTGTCAAGGGATACCTTTACCTTTTATGTGTTGCAAGCTTCATCAATCAAGGTTTGAATTATTAAGTGTCTTAGGACAGATGTTAGGAAATTTGCAAATCTTTTTTGTAAATTAGCAACCTGCACGTCAAGCTACTTGGCATCATTTGAGAACAATTTTTGCTTTATTCATTAGCTGAAGGCTCCTTGCTTTTGGTGTGTATCCCAAATCCTCTGGAAAGTGAGTTCTAACCTAAAGACATTAACAGGACAATCCTATCCATGTCTCAAGTCTCATTGAGCTCACTGGGGCTTACTTCTAGGAAAGTGTTATAGGATTGCACTGTGAGAATCTCTGCTTTGCTTTGCTGATTCTCTGATTTTGCTTTGCCACTGGCTGCTGGTAGAACCTTGGTTATGTGAACTTCTGCTATAGTGAGAATTGTAAATTCACTCCAGTTTTGCAATATCAGCACAACTCTAAACAGACACTCTTCCTTTTCAATTACGTTTGAATTAACTTAGGTTTATGGTCATTCATCTGGGGTAACGGGATTAAGCTAATATGTGATAAACCTTTCTTAAATCAGAGGGACATTCCTCAAGAAGCTTAACTGGTTTAACTAAATGGCTGGAGGAATGGCAGAGAATCCTCTTGGATATGTTAAAAAAGAAAGGAATTCCTTTTGTCTGTCATATTATTGTATGTGCTTGGTTTCCTACCAGCATTTGAAAAATTAAAATTGGAATAATGGAGGATCTTCCCACCCCCACTTCAACTCATAAGCCCCTTTGAGCTGTGTTGGAAAGAATGCTGATAAAATTAGCTCATGCATTATATTTCTCTGTGTTAGTTATTTTAACTTAGTTTCAAGCCTGCAACATGACCACACACATGCAGAAAGATGAACTATTTGGTTTCTAGCATACTACTTTTATCCCAGAACAGTCCCATTCACAGGGCAGAGTGGCTGTTGTAAATCACATGGGTGAAGACCTACAAAGTAGTCTTATGCTGACAGTTTGTCTATCTCAGTGGTGGCCAACCTGTGGCATGCCATGTGCCACATTTTATGTAGATAATCTTGAGCATGCCACTTAATAAAATAAACAAATCTAACGTAATGAAAATATTTTAAGCACAGTGACAGCGCAAGAAAAATAGTGCAGTGGGGTGCAGAGACCTCCACTAGTGTCACAGGATTGGAAAGGTGCGCTGGGGTCAAGAAAGAGAGGGACTTCAGCGCTCAGCTCGAGCAGGAACAGCAGTGCGTGCCCCTTCAAAAGGCTTGGCATGCCACTAAGTGGCACCCGTGCTGTGGGTTGGCCACCTACAGTATGGTCTATCTAGTATTGTCTTGAGGATTTTGGAAAAACCTCTTTTCCAGCCCTTCTTAATTGTGCTGCCTGGGACCTTGTGTATGAAAATTGTGTCTTTCATTATTTACTGACAGCTATGGTCCCTTCCTAAATGCAGCATTTATACTCTGTCTTAAGTGTCATTACATATGGTAATGCTGGTAAGTCAGTCTGAATTATAGATGCAGACAAGTATTCTGAGTGGCCTGCTAAATAAATGTTCATGGGGTTTTTTAATGAAAAAGTGAAAGCAAGCGTAGGTGCAAAAGTCTCAGCTCTGCTCTACATATAAACATATTACATAGTTAAAATAGAACAGTAAATTTCATTTGAATTTTTTGTGATATTCCTATGTCTCAAAGCTTGAATCAAACTCTTCTGCATCTGAACTCTGCCAAGACTTAAGTTGATTGCTATAATTCACATGTACATTCTTTTTCAAATGAATGAACAATTAAACAATTGGAAAAAAAAACTCATGGAACTTCATTTTTATAAACGACAGTAGCAGTGAGGTTACTTTATGCACAGAATTGGAAAATCACAGAAATACCCTTAGTGGAAGATTGGTGGCTAAAAAATTTGGAGTTGGCAGAAATTGATAAATCGACTGTTAAAGAGAAGTCAGTATTTATTTTTATGGGTAATTGGAAACCTCTCATTGACCTTTTGCATGTAAAAACAAAATAATGTACTGATCTGTGGATTTGATGAATAAGGATAATTTAAATAGACTTAAAGAATCTGAGAGAGAGGTTTTAGTTGATAAAGATGTGATTAACTGCAATCCTGTGCAACTATAACAGTGGTGGCCAACCTTTCAACATGAATGCTCCTGTCCCTTTAATGGTTGTATAGGTGAGGGCATTTCAGCAGGTGCAGCTGCTTTAGCAGCACCATCAGCTCTTGCAGCTGCTAAGATTGTCTTCTACACAACTCTTAAGAACACAGATGTCCAAATGGTAGAAGGTTGGTCACCCTTGAACTATAGGCCAGTGGAGCGAGCACTCCGCCAGGCTTGGTTGTTGTTCAGTCGTTAAGTCGTGTCCGACCCTTCGTGATCCCATGAACCATATCCCGCCAGGCCTTCCTGTCCTCCACTATCTTCCTGAGTTGGCTCATTTTCATGTTTGTTGCATCGGTGATGCTGTCTAACCATCTCATCCTTTGCCTTCCCCTTCTCCTTTTGCCTTCAATCTTTCCCAGCATCAGAGTTGTTGTAAACATTTACTGCACCTGGAGCGTAAGTGGCAGAGGTCGGCACCACTCACTCACCTGGCGGCCCGAACCTGCGCCAGACGACCCAGGAAAGACCTAGCCTAGGCCACATGGTGCGGGGACAGGGTAGTGAGGGAGGTGGGCCATTGGCCAACCGGGGCTGGGAAGGGTCGGGGATATTGGCACGGAGTTGCATAGATATCCTATGCTCATATCCAGCCCAGGTCGGCCTTACATGGCCTCCTTGGATGCACACCAACTTCAGAGCTGGCGTGCATCCGAGGAGGCCCATTGCAGCCTGCGTGGCTTACACTGGGGTAAAGGGACAAAAGTCCCCTTCCCCTGAAAAGAGCCCAGACCTGCCGGTACAGGCCACAATGGGCCTAGGACAGTGGTTCTCAAACTGGTTGACCCACCAGGAAAACCGGATGCTTCCCCTGACCCCTTAAAGAGCGGGGGAAGCATGCTGGTGGTGACAGAGATCCTGGGGATCACCGCTGGCAGGAGAAAAGCACCCCAAAATGGTGGGGTTTTACTCACTGGGACTTTGGAGGTACGGGGAGGCTAATGGAGGGTTGTGCAGGCCTCCCCACACACCACGAAGCCCCGGTGAGTAAAAAAAAAACACTGATTTTGTGTGCTTTTTCCCGTCAGCGGTGATCCCAAGGATCGCCGCCACCGCTGGTCCCCACCCCCACAAGCACTCTAAGTTCTCCCTCCGTCGTGGGGAGAACTTTGAAAACACAGCAGCTGGTCCTTTAGGCCGGGCACGTATAGTTAGGCAGAATTGCACTATAAAAGAAATAATTTGAAAGATTGTAAGAAGAGATTTTAAGTTGGTAGTTGATAAATATTTTTTTTTCTTTTTGTTGATTGGGAAATTGTTAAGATATGTTATGATTAGCTTCTCTGTACTTTTTCATGTATATGAAACTGCGAATTGCTCCCTTCTTAGAGAGGCCTTCTGGTGGGGCCTGAAAACATTTTTTTACACAAGCCCTCTGAAGTTACCGCCCAGCCTAACATTTTAGAGGACCAGCCCTCTCTCAAGTCTTTTACTGTTGCTTTATTCCTCTGTTTTACTCCTCTCTTTTTTAGATTGTATCAATAAGTATTTTTATATTATATATTCACGGTTTTATGATTTCATATATCAATCTTGTATTATGATTTGTTGTTGTAAGCCGCTTTGGGTCCCCCCCTATGGGGGGGGAAGTGGGGTATAAATTATATATATAGGCTTACCATATTTTACAGCCCTTAATCTGGGACACCCCCCCACACACAATTTAATTAATTAATTACAGAAATAAAATTTTAAAATGCAAGAGGGGTGAGAAGCGCGACCAAATTTTTAAAACTAATTTATACATTAAAATAATTAATTAAATTGACTTACCTTATCCTGTCGCCGCCGTTGCCCATCGCCGCCATGCTGCTCCTCCGTTGGCTGGGTCCGCGCGAGCCTCAGCCGGCCGGGCCGCACTCACCCAGCTCACCCGCTCCGAGCTTGGAGCAGGCAAGCTGGCTCGGAGGGTGAGCCACTGCTCTCAGCAACGAGAGCAGGCAAGCTGGCGACAGTGGCAGCTCGCCCTCCGAGCCACTCGGAGTGGCGAGAGCAGGCAAGCCGGCTCGCTCACTCACCACCGCCACCGCCGTCATTTTGTAAGTATTAAGGTAACTTACCCAGGCGCCAGCATGTTGGCTCACGAAATCTCGCGAGATCCAAGATGTTGGCGCCCAAATCTCGTGAGGGCATCATGCCCTCATGAGATCTGGGTGCTGACATCTTGAATCTCACGAGATTTTGCAAGTCAACATGCTGGCGTCCGGGTAAGCAACTTAAATTTCCAAAATGGCGGCGGCGGCGGCGAATCTGGGATGGGCGGCATACCTCCCGGGACCCGAGCCCGAAATCCAGGATGGTTCCGGACACTCCGGGACGTATGGTGTGTGTGTGTGTGGTGTGTGTGTAATTTCTTGCTTCCTTTATTATTCATATACTTTCTCTTTTTTCCTTTTGCTGTATAATATTATTGTATAATTTTATTATAGCAAATTTTTGTATAAATAAACTTTTTAAGCTGTAGTTGTATTGCATAGCTCAACTCTTAACCCTTTTCTGTTTCTCTTACTGGTCAACATTTCTTTAGAATTTCCTCATGATAAACTGATAAAACACTTGGTGGTTCTTGAGTGATAAGGAAGGAATCAACCAAAAGAGGTGTATGTTTCAAATATGATAGGGAGGAGGTTAGTCCTAAGTGTGGCATCTTCAAAACGTAGAGTTGATGGGCTTTTTGATTATGAAAGCAGTTGCTTCTATTTTCTCATCCAGGAAGACTGAAATGGATTTGAGCATAGATAAAAAGAAACAAGTGAAACATGTATTGTGATTTATCTAACCCATAGACAATTATATCCTGAAATTGCATATATGGTTTGCTTTAAATTGTTCTTGCTTTCTAAATATTGCTGGAGGATTTTACTTTTTTAAAAAAAATCATCATCTTTGGGTGCATTAAAATAACTACATCTATAGTTTGCCAAACCAAATGGGTTCCCGTCTCTAGAAAATCAAATCACAGTTCCTACGCAGAAAATGCAATGCCTTTTTAGTGTATATCCTCTTTAAATACCTCCTTGGTACAAACCTGTTCTGTATATAGACATGCAGGTTTGTCCCTGCTGTTTATTTTCTGTTAAGTTTATTTTTTCCCAGAGGTTTCCTGTTTATACAGCATCTAAATATGTTTGGTGTATAACTAGATGACACTGTGGGGTCTAAAAATATGACTTCTAACAGCATGGTTTGAGTGAAGAGGATGCTTTTCCTGGGGAGGAATAGCAAAAATATCCTGAAGCTTTACTCCAAACAAGTTTAGTGTTAGAGGGGAATCAGTGAGAACTTGTGCTCTTTTTCACTTTTCCTGATAGTCCTGCTGCAGTAAACATTTTTGTTATTGTGTCACCTGTACAATTCCTGTGTGCAAATCATTTGTCTTGGCAGCTGAATGAATCTTATGGTTTTGTGCGTTGTACTGTTTTGGTGTCGCAAAAAGTTCAAGAACAAAACCTTGTTCTACATCAGCACAGGAAGGAGGGAAGAATTATGATATGGTTCATTTTGGATCTTGGAGGATTCTTTTTAGTACCTCAGTCATTACTCAATAGCCCACCAGCTCACAATATAGTCGGCCATATTTAAAACAGGTTCTTGGTGAGCGAAGTTGTATTCTTTATCTCTCTTATCTGTGGGGTAATAAAGGTTCTCTTCTTTCTTTGTGTAGTGTTTTGGATTCTCCTGGAAACGAGGATCTTAAAATCTGTGCTTAGCTATGTCTGTCAGTCAAACTGAAGTTACAAATCCATTTCAGTTGTCTGTTAAGACACATGCAGGTAGATCCTGTTCACTGAATCCAATGGGATTTACGCTCGCAGTGTGCATAAGATTGCAGATTTGGTTAATATTAAGTCTTTGATATTTGATGGAAGCCTCCATAGTAGTGCTGCAGCCTGATTACATGTATCCTACAAAGAAGTAAGTCCCACTGATATCTATGGAGTGTACTCCCAGAGAAGCATGCGTAGGATTGCAGTGTTACTTATCTACATAAAGTGATACATTTATTCCAGTCAGGAATAGATCTTGGATGCAAAAAGGAGGGAATTAAAACACCTCATAATTATGTCGCTCAAACCACTATAGTACAGCTGCGAATGATGTGCCTCTTAAACAGATCCATCTTTCGGACTTAATAACCATGCATTTTGCTTTGCAGATGGCAGAAGGGAGACACTGCCAGGTGCAGCTTCTGGATGACAGGAAGTTGGAGCTGCTGGTTCAGGTGAGAGCCTCCCCCTCATCTGAGCATTTAAAGCAGGGGTCCTCAAACTACGGCCTGCGGGCCACATACGGCCTGCCAAAACCATGTAACCAGACCGTGCCCGGCCTGCCCGCTTCTGACTAGGCCAAGGCAAGGCTTCCAAGCGGCGTTCTTCACATGCGCGCAATGCCGCTTGAAGCCTTGCCCTCAGAAGGGCCGAACAAAGATGTGATTGGGTCTTCGGCCCTTCTTGAGGGCAAGGCTTCAAGTGACGTTGTGCGCATGCGCCACTTTAGCCTTGCCCTGACCTTGTTTGACTAGTTTTTAATGAAGCAGAAAATGTTGGTTTCCAAACTCTAATTCAAGGGTTGACTGTATGTATTATACATGGAAATTGTTTGAAGCTCAGCCTTGTATAATCAAGACCATGGGGTTTTTTTTTCCCCTAGCCTAAACTTCTGTCCCGGGAATTGTTGGATCTGGTGGCGTCACATTTTAACCTCAAGGAAAAAGAATATTTTGGGATAACATTTATAGATGATACGTAAGTATATACAGGTATTTTGAAATGTTTTGACTAGAGTCCTATATAAATGGTTGTAGGTAATGTTGTACGGTAATAATGTAAACTTGAATGAAATTTTATTTTCCGCAACTGACTGGCTTCTGAGGATTGCCATGAGAAGTAACAGATGCCACTGAACTAAGCAAATTGAATATCTCTGTATCACGATAACTTCTGTGTGCACAGTCCTCTGTCTATCAACGTAAGGGAGATATATACCAAATCTAAAGAATTAGGTACAAGGTAATTTTCAGTAATCAAAAATGCGTCTAAAACTCACAGCTACTCCTTCCTCCAGTGAACCATCTAGTGAAAGACCAACTTATGATACAATTGATACAACTCCTGGTATAATTGTGTAGCTTCATAATTCAAGAGAGACAGCATCTAACCTTGGGTGTACCTGCTTATGAGTACAGAAGTGCACGTTAGTCACATATGCATACTGCAAAACCAGATGACTCTTTTTTTTCCTAGGGAAGAGCAACTTTGAGAAGTAGGAAAGGGTGCTTAACCTTTCCTTGCCTGTTGCCTTTCTGCTCCAAATTACACTCCAAAAGCCACTATCCCCTCCCCACAATTGCAGACTTGCAAATGCATGTTTGCCTCTCCAGATTTGCATTTGGAACGCTGCAGTTGAGGGGAAGGGATAGTACAGTAGCTGAAGGGGGCGGTTTGCAGCAGGCATGCAGCAGACAGGTATCCTTGCCTGCTGCTTCCATGCTCCAGATCCCCACCCCAAATTTTCAGTTGCCAAGTTTTTGTTACACGTGTGTGCATATGATATGTGTGCTTGCTATGAGTTCTGGATTTCTTGTGGCATGTATTATCTCTGCTATGTTAACGTTCTCTAAAGATTTCTGTATTGTTGTCAGTGTATTTTTAGCTGCTCTCCCAATTGGGGATGTCTTCTTGGAAAACAGACAGATTTTTTTTCTGCCTTTGTCTTTCCATCATTTAAAAAAAGATGTTTGAAATAAACACCTGTTGGGGGATTCTGTTTTTCCCACGGAACTTTAATGACAGTACTATTTCTGTCATCTCAGGAGCATTTCCACCCAATAATCTTGTCAAAATCACTTATTGCATTTTTACAGAAGTGACTGTGGTGTCCTCCAATACAAAGCATGCAGCTATTTTTAATACATTTGAGAGAGATTGAAAGCAGCCAGCCATCAACATTGTTCTGTTGAACAGAGGTTTGAGTTTGTAACCTCCAGAGGGCAGTCAAGCCTCCTTCTTAGGACAATTCCCTAAGTTTGCTACAATAGTTCATATGGTAACAGCAAGATATAGCCCTGAGTTTGTTTCTTTCCTGTAAAACTCACAAAGCAAACTCTGCTTGTGGCAAGGACTTCATGACAGAAGTTTTGTTTAGGCTGTGACCTGATAGACAATAATGCATTTTGCTTGTTCGTTTTTCTCTTCAAGGACTTTTCCTCTACACAGATCCTGTCATAAATCGATTATAAAATTCAGCTGTGAAAGGACCAAATAATGCTTGGTTTGCAATTTAAAATTCTGCTTGGAAACGAGAGCTTTTTTTTGCTTCTAGCAGATTTGATTTAGTCATGCAACTGAGGTACAAATTCTTAAAGTAGTGCACAAATTCTCTTTGAGGCACTATTTTGAGTCATAGAGAAATAACAATTATATTCCAGTTTACATTGCCTAACAACTTGTTTCCTTTGAAAGTGGCTGACTTGAGACTGGAAAAAAATGGTAGGTAGGATCCCAAAATATCCAACATAGATAGGCTAGCTAACTTTGGAGTTGCATATGACTGTAAAAGTAAAAAATAATGTAAGTGTTTGAACAGTGGGACTGATTTGGATCACCTCCACTGCATTCAGTCTATCTCCAGGGTCAAACTAAAAAGAAAAAAACCCCAGCAGAAACTGGCTTTTTAGACAGTGCTGGCATCTGTGTTCTCACAAGGAAACTCTCCTGGATTCCCAGAACAGTTACGACTGTGAAAATAATTACATTTTTTAAAATTAAGTATGGGAATGAATGATTCCATGCTATTTAATGTGTGCGTGCTTTTTAAATAAAGGCAGGCGATTTGCCTGAAGCTTGGGGGAGGGGCAAGATTTACCAGAATTTAATTGGCATGTACACCTGTTGTTCACATTGCAAAGTAGAAGTGAAACAGGTCCACACTACAGGTGGCTTGTATCCTAAGTTTCTCTTCTGGGAACAGAAAGCACTTCCATTCATGTAGGGAAAGTGTGATTTTTAACTGATCTCCCCTTAACTCAGCAGCCCCCCTGTGCCCTCAGCAGTCCTGGCAAAGGTTCCTTGTAATGGATTTTTGGCAGGCACAAGAGGGCTGCTGTGTTGAGGAAAGTTCACTTCTGGGAGCTTCCTTAGGATGCAAACCTTTCGGCGCAATCCTGCCTATAGATACATGGCCTGCCTAAAGGGCTGGCTGCTGTTCCCGGGCTGTCCCGGGGCAACCTGGGAGCACCTTCCCCAGGTGTGGCGGAGTAAGGCCGAACTGGGCTAGGAACAGGCAGAGGATATCAGTGGAGTTCGCCGCTGATATCCCCACCCTCTCCCAGCCCGGGTTGGCCAATGGCCACCCCCCCCCCCGGCTGCCCGCCCTCCCCCCATCTCTGCACTGATTGGTGCAGGACTTACCTTCACCTATGGCTGCAGGGTCCGGAGGGTAGCGGAGTGAGGGCTGCTGGCCTCCGTGCCAGCTGCCCTTACTCCATAGTCATTGCAAACATGCTTTATGGCACTCCGCTGCTACAAAGTTAGAGAGGATCGGGCCCACCTGGCTTTACCCTTATTTGACCAAGAAATTATCATAAAGAAGTGTTCTGCAGAGACGTCGTGGCACTGGGGGCGGTTGGGGTGGTGGGCCCCAGGGCGCGCGTCGTCTTAGGGATCCGCAGCCGTTCTCGCGTCTTCTTCGCAGCGAGAACAGCTGCATGTTTTGACCCTCCCACACTCCCTTGCACTGTTTGGTTCCAAAAAGGAGCAAAAATGCGCCGGGGAAGGGCATTACCGTGCCACGGAGGCGTGCTACGCCGATGTCACACGCCCCAGGGGGCGGGGGCGGACCCCACCCCACGGGAGGCTACTTTCGCCTCTGTTCTGTGCCGTGCAAGTCATCCATCCATGTTGAGTTGCCTTCAACATCTGATCTTTAGCCTTACTTCAGTTTCTGATTAACATCCACACCTGTTTAATTTTGAAACCCAACAAATATATTCCTAAGGAATGAGGCAACTATGGATGAACCATAAGTTTACTGAGAAAATAGAGCCCTATTGTAATTCCTAAAACCTAGATTTAAAGTGAATTTTATTAGGCTCCAGACTGATCTGTACAATGTTGAACATTAGTTGAAATATCTTTGGACGAATAGGGGCTGTCTGAGTACTTTTTGAAGTGGTTCAGTAACTGCTTTTCTGTGTACCCAAACTTTGATATACAGTTGTTTTTAAGTTACTGAATCTTGACAAAGCTTGTGAGTGTGAGTTGGTAATGGTATAATTACCGGTACATCCAATGGAAAACCAGGACTGGAGTAAGGTGCAGAGGAAGTTACCTTGTACCAAGTGAGGTTCAGCCGTCTAGGTCAACCTTGTCGATATACTAACTTAAATCACCACTTAAATCTTACACTAACTTGCTCACTTGAATTCTTAAGCCCTTGGAAGATGTGCTGCACTATTCTGAATCAAATCTTTTATTTCCTTATATCACTAATTTTATGTGTCTGTTCTTTCAGTGGTCAGAATATCTGGCTACAATTGGATCACAGAGTTCTGGATCATGACTTGCCAAAGAAACCTGGTCCAGCAACTTTGTATTTTGCAGTCAGGTGAGTGGTGATTTTATAGAAATACAATGGTGAATAAATTGTTTTATTTTAGTGTGTTTGTTCTGCTGGCAGGAATGTTAAATGTTAATGCTGCTTGTGTTTACTACTTTATTTTTGGTAGTAATGTTTTGTTGTGATTTTATGAATTTTGCATTGCCACCTTGGGCACCCGGGTAATTGGGGGGTTTGGGCAAATAATTGGCAATATGGAATTTGACATTGTAATAAGTCCTTGGTACCAAATTTTCCTATGAGTTAATTGAAAACCTGCAAGCAGTTTGTTCTTAAAAAAACATAATACTGTATGTAAAAGCAGCAGCGTTGCATTCACATCCCTATCACTTCCTAACACAATCTGCCTTGTCATGTCCTGATCCTTTATTTAAACTCAATGTGACTATTCCAAATGATGCATATAGCAGTGTTCCTATGGATGTATTTGGAATAAATGCAGATTTCAACAACATGTCTATGATTGTCCTTTTGGGGAATATTATGTAGAACTGGGAATGATTCATAACCCTACATGCATAAAAGATTTCCATTCTCTTCTATAAAGAGGGACAAGCACCATGTATGATATCCTATATGATATGGAAACCCAATATGGACGTACTACAGTTGCATTAATTTATCATTGATAATTCCTTGCTGATTGCCCTTCTACTGAACAAAGAGGGTTGCACAAATTGTGACCCACCAAATTGTGACCCATACAAGAGCAGCATATGATGATTCACCACCAGAAATGCAAAATTCCTCCTTGCTGCCTGTTTGGCACTGCAGAAATTAGATGTAGTAGAGTGAGGACTTTTGAGCAGCCGGCAGGCCTCTGCACCTGATTGGTGGGCCCTGTTTTCCCTAAGTTATGCAGGCCCAAATAAAGTCAGACCAACTTCACCCTCACAATTTTTTCCTTCTAGATATGCTTAAGCATTTTATATGTGGGTAGCAAACATGCAGAGGGAGAATGAGAATACACCCCACACTCTGAATGTACATGTGCATTGTACATGTACATTTCAGACATTGTGCAAAACTCACAGGTATTGGTAGCATGGCAAATGAGCACAGCAATGTCAGGGTGTGTGCAAGACTTTGCCTTTTTATTGTCACCTTTTCAATTCAAATAATGAAATACCATATTGTCCCGAATATAGGACGCTCCTGATTATAAGCTGCACCCTTAAAGTTTGGTGCTATTTTTTAAAAAATACATTTTTAACCTTTAAGTTAAATATACATATTAGTAGAACAGTAAGACAGTACAGCTTTAGTACAATTAAAGGCATAGGCACCCTGTCCCTTATTGAATCTGGGCACCCTAGTATTAGTAGCCTTCCCAGATCCAATGGGGGACAGTGCCTACCTTTAACCTTTGGAATTTGGGCAGGTGCAGCTTGTTGCACCCTTCCATGATTAACAGCACAATCCTATGCTATGCATGTCTACTCCGAAGTAAGTCCCATTGCATTCAATGGGGCTTACTCCCAGGAAAGTGTGCATAGAATTACAGCCTTAAAGGTAGGCACTCTGTCCCCCTTTGGATATGGTAAGCCAGGAGCATGGATTATGCATTAAATTATGCATGGGATGGAGAGAGTGGATAGAGGAAAATTCTTCTCCCTCTCGCACAACACCAGAACCAGGGGACATGCACTAAAATTGAGTGGAGGGAGAGTTAGAACAGACAAAAGAAAGTATTTCTTTACCCAGCGTGTAATTCATCTGTGGAACTCCTTGCCACAGGATGTGGTGATGGCATCCTGTGGTGATGGCACACAGGAAGCCACGAAGCTTCCTGGGTGACCTTGGGCCAGTCACTATCTCTCAGCCCCACCTACCTCACAGGGTTGTTGTGAGGACAAAAAGGAGGGGAGGAAATATGTACACCACTCTGAGCTCCTTGGAGGAAGGGCGGTATAAAAATGTGAAAAATAAAAAATAAAATAAAATAAAATCTGGCCTAGATGCCTTTAAAAGGGGTTTGGACAGATTCATGGAGGAAAAGACCATCACAGGTTACAAGCCATAAGCAACCTCCTGGTTTTTAGAAGTGGGTTTTCTCTGTGCCAGGTGCAAGGGAGTGTCAACGGGAAACAGGTTATCTTGTTGTCTTGTGCTCCCTGAGGCATCTGGTGGGGCCACTGTGTGACACAGGAAGCTGGACTAGATGGGCTTTTGGCCTGATCCAGCAGGGCTCTTCTTATGTTCTTATGAGCTCTTGCTCTCAACTTTCAAACTGCACTCTCAACTTTTAAACTGCAAGATCAATAAACATCTTAGTTTCCAGAGTCCTGGCGCTGGAACTTAAGGGTTAATTTTTTCAAATGCTTCTTGAGGCTAGAGGCTGCTGAGAGATCATTGTCTTGGCCATTTAGCCAAGTGATTAAGAGGCTAGGAGTAAAAGCCCCAAAGAGACTCAGAGGCTTGACTTGAAAATGCCTTCTTCGCAGAAAACACTAGGCAGAGCTAGGCTTTGATTGTAGGCCACACCCCTACTTTAAAGACTTGCCTTAGGGGAAAAAAGTGAGTCTTATACTCAGGCCAAATACGGTATTATATAGCAGGGGTTCTCAACATACTTAGCGCAGCTGCCGCGCCAAGTACCACTGGAAGTATGCGGCAATGATACTATTGCCCCTTCTGTGTTTTCAGCCTGGTTTTTGTTGCAGGAGGCCACTGGACGCTGCGTATGAGGCTGCCAGAGGCCGGTAAGAAGCTCCGTATGGGCTGTTTTCTTCACTCCCAAGAGGCTCGGCCAAAAGGCAAGAGCCTTTCGGGAGCAAAAATGTGGTGCCAAAAGCGCCACGTTTTCACAGGGAGTTCAGGGGGTCTGCGGTCCAAGTACCACCAGAGGTACCCCAAAGGTACACATACCACCAGTTGAGAACCCTTATTCTATAGAATAGCAAGAATCTGCAAAGGCAACGGAGTTGCATGAATTGTATATTTTGTATTTGCCATGACGCAATTCAACTTACTTATATGGCTTACGTAAGTTAAGTAATGGACGTCTGACTCTCTTCAGAACAATGACAGCACAGATAGCAAAAGGAGACCACAGGAAATATGCCTGTCATACCCTTCAGCATTCTTATCTGTCTGTGGTTCTGACTTATGCTGCTCATTCTGTGATAAGAACACGCAGTGCACATTGTAAAAGAAATAAGACTCTCTTTTATGAGACTATTGATGGCAAAAGCAGAATATCTGGCAATGTTCTCTGTCACCCAGTGTGTCTGCCCCCCTTTTTTGTTTTGTTTTCCTTACAACAGGGTGCAGCAGAAAAGAGCTATCGGTGACTGCATGCTAGTTCCCCTTGACAATTTGAATTCTCAACTCTATTATGAAAACATAATAAAAGTTAAATGCATCGCTCCTCTGAGATCACCATTAGGAGTATTAAGATTATTGCATTCTAAGGGGATTCTTGGCATTATTTAGCAAGATACTGACCAACCTTTGTGTACTGAAAGAATTTTGTGTGCCGTTGTATGTGGAAAATCATTCAAACATCTATTTTGCTATGATAAGAATGTTGGCAGCAGCCTTAAGCCCGACACACCGCACAAGCATTGGCGCAGAGGCGAGCGAGCGTAGGTACCTGGCCGCTCGCCTCCGCGCGCTGACCTCGTCTCCATGAGTGTCTCCCAGCGAATAGACCCTCCTGTTGTCCCGCCTTCTTAGAAAGCGCAGCGGTGATTCGCTAAGCAAAAGTGCGGTCTGATACACGAGAGAAGAGAGAGGGGCAGGAAGGAGAGAAAACTAACATAACAATTTGTGCCGCGAATAGAATTCATCTTGCTAACTTTTGTGAGAAGGAGTAATGGATCCAAGAGAAATCGGAGACTCAAGTGAGTTCCGATTGATTGACAACCCCTTTCATCCTGCCCTCTCATCCAATTGGTGGCTGCAGTAGCTCTGCGTACCCGCCCCCTCAAAGATGGGCAACAAACAATTTCGCTCGTTCCGGAACTCGGGAGAGCGCAGCTGCTCCACGTTCAGCTGCTCTCTTCCAGAATGGTGACCACACAGCTCAGCACAGCTCCGCCTGCATCTGGGACGTGCCGGAAATCGTGCAGTGTGGGTTGGCCTTTATACAGAGCCAGACCATTTAGCTCTGTATTGTCAACAGTGACTTGCAACGGCTTTTGAGGGTTTCAGAAAGGAATTTTTTTTCTGCTCTGCCTTGAAGATGTTAGCACTTGAACCAGGAACCTTCTGCATGTAAAGCATGTTGTCTACCACATTGCTACAGCCCCTCCTAGATACAGGTGTGCTTGAGAAAGTGTGTTGCTGCCACTACAAGTTACAAATGTCTTGAAGAGAGCAAAAACAAAGAGGCAACTCTGAACTCCTACATCTGAAGCAAACCTGAAGTCCTCTTCACATGTTGTCCTAATAGCATGGTAGCATATTCAGCCAGTTTGTGAGCAACTGTACTAGACAGATTCGTGTGAGCATAGCAAGCTGCTATATACACTAGATCCCCAAATTGTATAGTTGTTCTGTATGTTTGTTCAGAAGTTGGAATGTATCGAAGTCTAAACAACTGGCTCTTACTGCACTATCACACCTGAACAAAAGCACCACAATGGATAGACTGTGCCTGCACGAAAACGCCAATGCGGCTGTCTGTAACTCGGATGTCTGTAGCTCAGGGACCCAGTGTACTGAATAAGTCCATCAGGCCTTTTGACATCCGTTCCAGCTGTTAGTGGCTCTCTAGGCTTTCCCAGCCCTACCACTTGCGTTTTTTAACTGGAGAGTGAACCTGGGACCTTCTGTATTCAGGCATCTCTGCCACTTAGCTATGACCCCCTCCAGGCCCAATTTCAGATTTAAAGACTTGGGGCTCCTTTGTTTCCTCCAATGTGCTTTCTTGGCTGGATACTCTGACAAAAAATAACCCATGTGATTCCTGATGATACCATTAATGTGCATTTGCCAAGAATCCTTATTTGTGTGTTTTGGATAATCATCATTATTCATCCATGGCATTGTCCGCCTAATTCACTTCATGTTACACAAAGTAGCTGACTACCTCTGGTTTTTTTGCTGTAACTGCGATAATAAAAGCCTCTCTTCACCACTCCCTTTCAGGTTTTACATTGAAAGCATTTCTTTTCTGAAGGACAAAACCACAGTCGAGCTCTTCTTCCTGAATGCAAAGTCCTGCGTGTATAAGGTAATTTGCTGCATAGATCCCATTCCTTACCATTGCATACTAGACACTTCCCAAGCTCTGAATATGCACTTCAGTCATGTGGACTCTGTTCTGATCATTTACATCACTGATGGTTAATTATCACAGATAGAGATAGATAACATGGGTAGCTTCCAAGTATCATGCAACAGTGAGGTATTGCAATGGGCCAAAGGGGAATCTCAGAATAGTTCTGTTGCATCGAGATGGAATGTGAGTGAGCATGTGTACATGTCTTAAATTAAAGCTGTCAGTTGTAGCATTTTATTTTTAAGGCTTTTCAAAGCAAAGGCCACCTTCTGCTGAAATTAGAGCAACTGCCTCTTGGCTATCTCAGTAGTGCATGCTCTTATAGCACTTTGTGGTGGTCTTTTGTAATGCAATACATTCTGGGAGAACGTGTTGAGCTAAGTGAGTAAGCAGTGTAAACACAGAATAGAAAAAGTGAAATTTGGAACAAGAGAGAAAGCAAATGGGATACTGTTGAGAGAAGAAAGGAAATGGTCCCTCAGAGTGGCTTCAAAAATTAGTTATATGCAAGTCACTTAAATATAATCTTTCCACATTTCTGGTGTAGAATCTGAAGAAGCGTGCATATTTCCCCATTAGGGTCTATGTGAACTGTACCAGGATATGGTGCTATGTTTTCCTAGAGTACACAGGTTACCTTGTTAGACATTACACCAGAAATGTGAGCAGCAGAGAAACAAGCAACTCTTATGTCACCTTTTAGAGTTTGTTGTAATGTCAGTCACCTGCTGAACAGTCCTGCCTAAAGTGAGAACTAAGTCACCAGACAGAACGTGAAGTTCAGTGTTGCCACTCAAGGAAATGTTGTTTTGATGCTTCGTCAGATCGTTCACTAGTATTAAGCATAGTGAACCGCACATTGTTTTCTAGCTTATCCAGAGGTATGTATCTAAACATAATGATGCAGTTGCACATCCTTTTACTGATTCATTTGAAATGTAGACAAGGATATTTATCATAAATATATATATAGACTTACCAGATCTCCAACCGGGACAGAGTGCTAGACCTTTAGGAGAAGGAATGTGGGCAGGTGTAGCTTGTTAAGTCCTAGAGCACAATTCTAGGCATGTCTACTCAGAAGCAAGCCCCACTGTGTTCAGTGGGGCTTGCTTCTGAGTAGACATGCCTAGGATTGTGCTCTAAGGCTTAGAGCACAATCCTAGGCATGTCTACTCAGAAGCAAGCCCCATTGTGCACAGAAGCAGTGTTAGAAAAGAACAAGCAACATTAACAGTGAGCTGCTGGCCCAGAACCTTGTCTAGAACAGAGTGTGTTTGTTTAACAAGCTACACCTGCCCACATTCCTTCTCCTAAAGATCTAGCATTCTGTCCCAGTTGGAGATCTGGTAAGCCTAAATATATGGGCTTACCAGATCCATACTGGGACAGAGTGGTATTCCTTTAGGAGAAGGAATGTAGGCAGGTGTAGCTTGTTAAACAAACACACTCTGTTCTAGACAAGGTTCTGGGCCAGCAGCTCACTGTTAATGTTGCTTGTTCTTTTCTAACACTGCTTCTGTGCACAATGGGGCTTGCTTCTGAGTAGACATGCCTAGGATTGTGCTCTAAGCCTTAGAGCACAATCCTAGGCATGTCTACTCAGAAGCAAGCCCCATTGTGCACAGAAGCAGTGTTAGAAAAGATGCAGACCCAGAGTTCCTTGTGCAGAGGCAGGAGGAAGGGCCAGCTGATAGTGGAACCAGCTGATGGGTGGGATAAAGCACAATAATAGAGGTCAATGTGAGTAAATGTTATATGCCATACTGCCAGGTCTGGTGGCTATGAATACAAACGATGCAGCCAGAAATGAAAAGAGGCTAAACAAGAGGAACCAGAAGAAGCTAAAAGACACTAATCAATCCTCCCAGTTTTTCAAAACACACAAGATCTTTCTATAGTCTGGCTCAGACAATAAATTAATAGATAAGTAGATGAACAAAAACAAAATGTAAATGATTTTGATATGGAGACTGTAGCAATTGTTGGTGCAGAAAGTTAATTTCAGAATTTTCTTAATGACTCATAAAATTGTATGCATGGGATGGGATCGGATCGTGGTATGTGTGGAAGGGGACCCATGTTTCAAGTTTGTACTGGGGCCCCCAAAATAGTACTTGGTTCCTGGGAATAAAGCAACAGCAAACTGAGCTACATTGTTGCTTGATCTGGGGAATACAAAGAAGGTTCCAGTCACTAGATACAGTAGATCACCTGATTCAGCAGATCCATAACTGTCTAAAAGCAACTTCCAAATGGCTAAAACGTACAGTAACCTGGTGGCAAAGGCATACTTTTCTTTCTTCCTTTGCCACCATGTCTAGGGTTCAGGACTTGAGTTACCTGCAGAAGTAGAGCAAATTCCCTTTGGGTCTGCTTTAGAAAATACACTCTTTTTTAGCTCTCTGTTTTATCAGTCAGGTATGCCACATATTTCTGTGAGCTGTAGTATTTGCATGGTTGGCTTCCCCCTTGAGAGTGTAGGGTTGCTTTGAGGGAAAATGTGTTTACTACTTCAGGGACATACTGAACACAGCAGAAACATAGGAAGATGGGCTTTTGCTAGAATAAACACCTTGGAATACCAGATCAAGAGCTCTTGGTGCTCCAGTGTGCAACAAGATTTGCCTGAGGCAGTGAATGAGGATGCCATTGCACACAGTAAGAGTTCTGTGTGGACATCAAGTTGACCATATGTGCAAGCTGCTGGAAGGGGACTCATGGGCATAATAAACAAATATCCCAGGATTGGGCTGGGGGGGGGCAGGGAGGGATTTATGTTGCTGGTTCCCGCCGCACCTGCCAGACCAGGTAAGGCAGCAGCAGGGAGGGGGTGAGGAGACTGCAGGGGGGATCCTATCCTCCCTTTTAGCAGCCTCTCCACCCCTTTCTTCTCCTTGGATTTAAGCCAGCTACAGAGCTGGCGCAGGTCCAAGAAGGTCCATTGTAGAGCGGGAGGCTTATGGAGGGGTAAGGGAAAATATTTCTCCTTGCCCCTCTGCAGCCTCCCAATTCCCCCCCTCCCACTAGATACAGCACACTTGTTTTGGGCACAGCTGCGTTGGTGGGGGTGGGGGATAGGATTGGGCTCATAGGGTTTCAGCCCACTGTGTTGAGCAGCTTTTCTTCTAACAGCGCAATCCAACTTAAAATCCCCTTTGAATTCCTCTTTTGGAGGGAATTTGAATCCCTTTTGCCACTTCAATTAAGTAATTTGGTCATTGTAAGTATAGTTTTTGGGAGTGTTAAGATCAATTTTACTAGAAACAAATTACAGGTGAACTGGCATCAAACATTTCTTTTTGCAATTATGAGCATAAATCAAGAAGACAAAGGTGGGCATGACATTTTCCGTGAATTCCGTGATGTGGGTGTGCAAATGAATGTGTCAATATTTATATATGCATAAGAAAAGAGACTGCTAGAAATGTAAACCTTGCAATTATCTTGCCAAGTTAGATGATGCTAAATTATTGCCGAGGCTTACATACAAGTTTTGAGTTGAACTGGTAATGACGACAATGATGTACACGTGTGGAATTGTAAGTACTGTGCAGCCTCAGTGATTGATTTAAAGTCTTGGAGGGTGTCTTGAGCAGTTTTGACTGAGAACAACTTTTCATTTGCTAGGAGTGTATTAATTGGTATCGGGCTAAAGGTGCCAGGTAATGGATTCTTGCTGAGCCTGCCTGTCAACCCAAGAGAAAAACAGCTGTCCTTAGAATCCAGTTTCTCTAGCAGGGAGGTGGCTCTATGGTTCAAAGATACAATAAAATTAAATAATGACATCCAAGTACCAAAGCATTGGAGCATTTCCATTTGTTGTTAATCAAAACAGGCGAGAAAATGCCTGGACAGATAGATCTGTGTCTATATACCCTTATACAGTAGGTACTGTACTAAGGTATCCCTTGACATTTAAGCCCATTGACATACTTGACATTAAGTATCCCTTGACATTTAAGTATCCCTTGACATTTAAGTCCAGTCTTGTCCGACTCTAGGGTGCGGCGCTCATCCCCGTTTCTGGCCAAAGAGCCAGTGTTGTCCGAAGACACTTCTGTGGTCATGTGGCTGTAATGATTCAACGCTGAGGCGCATGGAACACTGTTACTTTCCTGCGGAGGCGGGTGGTACCTATTAAACTACTTACAATTTCTTGCTTTCGAACTGCTAGGTTGGCAGGAGCTGGGGCCGAAGACGTTGGCTCACACTGTCACGCGGCACTTGGGTCTCGAACTGCTGTCCTGCCTACTTTCTGGTCTGCAGTTCAGCGTCTTAACCACAAGCTTAAAATAAGAATTTTTTGTCTGTCTGCAATGTTGGAATGGCTTACCTTGTACAGATAAAATATATTTATGAGGAAGATGGAGACTAAAAATCGGTGACAGTGACTTGCCATTGTATTCATGTCTGAACTGGGGTCTGATCCAAGTCCACCAGTTTGCTGTGTTGTCACCTCTGGTCAGTAGTCTTAGCTGACTGGAAAAGACCTCCACTGAGCACTGACGATCGGCAGTCCTCATCATAGTCTTAGTTCCAGCTAGGCTCCTCAGTCTCTCCAACCACTATGTCAGCTGCTGTCTTTTGTATCCTGGCCAAAGGCAGAAGGGTATGCAATACACACCTGGGATGGAGCACTCTGAAACACACTTCTTCCCGCTGAGCCTGACTAATCCACTTAGCTCTGAGTAGGATTCCACGTTCTATCATCAGAATTCCCCTTCCAGAATTACGTCCTCCTAGGCAATCTGACACCTGGTAAGTGTGCCTTACTTCAAACCTCAAGAATTTTGCTGCTTTGCAAAATTCCTGACTCACTTCCTCCCCCCCCCCCTTGTCCATAATGTGCTTTGGACCTCTTGGCAGAAATATGGTTATAACCTGCTCTGCAGGAACGTCAAACTAGCACGCAAAAGCCCTCTCTAAACCTCTCTGAACGCATTTGTTTAATCTACACCCGAAATGAATGCAAAATGCATGCCGAGAGAGTGCACAAAAAACATTCACATGCCTCGCGAGACATCTCCTCTAGCCCCCAATTGGGCACAGAAAAGGGGATGGGGCTGGGGGGCCGCTTCACACATCACATGGGATACTTGTGAAAATAACTTCTGAAACTTATAAAAAAATGTTACTGTATGAAATAGACTTGCCCTCCCAATCCTGGCATCTGATGGTCTGGTCTCTGACATAGATTCTGGACATAATCATGTTAGCAGAGCAGTTCCTGCAAGAGTTTCTTCAAGGTGCGGACTGTCCTACCACATAACCAATAATAACATGCCACATACAGTAGTACTGAGCTGCTGGGAGAGTAAATCAAGCCCAGTGGCCAGTGTAGGTTTTTCTATACATAAAGCTGTTCTTAGACAACTACAATATTGCAGTACTCTTAGTTGGGATTGAAACTACTGTACAGTACTTAACTTTAGTTAACCCAGGCATTTCAGAACCAACAAGCCTCTTAACAGGTTGGGATGCTTCTTCTCTAACCAAGGCATCAATTACTGTGCTTGGTGACCCATTTGTCTCAGAACTGTCCCAGAAACTCCCTTGCTTCAGGCATTGTACACAACTAAAATTACCAAGCCTCCATAGAGGAGCAAATGATTTAATAACACCTTGCTGCATGCAACTACTCTCCCTTTCCTTTTTCTCCTCTTTCCCTTTTCTTCCTTTAGGCTTTCTGAAAAGGACAAATTGGACAGAAAAAAAATTGGACAGAATGTAGTAGTTTGTGACTTATTGGCCATGTTTGTTTTTTGCATGCCCTAGTATTTTGACCACAGACCTTTCAGACAAGGGCTGTCATCTTTTCCATGACATCTTTCAACACTGGGCAAGCTCTTACAATGAGCATTGCACAAGGCCTTTCCAATTGAAACCAGCACTCCACACCCCTATCTGATAAACCTGCTTGCACAGTTCATTTCTCTGTTTGTTTCACTCTCCACCCGACTTCCCTTACTCTATGCTTGCGGAATAAAGAGAACATAAATGGCACTCCACACACAAATATCACCGAAAGCAAATTGAGCACTTCCAATTGTTGTAAATCTTATGGGATTTCTGCAAGGCAAGTAGCACTAGGACTATGATCTGCAAAATAAATAAGTTTTTTGTTCTGGAGTCATATATGGGGGGGGTTAGTAAACAACGTTTGCTCAACTCAGATTGCCAGTGAACTTGGCCATGTTTTGCCTTCCGCCATAGTTTGACTGGCTCACTAGAGCTACCAGCTCTGTAAACGCCTTGTTCTGTTCTTTCTTATTGCTCCAGTTCTTTGATTCTGGCACACTACAATTGTGTGAAATAATCTGTGGATAAGGATGCTTTTAGGTGTTGTAAAGTTGCAGATGTACTGTAGCTTAGATGATGATGATGCAAAGCCTATCAACCTAAAGAGTCTCAACCTACCAACTCTAAAGAGTGATGATCTCCTGGTTTCAGCCCTGTCATTCATTCTTGGAAGAAAATCAACCTTCAACTCATCTATTGCCTGCACCTGAGGATTTGATCTCCTATATTTAATATTCCTATATTTAAGACCCGTTTATTAAAAAAAAAATGTTGCACTGGGGGAACGCAAATTCTTTGCTCAAAATAGTTTTTGTGAATTGATATAATTCATGCACAGCAGGGTCATTAGGATATTCTCTGCAGTTAGTTAGAGAGAACGAGGCTGGAGACCACGGGAGGCAAGGCAGGTTGCAAGCATCACTTCAACTTTGAACATTGAAGTGTTTTGAATTCCTGTCAATGAGATGTGAGATTTTCAGGAAACATCATTTCCCCCCCCCCCCGGAGACTTCTATGATGTCTCAGCATCCTCAAATCTGCTGCCACATCCTCCTGCAGTAGCACGTGTTCTTTCTTTAACGTGTAACTTGGTTACCTGCTTAATTTTAGGCATGCTAAATTGCAACAGATGCAGCGCTCCTTATCCCTAACTTTGCCTACCAGATTTTGCCCTGGTTTTTCTTAGAAACCTCCAGAGAAGGTGAATTGCAGTTCCTGACTCAAACTAGTACTAATTGCTAGGAAGCTCTGCCAGCTGTATAAGGTTCACCTGCTTTTATGTGGGTTTGCTTTGTGCTGCAGTTGCTGTTTGCCATAGTGACCAAGGCACTGGATGAAGGTGGTTCTCCCTGTTCTTTGTGTTTGCAATCTTTCCAACACTTGAAGATAGTAATCGAGGGTACGTAAGTGTGTGCTTCACGTGAGGCAGAAGAATGTTCCCAATTCATGCTTGAAGAAGCTTTATTGGAATGGGTTAAGGCAGTGAGTGCCTTGCAAAACCAACCCCTTGTGGCCAGAGGGGTAGCCAGGCGCCCCTGCTACTGGGGCGGAAAACCCCGACACCCCCAAGCTAATTAGTATAATTTGCATAATTATGCTGTTTTAAAAATTGCTGTTTTTAAAGGGGATTTTTAGCGCTAGCGGGGCTTCTAATAGTTTATGTATGCTTTGCGCAACTTACTGTGTGTACTGTGACCCTCCCGCAACGATCTCCCGGGGCACAGATCGCTCCTCTGATGCTCTGCAGCCCCTGGCGCGAACTCTTTAAAGCGCCCAGGAGCGCTAGAGTTCACGCATGCGCAGAACGTCGATTGGAAACATCGCCGCTCTGCGCATACGTGAACTCTGCAAAGCGCTCCTGGGCGCTTTACAGAGTTCGCGCCAGGGACTGCAGAGCATCAGAGGAGCGATCTCTGCCCGGGAAGGTCGTCTGCGCCCCTGGAGATCGTTGCGGGAGGGTCACAGTACACACAGTAAGTTGCGCAAAGCATACATAAACTATTAGAAGCCCCGCTAGCGCTAAAAATCCCCTAAAATTTTTTTTAAATCAGGAAAAAAACCGAAACTTAAGGAGGCTCCCGCCCCCCCGGAGCCTTTCCGCCCCTACGCCCTGGGGCCCACTGCCCCATATCAGGCGACGCCTCTGCTTGTGGCATAATTTCCACATTGCTACTGCGGTTGCTCATTTAGTGCTCTTTAAACTGCTATGTCTAGGCATCTAACCCACACCCCGCCTTATTTATCTATCTTGTTCGTTTTTCCCCCTCTTGCAGGGTATTCCTGTACCACTGTTTGCACCACCTTCAGCCCTGTGTGGCCTATTAGTTTGCCTCCTTGTACACCCACTCATTTACATGCCATGCACACTGTTTTGACTAGAATGTGGTCATGCTAATATAGATAGTGGTATAATCACTGAGTGGGAGATAGCAGACATTTGTTAGCTGGGATAATTAAGCTAACTTAATCAGCAGACATACTGATTTCAACAACAGATCACAGATACTGCATGTATATCCATCAACAGTTTCACAGATAAACATAGGGATGTTCTTGCACACTTCTAATACGTCCTATTCTCATACTTTGTCTCATAAACCCCTATTACACCTTGGTGTAACCAAGGTTTAGATGAGCTACAGTCTCATGCACTCCCTCTCCTCCTCAGTGCACCAGAGGAGAAAGTAAGAATTTGCCTCCTAACAAGCCACAGTTCTGTGATAAACTACAGTTTCCCAAGTTTGGATTTATTCACCAATTTGTTTGAATAAACCAGAGTTAAATGTGTGGTTTCAGATTCTGATTTAACAAACCACTATTTCCCATGTTCAAATGTAATGCAGAGCTGTGGCTTATTTTAAAGTTGACGCTTTTCCTTCTCCTCCTCTGGTGCATGGAGGAGGGAGAGGGGAGGCAGAACCCACGAACCCAGAGCTGCCTTATGCTCATTCATGATAATAAAAATTATAGTTTAGATCAGGGGTTCTCAACCTTTGGAGGCCCAGGTACCCCCAATGAAGGTCAAAATTTTTGGAGTACCCCCAGCTAATTAGCTAATTTACATAATTAGCTAATTTACATAAATTGCACAAAAATGCCAGGATCTCTTTTAAAAAACACGCAGCAATAAGACACATGCACCAATGCAGTTTCCAAAGTAAAAAACATAAATTCCATGTACAAATCCCCCAAACTCAACTTTCCCCGAACCTCACCCATGCTCAGTTTCCAGAGTAAAAAAAATAAATCCCACCCAAATTCAGCTCTCCCCCCCCCCCCACGGGTCAGTTCAGAAGCTTACCCAAGTGATGTCTGTCTCTCTGTGTTAGCAAAGTACAAAACGCTGGCCAGAACAGAAGGCCGAGGCTTCTCTGTAGCTGAACTGAACTGAGTAGAGTTGCATCACAAGCGCCCTCTAGTGTGAATAAATTATCTCCCGGCAAACAGCTGTGAGCTAAGGCAGAAATTGGAGCTGCTTTTAAAAGTTGCTGCGAGTGGGGGAAGCGCTCCGGAGAAGATGGGGGCTGGGGCTGGGAGAAACTGCAGACCGGACAAAGCAAGGCAGGAGACAGAGCGATAAGGAGATCTCCCGCTGTAAGGTCACAGGTCCTGTGAGGTCTGGGCCTGCGCAGAATAAATTTACCCTTAAAGGGCCAGGGGACAGTTTGCAGTCTCCAATGGTGGGTCACAACCCACCACTGTGTTAAACAAAGGATTCTGGCCAGCCTCCTTGCTGAGATTGCCTGTACCCACTGATTGGGTAGCCATGTCCACCTGGTTAGGTAGTGGGTGTGAGGCGATGCTCAGGTGGTCAGAACTCATCCTGTCAGATAACCCCATAGCATTGTTAACCAAGTGCACTCTCACAGCTGCTTGGGATGGTCACTCCTGGTTTGGCGCTATTGCATCAAAACTGGCCTTTACTGAAGGGCACACCCTCCTTGTGGAAGTGTAGGAACTTGAGCCTCATTCCCTTTCTCCTAGACTGTGAGTAATTAAGGATAGGCAAAACTATCCAACAATTTGTACTCGGGGAGTTTATTTTATTTTCCTTGTCTTTGAAGCTTTGTGCTAATGTGCTGTCGATCACTCAGCTTGATTATATCTCTGTCTCTTGCTTTTTGACCCTTTGCATGTCCTCCCTTTTTATTTGCTCTGTTTAAAATTATTTAGTTCTTTAATAAGGTCCTCTTGCATTTTCATTGATTACGTGGCCTATGTTTATGAGATTCTTGCACTTCTCCAACTGCTCCAGTCTGGCTACTGTTTGGTTTTAAATGAAACCCATTTGCTCCTGGGGACTTTTAGAAGAGGTATGAAACCTCTAGAACAGCAGCCCTGTTGTTTAGTTTGTTCATTTATTAAATCATGTCAATGTATTTTCTGCTTAAAAGCCTTCAAGGTCTCAGCAGATTTAAAATGATGTAAACAATACTAACGAATTATTAAAAAGACAGAAAAATCGTAACACAATTACAATTTCAACACCTCAAAGCAGCAGTAAACACAGATCAACCATTAAATGCTTGAGATAATAAAAATGACTTGATCATTGCTTGACTTGATCCCTAAAAGGCAATTAATTAGGGATCAGTCAGATATCTCTGAATTTCACAGTGAGATGTTGCCATGTCACAGCTTCAAAAGGCAAGGGGATCTGGAGCAGGGGCTCTGACGATGACGTTGCTAGTAGGCACATTTGTATGCGAGCAGGTGGTCCTTCAGGTTCCCTGGCCTCAAAGCCTTAAGTGGTTTATAAAAACAGCACTTGGAAACTAAAATCCAATGAGGATCTCTTCAAACTGACATATGCAGAGGCATTTCTACGGTAGGGGCCCTACCGTAAGTTGCGCCCTGTCCTAGTACCATGTTTACAAATTGGAACGAGGAGGCCCCGCCCCCTCGCCGGCAGAGCCATTCCGCGCTGCGATGGCGACGAGCAGGATACTCCCCGAGTATCCTCTGAGGCAACAATCTCCCTGCCATATTCAGAACCAGCTGATGTTTCTAAACAATTTTCAAAGGTCGTTCTCTTCCCCCCCCCCAAAAAAAACACACATATTGATCCAATATTAAGCCGGTTTTGGGATGATACGTTCTCAAACAGACGTGACCCACATGTATAAAGTAGGTTTATTGACATGTGTAGAGGGATTATTTGAATGACCTCAGCTACCATGTGATTAACGGAAATAGTCTGAATTACCCTGGATATAAGGGGAAGGGCCAGGTTGTATGTACTCTATGAGTAGACACACCTTTTGTTACATGGAGATTTTTGGAGTTGAAAGCATCATCTGAATTGGCCCACAGATGTTACCAGAGCATGGATAACTATGGCAATGCCATCTCTGACCAGGAGGGACTTCAGGTGATAGGCCAAGCTAAGTTGATAGACAGGGTTAGTGGTAGTCCCATGGAGGTCAACTCACCTAGAGGCAACTGGAAACATGGTTTACTGGGGTGGACACAAAAAAGTAGTTACCTGTTTTTGTAGGGAAAACTATTTACCATAAGGATAATCTGCCCATCATCTTTGGTCTTCCTATGAGGCCTTGTTCTGCATGTCCTCCTTATCTGAGATGAAGTGGAGGGGCTGCCTTGATGTTTTGCACCCAGGCTCTGGAACTCTCTTCCCTAACTTGCCTTTTGTTGCTCCATGGAAAACTTCCTGCAGCAGAATGCATTTGGAGTAGAATTTTAAAATTACTCTGAATGCGGTGGTGCTGCTGTTCTTATTTTATTTTTTCTGTTTCTGTTTGTTTTAGTTAAGAATTTGCTACTGTTTGGACGTTGGGATTTTGTTATCTTTTGCTTTCCCTATATCTTTATTTTTAATCCTTGCCAAACACTTTGAAAACCAGGATAGCAGTGTTTTTAAATAAAGAAATGGAGCATATGTGCCTGTCTGATTCAACACTGTAGTCGATACTTCAGGACATTAATAATGTGTCATAATAATAAATATGTGAAAGATAACACATTTCTTGTTGGCATGCCAAGAACTTGCTGAGGCTAACGTGAGACAGTGGAGAGACTCTGGTGTATTTAATGTAGATGTTCCTATTCAAATAAGTTATGAATGGCAAATGGCACACTTTCTCTTTCAGTCTAACTTACCTCACAATGTTGCTGTAAGCATAAATAAGATGATAGTGGTAAAGAACCATTCATACTAAGTACTATAGAAATGCTAAATACAGTATTCATAATATTCTTCCACTTAAATTTGTCTGCCTACCTTGCTCACACGGTATAGTATCATTTTGTTCTTGTTTATATATAAACAATGTGACCTGATACCTGGTCTTCCAGGTGGAAGAGACATATCCTTTTCAGTCCTTTCCCTCCCACAGTACATAGCATGTTCCCCATGTACAATAAACATGGGGAACATACCGATCCCAATGTCCATGCATTTGGCACAATGCCTAAAAGAGCAGCCTATGTGCATACAGCTTTATGTACATTGGCTCCCCTTTTCAGACATCTTCCTGAATGCATAAACATCAGGGGTGGGGTGGGGCTAACAGGCATGTTGTCATTTCCTCCTCCCTATGTTCACTGTACATGTGGAGGGGAAGAACTGAAAAGGGCTATACCTAATTTTCCAGTAAATGTGAGTGGTCAGCTACATTCATCTTATGGGAGCAACAGACCCCATTCAAGACAGGCAGCAAACAGGATAGTAGGCTGCAAACCCAGAAGTTTGGACATTGCAAGATGTATGCTGCTCAATCTAAGTTTAGAGATTCATATGCTGTAGTATGCTCAACTTGAGTATGCTTGAGTATTCTTTTGTTCTAGAGTCTATCACAATGGCTAGAACATGAGAAAAAGACCTAGGGGTCATCGTATTTTATATCTTTCTCTTACATAATGTGTCTTCCACTGTTCACGTGGTATTCCAAGGACCTTAATTGGAAAATCTTCCAAGCGTTTCTAATGTGAATGGAAAATTGAGATCAAACTGTATAGCAGATTATGCTGAGCCATTTTGATAAATGTATTATAGAATGTTTATGTCTGCAAAAAGGTTTTAAGGCTTTATGACCTTGAATACATTCATTTCCATAGGTTCTCTTTAGTTTTAATTGGGGTAGTTTTTCAAGAGTCTTTGGAAGAGAAGCTTCCAAATTAAATCTTGTGCCATTCAAGGCAACCAAACTAGCTAGCGAATCACTGACATTTAAAAGAACACAAAACGTGGACACCCTCAGTGTTCATGTGCAGAATTTCTGCAAATTATATATTTGAAGAGATGCCTTACTATATATAGTAGTGATGTAGACTTGAGTCTACTGACCTGGACTCAAGTTGGACTCAAGTCGTGTCAGTGACTTGACTTGGCGATTGTAAAATACTCTACTCGAGACTTGGAGCCTTTTACGACAAGTCAAATTTTATTCAGGTTTAAACTCATTTTCCCCATTAGATAGATAGGGACTTGCAACCAAAGACTCGGGACTTGGGGGCAAAGACTTGGGACTTGACTTTAGACTTGGACCCAGAGACTTGGGACTTGACTTGAGACTTGGAGTCAGAGACTTGATCCACATCCCTGCTATATAGTCCAGTGCCAGGAGCCAGGTTGCTACTATGGCCTCTAATGGAAAACTGGGCTTTTCATGGCGCCAGTTGCCTGCCCTGGTGACTCACTGGGCACAACCACTGCTGTCAATGGTTCAGCAGTCAGCCTGGCCAGATGGACCCTGGCCAATCCCTGATATCGCCCTGTCGTAGTCCATTCTGTAAACTCGGCTCTTGGTTAATTCACTCTGGTGGTTCTTTTTTCTTTATTCAGGATACGGCTGGTGGTGGAGAGGGCCAGTTTATTCCACATGCTTTCAGAGAGTCACTGAAATTCAAACACTGAAATAGCTGGATTTGAGTTCTCACCTGCCTTTCATGCACTTGAATGGTTCTTAACATTTGGTAGTTAAGCACTTGGCATTGCTGGGGGGAAAAAAAAGAACACTCCTCCAACTGGCCCCAGCCAGGAGTGTTTACAATGTCTGGCTACTTTCCAGTTTGCAGAAAGTCAAGAGCTCTTGCTGCAAGTTTTGTAACAAACATTTCACAATTCCCCAGTCTCTTGTCTGGAAGAGAGGAGTGTTCTCGCACTGAAGAGTGTTCTGTTTCTGTCTGTGACTACTTAAGCATACATTGCAGCAGACTTCATTTATCATTTCTGTTCCTAAAGATAGCACTCCTATGAGCACCAAAAGAAAGGCGGAGGAGGAGACAGATGAAACTCTAATGAGATGAGAAAGTTCAGATCCAGCATACTGAGACCTTTTCATTAATTCTAGAATTGCAAACTCTACGCATACTTGTCTAAGACTAGTTAAGTCTTTTGCTACTTCAAGTTCACAAGCCTTCTGTTGGCAGTGACAAATGATTACAGTTCTCTGTGTGTGTGTGTGTGTGTGTGTGTGTGTGTGTGTACATCATAGACCTGCACGGTACTTCTCGATGCACCTTCAGATTTCATTGAAGGCATTCTTCGCCTCTTTTGGTTGAGTGTGAGGGCATAAGGGAGTGTATACATCCTTCAGTTTTGTGAAAGCTGTCTTTGGAAGACTGCAAATATTCAGTGACTAAGTAGCAAGACAAACTTCAGCAGGTGTGGTTTGCCTTGTCATTGCAACGTGGGAGAAACCATGTTAAGTTGATGTTTTCCTCACCATGAAAAATGGGATTTGCTTGGAAATGTTAACTAGAAAATAATGGAGGGAATGGGTAGGTAGCATATTGGCCTTGCACATCATGTATATAGTATATGCAACAGACTAGAACCATCAGGTGGCAGTACGGACTGTACCACTTCAGGTTGTAGCTGGGTGTGCCATTTTTAAATGATCCCCATGTGAATATTCTTTGCAAATTAAAAGCTAGCACATCAGGAAGAACATTTCTATGCTATCCCACTTCCTGCTCTGCTAGTTTTCAATATGCAGAAGGTTTGTTTTCATACTACACCATTAAAAATGTGATCCTCCTACCTGCAGTCTGAATTCATATTGCCAAACAGGTGTCTGCTGCCTCATTAAAACCTGTTGCAGGTGTAGACCAGGCCTCACTGGCAGCTTGAAAAGTCAAGCCTCTATTTCCCATCTGTAAAATGGAAATACGTGATAAGTTGCTGTGTAAGCGATGTTAATCATAGAAGGCCTTGCTTTCTCAATTCTGCAACCTCCATCTCAACAAACTGAATTCACCCTGTTGCGTCTTGGAATTCTCTACATAAGTGGTTCTGAAGTTGTTCTACACAGTACTTGCTGTGAGAGAGGAGAGTTTTTAGAAGCTCAGGCCTGTGGATATAGGGAGAACCTCCAAGCCACACAGCAGGCTGTACTGTCCCTGATGCTGATAGTTGCTAATCGAAATGAACTTGCAAGATCACAGAATGTGTTGACATGTCACTCAACAGCAGTGCAACACATTCGTAGAAGTACCTTTTTTCCCCACTTCAGATTTAATGCTTCACTAATGTGTAGTTTGTTTTTTCCTCCAGCCTTATTTTTCTGTATGGTATTTGATTACACAGCATTACACATTTGTTTTTAAGGAAGATACGTTTCAGGTTCAGTAAATCTTAACGTTACTGTTTAGTCTTGTTGACAAAAAAAGCCATCAGTTGAGACTGCAAAAGCTTGCAGGATTCTCCCAGAGACCTACCTACATCTATGTAAAAGGCAAAGGATCAAGAAAATCCCACACATTATCTTTGAAGTCGCCCTCTTACTGATATCCAGGTTGGCCAGTCTCCTCATCCAGTGAGTTGTTGCCCTTCATTTCTTGACCTACTCTAGCTTCCAGATCTGCTCTTCACCATATCATGATAGGTTGTGTTATGACTGAGCCTCAGCATAAGGCTCAATCAAAATAGGCTTTCCTGAGACACTTTGAAAGCAGTTCCATTGCAGAAAGACCAAGCAGACAGCTTGTTTTGTGTATGCCCTCTCTTCTTTGTCTGGCTTCTCCAAGAACAAGATCCTAACTAGCCTACCTTCTGATATTGGCACACACCAGTCAATTGGGCATCCAAGCCCATCTGACCAGGAAGGTCAGAGGGCAGATAGGGATGCATACGTGGTTGTAGAATGTCCAATAAGACAATGGGACAATGACATCATCAAACATAAATTTCTTACGGTCAAGCCGTGTGCATGTTTACAGAGTTTACTTATTTTGACCCTGGTGTAGGGGCAGATCTGGGAAAATGAGGGAGGCACGAAGGTTCTCGCTCCCATCACTACTGACGGTGTTTAGCTGCCACACCTTCAAGGTTTAGAAGAGTCGCAACGAATGTGTCTGACTTACTAGAACTAAGAAAATCGGTGTTAAACATGAAAATTATACAGCAGTCTACAAAAACAATTTTGATAAAGGATCCATGCCTTAATTGTTGCTTTCTTTTACTGGAAATCAATTAAAACCGATGCTGAACAGAGTACATAAGGAAAGACAGAAGAGACAGGTGTATAGGATGTAGGGTCATTGGCAATATACAATGACTACAGGGGGGCCGCCGTATCCGCGGGGGATACGTTCCAGCCCCCACCGTGGATACCTGAAACCGTGGAAAAGGACGAACGCCCCCCACGGTTTTCAGAGGGCCCCCCGCGGGCTGGCGCGCCCCCTCACGGGCCAGCACCCCCTCTCTGCACCCTCCACAGCCCACCCTGGCACTTACTTTTAGCAGAAACCTCCGTTTCTTTCTTCCAAAATTCCGATTTTTCAGCTTCCTTTTAGGCCTGATGAACAAGACTTAGGTAATAGCTAGAGTCTCAGCAAGGTTGAGACTCTAAGTTTCAGGTCTAAAAGGAAGCTGCAGAATCGGAACTTTGAAGGAAAAAACGGAGGTTTTTGCTAAAACTAAGCACCTGGGGGGGGGATGAGCGCGACCCCCCCGCGCCCTCCACAGCCCTCCCATGTACTTACTTTTAGAGGAGAAACCTCCTTTTTTTTTTTCTTCCAAAGTTCCGATTCTGCAGCTTACTTTTAGGCCTGACAAACAAGACTTAGGTGATAGCTAGAGTCTCAGCAAGGTTGAGACTCTAAGTTTTGTTCGTCAGGCCTAAAAGGAAGCTGAAAAATCGGAACTTTGGAAGAAAGAAACAGAGGTTTCTGCTAAAAGTAAGTGCCAGGGGTGTGTGTGGAGGGTGCGGGGGGGGGGGGGAATTCCTCAACCGTGGATAACTGAAACCGCGGTTGAGGAATCAGTGGATACAGGGGGGCCCCTGTATATTGTCCCACTGTTTATAATTGTGTGTGTGTGCGTGCACAAACATGTACACATCAAACAGAGGCTATACATCTGATGTATTAGTCTCTAGTCCACAAAACCTTATGCTATATACAGTAATAAATGTGTTAGGTCTTCAACATGTGACAAGACTCTTTGTTGTTCCAACCTTTGCTACCAAGTACAATGCCACCTTGTTTTTAGAGACACCCAATTCTGCTTGTTTGGTATGATACTGGCATAGACTTGTACTGTGCATTCTTGCACTTTAATTAGTTTACCAGCATGTCCACACCCAAGTAATTGCCTCACATAGCACACCTTTCTCTTCTTCTCATTTTTTCTTCCATCCACCCTAGTTCTTCCACTCTCCTTTTACTTTCTTTTCTACAACATCCTTCCAATCATGGGTACCACACCATTGTCTGACCTTCAGATTTCTTGAGGCTATTCACACCACTAGTAGCTGCCTCTGGATGTCACCGCATTACGAAGAAAACCAAATTTATGACTGGGGGGGGGGGCGGACACATTTTTGCCCTATGATTCTGTGCTGATAGGTGCTGATAGTTTTGAAGTCTTTGCCATTGATTTGATGTTTATCATTTTCTTGCATACTGTACAGTCTTGCCCTTTGAGGTATTTATTTAAAGCTTGATCTCTGCCTCTGTTTAAATCAAAACCACTTCAGGCTGCCTTTTTGGTTGTCTTTATTCTGTACATTAAATCTTCTTAACCACACCAGAGTAAGAACCTGTGGTGCAACAGGGGAGCCACTGTGGTGTAGTGGCTAGAGGGTTACATATGAGAGATCTGGGAGATCCATACAAAGCTATGTCAGACCACTGGTCCATCCACAGACCTGGTGTTGTATAGTGGCTAAGAGATTGAGCTGCAACTCGAGACTTCCCAGGTCATGCCATGAACTCTCTAAGAAACCTTAGCCAAGCCACTCCCTCTCAGCCTCAGTCTCCAGCTGCAAAGTAGAGATAATATTACTTACCTTAAAAGGTTGCTGTAAGGACTGCATCAAAATAATGCACATGGAAGTGCTTTGCACGCTCAAAGTGCTATACAAATGCTAAGCATTGTTATTACCTAGTCTAGGTCAATATTGTTGTGCTGATTGGCTGTGGTTCTCCAGAGTTTGAGACTGGAGTATTTCCCAGCAGTATCAGAAGATGCCAAACATTGATCCTGAAATCTTCTGGATACAAAGCATGTGTTGCAGCACTGAGCAACAACCCCTCCAAAAATGTCTACTTGGCTGTGAAGCTTACCAAGTAATCTTGAGCAAGTAATAGCTTCATGGAGGCAGGCTTGTCTTGATCCGATAAGGATCTTTACAATATTGTTCTACATATATATATATATAGAGAGAGAGAGAGAACCCGACAATTCCAACTGGTTCTTCCACGGTGTAGTCATCTTCACTAGCTGCCAAACATAAGCCTCAAGCTCTCCACAGGATGCCACAGATCATGCTGAATAGGAAACTTTTTTTCCAGTTGTTATCGCTCTGTCACTGACATTCTCTGCATTCCAGTCCGTACTCTCCAGATAGTCTGGACCTGGTGGTATTTAAGATCTCATTCCTCCTCAGACCCTTATTAGAGTAAGTTGGCCTCTTGTAGTGGTCTGGGGTTCTTCAGCCCTGCCCCACCCACAGGAAGGGGAGCAGAGCTTGCCTTGCATTCTTGGTTCCTTTTGTGAAAACATTCTGAGATAAGTGGGAGACAAAACTGGCCAAAACGTCATGGCAAGTGTTGGAGTTGTTGAGCTCACCATACCAATGGACTCAACATTGTTTGCAAACTGATACGGCTACCCTGTACTGACATATGTCAATACAAGTGTATCCCATGTGAGTGGTGCTGGACAGGGTGGCATTTTGAACTTGGTAATTACCTCCTCTCTTGACCAAGTGAAGTAATTATGGGGCGTTTGCAAGTCTGGGGACGATACTGGAGCTAACTTCAGTTTTCAAACACAAACCTGAAGTAAAAACAGTCATTTGAGATTCTTGTAATTGCATAGACTGTTTAAGTGCATACGTAAGCAAGTTGGCTGGACTGACCTACACAGAATGGAATATCAAGGCTAGATCCATTTCTAGAATTTTTCAAAATGGGAAGGAAGTGCTCATTGGAAGGCATGTAGACAAACAGCACTACTGAACAGAGAACTGAAAGAGATGTATTTTTTCCCCAATGACAAACTGCGTTGACCGGTTGTTTCTTGGGAAGAGCTAAGTTACTTCCCCATGGAAACTACAGTTTTACAACCAGGAAAGTGTGGTCAAAATGTTTGCAAGCAGCTTTTGTCAATCTGTTTCATAATGTTAGAACTGCAAGATCACAGATGTTCCATACTGCATGATGGGGAAAGAATAATGAGCCTCAGCACTGGAGGCTCCTTTTTGTGTGTGCAGATAGAACTGTTGTTTGGTGGTGTGTGTGTGAGGGTGGTGTGTGTGAGAGAGAGCTTTTGGGAACAAATAGGCAATACTGTGTGCAGGTTGAACTGCCTGTTCCAGTTGAAACACTGTGGTTTCTAGCCTGCAGCAGGAAATTCAATGCGTCAATAACAACACACTTCTCATTCCTACAGTTTTTAAAAGCTACTCTCTGTGGAACTCCTTGCCACAGGATGTGGTGATGGCACCTGGCCTAGATGCCTTTTTAAAAGGGGTTTGGACAGATTCATGGAGGAAAAGACCATCACAGGTTACAAGCCATAAGCAACCTCCAGGTTTTAGAAGTGGGTTTTCTCTGTGCCAGGTGCAGGGGAGTGGCAGCAGGAAACAGGATTTATCTTGTTGGCTGTGTGCTCCCTGAGGCATCTGGTGGGGCCACTGTGTGATACAGGAAGCTGGACTAGATGGGCCTTTGACCTGATCCAGCAAGGCTCTTCTTATGTTCTTATCTATACCCCTTTACATCCATTTCACATTAGATTTGTCTTCTGATTAAGTCCATCCTTCCTCAACAACTAAAATCAGCATGTCCCTCAGTGCTATTGGTGTCCCCTGGACTTTAAATACTAGAGAAAATATTTTGTTGATGTGCACAGTTGGCTTTAGAAGCTTAGGTGAACTTTGGAGTTAATGAGGCCTTAAAGGCTCATCTGTAGACGTTTTACACAAATAAGGTCAATGAGCACTAATTGGGCATTAAACAGAGTTAAGACCAGGGTTGCTATTGAACCACCATGTTCACCTCTTGGCAAACAGTGCTCATTTACTCAGTGATGAAATGATTATTTGTTGTAGTGTTCAGACTGTTTGCCACAGAGAAGAAGTCCATCTACAAAAGGATTCCAAGACAGTGTCTCAGAGTGCTCTTGGTTATTCTTTATTGCCACAGAGCAGAGGCTGAATTATTTTTCAGCTGTTTGCTTATTCCAGAACATCACAACCCATTCTTCACACTTCTACAGCATATAAATGATAACTTATTTCCAAAATCTCAGTACAGCCCCCCCCCCGCTATCTGAGGATCCGCTATCCATGGATTCACTTATCCGCGGATAGCCCCCAGGCCCCAGCGACCCCCCCCCCGACTCTTACTTTTAGCTCAGCAACATTGGCTTCTTCCTTAAACGCGTATTGCAGGCAAGATGGGCAGAGCAATCCTACGTAAGGATCCGGCCGGCGGCCCAGACTGCCCGCCGGATCCTGTGCTCTGCCACGGCCAGGCTGCCACTCGGCCAGACGTATACTCAGGGAAGAGGATGCTTGTCCCCTTCCCTGAATGTAAATCCAGGACCGGCCGATTGACTTCCTTGGATTTCCACCAGCAAAGTTGCTGACGGAAGTAGGAGGAGGCCGTGTAATGGCCCAGCCGCCCGGCGGGGACCGGGATACAGCCAAGGCCGTCCCCTGCCCCCTCCCGGCCCGGCTGGGCCTATGGGCATCCTACCTCATCCGCCGATCCACCCCCCCCCCCCGCCCGCTGGATCCTTACCTGGGTCTGGCGGCAGCCGGGTGTGGGCTCCAGTGGCGGAGCAGGGGAGGCCGACCTTGTGCCGGGCTTCCCTGCTCTCGAGTCGTCGCAAACGTGCCTTACAGCACGTTCACGACAGCTTTGGGCGGCGGAACGCTTGTTCTGCCGCCCGCCAGTTCTTCAGGATTGCGCCGTAAGACTAGAGCGAGACTAAGTGATAGAGAGGCTCAGAGAGGCTCAGCAAGGTTAACAGAAGCACTTCCTGTTAACCTTGCTGAGCCTCCCTAGCACTTAGTCTTGCTCTACTTGCCTGTAATCAGCAGCACGAGGCTATTTATCGCATTTGTTTAAAGAAGAAACCAACGTTGCTGCGCTAAAAGTAAGAGTCTGGGGGGTCGTGTGCACAGGGGGGTGGGAGACCCTCAGAGAACCACAGAGTGAACCACAGTTCACCCCTATCTGCAGTTTTCATGTATCCGCAGGGGGCTGGAATGTATCCCGCGGATACGGGAGCCCTACTGTACTACAGTTTCTCTTATTATTTTGCAAGCCTAGTTGTACCCTCAAGCCTATCTGTACCCTATCTCATCCATATGATTTGGAATGGATAATAGGAAAACCCTATTTTTTTTTCTCCTTACAGCAAACCTAAAATCGAGTTTGCAGTTATTCCTATTTTACATTTGGGTAACTGAGAGACAATGAGTTAGCCAAGAAAGACTAAAACCCTTTTTCATGTATTCGTCACCACAGGGAAACAAAGGCATGGGGGCTTGACAAGGCAGTGCTGCACTATTCCCCAGGCTACTGCTGATGCACATGCAATAGCCTTTCCCTCCCCATGATCAATGTTTGTCTGCAGCAACAAACATTGATTATGGTAGAATCTATGTTAGAGTTGGAAGGAATCTTGGAGGTCACCTTGTCCAACTCTCTGCTCAATGCAATAGCATCCCTGACAAGTGGCCATCCAGCCTCTGCTTGGAAAAGTCCAATGACAGAATGCCCAGTACTACACTAAACTATTCCCATGCCAGACAGCTCTTTGACTTAGTACATTCTTCCTCATGTCTAGACTAAATCTGCTTTCCTCAAGTTCTAGTCCTGCCCTCAGGAACCATAGAAGGTCCTCCCCTTCTCCCACATGACACCCCTTGAAGACAAGCCATTGAATTCCTTTAAGAGAAGCCTTCTCTTCTCCAGGCTAAATACACCAAGTTCTTTCCTCATAAGATGGTTTACAACCCCCTACTGCCTTACGAAGCAATCCTCTGTAAACTTCCACCTGCGTAGCGTGCGCTCCGAAGGCACCGGGTGCGGTAAACGCTCTGTAAAGCACGTTTTTGGCACCCGGGAAGTAAGGGCCACCTGTGAGCAGGCCAGCAGCCCTTACTCCGCCTCCGGACAGACCCTACAGCCACTGGAGCATGTAGGAAATGCAGGGGGAGGGCGGCAAGGGAGGGCAGCCGTTGGGCTAGACGGCCAGGAGGGGGCAGTGATATAGGCAGCGAGCTCCACAGATATCCCGTTCCCAGCCTTGGTGGCCCTTTCCCCACCGCCCGAATGTACGTCGGCTCGAGAGCTGATGTACATTCAAGGAGGCCCACTGGGGCCAGGCAGCCCTACACCGGGGGATGGGGACGAACCCTTCTCCCGAGGAGTTCCTGGGCCGTGCCAGAGCAGCCCAGGAAGGGTGCAGAATGCTGTGGCCAGCCCAGATTTGGATTGCCCGTTGCTCTCCTCTGAACCTGCTCAAGCCGATCAATGTCCTTCCTAAAACATGGTGCCCAAAAGTGGATGCAGAGAGGTCGGACTAGAGCAGAATAAGTGGAACTGTTACTTCTCATGACATGGACTCAATGCATCTGGTAATGCAGCCCAGAAGTGCATTAATATTTTTTTTGCAGCTGCATCACACTCATGCTCAGTCTGCAGTCCACTAAGACACCAGGATCTTTTTTACACATGCTGCTGCCAAGCCAGGTTTTCCCCATCTTGTACCTGTGCCTTTGGTTTTTTTTTTCTTTTTGTAACTACATGCAGGTCTGTACATTTGTCTCTGATGAATTCCATCTCGGTGTGCGCCAAAACATTGAACTTGTCAAGATAATTTTGAATCTTGATTCAATCTTCCAGGTGTTAGCCATCTCCCCAGCTTTGTGTCATCTGCAAATCTGATAAGCATTCCTTCCACCCCTTCATCCAGTTCATTTATAAAAATGTTGAAAAACATATGGCCCTGTGGCACTCCACTTGATACCTCCTTCCAGACTGATTTAATAGGCAGACTGATTTTCATTGGGAATGGTTGTTCAACCAGCACTGAACCATATTACAGTGGTACCATCTAACCCACATGTTACCATTTTATCCACAAGGATATCATGGAAGACGTTGTCAAATGCTTTGCTGAAATCTAGGTATACTAGGTCCTCAGCATTCCCACTATCTGCCAGACTAGTCACTCTATCAAAGAAGAAGATGACATTAGTCTGGCACAATTTGTTATTGACAAACCCATGCTGGCTCCTAGAAATCACCCCGTTATTTTCGAAGTGCTCACAGACATTCCACCTAATAATCTATTCCAGGATCTTTCTGGAGATTGATGTCAGGCTGATTGTCTGTAGTTTCCCTGATCTTCCTTTCCCTCCTTTTAAAGATACGGATGATATTTGCTTGTCTCCAGTCCAGTCCTCTGGCACTTCACCCAGGAGTCCTCAAAGAGTACAAACAGTGTCCCCATGATCACATCTGCCAGCTTTTTTGGTACAATGGGGTGTAGTTCATGTGGTCAGAAGGGACTTAAATTCATTTAAAGTAACCAGGTGTTCCCATGCCATCACTTTACCTGTCTTGAGCTGCGAGGCCTTCAGTTCTTCATTACTGCAGCTGTTAAGCGGGGCAACCTTCCTCTTGTGGGAGAAGACAGGTGCAAAATAAGAACTGAGCAGCTCTGCCTTCTTTCTGTCATCTGTTACCACTTCCCCATCTTTTCTGTGCAACTTGCTTGACTTTCCTATTCTTTGGGGCATAACAAAATAAGTTTTGTTTTTGGCATTTTGCACCAGTCTCAGCTGCTTCTGTGCTTTACAGCCTTCCTGACTTTATCCCTGCAGGTGCAGGGTATACTTGTGTACTGTTCCTTAGTTTACTTCCCTTCTTCCATTTCTTGTACATGTTCTTGCTTTTTGAAAGTTATTTTCAAAAACTTTTTGAAAAGTTCTTTGTGCATCCATATTGATTTACTTAGATGTCTCCCCACATTTCTTCTCTTGGAACTGTTTGCAATTCTGCCTTCACAGTGGCGTTCCTACACCGCCGCCGACGCAACACTCCCCATGTGAGTCCACAAGCCCCACCCCCTGGGGCGTGATGTCATTTTTGTGTGCCACTGCTGAAATTTGGCAGCGGAGGGAAAACATCCCCCCCACTGCTTTTTCGGGCGCTTTTGGGGCATACGTAGCCCAGGTGGGTGGGCCGGCCAATCTTGCACCTGAAGATGCGGCCGTCCCCGGCCGAAGAAGACAACAAGCGGTGGAGGGGGCAACAGATCCAGAGGCAAGTACACACACACCCCGCCGCTTGGTGCCCCGTCGCCTTGGGGCCCACTGCCCCCCCCACAACACCTCTGTGCCTTCAATATATCACTTTTCAAAAAAATCCCATTCCTCTTGGACAGGGCAGTTTCTCCTTTAACAGTTGGGATATGACTTAATTGTTCTCTGAGCCCGTTCAAATAAGCTTTCCTGAAATCCAGAGTTCTGGATTACATCTGACTGATTAAATCTGACTACATTTAGCTTTCCTTTTCCTCGATATCAAGAATTCCAAGATGATGAGTTTACCCAAAGTCCCTGCCACTTTCACTTCCTTGACCAATTCTTCCTTGCAGGTCAGGATTAAATCCAGGATAGCAGACTCTCGTGTATGTTCCTTCCTCCACCTTCTGAATGATAAAGTTGCCATCAAGTTAAGAATTGATTGGGCCTCCCAGTCTTGGCCAAGTTAGACTCCCATCAGATGTCAGGATGGTTTGCCCCCCCCCCTTACAGCTTGCCTCTTGGATAGCTTGGTAAACTGTTTTATGAAAGCATCATCCATGACTTCTCCTTGGCCCGCGTGGTCTGTAGTAGACTTCCATGATGACATCACTCTTGTTCTTCTCTCCTTTTATTTGCTTTCCCCCAGACACCTTTTGTTGGGCTTCTGTGCTCAGATTCCTGGATTCCTGTACAAGTGTACACATTCTTTACATAGAATGCAGCTCCACCTTCCTTTCTGTTGGGTCTGTTCCTTTTGAAGAGGTTATATCCTTCTAGTCCTATATTCCACTCATGGTTCCCATCCCACCAGTTTTCATGATGCCTGTCGTGTAATATTTGCCTCCCATATTGGGATTTCAAGTTTGTTTCCCTATACTCTGTGCATTAGTATACAGTATAGACCCTGAAGATCTACTTCAGTATACAGTATAGGCACTGAAGTACTGTGTATACTGAAGTACAGTATAGGCACTGAAGTACTTTCACCTGAAGTATATAGGCACTGAAGTAACACCTTCTACTAGCTTCTCTAGTGCCGTTTCTTTCGCGGGGTCTCTGATCACCCCTCTACAAACCTGCATCTTCCTTTGTCTCTCACTTTCTTGTCTCCTGTGCCCGTCTTTATATTTGGTTCTGTGTGTTTTTTCTGTCCCTTTGTATTTAGTTTTAAAGGCCCCTGTGACTGGGTTATCTTATTCTTCCACACAGCTCCAGCAGAGCCAGCCTCTCTCAATCCAACTAAATGCTGAGAACCCATTATTCTTTTTCTAGGAACTTGTAATGCACATCTCTGGCTGGCTGGCTGGCTGGCGCCTCACCAGCTCTGTACATTCTGTCCCTGGGTGTGATTGGCTTAACCATTTCAGTCAGGAGGGACATCCATCACACCCTCCTGATGGTTCTTGCCAAATACACTTCTCCTAATCCTTGTAAAGTGCAGTCCATCTCTTGCCATGAGTCTCTCAAAGTGTAAGCCATGGTCCAAGAAACCAAACTATCTTTGTAGCCAGCTGTTCACTGCCAGGATCTTGCTTTTTCCCTTGCTGTGCCTTGACCTTCAATGGGAAGGATAGATAAAAACGTCACTTGTGCCCCCAACTTCTTCCCTGCCCTTCCCATCCCTTCCCAGAGCCTTGTAGTCTCTTGAGATCCTTCTACTCCCTGGCAGTATCATTTGTTCCTACATGGAACAGCAGGAAGGAGTCCCCTACTACCACCATATGTCAACTCCCCCTTGGAATGGAGTTTGGATTCCTCCCATTCATGAGTAACAGGGAGTCATCCCCTCTGGTCCATGGAGTTTGGAGTGGCAATTCTTGTCTGGGTGGGCATGAATTGTCCTCTAGTCTTGTATTGGCTGTTCAGTTTCAGTGGCACAGAATTCCTCTTGATTCTTCTATCCCTCTGTGTCCCATGTGTCCACACTTTACCCTGGGATCTCCTCTTCTCAAGCAGAAAACTCCTTCTGTCTCAAACTCCCTTCTTCTGTCTCCCTTCGTAGAAAGTTCCTTCTGTCTGTCTTTATCCACCCTAATGAGTTTCAGTATGAAAAGGCATGACTCAAGCCCTATCACCTTCTCCTCCAGCAGGGGGGCTAACTTGCATTTGAAACAGGTGTAACTCATATCCTCCTCAGGTAGGAAAACAAACAGGACTGTTAGGTCACCATTATGCTTCTCTTGTTCTACTACACGTTGACCTTGTTGCTTGGAGCTACACACACCAGCAACGGTCTCTAGATTTCTCTGCACACTTCTATGCTAAACTCCCACCTCAAATTCCTTTATTGCCTGTTAGCTTGTCCTCTGTGCGAGCTCATACCTGCGGGTGTTACTCCTAGGAGAGCTGGCCTAGACTGAGCTAGAGTGAGCCTCTCCCACCTAAGGAGTGTGGCTTCTCCCCCAAGCTGATCAGTGAGTCATCAAGGACCCAGTTCAGCAGCAAGCTCCACCTGCTCTGCATCATCTGTGCTAGAGTTTACCCCTGCACCCCGCAAATAGCCACACGAGACAGAGGCTGGCAAGCACGTTGCAAATGGCTGCACTCGCCCCACCCCCCAGCCTGAACCTGCCAATCAGGGCTGAGAAGGCACGCCTCAGTCCTGTGCGGCAGAGGGGCAGGGCCAAAAAACTGCAACGCGTGAGCCACACCACATGCATTCTTGGAATGTTCTAGGGCAGCGGTCGCCAACCGATGGTCCACGGACCACCGGTGATCCGCAAGAAAATTTTGGTGGGCCACTGCCGCTCTTTGCGGCCGACCGGAACTGTCCCCCGTGTCTCTTGATGTATTCAACATGTATTCAACAGGAACACACCACGGTTTAGATTTAAAAGGTAAGGGGGGAAGTTAACCCCCCTGCTGTTTTCTTACCTTTTATTTATTATTTATTTATTTATTTGCAGTATTTTAACCCCGCCTTTCTCCCCAAAGGGACCCAAGGCGGCTTACACCATAAAAATACAACACAATACAGAACGTAATCACATTTTTAAACAGTAAAAAATTATTAACAAAACTAATAAAAACATCTAAAAATTGATTTTAAAAAGATTACATTTAAAACAAGATCATAAAAACAGCAGCACCCCACCCGTACCAGGAAGATGTTAAAAACGGCAAAGGCTCAGAAGGCTTCTTTGAATAAGAAGGTTTTTGGGCCTCGCCAGAAAGTGTCCAAGGAGGGAGCAGTTCGTAAGTCAAAGGGGAGGGAATTCCATAGAGTTGGTGCCACTACTGAGAAGGCCCTATTTCTGGCCGCCGCCCCTCGCACCTCCCTGGGCGACGGTACCCGCAAAAGGGCCTTTTCTGATGATCTAAGCTAAGGAGACGAGCCGGACTATATAGAAGTAGGTGGTCTCTCAAATATCCTGGCCCCAAGCCGTATAGGGCTTTAAGGGTCAAAACCAGCGCTTTGAATTGAAACGAATCGGCAGCCAGGGCAGCTGTCGGAGGAGCGGCCCGACAGAGTCGAACCGCCTTTTTAAATCCAAACCGCTGTGTGTTCTTATTAAATATATCAACAGACACGGGGGACAGTTCCGGCTAGCCACAAAGAGCAGCCGGCCGAGGTTAAGAGTGGCAGCAGGGGCGGCGGCCCACAGACAACCAAAATTAAATAATTGAAAATTTCAAACGGGCTAACGCCCGGCAAAGTGGCCACTTTGCGTCCATAAGAAATTAATAAGTGGTCCGTGGGATTCAAGATTGTGCCTGTAGTGGTCCGTAGGCCTGAAAGGTTGGCGACTGCTGTTCTAGGGTAATCTGACTGGTGTTGAGGCCTGGGACAGGGTCCAGAGCTTATCTTTCTGACCCAATTGTGCCCTGCTCCTCAGCTACAGACTTTGAGCTACTGCTCAGGGCAGGGGTCATAACACCTGTTCAAATTTAGGAACTTTCTTGGAACTTGAAATTTATATACTATGTAAAGAAAAAAAATCGTTACCTTGCCTGTGTCTAGAAGAATCCTCTGTTTGTTCCAATGTAGAAAATCTAAGGTGGCACTTGATAATTTTTTCATTTATTTCTTTAAGTGATGAAGTCTTATTTTGAGGTAAATACAACATTGGGCTTTCTCTTCTGTCATCCACTGAATTTTTCATAAGGCTGCGATGTGCTGAACTGTCAAACTTACAAACATGCTTTGAATCTTTAATATGGGTTATGTTTTCAATCCATGCGGGAATGAGGAAAAGGCTCTTGCAAAAGGGAATTGAATGATTCTCCAAATTGGTCAGTCTGGGGTCAACAAGCTTAGAATTACTATTTATAAGCAAAATATTAAATCAAGGCAGGGATAGAAATCTACAGAAATCTTGGCATGACGAAAATTATTTTCTTTCATGAAATCATGATCGTGTTTCAGAGTCAGAGTTGAATTTTCGCTTTCAGTTTACATACAAGAAAGTGAACTTCCTGCACAGGTATCACTTATAGGAAAACCACATGTCAACCATAATTCTGCGTGACCAATGCAAATACCTATATTTTGCTATGTATACATGCCACAAAAGTGCCACGTGTGCATTCGTTGTGCATGACAGTATAAATGCAGTTTTTCCTACAGGTAAGTTATCCATGTAGGAGATCTTGCTTAATGAAGCTGATGTCAACATGTAGGAATGTGTGAACTTACCACATTGCCTTCAAATCAATCGTTTTTTTAGAACTGAGGAGGGAAAAATTTTGAGGGAGGGAGGATGCAACCCATGGCAATATTTTCATTATGTCAAGGAGCTCTGTTTTTGCTGTTAATTTTTAAATCAAGTGAAACAAGAATGTATTGGAAATGTGTGTGTACGTTTTTCTGTCTGTCTGTGTGAGTGTATGTGTAGGGCAGTTTTTCCCCATAATGTACACCAGTAAATATCTCAAGATTCTTCACATATGTAATAATAACCTTAATTTTCTTACTGGCATTGCTGAATTTATCAACAAAAGTTTACACAAGAAGCAGCTAAAGAGTGTGTACCTAGTAGATATACAAGTATTAAAACTGTTCTACACTAGGGTAAGCTGAAGCATAGACTTGTGTAATCAGGTTTGTTGCAAGCTGGAGCTTCGATTTCATTAGGAGTTTGGGAATAAGGAGACATTCCATAGGTATCATATATATTATGATCACCCTGTATTCTGGGAAAGCTACCTAAGTCAAAGTTGTTGGCCCTTTAAGAAGTGAGGCATATAGATTGTCAATTATCTCTCCTTTATCTCTCATTAGTTACAGCAGAGATAAAGGATCTGAGTGCCTGGAATTTATGGTATGTTGGTACCTGCAACTTGAACGAAACTGTCTGGAGAATGAAGACAGGAGAATGAAGACAGTTCTGAAGCACAAGTGCTAAACCAAACTCTCCGCTCTGAGTCTTTGTAGGAGAAATAGGAAAATGAAGAAAACATTGCATCAAGTGTTATGACTATGAGGCATAAATATTTCATATCTAAACATTATACACCAGTTTTCTGAATAGTAGGGTGCTTGTAAATACAGTAGCTTAACTTGAAATAAGTACGGTAATTGTTCAAGGCCATTCTTACCTGTTTAGGGGAAACTGAGAACAGACTTAGGAGCTCCTAAATTAGTGCTTCTCTTCCATACACTTTTTCCCTTCGTCTCTCTCATGTTTTAAAATATGTGTTCAGCCGTTTTCTGAATGTAGAATTAACAGAAATGTTTTATTATGCAAATGTTTTATTATGCATTTAATATCCACAGGTTTCCATGAAAACCATTACCAGTAACTGGTATTGGGGGGGGGTCCACTGTGGCGTCAATTGGCAGATCTGGTTGGGCCATTCCTTTTCAAGACTTGGGGCCCGATCCTATCCAACTTTCCAGTGCTGATGCAGCTGTGCCAATGGGGTGTGTGCTGAATCCTGCGATGGGAGGGGGCAGTCACGGATGCCTCCTCGGAAAGGGAACATTTGTCCCTTACCTCGGGGCTGCATCGTGGCTGCATCTGCACTGGAAAGTTGGATAGGATTGGGCCTTCATTCTCAACAGTGGCTCTCAATAAGATCCCCAGGTTGGGCTAGAGCTTGTTCACCTCTGGACCAGCTATGGTGACTTTTGCATGAAACTATGGCCTAGTTCTCACAGAGGTAGTAAACCTATACATCTGCATCACTTCAGACCCCTAGTGGAGTTCACATTACTGACTGCTCCTCAAATATGCCCTCCACATAAAAAGCCAGATATTAAGGGGGAAGGTTCTAACCTTGCCTTTTCTATTGCAGAGGACAATCAAGATTGCTCTTAGGGCCACTACCGTCACTAGGGCGCGTGTCACCCTGGAGCGAGGCGCGCACGTCACCCCTGCCCTAGGGTGGCACTTACCCCTGCTGCTGCTGCCGGCTCCAAGTGCGTCCTTCCCAGCCGGCGGTCTGGGGCCTTCTGACGAGGCCCAATGCCGTCAATACGTGCACTTTTAGCTTTTTCGCGCATGCGCAGAACGTTTCTGAGGGCAAGGGCTGCCCTTTTGCCCTCAGAAACGGTCTGCGCATGCGCGAAAAAGCTAAAAATGCACATATTGACGCATTGGGCCTCGTCAGAAGGCCCCGGACCGCTGGCCGGGGCAGAAGCTCTGAGGCCTTCTCCCGGCCTTGGAGTCTCCGTGCGGAACGGGGGCGACGCGCGCGGGGGCGCACGCGTCACCCTTTGCGCGTGTCACACACACACACACCGGTGGCCCACCACGCTCCAGTGATGCAGCTGCTTAGGGCTTCTGCAGAGGGCTCCCAGGAACAATTCCATTAGGGAGCTGCTGCACAACTTGTGGCAGTGCCTGAAGTCTGCTTGCACATAGTCACAAACATCTAGAATCGCCACACAACTCTCGATTTTTATTGTACACTATTATAACAAGACCTCGTTCCAGAAGACAGTGGTAGAGCAAGTTCCCACTTGCTTCAGGATCTGCTTTCCCTGCAATTTTAAATTCCTTGACTCGGGTAATTCCATCCACAGCTTGAAAACAGACATGGCAGTAGCCTCCAAAGTGTTCCTGCAGAGGCTGAATTTGGTTTGCGACGAGTTCGCTTACCGATGGGCTTTGGGGAATATATCCCCGTTGGTAAGTGGTGCAGAAGAGAGCATCCAAAATGATTAGTGGGCTGGGGCACCTCCCTTACAAGGAAAGGCTCCAGTGTTTGGGGCTCTTCAGTCTAGAAAGAAGGCGCCTGAGGGGGGACATGATTGAGACATATGAAATTATGCATGGGGTGGATAGAGAGAAGTTATTTTCTCTCTCGCACAATATCAGAACCTGTGATCATTCACTAAAATTGATTGGCAGGAGAATTGGAACATGCAAAAGGAAATATTTCTCTACCTAGCGCATAATTGATGGGAATTCCTTTCCACTGTGGAATTCCTTACCACATGACACTGTCATGACACCTGGCCTGGTTACCTTTTTAATAGGGAATTAGACAGATTTATGGAGGAAAAGTCCATCACAGGTTACAAACCATGATGACAATATGCATTTTCTGGCCTATTTCTGAATGCCAGATGCAAGGGAGTGGCAACAGGATATATAGGTATCTTGTTGTCTTTTGCACTCCCAGATGCATTTGGTAGGCCACTGTGAGATGCAGGAAGCTAGACTAGGTGGGTCCCCTTGGCCTGATACAGCAAGACTCTTATGTTCTTACATTTTTACTGGAACACCCACTCCACCCCCACTGTCCCCTGAAAAATCACTGCTGCAGATCGGAGAAATCTCAACAGTGGTATAATATGCAACATGGGAGGACTGCATAGGTTCCAACTTCCAGGTATTCCTTCTCTTCCATTGCAGTCCCATACTGCATAATGTGTTACTGTCATAAGAACATAAGAAGAGCCCTGCTGAATCAGGCCAAAGGCCATCTAGTCCACCTTCCTGTATCTCACAGTGGCCCCACCAGATGCCTCAGGGAGCATCAAGTCCTCCATACTCAGCAATTTTTTTGGGGGGGGGGGCGCTCAGGGGCTTCAGTAGGGAGGAGGGAGTGGAGAATGTGGTTTCCATCAGCATAGCTTCTGTGAGCAATACACTCTGGATGCAACCCATTCCCTGCAACCAACCAACCCTTTTGTATATCAAACTAACGTGTAATGAGTTGTCATCTGCATCGTTGGTGGGATCCTCAGAACCTGGTTTTCACTTTCAGCAGAATGAAATAAACATTGCATTAAAAGTAAATGATAGCCACTGCATTTCAATGGACAGTATTGGATCTGGTAGACATGGTGTGATATCCTCATTGGTTTTCACTTTCAGCAGAATGAAATAAACATTGCATTAAAAGTAAATGATAGCCACTGCATTTCAATGGACAGTATTGGATCTGGTAGACATGGTGTGATATCCTCATTGGTTTTCACTTTCAGCAGAATGAAATAAACATTGCATTAAAAGTAAATGATAGCCACTGCATTTCAATGGACAGTATTGGATCTGGTAGACATGGTGTGATATCCTCATTGGTTTTCACTTTTAGCAGAATGAAATAAACATTGCATTAAAAGTAAATGATAGCCACTGCATTTCAATGGACAGTATTGGATCTGGTAGACATGGTGTGATATCCTCATTGGTTTTCACTTTCAGCAGAATGAAATAAACATTGCATTAAAAGTAAATGATAGCCACTGCATTTCAATGGACAGTATTGGATCTGGTAGACATGGTGTGATATCCTCATTGCTTTAGCCCCTTTCCAGTTTGTTTCTCAAAAGTTTGACCCTAGGGGACCTTGGCAGAACAGGTTAAAAAACATGGGTTTTTTTCTCAACAATCCTCAGAATGTTTATTCAGAAGTCAGTCTACCCGAGTTTAATGGAATTTAGTAAGTCTGTATAGAATTGCACACATAGTGACCTTTGGTAAATCAAGACAGCTTTCTAAAACATTTCATTCCTCATGCAGGGACATGAATGGAGCAATGCAGAACCTAGCAGGTTATGAGTTTTAGTGGTGTGTGTGTGTGTGTGTGTGTGTGTGTGTGTGTGTGTGTGTGTGTTTACATAAACCCTAGAACACTCAGCTGACAGAAGTTTTAACAAGGAATCCAGTCAGTGCAGCCAGATTGTCCTCTGCAGATCTTGGGAAATCTGTAGGGCCTGAATGTGCTAAACTTGTAATGGGAAGGTGATCAAATCAAAGATTGCAGGCAAATTCACATGCCTACTTCGTCTGCTGTCCTGCACCGTCTTTTATGCAGAATAGTTTTTTCTAAGTGTCCACATTAAGCACTGTGAAGTTGAACTTTACAGCTCAAATTACACCCACCCCTCCTTCTGTAATGGTATGGTCTGCATTTGAAGGAACACCAGTGGTGCTGAGTAGTGACAGACTAACAGATTCAATGTAGCCCTGGGGGGCATCCCTGTGCTGCAGAGTAAGGCAATGTCCACTTAATATTTTCCACTTTATTTAAACAGGGGCATATTGAAGTGGAAAGTGAGACCATCTTCAAATTAGCTGCTTTGATTTTACAGGTAAGATTTCTGTGTCTCTCTGTGTGCGATGGTGTGTTAAATTTACAATGCTTTTTCCAAAATGCCTTCAGTTTCCAAACTTTTGCTTTTCTACAGCAATGTGCATTTATTGCTTCTGTTGCAAATATGTTGATCTCTTCCTCCTCCTCCCAGTAAACAAAATGCACATTTTCATGGTTTAGATGTTACCGATTTGTCATTAAACTTAGTCTAGAGATGTTGGAATGTAAACATTTTAGATGAAGCAGGAGGAGTATGAAAGAAAATGCATTTTGAGGTGGAAGTGGAGAGAGGTGCATAGAGTGATTTGAGTAAGTTATACCAGTGCAACATGTTTGTAGAATAATTTTAATTGTTCTCTGAAATGCAAATGATGACATGTATACATGTTGCATGTTGGGGGGAAAAGTGTAATATAGGGTGGAAAAGTGGAATCATTTTGAATGTCACTGCAGAGATTTTTGAATTTTACCTCTCATAACTTCTCCTTTGAAAAATCTGAGTATAAGATGATCTTATTTCTAAAACAGTATCTGTACATACGGTTCCACAGTTCATTGTATCATGTAAAATGGCTTTCAGTTATTGTTAAAACATATACAATGATGAATCATCCACTGTTGTAAATGTTTTCATAACAAGACACTTGCACGTTCGTTGACAAACTGCATCAATGCACTTTTGGTAGCTTTGATTTTCTGAACTGTTATTTTGGATGAACCCAGCCCATTTACAAAGGCTGACATTCCTTGTAATTTCTGTTTCTGGCTGCCTACAGTGGAACATACCAAGGATGGGCTTTCTGGTTCTTTTAAAAGTACAAAGTCTACACTACAAAAAATAAAAAAGCATTGTAAAACCAATGACATCCTCTGGACTTCAAGAGAGGTCAAATTTTGGCCAAAAATATATGTTGGGTTTAAAAAAAAAAAGCCCTGCTAATGTCTAAATTTAACACACAAGCCACTGTAAAAGATAATGTTTTTAATGTCACTACTTTTTCCTCCCAATTGTAGGAATCGAAAGGGGACTATTCCAGGTAATTATATTTCCCTTTTTCAAATATAGCATACTTCTTTCAAGTTTGCCATGAAATGATCTTGCGCTTTATCTTTTTACTAAGAGCAAATGTAAGGAAAAGAATCCAAACAAAGTGCAGCTCCTGGGGCACAATCCTTGCAGGCAGGCTGGGCAGAACAGTTCACACTGGAGTGGGGATATGATTCTTTTGTGAATAGGGTGTGAATGGAGAAACATTTTCTTTCAAAGTGCAATAGCTTGCTTGCTGACATTGGCTAATCTCTAATAAGGTGGAACTTGAGTAAACAATTCCAGCATTTTGTAGTATGGCCCTCTGCAGATACTCTACTCCATTTTGGTTTCTTTCTTTTCCTTGTGTTTTTTTTAAAACATATCTGAATCTCCTAATGACCCTGCATGTGAATGGCCCTGATGTATGCACAGAAAGATGAAGTTTGTCAGCTGCCTGCTTTGGAGATCAGTGTGCAACGTTTCTTTTGCAGCTGCCCCAGAGGGGCCTCACCCATCATGCTCTTGACCTGACAGTTGTATTGTGGCTGGTGAGAGACTTGGAGCTTGTTCAGCTTAACTCTTACCTACTGATGCATAAATCAGGCAGCCTTGCCCCTTTCATCCCTTTCTACCTGTTAAACCCAACCACCTTCAGTGCAAGGAGAAGCCGGTAAATGGAAAAAGGGTTTTGTTTTTAAGGACAGAAATAAAAAAAAGGAAGACTGTCTCTGCTGAAGGGGAGAGAGAGAGAATTGTTAATTAGCAGTGGCTCACTGAACAAATAGAAATTCAAAAGGTCAACTTTAGACATGTTAATGTTTTACTACTTGCCTGCATTTTCCGCAAAGGAAAGAGGGCTTGTTTACAATTCTGCTACTACAACAGCTTTCTGGTGACATAGAAGCCTCAGCATGACAAAGTTCTGGCAGGAGCTGTTGCAGTCCCCAGTGGTTTTAACTCCTGTCAGGTTTGTGTACATGGTCTGCATATTAGTGACTAGCTAAATGTCAGTCATTGGGATAGATATTCTGGGGCAGGGGAATGGCCTGGATATTAAATGAACTCCCAGGTGTCCTCTTCTGTGTTGGGTCTCTAGCAGGGAGGCCCTTCTGAGTACTTGGAAATAGTTGGGTTTCTTCCCCACACTACAACAGCATCCCATGATGCAGTGTTACAGAAGGTGCTAAGCCTGCCCCATGCAACCCCAGAGCCTTGTGGGGTGAAGGTTTTGCAGCTGCACTAACAGTCTTGATGATTGAAGCCTGGTTTGGTCATTTAGTCATGACCATATTTGGAACTTAGCGGATGCCACTGACAATTGAGCCACTCTTCACCTGCCATAACATGTGGAGATGGCCTGTAGCTTGGATGTCTTCAAAAGTGAGACAAATAATTCATCGTGGTACTAGGTCTGTCAGTGGCTAGATGGAACTTTCAGGTTCAGAGGCCGTGTGCTACTGACTACCAGTTGCTCAGGAGCCCTGCTTGTGGGATTATTCCTCCTGCCATCAGGTTGGCCACTGAGGACTAAAGAACACTGAACTAGATGGAGCTTTGGTCTGGTCCAGCAGCTCTCATTACGTTCTCATTGCTGCCCCAGTGGTGGCCAGTGAGATGGTTTGCTAGGAAGACCGTGGAGGCCACGATGTGGTGACCGAGGAGGGAGGAGACTTTCATTCCTTTCTTTCAGGCACCGTGAGGAAGAGGCAGAAGGTGCCGCAGTTAACACCATGTCAGAGCAGTTTCTGACTGGAGAGTTGTTCCTGCTGGCATCGGCAACCATGTGCTTGCTCTGCCGCCACCTCCCAGCAACTGAAGGAAAGGCACACATTGTCCTCTCCTTGCAATAGCCACACAATGGCTAGCAGTGATTTCCCTTGGCGAACCGCTTCGCTAGCCGCCAGTGGTCCCTGTCTCCACCTGCGTATTCCCATGCTAGATTCATTTTCCTATTCACACTGCAGTGTGCCAAAAAGTTAGATTTCAGGGACTTCTAATAGTATTACTCTATAGAACTAACATAATAACATCCTAGCAAGGACTTTTGACATCAATTAACATCCGTAGTTATTGCCTTTAGGTAACTAAAGCTGTGACCAAGAGGCAGCTTTTAACACAGCTATTTGCATTAGCACAGTTTGCATTAGTATATGGAACACTATGAGATAAAAGGGCCACAAAGTTACACAGGTGTTTATTCAATGACTGTGCTACCTGTGCTGGTCCTGCCAATCCTCTTGTCCTCTGTTTGGGGTAGCGAGTATTGCCACAGGGATCAGTTTACTCCCTGTGTTGCTTACAGCTTTCAGGTGCACTAAATCAGTGTTCCTGGCGCCAAAACATCTTCCATCTGCAAGTGCCCTGATGGAGCAGTTGCTGGGAATTTTGTAACAGAATGCAACTGATTAAGAGTGGTGATTCTTACGAAAAGGGTTTGAATGCATTAGGGTTTTTAATTAGTAAGGTTAACCAATTAACCACAGATTAGAATGCTGAACTTCAATCCAATTTAAACCATGGAAGGATTTGCAGTATGTTGAGGGCATCCTCCTGTAGAATTCTATGTGCATATTGTGAGTTGGGCAAGGTATGTAAGGCACATTCTAGCAATAAATCATATATCTGACTTATGGAGAAGCCACTGTCTTAATTAAAGATCCTCTAAAGTCTCATCTATTTTGAGATGTTGTGATATTTAAAACAGCAATATCCTCTATTCTACATAGGGCTGGTTCACACATACATGCTTATTGCAGTTGATGAGCAGCATGTGTGAATGAGCAATCACAGATCAAACACCACAGAACAAACTTTTATTTTGCTTCCTTGCATACTTTGCCAGTAGCAGCATGGAAGCCGCTTCCCTATAACTTCTTTCCACTCTGATCTGCTAATGCAGTGGACCCTTTCTAACCGCAAATTTGGGACCCACGGATTTGTCTCGCCGCGTATCCTGGAGCTATGAGGTCCACTGTAAAAAGTTTTTTAAAAGAAAAAAAAGTTTAAAATAGTGTTCCTTACCTTTTGACTTGCAATCCGCTCCATTTTCAGGGTTGTAGAGAGCAAAATCGCTCTCCTACAGCCTCTTTTGGGTCGCTGGACTTCCCCCCTCCCTTCCTCATGGTCACCCCAGAATGCACTGGGGCAAGTCTGGGAAAGGGAGAGGGAAAGTCCAGTGATTTCACTCTCTACAGCCCTGAAAACGGAGTGGTTTGCCAGCCAAAAGGAAAGAAACGATATTTTAAACTTTTTTCTTTTAAAAAACGTTTTACAGTGACCCACGTATCTGCACTAAAGCGATTTTGCTTTACATGGATCCTCGCTATCCGCTGGGGGGGGGTCCGGATCGGATAGCGAGGGCCAACTGTATTTGGATCCAGAAACTGTATGGGGAAAGCAAATGACATGGTTCCTTGCCACCTAATTATTTCCTGGCAGGGAGGATGTGATTTTTGGGTGTAAAGCACTCAAAACCATATCCTCTACATGGGGTTACCTTTTGAAGACTGATAGAAACTTCTGGTGAATCAAAATGCAACTACAAGATGATGTGCTGGAGCTACCTGGTTAAATCATATTACTGCTTTATTAAGCCATTTTCATATTTGCTGAGACCAGGTTACCTTAAGATAAGAACTATCTCTTGCTCCATGTTCTTCCTCTGCCAGTAGTGGGGAGGGTGGACACAAGGAGCAGAGCCTTTTCTTTTGTGGCACCAAGACTTTGAAACACCCTTTCAAGAGGAGGGGAAATCTGCCTGGTCTCCATGTTTTCTTGCCTCTAGGTGGGAAGTAAAGCCAGTTTGATTTCAGTGAGGCTTTAACTTCTCTTGTGTTTTGAATAGCTTGCTACGTTGTCTGGTTTTATCATTGTTTTTATTTTAGTGTATATTTACTGTGGATTTAAATTGTGATAAGCTACTCTGAATATCTCTTAAATTAGGGTAAAAATGCCTAGAAATGAATAATTTGCCCCACCTTTGTGGTTTCTTGATCTGCTGGAGTGGTGTGGGAAAGGCGCCACAGAGAAGCAAGCTTTCACCTTATGCCACAGCTTAGCTGGCAACTTATGAGCCAACCTTAAAGAACAAAAAAAAATTCAAATCCGTTCATGCTGACTGCTTCCAGTCATCCGGTGCTGACAAATCAAGTGATCTCCAAGCACATGAGCCACATTTGCTCAGCAGTGCCACATATTTGATATACAGTACTTGCTACTTTCTTTTTCAAACTGCCACTCGGTACCAAAGTTCATGCTAAAGACTACATGCAGCATTTGCCACTCAGTGTGCAATAAAATATATCAAACAGTATAGAACAGGCAGAGGGAAGAATTAGCTCTACAAGTTTCTCAATGCTGGCGTAGTTCCTGTGGCCACTGTGGGAGTTCTGACTCCAGTTTGTAGCTCAGGCCTGGCATATGGCACTTGGCTTTGGTTTTTGCCTCTTGCAGTGGGATTTCTAATGTCAAATCTGGCCAGCTGGTTAGTGTTCCCCTGGGACAATCGTATGCATTCAGGAAACTCCTGAACTAGCTGCTAGAGTTAAAGCAAGGTCACCGCCATGTGTCAGGCTATCCAAATAAGTTAGATTACTAACATAGCCTGTTAAAACAGCTGGTATGGGTGACATGCAATCAAATGTGCAATGGACTCAACTTCTCTTCTCCATCCCCCCCCCCCACCACAATATTAAAGCACTTATTTATGGCTTCAAGTTCTGACTATAAAGCTAAGAATCACAATCCTCCAACTTATTTGTGACATCAGTGCAAATGTGCTGGGTGCTACCAGCAGTTTTCGCAGCCAAAAGTGTGTGTGTGTGTGTGTGTGTGTGTGTGTGTGTGTGTGTGTGTGTGTGTGTGTATGTGTGTGTGTCATAATGCAAATTTCAGTCCAGTGCGCACATGCAATAAAATCTTCATATTACAAAAGCCAGCTCCGCCTTAAAGACATCTTATGGCACAATCCTACTGAATGCTAGCACTGGTGCAGTGCACACTGAGCTGGTGCTAGCTGTCACAAAGGTGCCGTAAGGCACATTGCGACAGCGCACCAGAGGCCTAGTCTGGTGCATGCCAGATGCTCTGTGGGATGTACTCTGGAGCAGGTAGCCCAGCACGGGGGGGGAGGGGTGTAACAGGGTGGTGAATAGGTGGATCGGGCCTGGGACAGGGGCAGGATTGGTGGCAGTGGCGCGCACTGTATCCTATCCCCCTTCCTGGGCCTATTTTCCTTACATGGGTCCTCTTGGACTTGCGCCAACAAACTAGCTGGCACAGATCCAAGGAGACCTGTTGTGGGGTTTCTAGGACTTTCCCTGGGGTAAGGGAACACAAGTTCCCTTACCTTGAGGAGACCTCCCACTTTCTGCACAGAATGCAGCATTGCTTGCACTGGCCTCACTGCATCGCTGCGCAAAAAGTTAAGTAGGATTGGGCTGTTAGTTGATTAATCATATGAGTTTTAGCCTATTGGTTAATCAGTGTATTAATCTACATAAGCTTACTTGTGAATAAAGCAATATTTCTAAAGGAGCATACTTTCTGGTTTTAAATAATAATTTAATACTATTTCTGTGTTTTTAGATGATGAATGCATGTGTCACACCAAACACCATCTTAGAAAAAGTGTGTGTGCCTGTGTCCATTTGTGTAGGACAGTGGTTCCCAACCTGTGGTCCACGAGAACCTGAAAAGTTGTCCGTGAGATCTTTTAAAAAAGATCACCGGGCAGCGTCTGTGTGTCAATCACGTCTGGGGCCGCCTGGCTCTCACACAAGCTCCAGTGTTATCTTGGGCGGCCCAGAAGCGAATGGGGCCCCAGTTGGCATGCTGCAGAAGATCCTGCTGGCAGCTGCAGGAGCACAAGGCCTGCTGGCACGCTCCCTCGCTAAGAGAGGTGAGAGACATGTGCTCCTGCAGCTGCCGGCTGGCTCTTCCGGGTCCGTCCGGTCACGGAGCCGGCATCACACCAGCCAGACGAAGCAGAAACGTGGATGTGGTCCACGGCTATTCCAATTTTTGCCTCAGTGGTCTCCTAAAGGTTGGGAATCACTAGTGTAGGAGGATTCCTCTTCTAAGATGTGGTCTGCTGCCTACACTTAGGTTTGTGTAATAACAATAGTGAACACTACTTAAAAAAACACCTGCCATCTGGTGATGCTGGGAAATATTGTAGTTTCTACAGTATGATCTATACATGTTTACTTGAAGTAAGTCCTACTATGTTCAGTGAGGCTTACTCCCTAGTACTGTAAGTTTGTTTAGGATAGCAGGCTTAATTAATCTGAACAAGTAAGAGAGTAAATGTCGCAACCTTAATTATAACTTTTTTTTTCCTGCTGGTTGTCCCTTAATGGCTACTGTGTTTGGGGTTGCAATGAGACATGTACAGGACAGCCCTGTAGACAATAACTGCATTGATTCCCTGGCTGATGAAAATGTTGGGGCATTTGGCGGAGCAGCAGGTGGGAGGCACATGTTTTGAAGTGCCAGTCATAACACTCAGCTGATATCAGATTTTGGTTCTGAAAGAAAGAATTGCTTCTTTGAAATCAGGTCTTTGACGATAAACATTTCCAGCCTCCAAAGATTTTGATTGGCAGTTTTTAAAATATCAGCATTTCATTGGGTCATTTCACAGCGTTTAAACTGGGGGTCGAAATAATATTTTAAAATGTCAGAGTACTATATAGGATTCTTAAAATAAATAAATAAACAAAACAGTTTTAAAAAATCATTTAACATTTTTTATATTTTTTTCCACCCCACTTCCAACAGTTCTGACATAAGATGAAGGTTAGACCACTGGTCTATATAACCTAGTATTGTCTATTCCGATTGGTAGTTGCATCTCTAGGATCTTTGCTGTGCAATGCAGTTAGCTAGTGGAACCTTCCTTGTGCCAAGAACATGCCCTGCTTGTGACCTAAAATCCTTTCAGATAATCATATTTTTATTTGGAATTATCAGTTTTAGCTTACATCAGAGAGGTTTCCAAACTGGGACTTCCAGGATCGCGTCACCTCCGGTGGGAGAAAAAAGTGGATTTTCAGCCCTACCTGGGGGTCTTGCTGGTCCTCTGAGGGAGGTGCAGGGAGCCTGCGGACCCCTCTTCAGGCCTCCCCACACCTCAAAATAGCTCCAAATTGTGATCACGACCCACTTCTGAATTTCGTCCGAAACCAGAAATGGGTTGCAATTATGATCTGGAGCCGTTTTGAAGTGCGGAGGGGGGGCCTGAAGAGAGTCTGCAGGCTTCCCACATCCCCCCCCCCCCGAGGACCGGCAAGACCTCCAGGTAAGGCTGAAAATCTACTCCCCCTCCCCTAGCAGAGGCAGTGCGATCCTGGAAGCACCAGCACCGCCATCGCCCCAACCCCCCACAAACACGAGGGGGCAAAACGTTTGGGAACCTCTGGCTTACAGAACAATCCTATGCATGTCTACTCAGTCCCATTGCGTCAAATGAGAACTGCTCCCAGGTAAACATGTATAGGATTGCAGCCTGAGTCTCCAAGCTATAAAGCCAAGCGGTGGGGGCAAAACTACGGACTTTTGACTTCCTATCTAGTTACTATTCAGGAAGGATCTGCAAACTAGAGAAAATGATGCCCTTTTCATTTTCAAAAGCCTGGGTCACGCCCAGGCATCTATCTGCCTATGTACTGATCAGTTTATATCAGCACGATTACTGTAGGCTACTAATGAGGGCCTGAGGGAAGGCGGCATCAGTGTTTCGGGGAAGGCAGTGTTTGCTTTAAATACTGAGAAAGCACTGTTTCTCCTTACTTGAAAGCTCTGTAGTAGGTTAAAAGCTAGAAAAATCTGGCAGCAGAGTGGCAGATTTAGAAGATGCAAAACCTTTTGAAGTATGCCAGGGAATTTCTGCCAGAGGAGCTCAGAATGGGAAGATTCCCAGATGAGGTATTTATAGAACATTTATGGCGGCTGTTTATGAAGATAGCCATATGCTTTGAGCAGCCTGGGTCTCTAACAGACAATGAAAAGGAATTGCTAGGTATTTAAATTAAGGATTGAGGAAGAGTCATGGAGGGAATCTCGGCTTCAGCTGGGCATCTGAATGTTCATTCATAGTACAAATGCCTCCCTTTTAGTTCTCTTTCCTTAGCATGGTTAGTAGGGTGTTTCAGTTTTCCAAAGTTCCTATTCTTGTGTCAATTTGCTCATTCCCTTGGTTCTATTCATCTAAAAGATCCTTATGCCAAATTTTAGACAAATTGAATAATATTTAGAGGTTGCACACTTTTGTCACTCTTGTAGGGTTGTTCAGCTTCTTTTGCTAGAGTGTTGTAGCAGTGGCGTCGCTGGAGGTGAGGCGGAACGCCCTCTCGCCTTCAGAGCCATTTAGTGGTGCGAAGGCAACACGCAGGAGCCTGCGCATGGCCTTTGCCCCACTGAATGGCTCTGAAGGCGAGGGGGCAGGGCCGCCTCGTGCCGGTGAGTAACGGAGGTCAGCGCGGTGCGGAACTTAGCATTCCGTCTCCCCTCCAGCGACGCCACTGAGCTGTAGCATGTAGTTGTACTACCGTATATTGTTGTTGTTGTTGTTCAGTCGTTAAGTCGTGTCCAACCCTTCGTAATCCCATGAACCACATCCCACCAGGCCTTCCTGTCCTCCGCTTACAAAGCTGCCTCATCTTTACATTGGATCAATGCATGTTCTCCTTTCACTGTATCCCCCCCCCGCGGTGTCCCCCCCCCCATTAACTTTGTTGTGTTTTAATTCAAGCCTGGAGTTTCAATTAAATTCTTGAAGAAAACAGGTGTTGCATCTTACAAATTTAACTAATTTAGATAACATGAATGTTAAGTTGTTTCATCTAAGTCTTGTTTAAAGTTTAGTTTCATTGGATGGATTTGAGAATAAAAATAATAATCATTGGAAATCTTGTTTCTTTAGCCTATATACTATATAATACTGTATATTGGTGTGAAAAGTGTGCAACCTCTAAATATTACCCAATCTTCCTTAAATATGTCAGATATCGTTTTTTATATCAATAGGAATGAGGGAATGTGCAAAATCAACAAAAATATTTTTATTTTAACACTATAAAATGAAACACCCTAATGGTCAGGCATTAATACAAATAGCATAAGAGAGGCGTGAAAGTTATTTTAGTCTCATGTGTGACTATATGCTCAGACTTCCTGTGATTTTAGCAAATGCTGCCTGTGTGTTTTTTGGATCTTTTTCCCGAATTATGAAGGGGTCGAATTTTTCTTTTCTCTCTGTTTGTGGATTTGTGTGTTCTGAGTATACAGGAGCTACACAAGTCTGTACTCAAGGCCATATTATTGTGAAATACAATCTGTTACAAATAGTCAGTGTCTAGTTATAAATGGCAGTTTCCATAGTGCTTTGATAGAATTGTAAGGCAAGAAAAGTCCTTATGATCAGCGCATCCATTCTTCCGTGCTAATTTTGTGTGGATTTGGCAATGGGGCCATAGCTCAGTGGTAGAGCAGATGCTTTCTATGCAGAGGGCTCACATTCAATCCCTGGCATTGACAGGTAGGGCTGGGAAGGACCCTTGTCTAGGGAGCTACAGTCTGTCATTGGAGTTGGTACTGAACTAGACAGACTAATGGACTGGCTCAGTGTGAGGCTGCTTCCTATGTTCCTAATTCTAGATGTCTAGGATTAGGCTTACCATCGTCCCGGAATCGATGCTGGCTTCGGCCTAGAATGGACCTGAGCCGCTCCCAAGGGTGCACTGCGGCTGCCCAATGGGCTTCCGGCTTCCGGAACTTCCGGTCAACGACGCGGCAGAAGCAGGAACCCCGTTGGACAGCCGCAGTGCACCCTTGGGAGCGGCTCAGGTCCACTCTAGGCCGAAGCCAGCGCTGGGACACTGGTAAGCCTATCTAGGACCATTGTAGTTAGCATGTGTCACGCAGAAGACTTTCAACTCGGAGATCCAGGAAAAAAGGCACACCAGATTATCATGCAAGGCAAATGTTGAACAGATGAACGCTGCTTTACACTGATCGAGACCTTCTGTCCAACTAGGCCCATATTGTATACTCAAGCTGGCAGAGGTTCCCTAAGGTCTCGGGTTGAGGTCTTTCCCAGGTCTGCTAGCTAACATTCCTTAACTGGAAATACTAGGAATCGCATCTGAGACCTTCTGCAAGCAAAGCATACACTCTGCTGCTGAGTTACGGCTTCTGCCCTATGTTACCATAACCTGAGGACAACATTGATGCTGCTCCTATCACCTTTGTTGCTGAAACAGGGAGAACAGTTATTCATAAGCTACATTTTGTTTGGAAGCTCCCACAACTGGAGTCATTTTTCTCTCAAACATGCACATGTGTGTATATTTAAACAGACAGAAGAGCGGAGACAGCTGGTGTTCTCTCTGCCTTCTCCCTCCCCTGTAGCATACGAGAGAACAAAGTGTGGAATGTCCACAAAATGTTGCTGAAGGTCGCAGCATTTTTTCCTCCTATATGTTAGAACAAAGCAGCCTGGAAATAAATAAATAAGTGCGCACGCGCGCGCGCTGCTATTTCCAGCCATCACTGCAAAGTTTCCAGCAGTGGCGTCACTATGATGCGCGTCACCCCCCCGCATCCCACCGCCACCGTGCATAACCTACCTCCGAGTCCGGGCGTCCTCGGCCTTGCCCTCGGCTTGTTGTGTGCATGTGCACATTTTGGCGCATGCGCAGAATGCCGCTGAGGCAAAAGGCTGCCCTTTTGCCCTCAGCTGCGGGTCTGCCATTTTGGCACATACGCAGAACGACGCTGAGGGCAACCGGGCAGCGTCTTGCCCTCAGCGGTGTTCTGCGCATGTGCCAAATTCGTGATTCAAGCAGGGTACAAAAGCAGAAATAGGGCTTTGAAGCTAACCCTAAATATACTAGGCAGTATCCTTAGTTTGAGGGAGGGACGCAGGGCAAGAGAGCTGGAGCTGCTTTCCTGGGGAGAAGGGTTGTGCTGCGAAGCGACCCACAAGGATGCCTGACCAGCCAGTGCTGGCACAGCAGCTTCCATTGTGTTTGGGAAGAGAAGTGGGGAGTGAGGCTGGAAAGGAGAGGGAAGCAGGGGTTACTTTTCACCTCGGCACAGTGTCTTTTCAGGTGGCTGTTTGCTGGTAGTGTTCTGCATCTTTTTTAGACTGTGAGCCCTTTTGGGACAGCAGGAGCCATTTAATCATTTGATTTTTGTCTGTAAACCGCTTTGTGAACGTTTTGTTGAAAAGCGGTATATAAATACTGTTAATAATAATAAATTATAATCCTGGGTGCCAGGTTAGCACAGTGGTCCTTGGATTGCAGCTGAAATGGGGGTGGCTTCACACAGTACCAGTGGGTCAATGCACAACAGACCAACAGCAACGCAGAATGAATACAGAGAGAGAGAGAGAGAGAGAGAGAGAGAGAGAGAGAGAGAGAGAGAGAGAGAGAGAGAGAGAGAATCCTATGGGATCTTTTGTGGGGTGAACTCATGAAGGGACCTTTCTTTGTTAGTTGATAGTCCTTGATGGCTTTTCCCCAGACCTCAATGGGTGCTTCTTTTGTTCTTGCACCTAGTTGAGGGTGCGGTAACTATCTCAGGAGTCCAATTATGCCTCCTTGATGGAATTTAGCCATGGAGTTGGTAAAGAGGAAGGTTGGGGATGCGTTTGTTTTGCTAACAACTTGTTTTCCTGGGTCAGGAGGCTCCTCGGAGGTGGCTTTTTGTCACAAGGTCAAACTTGCTAAGTCACTAAGGTGTGATCACTCATGGAATTTCAGAGCAGTCAAGACTTCATCCAAGCCAGCCTGATTTTTTTGGGGGGGTGGGAGGGGGTGGGAGTTGCTCTGATTAAAAATGTGCCCTTCCTCTTGACATGTGGATCTGAAGCCTCTTGCTATCAGTCCTGGAAATCACATTACTGGCCTGGGCTATGTTCTTCTGGCAGGCACCCAGCACCACATACACTTGTGCACATGCATGTTCCCTGCATACATTAAAATAAAAACAAACAGAAGCTGTCGGGCAACAGACGCTATTCTCATTTTGGACATTATGGCCCTTCTACGGCTACATAGCGCCAGGTAGCATGTGCTGCTATTTCCACCAGCTATCACTGCAAAGTTTTCAGTGCTCTTGCCCACACTCTCCTCCACACTTGCAATTCTGCTCCATTCCCCTCTTCGTTTTTGAATCCAGGGAGTGGGAGGAGGAAGAGTGGTGGGGGCAGATAGACAGAGGAAGGCAGTGGGGTTGTCAAGGCAACTGTCTCGGTCAACTTCATGGATGGGACAGACAGACTTGGTCCAATTTAACTCATTGGAACTTAGGTCTGACTAATTGTGTTTAGGATTGTGCTGTGTGTACTGCATATACAGTAGTTAATGATGAGCAACTGTTTACCTCTTTAAAAAGTTTTATTTTCTGATAGATGATCTCAGATCCCATTTTCTATAGTATGTTTTTTTTTCCAGAACTCAGAGCTAGCCATGCATACTCCCTGAAAGTTAATTAAATAGCTGCCAGGAGGGCTTCCCATTTCTTTAAATAGCTGACGCATTGGATTTCCATTATAGCCCTTGGGCTGCAAAGATAACTACTGTCTGGTGTAGCATAACACAGAAAACGTAATGAATTCCTGATAGCTGACAAGTGTGAGGAAATAGGGGGTGGGTTATCGTTTGTTTGGGTGATAAACACAGTTTGTAAGAGGAAACAGTTTGTTGAAAAATATACCCCGCAGACTGATGCTGATGTTGTGACTTAATTGTAAAGTCAGGAACTTGCACATCAAATGGAAGGAGTATATATTTTCCTCTTTCTGAGACTTGTACAGAACACAGTTAGTTGGTGCTGTATAAATGCTAACTACTTGTAGTCGTGTTACATTGCAAACTCACGGAAAGGATTGCTGCAATGATAACGATTAGAAAAACATTGGAAAGCTTTTCAAAAAAAGCAGCTGCTGTAATCTAAAAACAGTCAGAGCTGTGCCGTGGTGAAACACCTGTTTGACACATTTCTTCCCATACAACCGACTTGGCTTTTAAAAAGCAGTGCAGGCTGTGGAGTCACTGGCAGATGATGGTGTCTTGGACATCTTGGTTAGACTATAAGGAACTACCCTGTACTACTTAAGGCCCACGAAATGCAGTACTATACAGATATATCCGGCTCTGGCTTACCATCCGTCCCGGAAAACCCAGGACCATGTGCCCTCACGAGATTTGGGTGCCGCCATCTTGGATCTTGTGAGATTTTGCGAGATCCAAGATGGCGCCAGTGGGAAAAAAGTGCATTTTCTCACTTTGGAAGTGGCAGCAGCGGAGGTTTAACCGGGCCCGGAGCCTGTGATGGTCCCGGGTTTTCCGGGATGGATGGTAAGCCTATTTATAGGAATTTTTCTTAGAGGCTTACTCTCACCCTTCATGGTGAGCTCCTTCTTTTGTTTGCCTGTGCCTTGTCCTTGCAGCTTCATTTGCAGCAATGGAGTTGAGATTCCTGGTGAATGTCAGTGTCTGGGACTCTGAGGCTGTGTGCCGCTATGGGTTCTGAGAAAGCAATGCTTGTTTGATGGTGTGCAGTGGAAAGCAGTATCTTGGGTACTTCCTTAAAGCTGTCAGGTTGATGCATTGAGGTTGTAAGGTCTTATGTTCTATATGTGTGATAAGATTAGCTAACAGTAAGAGTGAAACATATGGCACTACAGGCTAAATTCATCATTGTGCATACCCTGTGTGTGTGTGTGTGTGTGTGTGTGTGTGTGTGTGTGTGTGTGTGTGTGTGTGTGTGTGTGTGTGTGTGTGTGTGTGTGCTTTATTTTAGATGGAGTTGCACCAGAAATTGTTTATGTTCCTAAGAGTCTAAAACCATTTGAGGTTTTAATGGTTGTGCCGCGCTCCAGGAATTGTCACCACATTCAGGATAAATGCCTGTTTGTAGAGCTTTTTAATTTACTCTCACGGGCACAATCTAAAACAGTGATTACTTCTCGTTTTCAGCTGGGCAGAGTATTTATTTTTCAGCTGTATAGCCCTGCAAAATACGCATTAAATATTCTATATTGCTGAGCACCAAGAATGACTAGCAGGACTACTACTCTTCTTATGTTCTTAGGAATGGACATACACACAGAGACTTGTGGCACCTTAAAAACTTAACAGATTTACAGTGGCATAAGCTTTCACTCACCAATGCACTTTATTTGCAAAAATACTAATGGATATAAAAATGCTATGCATCTCATGGTGGATGACAGTCCCATTTCTTTTGTTGCAAATTTACAAATCTCAGCAGCCCCTTTGGTTTGGTTGGCAAGACAAGTATCCAAGGATTACAGCAGCCTGGATTCAAATCTTTGTTGTTTTATATACTCATTGTGTGGCCTTAGGTGAAACACTGTCCCCATTCTCGGCTCCTCATAAATAAGATGCAAAGAATAGTGATCCACCTCACGGGGTTGTTGTGCAGGCCACACAATGCGCATTGCAAAGCACTGTGCCAGTCACAAATTCTTTATAAGCGCTTAATAATAATGTGTTTGAGTAATAAGAGTAACTAGTCTCAAAATGTAATCTACTTTAAAAATCTACTTTTCTTCAAAAACTTTTGACCTTCTAGCAATATAGGCAAAGGAGCATATGCAGACTCTGGAGTAAGCTTGTGTCTGTTTTATCGAAATAGATTTCCATTACCAGTGTAGAAGATAGTCAATTTAATTACCTTGATTAGTGGATGTAAATATGTTTGGAGAGCAGTCAATGAATTAGATGAGGGGCAGCCCGATCCTGCGTAAGGATCCACGGCCAGCCCATAGGGCCCTTCCCTTTTAAAACTTATTTATTATTTCCCCCCGCTTTCGTTGCTTTCCCTCACTTGCCATTTTTGCCTCCTTCCCACCGCGCTACCGCCACATCTTCCCACCACCACGTCTTCATTCCAGTCTGCCGGCTGCATCGCGGCCAGGACTCTAGAGCCTGGCTGGTGCATTCCGCCTGGCCAGGGCTCCTTGCGCGTCTGCGCGAGCATCGCACAGTGCACAATGCCTGGGAGAGAGGCATTGTGCGCTGCGCAATGCTCGCGAGGAGCCCTGGCCTGGCGGAACGCACCAACCAGGCTCAGAAGAGTCCCGGCCCGCTGCAATGCAGCCGGCGGGCCGGGAAAGGCTGGGACAACCTTGGTTTTTGGGAGGACACTGGTAAGCCTAAGTATGAGAATGTCTGAGCACTTTTGAGTAGGTACAAAACTGCTACTATATATGCAGAGCTGTTATTGCTTTGACTACTTTCCTACTGGCTTCAATCAGTACAGACCAGTTTAGCTGCTTCAATTGAGAGAACCAGGGAATTATTATACTGTAGTGTGATTCTTTACATAGTCAACACAATAGTGTTTACATATTTACATAATCAGCACATTGGAGATATTCTGTGATATGCAGCTCTATTCCACTATGTAAAACAAAAACCACCAAACAGCTTTCTCCTGCCTGTGTTCTTCTGTGACTAGGCTGACCGTACACAGCAGACACAGTAAGAACAGTGTTGGCACTCTTAATGCCACTTTCCCTTGAAGTTTTGCCAACTCTCTGCCATTGTACATATGCTTTTTTTGTAGTCTGAGGTGTCTTTGTTATCAGCACATAGGACTATGATAACAACCTTTCAGTTTTGCTGCTGCACAAAAGAACCACGACTAATTTGGCTAATCTGACTTTTGTGCAAAGAGGAAGAACCCATGAACGTTAGCAATAACAAGCCTGTGGCTTGTAGAGCCTCATGGGCTTCTTCTAGCATCATTCAGACCGTGAATAATCCCCACTCGCTTGACAATAAATCCCCAGGTAGAGGGGAACAGATCCATTTCCTGCCTGATGCATGAGAGCGTATGTCTGATACTCTGAGGTCATTCTTGCACGTTGTCAATGTTCCATGTTGACTCTGAATGAGATTGTATGACCACTGGTTGCTTTTTTACAAAAGGCTTATAAGCTCTTGGGGTTCAAAGGTTCTTTGTAAATATCCGAGTTGTAAATATCTGCAGTATCTTAAAGGGAAGAAAAACGTCTGTGTGTGTGTGTGAGAGAGAGAGAGAGAGAGAGAGAGAGAGAGAGAGAGAGAGTGACCTGTCTCCAGTTCACTCTGTCTGCTGGAGCCGGGCAGGTGACTTGCTAATTAGGAACAATCAATAAGGCACTTTGTTACTCGCTGCTACAAGAAGCGAAGGAGTCCTAAAATGTGTTCTCTTGCCACATTCGGTACAAAGCCTCCTCCATTACATCATATAGCATAATACTTTCATAGTATGGCTTGGGTAAGAACTATTTTCCTGTAGGTTCATTCATGTTGCATATTATTTTATGATACTGCCATATGGGGCAAGCTTTCAAGCAGCCTGCCAAGACTGGCTGAGCTCTCACCTACCTCCTCCTCAACCTTCCTCTTTGTGACTTTTTGGTAGGGCCTGGGGATAGGCATTGCTAGTTGACATGCCTCTGCCTCCATCTGCCTTCTCCCACTGGGGAAGATGTACATCACACAGGCTTAGGAAAGACATTATTAAGAGACTCTCACATACTCGGTAGTTTGGGTCCTTCTGTCAGTCTGTTTATTGGTAGAGGCTCCTCCATAGGGGCAAATAGGACTTGGCCCTTCCAAGAAAAGAAAAAGATGCATTTAAATACATAATTGCATTAAATTAATCAATTAAAGATTTTATATGTGCCCTAGGCTAAGTCACTAACTAACTAATCCTGGTTTTTCTTCTGCTTGTCCAATATTGCTTCTCTGTGACGTCTGAGTCTCTAGTTTCAAGCTGGTTTTTCATTCAGGCCTCTCTGAGGCTGTCAGGGCAAGGAGGAGGCGCCAACAGACTAGACTAGAGACTCACATGACAAGACTCCTTTACAACAGTCTTCTCAGCATAGGAAAGGCCAATTTGCTAGTTCTCATTGTTTCAGTCCTTCTCAGCAGCAGTTTCTACAAGGTGGCTGTATTGCTAGGTGTCAGTCCATATACCCAGGTTCAGTCCTTAATCCATGATGAAAGTTTCTAAAATTGGTAGGTGTAATTTTCTTGGTCTGGATGAGAATAAGAATATTTTGGGCCTTAACTAGTACAATACTAACTGAAACCATATTACGGTACCATGCATTGTAAAATATATGTGATGGGAAAATAATTACGGTAACTATTTGGCATGCCAGACGTCAGACCCACGACGGACATCACCACGTTTTCTCACCCTTATGAAGCTACTGTGTGCCTAATGTAAAATAAGTGTACCTAGCAAATTTTGAAGGGCCGTAAAGTAGGCAGTGGAATAATCTCATGGGGCTAATTTTACAGTAACAGAATCACAGGGCTATATGCCCCTAGGGGGTGCTAGGGCATATTTGCAGTAAGAAACCAGTACTGTGGAGCTGTCTCCCTGAGCTGAGCAATCTTTTCTTCCCTCCATTTGTAGCTACCGGTAGCATGAAGCATGCACTTGCAGGTAAATGAAAGGTTGCATCAATCCACTCACTGCTGTTGTGAATTTTCGTTAAATTTAGTTTAGAAATTAGTGTAATCAAAAAGAGAGCTGATCGAGCATTTCTGTCTTTGGTATCGCATAAATGTTAAGCTGCTGTAGTCAGAGTTATGCTGATATTTTTGAGGCCTAGCAGTAAGTCAGGTTGCCGCACTGCCATGCTTAGACCAAAACTCTCTGAAGTCGATGCTCATCTGTCTGTAACTTGACCGACCGGATGTAGGTGGCTTTTTTCTTATTTAGTTTACACTCTTCAAGAACTATAGAGAATTGGTAAGGCTCATATGTTATTGTTTTTTCAGTTTTGATCTCTTTTTTCCATCCCATGATTATGTTACATAAATCATTTATTCATTTAGGTCTCCAATTTTAAAAGTCCAAATATCAACCCAGTCTTAATTTTTTTTTAATGTTTATGATCTTTACAATAAAATAGCTTTAGAACAAATAGTATTGGTGTCCTTGTGTTACTCTGGCCCTTAAGCACATTGACCTGCAAGTAAGACAATGTTAGGATTTGGTTCTTAGTAGATATTTTTATTTAGCTTTATTTATTTTCAAATGTATAGGCTGCCTTTCTGCCAATGAGGGTTCCCAAGGCAGTTCACAAAACACCTCTAAGTCTGCAATCCTATACATACTTACCTGGGAGGAAGTACCATTGAATTCAATGAGACTTACTTCTGAGTAGACATACATAGGGGCTCCTCCCAGCTCCCTGGGTTGACAGCACATGTAAAAGAGCCCCCTCCGATGACTGGAGGGGGGGACACACCAGATTATATAGAAGAAGGATTACAGCACAATAGGCCTGGCAGTAGCATCTCTTGAACTACCCTTCTCCCTAAACCCTCATGCATTGGGCTAGGAGTGGTTTTCTTGTGCTGAAGGGCAGATACTTTACACATGCCAAAATCTATACTTTCCGTGTTATTTCACAAGTTCCAAGACTTATGGCACTAATAAAAATAGGTTGTCAGGCTAAGGCCTAGTTAATTCTGAGTTGCATGAAGCCCTTATTATGTAATTCTTATGTTGCATGAAGCCCTTATTAGTTCCTTCTGTTAAATGTTGTGCCTTTTCAGTAGCTCAGGCTTATTTATCTTCAGTAATCTTAGTCTGTGTCCATATGTCTGAAGAGTAGGTTAATGTGCAAAGCAAAGGTATTTTATTTTCTTTGGTTTAGCTTTTGATAATTTTCATTTACATTTGTAACTACCCGGTTTCCAAATGAGTTCTAATCTGGGGAGCAGCCAGCAAAAATAGCTCCCTGAATCCCCCCACTATCACAGACTTGTTTCATATATAGGATCATTAGGAGCCCAAGGCACCCAGGGAGGGGATTTTCTTCCCTTCTCATCACTCTTTGGCTGAACTGTTATAGACACTGGACTCTCCTTATGGTCTCAGTCTCTCTGAACTTGGTTTTTAAGTGGCCATCACATCACAGATGATTATCTGAATCAATTATGACTTGACTACATTGACAGCCAAAGCATACGTGATAACATACTTGACTAGGGATGAACTGAGGGTAGTATTCCAAAGTCTGATGACCTATTACTCATGCAAATAAATTAAAGATTATACAGTACATTATTGTGTATGCAGTATTACATAAATACCCATTATTGGGGTTGGGAAAAAGCTTTCTCTTGGATCATCAGTACCTTGTCACTTGGCTCTCTGAAGCGATTTGGATTTTTTTAACGAGTAAACTATTCCTTGCCTGTAGGCATCCTGGACATGATACTCCTTATTTACTGGTGTGTTTTGTACAGTATATCAAATGTTGAACAACAGTGGGTTAAGTGGGGGTTCATGGGTTAAGTGGAGGACTGATTCTGCCCAAGGCAGAGGAATGAAGCCTAGTCAATCTATCTTAATGATCCTATAAATCCGAAGTCTGAACTTATTTCATAGGAGAAAACCACTAGTGGCACTTTGCACCCCCTTAATTTGCAATTCTGGAGGTGGCTTCTTTCTGTGGGCTTTTGCCAGTGGTTCCCACATAATAAAATGAGGCACACCAGTGTGTCATGGCTACTTTGAGATTATTGACCTATTAGCAGTAAGCTGTTGTGGGGGAGCTAAGAGATTGTCATTGATATGTGTGCCACAGATTAATAAATGAATTGTTTCAAAGTCAAGATGTTTCCATTCTGATACCTTAATTCAGGCAAGGTTGGCATGCAACCAAAAAAAAAAACCATTTTTCTTTTGAATCCTCACCTTCTGGGCTTCAAGGCCTGTCCATCTAATGACTAATATAGGGTTCCATGGACTTGGATCACCCATGTTTGAACATCATTGGAACACTTGGTTTGCCCATGTTTGAACACCAATCCTACCCATGATGATTGGCAAATGAATGTGTTAACTGACTCCTATTTTGAAATTATGTGGGGAGATTTGTAATACTATAGGTGCAATGGTCCATTCACACATGCACGTCATCATTTGATGTTGCAGTTGTACTTTCCAGTTACAAGGTCTTGGGTAGCTGGGAGGGAAAAGATGCAGTGATGCTACAAGTCAAAGTAAATACAGTAACAGAAAGCTTCTATAGCAGGGGTGGCCAACCTTTCAGCATGAATGCTGGCCCTTTAAATTGTTGCATTGCTGAGGGCATTTCAGCAGGTGCAGCTGCTTTAGCAGCACCATCAGTAATTGCAGCTGCCAAGATTATGTCTTCTACACAACTCTTAAGAACGCAGAGGCACTAATGGTGGAAGGTTGGCCACCCCTGTTCTATAGAGTGACCCTGGATCAGAAGAAGGCAGCTTCATGTGTCCAAATAATGAACTGCATATCTGAACTGCTTATGGAACTGTGCCCAGTATGATTTACATTTGGGGCAACTCTAAATTATATTTACCAGAAAACACTGGGTTTGATAGATGACGAGGAAGAGACTTTCCAACCTGGTCATAATGACTACAGCCTTTAGGAGTGTACTTGCAGCATGCAGTTTGACTTTCTTGCTTGAGGCATGGGCATCTGTAGCTTTTTGCCATGCAGTCACTTGGCTGCAGTTGACCTGCCCTGCCCTTGTACACCAAGGCCTAGGTTCTCTTGAGAACTGATGGATGAAATAGAATCACTAGAATCCTCATTGTAAAGGAATACTGTAAAAATGATAGATTTTTGTTATCTTGTAAAGTTAAGTATGTTACCGTATTTTTCGCTCCATAAGACGCAGCGGACCATAGGACGCATGTGTTTTATGGAGCTAAAAATAGGGGAAAAATATTTGTTGTATTCATGTTACCAAAAATATTTGTTGTATTCATGTTGCCAAAATGCTGAATTGCAACAGAGCCTTGGGGAATGCTCTAGCATCTTTCCAATCTGATGCTGATCCATTCATTACCACTATCATGCTCCTACAGACAACTCTGCAGCACTCCATCCACCCCCTGCGACTGCCACTAAAGGGCCTTCTTGGCTCCCAGATAGGTCTCCCTTCTATATATGATGAATACGTTTGTAAGAAAACCAGGTACAAATTTTTTTTTAAAAAAAATGAAAAATATGCCACATGCAACTATGGTTATGCCAGCATCAAGTTGATAGAAGAGGTTTTTTTTAAAGGACTGAGCAGCAGATTTACAGAAGCAAAAGAAATTGCCAAACAGTCTACATTTTTGCCCCCAAAATATACAGGTGATTTTTAAAATCCTACTAATTATGGATAGGACATAAGACCATCCCCAAATAGCTTCCCAAATAAGACCATCCCCAAATAGCTTCCCAAAATGGGCACCTTCCCAGGGAAGGCTTCCCTTAGTCATTATCCTTTTTTTTACTTACCTGGGCTTGCGGGGTCTTCGGGGAGGCCTGCGCGACCCTCTGCAGGCCTCCCCGATCTTCAGATCGGAGATAAAGGCTATTTTCAGCCACCCTCTGCAGGCCTCCCCGATCTTCAGATTGGCGATAAAGACTATTTTCGCCCGTTTTCGGAAAAAATGGCCGAAAATAGCCTTTATCTCCGATCTGAAGATCGGGAAGGCCTGCAGAGGGTCGCGCAGGCCTCCCCGAAGACCCCGCAAGCCCAGGTAAGTAAAAAAAAATTTTCCCGTAAACATTCGCTCCATAAGACGCACACTTATTTCCCCCCTATTTTTTGGGGGGGGGAAAGTGTGTCTTATGGAGCGAAAAATACGGTACTCTGTGTGTGCATGCGTGCTTGTGAAAGAGAGAGTGCTCTCACACACATGCATGTTCTCTTTGGTGTATACGGTAGAAATAAATTTTAAAATATTTTTTTTAATGTTGAACCTTCCAGTTTTATGAAAGAGGCTCCCCTATTGACATGAGTTCCTTAGTAAGAAAATTTGGAAACCGCTGTTTAATGCTGCTTGCTTTTTGCATTCTTAGGCCATGCCATCTTAGGCAGATACATGCATAACAAGATTGGGACTCAGGTGTAATTCTCCCACTTGCTAAATTATTTAAGGATGCAGTGTGCTTTGCAGGCTTGTTTTGAACTGGAACTGAACACCTTGTATAAGAAGTTGCACGACTTGCTTCATTGAGAAACAGGGCATATGCTAATGAATCAGTCAGCCCAGTGCATTCTTGATACAGAAGTCGTGTTGGTTCTTGTTCTGATCTCTGATGAAGCATGTGGAAATCTTGCAGAAACTGATGGGCTTAATTAAGCAAATAAACAGATGTTTAAAAGTGTTACCACACGTGCCTTTTTGTCTTCTAAAAATAATAGATTTCTACCTAATCCCTAGATATTGGGAATTTTTTAATTCTAGTTTCTTCTTTCCCTTTTAGCTGTTTCTTTTTTCTTTCCCTGAACTGGAATAGTTGGGATGCCCTGATTGATTCTTTAAAAGTTGAATGAAATTTGCTTTAGGATCCTTGACATCTATTTTTTATATTGGTTACGATTGGGGTGGGGTAAACTTTATCAGACGATTGGACCAGAATTATGTATCAGTCATCAAGACCCCTTCAAATGTAAAGGATTAGTGGACATTGAATGTTATCGTTTGTTTTTCTTTAGAATCTGGCCTTCTTCAGTAGCACTGTGTTCCTAATCAGAATAGTAGTGTAGGTGAACTTCTTTTGTTCCGACTTGTCATGCAAGAAAGGCTATAGAGTTACGTTGCTATGACAGCTGGAATATGGTGTGAATGAACATGCTTCTGAGTGGCTAAAACTCAACACCTTTTGCTAAAACTGATGACCGCCTTTGTGATTCCAAGATTGAAACACTCTGCCTTTCTTTTGTATTTGAAGTGATGAAAATGCAAGAAAAGATCTAAAGAACTTGCCTGTCTTTCCTACTAAGACGCTGCAGGAGCACCCATCACTCGCCTATTGGTAAGACACATCTATTTATCATGTTTGTACCCTGCCTTTTCTCCAAGCCTCTTAGGCCAGTGTTCATAATTTCCCCCCTCCGTGTTGTCCTCATAGCAACCCTGTGAAGTAAGTTAACCTTGGGAGACTGCGGCACCCAAGGTCATCCAGTGATGTTTACAGCTGAGTGGAAGTTTAAACTAAGATTTTTCCAGCCCTAGGTAAAAACTCTGGCCCTTGCTCGCAGAGCACACTTGTTCGCACACCCAACTAACATATACATGTAAATATTTTAATGAGCCAGTTAAACTTTCCTTCCAACTCTTAATTGTTTGAGAAGCTGTTGAACAAATAGTGTAAATATGTTTAATCCCAAACGCTGGATGTAAATAGTGCCAAAGTTTAGGTGGCTATACATAATAAATATGAATCCATTTACTGGATTTAAATGCAAGTATACAGTATGCATTTAAGAAAACCATAACCCTGCATCTGAAGTTTAGAGAGAGTGACTTTCATAAACCACTCACTCCAGAATACACTTGGGCTATAATCTTATACACATTCAGATGGGAGTAAATCCCATTGACCTCAACAGTGCTTACTTCTGAGTAGACATGCATAGGCTTGCACATACATAGGCTTAAGTAATTGAGCCAAAACCATTTTATAGTAAATGGCAGCCTGAAAATCCAGTTAAGGCCCTTAATGAATGCTAGAAACTACTAGCAAATGCTTGCAAACATAGTCCGTGTGGATTTCAGAGTTTTCTCCAAGGTTTCTTGAGGCAGTGTTCATCTTGACTCTTAGCTGAAATTGATAAAACGTGTGTGTGTGTGTGTGTGTGTGTGTGTGTGAGTGAGAGAGAGAGAGAGAGAGAGAGAGAGAGAGAGAGAGTGAATGAATGAGAGAGAGAGAGAGAGAGAGAGAGAGAGAGAGAGAGAGAGAGATTATGACAATCTTTGCTTCAAAGTCAATTCTTCTGGTGCTGATAGTATATGCTACTTCATGAATTCAGCTTCAGAATAGATACTCTTGATATTATAGGAGATAATTTACAGTGGCATATTCCTAGAATGTTGGCCGTAGACTGGGGAGACCTGAATCCCTACAGCCACAAGCCTACTGGGTAACCTTGAGGCTGTCACTATGGGATTGTTCACTTGTTAAACCATAATTGAATATATCTGCATACCTGAAAAACGTACTCACATATTCCATTCAGTGCAAGTACAATCTGCATACAATGTACATGAATTGTTGGTCTGTAAAAATGAACGTAGGTACAGTTATTCATATGGAAATATGTATCTGGGTACAGACATCCTGTACTCTGGTATAGCATAACATGTGAACAGCCCTTGCCCCTAAGCTTTAACGTACCATGCAGGTTTATTCCAAAAAGAGGGGCCTTGAGCTCCTTTGAAGAAGGGTGGAATAAACATGTAATACATCAATAATTCCATACACTATTGGCAAATTTAAGCTATGCTGTGTTGATTTAATTAGTATCTGTTTTAACATATTCAACACTTCTGTACTAGTAATGAGACATGCTACAATAGTACCCACAGCAGGATTCATTTGAATAGGGTCCAGTGTGCTATATCAAGGAATAGACAAAAGTTCCATTTTGTAAAGGTAGATGTTAGAATTAAAAGCTTGAGTTATTGAAGCATACCTATCACAGAGAGGTTCTCAGTGGCATGTCTTTTGTCTCTACTGAGTAGATTTGGGAACACCAGCAACATTCTTTAGCATAAAATAATGTTGTCTCTCTTAATGGACCATTCTGCTTGTTCCACAGTGAGGACCGAGTCATTGAACATTACATAAAAAATAAAGGGCTGACCAGAGGACAAGCCATTGTTGAGTAAGTGTTTCACTTGGCTATCCCCTGCTAACTGGGCAGAGAGGCACCTTTTGAAATAGTGTCCTCTTATATTTAGCAGGGGGGGAGCAACTGTCCCTCTTCACCCCAGCATGACGTCTTTTTCCAGTAGCTGTTGCTGGTGTCTATTCTGCACCTCTTTTAAGACTGTGAGCCTTTGGGGACAGGGAACCATTTACTGATTTATTGTGCTATGTAAACCACTTTGTGAACTACTTTTTTGTTGAAAAGCGGTATATAAATATTATTAATATTTTTGGAGAGAGACAGAATGGCAGAATGGGCCTTACTAAAAATCTGTTATTTTGACACGATCCTTGGTTAATCGCATAATGTAGGGGTGTGATCCCCGCACTGGATCCAGCTCAAATTCCTGTCCCTTGCCTTCAAAGCCCTTCATGGCCTTACTTTCCTGTTCTGATATCCCGCTACATTTTTTCCCATGGCCTTTGGTCCTCTGGTTCCCCGCTCTCAGCCACTCAAAGGTCGTCTCCTTCTTTAGGCGGCTACATCACTTCTTCCTTTGCTGCTTCTTACGCCTGGAACTCCCTCCCTGATCACCTAGGGATGCTCGCTGTCTTCTTTCAAATCCTTCTTCAATCCCCACCCCCTTTTTTATAAAGTCCTTGACACTATCCTGTAGTTCCTCTAATTTACTGCAGATTAGTCTAAGTATGTGCACGTGAAAGAATTGCATATTCTTTCTCATATTCTCTGCACCATTCTACTCCTTTTCATCTGCTTTCTCTGTCTGTTTTAGATTGAGAGCCCATCAGAGCAGGGGCCTGACCTCTCTTCTGCTGTAAAGCAGCATGCACATTAATGGCGCTGGATGAATAAATAATAACATGTTTATTATTAAAGTTCAAAACTCTCATTTGCCATCTCCTTTAAAACAAAAAGAAAATTGTGCCACCTGCATGTGTTATTTTACTATTTTATCTTTCTTAATTCATAATTAACTTAGGCTATCATCATGAAGCATAATGTGCAATAATTTTCTTTGAATGGTGTATATTGTACTTTCTCTACAAATTATTTTGCAGAACCTGCATCCAAATCTTCATTCAGTTTCTACTTCATAGAAATACGCTTACTAGTTTAATCTGGAAATTGGAGTGTAGAGAGTTTAGTAAGATCTGTAACCTAAACATGCACCATAAACAGATGTGTGGCAGAGAGAAGTTTGGCTTCTTCCATCACAGAGTTATAATGGTGCCTGCTTTCTTCTTCTATTCATCATAGGGCATGTGCTCCAGATTCACCCCTGTTACCGGGTATGCTTTGGGGGAAAACTAATTGGGGATCCTGTGTGGCACAGCTAATGGCTCAGCAGGGAAGGAAGAGGAAGCGAGGGTGGAAGGTGCAACAAAATTATTGTGGGGATAGTTAACAATAATAGGGAAGGAGAAATCAAAATAGACTACTCACTCACACAGGAAGGAGGGAAAATAACAAGCACTAACAGCCCGATCCTGCCTAAGATGTGCGGCTCACCCCAGTGCGACCAGGGCTCACCTTGGGGGAAGGGGATCTTTAGCTGGCGCACATCCGGGGGGGGGGAAGTAAGGCCGGCCCGGGAAGGGGATGGGGATATTGCGGAGCACACTGTCGATATCCTGCCCGCTTCCTGGGCATGGCCAGCCAATGGCCCCCTCCCCTACCACCCACGCCCACCCTCCTGCTGACTGGCGCAGGCCTTGCCTGTGTCCAGCAGCACAGCGGTGTAAGCGGTGCCGGCCTCTGTGCCAGTGCCGCTTACACTAGAGGTGCTGCAAAACTACTTTCCGGCAGCGTTCCGGAGCGCTCGCTCCACCAGCCTAAAGTTACAGTGGATTGCACCGTAAGCATCTTGTGAATTTGACTGCTCACATGACAGACAATTAAAGAAGGTGGGAAATCTGCTGAATTTGAGTGCAAAGCAAGACTGGCCGAATTCAGTGGCATCACTACCGCCCTAACCCTGAGATTATGTGCGCATGCACCACGTGCACCCAAGAAAACCAGTGGCGGAGCAACAACACCCACCTGTGATGTCACGGCCAGATGCGACATCACAGGGCCAGCCCCCAAGTGACGTCAGCTGGAGCCAAATGTCCCTGGGGGGTCAGGTGGGAGGGTGGGGGCCACAACAAACGGCCACACATGTGCAAGCCTATGCATGTGCATCCTCCTGGCGTGTCACCCACTCCCAGCACGTCACCCCCAGGAGAGGGTGACATGCCGGCAGGCCAAGCCGCGTCTTCCTCTGTGGCTCGGCCATTTCTGAGACCCAATCAGGTCTTCGTTCGGCCCTTCTGAGGGCAAGGCTTCGAGCGGTGCATGTGCATGCCGCTCAAAGCCTTGCTTCGCCTACTTAGAAGCGTCCGAGCCGCTGAAGAAGACTCGGCGCGGCCTGCCGGCGCGTCACCCTCTCTCGGCGCATGGGGTGAGTACTGGAGTGTTTGACACAGAAGTGAGGGGGTGACATGGCTGGGTGGGTGGGGGTGATGCGCTGAACCGGCCAACCCCTCACCCAGGGTGATGCGCTGGCTCGTGACGCCACTGGGCGAATCTCCTGATTAAAGGCAGGGTACAAAGGGGAAAAGAAGGCTTTGAAGCAAGCCTCTGAATCGAGGCAGTAGCTTTAGTTAGCTAGAGGGAGGAATGCAGAGCAAGAGAACAGGAGCTTCTTTCCTGGGAAGAAGGGATGCATTGCAAGGTGAACCATAAGATGGCTGTCCAGCCCATGCTGACACAGTGACTTCTGTTGCACTCACGGAGAAATGGTAGAAACAAAAAGGGGGTGGGAGTTAACGATCCTGGTTGCTGGCTCGGCATGGTGGTCATTGGATTGTGGCTGGCGTGAGGGGGCTTCACGCAACACCAGTGGAACAAATGCAGTGGCAGCAAGGTAGTCAGACGAGCAAGGAACAAAAGATGCAAGGGTCTGGAGATCCAACTTTAAATATTTTTTTTCATCTGTAGAATCCTGTAGGATCTTTTGTAGAGTGAGCTCATCAAGGAACCTTTCTTTGTTATTTGAACCTAAATGACTGACTAATTTAGGTCCCTGAACCTAAATGAACGCTGAGTCTGTTCTTGTCCCTTTGCTGAGGGTGTAGTTTCAGGCTCAGGAGGGCAGTTGCTCCATTTACATACCTTTCATGATGGAGTTGGTGAGGGTAGCTGGGGTTGAGGATCTTTGTTTTGTTTTTCCCAAGTCATGAAACTTCCAGGAAGTGGCTTTTGCAATGGGATCAAGCTTGCTGGGTTGAGGGGGCTTTGCGAACTGGGCAAGCAAGGTGCAGTTGCCCCTGAAATTTTTCTTGCTGTAGACAAGGCTCCAACAAGGCAGCCTGATAAAGTAGGGAAGGGGGACGATTGCTCTGGTGATGAAAAATGTAGCCTTCCTCTTGGCCTGTTGATCTGAAGCCCCTTGCCATCAGTTCTGCTTTCTATCACTACGTTAGTGGCTTGGGCTATGGTTTCCTAGCAGACACCCAGCACCACATTCACATGTAGTAGGTCGCTTCACGAGGTCTTGGACCAACCTTGGACCAACCTTACCTTTTTAGTACCTGGAGCATAACCAGGAACTGATCCAATAGCAGAAACTGTGTAAACAACTGACAAGTATAAATGGATACTTTGCTGGTCAGATCTCATTTCCTGGTTGCATTTCTCTGATGTTCTATCTCCTTTACTATTCAGATTTCTGTCATATAACCATGAAGTAAGTCAGCCACATTTACAGTGGATGTGTGTTCAGTAGAACGTAACATGCCTTAGAGCTAAAGTTGGAAAATAGTTCAAACCTACACTGTAGAGCACTCAACCACTACAGTTGGAGCCAAATTTTTAATGGAGTTCAGCTGCTATTTGGGCAAGTCAAATAGGATGAGCACCTGGCAAACTTCACCGCATGGATAATAGCTTGAGTTGCTGATTTTTTAAAAATAAGAATGCACAATGTCATTTTACTGAGCTCTTTTGAAATGTTGACCATGTAACTTGTTGCTGTGCTTGAACTCCTTCATAAAGAGATTTTCAAATATACAGTAGGTGTTGACTGATTCATTCTGAAAATAAGAAACCTAAAAAAAACCTCAGCTGTTGTGTAAAGTCAACTTAAATATTAATCTAAAGTCATCAGTAGAAGAATGTGTGTTTAACAGAAGATGTTCTAAAATAAGTGATCCATTTACCTGTGAATCTTTCTATAGGTACATGAAAGTGGTTGAAGCTCTGCCTACTTATGGAGTCCATTATTACGGAGTAAAGGTTAGTGATAACTTTGAATATCTTCTTTGTTATGTGCAGTTACGTGATGTGAAAGATATGCAGTTGGATCTCCTAATGTCTTTTTCTTCTGCAGTGACCTACCATTGGGGAGGGAGATTTGAATTTGGAGCAAGGGGATGAGGGAGGGGGGTTAACCCGTCCTCCTCTGACACACAAACTGATTTGTTGAATCATGGGAAACTAACTATATCATGAGTCAGACCATTGGTCCATCTAGCTCAGTATTGTCAACGCTGGCTGGCTGACAGCAGTTGTCCAGGGTTTAAGGCAAGGGTCATCCCTAGCCCTATCAGGAGATGCCAGGAATTGCACCTGGGACCTTCTGTATGCAAAGCATGTGCTCTGTCACGGAGCTCAGGCCCTCCATAATCCAAATTCAGCCCACATGGGGTTGCTGCTCACAGTGGACGATCCATATTGTGCCTGCATGTTTCCCCCTCCATTCTAATAGTGGCCTGAGGGTGACTGATTTGCAATGGGAAAAACAAGCATATGGACAAAGGATAGCCCCATACAATAACCCCAGTCCAAATTAGGCCCCACACTGCAACTGCTTTGTACAAAAGGTATTGGGAGATCCATTCATGCTTGCTTTGTTACCTCAAGCTCTTTGTGTGTTTCAGTTTTTACCTGTTGTGAGGAAAACACACTAAAAAGATGTGATGTTCTGTAATGATGCATTTGTGGGGGCCACTTAAGAGCTTCTCTTTTTAAATGCTGCTTCTGAAACACTGAGCATTTAGAACTGGAAAGCTCTGGGCAAGCAGCATAAAGAGTGTGACACGCACGTTTGTCCATAGTACAGTGGCAGTAAATTAAACTCAGCTCAGAAAGAAGTCAATAGACTAAAAGCCACTACAGTACTCATCAGGGACGTGCTGTGCAGGGGCCACAGGTGAGGCAGAACTGCCCCGTCAAAATCAACGGAAAAGAGCCACAGCCCTAACCCTGAGATTGTGTGCGTTTCACGCCACAGGCTTTCACCCAAGAAAACCCACTTTCTCCAGTGAAAGTGGGTGGTGTGCGCGCACAATCGCAGGGTTAGGCTGTGGCTCTTTTCCATGGATTTCGACAGGGCGGTTCTGCTTCACCTGCCGCCCCTGACTCCTATATATTTTGTGGGTATATGTAAGATGATCCAAAAATCAATTAGTTGGACTCTGGGTCCTTAGCAGGATGCAGTCAGTCACAGAACAGGGTGCACCCTGCCAGTACTCCAGAGCTTAAACAGATGCAGCATTGTTTTGTTAGTTTTCAGATTATACCTACCCCATTTATGCTTTTTTTTTTTTACGGCCTCAGTCTTTCCTGGTTTCAGCATTCATAGAGCTCTTCCACAGACACTGTAGTTACATTCACAGTGCAGCTGTAGAAAGATAAACAGACATTACAACAGTGAGCTAGTGGCTGATAGACTGAGCTCTGAACTAGAAGGCTTACCACAGTCTCACCAAGAGAAGAAGTTGGCACAATAAAAAAAACACAACCCTTTTTACTTTTCTTCCTCTCTCTCTCTCTCTCTCTCTCTCGCACATAGTCATTTATGAAAGGTCTGGTATATAACCCTCTGTTTCCCTTCTACAGTGGCCCAGTGCAGCTGAACTTTGGACACATTCCTCTTCTGTCGTTGTTGTTTTTTACAGCCCACAGACTTTCCCCCACATGCCCCTCCTGTGGCCACCAATTCAAAGAATGCAGTTTCCCTTCCCTCCTGCTTTTCTGCCTGTTTGCACAGCATCTTCCAGATGGGAAAGGAATGGCAGACCACTTTTAAACAATAATCCTTGCTCTGCTGGCTACAGGTGTGCTAACAAAGAGCTGCCTTTGCCTCCCTAACCTGCAGATACATGTTGCAGAGTTAAATGTTATATCAACTCTGCCATTTTTAACTAGGCCTCAACATTTGTATACTTCTGTCCTGCAGGATAAGCAAGGCATCCCATGGTGGCTTGGGATCAGTTATAAAGGAATTGGTCAGTACGATTTACAAGACAAAGTCAAGCCTAGAAAAGTAAGTCCACCTGTGCTTTTTAAATATATATAAGTTGAAGCAACGTGATAAAACAGATGTGAAGCAATTGTTCCACTATTCAGTTAAAAAAAATTGATCCAGTGAAATTGTTTTGACTTGAATGAATTATGTCTCTTGAAGAAAGAATGTTCCTCCTCATTCAGATAAGTGAACTCAACTCAGTGCTGGCAGTAATAGTGCACTAGCATTTCCCCTTTGGAATCTCCATTCAGATGTTCATGTAATATGTTTGTGGGGATTTCATGTTGGAGGAGAAATGGAAGGTTTTTTTTTTTTCGGGTAGTGCTTCCTTAATGGTGCCATGTAATGAGGGAATCAACCCTGACTGTTCCCTGGAAGGACAGGTACTGAGGCTGAAGCTCAAATATTTTGGCCACCTAATGCGAAGAGAGGACTCTCTGGAGAAGACTCTGATGCTGGGAAAGATTGAAGGCAAAAGGAGAAGGGGAAGGCAAAGGATGAGATGGTTAGACAGCATCACCGATGCAACGAACATGAAAATGAGCGAACTCAGGAAGATAGTGGAGGACAGGAAGGCCTGACGGGATATGGTTCATGGGATCACGAAGGGTCGGACACGACTTAACGACTGAACAACAACAAATGAGAGAATGAAAAGGAATGGCTTTTGGTGGGCTCCTTTGTTGATGGAAACATTGAAAATTATTCATACCGTATTTCTTCGAGTCTAAGGAGCCATCGATTCTAAGGCGCATCTTAATTTCAGGAACACCAGCAGAAAAAAAACAAAAACCATCGATTGCAAGACGCACCACCTTCCTTCAATTTGTCTGCTCAGCACCAACTCTCCCCAGCTTGCCTGCCACAGCGATCTGATTTCTACCGCACCATTTTGCCACCTCTGCTCAGCATCGAGCTCTCTCTTCCTGAACCTGAGAATTCGCCCCAGCATGCCCCGCGCTGCAGCTGACGATCTCCTCACTGCCTTTTGAGCAGTGCCTTTGCAGTCCGCCAGAAAATGCAATTTCCTTACTTACCGGGGCTTGGGGGAGCTTCAGGGAGATCTGTGCGACCCTCTGCGGGCCTCCCCAATCTTCAGTTTGGTGAAAAACAGTGATTTTTCGCGAAAACCGGAAATGGCTGAAAATCGCTGTTTTTCGCTGCACTGAAGATCGGGGAGGCCTGCAGAGGGTCGCACAGACCTCCCTGAAGCCCCCCCCAAGCCCCAGTAAGTAAGGACATGGCATTTTGGGGTGCTTTTTGGAGATCTTCGATTCTAAGACGCACCCCATTTTTTGAAATGCTTAATTGGGAAAAAACATGCATCTTAGAATCGAAGAAATACAGTAGTTTTATCATCCATCCTGCCCAGGTTATCCCTGAACATAAAGCAATTCAGAGTGGACTTTGTTTTCTGCTGGGTTTGTGTTCTATGGCTCCTTGAACTGTAAGGGCTTATATAAATACAGTATCTTCATTTAAAGAGCACTCAAAAAGCATTCCCCCCCCCCCAAGTTCTGCAATTCCTTGTAGCATTTGTGGTGCTACAACTTCTCCACTTTGAAAAAAAGCAGTTTGTCTGCTTTTCTAAAATGACTCTGGAACCCTGCAGTATCTTTTCTATGCCATCAGTGTTGAGGAGTGGCTCTCGGAGAGGGCAGCAAGGACGGTCTAAATTGTCCCAGCTCTCTCAACTCTCCTAGAGGCTTCAGAAGTGGCAAAGCTATATTTACTTCTGGGAGTGCCTCCCTTACGAGCACAGTGTGTGGTTTCTAATTAGTTATTTAAACTCTTCAATGCTGTATTTAGGTTTGCAACCCATAGCGTTGTGCTGTACCTCTACGTTCTTACAGGTCTAGTGCAGATCAGTACAGTACTAGGACGTTGGTACAGATCAATGTACTGTGATTGTTCAGACCAGAAAATCACAGCCACAGTGCCTGTTTTGCGATTCTTCGCAGTGTTGTTGTTTTTTTAATATGCCAGCTGTCCTGTGCTTTTCTATAAGATCTTAGGCGGTTTTTCTACATCAGGTAGGTAAGGGTTTACAAGCTTCTTTCAGAGAGAAGCTCTGTGCCTTGAAAAACTGCTCGAGAGACAGTTCAACCAAAGTAGTATTTTCTGCCATGGAGACGAAAGTTGTGGAGGAAGTTCTACCTGCTCAATTTCTGCCTGTCACATACCTGTTGAGGAAAGAAGACAACAGTCCTGTGCAACTAGATGAGGAAAAACAAAGGGAAACTGGCACTTGTCTGCTTTGCAAGAACGGTACTATATAAACAGCATAGAAATAAAGTGAGTGGTGTGGAAGTTAGTCCAGTCTGCTATAGTTGCCAACTTTTGTTTTTACTGCCCTGCCTCTGTACTTTTAACAATAGGCTGACATGCAGAAGTGTAATAGGTGAAGCTTCTACAGACATGGGGAAAAGCTTATTGGAAAAAACTTTGCCTGCTAACTTCCTGTGTGTTGGACTTTTGTTGAAAGCACAGAAGGAAGGTCCTTGGAAAGTTGGAAACCCTACATTAATTGTGCTTATTTCTATATTAAAAGCGACATGCAAGTCAGTCATTGTTTACTCATCATCACCAGTAGCGCTGGTGAAACACGCATTCCGCCAGCACTAACTGTCTTACGGCAGTTGCAAAACACATTTAAGAACACGCAAAGTTGTGTGCCAGCAAGAAGGCTGTGGGAGCAACAAAGACCTTCCGAGGCAGGTAGGACGATGCGGGAGGTGGGGCGGGGTGGGGAGAGGCAGAACGGGGGCAGGAGAGGACAGACAACACAGTGACGACAGGGGGAGGGGGAAGACAGAACAGGACGGGGAATGGGTGGATTGGGTCCGGGAAGGGAGTAGGTTGGGTGGCTGCCAAATCCTAGCCCCCTTCCCAGACCCAGTCCCGCAGCGTGGCTCCATGCAGACCTGTGCCAGCGAATTTGCTAGCACAGGTCTGAGTATACCCCTTTGGGCTGCAGATGCTTTCCCCCAAGTAAGGGAACAAATCTTCCCTTACCCAGAGGAGAGCTCTGCTGCGCCCGTGCGCGCGCACACGCACACACACAGGATGTAGTTTTTGGTGTCACTGCACCAGCCGGGGGGCGGGGGGAGAGGGAAGGATAGGATTGGGCTCTGTGATACCTGAGAATATGGAAACTTTAGTAACCTTTGGCACATAAATGGTTCCTTCTTAGAGCATTTCCTTACTTTCTGTGATATGATATCCCACTGCTTTCCTCAGCCCCTTCCATCAGACCTTTCTCCTTTTTTCTGGTACATGATATGTAAAGGAACTGTCCCAACTTCATTCCTGAACTAACCATAAACCTTTGAAATGAGCCCTGAAGTCCTTTTGGAAGAGGTCATTTGCCCTGGTAGGTGTAATGAGGAGACTTAAGCATGTGTAGTGACAATGATGCCTCAGGGGGAAACACACCTTGTTTCTTCCCAGCCACACCTCTCTGCTTTACCTGCATATCCGAGCCAGGAGCTGGTTCTTCTGCTCTTCTTCCTGCCCCAGAGCAAATAGGGGTCAATTTTTTGAATGTATCTTCTGCCAGCTGCACATTTTGCTGAGGGCATTAGGTGCCTCTGACTCCTCAAAATACAAACATGTCAGAATGGGACACCTGGCCAACCTGCTAAAAATATTTGTATCTTAAAATACCCCCGTGTAAGCTTCAGCCAACGCCAATGTTAGGTTGTGCTACAGAGTGGACAGCAGCAGCACTTTAGGAGAAAGGTGAATTGGGATCATGTGTCCCAAATAGACTTGGATTGCAGAATTAAGCTACTATCTCAGACTGCTCCAATAACGTGTTTTTGCAATATCTAAATATTTTTAATAATAATGTGTAGAGTCTAGTCCTGCCCTTTCTCACAGGGAACAATTTCCCAAGATGAGCTTTTTCCCAGCCATGAGACCTATGTGACTGTAGATGTCAGTGGTTCTTTACCACTGAAGTCCTTTGTACACAGTATGGTGGACAAACCTGATTGTGCCATTGAGAGGATTTGTAGGAACATAGGGAGCTGCCTTGTACTGAGTCAGACCATTGGTCCATTGAGCACAGTTTTGTCAATACTGATACACACACACACACACACACACACACACAAGTTTATCATTACTTCTTATTTACATTTAACATATTCAACTGTACAGTTCTGTGAGTGTGCATCTTAAAAACATAATGTTCACCTGCTCTGAGCTATAACCTTTCTCAGCAATTAGGCTTGGACAAGCAACATAAGACCCTACTAGCATCGGAAAAGCAGTACAGCTAGATGTGAGGTCTCCAAGAGACACGGAGAAGGTGACCTGCTGAGAATGAGCAGAATCCACCTGGAAAGGGCTTATAACAGCAGTGGGGGGGGGGGGGGGGAGAGAAGGGTTATGGCGACAGAGGCCTGGTTCAGATGCAACTTGAAACCATGGTTTAATGCTGTGAGAATGAGGTTTGAACTTACACATTCTCCTTTATCTCGCTTTGAATGCACGGAAAGGAGATTTAAAGTTTCCATTTGTGGCTTGTAATAAGCCACAGGTTTTTTTTGTATTGTTTTGTCAGAGTGAGTACAAGAAACTATAGTTTGTACAAACTGTAGATACACTAGTTTGTTTATCAAAACAAGATTGATCCTGGTATTTTGTTTTTTAAAACCTTGGTTTGTTAACTAACTGTGGTTTGCACAAACCTGTTCCTTGCATTTGGATGAAGCTGCAATTTGTTACACAGCACAAATGAAAGCTCCCTTCGCACACAAAAGAGGGAGAGAGGAGGAAGAGCATGTGAGCCTAGGACTCATCACAACTCATGCACACAATACAGTTTAGTGTTGTGTCTGAGCTGGACCAAACTCTATGTAGGCTGCAGTGTGCACTAGAAAATCCAGACTACCAAGAGGAAACTGTGGTTTGAATAAATTATGCAAAGTACTTTTTTATATGTAAGGCATAATTAGGGACACATTAAAGAATTTGCAAAGAGTTTTTTGTATGTTTGTTTTATAATTATGGGAGTGGTTACACTTAAGAAAGGAAAGCTTATAGGATGAGGGATAGAGAGGAATAGCAACCATAGCCTTTTAAATAGAATATGAGGGGAATAAAGGAGGACCATAGCTCAGAGATGCTTTGCACGTAGATCTGAGCTTTCATTTCAAGCATTTCTTGTAAAAGAATCTTGGGTTGCAGGGCTTGGAAAGGTCTTGTTGGCGGTCTTGGAGATCCCCTGCAAATTACATTAGGCAGTACTGAGCTAAGAGGCCAGTAGTCTGGGTATAAAGTGGCTCCTTTATATTTGCTCTTTGAGGGCCTGTGGCTTAGTGGTAGAGCACTTTGCATGCCCAGGAACTCAAGACAATCCACAATATCTTCACTTAAGGGATCTTGGATAACTGCTGAAGCTAAATACCTTTTTTCTAAATGATAAACATGCAAAATTGGATCAGCTGCCAAATCACTGTTAAGCAGTAAGATAGTTGGAGTGATTTAAGGTGCCATGTAGAGATGCAAGGGAGAACTGAACCCCTATCACCATCACTCCCAAAATGTCTAAAACGTTTTTCTCCTTGTAGGAGCAGAGAACATTTTTTTAAAATTTTAATTTCTAGTTGACACAAGTGTGTGTGTGGGGGGGGGGGTGGAGGTCAGCTCTACCCCGCCTGCCCATTGTGTGTTCTAAATTACCACCACACCACTTTATGGAGAATGGGCTGGACCCAGTTTTGGTCTTGCTACTGTCACACCTAGTTGCTCTCTGAGAGTCTGAAGAACCGGATTTTAACTCCTGTAGCATTTGTTACCCTGACTCAGTTTAAGGTGCCCTTTGGTGAAACACTAGATTGGAAGAAAACGGGTTGCACTTTTAGCCCTAGACTCTAGGACTCAAGCAGTGCTTTCCAGAGTTAAAAGGGTGTTTAAAAATTAAGAACATTCTCAGGCAAGAAAACATGGCATGTTGTTAGTGAGAAGCATGCAACATGATTCTAAGCATGTTTTTTGTTTTAGGATTGCCTTCCCTGGGATTTGCTCCCAGGTAAGTTTGCATTGGTTTGCGGTGTTAGACACATAGCTACCACCACAGGCAATCTTTAAGTATAGGAGAATTCATGTTTTCATCATCCATAAATATACTGTACCAGTTAAACTCAGTGGGAACTTGTGGTGAAGTGAACGGACAAGGGTTTGTTTTCCCAGCAAAGACACATCTGCAGATTGTTCGCCAAGATAACACACCTGTATGCAGCAGCATACAACAGAGAACAAAAGAAGAGGCCAGGGCAGTGGAGAGAAGCGGGGTGGGGGTATCAGCTGTTGATGCCAAGCGACTTGTGGAAATTATGACTTATTCTAAAACAAGGAGGCATGGAAGAAGTGATGAGAGTGCAAACAGTTTATTTGCACAGAGGGTGGATCTGTGTTTGTCATGCACAACAAAACTGCTAGCTCAAAGTAAGTGAAAGGAACTAGGCTGAGAGTGGTTGCAAGGAGAAAGTAGTGTACCTGTTTGGCAAGGGTGTGAGTTAGAGATGAACAAACATGGAATATAACATGTCAAACAGCTTATTTCATCATTACAATGGTAATGACGCTGGCCACAACCTCCATTCGATTATGACCATAGGAAGCTAATAATAGTGCCTAGCCTTGTATAGCGCTTATGAGTGTTCAAAATGCTTCACATGTATTATCATGTTGTAATCCTTACAACAACCCTGTAAGGCAAGTATGTAGTGTCCGTATGTTGCACCTGGAAGTCTGAGCCTGAGAAAAGAGTGACTTGCTTAAGGCAGCATGGTGAGTTTGTCGCAGAGGCGAGCTTCAAATTGGGAAGTCTTGATACACACAGTGTAGTCTCTTAGCCACTATGCTAGACCAACTCTTGCATAAGCTATGCTATTTTATACTGTCACACCATTAGTTCATACAAACGGTACTATTTGATCAGATCAAAAGTCCATCCAGTCTAGCATCCATTTTCTCACAATGGCTTGCCAGGTGCTTCTGGAAAAACCACAAGCAAGGCATGAAGGCAACAGCTTTCACCTGTGTTTGTCCCTGCCCCTCACTGGCATTTGGTCTTTGAACATGGAGTTTCCAGAACATAAAGGAGCTCTCTAGCCTAGTACCATTACTCTGTATGAGACCAGTTCTCCTAGCTCTCCGAAAGTGGTAACCCTTCTAACTGGAGGTTTTGGGGGTCGAATTGGGAATGCTTGGCATGCAAAGTATGTGCTTTACAACTGAGCTATGGCCTCTCCCCAAATGTGAGCTATGGCCTCTCCCCAAATGTGATGTTCTGTTCCATCTTTTTAGTTGAAAGGATAGTCACTGTTCACTTTTCCCTGTTGTTTTGAGCAGGGGTGTGACAGCATGTCAAGTTAAGGGGCAGTTAACCCTGACTGTCTAGACAGAATGTTTTAAAAATATACAAGAGCCCGTTAATCACCAAGTCGAACCTGGTCTGCCACTCCTCTTAGTTTCTGCCACGTTGTTTGGCTATTAGCCTTCTCTGGACCTACAAGTATACAGTATTTAGATGGTTCCCTTTATCAACATTTTTCTTTCCATGAATAGTTTCATGACTGTCTGAGAGAAGAGCTTTAGCTCTGCCTTCTCCGTGATGTGTTCATTTTCTAGATTAGGGTTTGCTTTTCTTTTTAGACAGAGAAGCACCAAAGCATGAAATCCCTCACCTGCATTTTACAGTGGTATATTTACAGCAAGGTTAGTTCTAAATGTGTGGCTTAGCCCTTACGGTGGATCCAAACATTCAGGGAGGCATGTGGTACAATCCTGCTGTGGGCCAGTAGCACCTCCCAACACATACGGGGGATCCTATGATTGAAAACTGCATTAGACTCCCCCTGTTCATGGGCAATTAGCTTACCATGGAAAGGATGAAGCCCGAGCTACATTGTCCGCGTCCGCGCGTGTCTGGTGTCCCGCCCCCAGGTCAAACAACAGGCTCTGATTGGCCGGACGTAGCGCGGACGCAGCAAAAGTCGAGCTGGGCACCAGACACGCACGGAACGCGGACGTGAACAATGTAGCTCGGGCTTTAAGCTAAGCTAGAATACTTATCCCTGACACCGTACTTTAGCTTTCCATGTGCAGGGAACATGCTGAAGTGGCCCATCAGAGGACTACCGTGTACCGCTTCTTCCGCAATATAGCAATGGATGTCCTTGATCAAAGGTTAATCTCTAAAAGGAGAGGTCTGGGACGAGCACACCTATACACTGTCGTCTGATTGGTACGTCCCGCCTTCTAATCCCAGGTGTTGTGTCATGACCTGCTCTTGCTGCATGATGACAGTAGAAAAATGGACTTTGTAATTAGGTAGCTATTTGAGGAGGGAAATGCCATTTGCAGCTGATTAGTTGACAGTACCCATGTCTCTCTCCACAGCACTAGCTTTGCAGGAACCATATATCAGACACTATCTGTCAGAATTGAGTTATCTTCCCTGGGGGCCATGTGCTACAGCTCTCTTAACTATTTATGCCAGGGATTAAAGTCCTTGATACAAGTGCTTATCACCCAGCAAGCGTTTTTGTGTGTGTTTTATATTCTCCTCTCAGAATCAAATGCATATTTGTCTAGATCAGGATAGATCAACTAGCAAGTCAAGTTTACAGAAGTAGTTGCTGTTATGCATGTTGTTCCTTTGTGTCAATGTGGATCTCTCTCAACGTAAGAGAGTAGGTGTGCATTATAAGACGCACAGAAAGCACATGGCACATACAAAGAGCTTCTTGGCAATGGAATGTTAGCCAAGATAGTAATATAACCTCCTGATACTTTAACTGTTTTACAGCGCAATCCGACGTAACTTTTGTGCCGGTGTAACCAGCGACGCAGCGAGAACGGGAGGCCCCAGAACAGAAAAAGGATTCAAATCCCCTCCAAAAGAGGAATTCAAAGGGGATTTGAATCCCTTTTCTGTTCTGGGGCTTCCCGTTCTCGTTGCGTCGCTGGTTACACCGGCACAAAAGTTACGTCGGTTTGCGCTGTTAGTTTCTGCCTGTTTTAATGACCAGGGAAGAGTGGATTATTGTTTCAAACATACTTTCCTTTTAGATAATGTTTATACTTTGCTTACCCTATTTGGGGCTGGTGCAGTGTGCCAGCCGAAAGCCAGAAGTAACTGGCATGGCTTGATGATGTCATCACGCCATGTCAATTACTTCTGGATCTCAGAGCCACAGAAAAAAGCCAAAGACAGCAATAGGGTGACAGCCTCTTCGCTGCCTTCAACTTTCTTTGCGGCTCCTGCCTGTGAGCTGAAGGCGCGCAAGTCACTTCCGACTCGCGCGGCTTCGGCTCGCAGGGCACAGGCGAGCGGCCGAATGAGCCAAGGGGGTTGTTGCCCTTTGGCTTCTTCATGACACAGCCCTTGGCTTCTTCGGCTTATTTCGTGGCTCCGACTGTGAGCCGAAGAAGTCAAGACTTGGATTCGGCTCAGCTGTGAGCGGGGAGAAATACCGCTCGCAGCTGAGCCATCCCAGTCATGGTGTCACCCCCACATGACTACCAAATTGGTGTCACTCAGTCCAGGACGCACCACACACAACAGTACAGGTGGGCCCCCATATCCGCTGGGGATATGTTCCAGGCCCCTCCGTGGATACTTGAAACCGTGGATAAGAACGAACACCCCCTCCATGGTTTCCTGAGGGGCCCCCACCCTGCCTCCCCTGCAGGCAGGCATGCTTGCCCCCCCAGCTCTTATTTTTATTTCAGCAAGCTTTGTTTCATCCTTAAAACAAACAAAGAAGCAGCCTCCTTTGCAGGCAAGTAGAACGAGACTAAGTCCTAGAGAGGCTCTGCAAGGTTTCTGTTAACCTTGCAGAGCCTCTCTAGTACTTAGTCTCATTCTACTTGCCTGTAATAAGCAGCCTGGCTGCTTCTCCTGTTTGTTTAAGGAAGAAATGAAGCTTACTGGGAAAAATGTAAAAGCCTGGGGGGGTCCCCACGATCCGTGGATAACTGAAACCGTGGATAGCGAATCAGTGGATATGGGGGCCCACCTGTAATTGTTCAGTACCAAAGGAAATCATTAAAACATTTGCTCAGATCAATCCCTTCTTATAGAGGACAAAATATGATTATCAGTGCAATCCTGTCTAACCTTACACTGGTGCATCTACTGTTACACCGGTGCAAGTGCTGTTACACCGGTGCATCTACTGTTACACCGGTGCAAGATTACACAGGATTGCGCTGTATGCCTGTTATTCAGTGTATATAAAACAGAGCTGATAATACAGGATTTAAAAGATGCTGGTATGATGATCTTTTTATGGTTTATTTTTTCGCAGATTTCCGTGTTTAACCAAAATGAAATAGTGGTTAAATGTGAATTTTTGAAATGTGTTTTTATTACATTTTTCCCCATTTTAACCACTTTAAAAGTGTACTAGGTAGGTGGCATAGATTGTATAGGGTTGTACAGTGTCAGTAGATGAAGAATGATGTAAAATTACATGGTTTTATTTTATTTTTTCTCAGATTTTTTAGCATAAATCGGTGTTTTATGTTTTTATGTGGTTATCAACAAAAAACAAACACCCTTATATATAGGTATAAGTGAACACTGATGTCCTCAGCATTTCCGTTTGGTTGCAGAAAGGAAAGCTTCTGTATGGTAAAGCATTCTGTTTCAGAAATAATTTTTACGTTAGGCTAGGTATACTTGTTCACACAAACTTTTATTTGTTTTCCATTGTCAGCTGTTGCTTATAAAACTTTACAATTTGCATGGTAGTTTACAGATTAACCATGATGTACATGGATTATATCTTGCTAGATTTAGAATTTTAATACGCTGAAACTCACGCTGTCTTACTGCATTTACAAGGAATTGCTGACTCTATATAGTTTGTACTGATGCATTCAAGGCTGGAAACTTCTGTGATTTTTTTAGATACAGGACCTCTAGCAAAAGTTAGGTGTGTTACCTTTCTCTGGCACTTTTCCAGCTGGAACCATTCTCTATTTCCCTGGCCTTCAGTCAATTCCACATTCTTTGAAGCTGCTGTCAGAGATGACTGCGAGCATCCTTTAGTTTCAACATACAGTCTGGGAATAATTCTGCCCCAGGCAAAGAGGCGGGGGGAAGCTCTAACCACCTTACTCTTCTTAAAAAAGCAAAATGGGCAAATTGTTTTGTAAATCCTGTCTACTCTGCCACTTGCCCTTTTCTGCAGTACCAGTGGTGGCACATCCCTCTCTCCCTCCATGATCACTGCCTTCTATCCCTAGCTCTTTGCATAGCCAGAAATAACAGTGCAGAATGCTTGGGGCTTCTTCTCTCAATCCAGGAAAGGCCAGTGACGGAGGAAGGGGGGCGGGGGCGGACCACCCCCGGATGGCATGCAGGGTGCGACTCACCAGCGGCGGTGAAGATAAAATGGTGGTGGCGGGGAAAAGGGCATCGGTGGTGGCAAAAAAGGCGGAGGCGGTGGAACAGGCCGCAGACGGCCTCAAAAGCCGTCTGCCGCCTCAGTGTGGCGTTTGTGCTCCCACCCGCCCGAGCCCCAATGGACGTTTTTGGCCGACTGACGTCACTTGGGGGCAGGGCGAGTGATGTCGGCTCCATCGGTGACATCACAGGGGCGGCATCGCTACGCCACTGGGAGAGGCAGCTGCAATTAGCTCTATCATTCTCTTTCTAATCCACGGGAAGAGTGGCACAGCTCTTTAGTGGTTGCATGTCCTGTCTCTCCATTAAAGCACACCAGAGATCTAACCAAAGTTAAGCCTGTTTCAGCACTTGAATGGGAGGGAGAGAGAGAAGGATATACTTCAACTATTGCCATTTACTGTAAATAGTTGGAACTGGTGGGTCAGTGTGAATAATTGCAACAGAATTTGCCTTAGTAACATTGTTGATTTGATTACAAATCCCTGTACTCTTACAGGAGTTTTACTTTGCAGCTTTGAAGAGAAGATTGAAACTCATTCAAATCAGAATCCGCTTGAAAATAAATTTGAACTAGGTATGATTATATCAATGTGGCTGGGTGCATTTCATCTACACTCAAGAAGAAGTTGTTTTCTCCAACAGAAATTCAGTAATAACTGATTGCTGCTGAAGTAATGTATGTTATTTCCAAACCGCCTGCACTGCCAACTCAGCTTACTCCCCACTGTGCAGAAGTGAAGTCCTTCATTGCTCTAGTAAATTCATCACTGTTTCAGATCATGTGTGTGAACATATTTGGGTTCTCAGCAGGAACCACTGATTATGCAAAACCCCTTTGGCATCCAATGTGGATTTTCTGAGTAAATGGAAACCATAGATTAGATGGCAATGAGCTGGTTAAATAAATAGGTTATGCCGTAATCTTAGAAGCTTTTACAGATGTTTGAACATTGTCATTAAGTGTATGCATAATAATATTTTTTTGTTATCTGGATGTGGATGATTTTGCATGATATATTGGCTTTGTTTTTCTAATTGCAAATAGGAGGATGTGATGTTTCTAGCATGCCACTAGCATGCTTCTAAGTGGGTCTAAAATGGCAAAATGGCATCTTTAGTTCAGGGTGCTTTTGTGGCGTTAAATATTTATTTACAAGAGCTGGATGGAAATCTGAAGATGACGAAGTGTTGCTGCAAGCCACCTTAGCTGTTTTGAATGAATTCTGTAGAAATAAGGCTCCATTGAAAAGTTCGCTCTTATTTCCTGGTCCCTCATACTACATCTCCCAAACTACTTTGCAGCCAAACAGCCTTCCTATTGGTGCATGAGGCCGCCATCTTTTCTAGCTTCCAGCTCGCAGCTTAAATTGCTAGCGTGGCGAGCATGCTAGGAGTTAAAAGAAATACCCGACCTGCACATGCTAGAATTGAGGGGGGGGGCTCTCCAGCACTCCTAGCACTGGAAGGTGAAAAACAAATGCAGCCATTGATGACAAAGCAGAATTCTAATCTGATATAAATTAAGATTCCTTGAACAGAAAGGAATCTCTAGTGGGCAGTTCCTCCTTTCTAATAGATTAACATTATATAGAGCAGGGGTGGCCAAACTGTGGCTCCTGAGCCACATGTGGCTCTTTGACGTAGAATGTGTGGCTCTTGGAAATATGTTGGCTAAGCTCCTTTTTGCATCGCAATTAATATAAAAGGTAAATAAGAATTTTTCAAGCTTTATAATTATTTACCAGGTATAAACTGAGAGTCCACTAGATTAAAACATAAGTTTGATATTCATGGTGAGTAAATATATTTAAGAATTTAAATGCTTCTTAAATATCACGGCTCTCAAACATCTGTAAGTTCATTGTATGTGGCTCTTATATTAAGCAAGTTTGGCCACCCCTGATATAGAGCATTTATAAAAGTAGATATGTTTGCTTTTGTATCTTTATTCCGCAAAACAGTAATTTCCCACCTGCTCACCCATCCAAAGGTGTACTGCATCTTCAAACAAATTTTCCCTTTCTTCCTTTGCAGTCCTTTATGCCAAGAACTGCCTACCCAGAATGCCACTGTGAAGCAGCTTCTCATTTCCTTCAAATCCCTCCTCAAAACTCTCTGGGACAATAGGTCTTAACATAGTGAATCTCATACTTTCCCAAACTATCACTATATTCAAAACTAGTGACTGGTTATGGGAGGGAAAGGCTTGGTATGCAATATTTTTCACATTATGATCCTGAACACACATCTCTGCTTAGTTTGTTTGTTTTTTTTCTACTGAAAGGGAAAATTGTCACCCATGCTGTAGATCAGATACTGGACATGAGAAAAGATACAACCAGCACTTTCTGTTGAACCACAGTGACCCCTCCAAATTATCAACTTGGATTTTTTTAAAAACACCAAAATACTGTAGGTTCCAGGTTTTCACATTCCATAACTCTGAGAAATGTTTTGTCCTGACTTTACATTTCCTTGCTTTACAGCACAATCCTACCCTGCTCCTCCACTGGTGCAACCAGCAGAGAAGGGCCGAACGGGAGTCTTAGGAGGGGAAAGAGGATTTAAATCTCCTTTGAATCCCCCTTTAGAGGGGATTTGGTTCCCCTTTCCTTTCCAGGGCCTCCAGTTCTCGCTGCACCGTTGGCTGCACCGGTGGAGGAGCAGGATAGGATTACGCTGTTAGCCTTTTAATGCATATAGGGAAGAAAATAGCCAGAAAATGCACATCCAGAGATGCATATCTTGGTAATGTTAGAATGTCAATAAAGATACAGAATTATCTTGCAACATTTTGGGATCTTTAGGCATTTCCTTGTCTCATTTCTGCATCTGGCTCTCCCAGAATCTTCAGGTTCTTCACACATCTGATGTAGCGTTGGAAGTATCCATTTACATTGCAGCTCAGTTCATAGGGTCTTTTACAAGAGATGAGCTTTGGCACAAAAATGAACCTGCTTTAAGTGCTGTTATTGGGAGGGATTGTATTCTTGGACATGTTCCAGGCACACGCTGGTAACTGATGCAGCCTCATCCCTGTATATGTCTAGAGTTCTCCAGAGACTGAGCTGTGCCCTGTGCAGTGAAAAAGCTACTGTTCTATCCAAGAAATGTTGCACAAGATTTAAGTTCCAGCTCAGTTCTTGTAGATGTTGATTAGCGAGCTCCCTTCTGACTTGTTTTGGAATAAGCTGGTGTAAAACAATGTGTTTTCCAAAGTAAATGAAAAACATTTTTCCTACGCAAAGCCATAACAGGAAAGCCCCCCTCCCCCGCTTCTGGATCAGAGGCAGTGCTTGGCATCAGGTTTATGGAGACCCCATACCTTTTCAGGCCCCCTTAATGCTGTGGGTGCACTACACCAGCCACATTGGTGGCTGCCATCTTTTTTTTTTTAACCTAAAATGCAGTGCCCCCACTCCTGTCACTAGACCAGTGCTTCTCAATTTTTTTCTCTCATGCCCCCCCTATGAAGAAGAAAAATTTTCGCGCCCCCCTAATATAACTAATGCAATGTAACTAATGTAAAGGGGGGCTCGTTGCAATAGTTAGTGTGTATGCTTTGCGCCACTTATCTTGATTGTAGGAGCCTCCAGCGACGATCTAGTTCACCGACGATCTCTTCCGGGGAGCAGATCGTTCCTCTGCTCCCCGGCGCGAACTCTGTAACGCGCCTAGGAGCGCTTTGCAGAGTTCACGCATGCGCAAGACGACAATGTTGCCAATCGTCGTCTTGCGCATGCGTGATTCACAGCGTGAACTCTGCAGAGCGCTCCTAGGCGCGTTACAGAGTTCGCACCGGGGAGCAGAGGAACGATCTGCTCCCCGGAAGAGATCGTCGGTGAACTAGATCGTCGCTGGAGGCTCCTACAATCAAGATAAGTGGCACAAAGCATACACACTAACTATTGCAACGAGCCCCCCTTTACGGAGCCTCACTATTTGAGAACCGCTGCACTAGACACAGTGAACTCGGCCTTAAATTCACAGATTTTTAGGTCTATTTTTTAATGGGGGTGGATGGGCGGATTTGTGTTTGGGGCCCTTCCTCCCATTTCAGATTTAACCACCATCACTAGTTTTGACCATTTCAGATCTCCAGTCCTCTCCAGATTGTAGCCAGGATGGGGAGGAAGGACTCTCACTCTGGTGGTGTTCCAAGCCTCTTCAAATCAAAAATTTGATCTTTTATTTTAAAAAAAATTAGACTCTAACCACAAGATATGTATGGAGAAAACGTGTGCCATCATTGGAACAGGAACACTGCATAAAATGACTCGCTGCAGGATCTGGTCACAATCCTGTGTGACCTTCTGGAAAATTCCTTCCTGTCCCCAAAGATAGCAGTCAGCGAGACTATGACTTTGAGACTCAAACCCATATGGTTAAATTTTCAAGGGGGATGTAAGCCCATGCTACCCAACAATTGTTTGTTTAGTTGTGGCAGGTCCTGGTGGTCCAGGGAAAGGAAGAAGGGAATCATAGCCAGGATGGTGTGGTGGTTTGGGAGTCGGACTTAGACCTGGAAGATCCAGGTTCAAATCCCCGCTCAGCCACGAAGCTTCCTGGGTGACCTTGGGCCAGTCACTATCAGCCCCACCTACCTCACAGGGTTGTTGTGAGGACAAAAAGGAGGGGAGGAAATATGTACACCACTCTGAGCTCCTTGGAGGAAGGGCGGTATAAAAATGTGAAAAATAAATAGATGGGGGAAAAACTTTTCCTGACTAATGCCTCATAGCTGTGACATCAGAATTTAAATCCTTCGTCTGTCTCAAAACTAATAGGATTCTTTGCTTCCGTATCATAGGATTGCACTGCAAGTCTGGTACCTCATCAAGTTCTCTGGAAGAGTGCTCTTCATTCAGTAGTCCATAAATGCAGTTGGATTTGCCTTCTGCAAGGGGATAGAAATTAAGAAATAAAGGAAACTATCAGCATATTTTCTAGTGCCTGACTTTTTTTGCCCCAAGCAATATGTGAGGCCTGCGTTTATGATTCATCACCTGACGTATATGTGTTCTGTAGAATATGTGTTCTTGTGATCATCTGTAATTTCTTCTTGCTTCATCTCCGTCTAGATTTTATATTTCCAGGTAAGTGAACAGCCAATAAATGCTGTCAGGGACTACCTCTTAATGATGCATTACTTCCCTGTAGTGGAAGAGGAAGACTTGAGTTTTCTCTAGACCTTTGTATGAACTGACTGTAAAGTCTGGTCGTTCAATTCTATTTCTCAAACTCCTGCAGAAACGCTGTATTGATATGTCACCTCCTCTTAACCTCTCAAAATCAGGTTATTGTTGCTCTTCTTTGTAAATAACTACAAGTGCCTCATTTTCAGTCTTATTTCTGGAGGTAGGAAAATCTGGCAAGTCATGCAGTTAAATATACACAATTAAAAAAAAAACTTGGTATGCAAAAGGCATTTTCTTGAGTAGAAAGTATGATTAGAACAAGGAAAACATGGTCATAATGCTTCTCCAGCAATCCTATGCACATGATAAGGCATAGATTTGTGTGACAGGTACTGATAGGTCACTGACTACTCAATCCTATCCCCCGCCATGTTTTAGCTTGCTGCCATGCCAACAGAGCACACACTGCTTGCTATGATGGGGGCGGGGCAATCAGACAGCCTGCAGGAGGTAAGTAATGTGTTTTTTTACTTACACCTGTGGTAGGCTGCCCAAAAACCTATGGGTCTCTTCAGACCTACGCCAGCTATATAGCTGGCACAAGTCTGAGGAAAGCCAGAGGGTGGGGCAGGCAGAAAAATGGGGAATAAGATCCAGCGTTTACAACTGTCAGATCCACCCTATTCCTCCCCCAAAAACCCTTATTGTTCCCCTGCCCGTGGCCCACTGCCAGGTTACCAGCACCTGTGTAGCCTCTCAGGGTCGCTGCATCATGTGCCATGCCTCTTGCCATTTATGGCAGCAGCCCAGCAGTGCACAAATGGCCCAGCTTTCATGCCACTGTAAAGGACCTTCCAGCAATGCAAGGCACCAATAGGATTGGGGCCTTAATCCCTCATGGGGGATGACCATAGGGCTTTGAATTGCCTATGAGGCAGACTGAAGCAGTTGCCTTGGAAGGTAGATGGGCAGGGGGCGCTTCATTTTCCGCTCTGTTGCCCCCTTCAATTTTTAAACTAGAAAGTATGGGACAGGCAGTGGAGGTGGACCGGAATGACAGATTTATTTTATTATTACCAAGCAGATGCAGAGGTAAGGAAGGGCATTTGGTGTAGGAAAGCACCACATGCCACCAGCTAGGGAAGCAGCAATTGATACCTCAGCTGCAGCCAGATTTTGGGCCAGGCCTGGCAGTCACAGATTGGGAGAGTGGGGAGGAGCCACAATATTAGACCTTTGCATGCACTGTAAAATCTGTTCACATGATATTCATTCAGTTTAGAAAGATTACTAAACAGTGAGCAAAAGCAGTGTGATAGGATATGCTGTGTGGGTGCAGCACCACTCGGACAGAACCAGCATAGCCTGCTGGCATCACGACGAATTCATAGTCGTGTGAGGCCTACTTCACTTCTCAGTGTCAATGGTCTGAAAGTGCATTTTGCCCACTCCTACCCCAGCTGTGGCTGGCCTGGATTGAAGTGCAATAACAGGCCTCCTGGTATGAGGCCAGGATTGCAATCCAAGTTTGTGATGAGAAACAGAGTCTGCATGTTTCTTTAAAGTTTCTAAAAACAAAATCATTCTTTTTCTTTGCACTCCCTAGTCTTCTTTCCAGTCTGTAGCTAATGTGGTCACAGTGCTTGGAAGAAACACTGTACTCTCTTGCCATTAATTGGGAAACAGTCACTGTTCTATGATAAATGGCCCAATCCGATCCTCCTCCCCCCCCCCACCGACTGCTGCAGCCTTACCAAAAAGGAGTGCACTGATTCCAGCGGGGGGGAGGGGAGGGAGAGCGGATCAGGACGCTTCGGAAGGGAAAGGGGATTTAAATCCACTCCCACTCCCGTAAGCCTCCCACTCCACAATGGGTCTCCTCAGACCTGCACCAGCTGTTTAGCTGGTGCAAGTCTTAGGGAAAAAAAAGGGGCGGGGAGGCTGCTTCTGAAGGGGATCCACAGGCACCAGGTGTCGTAAACGCGTCATAAAGCAAGTTTTCGACACCTGGGAAGTAAGGGCCGCTGGTGCAGAGGCCGGCAGTCCTTACTCCACCTCCCACCCGACTCTGCAGCCACCGGTACAGGTAAGTCCTGCACCGGTTGGTGTAGGGGTGGGGGGAGGGAGGGAGGGCCGGGCAGCGAGGGAGGGTGGCCATTGGGAGAGCCAGGCCAGGAAGGGGCAGGGATATCGGTGGCGAGCTCTGCCGATATCAGTGCCCATTTCTGGCCTCGACGACCCTTACCCCACCATTCCGGATGTACATCGGCTCGAGAGCCAACGTATATTTGAGGAGGCCCATTGGGGCCGGGCAACCCTACACAGGGGGGATGAACGTCCCCTTTTCCCGAGGTGTTTCCTGGCCACGTGGCCCCAAGAAGGGCACAGGATACTGTGGCCAGCCCTGTGGGCCGGCCGCGTCTCTTTACACAGGAGCGGACTGTTTGTCCCCTGTGAGGTATGTGGGGCTGAGAAATAGTGACTGGCCAAAGTCACCCAGGAAGCTTCATGGCTGAGCAGGTATTTGAACCTGGATTTTCCAGGTCTAAGTCCAACACCAGAACCACTGTATCATCCTGGCTCTCAAGTATTCTTGCATAATACCTGGTAGAGTTTGTGCAGGAGATGTTCCCAGTGGATTCTGCCTATAGGAGCTAGGTAATATATAGCCAGTTGAATTGTTAACTTACAACCCAATCTTATGCATGTTTATTCAATTGCAGCCTTAGTTTGAATATGCAACTTTCTGTAACTAAACAGAACAACCCAAGCATTTCACTTTTTATGGTACGTGATATTCTTCTCTTCCCTTCCCCACCCAACCCCTGAAGTTTTTGTGTTGTAACATTTCTCTCATATATGGATCTAGCTGGGAGCACAATCAATGCATATATGAGCATATTAATCCTGAAAGATTTTTTAGGTATGCAGTTTTTCTTCTTCTCAGTAGTGCATTGGAAGCTGTTTTTAAAGCTTTCGCCCAAGTTCAAGGCTGGCTTGGTTGCTAGTGTTAAAAGTCTGCTTTTCAGTGGCAAATTAGATGCCCTACTACTGTATATATGAGTTTATGGTTTGGCCCCTGGATTAAGAATGTTGGCTCTTTGAGCATTTGAGCAGATCTTTCTGTAGCACTCAGTTGGTCAACCCTCAAAGCCCTAAACAAGTTCTTAACATATAACTTTGGTAAGTGTTGCAAGGTTTAATTAGTTAATGAACAGTGACGCACTTTTGAAAATTCTGGCTTATCATTGCAACATCATCTTCATTAGTTCAGGTATTGGCTTGTGGCAATAGGTTATAGCTATCAACTCGGCAAATGTTTCAAAAGTGAAATGTACTGGTAAGTATTAGTGCACGTGAATATCGGCTCACATTGGCTGCATAGTTTTGAAGTGGCTTTATCACCCATCTTGGTGATTAAATGCTGCAGAGCCCAGCTCTTGTTCTTACTTCTTCTGTAGTGTCGTTTTAGAGGTTTTTGTCATTAGCTGTAGAGGTTTCCAGATCATAGTTCTCAGTCATCACAAAGTAACCTCACTATGAGGATCATTCATGCTTCTTGAAATGTACAACCTAGGAGCAACTGAAGTTAATGGTATAAACTTCTACTGCTTGGCCTGTGACAGGCATACATATGCCTCACCTGTTTGGGGGTCATTTATGCTTCTATCCTTGACTTTGCCTTTAATCTTAGAGTGATAATCCTTTAATGTTCTTGATCATCTTGCCAGGATCCCATTTTACAGATGGGAAAATTCATGGCCTACTTCAATTGACAGCTTCAATTGACTCTGAAACCCACTGATTTACTTTGCAAGACTTGCCCCTGGTGAGGCAAACAGGTGCACTGGTGGCTCTTAGCCAATAATAACTCTGCACATATTTAAGTAGTAGACAGACCTTTTAAGTAGTCCAGAAAACTTTTGTCCTCTAATAGCAAGGATTGGGCAGTCCTAGCAGAGAGAGCATGTCAAGACTTCAGTCTACTCAGGACTATTTCATATATGTACATAAAAATGTAACGTAGGGACACAACAAATGTATGAATGATTGAGACACCTGTGCCAGGGAGTCAGGATTGGCTGCATTTTGTCACCAATCAATAGCAGACACACCATTGTTGTTGCATAATGTCTAGAAAGACTCTAGCCAGTGGCTGAACTGGGAACTCAATCTCACGTTCTGCTAGTCCAGATTGCTCTCATATATAATACATCTGACTTATTCACAACTAATTTTTCCTGCTGTGCTAGTGGACTTGTATGATTAACACTGATAACAGACATGATAAATGGCTTTACTAAAGCCATTCCTTATGTACATAGCGAATGTGTGTGTTCAGCTGGACATGCTTCATGTTACACGGCTTTAAGATAAGGTACCTCAGTCATTTTGCTGGCTTTGAGTATCATTCTTACAGCGCAATCCTAACCAACTTTCCAGCACCGATGTAGCTGTACCAGCAGGGCGCACATTGCATTTTGCAGTGCGGGGAAAGTCACGGCACAGGTTACAAGCCATAAGCAACCTCCTGGTTTTAGAAGTGGGTTTTCTCTGTGCCAGGTGCAAGGGAGTGGCAACGGGATACAGGTATCTTGTTGTCTGTGTGCTGTGCTCCCTGAGGCATCTGGTGGGGCCACTGTGTGACACAGGAAGCTGGACTAGATGGGCTTTTGGCCTGATCCAACAGGGCTCTTCTTATGTTCTTATGTTCTTACGGAGGTCTCTTCAAGGTGAGGGAACATTTGTTCTCTTACCTTGGGGCTGCATTACGGCTGCACCGGTGCTGGAAAGTTGGTTAGGATTGCGCTGTTAGTGATCCTACACAGCAGTGGCATATGACTGGCCTATTGTGCATCTTTGTGAACCTGCTGGGTGGTAATCATTCCTAAGGTTTCTTGCCAGTCTTGCTATTTAGGGTTGAGCATGTTCTGTGAGCCAGTAGAGTGGGGGAATTGAGAAAGGAAGTCCGGGAAAACCCTCTGTAATAAACTGATAATGTGGCTAGAGAGGAACTGACCCTGTCAAATATAAATCATTAAAGTAGCACTCCCCACAGCTATTGAACCAAAACTGTTCCATTAGTACTGCTTGCAGTTTGTAATCTCTCTTCTAGTGTAACACAGGGAAATCTCCCCAATAACACTGGACCATGGGAGCCGAAGTTTTAGGAAAAGTTGCCAACTTTTGCCAACACATGACAAATTTCTCGGATTTGCTGCCACAGTGGCATTTGACTTAGATCAGGGGTTCTCAACCAGTGGTACTAGTACTACCAGTGGTACTTTGGCTGACTGCTGGTGGTACTCAGACCGCTGGAACTTCGTTCTGACTCCGCTTTCAGCACCACGTTTTCACTGCCGAGAGGCTCCTGCCTTTGGCCAAGCCTCTCAGGAAAGCTGAGAAGAGCCCTTCCACCCGCCCAGAGCCACCTGCCTGCATTTTCTGGCTTCTGAAAACCCCAAAACCCAGAAGTAATTGGTGATGATGTCCTCGCTAGTCACTTCCGGTGGTACGTAGCAGGAGAGTAGCGCTGGAGGTGGTACTGAACCGAGAAAGGCTTGAGAACCCCTGACTTAGATGGTTTCAAAGGGGTTAGACAAATTCCTGGAGGGGATAGTCATGATAGTGAAACCAAACTTCCACATGCTAGATGGACCTTTAGTCTTTTCCAGCAAGGTGGTTCTTATGTTTATACATTATCTTCCAACTCTTGTCTAGTCAGTCTGCCCATGGAGATTTATGGATCCAATTGGATTCGAGAATGCTCTGGGGGAATACAACTACGGATGTTCAAGGGTGCCTTGTTGAGGTCTTCATAGACTCTTGTGTAGTTGACTAGTGCTACAATAGTACCCCATGCCCTCTTTCCCCATCTGAGAAGTCTTTTGCTCCCTAGTTTACAAAAGAGCCAGGAGCTGTGAAGCGTTGGTGGAAGTGTTGTATTGAATGTGGCCAAGCATGCTATTTGCAAGCCAATGAAATGGTAGCTGGAAAGAAATGGCAGGAAAGAAACACAGTTGGCCCTCATCTTACACACGACTGACTTGCACAAATTCAAGTATACACACTCGGCTCCCCAAAAAGACAAAGAAAAATGACAGTGTAAATAGAAAAATGAAAAATGTTTCCGGTGATTCTGCCCGCCATTTCACTTACTCTGTTTATGCCCTGGAGTGAGCCTGAAATGAGAGAATGAAGCTGCTGTTCCCTCAGTTGCCACTTGTCTCTCATATTGTGCTTTTAGTTCTTAAAGAGACAGTACATATTTGTTGGATTTAAGGGTGTTTCAACCATACAATTTTGGCTTTACGCGCCGACCTCGGAATGTAAACCTTGCGTAAGTTGCGGGCCACCTGTACTTGTTTTCTGCCACCATTGCATCAGCTGCATTGTCATTGGTGCGTTGGAACTCTTCCAGGTAGCAAATGGGCTGTTAGTTCAGAGAAAGTCACTTAGAGCAAGAACAAATAGCCCATTGTGACAGGTCTGCAAGATCTCTTTATGTGAAACAGTTAGTTTCATTTTAATTGGATACTGCAGTGAAGACAAAGTCCACGCCATAGATGTCAGAAATGTACTCTTGTCACATTTCCCCAGCTGGTATCAACAGGAAGTCAGCTGTCCACATCCTGACAGGGTCAGGCCAGTAGAGTGAGGTTGGGCCAAGCTGTTGTGAGGATTGTTAATGAATGAATGAGCTGTCAAGCCCCTTGCAGGGGGTGACAAATTCAGCCGTATAAGAAACTGGGGGGGGGGGGAGAGGTAGCTTGAAGACTTGTGGTCCACCATATTTCAGGATGGCTTCTACTTTTCATAGATGGGAGAAGGGGACTAAACACATAGTCACATAAACATTGCACACTCTTGCAATGATTGGGTAGGTTTTTCTTACACAATGTTTCCAGCATACGGGATTAGATGCCATGATGTCAGAAGAAAAACTTGTATATTAATAATTTCCAATACCGTTAGCGGGTTTCCTAGCAGGCAGCCGCTCCAGCACAAAAAATACACTAAAATCCAAGGTCACTGGCCCAACGTTTCGTTCCGATGCCCGGAACCTCTTCATGGGGTAAAATCAAAAAGATTATGATGATGCTGTCCTTGGTTAACCCCCTGTCCTTATAAGTCTGAAAAGCGCGGGACTTATAAGGACAGGGGGTTAACCAAGGACAGCATCATCATAATCTTTTTGATTTTACCCCATGAAGAGGTTCCGGGCATCGGAACGAAACGTTGGGCCAGTGACCTTGGATTTTAGTGTATTTTTTGTGCCGGAGCGGCTGCCTGCTAGGAAACCCGCTAACGGTATTGGAAATTATTAAAATACAAGTTTTTCTTCTGACATCATGGCATCTAATCCCGTATGCTGGAAACATTGTGTACTAATTGCGGGCCATGAAAGTTACCGAACAAAATTTAGGTTTTTCTTCTAGAATGAATCCAAATGTACTTTTGATAATTCATTCCAAAACAACAATTTCTGGCTGATGAGTGAGTTTTTGTGAGTCTTCTGTGCTGATCAGTGTCTGCTTGACAAAATGTGAAGTACTTTATGGGAGGGATTATGCTTTCTGATCTCAAGCAAAATATTGATGTGACAACCGTCTTAAAAAAAAAAATCAACTGCACTAGTATCCAATTACCGTATTTATTGGCGTATAAGACGCACTTTTTTGTCTACATTTGTGACCCAAAATAGTAGGGTGCGTTTTATACACCAATACTAAAAAAATCCCTTTTTCCCCCCTTGCCTGTTTTTAAAGCATTTTCGGGCTTACCGCGTTTTTCCGGAGCCGGAGAGCTCCCTTGTGCTTTCTTCCCTAACTAATCTATCCGATCTACAGCTGTTTGTCGGGTTTAATTTATGCACGTACATGAGTTGAGCTTCTCAGCAGCCAGCAGAGGGCGCTGTGCTCAGTTCAGTTCAGCTGAGCTGCCGAGGGCCTACTTTTCCAGATGCTGAATGAATGCAGCAGCATGGGTAAGCTTCTGAACTGGGCCTAGTTGGGAGGCTTTGGAAACTGCATAGGTGGGGGAAAAGAGTTGAGTCTGGGCTTTTTGTATTTGGGATTTATGTTGTTTAAGAGTTGGTAAGAGTTGAGTCTGGGGGTGGTAAGGTGGTAAGAGTTGAGTCTGGGTTTTTTTTTGTATTTTTATGTTTTTTACTGTGGAAACTGCAGGGGTGGGGTGGGGGAGGAAGAGTTGAGTCTGGGGGTTTTGTATTTGGGATTTATGTTTACTTTGGAAACTGTGCATGGGTGGGTTGGGGGAAAAGGAGTTGAGTCTGGGTTTTTGTTGTACTTGGGATTTATGTTCTGGTGCATTTTGTTCATGTGTCTTATTGCTGTGTGTTTTAAGAGATCCTGGTATTTTTGTGCAATTTATGTAAATTAGCTAATTAAGCAGCCAAGCAGTAAGTGGCCAAGTGGCCCAAAAATGCTTTAAATGTTTTTTTCTTGAAACCCAGGGCCAAAAGGAAGGTGCGTCTTATACGCCGGTGCGTTTTATACGCCGATAAATACGGTAATAGCTGACTGTTCAATATCATGCACATTTTTTAATTTCTGTTCTTTAGGGCTAGTGGTACACTAAGCCTATGCAGAACTTGGAGCAACAGCCTGTGCTCGGAGAGCTTATAGTGATGCACAGAGAGAGGGCAAATTCAAGGGAACATTTGACAAATAGATGACAAGAATAGAGCAATGAAGGATGATTCCATGTACAGTATCACACTGAGGTTCTCATAAGCAGGGCTACTGGATGTACTCTATGCTAAACATACATGCACCTGCCAACTTTTCATGCTGTGAGAATTCGTAGTGTGCAGCTTCTGTACATGATGCAAATTATGTGTATTTGCATACAACTTATTATTTCTGCATAATTTGATGTTTATGCCAGTTGGGAGGTGAGCAAAGAGCTATTCAAGGCATGGAAGGTCTTTTCTCCAAACACTGGAAATCCTTTTCAGCCCTCCTCACAACTTTTAAGATATGCCTTTAAGGTTTAAGTGTTCAGGAAGCCAAAGGCCCATCTAGTCCAGCTTCCTGTATCTCACAGTGGCCCCACCAGATGCCTCCGAGAGCACACAGCCAACAACATACAGGTGGGCCCCCATATCCGCTGGGGATATGTTCCAGGCCCCTCCGTGGATACTTGAAACCGTGGATAAGAGCGAACACCTCCTCCATGGTTTCCTGAGGGCCCCCCCACCCTGCATCCCCTGCAGGCAGGCATGCTTGCCCCCCCCAGCTCTTATTTTTCTTTCAGCAAGCTTTGTTTCTTCCTTAAAACAGAGAAGCAGCCTCCATTGCAGGCAAGTAGAACAAGACTAAGTCCTAGAGAGGCTCTGCAACCTTGCAGAGCCTCTCTAGTACTTAGTCTCGTTCTACTTGCCTGTAATAAGCAGCCAGAGGCTGCTTCTCCTGTATCTTTAAGGAAGAAACAAAGCTTACTGGGGAAAAAAGTAAAAGCCTGGAGGGGTCCCCACGATCCGTGGATAACTGAAACCGTGGATAGTGAATCAGTGGATATGGGGCCCCACCTGTACCTGTTTCCTGTTGTCACTCCCTTGCACCTGGCACAGAGAAAACCTACTTCTAAAGCCAGGAGGTTGCTTATGGCTTGTACCCTGTGATGGTCTTTTCCTCCATGAATCTATCCAAACCCCTTTTAAATGCATCAAGGCCAGGTGCCATCACCACATCCTGTGGCAAGGAGTTCCACAGATGAATTACATGCTGGGTGAAGAAATATTTTCTTTTGTCCGTTCTAACTCTCCCTCCACTCAATTTTAGTGCATGTCCCCTGGTTCTGGTGTTGTTAATTAAGGTAAATTCCTCGCTTGAATGAGGCGCTTACGGAATTGTGGCGTATTATCCACCTGGCCACCTCCGAATCTTCACAACCCTCATTGTGGGGCTGGCCCTGTTTCCTTTTCACAGATGGATCAACACATGGAGAAATTGAGGCCTATTTATGTGGAGAAATGCTGTGCCTGCATTGAAGTCATTAGGACTTACTAGCCAATATACTTATATAGGAGTGACTATAAGTGGCTTGGCCAAGATCAGGTTTGGTCTACATGTCACTTACAAAAGAATGAGGTGGCAGACTGCTAAGACAGTAGAATGGATTTTTCTGCTTCATTCTGCAGGCAGGAAATACTGGTTTTGAATACTCCTCCTTGCAGGGGGGGGACTCCTTGCAAGTAGAATACTAGTACTTCAGGGGAAAGGCATTAGACTAGCCCTTTCCTCATTGTGCTAGTTTTCTCCTGAGAGAGGTTTTCTTTTTAAAAAAAATTACAGTCCATTCTCCCACCTCATTTTGGCTACATGTCTAGACATCCTCACATGGAGAGTTGGCATCAGAACAAGTAGGTGGACTCTGCTCTTAAGATTCATTTCATGCACCCCAAACACAGTGTGTCGTCTTACAGTTGTCCTTGTTGCTGGAATCTGTGTAGCAACATATTCAGCTCTACCTGGACAGCTGATGCATGCAGCCATTTCCAACAGTGAACCACAAGGGCTCACCAAGGTGAAATGACTCCGGCGTATTCTTGTGCCAAAACTCCACCTGGTTCACAGGCTTCCAGTAGAACAGGTTGCCTCTTGGTGTGTGTCAGTACCCTTTTGGGTTTCCCACATCCTTCAGCTACACAGAAAGCATTGCAGATGTCATTGCAGATTAAAAATTCCAGAGGAAGTCATCATAAAGAGGAGGAGGCAGGGTAGGAGTCATCATTAGTCAGAGAGCGATAAGACAGCAAGAAAAAGGAGGAGGCTATGCGGAGAAGAGATCTTGTTTCACGCACACCTCCCTTTTGAATGTGATATCCGAGCTGAAGGGAAGTGCAGCTAGAATGTGGCAAATTCTTTCTGTAGAGAACCTGTTGCCTTTTGCGAAGTGTGAGTAGCTCTTACAAACTGCTGAGTTATTCTACTGCTGTTTGACTTGACCAGAACTATTCTGTCCCTCCCGTGTTAGCTTCAGGCTTGCCCCTCCTCTTGTGAGACACCCATCACTGTGCCTCCTTTGCCCTCTTGGGCTTTCTGGTATCTGCTGCGGAGGAGAGAAGGTGGAATGGGGAGGCAGCCCTGCTGCTGATAAAGTGGATGATGTCAGCAATGTGTCAGCAGAGGGAGGTTGTCTGTGAAACTAGTTACACCTAAGTGCCTGGAAGTTGGACTGAGGAGTTGAGCCAGGAAGTGTTCCCGGCACTAGGGGAAAAGGGTTAGAGAGGGGAAAGATTTCCTAAGAATGCTCTTTTTTTTCCCGCACCAAAAAATACACCCCTGCACTTTTGAAACTTTTGGATTTACAAAACGTTCAAGAAACCAGAAGATCTGATTAGCTAACAGGTAAGTTCAGAGAAATCTTGCATCCTGCTTTCATTTGCGCTGCCTTCTTTCTGCTGGGAAGTGTTAGTGCACATTAGACTGAGTGGTTGTGTGTTTTCAAAATAGGAAGGAAATAATGATCTGTATTAGAACGGTGACCCAAAGTATATCTAGATTGATGTAGTAGTTCAACTGAAATCGGCTGTTTGATTCTTCATTATTTGTTTAAGGCTAGAAAGCTCGCTGTATAGTTTTTGCCCAGCTATCAAAAGAATCATCTTACAGGTTGAAATGGTTTCAAATTCTCCCTTGATACAGAGAGTCCCTATTTTTTCCCTTGGTGAAATTTCTGTTTTGTGATGGTTAGCCTTCCAATTCTTTTCTTTTTTTAAAAAGCCTTATAAGCTATTTTGAGAATGTTTATGTTCTTTTCCTGGAAAGAGAACTGGGTTTGTCAACAATCAAGCAAACCATAAGTCATTTCAAAGTCCAGTCCAGTTCCATTTTCAGCACTTTTGAATGCATCAGATTTTAATAACAATCATAAAGTACAGTTTAGGCAAAGATACTGTTTGGGTCTGGCAGGATTTCTGAAGATGAAAGGCTTGTCCAAAGAGCAGTGTTGTGGTGTTTCCATGAACATATGCAAAAGATTATGCTTTATTTATGACATGGGCTAAGTGCGTTTAAAATAAAAGGATACGCTTTTATGTGTTTGAAATGTATGGTTGCTGAGTGCTGTTGTCTACAGTTTATGTTTAGCTGCTGCGGAGGTACGTGACCATTAAAAATGTTACATCCCAGGCTTGTATATATGAGCAGTGAAATGTCGCGTGAGACTTGGGGGATGGGGGGCATTGACTGTAAAGCTCTTTGCACACAAACTGTAGCTGTGTAAACTGAGGCTGCAATCCTGTGCATGCTTATCTGGGAGTAAGCCCCATTTAACTCAGTAGTACTGACTTCTGAGTAAACATGCACAGGTTTGCATTGTAGCTACGCTGCAGGCTTTAAATGTTTCCTATGTGTGATTACTCAAAAAATCATTTCTGGTGCATTTAGTGGGGTTTACTCCTAGGTTCAGTGTGGATAGGGGATTGCACCCTAAGAAGGCAACTGAACATCACAAGACTTAATCTCCAGTGGAGTTTACTCCCACCAAGTCCTTGTGCACACTGGCTTGGATGTAAGCTGCCCTGAAAATGGAAACACTGAAGTGTGACCAGGTATGAATAATTTAAATAATTAAAAATTCTGGGACTTGGTCTGAAGTAAACCTGCAATAAACTGCAATCCAGAGCACGCTTAATCAAAAGTAATTTTCAAAGAACAGTGGATTTTATTTCCTTCCAAGTAACTGTGCACAAGGGTGGGTTCATAGTGACATAGGAACAGTCATTCTGCATATCAGTACAAGCTCTGAAAACTGGCATTCTGCAGTTTCAGAAAAACGGAGTTCACTTCTGTGATATAGTTGCCCAGTGTGCGGTGGGAACCTCCTTAGTCTACAAATATTGGTCCTTTTAGGAATCTTCTCATTTCCTACATCAGTATGTAGCTTTTTAAGCTAAAGTATGCTATTGACCACACCTGTGCAAACTCGGTGCCTCCAAATTGTCCTTGGCAGGCAGCTATGAAAAGCTATTGGCTTTGTTCTGCCCAGGCACTTGCTAAGGAGAACTTTGGGAAGCAGCATCACCTCCTTCTGCAAGGCCCAGAGGAAGGGAACCACTTGTTGATATAATAGAAATAGCTTTTCTTCTTTAGTCTACCACTGAGAAGAAGGCAGTTCTCCATTGAAAAAGGGTTTATTTCGTACAAGCTAATAACTCTGTGATTTTATGGGTAGACTCCAACTCCTTTCCCTTTACCATACTCCACTTTCCCACTCATTCCCAGTCTTCTCCACACTTCAGTCCCATCTCTTGTGCTCCTGCTTCTTCTTTCCTTGCTCCACCCACCTCCCCTGTTGCCTCCCCCCTTACTTCCTGTTCCCACTGAAAACTGACGCTCAGAGTTGCTTTCAGGAACTATGAAACACCTCTCTTGCGTATGCCAACAAAGAAATCCCTCGGGCATCGCCACTGCTGCCAGGACTGAGTGCCAACTCTGCTCAAATGGTAGCATCAGTAGCACTCTTCTCAGGGACTCTGTAGGCAATGTGGGTTGGGGTTCTTAGGGTTCGCATGACTATCTTTTTGGCATGTGAAATTCTTTCCAATGTCATTTCCCCCTGAAATTTCCAGGCAAGGAAGCAATGTGAATGAGCTCTCTTTCAGTGCTATTTTCTATATATTAGAAAATTCCAAAAGTGACATTTTCCAGACCATGGAATAGGAACCTTGCAATTTCAACTTACATTACTGTGACAGTTGAAGGAATAAGTTATATTTTGTGGTGTGTTTTTCACCCGAATATATGTGTATTGAACTACAGTATAATATGTATTAGCATTGTCTATTTGAATTCATTGCATTATTTTATTTGATATAAACCACTTTTGAGTGTGTTTGTATATGGAAAAGTAGTAATGTATATAAAGTTGACTCTGACTACATTGCATTGTAAATAGGGGCTCTACGCAAAGGATGTTACCTGAGAGAGCTATTCAGCACAGGATTATGTGTGCCCCGTTGTGTTCAGCATGGGTTACCCTCAAGGCAACAACCATAGTTGGCTTAAAGCACAATTCAGTGTAGATTTACTAAGAATGAAGTCCCACTCATTTCAGTGGGACTTGTTCTCACAGAATTGTATGTAGGATTGTGGTCTTAGTTGATCTCATCACACTGTTGTTAAAGTACAGGTGGGCCCCCATATCCGCTGGGGATATGTTCCAGGCCCCTCCGTGGATACTTGAAACCGTGGATAAGAGCGAAACCCCCTCCATGGTTTCCTGAGGGGGCCCCCACCCTGCCTCCCCTGCAGGCAGGCATGCTTGCCCCCCCCCAGCTCTTATTTTTCTTTCAGCAAGCTTTGTTTCTTCCTTAAAACAAACAGAGAAGCAGCCTCCATTGCAGGCAAGTAGAATGAGACTAAGTCCTAGAGAGGCTCTGCAAGGTTTCTGTTAACCTTGCAGAGCCTCTCTAGTACTTAGTCTCATTCTGCTTGCCTGTAATAAGCAGCCAGAGGGTGCTTCTTCTGTTTCTTTAAGGAAGAAACGAAGCTTACTGGGGAAAAAAGTAAAAGCCTGGGGGGTCCCCACCATCCGTGGATAACTGAAATCGTGGATAGCGAATCAGTGGATATGGGGGCCCACCTGTATCTATTTATTTATTTTATTTATTTATTTACATTTTAAAAAATTATGCCCCGCCTTATCTTATGCCAAGGCAGCTTACAACAAGGATTAAAATACATAATTTTAAACCATACATAAAATAAGTTAAAAACAATAAAATCCACTGGGTTTTTTTTTTTTTTGACAATATGGAGCAGAGAAGCAGCAAAGCAGAACATCTTGAGACACAGGAGTCAGACAACAACCCATCACCCAAACGCTAGACGAAACAAACATTTTGAGCCCTCGCCGAAAAGTCATGAGGGAGTGGGTAGTTCTCAAGTACCCTGGCAAGGAGTTCCACAATCTTCAACATAGATTAACAGTCCAATCCTGTTGGGCCGCTGCGTTGCCAGAATGCACGTTCCAGCGACACAGCACTCTTTACGGCTATTGCAAAAGGCAACGCCATTGAGCGCAGCGTGGCTACCGCCGCAAGTAACCACTGTGGGAGCCCCAACACCAGTAAGTTTGCGCAGGAGGAACAGAGAGAGGAATGGAGCGGAGACCAGGGCAGGGAGGGGGTGTTGAGGCCGGGAAGAGGGCAGTATCAGCAGCAGCGCCACCGATATCCTACCCCCTTCCTGGCCTAGATCCACCTGCCCGGGTCCATCCAACTTGCCCCAGCAAAGTAGCTGGCGCAGGTCAGAATAGACTAATCGGAGCAAATGTTCCCTTACCTCGCAGAGGCTTCCAGGACCTGAAATTCCCTCGCAGGTTGCAGCATTTTCCCCCATTAGTGTGGCTGCATCAGGGCTGAGGGAGATAAGATTAGGCTGTTATTTTAGGTAATATTGTTGTAATTTGGATGCATGCTGTAGTAGTCAAAAACCACCCGCCGCATCTGCTTCTGAAAGCTGCAAGGTAGTTTTTCATACTCGTCACTCGACCAAGGATCCTGTTGCCTGGTGGAGGAGGGGTTGTGGATGCTTCCCCCCTCACTCTCTGACATGAATGTTCCAAATGCAGGCTTGATTTCATGGACTAATGTCACCTGTGTGTAGAAAGCTCTAACCATGTTACCTTCTATGCATGGTGGAGGAGACAGAAGCAGAAAAATAAAATGAAACTGCACAGTATAAATTCTACTTTACTTTGCAATTTACTTCCTGTTTGACTTTCAGTTCAGTAAAAGAAGCTGTTGAATCATCATGAGTTTCTTGGGAATTGTTTCTAAAATCATTGACGCCACTGAACTTCCCTCTTGCCCTCACTCGTTAGCAAGTTTTGTTGAACATGGACACAGGATGGGGCTTGCTTCTTCATAAAGTTTTATAGGATTGCACTGTAAGTGTAAGACCATATACAAGATCTGTTTTCCATACAGTTCTGAGACCATACAAGATCGGTTCTGAGACCATATATACCACACAGAAACTGTGACCACAGTTAAGCAGAGTCAGATGTGCTTAAATGTTGCTGTAATGTATCAGCTGAGCCTTAGCTGTGAATCAGAATTTTCCGAGCATTTGACTCTTGCCTCTGCCATGAACTCATTAGGTGGCCTTAGGCAAGCCACTTCCTCTCAGCCTCAGTTCCCCCTCTGCAATATGAGGATAATAACTACTTAGCCTAGTTGTAAGGATTACAATCATGATGATACATGTGAAGCACTTTGCACTCCCAAAAGCAAATAAATATACTGTATTTGCAAATAAATAAATATTATTGTCCCAATTATTTCAATGGGTTTTAGGTGTCTGTATGAATAAATGTACAGTACTTGATTCTTTAGTCTGGGGGTCATAATGATCATTTTAAAAGACAAATTGTGGCTATAATCCTATGCACAACACAGTGAGGCTTACTTTTGAGCAAGCATGCATAGGCTTGTACTGTAAAACAACTAATGCAGTGCTTGTAACTGTTTCCTAGATTAATGCTACAGGTTAATCCTAGCAACACGGTCTGAGCTATTTACCGTAACAATTTATGGTTTCTTTAAAAGGAATTGATCTGCATCCCTGGGAATTGGAGGGATAAATGTAGGTTACCACATTGCTGCATCTCATTTGATGCCCATGACATGAGGTTTTAGAAATGAGTCAGTATGGGTTATGAGCTTTGGGCTGCCCATACCTTTTGACATATGGCTTTTCTAAACGCTGAATTTTCCCACTACTCCTATTGTATAATGATGTGCGATGCCAAAATAGAAACAAATCCTGTCTTTCTGGTTGTCCCGCGGTTAGTTTTTCACACTTCTTCACTCACAGCCCAATCCTATGCACGCTGCCTGCACTGGTGCTGACTGCCATAAAACAGTCAGCGCCAGTTGCAAAGGCCTCCCCAACAGCATGCTGATCTTACCCTCTGCCTTCCCAGCAGCGCTGAAGGACCTCCAGACGAGCGCCAAGAAAGGTAAGCCAGGGGGAGGCCATAATCGGGGGTGGGGAGGCTGCGGGAGGGGAAGGATCCGTCGCTGAAGGGCAAGGCCCATGCCGGATCTTGTCCCCCTTCTCTGCAGCCTCCTCTCCCCTTTTCTCTCCTCGGATTTATGCTAGCAAAATTGCTAGCATAGGTCCGAGGAGACCCATTGCGGGCCAAGAGGCTTATGCAGGGGTAAGGGGATTAAACATCCCCTTGCCCTGCGGAAGTCTCCTGGTGTCCCCCCCACACACACACACACACAGGATTCAGCGGCTGCCATTTTGTCACCACTGCATCGGCAGGGGAGGCAAAGGATAGGATTGGGCTCTCAACCAAGGATCCTGTTGCATGATGGAGAAGTGGTTGTGGTAAAGGTCACAGGGAGAATACATGATGTTTTCATTGCTTTATATTTCTAAGATCACATGTAAGTAAATGAAAAACAACTTTAGTGATTTCTTTCCCCCGCCCCAAGATCTCAAGTTATTAGACGTGGATACAACACAATGGGTTCCTGGTTGGGGGATGAGCAGCAGACAGGGGAATTAAGGAGATGCAACTATCTACAGTTCAGATTTATCTGCAGAACACAATTTGCAGTGTGGTATTTATGACAATGTAAGTTCACTGCTTAGGCCTTTTTTCATTTTACAAATTCTTTTGAGACTTTCTGCATAGTTGGATTTCTTTCATATTCAAGCTCAGTGGAATTAATAACGTGCCAGGGTACGGAGTGAAAGTGTTGATACGTAGGTCATTGAATTCTGTTTTGTTTGTTTGTTTCTCCTAGTTATTTCAATGGAAACAGCTGGAGAATCTCTATTTCCGTGAGAAGAAATTTGCCGTTGAAGTTCATGATCCTCGTAGGTAAGCCGTTGTTCTGTATCTACAGATATTTGTGTGTAGTGCATAAGAACATAAGAAGAGCCCTGCTGGATCAGGCCAAAGACCCATCTAGTCCAACTTCCTGTATCACACAGTGGCCCCACCAGATACCTCGGTGAGCACAAGACAACAAGATACTTGTATCCTGCCGCCACTCCCTTGCACCTGGCACAAAGAAAACCTACTCCTACAACCAGGAGGTTGCTTATCCCCATCATGGCTTGTAAGCTGTGATGGACTTTTCCTCCATAAATCTGCAGTGAAATCTGTGGGGGTTAAATGTATTTAATTGAACATGGTGTGTCAATATTTCACCTCAGATATTGCTAGGTTTAAGATATAACAACATACAATATTTATCTGTGCAACAGCAGGAAAGGGATTGTATTGGGCCCTTGGTTTTCCATTTTACCAAGTATTTTCAGTCACTTCACAAAAAGGAACTGTATGGACACACTTTTATTTAAAAACTATAAAATTCACTGGGGGGCGACCGTATGGAGCACAAAAGCAGCATGGCAGAGCATCTTGAGGCACAGGAGGCAGACCACCACCCATCACCCAAACGCTAGACGAAACAAAAACGTTTTGAGCCCTCGCCGAAAAGTCATGAGGGAGGGGGTGGTTCTCAGATCCCCTGGCAGGGAGTTCCACAGTTGTGGTGCCACGGCAGAGAAGGCTCGCCCACGTGTTGCCACTCCTCTAACTTGCGATAGAGGTGGTACCCGCAGGAGAGCCCCCTCAGATGACCTAAGAGAGCGGGCCGGAATGTATGGGCGGTCCCTCAGATATCCTGGACCCAAACCGTGAAGGACTTTAAAGGTCATATTGGGAAAAGGCTATTGGGAATATGTTAGGGTCATATTATACTGGGAATGTGTATAGTAAATCTTATTTATAAATGAACCGGAGATCCTTAAGTAGGCAGTAGAACGTGTGCCTAAACAGTCTAAGCCCAATATTTCTAAGAGATCACTCTCTCAATACAGCACACTTGCTATTTTTATATATAATATTTTTAACATGCAACTCCCCCCTTCCATTCTATGTTCATACCACCAATATTCATTGGAATGGTAGGTACTCCAAAGCTAAAGAATTTTGACCCCGCCTTTCTCCCGATAAGGGCAATCAAGGCGGCTTACAATTAGGTAAATGTAAAGGTGACCCCTGACAATTAAGTCCAGTCGTGTCCGACTCTAGCGTGTGGTGCTCATCCCCATTTCAAAGCCGAAGAGCCAGCGTTGTCTGAAGACGCCTCTGTGGTCATGTGGCCGGCATGACTTTCCTTGCCGCAGCGCGTAGCATGCGGCTGGAACACGGAGCGCTGTTTACCTTCCCGCAAGCGGTGCCTATTTAGCTACTCACATTAACATGCTTTGGAACTGCTAGGTTGGCAGGAGCTGGCCAAGCAACAAGAGCTCACCCCGTCGCGGATTCGAACTGCCGACCTTTCGATCGACAGCTCATGGTTCAGCGGTTTAACCCACTTAAAACATGTTAAAATACATAATACAATACAATAAAAACAATTAAAACAGGTATTTAAAACAATTAAAATAAACAAACCCAGTGGGTCACCTTATGATTGCATTTATTAAAAGCCAGCCCACCAAGTCAGCCATCGAATGCCAACCTGAATAAAAACGTCTTGAGGCCCTGCCGAAACGTCTTTAAGGAGGGAGTCGTTCTTAATTCCAAGGGGAGGGAATTCCATAGTTGGGACGCCACTGCCGAGAAAGCCCTATTCCTCGCCGCCGTCCCCCTCACCTCTGTCAATGGCTGCACGGTTAACAGGGGCCCCCGTGATGACCTCAGAGTATGGGTCGGATTATAAGGAAGGAGGCGGTCCCTCAAATACCCTGGTCCCAAGCCATAAAGGGCTTTAAAAGTCAAAACTTTAGGGATCTAGTTTAAAAAACATCAAGTTTAAAAAGCATTTAAAAAGGGATCTAGTATAAAAAGCATTAAAAATCAAATTATTGTTTAAAAAACAATAATTATTAACAATAATTTCCATGTACCAAATCAAGATGGCAGGAGTGTGTAGAAATGTTTTCTTTCAGCAGCTGCCCTCACAGTTGAGCCGCTCCCGTCCCCACACTGATTCTAGTGTTATATTTATCCTTGTGATGTTTCCCGTCCCAACTCAGTAATGTGAATTAGAATGACTGACCCACCCAGGAAATGAGGTAAAACAGCTACTTCGAGTGGCAGGTGGGTGTAGGTGGCACTCTGAGCCCGCCGGCCACTTCCACAACTGCTTCACCTTGTGTGTACTTTCTCCATTGTTGCTGTGCTACTCTGTTTTGAAATACAGTGACAGAGCAGGGCCAGAACAAGGATGCTGGGAGAAGCACCACAAACTTCCAAAACGGGAAAAAATCTTTTTGGGAAGTGAGGAGTAGACTGATGGTCACTCAAGCTGAAAGCGGGAAAGGGGGGCACAGAATTTAAGCATTGCCACAGGCACCCAACCTCTCTTCTTCCTTTTCAGAACCTACATGAACTGTCTTATTTTCCACTATCTGACCATAGTAGCAACGTCTTTTAAGCTTAATATAGTATATAATACAGTTATGTAGGGAGTGGTTTTGCTCTTGTGACTCAGTTCTCTAACAAAGAAGAAAAACTTGGGTGTAACAGAGACCTAGTTCTCACTGAAGCAGTAAACTGGTGTCTGGGCTGTACCCAATCCCCACCACATAACAAAGTGGCTCATCAAATAGGAGGCTAGACGAGAACCCTTCTCCCTGACATCTACTTTTTCATGCAAGAGATTTTTTTTTTTAGTATGGAGGAACATTCAAGTCATGTGAGCCCCAGTCTGAGGTGGTAAACCAATGGTATAACTCAATGAGTTTACCACCTCAGTGAGGACAAGACAAGAAACACCAACAGTGAAAACAGGTTGATAGTTTCTTTGGACGGGGGGGAGGGATTAACCACTGCAGTGCGGAGTGTTGTGTGTTTCATCTAACTCAGAAAGAGATAGGAAAGCCTGAAAACGTTAAAAAGAAGAAGCTTTATGTGGCTTTGTTTTTAAATGCTTTAGAATTTCGGTTTCAAGAAGGACTTTTGGGCAGAGCGGCCTTGTGGTGCAAACCTGGTATGCGAACACTTCTTTGATTAAATCCATCTGGGTTATGGCAATCAGTCAACATCAGTTTTACTTGGACAGAAAACAAAGCAAAGTAAGTTACTGTCAGCAACAACAACAAAAAATGCTTCAGCTCCCAATGTATAGCTGTCTTGTTCATTGGAGATTATATCAGTCTTTCACATCAGTCCGTAAAATGGCGGGGCCATCGCTCAGTGGTAGATCACATCCTTTGTATGTAGAAGTTAGTCTAGTGTCATATAAGGCAACTTCTTATGTAGAGTGTTGGTTTTAGAAGGGGAGTAGATAAATTAATGGTGAATAGGCTTGTCAGTGGCTATTAACCATGATTTCTTGATAGAACCTCTCAGTTTAGAGCAGCAGTAAACACTTGGTCTTACCTAGCATGGCCCTTTTGAAGTTCTTGTGTTCCTAGGCCCACAAACATTTTTCCTGGCTCACTTGCCCACATAAAACTTATCAGTCATTTGAGGCACATGACTGTTTAAAAGAAGAGTTGGTTCTCTTCTAATGTGCAAATGCCTCTCTATCTTGTCACCTGGAGGCCATTTTTGCTCACCACATTGAGTAGGTGTGTGGCTGTTTATAAGCTCGGTTTACATATAGACTGGGCTTGCCGTTGTTACTTGATAATTGAGCACAAAAACAGTAATCTGTTCCATGCTGCCTTCAGTTAAGAGCTGAAAAAAGACATTCACCACATGTATGAGGTATTGAACCTATGCAATGCCTTTTTCCTCCCACTGTTAACATCTCCAATTCAAGTAGCTTTTAATAATCAGTGTCCCTGAAATAGCTTGTGAAATAATACACATTTGGTTCTTGGCGTAATCTGAAATGCCATCTTCCATTACCTTTTGTTCAGAGACTTGTTAGAGGTAACCTGATGATACATAGTGGGTTCACTGTATTTTGTGTGCATGTTTAAATTGCTTCAGGCAAAAATTCCCTCAGCCAGAAGTTTGGATGATATTGCAATGGACCTGACAGAGATGGGAACACCAAAGGTTTCAAAACTAGCTGCTTTGGAGGCAAAGAATCAACTTATCATGGCCAGCAATGGTAGCTTGATCTCATCAGGTAAGCTATCTTGTTGAATCTGCTGCCTGATTCTTGATGACTGTATATGAAACTCAGTTGAATGTATACAATCAATGGAGGAAAGATGCCTTTATCTTCACCAGGTAAATTCGTTGCATATCCCATAATCATGGGAGCCGCTTAGCAAGACTTGAAGTAGAGGGTTCATAAAAAGCCCAAATATCAATCTGCTTTTGCTTGCCAATATGTTTTTTTTTTCTTTAGTGCATTTATGTCCTGCATTTTCTCCATCATGAAGCTCAAGATCTTGTGCATGGGAATTTCCCAGATACCCTCCCATCCAATCAGTATACAGAATGAAAATTCTAGTCTTGAATGGTTGTTCCGCATTGAAGGCTGAATACAAAGAAACTTTGATCAAGATTTCTCTATAAAACATGCAACTGGATTGGGGACGGGACACCATAATCTGTCTTAAGCTATACATATGTACTGTATTTAAAACCTTGTTGAGTGAAGCTTTGCAACCTATTTAGTAAACACAGAGATGCTTGTCATTCTTGGTCTGCAGCAAATATGGAAAAAAATAGTTGAAAAGGTGATCCTAATGCACTTGCAAGTCTTAGAAGGTGAAAAGCAACAAAATTTGCAATGCACTTTCTGCATTTGTTTCTTGATTGATGTTTCAAATCTTGTGCAGTCGGGTATCTTAAAACTTTTTCATGCACAATGGCCACTATCTGGAGGGAATGGCAGGATATAAATCATTTAAATAAAATAAATAAATCTTGGCTGGAAATTGAGCATATCCATTGAGTTTCATTGTAGTGCCAATATAACATGCTGATGATTCACTTTGAAAAAGCCCTCCTTGAACTAAGAAAAGCTGTGAGATCAAATATACTGTTTAAGGCCAAGAAAAGAAATCCACATTAAAATTGTTTACTCCGCCAGGCTCACAAGATTCAGAAGTCAGCGAGGAGCAAAAGAAAGAGAAAATCTCGGAGCTGAAAAAGAAAGAAAAGCTTTTACAAGAAAAGCTTCTTGAAAAAGTCGAGGAACTGAAGAAGATCTGCCTGCGAGAAGCGGTGAGGCCTGTTTCTTGCTTGCTGTCGGCGTGTGTTTTAGAACTTAGTCATTTTCATGTTCCTAATGGTGCCTTTTCCCCATTTCATAGGAGCTCACTGGGAAAATGCCAAAGGAATATCCACTGAATACAGGAGAGAAACCTCCTCAGGTCAGAAGGCGTGTAGGCACAACATTCAAATTGGATGGCAACCTGCTTCCCAGCGAGGAGGTATGTACAGCCCCTTTGAGGTTTCATTAGCAAAAATAGGGCAGCCAAAAAGTGCTGGAAGAACATCATATAAAATGCTGTAGCCTCTATTGGCTCTTCTGACTGTTTCCTTTTCCCTGCTGGTTCAGGCCAAAAGCCCATCTAATCTAGCGTTCTGTTCAGTGGCCCACAAGCAGGAGAAAAAGGCAGGCTTCTCTCCCACCATTGCTTCCCTGCAAACTGGAAGGCTTTAAAGGCTATCTGGTCATAGCAAAGAGCCTGGATTTATTTTAATTACTAGTAATGTTGACGCTTGGTTTCAGTAAAACTTGCAATGCATAAAAAAGCCCTTACTTACATGTTAGTTCTGCCAATTATATTATGATTGAGAAATTGACTTTAATTTGCTTTTCTAGTATCTTGGAATACTAGAATACAGTTTTAGGCTTATCTCAGTAGGAGATACTACACCAAAGGGTCAACCTGATCTCTTGCCTAAGGCATATGTGAGGACATTAGAGATAACAAGAAGCCAGAAGCTACTTCAGAGCTCATAGACCTTCTGTCAGAGGGAGGGCTAGAAAGATATGAATATATTCTGGTCCTTGCACTACATCTTTGCATATCATCAGAGTCTCCTTTGGATTGGGAGTGACTTGAGAATTTGCCTTAAAGGTTGTGGCTGGCTGGCTTTTACTGTCCTCCTGATTAATGGGCATTTAGAATCTCTCTCCCTGCATGAAGCGAGCATAAGGAGTACTGTATATGCTTCTATAAAAGCTTTTGAAGCAAAATTGCATGGTACATAATAAGGCACTGCCTTGATATGTGTTGTGTCTTCTTTCATCTGTTCCTCCTAATTGTTTACAAACATTGACTCAAAAGCTTCCAGCATTATGGACATTATTGTATAACTAAAGCCTTTGCAGGAAAGCTTGGTTGCTGTTTTTTCTGATCATGGCAAGACAAATTCATTGGTGGCTATGGAGAAATCTTGGTGTTTTATGTTCTGGTTACAAAGAGTGAAGATGTTAGCATTTTATAAGATTCCTAGTGATGCCATAGCAGAACTAAGGAGCATGGTCTAGGTTAGCTTATCACACCATACCTTGTAAACTGTTGGCAGTAGTGGTTCTACAGGTCCCGTCCCCCGATGCTTTCTTATGGTTATGAAAGAGTCTAGGGTACTTTTTTTTCATTTAAACCTTAAATACTTCAATCTAAATTCTAAGGCAGCAAATCCCTAATATTTTGGTCTCTGTAGGACCCAACTCTGCAGAACTTGGAGAGCAACTTTCTTATACAACAAAAGCTGATAGAAGCAGCGAAGAAACTTGCTGGTGAACCAGATCTGTGCAAAAATGTGAAGAAGAAAAGGAAGCAGGAATACACCGAGGCAGTGAAAAAGCTTCAGGAGATTGAAAATTCCATTAATGAGTATCGGATTAAATGTGGGAAAAAACCTTCACAGAAGTCAACCCTGACTTTACCAGGTACCACAATTCCTCCAATGTTCCTAATGAGAAAGAGAGGGGCATTCTGGCTTTCAAGTATGGCTTATTGTGTGTTTGTGTTTGTTTTCCTCCATGGAACAAAAATGCCTTTGATAACAACTGACAGGCAACAACGCAGTTCTACCTAGCTGAAATCAATAGATCTTTATCCCCTGACTTCAGCAAAGTCTGGAGCTTACGTATAATCTAACTGGTGTGTTTTATGTAAGATGTGGTTAAAAGGGAATACAGACAAAGTTACACAAGCACAGGCATGTTTTGAGGGAGAACGCAAACCAAAGAATTGCTGTGCACAGAAGAGCTGGCGGCATCCTTCCAGCCGAAACTAGTGTGGTACCTTATTCTGTTGAGTATTGAATGCTGCTGTCTTGCTGATTTGAGCAAAAATTGGCTGCCATGTGCCTGATCTCTTGGCTGGTACTGGGCCCATGATGATTCAAGCACGTAATTAAAGCATTGCTTTTTATTTTATTTTTACTCTGCCTGGTCCTAACAAGTGTAGCAAAAGTTGGCTGAGGCTAGTGGGGAATGAGAACAAAACACGGCATGTCAAATCTTTTAAATCCCCAGCAAGATAATAAGAATGAAATGTGTTTAATTCTGTATGCAAGTTGTCTAATGCTGCAGTGCTATACATACTACCCTGGGCATAATCCCCTTTAAGCACAGTGTAACTTATTTCTGCATAGACGCGTATAGGATTGCGCTGTAAGAGTTTGGAAAGTAGCAGTTGTGATAAAGAAGGGCCTGTATTAGAGACTCATTGAGAGAGAAGTGTACACGTGAATATTGCGATCTTTTAAGAACTGGAATTATGATATTTTTATTATGGATAAACTGCTGTCAGTGTGCATGATGCTCTACAAAGCCCAAGAGGATAAGGTCCCTGCCTTGAGGGGCTTACAATCTAAAATCGTAAATGGGGAGGGGACAACAGAGGAACAATAGGGAAATGGAAGTGGGAGCAAACAGGAGGAGTATATGGATTTATTTTAGTTACATTTACTTGGGCTTGACTACAGCATAGTGTAGGAGCTTTGCATCAAAGACCTTGTGGGAAAAGTGGCTTTTGAGAGAAGATTTGAAAATGTGTTGATTTTTAATCAGAGGTGACTCTTGCTACTGTCTGAGCAACCACATAGGGGCAGATTTAACACCCTCAGCAATTGCTAACCAGGCCATCAGTGATTGCAGGTCTTCCATCATCTGTCTGTGGGCTATTTCTTTTTTAAGTGTCAGATTCCCAAGTTCAGAGCCGCCCTGCTACCTTGCTTTCCCTAGTGTGCCTTCATTTAGTGATCAAGAGACTGAGCTTAATAACAGGGACTGAGCTGACATTAATACCTGGGACTGAGCTGACCGTTCTCCAGGAAGAGAGCTTGCAGTTAAATTTGGAGGGGTGGGCAGGTGCTCAGACACAGGAGGTGAAATTAGCCTACCCTTTTCATTTCCCTTGTCACCCTCTGTTTTGTGGCAGTGGCAGCAATGCATCTCAAGGTGGCTACCATCCCCCACCCCCCAGAATGTACCTCTGAGTGATGCTAAGTCATATTATAGCATTGTTCCAAGGAACATTCGAGGGGGGGGGGGAGAGAGATGGTGATCCCTGACAGTATTATGCCCCTTTGCATTTTTTAACTGTTTCACCTAAAAAGCTGGTCTGCTTGAGAATTAATGATATTCTCATGGCACAGTGCATTCAAGTGCTTTGCTCTGAACTGCCTTGGGAACTGGGGTAGAGTCATTTCTTTCATTTAGCTATGTTTGGCATACATGTGTCACAACAGATTTGGTCATGCATATAGGAGTGGTGAATGCTGGTAAATGGATACCGGTAGAGTTATGAGTGGTTAGTGCTAACATAAGAACATAAGAAGAGCCCTGCTGGATCAGGCCAAAAGCCCATCTAGTCCAGTTCCTGTATCACACAGTGGCCCCACCAGATGCCTCAGGGAGCACAAGACAACAAGATAACCTGTTTCCCGTTGACACTCCCTTGCACCTGGCACAGAGAAAACCCACTTCTAAAACCAGGAGGTTGCTTATGGCTTGTAACCTGTGATGGTCTTTTCCTCCATGAATCTGTCCAAACCCCTTTTAAAGGCATCTAGGCCAGGTGCCATCACCACATCCTGTGGCAAGGAGTTCCACAGATGAATTACATGCTGGGTAAAGAAATATTTTCTTTTTGAGATGATATTTGCGTTTTGAGATGTGTGTGAGAGAGCAATATGAATGACTCAAGGGTTTGAGAAAAGGCTGCTGCATAGGGAAACTTAAGGAGTTCAATTTAGTTCACTCTATCAAAATGAAGATTAAGGAGATTAAGACTGATTATAGTATGCCAGTGCTTTAATGGGGAGAAAATGACTAGATACTGAAATGGTATTTTTAATCAAGTAGAAGAAAGCCTGAGAAGTGGCTGGGAGTGAAATTTGGACAATTCATCTTGGAGCAGTGCCAGCATAGGTGCCAATCCATGGGTCTCTTTATTTTCAGCTATGTGCCATGGTGAAACCAATTCCTTCTGACCTGCACTGTGCTACTGTCTGACAACTACACAGCGATGTGCAACTGAGCCACTGAATCTGCACAGCAGGCTAGTGCTATTACTGATGTGCATGCTGACATCAGCATGGTTTCAGGCGTGGGGCTGTCATCGGGTCATCCTGTGTCAGAACAACTCTGACTTTAAAGCTGGAGTTCGTTGCTTTTAGTGTCAGAGCTTCAGCTTGGAACAGTGTTGACATAGTCTTAAAAACAAAGCACGTGTTTTGAATATTGAACCTGGTACTTGTGTCTAGACGCCGCTAGATTTCATATTTCTGAACATGTTAGCATAAAGACAAGGTTTCATGTAACCTTTTTGTACTATTACCGTATTTGCACCAAAATTAGCGGCATGAGCAAGCTGTAATTTCATTGTTTGGTGTGAAATTGTGTAGACCTCCTTTGGTGGAGCTGCTCCTGATCCAAGAAGTCCCATTGAGTCTGCCTGTATTGCTGTCCTCTGCTGCTCTCTCCCTCCACCCATCAGGAGTTCATCAGCCTGGCTTTACCATCAACTCTATGAATTGATTATGTCTTCTCTATCCTTCAAACACAATGGAGCCATTCCACTTGCATAGGAAGCTACCTGATACAATAATTGGTCTGTCTAGCTCACCATTGTTGACAATGATTGGCAGCAAGGATTCAGACAGGAATTTTTCTCTGCCCTACTTTCTTCATGCAAAGATTGTGCTCTGCTACTGAGCTTCTGCCCTTTCCCTTGTATGTGGAGGCTCTTTGTTTGAAAGAAGTCATACAAAGTCTTCCAGGGATTATTAATGCAGAGCCCCTATGGCATGATTTGTTTCTTGCAAAAGGATTCAGGATTTCAGATTTTTCACATAAAGTTCACATAGAATTGTGGGGAGGGTGGGGTAAAGAAAAACAAAAAAGGTACCTGTGCAGTATTATTTGGGAATTACTCCTTGACTCGCACTGATGTGTTTTGGCAAAACATAAATCAAGGGACATGACACAGTGAGTAATAATTAGAGGACATTGTTGTTGTTGTTCAGTCGTTAAGTCGTGTCCGACCCTTCGTGATCCCATGAACCATATCCCGCCAGGGACATTAGAGTAGATTATTCTGATGTTCGCTCTTGCTCTTAAAGATCCATGAATTAAATATATGGTGTGATAACGCAGCAGGAAATCCCTCTTGAGCTTGTTCACAGTGGGTTGTTGCTACCTCCTGTGTGCAGCCTCCGTTGTTTTATGTGTGAGAGATGTTGCTTCACAGTGGGTTTGGAACATATGCCCTGAACTGAAGTGTATTTTACCTGGAAACAAGCCTTGTTGAAATATAATATGCTTCGGATTGGGGTGTTCCAAAATGGAAATGGTATACGTGAAACTTTTTTGAGAACTACTTTGAACAAAGAAAGGAGGAAGGACACGAACAAATCCAGGAGCAGCAGTCTTTGCTAATGCAGAGAAAAGATGCACATAGAGACACATACTTATCCAGAGTCTAGGAGACTCTGGTGAATGCATTCTGGGGCAAGGCTGGGAAGAGAAAGGAGCCTTTGTGCAACCCGGAAGTGGGTCTTTCAGCTTGAAAAAATCCTGCAGAGCCTTAGAAACCACGTGGTTTGCCCGTGCAAAGGTAGGAACGGCGATTTGGGGGCTTTTTTCCACTTTTACAAACATTTTTAAAGTGGACCCCTGTATCCATGGATTCTCAGTATCCACGGAGGGGTTCGGAATGGAACCCCCGCATATACCAAGGTCCGACTGTAATCTAAAACAATAAAGGCTAGAGGCTTGAATTGTTTCACAATGAAGTTCTTATTGAGAGTTATTGGAGAAAACAATTGCTTTGCCAAGACTTGGGCTAATTCTCCAAGCAACAAATCAGGTTGGAAAATTTCTTAAACTTCTATTTCATGTCTGGCTATTTTTTTTTTTAAAAAGGAAGTAAATAAATCTCAAGGTCCTTGCCAAACAAAACAATTAAAATATAGTCTATAGATAAATGTGCCTTTTCAATATGCATCGCCCATCATACAGAGCTTTTCTCATTGAGAATGGTGAATAGATAGCCATGTTAGGAGATGACATCTCTGTCAACTTCTTTATTTGGGATCTGCCAAGTACTTTTCTTTCCACTCTGCAAAAAGCTACTGCAGTCGTAGTCAAACATCTCTATCATTCTGAAATAACCAGTACAACGAGAGATTAATAGCTACTTTCAAAGAATTGAGGACTGGCCTTCCTTGAGTACTGGCCTTAAGCTGTGAATCTGTTGCAGCTGTGGTTTTTCAGAGTAGCTCAATAGAAAATGTCTTGGTCTCTGTTGTCCTCTGGGAAGGGAGATTAAGTGTGTACTTGGCAGTCGTGCCCACAGTCTTGTTGGTGTCACTTGTCCTAGGCAGTTCCTGGATGACTGCAGAAGTCTCTGGTATAAGTCCTGCACGTTGCATAGTAGTTAACACTTGTGCAGAATGCAGCAAATGGTGTGTGTGTGTGTGTGTGTGTGTGGCCCAGAATCAATAGGCGCTATTATAATACAAAGAGAATTTTAAAAATTGAAAACAGCTGACTTGGGCCTCAACAGATATTTGTAGGGTAACAAACACTCCAACAATCAGAATGTGTGTTTAGTTGGGTTATTTTTAATTTGCAGGGTTGTGTTTATGTTGTGAGCTAAATTTGCTTTATCCCCATTATGCCCCAACTTGTATGTGTGCATATACCGGTACCTAACTGAGCCTATCTGACGCTTGCAACTGTGTCCTATGTTTAATATTCCAAGTTGCAATGTGTCATTTTAAAAATCCTTTTTCTTTTCCCACAGATGAAATAATTCCCTCTGAGAGCAGCTCCTTGTCTGATACAACAACGTTTGAAGAAGGTACGTGACCATTACATTTTGGCTCAGATACGCAAATCATTGTTTAAAATTGGGTATAACCAACTTCTGTATTCTCGGGGGCCACTCTATTTGCCTAACAGTGTATTAATGTATTTGCCACACAAACTGACCCCTCCTGAAAAGTCAGGCTCAATATTAAGGGCTATCTTAGTGCCCACATGTTCAATCATAGCCAGAAAATTAAAATTATGACAATTAGAAGATGTAGTACTAAAGTCTGGAAAACATATGCAAGTTGAATCCATTTTTTATGAGACAAACTAGAGAATTTAATACACCCTGATTTAAAATTGTAAGACCAGATCCAACCTTTCTGTGCTATATTTGGTGTACATAAAAAGGTAAAGGTGACCCCTGACAATTAAGCCCAGTCGTGTCTGACTCTAGGGTGTGGTGCTCATCCCCATTTCAAAGCCGAAGAGCCAGCGTTGTCCGAAGACGTCTCCGTGGTCATGTGGCTGGCATGACTCTCCTTGCCGCAGCGCGTAGCATGTGGCTGGAACACGGAGCGCTGTTTACCTTCCCGCAAGCGGTACCTATTTATCTACTCGCATTGACATGCTTTGGAACGATTATTTTGACATTATTTTCCCTGGAAAATGGCTAAAATACAGTGTGTAGAGTGAGGAAATGTATCAACAGACTTGCCACAATAGACTCAGATTGGTTCATAGGATCAGTACAAAGTTCTGGTTTTGGACAGGTTCATAAGCTCAGCATGAAGGATTCAGACTTGGGGTAATGACTTAGGACAAGGTTTCCTATTACTTATAAAGAGAGGTTCTCTGAGTACTTGTCCTATGTTGAAAAAGCAGGGAGGAAGATGCTGTTCATAATACAGTATCAGGATGGTCACATGCAGGGTGGATTTGAGCAATTAAGAACATAAGAAGAGCCCTGCTGGATCAGGCCAAAGGCCCATCTAGTCCAGCTTCCTGTATCTCACAGTGGACCCACCAGATGCCTCAGGGAGCACAAGACAACAAGATACTTGTATCCTGTCGCCACTCCCTTGCACCTTGCACAAAGAAAACCTGTTTCCCGTTGACACTCCCTTGCACCTGGCACAGAGAAAACCCACTTCTAAAACCAGGAGGTTGCTTATGGCTTGTAACCTGTGATGGTCTTTTCCTCCATGAATCTGTCCAAGCCCCTTTTAAAGGCATCTAGGCCAGGTGCCATCACCACATCCTGTGGCAAGGAGTTCCACTGATGAATTACATGCTGGGTAAAGAAATATTTTCTTTTGTCCGTTCTAACTCTCCCTCCACTCAATTTTAGTGCATGTCCCCTGGTTCTGGTGTTGTGCGAGAGGGAGAAGAATTTCCCTCTATCCACTCTCTCCATCCCATGCATACGTTTATATGTCTCAATCATGTCCCCCCTCAGGCGCCTTTTTTCTAGGCTGAAAAGCCCCAGACGCTGTAGCATTTCTTTATAAGGGAGGTGCTCCAGCCCACGAATCATTCTGGTCGCTCTTTTCTGCACCTTTTCCAATTCAACTATATCCTTTTTGAGGTGTGGTGACCAGAACTGGACACAATACTCCAGATGTGGCCTTACCATCGATTTGTACAAAGGCAGAATGATATTGGCCGTTTTATTCTCAATCCCTTTTTTAATGATCCCAAGCATGGAATTGGCCTTCTTCACAGCCGCCGCACACTGGGTCGACACTTTCATCGACCTGTCCACCAGCACCCTAAGATCTCTCTCTTGATCCGTCACAGACAACTCAGAACCCATTAGCGTATATATAAAGTTTTGGTTTCTTGCCCCAATGTGCATCACTTTGCACTTACTTACATTGAAGCGCATCTGCCATTTTGCTGCCCATTCTCCCAGTTTGGAGAGATCCTTCTGGAGCTCTTCACAATCCCTGCTGGTCTTCACCACCCGGAAAGGTTTAGTGTCATCTGCAAACTTGGCCACCTCACTGCCTATCCCCAACTCCAGGTCACTTATGAATAAGTTGAAAAGCACCGGTCCGCTTTTCACCTCTCACCATTGTGAAAATTGCCCATTGACTCCCACTCGCTGTTTCCTGGTCTTCAACCAGTCCACAAGAGGACCTGCCCTCTTATTCCCTGACTGTGGAGTTTTCTCAGGAGCCTTTCATGAGGGACTGTGTCAAACGCCTTCTGAAAATCCAGATATATAATATCCACGGGTTCGCTCGCATCCACATGCCTGTTGACCTTTTCAAAAAATTCTAACAGGTTTGTGAGGCAAGACTTCCCCTTGCAGAAGCCATGCTGACTCTCCCTCAGCAATTGGCAAAGGCCTCTAGCCCATCCCTTGCATAAATCAGACACACAGATGACCATTTTGAAATTGCAAAGAGTCACTACTTTGGCCATTTTCTCCACAGTACCTTTCACGTGTCCTAAAAGTATAATCTGGAAAAACTAGAGTTACTGCACTTAGCAGTAAAATAGGCACGTTCATTGTGCATCACCAGAATAATTACAAATCAGTATAGTGCATTATACAATACAGGACAATCAACTATGTTTCTCTCTCCATGCCCACACTGTTGCTGTTACCACTAGTAACACCCTCACCCCATGATATCCTTATGGAATCCAGACTAAACAGGTCTACCTAGTGAGGGTAACGGCAAGCCCAGTGTTTCCCAGAAGAATTTAACTGCTAGTTGGCTTTGAGGAAAAAAGCCAGTATGCTAACGCAATATCTTGACTGCCTTAAAAAAATAATTCCCTATTTAACATATGAACAAGCAATTATTATCCTTTTATATTTTTTCAGGATTCCTAGGATTTACCGTATCTAATTAGCATAGTGACATATGGGTTGGGTATTTCCTGCCACCTAAACAATAGGCTTGGTTCAATGGCAATATTCCTTCAGCTAGTCATTAGCTCTCAGGACACACCCTCCCTTTCCGTTCATTATCACTTCAACAGATATATTAACTTCTTTATGCATGTGAGACTCATACAGTCTTTGAAGTGTCCCGTAATTTTGATCCCGTATATGCTTTTCTGATTGACTACTCCCATATACTGTATATGGGTTATTGTTCTACCAATATCGGAAGACTTTTTGAACCTTTTGCCACGTCTATGCGATGGTGCTTTTGAGCAAGCAAGAAGAAAATGCAACCCTAAATTATTTTTCTAGGCAACAATTCTTCACTTAGTAACTATTATTAATTTGTGCATAAGATTAACTGTATGGAGTCTGAATTATCCACAAATGCCTCCAGCAAAAAGAAAGTTTACTTCTAAAAAATGTCTCCACGTAAGAGGATTTATAAACCTGTCCTTTATATATTTAAAAAAAGCCATATGACTAAAGACTGATTTAATAATAAAATACTGCAAAGAGACTGATAAACCAAATAATGTGCGAGGATATTAGTAGCCTTCCTATAGACTAGATTCACTATCCGTAACCGTCTTGCCACAGCTGTTATATACTTGAGAGAGAACTAAAATGCAACTATTATCTTCAAGGGAAGGCAGAGCCAAGGAGCAACTGCTTTCCATTATCCATTTGCTTCCAAGTTGATGGCGTTCTTGGCGTACATCCATGAAAATAACTCTTAACCTTCCTTCAGAGCGCTCTTTTACAGTGTTCATTCTCCTCCTGGCTCTTTTTTTTTTCTCTTGATATCTCATTGTGTATATCTGAATTGGGTCCAGGCTTACAGAATCTCTTCTAAATTTTTGTTAGATGTAAGAGTGCTTCTACACAGTCTTGACCCCATGGGAATTCCAAAGTTGGTTCCAGAGCGCAAGGGGTGTAGGTGTGTATTTGTGTATGAGGGGAGGGTGATTTCAAACTTGTAATCGGCATCACTACTACTGATGTATGTCTGAATGGGATGTTATTTCGGAAAAAAAATGTCAACTCAGGCTGAAAAGCCACAAGATAGTGCATTGAAAGTGTCACATTGCAGAACAGAAGTAAAAAAAATCATTCAGTTCAACTAGTGTTCTCTTTTGATTTCTGTGGTAGTTAAGTATTCCATAAGAGAGCCCAGCGAGAATGTAGCTGTGACTCTGGAGAGTTAGAGAATTTTTCACATTACCTTCTGAACTTGAGCACCAGACTCTTAGCCTGGGGAAAGGCGGTATATAAATCTTCTAAATAAACTTGTTTTGTCCATGAGGAACAGAGGCCTCGTTTTAGTTCAGTAACATTCACTTATAATATCATAGAATTGAGAGGAGTTATTAGAAAATAAGTTATTTATGCAGAGTGAGTTGCTAAATCTGGAAAAAAGAATGATAGAAATAGCTGAGATCTTTAATACCTGAATGAGGGTTACATTTAGTTTTTAGAATGTTTACTTCGGCATTATCCGAAAAGATTATTGTGGTGTACTAAGTTGCTTTGCTGCATTTCCTGACACTTTAGTCTGAAACTTTTCTGACTAACGTAAACAATATGTTTGGTAATGTGTTTAAAAACCCTGTTTTTGTTGCTAATAAGAATGGGACCTAGTTAATATCTTAATGAATCCATTAGTATATCACATAATGCCTCTTTCCTTTAGTATTTCCAGAAATGATCAATTTAACTTTTAACTCCAGTAAATTTAACTCCAGCTGATCAGCAGCACGCGTCTTTTAAACCTGGAGATGCAGAGACAGATGTAAACATCGGACAGCCTGCTGGCTTTGTTTTGCCTGAGGAAGATTATCAAATGATAATTGAAACGTTGCAAAGTTTTTAAATTAAATTTTTAATGTTACAAAACGAAGTTTTTTACTTTTGATTTTAACTTAAAGATTTTATTGTCATGGCTTTTAAACCCGTCTTTTTATCTTCAACAATTTTTGCCGGCCATGAAAACCGTAACTTGTATCCTTTAGTATTGCTTAGCTTTCTGCGTAGCCAGAAGTTTGCTGGTAGGTGATCTTGCATGGTCCAGAGAGCTTTTCCTCATTAAGGATGTAAAGACTGCAAGGATTCTACATAGAGCCTCACATCCAAATTTTGTTTCTTTGAACAGGCAACGATTCCCTTGCAGTACCAGGCCACAGAACAAACTCTGTGCCAGTTTCTCCACAAACTCCACCACCCAAATCCCTTGGTGTGGAGAGAATCCATCTCAGGAAGCCTTCCATGAATGAACAGCTTCTGGAATCCAGACACTCCAGGTATAACATTTCTGACGTTGCCAAAAACTGTAACAGCACGATCACAATTTGTGTCTTTTTATTTTAAAGAATTATCTGCACAATCACCTGCTTTAACATGATGAGATTTCAGAAAATTGTTGGTTTTGTTATAATTATTTGCCTTTCTCTTCTAAAAATTAGTGTGAAAGAGACCACAGCACAAATGTTTATGTTTGGGGGAGTAATTTCTTTCCTCTGAGCATCTAAAAACCAGATATGAACGTCTAGCTCTATCTTTGCACCTTCTTTTAAAATCTCAAATTCTTATTTCATTATGTGGGCTAGAGGCTAGATTAAAAGAAAAACGGCAGTGTTGTGGGGAAAGCTAACATTTATTGACCCTGGGCCTGATCCGAAGAGCCTCCTTTCGTACTCAGGAATGTTTGGATCCTCCTCTTTCTGCTGCACCCTTTTTCATTTTCTGCTTTATCTTTTATGTTCCACCTTCCTGGTTCTCAGAATATCAGCTATTCTGCAAACTGCTCTACAATGAGATGTTTTCCTGCATGATCTTTGTTGCTACCAGCACTTGCTGTTATACTCTCTTCTGTGTCCTAGAAATCTTGCCCTTTCAGTCTGTCGGCAACTAATGCCAATGCTCTCTCCTCTCCTGCTTTGCATTTTTTTGAAGATATTGGGATGGTGGCCACATATTGGATTCCTCTATTTATTATCATAGAGACCCTTTGTCAACACACAGCAGTCCGTACAGAACAGTGGAGAGACAGCACCTTGGTGGAAGAAGTATGCCTACGACACCAGTTCTCACCCGCAATGCCTACAGTAGCACTCATTTACCGTAAGTTGATTCCCTTCCTGCACTCTCGAGAAAATTTAGGTGCACTTTAATCACCTTTAGACAAAAGAAATGTATGTGTTTAATTATTATACTTTATAGCTTCAAGCAGGCTTTGGAATGGCACAGATGGTCTTTGATTAATCAGTCTGATTAATAGTATTGAATTCTTGCAAATCTCAAGATGATGTTATCTCATTGCTCTGAAAAGGATTTTACTGAATAGAAATGTTAACTATATCAGTTAACAGGCCCATCAAATTTGATGAATGGGAGAGGATAGAGACAGTCCCAGGAGCCACTGAGAACCAACTCAGCCCTTATCTTTGTAATCCTACTTTGGGTTCCATTTCTTGATCAGCTAGAGTGTAATGCAGGGGTGGGGAACCTCCGGCCCCCGGGTCGATCCGGTCCAGCCCCTGCGGGACCTGACCGATCCGGCCCGCGGGACCAGAGGCTCCACCGCCTGCCTGCCTAGTCACTTTAAAATCGGCCTTTCTGCAGCTGCGCAGATCGCTGTTGAGGCCGAGAGATTGCCCTCTCGGCCTCAATGGCGATCTGCGCAGCTGCAGAAAGGCCGATTACAGAAGGAGGAGGTGCCGAGGTGACGCGTCACCTCGGCACCTTCTCCTTGAAAGCGGCCTTTCTGCAGCTGCGCAGATCGCCGTTGAGGCCGAGAGATTGCCCTCTCGGCCTCAATGGCGATCTGCGCAGCTGCAGAAAGGCCGATTACAGAAGGAGGAGGTGCCGAGGTGACGCGTCACCTCGGCACCTTCTCCTTGAAAGCGGCCTTTCTGCAGCTGCGCAGATCGCCGTTGAGGCCAAGAGATTGCCCTCTCGGCCTCAACGGCGATCTGCGCAGCTGCAGAAAGGCCAATTTAAACTGGAGCTGACGTGGGGCGGCGGCGGCGGCAATTGCCGCCGCCGCCGCCCCCCCCCAGAGCCTCAGGTAAGCATCCGTGGGTGGGTGGGTGGGTGGGAGTGAGGAGGAGGAGGGAGGGAGGGAGGGAGGGAGAGTGAGTGGTCCGTGGGTGGGTGGGAGGGAGGGAGGGAGAGTGTTCCGTTGGTGGGTTAGAAGGGTAGATTCGGGGGGGGTCAAATTTTCAGTGGGGGGGCAAAAATTTCGGCCGCCCTTATGGGCGGCCCGTGGCCAATTTTCCCAACAGGGAAATGGCCCCCCACCGCAAATAGGTTCCCCACCCCTGGTGTAATGGAATGTTGGAAACTGAGCATATATAGGTCAGGCCCACTGAGGATTCCACTCTTTCCAGAATGAATGCCAGAAACATCCAGCATCTGGTCTTATTAACGTGTACAACTCTTTATTTGATACCACTATTACCATATTTTTCGCTCTATAAGACGCACCCCCCCCCAAAAAAAATAGGGGGAAATGTCTGTGCGTCTTATGGAACGAAGAGTGAAAAAATGTCTTGCTTTTAACAGTTTTACTTACCTGGTTGTTGATCTTCAGCTCCAATCTTCGGGTGCCCCAGCCAGCTCCCAGTTGCGTTTGGCACCTGGGCTACGTTCTCAGGCGCTGGACGCGACCTGGGAGCCCTGCGCAAACATCGCAGCAACTGCTATGTTTGCGCAGGGCTCCCGATCACGTCCAGCGCCTGCACTAAGTTCCCTGACGTTGAACGCGACTGCTAGCCCTCCGGAAATATTCGAGTTACTCCAATGTTTCCGGAGAGCTTGCAATCGCGTTCAGCACCTGCAGGAAGTTGCCTGACGCTGGATGCGACTTCAAAGCCCTCCGGAAACATCGGAGGAACTCGGATGTTTCCGGAGGGCTTTGAAGTCGCGTCCAGTGTCGGGGAACTTAGCGCAGGCGCTGGACGCGACCAGGAGCCCTGCGCAAACATCGCAGTTGCTGTGAAGTTTGTGCAGGGCTCCCAGGTCGCGTCCAGCGACTGGGAACTTAGCGCAGGCACTGGACACAACCAGGAGCCCTGCGCAAACATCGTAGTTGCTGCGATGTTTGCGCAAGGCTCCCTGGTCGCGTCCAGCACCTGGGAACTTAGCCCAGGCGCCAAACGCAACTGGGAACTGGCTGGGGCACCTGAAGATTGGAGCTGAAGATCAACAACCAGGTAAGTAATACTGTTAAAAGCAAGATTTTTTTACACTATTTTTAGCTCCACATTACGCATGCATCCTATGGTCCGGTGCGTCTTATGGAGCGAAAAATGTTGAACTGCAATAGATAGACTTTGATTCCCATGCACAAATTCCTTTGGCAAAATTCAGAGGTTGGCTTGAACCTTTTGGAACTTGTTCCCAGTTAAAAGGAAATGAGAGGGGAAATGGTGAAATGGGTACAGTCAGTTATCCCCTGCTTGCATTTAAAACAACAACAACACAGATATGTACTAGCTGCCAGATACCACTTGGCTCAGAAACATTTCTGTAAAAATGTTCAGTATTGCCTGTCCACACCATTTCATATTTTTGAATGTCCAGTGCAGAGAATTGATATAAACACTGAAGAAGTTCCTGCTTATCATCTTATGCCTCAAGAGGGGTCAGGTTTTTACTGGCTGGGTCTTCTGAATGCTTACATTGAACCGAAGTCTATCTAAACTGTTGTAGCTTGTCCTGCTCTGCAATTTGATACAATTGTCACGTTGATTACAAATGCAATTTTCTGCTTTTCCAGGCCAGATATTTCCCCGCGGCACTGCAGGCAGCGGAGCGGTAGTTTAGGGTCTCAAACCAACTTACTGGCTGAGACTGCCAGTGAAGAGCCAGTGCTCACCCTCTCAAAATCCCAAAGAAGCAACAGCACAGAAATCCTAGATGATGGGTCATCCTATACCAGTCAGTCCAGTGCGGAATACTACTGTGTGACCCCCAGCCCCTACTATACAACCCAGACTCTTGACAACCGTACCAGGAACAGGAGACGGTCCAAGAAACAGAACATTTTTGCTGCCAATTCAGGAAGCATGCCAAACCTAGCCCAGAAGGACATCCGCAATGGCGCCTACCAAAAAGGTCCAGGGCAGCCCTCAGCCAACTGCTACATTTCTGGCTATGCTCCTCACACGGAATGTGATGTATATTATAACAGTGGCTATGTGTATGAGAACGGCACAGAGGGACAATACACTGTGAACCCTTCCTACCGCTCATCGGCACATTATGGATATGAACGCCGCTATCGGGAATTCAGGTCCTTCCATGAAGATGAGATAGAGAGAGTGTCGCATAACCCTTACGCCACTTTGCGTCTGCCACGGAAGCCATCTGTGAAAACAGAGCACATCACCAAAAACATTAACAAGGCCTTAGTAGCAGAGCATCTTCGTGGCTGGTACCAACGTGCCTCTGGTCACAAAGACCCCCCTCTTGGCCTGCAGGCAGGCTTTGACCTTGACAGAGGATCACACAGGAGCCTGGGCTTTGCCGGACTACAGGTGCCGTGTTGCCCGAGCAGCCGGGCATCATCTTTCTCTTCAGGTAATGAGTCGTTTGTTACACTTGTCCCTCCTGCCCCTCATTAGTGACCTCCCAGATGCCATTTTCCACTGCCTAGCAATCTTTTGATGGTACAGAAGCTCCAATGTATACACAGAGACTGCTGATTACAGTATCTTGTTCACTGCAAAGTCATTCTGCTACTCCATTCTGACAAATGGGGAAGTCTACTCCCTGTGTGCATCAGGGCTTTAAACTGGCTGTTAGAGACACAGCCTGGCTGGAGATTCAGATGGATTGCCAGTGCCCCTGAGAATGACTTGAGGTGATTCATCAATGTAGTGAGGTTGACCAGCTCTCTCGTTGTCAGCCATTGGGGGCAGTAACAACTGCGTGGGGATTCGGGTAAGAGGAGGTATACAGCATGGCAAATTTCAACTCTGCCTAGTACTACTATTTCACAGAAAGTTTAATGTTCAACCACTTCTTGCCCCTACAATGGCCCTGTGATGTAAGTCTCTATTATCATAATTGGCAGGTGGCAGTAGCTTGCAGTGGCTTCTGCCAAATCCCTCGTATCCAAGTCAAACTCTCTAGTCCAGGGGTGGCCAGCCTTTCAACATGAATGCTCCTGGACCTTTAATGGTTGTATAGGTGAGGGCATTTCAGCAGGTGCAGCTGCTTTAGCAGCACCATCAGCAATTGCAGATGCCAAGATTCTGTCTTCTATACAACTCTTAACGCAGAGGCCCTAATGGTGGAAGGTTGGCCATCCATTGAACCTGGTTGGCTAGCCAGTGAACGACAAAGACGACTACTACTACTATTACTACCACCAATACTAATACTACTATTTATTAATTGGATTTTTATCCTGCCTTTTCCCCCATAGAGGGACTACACTAAGTCTGTCTGTCTGTGTCTCTCTCTCTCTCTCTCACTCTCTCTCTCTCTCTCTCTCTCTCTTATCCTAACCCTATGACTAGAGGTGTTTGTTTTTGTTGAATACAAGAGGATTACAGCTGAAGTCTTACTGAACACAGTAGGCTTACTTCTGAATAAATTTTATTTTATTTATTTATAAAATAAATAACACCGCTTTGAAACACCTCTACCTATGACAGACTAGCTCAGTGCCCAGCCTGCTGTGCAGAATTAAGCTAAAGCAATATGTGCAAGTAAGCTTGTGAGACTGGTTTTCAGAGGATGGTCAAACTGGTTTAGAAAATAGTTGGGTGTGAACAGTGTGTAGGAGGTTAAGAAACCAGGGACAAGCCTACTGTCCCACACAAATGGTTTGTCCAGTCCTATATCCTGCCTCCCGTAGTGACCGGATAAAAGTAGTTAAGGCAGTGTGTTTAACCACATAGTGGATGCAGATATATCAATATTGTTGTGTAAACAGCGCAAGTAGGTAAGAGAATGATAGCAGTGATTTCAACCATTGGGCTGTTGAGCTGTATAGATGGACAAAAATATCACCTGTTCTTATGAGAAATTGATAGCTGCAGAGATCCTCATTGTACATTGGAAATTTCCTAGGACATTGAAAGAAATAGATTGGATAATTCTGGCTGATTTTAATACTGTATTTCTTCAATTCTAAGACGCATGTTTTTTCCCAATTAAGCATTTCAAAAAATGGGGTGCGTCTTAGAATCGAAGGTCTCCAAAAAGCACCCCAAAATACTATCTTCTTACTTACTGGGGCTTGGGGGAGCTTCAGGGAGATCTGCGCGACCCTCTGCAGGCCTCCCTGATCTTCAGTTTGGCAAAAAACGGTGATTTTCAGCCATTTCCGGTTTTCGCAAAAACCAGAAATGCCCAAAAATTGCTGTTTTTCGCCGAACTGAAGATCAGGGAGGCCTGCAGAGGGTTGCGCAGGCCTCCCTGAAGCTCCCCCAAGCCCAGGTAACGAAAGAAATTGCACTTTCTGGCGGGGCCAGAAATGCTATGCAAAGGCAGTGCACTCAGTCATCCTCAGCTGCAGGAGACATGCTGGGGAGAGTTGGTGCTGAGCGGGTAGATTCAATGAAGGGAGGTGAGTCTTACAATCGATGGATTTTTTTCCCCCTGCTGGTGGTACTGAAAGTAAAGGTGCGCCTTAGAATCGATGGCGTCTTAGACTCGAAGAAATACAGTAATAAATTCTCACCTCAAATTCAAACCAAACTTGGGATATACAACAAAGATAATTTTAAGACAAGATGCTGCCTATTAAGTGCATATCTAGGAAAATAAAGGAAACAAGGAAGGTATAGAAATATTACCTACCTACCTACACGCGCGCGCGCACACACACACTTATATTAAAACATAGTAAGGGAAGTAGGTAAGAAGGATAAGGACATATTAATTTTTTTTATTCTGTTGTTGCATGTTCTGCATTATCACACAAATAAAACTTAAAAGAAGGAACCAGTAGAGCACTTAGTTTGCTGCTGTTCACTTTGTGACTCCATTGGATTAATATCTGGATCTAAGAGAGAATCTCTGCCACAGATTTGTTGTGCATTGCCCCTATCAGGTTGGTTAAATATATCACGCTCGCCCATGAATTTATGTAGTACTTTGAACACATTCATATAACCAACTGCACCTCTTCCCGAGGCAGTGAATTCCACAGGTCAACAGATCAGTTTGAGGTTTCAAGCTTCCTGTGAGTGTGAGTGTGAGTGTGTGAGAGAGAGAGAGAGAGAGAGAGAGAGAGAGAGAGAGAGAATGATATTTAAATATGGCCGGATTTTTAAGTATTTGCATTGTGAGGTATGCTTGAATACTTAACAAACCAAGTTATTCACTCCTCTTGTTTTTTCTTCCTTGCTTTAGCATCATCTACAAATGCCTCTGTGAACTGGCGGAATCAGATTCCTCTAGGACTTTCTGATTATGACACACTGTCTCAGTCATCTTATGCTAGCGGCTATGGGAGTATGTATGGCCCCCACCCGTTGCAGAGCAGGTGAGCCACATATAATAAACTGTTGCAGCTAGTCAATGTTGGACGATAGCAGTCTACATGCAAGACAGCCACCTCTTTAATGTTCACACAGGGCTTTTTGACTTAAGACCAAATCCTATCCAACTTTCCAGTGTCTATTCAGCCACAATACAGCCTTGAGGTAAGGGAACTATCGTTCCCTTACCTTGAGGAGGCCTCCATGACTGCCCACCACCACCACAGAATGCAGCCCATTGGCACGGCTGCATCAGTGCTGGAAATTTGGATAAAATTGGGCCCTAAATATGGAACTCAAAGAGGCTATTGTTTTTGTTCACGTACAGTATTTTATTTTGTATATCATAGCATTCAAGCATTTATCAACATTTAGCATTTATCAACAAGACTTAAGTCTAATGTATTGACATTGGATTGAGCCAAGAATTCATTAATACAATGAGAGCTTGTCTTGTGTGGCTGTGGACCATATATACTCCACCACCCTTTCCCTCCCTCCTCAAAAAAACCCCAACCCAATTGGTCTGCAGGGTCCATCATATGGCAGCATTATCGGAGGTGCACAGGCTAAGGGCAGGCCTCACATTACCTACCCCAGTATAGAGAATTGAAAAATTGTACCTGTTCGTTTAGGCCCTGATCCAAATTAATTGCATTCTGTATCAACTTATAACATCATGTAAAAGCAGAGATATCACCATGCCAACAAAAGTTCGTATAGTCAGGGTGATGGTGTTCCCAGTAGCAATGTAGGGTTGCGAGAGTTGGACCATAAGGAAGGCTGAGCGCCGAAGAATAGATGCTTTCGAACTGTGGTGCTGGAGAAGACTCCTGAGAGTCCCTTGGACTGCTAGGAGATCAAATCAGTCAACCCTAAATGAAATCAACCCTGACTGTTCCCTGGAAGGACAGGTACTGAGGCTGAAGCTCAAATATTTTGGCCACCTAATGCGAAGAGAGGACTCATTGGAAAAGACTCTGATGCTGGGAAAGATTGAAGGCAAAAGGAGAAGGGGAAGGCAGAGGATGAGATGGTTAGATAGCATCACCGATGCAACGAACATGAAAATGAGCGAACTCAGGAAGATAGGGGAGGACAGGAAGGCCTGGCGGGATATGGTTCATGGGATCACGAAGGGTCGGACACGACTTAACGACTGAACAACAAGAAATCTTACAAGACACAGGATATATGGGTAAAGATGCCATGTATTAAAAGCCAGGAATGCAATTAAAAATATTTAAAAACACTGGATCACAGATCTTCAAAACAAGTTAAAAAACAAGTTAAAAAAATTAATCATGTAATGTTCCTGAAATGCGTGGTGGTAAACTCCTGTGATACTACCCAACGTTTGCCTCCAGAAATAGCATTATATTTACATGCAAGAATATCATAGGGTCATTTTGCAGGCATTAGATAAAGAGAGCGAGAAAGGGGGGTAAAAGCATGATAAGCTATGCATTGTAGTAACAGAGAAGTGAAGTTTCATTGTGCATACCACCATGCCATTTTCACTTCTGTTTGAAGAAGTCTGGCTTGGGAAAGGCAAAGCCTGCTTACACCCAGCCACGCTGCTCTTGCTTCAAAATTCAGATTCTTAGCCCATGAGAATTTAAAGGTGACAGAGGTCATGCATCTCCTTAGTTCTGCTTCTTTGTGAGACGACTATAGCCGCGTTTGTTTCTGACAGGAAGGAAGCACTGCAGCATTTGAATTGCTGAGAAAGGAGGGTGCACTCTTGTAGCACCAGAGGGCAGACTTCCTTCCATATTCTTGGGTTTTGGCAGACTGGATTTAATATGGATCCACTGATGACGTATATTCCAGTCTACACATTGTCTACCTAAATCGTCAGCAATCTACAGTTGCTTGTGGTTTATATTTTCATTTGGATATGTGTTTCAGTCATTGCAGAAGCATTCCTACACCTACCTGTACACTCCTACAAGCATTCCACAATTTCTTGTGGTTCATGTTTCCATATGGATGTGTGTTTCAATCGTTGCAGAAGCATTCTTACATGCTGAAAACTGCATGCTAATTTTTTACACTCCCTTGCTCAGCCAAGGACCCCATTGCATAGTGTAGGAATGGTTGTGGATGCTCCCTCCTCAATCTGTATCACGAGTGCTTCACACCTAGATTGTGCAATTCTCTCCTCCCAGTTGTGCTAACTGGACCTCTGTGAAAAAATGAGATTTCACCTTATGATATATTACCTTATATCATGGGCGGACGGACAGACACACACACCTTATATCCATGATGGAGAGCTGCACATCAGTTCATCCAACATGCAGGGAAGATCTTCAGCCAGATGAATGTGAATTGGTTCATAGTTTTCAGCAGCATGAGCAGAAACAATTCTCTCACTTACTACTGCAATCCCCCAAATTACGACATTAACCAAAGCAAATTCTCAGACTTGGTGACTGATGGTAACTTCCGAGCAGGGTGGAAGGGCACACACACACACATCCTTAGCATCCAAGTACTACTCCCCCAACAGACTTTACTAGATGAGTGTGGGAAGAAAATCTAGCCTGTTTGGTTTCAGTCTTGGGGGGGGGGGGAGAACCAACAACTGGTGAGGTGAGGTGAGATGAGACGAGGTGAAATTTTAGGATGTTTATGCAACAGCAGAATTGTCCTAAATTCCATTGATTTTGGAGTCATGTACTGACTACTTTTTTTTAGGAATAATTTCCACTCATTTTCCTCCATGTATTTGTGGTCATTCTGCCAAGTTCAAGTAGGCTAGCATCTCTTTCAAGTGCTGCCAGTGGGTTTTCATGCAGTTCTTTTGCTTTCTGTTTCGTGTCTGCTCCCTCTTCTCCTCCTCGTTCTCTAACTCCACCTGCCATCCATCTGAAACAAAGGCCTTCTGTCCAGGGGACTGCTTGTGCTTGCAGACATGAGATCATGTTTAAATTCTCTTGTGCTATATGTAGCCAGTTCAGTGTAGTAAGTACTCATGGCATTTTTATCTGTGGTTTGTAATGGGCTGGCTGCTGTTCCTGTTGCTTATTGCTGAGCTGGCTTGAGTGAAGTTGTCTAGTGAACTGTTTGCATTTGTTTCATTCCCTGAACTATAGCTTTAAAAAAGAATATAAATTATTCCAGTTGACTTTTTTTAACCTAAGCCTCTTAAAGCCTTATGGTTTCTTATGGAGTGACTAAAATTATGCATTAAAATAGATTCTTACTAAATGCTTAACTTATTTCACTGGGTTTCAAACTCTTAATTGAGCTACTGTTGTTTGGGCAACTCGCTGCAGGAATGCTGATCCATATCACTGGCAATGGGGGAACCCCATTTGCACACATGGGGCTTTTCCACGGCCATAGGACTGACGTGAAACCTGTTTTTTCACTCTTTCTGCATATGCTCTTTAATTTAAACATGATCATACGATATCGAGATAATAACTGTGGTGGTGACTATTTTTTAAAATATATTGGTAACCTCTCCTGACCCTTCAGAATGGAATGGGATAGAAGTTCAAATAAATATACAGCTACATTTTGTTAATTATGTTTGCAACTTAATATCAATTCATGAGTTGTTATGGCTCACACCCTATAAGTAAACCCATATGCACAAGCTTGATCCATACCCATATTCATTGTGACTGTTTTCTGCTGAGATCTTAACTGCTGGGGGCAATGTGGATCCTATTGTTACTTATATGCTTCCTTTCTTCGATGATAGAGCTCACAGTGGTGTACTACAATAGGGTTTCCAGGTGACCTCCCATTCAGTAACTCACCAAACTCAGATCTGCTTAGCTTCAACAAGCTCATGTGCCTTCAGACCATTCCCAAGGACCGGTTTTAGGAAGCTGCCTTAGACCACTGGTCCATCCAGCTCAATATTGTCAACATTGATTGGCACGCGGTGGCGTAGCCAGCCTCTGGGAGGGGGTGGCAACTCGTTATGCCCCCCCCGTGACGTCAATAGCCCCGCACCCTCCGGGGGCGACATAACTTTCCAGCTTTTTCCGGCAGACACCCCCCCCCCCCCGGGCATTTTTTTGAACCTGGGTAGCTGCAGGGGTGACTCCTTTCTCCCCGCGGCGTCAAAAAAAGCCACTGCCGCTTTTGACACACACACTCTTTGCCATGTGGTACGGGGACTCCCAGCGGACTGCCCCCCGCCTGCCCCCCCATTCCTACGCCACTGATTGGTAGAAGATCTCTAGCATTTCAGAGAGGAATCGCTCTGTGTAGAGATACTGAGGGTTGAACCTGAGACCTTCTGTATACAAAGCATCTGCTTTACCACTGAACAGTTTTTAATCAGTATATAACTGAGACTTCTCTCCCATTGATTCCAGTTGCAAAGCACGACTTTGAGAATAGGGCTGTTGAAATAAATATGTCCAAAAGTACGCTTGGAGCAGCATCTGAAATTCTTCTTCACTTTGCATTTCACTGATGGCCATATTTCTTTTACAGGGTGTACACAGAGACAAGCCAATTGGGCAGTGGTGATAGGAACCAGTTGGAAGGTGACTTGCCAGACAGTGAACAGAGATTGTTGTGGCATGAGGATTCGAAGCCTGGGACTTTAGTGTGAACCTCTGCTTCAGTTACCCCATGTGCCTTGCACCATGTGTTCCTACGAAATAAGGTTCCCAGTGCAACTCAAACGCAAGGGATTTGTTGGGAAGACGTGTTCAATGAGACAAAACTGAAAAATCTTACCCGCACTAGCACATCTCTATGAATCCAAATAGCCTAAATGAGGAAGAATAGACTCAACAGTCTGGTTTTTACATCTCCTATCAAATGCAGTCTTGAATTGAAGTATTTTTGAAAGCACCTTTTAGAAGTTGGGAAATAGTTGATGGTGCAAACTTCCAAAAAATGTGAAAAGGAGATTCTTGTTGAGGAATTTTAAGAGCACAATTCAAATAGACAGAAAATCAAGATCTCAGAATCAACTTCTGCCATGGCATATGGTGATCAGAAAGAAGATTTTGCAGCCTGCTGAAGGACACCATGAGCATGTGAATGGAAAAGAAAGCTCTTCAGATTGCAGCAGTCTTGAAGGGAGTTTGGGTTTTTAAAACAGTACAGTATTTGCAACAAGGTTAACGGTGTTCTTTAGGCATATTGTCCTGAGTGAAAAAAAGGAAGCAGCAGCAGTCATGTTGTTGCAGTGTATATTCCATCAAGCTGAGCCTACAGCTGCTGGTTCTCTCAGGCATTGAAGCAGTGGCATCCAGCTGCCTCGATGATAAAAATGTAATTTACACTTTTTCCACAATGTTTTCATTTATGCAAGGATGCATGCAGGTTTTAATGTAGAACACACAGAGAAATGCTAGGTTTTGATGTGTCATAAGAAATGGAAAATTTGGAACACAGTGCATTACCAGTGTGAAAAATATGGTTGCGCAATTTGGTTATGTTGGCCAGTATTTTCTTTTAAGGTGGATGCAACTACGTCCATTTGAGGTGTGGTGCCTTAAAATCAAAGGGCATTAAAATTGTAAAACATGTTATCTGAAAAGCAGGTGCACAAAGTTGCATGCTCCAATATAGGACACTAGGAGCAAAACACTGGTTCCCTGTAGCTCTTCCATGTTCAAGATATTATCATTGACCGCAGGGGAAAGGGCACCTGGGCTTTGTCTTGGCTACAGATTGGCCTAGATCTGACCATGTAGATCACCCATTAGAAGCTAGATGCATGTCTTCCCCTCTGGAACAGCCATGTTTTCGCCGCCTTCACAGCTAATCCATGTGTGAAAGCCTGTTACTCCAGATGGATTGGCTTCTATAAATCAGGGCAACACAGTGGTAAATTTGCATTTTCACAAAATCACAGAATACTGTTTTCTGTGCAAAAGAAGAAAGAAATCAACTGCAGGTTTTTTTTGACGAGGGATAAGCCTACCTCATATCATCTACCTGTAGGAACAAATTAGCTGCAGATTACCTAGTGTAAGTTTGCAAACTGTAAAAAAAATGTTTTAATGTCTCAGCGACACTTCAGGATTCCATACGATGGTGCTGTTTGGGGATCTCTTTTTTTTAACAAAATAGGATGTATCACTCCTTGTTCATATTGTGAATAGAAATGTTTCTGAAAATAAGGTTTTTGAACTTTTTTTTTACTCCAAAGCATGTAAAAAGAATTCTATATAAATATATACTGTATATACAGAGAGATTCTGAATTTGTTAAGCTGGTCCTTAGTCATTTGTACTATTAGAGTTAAAGTTTGGAATAAACATAGAAAAATGAAACAAAAAAATTAATTTATTTCTTTTGTGCATATTTGTATAGCCTTTTAGAAACAGGAAAATCTTTTTTGCTTATTCTTTTACTGCTCCTGACTTTTTAAAGACCTATGGTTTTGTATAGGTCAATAAACTTAAAAGTATGCTACTAAATATTTGCAGTATTCTCTTTTTTATTTGTACATAGGTTTTATTCCATAGAATCCTGAAACCCCAGACTGTGTCATCCTCCGCTCCCCAGATGCAACGTGGGGATTATAAAAATACTTACCTTACAGGTTCATTGTAACGATGACATCAAGATAATACAAATGAAGTACTTTGCTTCATTTGCTCCTTGTGGCTCTGACCACATTCCTACAGTCCTGTGTTTTCTCCTCTGCAAGTTGATCAAGTCTAAACGTGTGCACGTTGACTGTGCACCATGACAAAGGTGTAACCTGGACCGCCCACACCTAGTGCTACTAGCCAGACCTGATTAGCAGACAATGGGGCCTTACATCAAACAATAATTCCAGAACTTCACTCACCTCAACAGCCGCACGCTTTCTTCTGGCATGCTTTGGTACTATTTTCTGAAGCACTCGCATCTTAAGCATTCCTCGTGGTAATAGGATGAATGTACTTGTCACTCCAGGAAGAGGCCCAGATAACTACATGGAGCAGAGTGCTGTTCAGGAGGAGAGCATCTCTGCAAACATGCATGGGTTGCTAGGGGGGATGGAGTGAAAGGAAAGGAGGATGGGTAAATGTAGAGTAACCTATTAGTATAAAGGTGTTTGGGCTTTCACTGATCTACCATATATCAAACTAACCGCGCAATCCTATCCTTTGAGGTGTGCTGGTGCTGGGTCTCAGCGCCGAGTGACTACTCAAGATGAGGTGCAGGGCTTGGGGAGGGGGCATAACGGGAAAGGGGGGATTGGCAGAGAATGCCTTCGCCATATTCTATCCCCCCTCCTGGCCTGGAAGCCCTACACAGGGCTTCTCTTGGCTGTATCAGCAACTTAGCTGACACAGATCCCCATTGAGCAGACTGGGGCTTGACATGTGGTAAGAGGATTTGTCCTCTTGCCCCGAGGAAACCTGCTCAATCCCAGTGTAGCATGGGCCATGCAGCCCTGCTGCACCAGCACTGGGTAGAATTGGGCTGCCCACTCAGATTTTGGGAGTGGGATTTAAGGACACACAAGCACAATCCTATGAATAACTTGGATATACATTTCTATTACATCTAATGGAACTTACTGCAAGGAAAACGTGTATAGGATTGTGGTCATAGATGGACTATAGATGTCATATTAAATTACAGAACAAGTAGATGTCATTAAAAAAATTGAGTAGTCACTTTTAAACCCCCCCACCCCCCCAAAAAAGGTGTTAAAATTTTATGCAGTCTTTTATTTTATGTAGTTGTATCCTGGATAGGCTTAGAGCCCTTCTTAGCCATTCTACACTGCAAACTTGTGTAGACCGGTTCCACTTTTTCCAGAATTACCTTTCATCACTTGATCATCTGACATTCATTATTGATGTATGTGCACCTTGGAATATCTGTGGAGAACACACCTCACTTTTCTATGTTTCTGCTAATTAGTAGTCTGGGGAGAATGATCATGTTCTGCTTTGTGGCAGAGAGTGTACATGCAACATTAATTGGATACGGTTAGAGAGCCAATATGTTCTCGTGTGAATGCAGGCAACAAAGAAATTATGACCTATAGGTTGTAGACATGTCAATTCTACTACATGATTTAGGAGAGGAGTCCTGTATGCTTTAATCCAGCGCTTCTTACTCTTATAAACTTAGATAAAGAAAGTAAACAAAATCAACCTTTTTGTTTCCTGTTTTCTGCATTGTGAAATGCATTGTGAAATGGCAGCGCCTTGCCAGTGGTACTGGTCATAGTTCATTGATTACTTATCATTTTGAAGTTATGATGGTGTGGGTAAGGCCAAAGGACATGTTCCCATTCTAATTTGTGCAGCAGTGTCAAGTTCAATATGCCATCTGCGATGCTCTCCTTGATTTTTCTCCTTCCTACAATGGCAGCGCAGCAGAATTTATCCAAACACAATAAGCAAGCATGGCTATCAGTAGTCATTTTCTTTGTACATGTCCATCCACACAGAACACCCCTTCATAAACAAAGGAAATGCTGTCAACATTCTTCTACAAGTTGCACCCAAACGTAACATTCTAATGAAGCACCCACACAGCTCTGTGACACTTGTAACCAACTTTTCCTTAGTGTATTCCCCTTCTTTTCCGTTCCCTTACTTTGGTGAGTCAGGATCTTGATGATAAACAGAAGAACAGTGACGGCAAAAAATGTGTCTATTTTTGAATGAACCCTATTTGGAGTCAGGGCTGAGATGTGCAGGTAGACATATCCGTTGTATTTATTGCATTTATATACTGCCTTTCCATGAAAGCAGATTTGTCTCAGGCCATTGATGGTCATTACAGGGCATGAGGTTCCTGGCCTGGCCTTCTTTTCTGCCTTCTCTTGAAGTCTTACATAAAGTGAGCCAGGATGGTGTAGTCGGACTTAGACCTGGAAGATCCAGGTTCAAATCCCCACTCAGCCACGAAGCTTCCTGGGTGACCTTGGGCCAGTCACTATCTCTCAGCCCCACCTACCTCACAGGGTTGTTGTGAGGACAAAAAGGAGGGGAGGAAATATGTACACCACTCTGAGCTCCTTGGAGGAAGGACGGTATAAAAATGTGAAATAAATAAATAAATAAATAAAATTTCATACCAGCAACGAGATACAGAAGAGCATCTCACGGTGAATGTTCTACATGGATATAAAATTTTAAAATAAAAAGAAAAGACAGATTCTGCAACAGGAAGCTTATGAAGAAAGCTATTAATTCCGATGACCTCCCAATAATGGTGAGACTTCAGTTTCGATCGGTAGCTTTCATGGCCCGCTATTAACCAACAATGTACAGCACTTACGGGAAACGATGCCATGTAGAGATTTTTTGTAAAAATTTTACTGATATCCAGCAACCGTAGCGGGTTTCCTCGAAGGGCAGCCGCTCACGGAACAAATACAATAAAAAGAATACAACAGCCCAACGTTTCGTTCTAATGTTGCCTTAGAACCTTGTCAAGGGAATAACAATCACAAAGATTGCAGATAGAAATAACAATCACAAAGATTGCAGATGGTGAGACTTGTCTTTTCTTAGATTTTTCTCAGCAGCTTTTTACCAGCTTCCGTATACAAATGTAGGTCCTTCAGCCAACAGTGCTCATTTCGTTCTTCAAACTCACTGTGAATTATAATTGGTTTTTAAATTAGACGTGAAATTAGGTAACTTTCAAAATGTCAAAGGCAGTAGGAGTAAGGGAAAAGGAAAGGAAGGGGAAGTTCTGGTCTCGCCCTCACCAGCATTGCAGGTTCTTCTGGCTCAGCAGACACATCTGAATTTTTGTTGTCGCTAAAATGCCTGTAACACTTTGACCCGATACTGAGGTTGTTGGTGCCTCCAAGACATCGCCCATCAAAACAATTGCTCCCCAGCAAGCTCATGACTGGCTAACAACCTGACCTCAGGTGCTGACAACTTGCCAGCTGTCCTCCCTTTCTCTAAGCAAAGCTAAGTATATGGTCAAGGAGGTAAACAGCACAGCCAGCAAGCCTCATGGTGGCACAGAATGTTGCTCCACGATTCTGAAAGGTTAGTCTGAAACCTGCCTTTCTCTGGTAGAGGAAGGGGGGGCATTCCAAACAGTCAGGAATGCTCCCCTTCCTCTCCCCAGAAAAGGAATTCTCACGTAAGAAATTCTGTTTTTCCCCTCCCCCTCACCTCAGATTGGATGTTCACCCATAAGCAGCATAAAGACTGTGGGAGGAGGAAAATGCACCTTCTAGTGACGAGCATGGGTGAATCCATAAAGGATGATGAGCTGCTAACCTTCGTTGTCACACTTCTTTCCATTTTAGCCAATGACCAATCCCTCTTTTATTACAACTTTGCTCCCTCCCCCCCCTCCCATGTGTGACATTTTTTGGGTGGTATCAGGGATGAAAACCTTAATGCACTTGCAATTAGTGCAATGGTAAGAAATAAATAATAAATAATAATAATAATAATAATTAATAATGAGCCTTTATAGAGTTCATTTTATGAGGATAAAGTCTTTTTCTTGTTTTAGGCAATGTGAAGAGTGAGAGGATTTCGCACTTAAGAATAAATGCCAAATGCCATCTTGGATAAGTGGAAGAGTCAAGTCAGACCTGGATTTGATGGAAGAAGGACCTCCGCATGGTAAAGAGCACTCATTTTGCATAAAGAATGTCTCGGGATCAACCTCTGGCATCTCCAGTTAAAAAGATCTCAGACAGCAGAGATGAGCCATTGTTGGGTCACAGTAGACATCACTTGGCTAAATGGACTCCAGGCAGCTTTGTACATGATGGCACAGTTTCAAGCAGAAACAATTTGCTGACAGAACCATTTCACCATCCAACCATCAATCTGCATGAACCTTGCACAAGAGCATGTATTGTGGCGGTAATAAGCATTATTATGACACGTTGGAGCCAAGGATTGCATCCCAAATTGTTTCTTTGCTGCAAGGAAGTAGCCCTGGAAATAACTTCCTTTGCACATAATAAGATGTTGACTACCGAGCTGTTTTGTGGCCGAAGACTCATGATAGGTCACCAATGCAATGATTACTCCCATAGCCAAACTTCATAGTTTCCAGCAGCACTAGTCCTTTTCCTTCCTCCCATCATTTGTATCCCACCTTTCCTCAAAGAAACTCAGGATGCTGCAGATGCGTAATCTGATCCTATCACAGAAAATGGACCCTGTGGATCATCTGGTCCACCCATTTGCACTGTCAGGAAAAGCTAGTTGTTTTCATCAAAACGTCCTGAGGATGCAACAGCCCCACAGCTTATTCCATCTATGAATGGTTCTCATAACTAAATAACTCATGCACCTTAATTTCCCTCTCTGCAATTCAAAATGCATTGCTTCTTATGATATCCTCAGTAGACAGGGTGAGCACAATTGATGGTCTATGACTGTTTTCAAATAACTAGAAGAGTCTAAGGATCTCTCCTTGAATTTCTTTCCTTTACCTTAGCTTAGAGCATTAGATCTTTTATCCTGTCCTCCTCATAGGATTTGTGCTCTACATTGTTTATCAAAGAATGGAAGGAGCTAAAAGGGCATCTTGTCCAAACTTCCTTGTGAGATGGAATTATCTATCTGCTAGCAGTTGACCACAGATCGGTTTCTGCAATCCAGACCACAATGCGACATCAGCCGGAAGCAGGCGTATTGCAGAAAGTGTCTGCAGAGGAAATAGCTCCAGCTGACTCAGCCACACATACCAGACCAAACCACGTGCTGCTGCGGGGGAAGGCATCTTCACAGATCTCATCTGAATATTTTCCTTTTTTGTTGTTAACTATGATATAGTAAAATAGAATAGATGATTGGCTCAGCATTATTCACTTTTCTAATGCTCTCTACTTTGTCATCGTTGTCCTTTACAATAAAGCTGAAAAAGTACTAAAAATCAACAAGCAATCTAAGCCAACCTTAAAGCGGCAAACGTTAATGGAAATGGAGCAAAAAAAAACAAAACCCAATATAGACCAGGGCCTTTGCAATTATAAAATGGATAGATGAAACTATTCTAAACTGTAGCTCAATGAAACATTGGTCAGCTGCAAACAGGAAGCACAGTACGTGTGCTTCAGATCAAGGTTCATTTGAAGGTCTCTCTCCACAGGTGGCATGGGAGTTCGCTAAGTTAGGCACTCGCCAAGGGCCTCATTAGAAGATTCACCCAGCTGGACTGACCCTCAGTATCAGTGGCCCAATGTGTCATTGGGAGGGGGGCAGGCAGGAAGTGCAACAGGAGCTCAGTGCCAGGGGAACCCAGCAACCTGGCACTAGCAGAGCCCTCCCAATGCATAATTTTCCATCTGGCAGGACCCTTTCAGCAGCTGCTTTCAGTACAGCAGCTCCTGGACACAAGGCAAGAGGGTGGGGCAGAGCAGGTGGAAGAGCTCAGCCCTTGGCAGCTGACTAGCGTCTGTTTCCCCATACTGGTTGTTGCTACTCCTATAACAGCCACACCGTAAGCGCTCATGGACCTTCACAGAGATTCATAAGCAAAAACACCAGACAGGATCTCACAATCCCAAACAGACAATGGTTTGTTTGGTTTTATTTAAAGGGATCGTGTGAATGAAGGAACTCCTCTGCTCACACAATCCCTGTAAATAAAGCTGGAAGTCCTGGACTTCCGCATTTGATGGAACCACACAAGGAGCATGAGAAAGAGCTGGATGATCCGCTTTCCGCTCGCTTTCAGCGGGCAGAAAGCAGATCAATGAGGCTCACGTCCACAGTAGACTGGAGGGAGGTGGTGATGGCAAGTCCTCCAAGTCCTCTGCCTTCTTGCCCCCCACAATCCACCAGTGATGCGACCCACATCACCTTGCCTCATGGATGGGCTGCCCCTTGTTCCACTCCGTGCAACCATTTCAGGTTGCTTCATTGCAAGGCCAGCCCTGAGGCCATGCAATTATTTTATTACAGCAATGAGCAAGGGGGGGGGGGAGCTGAGGTGGATTTCTGAGGTGAAACAGGTTGGAAATCTTGCATAAATAATGCAGCTCAATGAACCCCAGTATCACATAAATTATGTACTCACCATGAGGTGGCTGTATCAGTTAGACGTGGCCTCAGTCACCAGTATTCGCCATCATGAGGAGAAAGCATTTCATGGACAGCATTTGCCTGTGGAGTTCACAGGGGGAGAGGGAAGGAACTACACAGTGCAATGGGGACAGTGATTACCAGCTTGCTCCCAGCATTCTCTAGCTCTCCATGTTTACAGTACATATGAATAGGCCTATAAAAGGTAAAGGTATCCCCTGACAATTAAGTCCAGTTGTGTCCGACTCTAGGGTGTGGTGCTCATCCTCATTTCAAAGCCGAAGAGCCTGCGTTGTCTGAAGACGCCTCCGTGGTCATGTGGCCGGCATGACTCTCCTTGCCGCAGCGCATAGCATGCGGCTGGAACATGGAGCGCTGTTTACCTTCCCACAAGCAGTACCTATTTATCTACTCGCATTAACATGCTTTGGAACTGCTAGGTTGGCAGGAGCTGGCCAAGCAACGAGCTACTCACCCTGTCGCGGGAATCGAACTGCCGACCTTTCGATCAACAGCTTATGGTTCAGCGGTTTAACCTGCTGCGCCACCCGCTGGCCTTTGCGAATAGGCCTATACCGACTTCAAAATTCAAAATTCCAAGGCACAATGTTGCATACCCTTATTCACTTCTGCATCTGAAGAAAGCCTCAAGGGTTGAGCATAGATGGTCCCAGGTAGCACGCTAAGCTAGCTTCAACCACAGGCCATGAGGTTCCTGGTTCACAAATTGCCATTTCTCACAGAGGCACAAACATTACTATCTTGAGGAAAAACTACTGGCAAATGCCTGCAATGATCACAGCAAATGTCCCAAGACTTTTCTGAGTTGGAGCAGTGGGGACCTCTAGCGTCTACGTGCCTCAGTACAGGCTGGAGGAACATTTATGGAAAATAAAGTCTCAATATCCCTCAGGGATACATCGGAACAGAAAGTTCACAAATATCCCATTTTGTTTTGAGCTTTGATGTCTCTTCTAGAAGTGAATATTCATTGAGTCGGTTTATTTTCCTTTAATTGCCACTTAAATATATAAACCTAAGGGTATCAGAGCACTGTCTGCACAATGGTTTCAACAAACACAATGCCCTTCCCCTCACTAAAGCTTAGCATCATGCTTATATTCAAATATTGTGGGGTGGGGGCTGAAGCTGAGAGGTTATAGACCAGGGGTGGCCAAACTGTGGCTCCTGAGCCACATGTGGCTGTTTGAGGTATATTGTGCAGCTCTTGGATATATGTTGGCTGAGTTCCTTTTTGCATCACAATAAATATATAAAAAGGTAAAAAAGAAATTTTCAAACGTTATAATGATTGACCAAGTATAAATTGAGAGTCCACTGGATTAAAACAGAAATTTAATGTTCATGGTAAATATAGTTGCCGGTAAGAATTTGAATGCTTCTTAAATATTGCAGCTCTCAAACATCTGAAGTTTATCATGTGGCTCTTACATTAAGCAAGTTAGTGACTTCATGAGCCTTTCCAGCTTACATGTCTGCCATGTACTCTGGTAAATTGGGGGCTCTCACATTTTAAGAGATACTGTCCCCGTTGGTCAGAATGTCTTCAAAAGCCAACGTGTTGAAATTGGGAGGCGGGGGTTACGTTTATCTATATAGCAGTGATGAATGTGGATGGATCATTTTATTGTCTCTCTCATAATCTGCTGGTATCCTATTGGCTGCATCACCTGCACCAGACTGGGGTAGTGATGGTCATTTGTCTACAGTCAGTCCTGTTTGGCCCATGGTGGGCTGGTTGTTTGTTTTTGTGTGTGTGTGTGTGTGTGTGTGTGTGTGTGTGTGTGTGTGTGTGTGTGTGTGTGTGTGTGTGTGTGTGAATGTTTGCCATAGTGAACTTTGCCATTGTCTTTTTACTGTTCCAAAGCATTTGAGGTCATTCTTCTCAGTGTCTATTGGAAGAAGTTTAACTAGCAATGCTACACAAATAATGTTCAAAACCGGCCCCACCAAGCACTTTGACCTGCATGGCGTCTTCCCTCTTTCTTTGTGTTTCAATCCAAGCAGGTAGCAAAACAGGGTTTAGAAGTGACCACCATGTGTCCTGCCAAATATTGACTTTCTTGCTTTGTGCAGCTTGATAGGTCACAAATTGGGCAGACCTGCTTACTTATAGTAGCCATTGATGCCTACTGAGGATTACTGATGTAGTAGGAATACAAGCAGAAGTGTAGGCTGGCAGGGAGAATTGAGGCAAAGCAAAGGGGTGGGGACACTGAGGTGACAGGATTGAGAAGGAGCAAGAGAACAGTTGCTTCCTGTTATCCCAAGTCCATCAGGAAGAGCACTCAGACATTTTCATGACTGTAGACCAGGGGTGTCAAACTCGTTTCATACAGCGGGCTAAATAGCATTCAAGGTGCCTACTGAGGGCCGGACGTGATGTCATTAAGCTGGAAGTGACGTCATTAAGCAGGTGATGACCAGGAATAAGCACTCTGTTCTCATGTAGGAACTCATTAGCTGCAAATGAAAGAAGAGAAAATATGCAAATCTTGATCATATTTTCAAGATATGGGAGAGCCCAATTATCATGCAGACTGCCTTTTTGAGCAGCGCTGCTGAGGCATCACTTTGTAGCTCATCACCTGAGAGGTGCTCTGCAAAATAACGCCTTGGCAGAAGCAGCGCCACTGAAAGGGACCCCCGCATGATAATTGGGCTCTCTCAGTGCATCCACACCTTCTCCATTTCTCACCCCTCTTGGTCCGCATTTTCCCTTGTACCGTTCCTCACCTTCTGAGGTCTCTCCTTCCCAGCATGTCGGTAGAAGCAGCAGCACTGCTGAAAGGGCAGTGCTGGGAGAGCCCAATTATCACACAGGCTGTCCTTTCAGCAATGACATCTCAGCACTACTGAAAGGTTGGCCCACGTGATAATTGGGCTCTCCCAGCGCCGCCTTTTCAGCAGTGCCATAAGAACATAGGAAGAGTCCTGCTGGATCAGGCCAAAGGCTCATCCAGCTTCCTCGATATCTCTCTCCAGGTTGACATAGAGCCATTGAATAATACTCATTGTGAATGGTTGTTCCATAAGCTTTGAACCCTCCTTATAGTAGTATCATCTAGCTCACATTTTACCATTTTATTCACAAGGATATCTTTTGCTGAAATCTTGGAACACTATGTCCATGACATTCCCACAGTCTACCAGACTAGTCACTCTATCAAAGGAGACAAGATTAGTCTGGCATGCCTTGTTCCTGACAAACCCATGCTAGCTCCTTTAAATAACCCCATTATTTTTTAAGTGCTCACAGATGTTCCAGGATCTTTCTGGATATTGATGTCAGGCTGACCAGCCTGTGGTTTCCTGGATCTTCCATTTCCCCCTTTCTTAAAGATAGGTATAACATTTGCTCAGCTCCAGTCCTTGCAGTGACGTGCAGTCAGGGTAGGCAGGTGAGGGTGGGCAGGTGAAATTCCACTCTCTTCGTCCCGGCCTTGGAGCCAGGACTGAATTAATATGGCCGCGCCACTTCCAAGAGCCATTGCGCACCTGCGTGAGCCTTCTCCAGCGTTCATTAGAATTAGCTTTCCTGAAATTAGCTTTAGAATTAGCTAATTCTAATTCTAAAGCTAGAATTAGCTTTCCTGTGGAACTCCTTGCCACAGGATGTGGTGATGGCACCTAGCCTAGATGTCTTCAAAAGGGGTTTGGATAGATTCATGGAGGAAAAGACCATCACAGGTTACACGCCATAAGCAACCTCCTGGCTTTAGAAGTTGGTTTTCTCCGTGCCAGGTGCAAGGGAGTGACAACAGGTTATCCTGTGGCTGTGTGCTCTCGGAGGCATCTGGTGGGGCCACTGTGAGATACAGGAAGCTGGACTAGTCGGGCCTTTGGCCTGATCCAGCAAGGCCTTTCTTATGTCCTTATGTAAATCTAGGGTACTAATTTGCTACCCTTAACTTTCCCTTCCATCACTATCAAGAATCCCAAGATGACATGGTCACTTTGACCTAAAATCCCTGACATTTTCACCTCCTCAACCAATTCTTCTCTGTTGGTAAGGATAAAGGGAATAATTGGTTTAAGAGGTGAAGACAGCGCCAGTCCCTGAATTCCTATTTTAAATTATTCTTATTATTATGAGCAACATTCTTCATTGTGAGAGGAAGGCATTATCTAAATCTGAAAGGAATGAGAAATGAATAAAAGTTGGTTCTTCTTACAATGTGATAGATATGAAAGAAGCCAACATTTGCAGAATGCCTGCCAAACTCTGAACAAGCCTGTCATCGAAGGCTAAGAAATTGAAGATAAATAGGGGTCAAGCTGTACAAACAAGACTGGAGGCACGGAGAGAGCAGACCTCAGTGTTCTTTCACCTATAAGCAAAATGTCAGTTATGACCCAAGAGGAGAATGGAAAGATGAATAATGATGTTTCACGTGCTAAAGTATTTCTGGAACAACTTAGGTCATGGCTTTCTGAGGCAAAATGGCAAAATGATGTGCATTGGTTAAAGGCCAATGCACATACCACAGGGTGGCATGAAAGCCACTTCCTACACATGTCTACTCAGAAGTAAGCCCCACTGTGTGCAATGGAGCTTCCTCCCAGGAAAGCATGTATCGGATTGTAGCCTTAGAAATGCAAGTCTCACGAGACGCCATCAGTTGCCTATGGAATGCACTATTAAATCTTCTCATGACGGAAAAGAATCGATTAGAGTTAGAGCAGGGAGATTGTACAGATTCTATAGCACGGATTGTACAGACCATGGCAATTTTCCCCAAAGCTCAAGTGGAGTTCTAGAACCATTACAGAGCTGGCAAAAGTGCAGACAATGACGGTCAGTTCACGGATCATCAACAGAATTAATTGGAACTTGTAACTTAAGTGCGCTTTGTATTATTGCTAAAATGATTCTAAAATGAGCATCTTATTTATTATTATTATTAATAATAATATTTAATATAATAATATTTAATAATATTATGTATTTATTATTATATAATATTAATATATAAATATTAATATTTATATACTGCTTTTCAACAACAACAACAAAAAGTCCACAAAGCTGTTTACAGAGAAAATCAAATCTAGGGTTAGCATTTATGAAGAAAGGCTCAAGAAGCTGGGGGGAAGGGGTAATTTAGAAGCAAAGTTAGTAAGAGGGAACATGTTAGAAGTTTAAAACCGTATGGAATGAAGATGGAACTGTATTGGCAAACATGCAGACGTAACCTGTGGTAGATGATAGAAAGGTGAGAGAAAGGGACACTGGGGCTGCGTTTGTTTTTCTCATAGCAAATAGGACCGTGATGGCGAACCTATAACACGCATGTCACAGGTGACACGCAAGGTCATTTTGGGTGACACGCCAGTGTTTCCCCCACAGCCCTGACACACCTTACATTTTTGCAAATGTTTTACAGGCTTATCTTGAACATTTAGGGCAGGGATTTTGGCAGACCTCTTTCAAATTACTAAAACTCAGCAACAAAAAAGTCACTAATTGATGTTAAATAAAATGCAATGTGTTCTATAGTTGTTTTCAGTTCAGTTCAATTCAAAATTACTATTAAAAATAGCAATAGTCAAAATACTACTAAAAGTTCGGGGGTAGGGGCGACACAACACCAGCACACTATTTTCAAAAATTTTGACACACCAAGCCCAAATGGTTTGCCATCACTGAAACAGGAGGAAGTGACGTTTCTAGCACGCTAAGCATGCTCTAGCACGGCTCATTTTAAAAACAACAAAATGGCATCTTGTTTTAGTTCAGAGTGCTTTATGGCATTAATTTAAATATTTATTTACAAGAGCTGGATGGGAATCTGAAGATGAGGAAGTGTTGCTGCAAGCTACCTTAGCTGTTTTGAATAAATCCTGGTAGAAAAGATCGCTCTATTTCCTTGTCCCTTGTACTACATCTCCCAAGCTCCTATGCAGCCAAACAGCCTTCCTATTGCCATTGTTGCAGGAGGCCGCCATCTTTTCTAGCTGGGAGCTCACATTTCAAATTGCTAGTGTGGCGAGCGTGCTAGGAGCTAAAAAAAACCAACCTGCGCATGCTAGAATTAGAATTGGGAAAAAACTAGCTCTCCGGTGTGCCTAGCGCTGGAATGTGAAAAACAAACACAGCTTGGGATGGAAGGATTAGTCATCAGGCAGCAGGGGCACTTAGCATCTCCTGCACCCACAGAATTTTCCTCTGCAATTCCCTTCTATTCTCACTCCAGTCATGCTCGGTTTTAGTACCCACAAAGGAGAATTGACTAAAAACCACCTGGGGAAGGTCATCATTTACTTACCCTCTCCCTACATATCCCCCTCCCTGCATTAATATTTTGAGAGAATGGCTTGGTTGGAAACCCGACATTTTTCTCATAATGTCTAGTTCCATCCTGAATGTTTCTCACCCTCTCTGCTTCCCCACACTGCTAAACTTAAAGTCATCCAATGAAGTTATTTGTTATAGACATAGGACCATTAAAAGATAATACTTTGCCCAATGCTTGAAATTGGTTGCCACGAGTCTGAAACTTCGAAAAGAGATTAAACAATTTCATGTGGGACAGACCCATCAGTTGCCATTAACCATAAATTCTAATCGTAAATACTCATACGTCAATACTAAGAATGGAACCTTCATGTTCAGAACAAGGATACCACTGATTACAGGAAGTGTGGTCTAGTGGTTGAGCTGCAGCCTTGCACGAAGAACAGCTGGGACAAGATCAGTTCGAGGCGGCCGGAAGCTGCCGACAAGCTGAGATAGCCTGCGCCTACCCTCTGTGGGAGGGAGGAGTCGCTATTGGACAAGCTCAGAAGGCATGTGCAGCCAGGGAGACACCACACCGTTGAAGCAAAACATCTGGAGAAGGAAATGGGTTCTATGCAAATAGAACATAATTGTAAAAATCTCTACAGGGGGTTAGAAAAGCCTGCCTGTGTAAACCCCCTTGAATAAAGTCCTAGGAGAAATCTGGTGACAAGAAAATGGTATATAAATACAGATATTGTTGTTGTTGTTACCAGGTGCTGGGTGCAAATTGTGCTCTGCTTGGGAGATTCCTGGGGAATATATCTGGGGAATTGTGGGAGCAGGCCAAAGGGCCATCAAGGCCAGCACTCTGTGGTCTATCAGATGATGAAAAGTATGCCTTGCTAATGTTTAAAAGAAGAAGAAGAAATCACCCTTGGGAAGAGAATTCCTGTACCATTTTATTTAGTATTTAATCTCTCTCTCTCTCTCTCTCTCTCTCTCTCTCTCTCTCTCTCTCTCTCTCTCTCTCTCTCTCTCTCTGTTATAAGGCCCTTGGGCCCTGGGGGAGAAGGTGGCAAAAGTGTCTAATTATTACTCCCTCATTTATCCCACTCTGCACATGGAAACCAGTTCATGCAGAGTGGTATCAATTCTTACAACAGAGCGCATTGACTGTAGAAGCTTATTGTGTTTCTCTAGGATCTTCTCAGAGCACCACTACCACTGGGACAACTCTGGTAACCAAGGCTGGTGTTGTTATCACAAAGCAATCAGCTGACCCTTTATAATCCCCATATGACATTACCGAGTATTGAGGGGCATATTTCAGTGACCGTCGGTGTTCTTCAACTTCAGACTCCCCCCTCACCATCACGCTTAGTTACAAAGTCGTTTACAAACAAGGCAAGGTGTAAGTTTCATGGATACATTATCTCCAATTGGCTCTAGTTAACGTTCTGGCACTACCAGAGGGCATGCATGCTTGGAGAGAGCAATAAACGCGCTTCAGGGAAGCGGGGTGGGTGGCTAGTGGGGTTATCAGCAAAAATGAAAGCCAGCGGGGCAGAATTTGCTGTGAAGTATTTGGAGTCAGCACATGCCACATCAGTTATCTTAAAAATAGAACCCATTCAACATTTGAGGCACTTCAGGCATGTTTTGATGACCCCACTACTTGGGATTAAAATGGTGACACATGAGGAGGCCCTCTTGGTGAATGTGTTTGTCGCGGCCTCCCTTTTATCTGCCAATGCTTTTTGTTTCTAAGCGGACTGAAAGATTGGAGCTTTGGGAGAAGATGCACAGAATTGGAGTCAATCAGTGACAGGGTTCTGCTCTCCCAGGATTTCTAGATCTGCCCAGGCTGGAGGTGAGTACCATACTTACATTAGAAATCAGAAATACTTGCAGTGCTTTGGTATTTTCAAATCTACACCATAAAGTCTTTTCAGAAAATCACCCCTTGATTTATATTCTGTATGCGTTGGAAAATGTTGGCTTTTAGATGTGATAACAACACCTCAGTCCTAAACACACTAACTTAGAAGTAATTCCTGTTCATTTCAATGGCACTTACTTTCAAGTTGGTGGTTGGTGCACTCAGTATCAAAGCCTTATAATATACAGCAATATGCACAATTTTCTTTCTTTTTGGTACACTATGAAAGTAAGGATTGTTGTTATAAGTCAAGGATTTAGGAGAACCAGATGGTTTTACCAGAAGCTGGACAATCTTTTATTTCCCTTTTTTCAAAAATGAATTTTCTGGTTCTTGTGATTATAAAGGAAATCCTACAAAGATGTTACCTTGCATGTATGTATATATGTGTGCATTTATGTGTATGTACATGACTGCTCTGAGATGAGAACTGAAACATGGAGGCACATTATTTAGGGTCCAATTAAAATTTTGGGCATAAACATTTGTAGTTTGAATTTTGATCCATGTTCTCTTCCATATTTTCAGCTCATTGTTTTGTCATCTGCATTCTGATTTTGTCATACCTACTGCTTTAATATTAAGGCAATCCAAAAATCTAAAACAAGAGGATAAAACTTAACTTAGCCTTTTTTCTTGGAGAAAATAAATGTCTGGTTTTTCCATAAATTATTCACACGTAATGCAGTAATGTATTACATGTTATACATATCCCAGACAATCTCACAGTCATTACACATTCCACAAACTATATTTTTCCCCATGATTATGAAACTTGGGCTGCTATCCTGTGCACATTTACCTGGGAGTAAGTTCCACTGGACTAAGTGAGTCTTACTTCTGAGTAGACATGCCTAGGACTTGAAGCCAGTTCTAAAAACTGATATTCCTTTACTAACCAAGTGGAAAACCATAAATGTGGCATTTAGTGCCCTTGTTATGTTATGTGGCACCTCTACAAGCCATTAATCATCAATGTCAGTAAGCTGCTTCCCAGAATGGCAGTGGGGTTCACTAAAGGAGAATCACTTGAGGTAGCCAAGTTTTTCAAAAGAAATCTGTTTAATTAAACTATCACAGCCTCTGAATTAACTGCAGGTGAGCTGAGAGACATTCAAGATTTTGAAAGTCAAATCAAATACTGTTGATGACCAGAAACGTAGGGTCACTGGATGTTGTTTATACAGTATATGTGTCTAAGGTTGCAAATATATCCACACATTCCTAGGAGTAACCCCAATGAACACAATGGGACTTACTTCTGAGTAGATATGCATAGGCTTGCACTGTAACTTGCCTTTAATTTTCTCGATGGCTAATTTTTAAAATCTGAAGCCTTACAGCCCAATCCTGCCTATAAGAACATAAGAAGAGCCTTGCTGGATCAGGCCAAAAGCCCATCTAGTCCAGCTTCCTGTATCACACAGTGGCCCCACCAGATGCCTCAGGGAGCACAAGACAACAAGATAACCTGTTTCCCGTTGTCACTCCCTTGCACCTGGCACAGAGAAAACCCACTCCTGAAACCAGGAGGTTGCTTATGGCTTGTAACCTGTGATGGTCTTTTCCTCCATGAATCTGTCCAAACCCCTTTTAAAGGCACCTAGGCCAGGTGCCATCACCACATCCTGTGGCAAGGAGTTCCACAGATGAATTACACGCTGGGTAAAGAAATATTTTCTTTTGTCTGTTCTAACTCTCCCTCCACTCAATTTTAGTGCATGTCCCCTGGTTCTGGTGTTATGCAAGAGGGAGAAGAATTTCCCTCTATCCACTCTCTCCATCCCATGCATAATTTTATACATCTCAATCATGTCCCCCCTCAGGCACCTTTTTTCTAGACTGAAAAGCCCCAGACGCTGTAGCCTTTCCTCATAAGGGAGGTGCCTAACTTTACGCCCTGTGATGCAGCGAGCCCGGAGAAGCCAACACTGCATGTTGGTGCAAAGAGGTGCAAAGAGGCAGGTTTGAGGTCACCTCAAGGGAAGGGAACGTTTGTTCCCTTACCTTGGATAAAGCTCTAGCCTCCCAAACAGGTCTCCTCAAATCCAGACCATCTATTTAGTTGGCGTAAGTCTGGGAGGCCCATGTTAAGAGACCTTCATCTAGGATTAAATCCTGGATCAGGCTGATCTTATTATTCACTGACCTGGCATTTAACAATGGCAGCTTCAGGCCACCAGGGTCACTGCTAAAGCCAGTCCTAGGACTGGAGGGAGGGCCAAGAAGAGGGAGGGGCCATCTCTGACTAGCCCTCCTTCTCCTGTAATGGCCAGCCTGCCCCCCCCACCTCACACAGTATCATTATATAGGGATGGAAGTGAACTCAAGTGGGCCAGGTTTAGGGTTACAGGACCATGCTGGTAAAGAATGAAACAGTATAACAGCAAGACTGAGTTGGTGGTGGTGATGATAATGCATAGCATTTAAATAGCACTTTTTTCTAGGAGTGGGAGTTCAAAAACACACTTAAGATGATCTTGGTCATTCTTGCAACAGCTTTATGCATAAGCCAATAATGTTGCCCACTTCACGGTCCCTGCTGTTAGCTGCCATATTACAAAAGTGTAATACAGCCCCCCCCCCGCTATCTGCAGATCTGCTATCCGCAGATTCACTTATCCCCTCATTTGTCCCTATCCGCGTTTTCAAGTATCTGCGGGGGGGCTGGAACATATCCCCGCGGATACGGGGGCCCTACTGTACTATGCAAAACCAATAAAGGTTCACCTTCAATGTACACAGCTTAGGCCTAACCTGAAACAAGACAGCTCCTCCACAGGGTGTGGAAATGTCAAATTAAACTGCTGTTCATTAGTGTGTCAGTGTCTCCTGCTCCTTGCCTGTTTCCCCACGGAGCCCCTAACAAGAGGCTTGACCTTAAGTTAGCAGATCAGACAAGCTCATGGCCCCAAGACGGAATGGTTGCAGATCAGGGAAATATAAGAGGGCGGCTAAGTACTTTATTTACAGACAAGAAATCAGCAGGAGATTTGCAAGTGGTGAATGGATAGCTTCAGTGACCCAAACGACATGGCTTGAGAGAATAAGATGCCAACTAGAGACCACAGTTGATTTATTTGATAACATCAGGAAACCATTTATGGACTGTATTATGGATAGCTACCCCGGTGTTTGAAACAAGTAAGACAAGAGGGATTGATGTTGTGCTTACAGATGCATAATATAAAATAACGACGTTCCCTGAATATGAGAGGTGGAAAGCCAGGCCCCTTGTTGATTCTTAATCACTTTTTTTTTTTTTTTGGCAACCTTTCTTGATCGTCTCTTCCATCATGTATTGTTCCTGCTCATGGTGTTCAGGACTACCTTAGATTATTCCTCAACTTTGGAATTCCTTTCCCCCGGAGACTCACCAAAGCCTGACCCTGTGCCTCTTCTGAAACCATGTACAGCGTTTTTATTTAAACTGGCTTTTGGTGGCCAGGGATAGAGAATAAATAATTAGTTTCCTGTTGCCGCCCTGAGCTCTTGAAGGGGAGCAAGCAATACATTCAATAATAGATTGTATGAGGCAACATGTCCTGTTGAGGGTCGTAGATGTTGAGATGTGGCACAGTCCTACACATGCACCCTCTGGGTTTTAAAGGTAGCCTACCTCTGAATGCCAGATGCAAGGGAGTGGCAACAGAATATAGGTACCTTCTTGTCTTAAGTGCTCCCAGAGGCATCTGGTGGGCCACTGTGAGATACAGGAAGCTGGACTAGATGAGCCTTTGGCCAGATCCAGCAAGTCTCTTCTTATGTTATGCTTACGCAAAGGAACGTCCTATTGTTCAGCGGGTCTCCCTTCAAAATAAGTGTGTTTCCGAATGCATCTTCCACTACCTTGTACCATATTCCTGAAGTGTCAGTATATCTGATCTCATGTCACCCTTCTTCCACCGCAAACGACCTTACAGTGCAATCCTAACCAACTTTCCCGTGCCGCTGCAGTCGCAATGCAGCCCCGAGGTAAAGGAACAAATGTTCCCTCACCTTGAAGAGGCCTCCATGACTGCCCCTGCACTGCAAAATGCAGTGTGTGCCCTGTTGGCATGGCTACACCGGCACTGGAAAGTTGGTTAGGATTGTGCTGTTAGAAAAATAAGACAGGTGTGTGACAGGTGTTTTTTCCAGTACTAAAAGAGTAGGTGAATGGCAATACCCACTGGCAGACAATGGGATGCCTCTGAGTCCAATTGAGTGATAAGCACATTCTTAAATTTAGCTGGATGTTGTCCTAACATTTTATAATAGACAGTCGCTACAGGATATTGAACTTCATTTTTAAATAAACATGAGCAATGATATATTAGCATGACTATCTTGTTTTAAACATTCCCCTTCAACTTGTCTCTACTTTTTATTAGCAAGAATATAGTGCATAAATGAGTTTATGATGATATTGAAGATAGATTAAAACTGCATGGGAAGGCAAAGGGAAGAGATTTATTATTTATTTATTTTATTATTTACAGTATTTTACCCCGCCTTTCTCCCCAAAGGGACCCAAGGCGGCTTACAACAAAAAGAAAATACAGTGCAAAAAGTATAATACAAAAAATAGTTACATTTTAAAACAGTAAAAACAATTAACGAAAATTAATAAAAACAGTATCTAAAAATCAGTTTTAAAAGATTACAATTAAAACAAGAACATAAAAACAGCAGCACCCCACCTGTACCAGCAGGATGTTAAAAAGGCAAGGGCTCAGAAGGCTTCTTTGAACAAGTAGGTTTTTAGGCCTTGCCGGAAAGTGTCCAAGGAGGGAGCAGTTCGTAAGTCAAAAGGGAGGGAATTCCATAAAGTTGGTGCCACTACTAAGAAGGCCCTATTTCTGGCCGCCGCCCCTCGCACCTCCCTGGGCGACGGTATCCGCAAGAGAGCCTTCTCTGATGACCTAAGGATACAGGCTGGACCATATAGACGTAGGTGGTCTCTCAAATATCCTGGCTCCAAGCCGTATAGGGCTTTAAAGGTCAAAACCAGCACTTTGAATTGGGCCCGGAAACAAATTGGCAGCCAGTGCAGCCGTCGGAGGAGCGGCCCGACAGAGTCGAACCGCCTACCTCCAGTGACTACATGGGCATTCTGCACCGCATTCTGCACTAATTGCAGTTTCCGAACCGTCTTCAGGGGCAGCCCCACGTAGAGCGCATTACAATAATCTAATTGCGATGTCACCGTGGCATGGATCACCGTGGTCAGGTCTGCACGATCCAAGTACGGTTGCAGCTGGAGCACCAGCCGAAGCTGGGCAAAGGCCCCCCTGGCCACAGCTGCCACCTGGAATCCAGGAGCAGCTGCGGATCCAGGTGGACCCCCAAGCTGCGGACCTGCTCCTTTAGAGGGAGTGCAACCCCCTTCAGAGCAGGACGATACTCTAGCACCTGCATCGTGGATTTCCGGACCAGGAGAACCTCTGTCTTGTCCGGGTTTAGTTTCAGCTTATTAGCCCTCATCCAGGTCCCAACCGCCTCCAGGCAGCGCTATTGCTATTGCATTCATCCCATTCATTGAGTCATGCAGCCTTGAGCAGGATGTGCAAACTTGGGTTTCAGTAATTGGCTTTCATAGCTGATTTTAAAAGAGTACTGTGGTTGGGAATAAGGATTAACTACCTTAAACAGAGCCTTCTTTAAAACTGAGAAGAGAGAGAGAGAGAGAGAGAGAGAGAGAGAGAGAGAGAGAGAGAGAGAGAGAGAGAGAGGCAGTGTACTATCTCATTCACTTAATGGAACTGATGGTGAAGCTATTTAAAGTAAGTTCTTGATGCCCCAACAAAGAACATACTGTGCTAAGCGACATACAAACTGACCCCTTCACAGTGAAATGTGCTAAAACTCCGTCTACTCTCAGCCTCATTAGCTGATGGATTCCTAATGCAGAAGGCCCCACAGTCCTCAGCATCTCCAATAAAGGATCTCCCATGGCAGGTGCTTGGAAAGAGTTCTCTTGAGTTTTGGACACAATCACGTCGCCAGATCTCATTGGCTGTGTGCCATCATCACAAAGACAAGCCAGGGTGAGGTCAGGAAGACATAGGCCTTGCAGGTATACAAAAAAAGAAGAAGATTGTAACATGGACCTAATCATAGCAGAGATCGTCGTAACAGCAGAGAATAGTTAGTGTACCAAGAAAGAGGGGTTCAAAAATTGCAAAAAGGACAGCAATCTTGGCAGGAGGGATTTCAGGGCAGCCCGAGTCATAAAAGTGGAGTTATTAACAGTATTAACAGTATTAACGAGTTAGAATGCCTGCACAATGTTATGGGTTGGTGGTGCAACTGATGACTGAATCCCACCCAATTGTACATGTGTTGCGCTGTAGGGTACTTAGACGTGGAAAACGTAACTCACCAGGTGGCTTTGGTGCTGAGCAAATCACTATCAGTTTAACCTACTTCATAAAATTACTTACTATTTTCGTAAAGCATTTGACTTAAATGTTTACAGCACAATCCTGTCTAAGTTTAGACCGGTGGAGTGACCGATCTAAACTTAGGGTGCTGCACGCTGCACGTAAAGCATGTTTGCAGAACCCAACAAGTAAGCGGTGCCGGTGGAGAGGCTTGCGTCACTCCTGTGGCACCACAGAACATAGCAGCACGGCGGTGAAAAGGTGAGTCCCCACCGGGCAGCGGAGGGGAGGGGTGGGATTGGTCGTCCAGGCCCGGGAAAAGGGAGGGATTGGCAGCGCACCGATATCCTATCCCCTTTCCTGGACCCGACCAGTGTTACACGGCCAGCTCGCACATTTGAGTAGATCAATGGGGCGGCTGGGGCACCCGCCGCATCCTGTGCAGGATAAGGGGATGAACATCCCTTTACCCCCGAGGAGGTCTCTGGCTGTACCAGTGCAGGCCCTATCCTGCACAGGATGCGGCGGGTGCCTTATTTGCGCTGCCGCATCCTGCTAGCCAGGAATGGGCTGTTAATCTCATCCTCCTCTGAAGTTAAAGTGTACATACAACTGCAATTGCTCCCATTCATGCACCTTACACCCTACCGTCTGTGTTGAGCCCCCCCCCCCACACACACACGGATCTTGTACTGGTGACCTGAAAGTTGTCAGGCAAGGATTCAGCCTTTGGTGACAGGCAGAACTGCACAGTGAATGGCCACATCAGCCAAGGAAAACCCCTTGCACCAATATGCCAGACCGAGTGAAGTGAGACTCCCTGGCTTCTAGATCAGGTGTGCTCCAGTCTGAACAACTAAGAGACCTGTTCTGGAGAATATGGACAAACTCCATAATTTCACTTCACGGTGCAGGCCAGCAGGGAGGCGAGCCCTCCCGGCGCCTGGACCAAGGGGCGGGGCCTGTGACGTCGACGCGCCCAGCGTCATCAACAAACAGGGAACTGCCCCCTGAGCAACCATCTGGATCAGCGCAGCTCCGCACACGCCCCCCCCCCCGCCGGTTTCCTGGTCATTTTGGAGCAGAATGAGCTCCAGGGAGGGTGGAAGGGCCCAAACCAGGACGACCGACGAAGGAGATCGCGGTAAGGACGACGAGCGCGCCGCCCCACCCCCGCCCGGAGCTGCTGCTCCACGAGCTCTGCCCTAGTTCCGCCCCTGGAGGCACACACTACTTTAAAACACACATAGACATGTACACACGCGCACACACACACACACACTGACCACATTATGCATTTATTTTAATATGTAGTTTGCCCCTAATCTGCACTGCAGCAGCTTGTCCTTCATAGGCTTCCAAAGCATGTTTTTTTTTGGGGGGGGGCTTCCAATTTAAGACTAGTCCAGTTAGTTGAATGGTTAATCTCACAATGGACCTGGCTTTAGTTATTATAGAATAGCTGCAAATCAAACACATTCAGAAGCATGTACTATCAAAAGAAGTAGTAATAAACCCATGGAAGAGAAGAAGGTCACTTGCATTTTGGGTTCATGAGCATGGATGTGCATCATGAGCACTAATGTCAAGATACATCATGCACATCTGAGACAGAGCGTCTAAAGACCTAGTGGAGGAGGCTAAAGCCTGGAAGAATGACAACTCTAGCAAGTAAAAGGGTAAAACAGGGCAAAATAAGGACAGTGACAGGTGACCTGCTGCTAGTTTGTGTTTGATTTGCGATGTTTAAATGATGATGTTTTAATGTTTGAACTTATGAATGTTATTGTTTTTAAGCATTATACTTTTATGGCTGTATAAGCCGTTTTGGGTGCCCTTTGGGGAGAAAAGCGGGGTACAAAACAAGTAAATAAGTAAATAAAATGTACCAGGACCGAGACACTGGTAAATCTGGAGAGTTAGATAGCCAGACTTGGAGATAGCCAGGCTGGGAATGGGCGCCCCGCCTCCACTGACCCGAAGGGGGCCGCCTCTTCCTTGGTGCAAACCCACCTGTTTATAATGAACACTGCAATAATAAGCAATGAATTAATGCAGGGTGGCCATGCCTTGGTTAAGATGATTGCTTGTACTAGCCCATGGTGGTTGGCTGGTGTTTCCTCAGCAGGAGCTGTTAGATGACGGTATCTTGAAGATACAGGAGTCTTTCGTTGATTTAATTTTAGACAACAGAGTTTGGAGGAGATGATGTAAGATAAGAAGTATGCTTGAAAAAGCAATAGGCTGGCTATTTCCAAGACACAGAAGGAAGCGGGAATTAACTGACTGCTAGAAACCCCACGGGGTTGTTGTGGGGCCTCTCTCTCGGGATCAACATGGGGAACTAGGACTGCTTGCCGGGTTGTATGCATCCGAATCCCTGAGATTTCTGCAGTGGGGTCCGGTGACGTCACAACCATTGAAAAATGGGGGGGGGGATGTAGTACCAGGGCAGAGCTCAGTGGCAGCCCCCAAATACCCAACATTTACTTTTGTCACACCTCTGCCTGAGAAAGGATTGTAGGATCGATTGCATGCTGTTTGTCTCCATTTATTTTCTACTTGTATATCTGTAAATAAAGCAAATGGCAAACATTCCAATGCACAGTTCCAGAGGAAACCAAACCTGGGTTGCACTGCTGTTGACGCGATGAGCTTTCGCACGGGCGATGCAAACCCTAATGATGATGCCTCTGCTGCCCCTCAAACGTCTTGCCACTCAGGGAAGCAGGGAGCGATGAGCAACAATAACGTTGAAAATTAGGGGTCCAAACATTCTCTTTGGAATGCACAAGCACTTGTACAAGTGAATCCTGGTTCCTGTTATTTTTCTTCCAACCATTTTTCCTCCTGCTGTGCAAAAGGCTCCCTGAAGGTCTCAGAGTATTGCGAATCGCCAGTTAGATGGCAGCTGCAGGGGAACTACTTTCAAAAGGACAGGCTCAGTATATCTACAGTACACATGCATGGAGTCTTCCATGCTGCTCTTTGGATCATGGCCATCCTCAGAAAAAAAAAAATGTTTTACTATCTCTTTTTAGACAATATATAGAGCTAGGATGGTGTAGTGGTTCCGGGGTTGGACTTAGACCTGGAAGATCCAGGTTCAAATCTCTGTTCAGCCATAAAGCTTCTTGGGTGACCTTGGGTCAGTCACTATCTCTCAGTCTCGCCCATCTCACAGGGTTGTTGTGAGGACAGAAGGAGGGAATGAACCATGTACACCACCCTGAGCTCCTTGGAGGAAAAATGTGAAGAATAAAATAAAAATAAATAATTGTGACCTGGCTGAGATCTTGAGATAGGTCAAGAAAGATATACATTCTAAAGACTTGTTCACAGGTCAGGGAACCTGGTTGTGGAAACAAAACACGAACTTCCTATTACCAAACACATTATGTGCATTGTCAGTGAGGAACACCTTGTAATAACATCATGGTCTGATGTGAAATGAGAGACTACTTGAGGATCTGTTATCCCACTGCATTGTAAAGTTTCTAGAATACTTAAAAATAAGAACTGTTATTCTAAGGGAACGAATAAGAACTGTTAATTAAAGAAGGAATAGCTCACAGAGGGTTTTTTCTCAGAAAAAAAAACAAGAGACACATTTCCTAAGCATGCAAATCAAGTAAGACAAATTGTCAGAAGAGATATTTCTGCACATATTGAGAAACAGCCTAAACACAGAATAACACTTGATGAAGAATTTAAATAAATATTGTGGCTAGGCAATTTATTTTAACGTTACTCTACGCGCTCTTCAGCAGTAAACAAGACCTTGGAATATCCTAATATTAGTTCTCTACATGACATGATTAAGTGCTGTCTAAATGGCTTGTTCCTGTTTTACATCATTGCTATACTCAGTATAGCAGTGCTACTTGATATTGCTCCAGTGATTCATGGAAAAATTTGTTTTACAGAGAACAATTTCAACTTTATTATTGAGTAATAGTTTAACGAACATGAAAATGAGCGAACTCAGGAAGATAGTGGAGGACAGGAAGGCCTGGCGGGATATGGTTCATGGGATCACGAAGGGTCGGACACGACTTAACGACTGAACAACAACAAATAGTTTAATATATTCTGTATACTATCTCTCTTGTCAGTCATCCCTTGGGAAGGGCAACTCGCACTTTCATGACCAACATATGGCCACAATAGCAATAGGGGGTCTGCGCAATTGAGTTGCCCCAGGCCTGCATCCTGCCTACACCCTTCTAGGGTGAGCTTTGCTTTTAGTAATTCTTAAAAAAAAAACAAAAAAAAACTCATGGCCTCACCACCAGTGGAACACATGTTCTCCTGGTGACAACTGCCGAAAAACAGCCATAAAGCGCACTCCGGCAGCACGCCAAGTAGCACACTGCCAGAGTGCCGTTGGGAAGGCCAGAGTCTTCTCGTATGTGTCGACGGAGCACCAGCCGCCTGCGGAGATAGGTAAGGTGGTGAGGGAGGTGGGGAGGGGGCAGGGGAGGGTGGAACGTGGGAGGTGTTTAAACTGGGTGGGAAGGAGGGAGGAGCGGGATGGGGAGGCTGCGGGAGGGGTGGATCCAGCAGCAATGGTGCACGCCAAATCCTATCCCCTCTGGCAGCACTCTCCCCCGCCCCCTTTCTCTTCTCGGACATGTGCCAGCAAAATCGCTGGAACAGGTCCGAGAAGACCCACTGCGAGGCGAGAAGTTTATGGAGGGGAAAGGGGATTTATAGCCCCTTTCCCTTCCCACGCTTCCTGCTCTGCCCCTCCCCTCCCTGACTGGATACAGCACGCACCTTTTCGGCATGGCTGCACCAGCAGAGGAGGGGGGAGGATAGGATTGGGCTGTAAGGCCAGGATTCAAAAGGATGCTTAGGTTCATAGAAGAACCCAAGATAATTTTTTGTTACTTTTTGATCCCTCTGCCATATTACAAACTGCTTTTGAAACTGTCTTCCATGTCAAAAGCAGTTTGTCATGCAAGATAGTGGCAAGGTGTGGATTGCAGTTCATGAACAATGCAGCCAAAGCTCCCATGGGTTTCTGGAATGAACTGCATGTTTCTTTGCCTCCTGGCCTACTTGTTCTAGAAACATGAACTTCTTGGGGCTTTTGAAAATTTCACATTCGAACGTCTGGCTCTCCCAACACAAGGAAACGGATCTATCCGTTTCAAGAAAACAGAAACCAACTTCTTGTTGCTGACTTTTAATCAGTGTCAGTGGTTGAAAAACTTTGTTCATTAAGTTGATGGATTCTTCAGAGTGAAATACTCTGTTTTATAATGAAGAATTCCTGAAAAGAGTGGTGTTGTCTGCATCATGCACTTAAATATTAAGATAGATGGCAGTTTTGCAGTCTGGATTGTATTAACTAGCATTTGATTGCAAAGCAGCTACAAAGGGCCCTAACAATGAATTGAACGGAATATCCCTGAAGGCAGTGGTTCCCAAACCACTCGGAAAACAGTGCAATGCCAATTGGCAGGCATTGACATAATGTATGGGGAGCCACGGCCAATGATCACCAATGGTCAAGGCCAGGGAGCCACAGGTCGAAAAAGAGCTCCACCAGCTGCTCTTCCCCCTTCTGTATCCTATTCGACTATCTGAAGGGCACGGCTAGGTGTCATTGGATGTGCAATGTCTGGCCTCCTTTCCACATTCCAGCTGAATGTTCTGCTCCCTACAACAAACAGGAACTGCCCCCTGAGCAACCATCTGGACCAGCTTAGAGGCTTGAGTCTCCCAGAAGGAAAACCTGCTCATTTTTTTAAAAAATTCATATCTATGCTACTGAAGTGTCTCTTGACACGTAAAAGTCAAGGGCTTTAGCACAGAGTAGGAGGAAAACTGTGTTGCAGTGGTCCAAAATGTATCTTTGAATGTCACAGCAGGAAATGTACGTGCTACATGTAAACACTTGTAAAACCTGAGGGCCATTTTTTCCTCCAGGAGCACACAGTTTTAGAGGGTCACTTTGGACTGAAGAAGTGGGAGGCGTGTGTGCGCGCTTAACCCTTTCTCCACCTGCTGCTTATTTGTTCCAAACTAGAGGCTTGCCAGGGCACACGTTGGGAAACCCCTGCAGGGATGGAGGAAAACAGCTGATGGAATAATTTGTTGCATAGAAGCAGTGGGCTGGGCAGAGTAATCCCTGCTCCTCCAAAATCCCCCCTCCAAAAGGAGCTTCCTGAAGATAAGAGGGGCTCTCAGAGTTTGGTTAAATGCATTTGAATGCCATGTGTAGCGAGGCCCTTGGCAACGTCCTCTTAGAAATGAAGAACTGAGCAACTGTGGCACATAACGTCTGGTTGCTGGTAAGTTAGGGTCAAGCTAAACATGCATACACACCTGTGCAATGCGAGCAGGCTTCCACTTGGAAGTTCCTGGTTTTTTTTGGGGGGGGGGAAATGAAAAGGCAATGAGGAGTGAACCCTGGTCAGGACAGGGACATGAAGGGAGGGGGAAGGTGCACTCTTCCCTCCCCCGTCCTGCTTGAATGCTGAACATTCACCCCCTGAAGCAGCTATTTGCCTGTGAAGCAATAATTTGTATCAGAGGGATGATTTTTGGCTTGAGAGGGAAGAATGAACCTCCCTTTCCCTGTGAGTCCTGCTCCCAACTGAGGTTGCCCCACCATCAGTTTTAAAAAACAAACAAACCCAGGAATTTTCAGTTGGAAGCACACTGGCATTGCATGGATTTGGAAGCACGTTGAGCTTGACCTTTACAGTCTTGCATATCAGTCTTTGGTCCCCTAAATCAAATGTTTAATTTCTGCAAAGTTATCCTATTAGATATCCTGGCAGTGCCATGATTGTCAAGAAGAAATAGCAGCCCCCGGAGCCCTATCTGAATCAGGCCCATGGCAGGGGAGAGCGATAAACTTCCTCTCCCGACACGCCATGATCACACGCCATATGATCCCTCTGCACTGCTGGAATGAACGCTAAAAAGAAAAGAAAGAGCTAAGTATGGAAGCTGTGATGCTTGAACTTCCCTTGTTCCCTTCTTAGGCCGATAGGATTACCTCCTTAACAAAAGCCTCAGAGTAAAGTTCAACCTGAAAGAGACACTTTGAAATCAGTGCCACTGCAGAAAGACCATATGCTCAAGTTGCGTTGGGGTACAGTCGTTTGTGGATTGCTTGTCTTCATCATCTGAGCCCAGCAAGAACAATGGTCACGAACCATCCTATCATATGGGCCTATGGCCTCACTGAACCTGGGTTACTTACAGTCAAGCCCAAGGAGTCCTGCGTGTGTTCTGATCTGGCTTTCTCAGAGTGAATCTGGCCAGTTCTGCCCAGATTACTGTAATAATGGCATCTGGAAAGCTAAGGGCTTGCGTACATTCAGGTACATTGCGTACCGGGAAGCTAAAATGTGTAGGGAATTACTGTACTTGGCTTTTATGTTTGCCTGCTAAGATTCACACCTGGATGCTTCCAACACCCAAGCCATTCCCAACCCTGCTTGTTCTTTTTTCATGTTTTAAGTCTTCACTTGCCTGTTGTCAGCTGAATTCAGCCAGAGCTTTGCCCCAGTTCTCCTGGACCCTTGGCTACTCACTACAGTCTACTTTTTTTTTTGTTTTTAATCATTCTCTACATACATACTTGGGAGGGAGACTCCTGAGGACAAACTCTCTCTGCTTGTCTCTCTCTTCATGACGGTAATGGTCTACCTATTTTGGCTTGGGCACAGGGGCAGGTCAGGAGGAAGGCATTGACTGGCACCACTAGGTCTCCTCCTCACCACATCACCACAGACACACATAAGGTACTAACTGAACACTTCTCATAACTTCTAATTTGGCCTAACAGCCCAACTCTGTCTAGCAGGATGCGGCGGGCGGCGCACATAAGGTGCCCACCACATCCTATGCAGGATTGGGCCTGCCCCAGCGCAGCCAGCGGCCTGCTCGGGGTAAAGTGGCATTTGTCCCTTTACTCCGAGTAATGCGCCAGCCGCCCTGATGGGTCTCCTCAAACACATGCAAGCTGTTTCACTGGCGTACATTTGAGAGGCCCGTGTAAGGCCCAACAGGACCAGGAAGGGGGATAGGATATGCTAGAGGAGGCCTGTGCTGATCCCTCACCCTTCCTGGGCCTATCCTCCAATCCCACCCCGTGGAACACCCCTTTCCACCCTCCCCCCACCCCTCCACCGCCCAGCATGGAACTCACCTTCCCCAGCGGGCGCTCCATGGCAATTGGGCTGAGTAGAGTGGCGCTGGCCTCTGCGCCGGAGCCACTTACTCTCCAGGCACTGCAAATGTGCCTTATGGCACGTCTCAAATCTAGATAAGATTCGTAAGCTAGCCAATTTTGAAAGCATAGAGTTCTAGCCATGGGGTCAATAATAATAATAATATAACAACAACAACAACAACAATGACAACGACAACAACAATAATAATTAATACATTTGGACTGGTCATATTATTGGCTATTTTAATTTGATGTGTTGCCATGTCCATTAAAAGCAGGGCCCATTCTTCTTCATACCACTGGACTTTTAAGTCAGCATTCGGAAACATTTCAGTGTTACAGCTCAAGTCAAATTTTGCAACCATGAGAAAATACCCAGATCAATTTTTATGGAACAAAAGCAAAGAATAATGATCAGCGTTTTTCAAAAGGCTGAACACTGGATTTTCAGAGACAAGGTAATGGTGCCAGTAACATTTTCCATTTCCTTTAACACCGACAATGTTGTCTTATAACCACTCTTTTGCTGATTGGATGCTGTTTCTGCAGTTGGCCCTTTGGTTTGTTAATTCCAAACACCACTGCTTTCCAAACAGGGCATTTGTCAGTACTAGCAACAATAAACAGAGTGAGGTTTGCCAATGCCATTTCAACCAAGCCTCATAAATCAGTCATTTCCCAAAGACTGGAAAAGGCCACATGCGGAGGGTGAAAAGAATTGGTGATGAAAGTCGCCAGTACAAAGCTTGAGCATTACTTAAGCTTGAATTGGACATTACACATGTAGAGGTCATGGACAGGTCACCAGGAGTAACATTCACCTATATATAAATATTCGGTATATATTATGAGCCATGAAAACTCATCTCCCTAGGGGAATCCTCTAGAAAATCACCATGAAGATGCTTCAGCTACACAGCAGCTGTACTGAAATGTCAGAAGGGCTTACACAGCTGACACAAGCTGCTGAAAACAGAACATAGCAGCACCTCCATAAATTCTCCTGCTCCAGCCAAGCACTGCTTAATATAGATTTACCATATGCTTCAGCCCCACTCGCTCTTACACAAGCATCTTTGACGCTCGAGTTGAGCGACCATTCCTGTCAAAGAGCGCATGGACACTCTTTCATAGGGGCATAGAAATACCAGGCTTTCGCCCGTTCTGGTGTCTGTCTCTTGCCATTTTCTTTTAGGTGCTTTTTCTGAGAATCCACAAAGAACATGTCTGAGTTCAGCCAAAACTCTGACCAAGAAGAGATCTGTTCGGAAGAGATCGATGAAGATGAAATCTTAGCAAACCTGTCCCCTGAAGAACTGAGGGAACTACAGTGTGAAATGGAAGTCATGGCTCCGGACCCCCAAGTGCCCGTTGGAATGATACAGAGAGATCAGACGGAGAAAATCCCAACAGGAAACTTTGATCACAGATCCCTTGTTGACTACCTGTACTGGCAGAAGACGTCGCGACGCATGCATGAGGACGAACGGGTTCCAGTCACTCTCTTACCATCGGAGGTAAGAAGCAGGAAATGTAAATGCTCTGCATACACTTGCAGTGCCAAACGGTTTCTTGCACATCTTATAGGAAAATAGGGCTAGCTGTCATTCTGTGTTTGAGAAGACTTTATGGATTTTAGTCTATGATTTTGTTATTCCTTAAGAGTGACAATAACAGAAAATGCTCCAGAGTAAGTGGTGTTTTAGAACCCAATCCTATCCTCCTCCCCCCCACAGGTGCTGGGGCATCAAAAAGGCTACCACTGCATCCTGCGGGGGGGGGGGGCAGTTGTGGAGGTCTCCTACACAAGGGAATATTCATTCCCTTACCGGGGTAAGCTTCTGTAGCACAGGGGGTCAACTCAGACCTACACCAGTGAAATCACTGGTGCAAGTCCACATTGAGCCGGGATGGTGAATCAGGCCTGGGAAAGGTGTTAGAATTTGGCGGGCACCGCTGCCATCACACCCATCCCCTTCCTGGGCCCATTCCACTCTCCCCACGCCCCCGTTCCACTTCCCCTCACCCTATCCCACCTTCCTTGACACCTTACCTCTGTTGGTAGGTCCAAGGTGCTCCTCCAACGGTGCGGGTAGTCTCCGGACATCCCGCCAGTGCTCTGGCAGTATGCGACTTCATATACTGTGACTGCCATAAGGCAGGTAGCACTGGCGGAACTAGCGTTCTGCCAGCACTATGAGCCCATAGAACTGGGCTGTCAATTTACTAGTGAAAGACTTATATTCTGTCTTCGTCACATATCAAATTTCTTGCAAAATTTAAATGTTCTTCTAAACTAAGATATTGCATGAATAAGTATGTGACAGATTAAACTGTACAAAAAAGATTCTGGAAAAGGATTTTTTCTATCAAGTGTTTACAAATTTAGGAAGAGGCTAGCTTAAATAGGCCTTCTTAAGGAAGCAGGAAGAACCCACCACCATAAAGGCCCTGCTCTGTGACCTAACCAAGTGTATCTGCCTAATCGGTAGCACCTGGACTGTGCCTCTCTGTGAGATCTTAATAGAAAAAAAGGTTCATATAGGGAGAGGTGCTCCCCCAAGGCCAGACTACAAACTCTATGTTTATTTTGCCCCTGTCGTTTTTGTTTTAGTTTGGTAAATAGCAGGGGGGGGGGCGTAATCCATATTGGGACTGTGAGAAGAGGGGTTTTAATTCTAACCACTACTGGATTCTGGATTGGCCTTTCCATGGCTGTTATTTGCCCGGGGAGGGAAGCTCTCACTGGTGCCATTGTATTGGAGCATATTAGGAGCAAAGAGATAATGTCCCCACCAGCAACACAAGGGCCTACTATGCTTTTCCTAGCCAACATAGACTTGAGCAATGATCTGGGCCTTTGTGAGTGATGAGTCTTCTATAATGTATGCACGACACTACTAGTGCAACCATCATCCACCCATCATTCACAGAACCATAGAATGTTGGACAGCATCTTGGAGGTCATCTAGTCCAAGTCCTTGCCTAGAGCAGGCAACCGCTACAACACCCTTTCACAAATGCAACAATTTCAGGTGAGGGTGAATTTCAGGTGAATTTCAGTGCTGGGAAAACGTGTATGCAAGCAGGGTGCACGTCACCTGGATCCCCTGCAACAAGTCAGCGCCCATTTGGTTTTCTTCCCCATGGAAATGCCATGCTTTGTAGCACTCCCTTGGGACTGCATATGGGTAAGACTGTCCCTGTGCGGAGATGATGTGGTCCCTGCCTGGAACTTGGCTCACAGGGCCAAGACGACAGTAGTGGCAGAAGTCAGGCATTGGCAACTAGTCGTGAGGATGAGATGAAAAGAGCCAGGCAACGTGGATGTATGGGAAAATCTTTTGTAGAGAAGGTAGTTCTTGAGGAGAGACACAAGGACAGAGAAGTGACTAAATGAACACCAAAAGGAAAGCTGTAAGGCATGGGCAGAAACAAAGCAAAAGGCATAGAGAGGGAAGCTGAATTGGACATGGCAAGAGACATGTCATCATCTTTCTGTCTTTAAGATAGTAGCTGTAGGAGCCTCAATCCAGATTGAGACTGCGGCACTGGTGCAAAGGGGGTTTAACCCTTTCGCCTTGCATTGTGGTCCCAACAAAAATCCTGTCCCCTTAACGATACGATTTGCCCTGAGAGGAAAACTGCTCTTAGTGGGAAACAAAGGAGGCTTGTCTTCCCCCCAGCAAATCCAATTGTACATGTGACAACAAAGAAGAAAAAGCAGGAACTACCTAGAACTAGAACTAGGGTTCCAGAACCCCACCATTGTCAGATTTGGGCTACAATCCTATGCACACTTTCCTGGGAGTAGGCCCCATTGAACACAATGGGACTTATTTCTGAGTAGACCTGCATAGGCTTGGGCTGCCAGTGTCAGATTTAGACACTGAGAAAATGCTGAAATACGTTGCTGACTTGGAATGGGACAGAGTCATTCAACTTACTCAAAATAAGCTCGGTGTATAAATTTTTGCTACAATTATCCTAGCTCTAGGATAATTGTAAGAACAGTGTATTGTTGCACATACAAGAACACAGTACATCTTAGCTTTGCTGTTCTTGTAACTAACAGCACAATCCGACTTAACTTTTGTGCCGGTGTAACCAGCGGCGCAGCGAGAACGGGAGGCCCCAGAATGGAAAAGGGATTCAAATCCCCTCCAAAAGAGGAATTCAAAGGGGAATTGAATCCCTTTTCTGTTCTGGGGCCTCCCGTTCTTGCTGCGCCGCTGGTTAAAAGGTAAAGGTGACCCCTGACAATTAAGTCCAGTCGTGTCCGACTCTAGGGTGTGGTGCTCATCCCCATTTCAAAGCCGAAGAGCCAGCGTTGTCCGAAGACGCCTCTGTGGTCATGTGGCCGGCATGACTCTCCTTGCCGCAGCGCGTAGCATGCGGCTGGAACACGGAGCGCTGTTTACCTTCCCACAAGCGGTACCTATTTATCTACTCGCATTAACATGCTTTGGAACTGCTAGGTTGGCAGGGGCTGGCCAAGCAACGAGAGCTCACCCTGTCACGGATTCGAACTGCCGACCTTTCGATCGACAGCTCATGGTTCAGCGGTTTAACCCACTGCGCAACCCGCTGGCTTGTGCCGCTGGTTACACCGGCACAAAAGTTAAGTCGGATTGCGCTGTAAATCTCAGCATCCCGCTTAAAAATCATTAAAAGAAACCCATATCTGTGTTCCGTTACAGTGTCCCGTGAGGTTAATTTAATGTCCATCTATATGAAGCGGAAAAAGAAGAATGAGATCGGAAGTGTACTTGAACAATCAGCATTTTTGAATTGGGACAATGCATCTGGAAGAACAGGGCAAACAGGGAGGGGAAGCGGCTGTGATAGCCAGAAGATCAGTATGTGGGAATCAGGAGAGAGCAGTGGAGAACTAGGAGGATCAGAGTCACAGAAAGAGAGGTCTCGTGGGGAATTAATGGTGGTTGAGAGGAGAACATGCCAGAGGGTTCAGTGCCAGAGATTGTGTTCAGTGTTCGACAGCTGCAAACGTGTTGTGTACACACAAACACAAAATCCAATCATAGTGCTTAATAGCAATGTGGCTGGGGCTTAGAGAATTCCACCTGATTTAGGAACAAATCCAGTAGCAGTTTAGGTATCGTGTACTTAAGCAGCCTTAAAGTCTGGTGCTCTGCAGTTCACATTTTACCTTTGCTTTTGAGGCAATTCACAAAATAAAGCATAATTAGATTCATGTTCATAACAAGATACTATATTTTAATCTTCTTTTAATGCTCTTGGACACTGAGAGCAGATCTTGCTGTGTCTCCTACCTTATTTCTCCAGTGGTACTCTCATCCACCCAACTCACCAGGAAAAGCAGGACTCTCATCATTTTGCCCCTCCGCAGCTGGAGAAGAGTGGGTGAAAGGGTTAGGATTAGGTTAGGGTCTATGGAGGAATGGGACAACAACTGCAGCATGTGACAGTGCCCCAAAACATTTTAATATATCGGCAGTACCAGCCAAAGGCCTAGCAAACCAACAATCCAGAGCTACTTAACTCGGACAGCCCAATCTACACAAGTTGCAGCGACTGGCCTAAATGGCCGGCCACTGTATCCTGCGCAGGATGTGGCCCATGCCAGCATGACCGGGGCTCACCTTGGGGGAAGGGGACATTCGTCTCCTTCCCCCAGTGTAAGCTCCCAAAGCCCCAATGTGCCTCCTTGGATGTGCGCCAGCTCTTTAGCTGGCGCGCGTCCGGGGAGGCCATGTAACGCTGGGCTGGCCCAGCCCAGGAAGGGGATCAGGATATTGTCGCAACCCAAGGCCGATACCCCTGCCCCCTCCTGTGCTGGAATGGCCAATGGCCCCCTCCCCCACCACCCTGGCCCATCCTCCCCACACCCTCCTGCTGACCAGCCTTGGATTTACCTGGGTTGGCCGGCGCAGATCCTGGGCGACGGCCATGTAAGCGATGCCAGCCTCCATGCCGATGTTACTTACACTAGAGGAGCCGCAAAAGTGCCTTACAGCACTTTTGCGACACCTTAGGCCGGTGGAGCACTCACTCCGCCGGCCCAAGTTTAAATGCACCATCAGTGTTTGCGAAAACAAATGAAGACCAGCATGCACAAATCCACCCTCAAAGTTCAAACATCCCAGATTTGAGCTTTCATAGCACCTCAGGTAATCTCAAATACAATACCTTTTTATTGAGGTGGATCACACATTCAGCTGAGACATTGGGCAATGAATAAAAATGCATGTATGCATCAGCTTAAACTCTTGTTGACAGAATGGGCATCATCTGGAATGTCTCATCAAAACACATTCATTTCTGCTGTCTTGAGAAGCCACCTTCTGTTTACTCAACAGTTACTCAACAGTTACTATCAAGGAACCAGCTCTGCTGAAAACAGTCCAAGAACTTATACAATGTGCTCACTCCCCAAATGAGGGAGTGGATCAAGGTTTTATTGTACAGAATTTCGGGGCCTGCTCTGGACTTCACAGATTGAGGTACAAGTTCTGAAGGGTTGATAATTTTGACTAATAACATATCCAGTTCAGTCTTGGAATATCCCAGTTGCTGAAGAAACTCCATAGAGCAATCTAATTGTATTGGTACAAATCCTGTGGGTATTTATTATATTTATGGTAAATTTCTTACAGCCCAGTTCCATCTGCTGGTAGGCCTGGGGCATGTCCAATTTGCTAAAGTGCTGATCCCCTCCAAGCACTGCCAGAAGCTCTTCTGTATGTGGAATGGGATAGTTGTCCAACTTGGAGACTTGATTTATTATGACTTTGCAATCCCCACAAATGTGGATGGTCTGGTCTGGGTTAGCCATTGGCACACCTGGAGTTGCCCATTCTGAAAACTCCACAGGAACACCAGTTGAGCTTCAGTCTTCTCCCTGAGGGCATATGATATGGGTCTGGTCTAGCCTTGAAGTTCTTTGGCTGGCTCCCCTTTTGGACATAAAGTCTGGCTTTAATTTGTAAACTTCAGAGTGCCAAGCCCTTCTTGAAACACTGCATGATAGGAATCCAAGATTTTCTTGGCTGCTGGAATTTTCTTCAGCTCCAAGTGACAAATTTCATCCCACCCTCATCTCCACTTTTGTAACTCTTACTGCTTATTGCAACCAAACATGCTTCTTTATAGTAGCATCTAACACAACAAAGCTAGCAACTAAAAGGAACAAGAAAGAAAAGTCTAAGGGTGAAGTCTAGCTTCCTCCATCCCATAATAAAAGTTCTAAGAAACTGTTTAGTTGCCATGTTACTATAAGCCTCATTTCAAACTATTCCGTTATGTACTGACTGATAAGTACCCCCTCCTTGACTGCACAGGAAAGTAAAAGTACTTCATCATTTGAAGAGTAAATGCTTCTAGTGCTGAAGTCTCATGATAGAAAATTGTACAAGAACATGCTTGTCAGTGGACCAGCATGGGCCCAAGCCATACACTTTCAGGTGTTTACCCAAGAACTGGCTATCTGCATTCATTCCCCCACAAGCTCCATATATCATAATCAGGCATCTTTCCCTCTATTTTTGGTTTGCTCCTAAAATATTGAACGGAAGATATTTCCAGGAAGGAGTTGTGTCCTGACTGCCTTATCTTCCCTTGGCAGTGCTATCATTCTTGTTGTCCATTTAAGCTGGTACTTACGGTAGGATCAATAAGTACTTCAAAATGGCTGACAACGCTGCCACACACTCCCCTGGCTTTCATAAGGGGAGTTTGTTTATACTGCTTATAATATTCATACATTTCTATTTTTCAGCTCACAATACTAGAACCAGGGGTCATCCAATGAAACATGATTGGCAGGAGATTTAGGGTGGACAAAAGGAGATATTTCTTCACCCAGGACACAGTTAGTCTGTGGAATTCACTGCCACAGTGATGTCCACTAACGTGGGATGTTTTTAAAAGGGGATTGGACAACTTCATGGAGGACAGGCCTGTCAATGGCTACTATTAAGTCTAGTCATCATAGTGGCTATGTACTACCTCCAGTTTCAGCAGCAGCACGTCTCTGAATATCAGTTTCAGGGGAGCAATAGCAGAACAGGACAGAGAGAGAGAGAGAGAGAGAGAGAGAGAGAGAGAGAGAGAGAGAGAGAGAGAGAGAGATATGCCTGCTTCCCTGCCTGAGGGCTTCTCAGAGGCAGCTGGTAGGCCAGCATGGGAAAGAAGGTGCATCTTGGACCTGATCCAGCAGTGCTTTTCTTATTTCCTGAAGTTTTTAAGCTGCTTTTCTGGAGAAGTCGTCAAGTGGCCTACAATACTAGCCTTTCAAATCAAGTGAACAAACCAAATAAAACATCAAATCAAATGAACAATTATATATTAACACAAAATCAATATACGCCTGCTAAACTGGGCAAGAAGCACTTTTTCAATTGGTGCCCTTCTTATATTTAGCAGGGGGAGAGTAACTGCCCCCCCTTTCACCCCAGCACAGTGTCTTTTCTGGTGGCTGTTTGCTGGTGGTGTTCCGCATCTTTTTTAGACGGTGAGCCCTTTTGGGACAGGGAGTCATTTCATCATTTGATTTTGTCTGTAAACCGCTTTGTGAACTTTTTGTTGAAAAGCAGTATATAAATACTGTTGTTAATAACAACAACAACAACAACAATATACGGTACATGTCAAAAAGATTTAAAAACACACACAAGCAGGGGCATCCAGAGGTAACTGCATCATCAGAAAAATAGTGTCAAAAACAATAAGCCAGAAGAAAATGGAACTAATCTTAACATATGGTTCTGACAAAATATCATAGTTTTAATTAGACATGGAGAAGCCTGGAAAGTGGGGGTCACATGGGCAGCCTGAGAGAGCGCGTTTGAGAGAGAAAAGGCCACATCCCATGTCCACATCAATCACTCCTCCATTGATTATCTCACTACGTGGGCAAGTCATGTGACAGAAGGCTGAGTTTACATTCCATCCCCATGAAACAACAACTGCCCCCAGGGTCAAAATTACTTTCCTATTCTTCCTTGCCCTGCTCATAAAGCTTTGGATATGAATTTGTGCTCCTATGTCCCACCACTAGGACAGGCGGATAGCGGCAAAGGGCCAGTTTGGATGATATGCCTGCTATTCATATCGGGGAGAAGCATGTGCATCTATGTCTCCCTTCCATTTGGCATGTCATCCTACCACTGCCAGAAAATTGGAGAGGTGGTTTGGAGCGCTAAGGTTGCAGGGATGTGTGCAGTAATGTTCAAAGAACTCCCCTCCCTGAACCGGGCTTGGTCATTTCAGGAGGGAAGAAGCACTATAGGGATGGCACCACAGGGCTGGAATACACGGCAACATTTTGTTGCAAGTTGGTCCCACTACTGGTGGGGATATAATACCATTATAATAACATGCTGTTGTTTCACTTGGTAAAGGTTTAGCACAACCAAAGTACACTGAACTCAATTCCTGTTAATATAAGGGCCTACAGATTATGAAGAGTAAAAGTATGAACAGGGATATTGCACTCCGCCAATATCCTATGCCCCGTCGCAGCCCGGGCTGACCTTACACGGCCTCCCCGGAACCACGTCAGCTTCAGAGATGGTGTGCATCCGAGGAGGCCCATTGCGGCCCATGCGGCTGACACTGGGGGAAGGGGATGAACACCCCCTTCTCCCAAGGTGCGCCTGTGCCATGCCGGGGCAAGGCGCAATGGCGATAGGATACAGCGGCCAGTCATTTAGGCCGGCCGCTTAAAGTTACATAGGATAGCGCTGAAAAACCTGTCCAGGGAGGGTTTTCCAGTGAAACCAAACTGGTCCAGACCTTACAATTTCTTGGTTGCATGGAACCTGAACCTGACCAAAATCTCTAAACATAAAAATGGGTAATGAAATCAAAATAACTGATTCAGGAATCAGGGATTCTGTTTTCAATTGTAGTATTATTTTATTTTCCTTTTTATACTGTTGTGTGTACAGTATTTTGTTTGTAACCCCCTTTTGAAAATTCAATTTAAATTTTAATATGTTTTTCTCCAGTTAAGTAGTTGATTTTAATGTATTAAAAAGTCTGATTTTATTCTGCATGAATACATCTAAACTAGTTCAAAAGTGGGGTGCTACAGCAATTTTTCTGCACTGAGCAAGGCACTGGACTAGATGACCTCTAAGGTTCCTTCCAACCAAAGCATATAATTCTATGGTTCAAAATGTCTGAACTGGTTACTGATTTTTTAAAAATTTGTAACTATTTTGTTTTACTTATTTTTTTTAATTGCTGTTTGTATAAACCACTTTGGCAGAAGGTGGGTGGAACAGGGAGGGGACGGGGAGGAACGCGTCAGAGACCGGGGCGGAGAAGGGTGTGTGTCAAGGCCAGGGAGGGGGCAGTATTGCCTCCTGGTTGCAGGACTTGCTGTGGGGTTATTTATTTTTATTTATTTAAAAAATTGACACAGGAGGCAGACACAACCCATCACCCAAACGCTAGATGAAACAAAAATGTTTTGAGCCCTCGCCGAAAAGTCACAAGGGGGGTGGTTCTCAGATCCCCTGGCAGGGAGTTCCACAGTTGTGGCGCCACAGCAGAGAAGGCTCGCCAACGTGTTGCCGCTCCCCTAACTTGCGATAGAGGTGGCACTCGCAGGAGAGCCCCCTCAGATGACCTAAGAGAGCGGGCCGGAATGTATGGGAGAAGGCGGTCCCTCAGATATCCTGGACAGAGACAGGATTGGTAGTAGTGCTTGTCTAGGTGACCCTGGCATGGGGCTCAATGGATGTACTTGGGTTGTCAGATCCTCCCAGGGGGCTTGGTAGTTGCAAGGATGGTGGTTGCAAGGATGGGGGCAGCAATGCCACTCCTGGACAGGATGTGTCCAAACCATTTTAAATTATTTCAGCTTTTAGCATTCTGTTTTCTGTAGAGACACACTGCAGAGAGATCTGGAGAAAATATTACAGAAATTAGCACTAAAAATCAAATGGCCAAAGATACTGCAGGGAAAACAAATGGAGATGTGAGAGACTATAAGGAGAATGAAGAAGAGGAAGAGGAGGAAGAGGAAGAAGAGGAGGAAGAAGAAGAGGAGGAAGATGAGGAGGAGGAGGAGGAGGAGGAGGAGGAAGAAGACAAAGATGGAGAAGAAGGTGAAGACACTGGAAAAGATAAAGCAGATCCGGGAACAAAGAAACTGTATGGAGACGAGGATAGTAGAAGCAAAAATGAATCAGGAGAAGATCCTGAAAACCAAGAAAACAATGAAAAGAAAATATCAAAACTGAATATTCCTCAAAAATTAGCTCTCGATACCAGTTTTATTAAGTTAAGCGCAAGGCCTTCAGGAAATCAAACCAATTTAGATGAAAGCCTGCGAAAAGTCCGAAAGAATGATCCAGACATGACAGAACTCAACTTGAATAATATTGAGAACATCCCCAAGGAAATGCTGGTGGATTTTGTCAATGCCATGAAAAAGAACAAGCACATCAAAACATTCAGTTTAGCCAATGTGGGAGCAGATGACAATGTTGCTTTTGCCTTGGCCAACATGTTGCGTGAAAACAGAAGCATCACTACTTTGAATATCGATTCCAATTTCATCTCGGGAAAAGGAATTGTTGCTATTATGAGGTGCCTGCAGTACAATGAGAAGCTGACTGAGTTACGTTTTCACAACCAGAGAGGTATGTTGGGCCATCAAGCAGAGATGGAGATCTCTAGGCTACTGAAAGCCAACCCTACACTGCTTAAAATCGGTTATCACTTTGAACTTCCAGGCCCCAGAATGGTGGTTACCAATCTGCTCAGCAGAAACCTCGATAAGCAGAGACAAAAAAGGATAGAGGAGCAAAAGCAACAGCAATTGAAGCAGCAGAAGGAGCTAATAGCCATGTTAGAGAATGGACTCGGGTTGCCTCCAGGGATGTGGGAACTACTAGGGGGACCAGTGCCTGCTTCAATGATGCCTCCTGTAATGCAACCTCCAGTACCACCAGTCCCCAAAGCTCCTTCTTCTGTTGGCAGGAAAAGCGAACCTCCAAGAAAACCAGTCACTGAACATGAAAGTCACAAGGACCCTCCCGCCTTCAAAATAGTGAAACTCAAGAGAATCCAACGCAAACCCACTATCCCAGAATATGTGGAGCCAGCTGAAAAAACCAATCTCAAAGATGTGATCAAGACACTAAAACCTGTTCCGAGAAGGCGGCCACCTCCTCTGGTTGAAGTGACTCCTAGAGATCAGCTGCTGAATGATATTCGTCAGAGCAATGTGGCTTACCTTAAACCGGTGAGTACATATGATAGAAAGATAGATGCAAGTGAGAAGAGATTGCATGACCAGTAACCTCATCTTAGGCTATTGTTCTATTCAAAGTCAAGTTACCCGGAGACCGCAACTGTTGTGCCCCCACTGTTAGAATGTTGAATGTTGGAGAGGAGCTGTGTTGGAGGGACAACAGCAGCAGTCAGTGGCAGATAAAACTCCATTAAATCAATGACTATCAATATCTTTAAAATACTTCAGAATAGTATTTAGTAGAGGGGCGGTTCATTCAACGTCATCCAAACAGTTCATCGGAACCCCTCAATGGATGAACTGCCCCCCCCAGCGATTAAACAGTGGAGACTTAGTGCTCTGGAGGGGGGAGGTCAGGTACACTCATGGTATTTTTATTTTTATTTTATTTATTTATTTATTTATTTATTTTTCACATTTTTATACCACCCTTCCTCCAAGGAGCTCAGAGTGGTGTACATATTTCCTCCCCTCCTTTTTGTCCTCACAACAACCCTGTGAGGTAGGTGGGGCTGAGAGATAGTGACTGGCCCAAGGTCACCCAGGAAGCTTCGTGGCTGAGTGGGGATTTGAACCTGGATCTTCCAGGTCTAAGTCTGACTCCCAAACCACTACACCATCCTGGCTCCATTGCTCACATTGTTAAGATGTGGGAGCAGGGGCTATCAGAAAGTATTGTCCAAACCATTCCAGTGTCTCATATCAAGAACACAAGCCTCATTTGTACACTTAGAACCCAATCCTATCCTAGGATGGCCGACAGCATGCAGTGCCGCTCACACTGTATGCTATGGGCCATCAAGGGACCAGATAGCCCAGGAAAGGTAATAAACCTTTTTACTTACCTCTCCATAGGCCTCCTGGTCTCCAATGGGTCTCCTCAGATCTACGCCAGCTCTTTTGCTGGAGTAAGTCTGAGGAGACTCCAGGGTCCAGGCCAGGAAGGGGGATTGGATTGGATCTTTGCATGTGCAGCAGCTTCCACCAAGATCCTCCTCCCCACCCCCAAACTGCCCCAGCCTGGCCCACTCCCCACACCGATCTGCCTCAATCCTCCCCTCCGCCTCCACTGCTGACTTACCATCGAAGATGGGGGCGGAGAAAGTTTTGCAGACTGGTGGTGCCTGCTCGTGACCTCCACGCCTTTGGGCTGGATGCCCAGCCCATAGAATGGAGGAATGGCTTTTGTGTCATGGGCCTGGGACTTATGGTGGCAAATTGTGAGATCTGCCACCATAAGGCCAACATAGGATTGGGTCATTAATATTATGGACATTAGATTATTGGCACAGTCCTATTGAAGGATGGTGCTGGCGAAACGGGAGTTGCGCTGTTGCGTGCTGTTGCAAAACTACCATAAATTATTTTGCGACAGCGCAGTGCCCTGCTGCGCCAACAGGAAGGCTGGAGCCATCCTACTGGCACCAGTGGCTGCAGGGACATGCTCTGGAGCAGGTAAGTCCAGTGCAGGGGTGGGAGGAGGGTGGGGAGAGGGCAGGGAGGGGATGGAACTTAGCAGGGGGAGGGTGATGATGGGGATGGGAGGAGGTGGGCGGATCAGGCCCAGGAGGGGGGATGGATTGGTGGTGCTTGCATGTGCCATATCCTATCCCCCATCCCAAGCCTGATCTGCCAACATGGATCAATGCAGACCTGCGCCAGCTATAGAGTTGGTACAGGTCTGAGTTGACCCATTGCCACTGCTGGGGCTTACCCCGGGGCAAGGGGACAAATGTCTCCTTACCCTGAGGAAATCTCCAGCATGCAAAACTCTCCCATGGGAGAAGTTCAGTTAGGATTGGGCTCTTCAACAAGATACTCTTGTTCAACAATCAACAAGAGGCTCTTGTGGATTGTTTTTCTTTTGTGAGCAAACTGAGTGCTACATGTTTAGATGTAAAACATCACCATACCTAAGAGGCAGAACATGTCATTAGAATGAGGAGCTGCTACAATATAAGCTATACTGAGAACTTCTGGGAAGGCCCCATAGCATATGCATTTTGCAGGCAGAAAGCCCCAAATTCTATCTTTGGCATCTCCAATTAAAACCAACTGGGCTGGTCTCTTCCTAAGACCTTGGTGAGCTGCTATCACCAAACTCTGACTGGCAGCAGCTCACGAAGGTCCTAGGAAGAGACCAGCCAAGTTAGTTTTAATTGGAGATGCCTAGAGTTTAGGCTAATTAACCACTACTAATACAAGGAAAATTCATATTCGTATGCTCAGACCACTGGGCTAAGATTTGAGCAAGTGCTGATCAAGCACTGGTGTGCTTGTTCTGTACCCTGAACATTGGGTCCAACCTTATTAGTTGGATCCAAGCCAATGTACCTATATACAGTGTATGTAAACTTGACATAAATACATGTAGACGATAACCACCAAATTATAAATTCCTGCAAATAAGAGGTAATGCAGTAATCCTAACGAAAGGTAGTGCAGTTCATAAAGCAGAGTGGCATTGGCACAGTATTTGGGCAGTGGCTTCATTTGAGGATCTTTTTTTTTTAATATCCTTATGGTCGTGGGTGGGGCATCTCAAATGACAGCCATTGAGAGCACCACAAGATGTGGGGTGAATTTTTCCGACAAATCCCTCCTCCTCTCAATTACACAGCTGGTCGGCTGCCTACTGAACAAGCTGGTCCACACTAGATCTCTATCCTTAGGGTGTTTTGCATGCCTCAGATATTTTCACTTGGATCAAGTCCAGTGCTTTGCACCTGTTAATCACTGAGGTCACCCATGGCACTCGTGTTTAATTAGGTCTTCCGCAGTAGTGCAGAAATAATGTTCCAAGGTTGAAAGTCAAGCAATATGAATTACAGCTACTGCCAGTTCATTAAGACACCTGGGCTAATTCCCTGCCCAGGAAAAATGACAATATAAAAATCAGAATCAGTTGAACGTTTTCTCATTGTGACCTCGTTTTAGCATGCTCAACTAAAATTTAAACGCTCTTACGCACAAACAATCTGTGCAGGGTAACTAGTTTGTCTATAGCAGCGTTTCTCAAAGTGTGGTCCTACGAGCCCTGGAGCTCCCTGAGACCCCTTCAGGGGTTCCACGAGGATACTATGTGGGCACCATCTGCTCAGTGCTGCGCCACTCTGCGCATGCATTTGCGCTCTTGGGCTCCCTATGACTCCATTTAGGAGTGTAAAGGGCTCCGGAGACCAAAACGTTTGAGAACCGCTGGGCTATGGAGTCTATAGGCTTTTTTCTTTTTGTAATTTATTAATTTAGGATTCCAAGCAGGAGAACTCCTAGGAGACTTCTTTATATTATTAGTGTTTCAGGCTTACTATTTCCCTGAGTGATGAGAACTTCCAGGGGTAGCACTACTTGAGTTTGGTTTCCTTTGAATGAGAGATCACTGGAGGCTCACGTTGTTTTAGTGATGTTTGCTTGGTTTACAAGTAGAGCATCAGTGTAGGCACACATCATGTACACTCCTACCAGCCTACACATCCACTACTCCAAATCAGATCCACAGAGAGAGGAGCTGCACCCCAACCCTGGTGCTTCCAGCTAGGGCTGGTTCAATAGCTCCAGGCACCTGAACCAGTGCAATAGATATCACTCCCTTTACGAGGTGATGTGCCAGCTGCCTCCACTGGGCCTCTTCTTGCTCGCTGGATACGAAAAGCAACATGAGAATGGAGTGGAAGAGGATGTGAAGAGGAGAAGAGAGTGGCTGGCTTGAGTTCTTTAGGAGGAGGGAAAGGAGTGGTGGAAACCACTCCGCCACCATGCCACCTAAGGCGACCACCCCAATTAGCCTCATGGATGGGCTGGTCTTACTTACATCCTTAAGTTAACGCTCATCTCTCTGTCTCTCTGTCTCTGTCTCTGTCTCTCTCTCTCCTCCTGTCTCTCACTTTTGCTCCAAAACTGACCAAATACTGTTTGTTCACTCATCATGAGCGCGCACACGCACACCTCCCTACTTGGAGGGGTGCGGGATGTGTCACCATTTGCAGGATGCCACATGAGGAACATTTCTACACACATCCCCTTGGTCAATTTCAGGACATTACCACAGGGGACTTTTGGTGCTGCTGGACAGTGCAGATCAAATATTTAAGCACATCCAACTTCTCACAAGTCATATGGACTCACATTGGACCCTAATTCTGCACAGATGGCCAAGATAAAGTTGTGAGAGTGCACTGCTTCAGAGAGCCCCAATGTCAAGCAATATCTGATGCTGATTTACAGTTCAGTCCATTGGCCAACTATTGTCCATATACTGACCTCTAGCTGCTCTTCAGGATGCAAATGGTACTTTTCGCTCGCCTTATCCTGAAACACCAGGGACTGAACCTGGGGCCTCCTGCATGCAAAGCATGTACTCTCTCACTGAGCTGTGAGCCTTCCCATAAACAAAATTTGCTTTGGCCCTTCTTGCTGTCAAGATACAGAACTCAGTGGAAATGATGTTGATAGTAAAAAAATTGTTTGATGACCATATGCAAGGACAACCTGTCACAGCACCTAATTTAATCTAGTGTGTGTTCATTTGGCCAGTGGACCTAGGAGTGACATGAAGTCAGACCTGCTCCATCAGTGCCTAGCTCCTGCCTGCTGCCCAGCTCAGTAGACTAGAGGCAAAACCACTCCAAGGACTACATCAGGTGTGGCCACCCTTGCAACATGAATGCTCCTGGCCCTTTACTGGTTGTATAAGTGAGGGCATTTCAGCAGGTGCCAGCTGCTTTAGCAGCACCATCACCAATTGCAGCTGCCAATGGTATCAATGGTCTTCTATACAATTCTTAAGGATGCAGAGGCCCTAATGGTGGAAGGTGGACACCCCTGCTCCAAACAATTCCCGATGAAGCCAGGAATCTGCCCAGCTCAGTAAGGAGAAGGAGCCAGCCCTGAACTCGATTACACAACCTTTTCTTTTTCTGATCAGCACAAGACACTCAGGAGCAATTCAGATTGGAGGTGGTGGGGTGCAGAATACTGTATACCCAGCTCTGGCTATTGAGTGTGTCCCTGGCACAAGCCCCTTGTGAAGCTCTTCAAAGGAAAGCCAGAAGCCAGCACGCTCAGCCCCGCTGTGACATTTATTTATTGGAGTAATATCCTGCCTTTCCCCTCTGAACAGAGCACCCAAGTCAACCAACAAAGCGTATAAAAGCACAATACAACCATGCACATTATGAAAAATAAATACAAAATACGTCAAATCATAAATCACCCATCCCTAACTGAAGCATGGCAGAAAAGCAAACAGATAGAACTGGGAGATGATGAAGCCATCAAACAAAAGACAAGTCAAATGCTTATCTAACAAAACTGGCTTAACTTGGTTGTGGAATACAAAAAAAGGCAGGGTGAAGCAAAACTCTTGGGATAGGGAGTGCCGCAATCTGAGTGTTGCCATGGAGAAGACTGTTTCCCTTGTTCTTTGTAATTCAGCAGAAATGAATACATATTCCCCCCCCCCCGGCCCGCAAATGTGAAGCTTTAACAACAGCAAAATTATTATTATTAGTCTTGGCACACTCTTTTTTTAAAATTTAAATTCTACCTATACCATATATACTGTACATATAATGGACAACAACTGCTTATTCTGAACAAAACCCTAGTAAGAAAGTTACATAGATGTGAGGTCTTCTGCAATGGAGGGATCTTTTAAGAAGTGTGTTTAGGATCTGGTTGTGAGAAGCATATTGTTTGTCCCTTAGAGTGGATTATTTTATGTGCCTGGCACATTCAGCGTACCAGTAAATGTGACATTTGTATTGTCAAGAAGTCACACACAGGCACAGGCACAGCAGGAGAGTTTGCAACTTTTAAAAGGTACACAAAATGTGAAGGGTATGATTCTCCCCAAGTTTTATATCACTTATCACTAGGTGTATTACCAATCTCCAGTATATGCACCTAAGGCATTCACACACCCACAATCCACACATTATTGCAGTACATGTAAGTGGAGAAGAAAAAAACATCTCAATTTACTCCAGCAACAAAATATTGAACCTGATTGCTGGGAGAATAGCATTTTCCCTGTAGCTTTCAGGGAAGATGGGTTTTTATGGATTTATTTGTCTTCTGTTAGCATTGTACCGACTTTTGCAGTTAGCACAGTTAGCCTCAACAAGACATGTTTGTTTGGAGGTGTCGATGGGCATGTGGGAAGGAAAGGCCATTTTTTTCAGCAATTAACACGTCTTCTTCCTATCCCTGCACAGGTGCCACTTCCCAAAGAGCTGGAGTAATGCACCCCCGTTCAACTGAAGGAAACAACTTGAAAATGAACTGTTCAAGTGTTGCTTTAGATTGTTTCAGGAGCTCTTTCCTTCAGGTGGAAGTCATGAAGATGTGGGAACAACGCTTGGAGCATGCTGCCTGTTGAAGTGATGATTGAAAGGGGTGGGGTGGAAATGGTATCAATGGTTAATCATTTCCATCCACCCTCAAGTAATGGGCTGGTGCTGCCCAACCAACAGTCTGTGTCAGCTTGCTGGATTTTAATTTCTCTGGGGGTGGGGCGGAAAGGGGTATTTTGCCCCCATTAACAATTATGTTACCACTTTTATAGATGCCTTAAGTAAATCTGGTTGCAACCATATCCCCTCTGACGTTCAATTTTACTGAAACATGTGGTGTCCTTTCGTGAGTTTTCTCTGCCACACACTTTCCTGTGCTCGTGGGGCATGCCAGCTTCAAAACACTTGTGTACTTTCATATTTTGGAGATGAAGGACACCATAACAGAAATGAACTTCTACTTACAGAAGGCTGAGGTGCACATATGCTACTTTCAGAAGTTGAGAGAAAGGGGAGGGGCTGCCGTGGAAGTGCTGTGACCAATGCCAACACCATAGTTCAGGGGAGGGGCTTGTGGAAGACCCTCCCAGTGCGTCCGTCGCCTCTTCACTGCCATTATCATCAGCGGCTACTTGTTCTTTTTGACACTGCTAGCACCTGCTCATTGCCAGACAGAAAGTGGATGGGAGCTGCTTCTCCTCACCAAAGCCACCGTTGGCACACCTATCCCCCCTCTGAACCCATGGGAGCAGGTGGATGAGCCAAGAGGGTAATCATGAGGAGAACGAGCAGGTCTAGGGGGGCTCTTTGCAGCAGGCTACCATGCTGACCCTCCAGAGCTGACGCTGGCTTTGAAAAGTGGGTTCTCTTTGGATCTCTGCAAGGCCTTTGTCTTCGCCTTGCTAAAACACCAAGCCAAGGCTGCCAGGTAGCTGGGCCAACAGCACCAGCAGGCCTGAAGAAAGGCCGGAATTAAATTTACATCCTAAGGCAAAAAGGCATGACAGCTTGATTGTTGGTCCTGCATCTTCTTGGCTGCTGCGCTGGCAGTCAGACCGAAGACAAAGGCTCAGGCAGTTCCAAGCAACTGCAGAGCCCAGTCTGTCGTTTTATTTATACTCCCAGTTCTTACAGTAACTAAAAACAGGACACTCCAGACTCTTCTGCAAAGCAGCAAAATGTGGGGCTTCTTTTGCCCCTGGCAGGTCTGTGCTGTCCTTGCTATGCCCCTGAACTTTTCTTTCATTCCCCACATTCAAGGCCCTCCTCTGCAGTGACATGGCAGCAATGGAGCTGCACCGTTTCAGATGTCCTTCGGGCACAGTTTGTTAACTGACTGGCGAGGCTGGGCCCGAGCAGTGCCAAGATCTTTGCTGGATGGCTGACTCCAGGTGCTTCGGGCACCGTCCAGCTGAACACCACAAGTTCTCTATAAGTAGAGGAGAGAGTCGAGCCTTCTCCTTGCAGAGACTGAAGATTAGTCACTGGAGACAGAGGTGCTAATCCAGCCTCACCCAATTACTGAGCAGTTCCTAAATGCTGTCCTGGCCAAATGCTTTAATTGAGCTGACCGCCTTCATTAAAGAAAACACACGATCCAAAGAGCATAATACAGTACTGCATTGTGGTATGCGCAAGATATTTTTTTCCCCGCATTATGTGGGGTGAAACACATTTCAGAAAGATAAGCACATATAAAGATGTTTCATTTCTGCCATCTTTTGTTTTTAGATTACACTGTCCCTGGAACAAGGAGACTGACAGATTGTGTGCATTATGTAACTAATTCTGTTTCTCTTTGATTACATCTGTACTTTCTGTTCACATTTCTTATTGATGCATCAGTGCCCCAGCCCTACCCATCCTGTTCCTCCTGATCTTACATTATCACACATGCTGCTGTCTCTCAGGGGTGGTGCACATAGCCACTTTGTTCTGGCCAACCACTTTTCCTTATCACTCATGGGGGGGGGGGGAAGCTGTGCTTGCGATAGATGCAGGGTAGAACATAAGAACATAAGAAGAGCCCTGCTGGATCAGGCCAAAAGCCCATCTAGTCCAGCTTCCTGTATCACACAGTGGCCCCACCCACCAGATGCCTCAGGGAGCACAAGACAACAAGATAACCTGTTTCCTGCTGCCACTCCCTTCCACCTGGCACAGAGAAAACCCACTTCTAAAACCAGGAGGTAGCATCAGTGGTTGGCCAGCTCAGGCACTGGCTGAGGCCCCACCTGGCCATACCCACCCTTGAATCTTCACTATTAGCGGCAGTGGTAGCACTAAATGCACCATCACTGGGCAGGAGGGGCTGCTATGAGGGGTCCAGTGCAGAGCTTTTCCCCAGGATCCCATCAACCTGGCACTAGCACTGGCTAGATGGGTCCCATTACTCACTTTGCATGAGCAGAATATGAACATTTTGCATGCCACTCTCTGATGTGAATGTGGAAGCAACATGCAAAGTGGCAAATTCTCTTGGTGGGAAAGGAGGCCTCTTGTGCACTTTCCATGTAAACTGCTTTGAGAATGTTTTTGCTAAAGGGCAGTATATAAATATTCTTAATCATCATGCCCTCTAGGCTTGCATGTACGGTACTAGCATTTTCATAGCATTACGCTGGTTTCAGTGAGAATCTACTTCAGGACAATTGTTCTTCTGCTTCTGTAACTCTAGAGACTCACCAGTGCTATTACTGCCTGGTACATTTACGTGCGCCACTGATCAACTCACGCCTTATCACTGTTTAGAGGCGCCATTGTTGCAGCTGCCTTTTGCTACAGCAATGAAGAAATGAAATGCTCCGTCTCAATCAGAGCCTGATGTTCCTTGCTAGTATTTTCGACTAGAATTCTTCTTGGTGCATGTCATCCCTCCCCCTCGGGAGAGGATGGAGATCCGGGGGGCAGGTCTGCCAACCGGGCACAAGGGTGGAAAGGACCACCAAATCATGAGGAGATACCCACCAGTTTAACGGGGAGAGGAAGAAGAGCTGCCTCAGGGAGGGAACCCCGCCAGGCCCTGTCTTGGAATGAGGGGCAAAGGCTGAGGGAGGCCTGGGCAAAGAGGGAAGGCGGCTACACCTACAGCCTCGCCACTGTAGCTGAGGCTGGGGCTGAAAGCAGCACTGTCCCTTTTAGAGCTGCAGAGGTCAGAGCAGACCAAGTCTTGTGGGAACAAGACTTCAGGGAAACCACGCCCCCAGAAGGGGTGGGACCAGGGCAAGCTAGCCAGGAGTTCATAAGGAGCTCAGGAGCTGCTGAAGGAGGAAGCAGGTCCAGGGAGCTCCTGAGTCTGGACCAACGGCCGCCTTCCAGGGAGGCACAGGAAAGAAGGGCCTGGGAAGACAGCAAAGGCCAGGGTAACCTGACGAGGAGAAGCCTGCCAGAACCAGGGACGGTAGGAATTACTGTACCTCCTGAGGATCCCCAACCTTCACGCCTGGGAAGGCTATGGGAGTGGGGGAAGTCTATGGTGTGGCCACCTCAAAGAAAAACCCCAGTGTGGAGACCACCTCCCCCGCAACCTCTAAGGGAAGTTGCTGAAAAAGGGAAAAGGAGAAAATCTTTGTGATTTAAAAGGAACAACGCTCGGGGTCCTGTGACGTAACACAGTCCCCATGAATGTTAAAACATTATCTCGATTAAACAACATCCAAAAGGCTACACGTAAGTCCTCTTCTTTATTTACTCGGGGCCCCGGGAACTCAACAGCACTTACCTGCAGCGATCGCTTTGCCCGTCGAAGACCCCAGTTAGCCCACTCAGGGGAGATGGACGTCACAGTGCATCACTACAAATCTTGCCTTTGCTAAGTCATCACACGCTAACCAAACTCAGCATGATGGGAACAAGTACTGTCGTCAAGATACTTGATATGACTAGCATAAAAATGGGTGAGGTGGCCCCCGACTGTCTGGAACTAGGGACATCCATAGCTGGCAGAGCATAAACAGCAGGGAACTCTGACCTGCCATTGCCTAGGCAGCAAGGCAGCAAGAAACAGTGTCTAGAGAAGTGGGACAAACCGAGTTTAAAATATGAGAAGAGGCCTGCTGGATCCAACCAAAAGTTCAAAAACTTCAGCATTCTTCTTTCTTCCAATGGCCAACCCCAAAAGCGGAATATGGAGACTATGGCCTTCCCCTGCTTTTACCTTCCAGCAATTGGTATTCAGAGGCATACTGCCTCCAGACATACAGGTTCCACATAGCCATCATGTCTAATAGACTTCTTCACCAAGAATTTGTCTATTCCCTTTTTAAAGCCATCCAAGACCTAACCCTATGCATTATAAAGAGGTGCTAAAATCTGGGCTGTTCTACTTCCAGCTGCAAGGATGCAGTCATATTTTAAGATGCTTTCCCGTGCAAAAACAAACCAAAAAACCACCTCGCTGCATGGAGTAAATGAATACATTGGAGGACAGGTTTAGCACAGTCCTCTCTGATCCGCCTTTCTGATCATGCAACTTCATCACGTTTTTTGCATGGGGGAAGATTTTAAAAAAAAATGCCTCTTCAACTGCAGTCTGAAGAACAGTTCAGAATTCTAACACGTCTGCTACTTAGGTTGGGTCTAAGCCAGTGGCTATCACCACATCCTATGGCAATAAATTCTAAAAATGAATTAAGCTTTGTATGCAGAAGTACTGTACTATCAGTTTCAGTGAATACCCCCCCCCGGCATTCTAGTACTACCCTGTTTCCCTCAAAATAAGACCTCCCCCGAAAGTAAGACCTACTGTCATTTTTGCATGATTTTTGCTGGCACTCATCAATATAAGTCCTCCCCGAAAGTAAGACCTAGCTAGGATCATCAACCAGACGGACGCGACCCCCCCCCCGGCACTTACTTTGACCGATTTAAGTTTCATTTTTTCCCCGAGGGTGCAAGATCTGGAAGGCCTTCATTCGAGTACTCAACCATGGAGATGATGTGCTAGAGAGACTCTGCAAGGTTACAGCTTCCTTGCAGGCCTTGCTGGCCTCTCTAGCACGTCGTCTCCATGGTGGAGGACTCAAGTGCAGGCCTTCCAGGCCTTGAAGAGCCTTGCACCCTAGGGAAAGAATGAAGCTTTAATCGGTCAAAGTAAGTGCCGGGGGGGGGGTCGCGCCACAGGTTGGGAAAATAAGACCTCCCTGAAAGTAAGACCTACTGTATTTTTGGAGCCAAAATTAATATAAGACACTGTCTTATTTTCAGGGAAACACGGTATATTATGAGAGGGAGAAACACTTTTCTCCATTTTGTGCATGGCAGGCATAATTTTAATCTATAATCAATGTCCCATACATATTTTTGTTATAAGATCAGCAATTTCACAGGTAGATACTATCTGGATCCAGTGATTTGTTCATTTTTAATTTGACAATAATCCATAGAATTTTGTCTCTTATGATCTGTATTTCACCCAGATTCCCTCCCTGGAAAAGCCCATCCAGGCACAGGTATTAGCCCTATTGCAATCAGACACAAAATATTCTCTGAAGCCTCCCACTCCCCCTTTAGCACACCTGTCACCTTCTCGCCTCATCCTGTTCAACCACATCTCTAGCCAGTTTCCTGCTTCAATACATTCAGACATTTTTATTGTGAACCTTACAGCGCAATCCTGTCTCCCTCTGCGCCCTGTGATGCAGCAGGGCCCATGCAGCCTCCACTGCATCCAGAACGCAGAGCAGGCAGCTGGGAGGTCACCTCGGGGGAAGGGAAGGTTTGTTCCCTTCCCCAAGTGTAAGCCCCAGTTGCCCGAATGGGTCTCCTCGGATGTGCACCAGCTATTTTACTGGCGCAAATCCAGGAAGTTCGTGTAATGGCGGCCGGGCCCAGGAAGGGGGATAGGATTCGACCGATCCCTCCCCCTTCCCAGACCTGGCCAACCAATCCTATCTCCTAGGTTCTTGGACCCAGAACACCCTGTTCTTCCCCTCTCCACACCCCCTCTGTCATCTGGGGAGGAGGGAACTGGCCTTCTCTGGCAGGCACAGCTTTGGATTCGGCCTGGGGAGAGCAGCACCGGCACTGCTTAATGCCAGGGCGCCGCAAATGTGCTTTATGGCACATTTGCGGCACTCCAGACCAGCAGAGCTGTGCTCCACCAGTCTAAATTGTTGACAAAATTGGGCTGCCCAAGTTTAACAGCATACTCCTCAAAGTCATTTTTTTTTAAATGGGTTTATCTTTAAGATTAAAATCATGGAGAAGAATGAGGTTTGTAAAGAACTACAAGGACCTGTAATGCATCTTGAAGTTGCAGATCATGAGTAGGAAACACAGGTTAAATAGAAAGTACCCTACCAACTGCAGGCCACTATCTAGCCTGATAATTTTAAAAACAAAAACTTCAACCAAGGCTTTAGCAGATTTCCAAAGCCAGCCTAGTCCTTCCTCCCTGTTCAGTGCTAGAGTAACCTGAGAGCAAAAGAATGCTGGCATTCTGAAGCAGACCGTGATAACACTGCATCAGGTGTCCCCAGTAGGCAAACCTCAGTAACTCTCAAGAATTGTGACCGACGACAGGCAATAAGATAGCCTTGAAGGTTTCTGTAGGTCAAAACAGAGGCGGAACTAGAGCATATTCTTCTTAAAAGAAAATTGTCTGTTCTCTCGCAAGAGTGAGAATTTACAGCTACTTTTAATTTATATGGCATTTTCAGTGTCAAAAGCTTGTCACTTACAATATTTCTGTTTTATAGAAAATGGCCCTGAATTTAACTAGCATGTCATATCCAGTAAAGGTAAAAGGTATCCCCTGACAATTAAGTCCAGTTGTGTCCGACTCTAGGGTGTGGTGCTCATTTCCATTTCAAAGCCGAAGAGCCAGCGTTGTCCGAAGACGCCTCCGTGGTCATGTGGCCGACGTGACTCTCCTTGCCGCAGCGCGTAGCATGCAGTTGGAACACGGAGCGCTGTTTACCTTCCCGCAAGCGGTACCTATTTATCTACTCGCATTGACATGCTTTGGAACTGCTAGGTTGGCAGGAGCTGGCCAAGCAACGAGCGCTCACCCCGTCGCGGGAATCGAACTGCCGACCTTTCGATCGACAGCTTATGGTTCAGCAGTAAATGCCGTTAGCAGCAGGTACAGCCAACACCAGCAGGAGTTTCTGAACATGACATCGCTTTGTAAATTTAGGCAAGAGGACTTCAAGTTTCACACTTCAGAGCACTCGCCACATCCAAGTATCACTCGCAGGCTGAAAGGGCACACTAGTTCCCTTAAACATGCACAACTGGTTACCTACCAAGTTTGATTCTATTGAATCTTTAGACATTTATACTGCTGCCTTTCTAAGGTCATCCTGAAGGGGTTACAAAAATACAATTTTTAAGAGTCTCTCTCCCAGCATATACAAGTAAAGAGCACCCCCAGAACTATCAACACAGCAGAAAAGGATCCTACACCAATACTGCTTCCATAACAATACAGCCACCATCTTCAGTTCTGGCCCTGTGGCTGATCTCTTACCCCTTTGCATTGCAGTAGGAACCAGTGTGCACCAAGTCAGCCTTTAGCAAACTTCTTTTGTAGCACCGGGACAACGGGATGGGACAGGCTCCTTGCAACTACCCTTCTTGCCAATTAACAGGCCAGGCTCTCTTTTCCCTTGCTGGGATGCTTTTGCTAGCAGGTCAAGGGTGCAACTGCCCAGTGGCCTTTAGTCCTCTTGTTGATGCCACATGGCACCATCTTTCAGGTCTTGGGTAACTCGGGGCCCAATGCTATCCAACTTTTCAGCACTGATGCAGCCGCAAGGTAAGGGAACAAGCATTCCCTTACCTTGAGGCAGCTTCTGTGACTGCCCCCCCCCACTGGATGACCCACCCCCACCCCCCGCTGGCATATATATGGAAGCAGTTGTATAAATGTTTTCTGCAGCCCTGGAAATTACAGTAGTAGCTTGCTACATCATTAAAAGCATCTAAGTTGATGTGAGAACAGCCAGATTACTTGCCTTCATACACCTTTTGTACATCATGTTTTTAGAAAGTGTATATTTCACTACAAAAACTACAATTATAGAGTCTCTCGCTAGGTAAAAAGAGAAAGGGTGAAATAGTGAGGTTTTCTGTAACTGATAAAGCATACTAGTTTCTGGGTTTATTTTTTAACCCTCTAAAGATTCAAACCAGAAACAAATACAGTGATATTGTACAGTGAAAATGTGATATTGTTGCACCTTTTATTAGAAGGGTCAGCTATTGCTCCCTTTCCCACTTTTCAGACAAACCAGAGACCTTGCGCGAGAAAGAATTACAACACATTCTTCCATTAGTGAACCTAATGGTGTCTTACACACAAGGGGTTCACCACAATCTACTTTTGTGGCAATCCCAGACACCCTAGATGTGGGCAGACTTCTTTCCTTGAAAGTGTATGTACGTACATCTAAGCACTTCTATAGTTGTAGCTCAGGGAACTCAGTTGGAAACAGATCTAAGAGGAATAAATAAACAATAAAGTGACACTCCAATTCCATGATGCAAACAAACCTGCTTGTGAGCTTTTTAAAAAAATTTACACACACACACACACACACACACACAGAGCTCAAAAAAAATAAAGGGAACACTGAAATAAGACATCCTAGATCTGAATGAATTAAATATTTGTATTAATTACTTTGTTCATTACATAGTTGAATGTGCTGACAACAAAAATCCCACAAAAATTAGCAATGGAAATCAAATGTAGCAACCCCTGGAGGTCTGGATTTGGAGTTAAACTCAAAATTAAAGTGGAAAACACACTACAGGTTGATTCCAACGTTGATGTAATGTCCTTAAAACAAGTCAAAATGAGGCTCAGTAGTGTGTGTGGCCTCCACGTGCCTGTATGACCTCCCTACAACGCCTGGGCATGCTCCTGATGAGGTGACGGATGGTGTCCTGAGGGATCTCCTCCCACACCTGGACTAAAGCATCCCCCAACTCCTGGACAGTCTGTGGTGCAACGTGGCGTTGGTGGATGGAGAGAGACATGATGTCCCAGATGTGCTCAATTGGATTCAGGTCTGGGGAACGGGCGGGCCAGTCCATAGCATCAATGCCTTCATCTTGCAGAAACTGCTGACACACTCCAGCCACATGAGGTCTAGCATTGTCTTGCATTAGGAGGAACCCAGGGCCAACCGCACCAGCATATGGTCTCACAAGGGGTCTGAGGATCTCATCTTGGTACCTAATGGCAGTCAGGCTACCTCTGGCGAGCACATGGAGGGCTGTGCGGCCCCCTAAAGAAATGTCACCCCGCACCATTACTGACCCATTGCCAAACCGGTCATGCTGGAGGATGTTGCAGGCAGCAAAACGTTCTCCACGGCATCTCCAGACCCTGTCATGTCTGTCACATGTGCTCAGTGTGAACCTGCTTTCATCTGTAAAGAGCACAGGGCGCCAGTGGCGAAGTTGCCAATTTTGGTGTTCTCTGGGAAATGCCAAATGTCCTGCACTGTGTTGGGCTGTAAGCACAACCCCCACCTGTGGACCTAAGTGGACAGTTTGATTGACTTGGACTGCCATTCTGTTGTTTCAGTGTTCCCTTTATTTTTTTTGAGCAGTGTATGTGTATATATATATATATAACACCCCCAAACGTTCAGCCCTGCTCTGAACCAAACCAACAGAAAATAACCAAATAAAGTGGGAGTTTGTTTTATCTGGCAGTCATAACATTTCACTTGCCCAATTCAAAAACTTGGAATAGCAAAAGGAGAGTACATTCTTCACTTATGAACACTAATCATGTAAATATACTTGCACTGGGTAAGAGTCATTAAAAAATATGGAACACACAGTGTATTACCGGTACTTAAATTTTATTAAATTGCCATTTTATTTATTTTTTCAAAAAATTCTAAAGTGCAAAGCCACAAGCAAACTCAAACACTGGAAGCACTATTCAACATAATTTAAAATAAGACAACATACCAGTAAAGTCCAGTTTACTTGTTTAATCCTAGAATACATTGGTAGAGACATATTCCCAACGAAATACTGATCATTTTACAATTCATATATGGAATGAGGCATTACAAGTCTCAGTTAAAAGAGAAGAGCAGTGGAGAGGGGACACAATGTTAACACCAATCCTAAAGTCACATGAGGATTTTTCCATCTGTGGATATTTGCTATGTAAATAAGAGTCTAATCACTGCAAATAGATTCATGGGGTGGGGGGAGGAGTGTCTAGAGATATGCAATGATGACTGGAATATTTTTCTTGCCTCAAATTCAGGATGTACTCAAGTCAGTCATACTCAACAGGCACAGATTTAAGGTGCTTGAAATATGTTGCAAGAGGTTGCCTGGAATCGCTACCTTCCCTTTGTTATAAGAAAATAAAGCCTGGATAGCCCCACCGCTAGAGCCAATGTCAGGTACAGTACTAACAGCAAAAATTGTCAGCATTTTATTTCCAGTTCATTTGTTCTGCAACATATATATACATACACATATATACCAATGATGATTAAAGCCTCTTAAGAGTCAATTCTATTTCATAGCAAGTCCTGAGCCTGGCAGAGTTAAATACTTACATATCCATTTTTTAAAAATATGTTAAAGCATATATGTAATCGATGGATGTGGCATGCACAGAAAGTCATGTTCCCTTTGTTACACAACCTGCCACCAGACCCCTCCAAATATTTTGATTCTGCATAGGTGTCCTGCATAGGTGTCCATCTGTTAGAGGTCACCTGTATAGAACTGCAATTTGCATACAGAAAAAGATTTCATTTTGTAAACAGAAAGATCTATATTTGTCACAAATTTGTAAAACGTTTTATGCCATGTGACTCATACAAGGTTTTTTTTTGTACCTCTTTATTTGAAGAAAAAAAATCTAGATCGCTCAAGAAGTACATTAAGAAGCTCTCCAAAATACTGCAAAACTGATTATGTTTTAGACCTAGTGTATACTTCTGTGTAGTATCTGTGTAGTATCACCTTTGTCAGACAGGAGGTAAAAGGGATTGCTTGCATTTAGTGCACTATCACAACATACTTTGGAAAACACCAACATATAGACAAAGTTTTAGAGAAGGCATTCCTTGCATTCTTTTTTCCTGAAGACAAGCAGGTGCTATGAACTATCAAGTGTGTCAGACACAGTTTAGCATGTTACAGAAAGGTTACTATTGCCTCCCCACCCTGGTCAAAAGGAGCCCTGAAAAATCTTGCGACATTTTATTTTGCCACACTTCCGTCTTTGCAGTCTGCACAAAAAAAAAAACACCGAACTGCATGTGTATTTATTCCTTTACTTTGGACAGGTAGTCGGCCAATTTGCCAATGCCCTCTTCTTGTTGTTCAAGAAGATCTAGTACAATACCCATGGGAGTCTTCTTCAAACCTATGGTTTCCATTTTGTTCTCCAGTTTGTTCTTTATGTTCCGAAGCCTCAAGGATGCATGAGCAAACATCACTGGGGAAAAGAAATCCAGATTAGTTATTCCACCAATTCATATCTATCAGCATATTGATTCCAGGAGACTGCGTTGGCTGAAGGCTATGTGGTTCACATACCCCAGCATTTTGTCTGCCAGGAGTGGCCCACCATATAAGAACATAAGAAGAGCCCTGCTGGATCAGGCCAAAGGCCCATCTAGTGCAGCTTCCTGTATCTCAGTCACAGTGGCCCACCAGATGCCTCAGGGAACACACAAGACAACAAGATACCTTTATCCAGTCACCGCTCCCTTGCATCTGGCATTGAGGTAGCCTACTACATAAGCCTCTGGCAGGTTCTTTATCATAGCCTGGTAAGTCAAGAGGGGTTTGTCCCCAAAGAGCAGAGGTTCCCAAACTGGGGCGTCGCAACGCACCAGTCCAGGATCAATGGTTGCTACCCCCTTAAGGGAGGTGGCGACATGCAGCAACAGCAACGGCGCTTCCAGGATTGTGCTGCCGCGACAAGGGGGTGGTGGTCTAACCAGGTGTTCATTCCGGACTTCCGGAGGGTGCAGGGGCCCCCGCGATCTCATCTGCGGGCCTCCCCGTGCCCCAAAACAGCTCTGATGCGATTGTGACCCACTTCCGGTTTGGGACAAAAACCGGAAGTGGGTCGCAATTGCTTCAGGGAGCCGTTTTGGGGCATGCCCCCCCTGCACCCTCTGGAAGCCCGGTATAACTACCGAGTGAGTTTTGCATGCCTCTTCTTGTCTCGCCACTGCCACTACCACCCGCCGCCCCCCCCCCCCGCCAAGACTCAGAGTGGAACAGGGAAACCAGTGTATTGAGCCAGACAGTATGGGCGTTGCTAGATGTGATGGAAGAGTACGGGAAATTAGGAGGCCGCACGCACAGTGGCCAAAACTAAAATCCCTACAACCACACCTAAATGTTGTTAGCAAGAACATCTGCTGGTTTCTCAGCAGGATTTCTGTTAAAGAACAACTCCTCTTCTATCACCATGTTTCAAAACATGCAAAATGAAAGCAACTTCAAAGTGAACAGACTTCCATATGGATGCCTAGCAGTTTCTGGTGTATGTATGCAAGTAAGAAACTCACAGAACAGAGGAAATGTGATTCCAAACATGAACACCATAACACCTCCAAAGAAGGATATCAGGAAATAGCTCGACAGCAGAATGCCGATGACGAAGGCAGCTGGATAGTGCTTCTTAAACTTGCGAAGGAAGTCTTTGTTGTGAGATGCCCACACAAATCCCAAGAACACCAGAACCACTACAGCACCACCAAGGAGCATGTTCAGTGGGCTCAGAAATCTGAAGAGACACAAGACACCAGTAGCAATTAGCAGGGCAAAGCAGCAAATATCCAGTTGAATACACCAACTTACTTGGCAGCCCAAGATTTCTTTTGAGCTGCTTCTCTGCCCGCCCCCCCCTTCAGCAAGATTTCAAGTTGACTTTTGTGAGTTTTTATATGGATGGTTCAGAAACCCTGCCCACTAAATACACAGTTCAAAACACAAGGAATGTCATTGAATTACTATTCAGTCAGATCTCTGCCATTTTACCTCTCAACATCTTTTACTAGGCTTTGACAAATATGCATGTATATTCCAACATACTGTATAAAGAAAATTTGAATATACAGTTTTCTAGATCCAGAAGTATATCTGTAAGTCAACCAAGAGGAAATTAAGTATTTTTGTACATTAAAAAAGGTAAATGTTCCCCTGGCTCGAAAGCCAGTCGTTACCGACTCTAGGGGTGGTGTGCACCTCTGTTTCAAAGCCAAAGAGCCAGCGCTGTCCAAAGATGCTTCCGTGGTCATGTGGCTGGCATGACTCAATGCCGAGGCACACGGAACGCTGTTACCTTCCCGTCGTTACCTATTAATCTACTTGCAATTTTTGTACATTACCAGCTGCTAAATAGTTAGCCTGCAAAATAGTGGAAGACAGGCAACACCAATATAGCTCTGGGTACAGGATGCTACAGAGACAAAAAGCCCTCTTCAAATGCTACAAGCATAGCCAGCATCCATGCTATGGAAGGGCAAATGAGAACATCCTGGCAAGTCACTCACTCACTCACTCACACGAAAGTATTTAATAACAAAAGTTTTTATTTTTATTTAAAAGACTGATTTCCTGCTTTTCTTAAAATAGAGCAGAGGGCAAGGCTTCCAGAGTGATTTGGTGCAGGGGCAGGGCTTGTCAGTGCAATCTTTCACCTCCCTTCGTGTGCACGCTGTCCAGGCTTCTAATATAAGAAAAGTGCTAATGAAACTCTCAAATAAGATTAAGCTTAGACAAGGCTTGGCCATTAAAGGATTAGAACTAGCCAAACTGTTGAATTCTCCCGGTAATGACATCTATTTGATTATTACACTGGGACCCTACCTGTCCCCCAAAGAGGTAGCATACGTAGAATTCAAGCAATCTTCTACTCAGGCACTGACCAGACCTGCTCAGCTTCAGCAAGCTCCAGATCACTCCTTTTTACACACCAAAGCCAGTACCGAGCCAAGAAATGGAAGCCAGGACAGGCTACTATGCACATGGAAAAAGGCAAAAGTCTCAACGGCTAGGCTCATCAGGGGCTGGAGCAGACAAGCAGCCTGCTAACAAGAAGAGGGCAGCCCTTTACAGTACTTTCTTCCATCCCAAAGCACTTCCATTTCCATGGGGAAAGCAAGCAGAGCATGGGGAGGGCAGTTTGCAGTGAGAGCAAAACCTGCCTTTTGTTCAGGCAGGGGCTTTGTTAAACCTTCAGGTTTTGCTGCTTGTCTGGGACTACAAGGAAAGCAATTGAGCAAGAGGGTACAAAGGAGGCAGGGATGTAAATCACCCTTTGAAGGATCCTTGCCATCTACAAGCTCTCCCTCCACAACGTCAGGATGGTGTTAGTAAAACTCCATCTTACGATGCGTGTTTTTTTTTAATGTACCATTTTACCTATATCTCATGTATGTAAAAAAACCCTAGGAAACTAGAATCCTATCCACCCACCTCCACCCAAGCACACAAGCATACTGCATGCCACAGAGGTAGTCCCAGTCCCTTTCTAGATTGTGCTCCAAGGGATATGAAGGGTGGCGGTGAAGTGTTCTTGCTTGCCAGATTCCCAGTAGTCTGGCGTGGTGGGCACAGAGCGCCATGCATCCCTCCTCGTCTCAGCCCTGGACTACACGTTATGCAAAACCTACACAAAAAGGTCAAGCAGGCAGCCTATGAAAGTCAAAGAAGCAGATCTGGGCTAAATGTCTCAAATTTTCAAAACTGAACAGGGAGAAACATAGCAACCAAATAAAATCCAGAGTATGGCAAGACAGACAGGGGGAAGGAATAACTGGTTCCACAACAGCGCTGTCTATGGAGTCAAAGAGGTTAAACTGGACACACACACACACCAACTGTGCAGATCTGTGGCACAGGAGATAGCTAAACCACTGTTTGCAGTCATGCATGTACTCCTTTGCCACTGAAGCAGAATTTTTAAGTATTGTTTTATTCACATCTGTTTGCCCATTAGCATGAGGAGAACTCTTGCATAAACAATTTCACCACTCCATCCTCTCTGGGATATCAGGCTCATTAGGGTGGCTCCTGGGGCCAGGAACTTCCTTGCACTAACTCAATTAAGTCCCACAGGACTGGCTGGGACCATCCTGAGTCATCAGAATCTATTGTACCATTGTCCCTAAGAAATGTAGAACTGTAATCACATGCCCTCCCAAGCCTGCAGGAATGTGATGTTCTGCTTGGAAATGTATAAAAACTGTGCTCACTTGTAGCAAAGAGTCAGCATCCCCTCCTGGGGTGCTGTCCACTGCGCTGCGTAACAAATAAACCCATACTTTTTACATAAGAACATAAGAAGAGCCTTGCTGGATCAGGTCAAAGGCCCATCTAGTCCAGCTTCCTGTATCACACAGTGGCCCCACCAGATGCCTCAGGGAGCACACAAGACAACAAGATACCTGTGTCCAGTTGCCACTCCCCTGCACCTGGCACAGAGAAAACCTACTTCTAAAACCAGGAGGTTGCTTATGGCTGGTAACCTGTGATGGTCTCTTCCTCCATGAATCCGTCCAAACCCCTTTTAAAGGCATCTAGGCCAGGTGGCATCACCACATCCTGTGGCAAGGAGTTCCACAGATGAATTACACGCTGGGTAAAGAAATATTCTCTTTTATCCGTTCTAACTCTCCCTCCACTCAATTTTAGTGCATGTCCCCTGGTTCTGGTGTTGTGCGAGAGGGAGAAGAATTTCCCTCTATCCACTCTCTCCATCCCATGCATAATTTTATACGTCTCAATCATGTCCCCCCTCAGGCGCCTTTTTTCTAGACTGAAAAGCCCCAAACGCTGTAGCCTTTCCTCATAAGGGAGTTGCTCCAGTAACTATAAAGGGTAGTTACTCTCCCCCTGCTAAATATAAGAGGAGCACCAATTGAAAAAGTGCCTCTTGCCCAGTTAGCAGTGCAGCCCTACTCTACACATTAAATTTGTGAATGGACCTTTAGGGGCTTCTCAATGCCACATTTTATCAACTCTGTCTTGGTACTGCACACCTACGCAAACTCTTGCTAGCTTTGTTCATTGACTGTACAGTCACAATGAAGTAGATGCAACTGGATTCTAACAATAAGGCACCCCGCCCTCCCTTCACAGCTTCAAGTGCACTGCCCACCTGCTCCTGTTGCTCAGATGAGCTCTAGCATGGCATACTAAAAACAGGCCAGATCTATCTGCTGGCTGTTTGCAGCATCTGAGTCACTCCTGGCCAGCCACAGGCTATATTTAGATCCAAGCCTTCTGAATGTTCTGCCTGGAAAAAATGAACAGAAACCCCAGGCAGGTCATTCCAATGTCTCATAGCATAGCAAGAGGGTTAAGGCTGATTCACGCTAGCCCTTTCCGTGCGCGTTTTGGCTTAACGTTTGGTCTTTTCGTGAGTTTTTCGTGCTTGCGTCTGACGCAGCATGAGCTTACGACGCAGCCAGGAGAGATGGTTTCGGTTTATCTTTTTGCTGCGCTCGCGTTTAAGCTAGCGTTTATGCTCCCAATAATAGGCAGCCCACCAATCGGAGAAGCGTATTTCTCTTCACCAAATCACAGCTGCGCTTTCTTCAAGAAGGCGGGCAAACGTTCAGAGAACTGCTAGACGCACGTACAGACGCTAGAGCAGGGCATGCGCAAAGGAAAAGGCTAGTGTGAATCAGCCTTTACTCACCATTGTTTTAAGAGGAATCCTCATTTTACAGAAGAGGTCTGCTACAATGCACTTTATGCAATGAGTTGACTTTGTTATACAGTATGTTAGCTAAAATAGTCTGATCAGGCCTGCACAACTTGTGAGCCACTGGGCAGTCTACAAGCCATGTGTTGGCTATCAGGGGCTTTGTCAAACCTTCAGGTTTTGCTGCTTGTCTGGGACTACAAGGAATGCATGTGCACGCACCCCAACCCCATCACCTGGCAGGTCTCAAGATGCAGTTGAAGGGCTGTGCACAGCTTGGGGGTCTCAAGCTGTGCTAACTTTTCGAATAAGTTTCATCTCCGTCAACTGAACCTGCACAGGTAATCAGCATCCTATTGGAAATGCCCCATAGAATTTAGCCATACTTCTTTGCAAGAAAATGTACTCAGCATCATATTAGGCTTAGCTGGTGCCATACAGCAGGGCCTCTGAGAGGGGGGTTAAGGGGGTAATTTGTACCTGGGCCCAGGGTGAAAAATGGGTCAAAAAGGGAGCCCTGGAGCAAAACAGGGGGGCCCAGGAGCCAAATTCATATGTAATGAAGGGGCCCAAAATAAACTTTGTACCCCCTGATAAAATTCCTCTGAATCGCCCTGCCTCACAGGTAAGGACAATTCATCATCTCTCAGACGATTCAACTTGCCAGGATTATATGCTGCCTTTCTCCACTAAACAAGGAGATTCTAGGTTGCTTAACAGTACACAGCAATATATACACCAATCAACAAACAAATCTAAGTACCAGGCCCATCCAGATGCCTGTTGGAACGTTTCCATGTTGCCATGGAAGATCACTAGGGAGCAGCTAGGGAGGTGCTGTGGGATGGAGTTCCATAAGATGGGTGCCACAACAGAGAAAGCTCTTGCACATGTAACTGCCAAACAGGCTTCTGTAAGCGACGGCACATGCAGAAGAGCCTCCCCAGATGACCTTAGGAACAAGCAGATTCATGAGGAAAGAGAGTATCCTGCAAGCCACAAAGGGCTTTAAAGGCAAGAACCAGCATCTTTAATTGTGTGTGGAAATAGATCGAAATCCAGTGCAGATGATCTAGCAGGGGAATGACATGGTCATGACAAATTTTGAGGATGATACACAAAATGATGAGTAGTATTTGGCAGAAAGAGTTCTGGGCAATTATACATTTTCACAAGTCTGTTCATGATTAGCCAATCTGTAACAGAACCAAATAAAATGGAAAAGCCACACGGAAGGTGTTAAAGATGAAATTGCACGTGAGAAGTTCATGTTTCTCCTTGGTAGGGGCCTTCGATCTCTTGAACTAGATTTGTTACAATGTTGTTGTCTAAAAGCTTCTGGACTATAGAAGTTAATTCTGTTGCAGAACTCAAGTTATGCTATTTGCACAAAGAGAAGTAGCATATAAATTCATTTTTTGTTAACAGGTATTGGTACTGGTTCTGCTTTGTTGTGAAAGATTACACCATGAGTGAGAACTTTTAACAAGTTTAGAAAGCAGGCAAGGGAAAAAGCTGATAACTTTAAGTGACAGTTTTCTAACCTATCAGAATCAAACCAAAACCAGAGTCAAACTTTGCCTATCAAGGCAAAAGTGTTAATCTGTCGATTGAAAGGTCGGCAGTTCGAATCCGTGCGACGGCTCCTGCCAACCTAGCAGTTCGAAAGCAAGAAATTTCAAGTAGATGAATAGGTACTGCATCAGCGGGATGGTAACAGCATTCTATGCGCCTCGGTGTTGAGTCATGCCGGCCACATGACCATGGAAACGTCTTCAGACAGCGCTGGCTCTTCGGCTTTGAAACGGAGATGAGCACCGCTCCCTAGAGTCAGACACGACTGGACTTCATTGTCAAGGGATACCTTTACCTAACATGGATTTTAAATTGTAATTATTTTCGGAGCCCTTCTCTCTCCCTGATTTTGGTTTTGGGCTTAGTTTTGTACTTTGGAAAATGTACTTTGGTGGGGTGGGGGAGGGAGGAGCTGGTTTTGGGAAGTGTGACTTGGAGAAAAAAAGAGAACCTTGCACGTGTGTCCATCCCTCCCCCTCCCCCCCCACACAGTTAAAGACGACATTTCTTCACATTTAAAATTGTTTTAGTACTTTTTATTAATGATTCATCACCTAATTAATTGATTAATCAAATTAATTAGCAGTTAATTAGCAGGGGGTACTTTTGAAAATTAGACCGTGATAGGGGGTACCCGGGCCTCCAAAGGCCTCCCTGCTCTAGAGTCTAAAGGCTGATTCACACTAGCCTTTTCCGGCGCGCATGCCCTGCTCTAGCGTCTGTACGTGCGTCTAGCAGTTCTCTGAACGTTTGCCCGCCTTCTTGAAGAAAGCGCAGCTGTGATTTGGTGAAGAGAAATGCGCTTCTCTGATTGGTGGGCTGCCTAGCACCGTGAGCATAAACGCTAGCTTAAACGCGAGCGCATCAAAAAGATAAACCGAAACCATCTCTCCTGGCTGCGTCGTAAGCTCATGCTGCGTCAGACGCAAGCATGAAAAACGCATGAAAAGACCAAACGTGAAGCCAAAACGCGCACGGAAAGGGCTAGTGTGAATCAGCCTTAAGGGTAGAAAGTCTTCCTGCAGTAACTGGTTAGAGTCGCCCATATTTCATGCTGTAGCCCTCTGTCCTGGAGAAGAAGACGTCCAAAGCTTCTGCTGTACATATTTTTCTAGCTGCTCAAATATACTTTAGATACTAAATTCTCACACGCATTTCACTAATCTACTAACTAAACATTTACCTTGAGGTATCTGCCTCTAGAATAGTACAGGCATTATGGTAATTTATTTAGGCGTTACACTGAGAAATCAGTTGGTTCATGCAAGCAACTGCTACTGTATCAAAAGTCTTACAATCAGGTATAACGATGCCTTTTGCAAGCCATATTAAAATAGACTGCATTTGTACTTTAATTCCACCGTAATCACAGGACAAAATCAATTTAGATGGTACAGAAATTACAGTCCAAGGAGAGACAGGCTTTTTTTGCTCCTGCCAAACTGCAAATGCAAAAGAGACGTCAATTGGAATTTTAACTAGAGCATATTAAAAAAGGGGGTTGGTAATAAATTAATTTTACCATAATGAGAATAAGATTTTCCACAACAATCACTAAATCATATAGGAAGTCCTTTGCCTCTCATTGCATGTATTTACAAGTAGTCTAAGTAGCAATGGTGGCTATCAGTAGGCACAAGTCAAAAACAGATCCTGCTACTTGGCAAATTCCAAGGTCTGAAGACCACGTTCAAGCTCTATCCACCTCCTAATCTCAAATCCTGGCTCCCCCCAACTTCACACACTTGGAAGGGGGTGGCCTATGCCTTAGGCCTCAATTTCACCAAAGCAAAACTCAGTTGATGGGACTGTTATTTCCCCACTTCTGCTGTGGTTGAACCTCCTGAAGGGATACGCCTTGGGCTTGGAAAAAGGCATCTGCATTTCCTCTGCAGTCCTGGAAAGCCAACATCATAGAACTATTTAATGCAAAAGATGAGAGAGCATTCTGCAGTAATCCTAGGCTCCTCTTTTATTCTTGCTCATTGTATTGCCCAGATGCAAGGTAATTATCCACATATCATACCATGTGCATGAATTTTGGCATCAGTTCAACATATTATCATGCAAGCACCATGTTCTATCTACATCTGAACCTGCCTTAAATCTCTCAAATTGTGGAAACACAAACCAGAAAAGAAAGGGGAGCCACTAAGTTTTTCTTCAGCATCAACCACTATTCTTGACACATCGCAAACAGGTAAAAACAGGTAAAAAAAGGTGCCTGAGGGGGACATCACAAACAGGTAAACAGGTTAAAAAAACAGGTAAACAGGTAAAAAGGCGCCTGAGGGGGAACATGATTGAGACGTATAAAATTATGCATGGGATGGAGAGAGTGGATAGAGGGAAATTCTTCTCCCTCTCGCACAACACCAGAACCAGGGGACATGCATTAAAATTGAGTGGAGGGAGAGTTAGAACGGACAAAAGAAAATATTTCTTTACCCAGCCTGTAATTCATCAGTGGAACTCCCTGCCACAGGATGTGGTGATGGCACCTGGCCTAGATGCCTTTAAAAGGGGTTTGGACAGATTCATGGAGGAAAAGACCATCACAGGTTACAAGCCACAAGCAACCTCCTGGTTTTAGAAGTAGGTTTTCTCTGTGCCAGGTACAGGGGAGTGGCAGCAGGAAACAGGTTATCTTGTTGGCTGTGTGCTCCCTGAGGCATCTGGTGGAGCCACTGTGTGATACAGGAAGCTGGACTAGATGGGCCTTTGGCCTGATCCAGCAGGGTTCTTCTTATGTTCTTAACTACCACGATGCTAAGAAACGTACGCAAATACTACCGGTACTTTTTGAAAGGACTTCATAATGCAGTAGTACTAGGAAGTCCCTTTCTCACAGCAGTCAGTCAGTATTGATAGCATCTCCCTTAAGGTGATAAGACAAGCAATCTATCATGTTTGAAGTGCACATTCGAGCCCTCCAAGCTTCAGAGTCATGAGATACTACAGGTGGAATCAGAAGCAAGATTTGTTATGGGATATGCTCTAAATATAGCCCTTGTTAGAGAGATTTATTGAACATATCAGACACCACCAGTACGTGAACATATCAGACACCACCAGTACGTGTACAGACATCGAGCAGCATGGAAGTAGTGTGGTAATTCGAGACTAAGGTTGCTTAGGCAACATGGAAAAAAACAGAAGCTTGGGAAGAAGGTGATTAGTCCGTATTGCCTAGAAATAGGTGATGTAGTGGTGACAGGAATAAACCAGGAGGTGTAAAGCACCCTACATAAATAGACTGCAAGTTGGATGGCTTATGGCTTCACCTGGAGACAAAGGAAACAAGGTGTGCCTGTAAGGAAGATGTTGCATCTGGAAGAAAATGTACAGAGCCAAAAAGAGCAAGGAAGGAAGTGATCTACAGTCAGTCAATCTCTGTGCATCTCTGCCTTCAGCCAAGTAAGTCCATTTTCAATTTGCTACTGGAAGACCCGTCTTCCAACAAGCAGCCGCAGAACAGGATATGAAGCAGACAACTGCGGACATCTCACTTTCGCACACCCAAACTTGTCAGGGCTATCTGAAGGGCAAGCAGGGAGCTGGTACATTACAGATGAAACTGAACGCTTGCAAGATAGTGTTGCAGGATGAAGACTTGGCATGAAGAGGCTTCATGAAGTGCGACGGAAGTCACCCATAAAGCAAACGCACATTCAAACAACAAGAGAATAAGCTTAGTAACATGTAAACAAGTGACGGTACACGTTGGATTCTCTGATCAGCGGTCTTCTCGGAATTTCAAGTAACAGATTACAGTCTTATGCGCTAGCAGGGAGTTTGTATTTCCCAGGTAGTTGGTGTCATTGCCTGAACTGCTCCAGAGCTGGGAAGGTTACTACAGGACACCTGGTTCCTGGGGTCAGGAATATGCTACCTCCTGAATTATGAATTATTTCCTCTTTGCAAAGATAGCAAGGAAATATTCCAAGAACAGCCAGCCAGCGTTCGGGATGAAGAAGATATAAATGCGGCACAGTGCATTACTAACGGCAGTAGAGAGCGCCAGTGAAAGTTTAGTGATGAAAATTTGAAGTGACACTAGAAAGGGAAGGACATATGGCTTAATTACATGCCTGTAGCCTTACGGAGGAAGGTTAATGCCACTACCAGTTTCTGCCGGACTCAGGAAAATGAGATCTCCCAGCTTTTTTTGCACGTGTCCTTTATGGATGAAGGCTCAAGTGAATGCAAGGATTTAAACACAAAGCTGATTGACTGAAGAGAATTTTAAAACATGAATAGGATATAAGCAGATGGAGCTGGACAGGCTCAGGTCTACAAATTAGTTCTGTGGGCATAATGTTCCCCTGAAAAGTAGCAGCAAACATTATGAAGTCCCTCCCCCCCAATTCTTGTCCTGCTTCCATTAAAATTCAACATGGCGAAGAAATCCCCGCTCAGCCTCCCAATCTTCTCCCACTTCACTTCAACTGCACTTACCAGGGACAGCAGCAATGAGACAGAATTTGGTCTCACCATCCCTCTCTGGCTAGTGCTGGGAACTACATTTCCCAGGGCCTACACAGCATACCGAACCAGCGGATGGCGCAGTGGGTTAAACCACTGAACCATGAGCTGTCGATCGAAAGGTCGGCAGTTCGAATCCGTGCGACGGCTCCTGCCAACCTAGCAGTTCGAAAGCAAGAAATTGCAAGTAGATTAATAGGTACCCGCGTCAGCGGGACGGTAACAGCGTTCCATGTGCCTCGTTGTTGAGTCATGCCGGCCACATGACCATGGAAACGTCTTCGGACAGCGATGGCTCTTTGGCTTTGAAACGGAGATGAGCACCGCTCCCTAGAGTCGGACACGACTGGACTTAATTGTCAAGGGATACCTTTACCTTTACACAGCATATCAGCCCCAAGTACCAGCCAAAGAAAGGAAGGATGGAGAGGGACCTTCCTCCTCTTCTGCTGCTGCTGTCAAAAAGAGCAGTTTAAAGGGAAGGGGACTTATGGGGAATTACGGGTTGGCTAGGAGGAACACTTGCAAATTCTGACTGGCTTATTTTCCAGGACAAGCCATTTCCACTTTTTTTTTAAGAAGTAGCGGAGTTTATTCTCAGAGCCAATCTGATGTAGTGTGGGGGAAGTCACCTATCTCGCTGCTCTCAAAACTACCATATAGGCTACAGAAAGACTTTCGGAAGCCAGAAAAAGTACCTGATGCAGAAGCCGTACCCAAAGTCTTACTGGTCACCAGATTTCTTTTAGTTACCAGCGTACCACAGAAATATACAAAATTCTATTTTTGGGCTGCAATTATAAGTTCATCTGGGCTTCTTCATACTTTACATTAAAAAGTTAGATGCATCTAAGGAACCCCTTAAGTGCATTGGTGGTTGAATCATCAGACACCATCGACTGTACAGCCCACGAATGTATCCCTTCCTGGGAGGAAGCTAAAGCTGTACCAGAGGTAAGATATCTTTGCTGATCTGGTTAGTCACCTTCAGGTCAGAGTTACAGGAGTTGAAGATAACCTACCTTTAAAAGTCCTCTTAGACAAGTATGCTTATTAATTGTGAGTTAATTACTCAAATAGGAAACTATGGTACTTAGCAAGGCTACTATTCATAATTAAAAAAACAACAACAAAGTAGTGTTGTTCGTGGCCTCCGACTGGCAATTGCCTTTGTTCATAAGCTGGTTTATTTCTGCATAATACTGGAAATTTCACATACCATTTAGGATCACGTTAGACATGCCAGAACATTAATATTCTTGCATTTTGAATTACCGTAATCCAGAATACATCCTAATCCTCCAGTTCAGTTCTCATAACTATTAATATACAGTATTTATATTTTATAGCATTACCACAATACCCTTTTATATGCAGTTCTCTGTTGGCTATACTTGCTTTAGTTGCTGAGCATAGCTTTTTTCACTGCATTACACAAAGAACATTTGAATTTCACAGGCATATTCCAAATTAACTTTGCAGCACAATCGTATACATGTTTACAGAAGTAAATCCCATTTTATTCAATGGAGCTTACTCTCAGGTAAATGTATACAGGATTGCAACCTGTGCTTGCACACACATCCCTTTAACCAAGCAGTCAATTAATTGCTCGCACATTTTTATAATTTTTTTTTAATTTCAACTATTTGCAATTAGTTTCTTTGAATTGCTGATTGCTAGGCAGTACAGTAGAGTTCTTGTTCTTTTTACACTTGGCAATTTCTATACAGCCTAGATTGCACTGAGTGCTGTATAGATTTGCTCATGAGGGAGGTTGTTACTATTGAAAGTAAAAAGGAATTAGACGGTCTTGGGCAAGTCAAGAGAGTACGTAACAGAGCAGGAATTTGATCCTTGGTAATCACTTTAGCATAGGACCACCACCAAATCAACATGCTCTTGTAAATGATTCAGTACTTCAGGTTTTACATCACATTTCAGTGGCACACACAAATAAAGCAACATTACTCTTAGGAGAATTGCCTGCCACACCATGGGGATAAGCCATCTGAACTATGGTGCTAGTGTGGTTGTGCGCAGGATGTTCTATGGCCAACAAAAAGAAAGCAGGCTGTCTGCACCACAGATGACCATCACATTAGGCCCGTTTCTTGCTCATTGCTGGTACAACCAGAAGGACTGAAGCAAGACCCTAATCAGTGGTTCCCAAACTGGGAGGTGCAGCCCCCAGGGGAGCCGCAGAAACCAGCCAGGGGAGCCACGGAATCCTCTCGGAAAACAGTGCAATACCTACTGGCAGGCATCAACATAATGTAATGGGAGCCACGGCCAATGGTCGCCAATGGTCAAGGGAGCCGCAGGTTGAAAAAGTCTGGGAAACACTGCCTAATCTTTCATGAAAAAGCAATAACTGAATGAATAACCTTTTTACAAAGAACTATAAAATTCAAAGTGCTAGCTTGGCAATTGTGACCTAAAATAATGATTCTGCATATTACTCCATGACCTTTATACCCAAATACTCCAAAGTGGTTTAGTAGCACACCTTGAAACTAGAAACTTGTTTCATTCAGGATCTGAGGAAGTTACAGGCAGAAAACATTTTCCTCCCCAATGCTTTGTCTCTGCTTGTCTACTGGGCAGCGGCCGGCCCACTGTCTACCATCTGTAGAGCAAAACAAATGGACTCGCCTGATTATTAAAGTAGTGGCCTAGACTCAAACCCACAGCCTCAAGTATGTTTTGATAGTCATGCCCCTACTCATGCCACCTATTCTAGCACAACATCACAGAACTTGCTATTGACATTAAACACGTTACACATGAACAGCAAGTAAGAATTTGTCAACAAACTTCATACCATATATGGCAGTGGTTCTCAAATGTTTTAGCACCCGGACCCACTTTTTAAAATGACACTCTTTTGGGACCCACCTAGCTTTACGAGACTTAAAAAAAGGTGATCTAGAAATAAATACATATATTTATTTATTTACAAGTAAAGAGCTCAGCTGCTTGCAGGGTAATTAGCAGCTATATTGCAAACTGCAGGAGCCCAGCTCTTTGAAGGACAATTAGTAGCTATCTGATTTTTGAATAGCCTCAGGGCTTGTAGCAATTACTTATCTGATCTTTATATCACCTGGGACCCACCAGAAATCAGGTCGCAACCCACCAAGTGGGTCCCAACCCACAGTTTGAGAAACACTGATATATGGTATTAATATTAGGTGCAATTGGTAATGAGTTCCACCATTTATATGAGTTTTTATAGGATCAGTTTTGTCTGGAGTGGCCCAGTCATGAGGCGGGTTGAACCCTTCCCTCAGGCAGTGGACTGGGGGAGGCAGCAACCTGATAGAAGATTCCACGTACTCACCTGCCCAGCGTGCCACCTGCCCGGTTTCTCCATCCAGCTACCCCATCCTTTCTTTAGCACCTACCTCTTCCCGCTACAGCTCTGCCACTGCTTCTTGTAACATGGAGAGAACATTGGGAGCAGAAAGGTTCCTCTCCCATGATTCTCCCTGTTGAGCCATTTTACAAGAAGTGGCAGCAGGGCTGACAAAGATAGCAAGATGTACACTGGTAGTGAAAAGGGGGCAATGATGTGCATGTGCTAGTATGTGCACGCTGTCAGGGGCAGGCAACAATTCAGTCGGGCTCAGGCAGTGGGTCAGCTTGGACTGCCCCCAAGTTTTGCATTAATTATCACAGGAGAGCCAACTTACTTTGAAGAGAACCATTTACAAACTGAACTGGGAATGAAGGGAAAGCCCTCAAATGACAGGGCCAGAAAAATACGTTCATTACTCAAGCCGACGTTTTGAACATTTTGCCATACCAGTCAACTTCTAGATAGAATTTCTATTATTCCCTGTCAATCCCCAAGTATCTCTCTGTAAGAAAGGGCAATTCCACCCAGGGGCGTCGCTATAGCAGGGTCGGGAAGATGCGATGCCCCTGCGTGACAACTGCGGTCTCCTCGGTGGGCGGGGCTGGGACAACGGACCGAAGACGTGATTCCAGAGAGCTCTCTGGAGCCGCGCCGCAAAGCAGTGGAATTCCCTTGATCCAGGCTGGATCGGGGCCATCTGCATCAGGAGAGATGTAGATGAGAGATTGGGGAGCAAACTGAGGGAAACTGGTCAAGGCATTGAGCCAGTTTCTGCTTGGTATTCCCTTTTCTGTCCCTGCTTTGTAGCAGACACCATTTTGGTGACTGTGAAGGCTCGCGTTGCCGCTCACCCGGACAAGAGGAAAAGATTTATTTTAAAGTAGACTCCTTCAACGTACCAACCTTGGACTGGAGTAAGAGTTTCTCTGCTGATCTGGAAGAGGAGCGGCGAGTGGGAAGACAGGAAGGCTGAAATTTATAGGCATCTAAAAGAAGCTAAGGGGATAGGGGTGGATCTCCCCCCCCTTACATGGACTCTGCTTCCCTCTTCTTTGTCTGAGCTGTGCTTGTTAAACTGAGACATATTGAATTACAGAAGGAGCTGCATTCCTTTGATTCAGTCTGGGAAGTTAACCCTGAATGTGCCAAGATGTGGTCTGGGACTATGTACTCAGTGGAATTTGGCTTTGAATCTATTATTAGTTTTAATTTGGATTGTGAACTGTGATGCTTCGTGTGTCTTAAGTGGAAAAGTTGGAAGTTGCAAGCAGGACAGTTGCTTTTCGATGCAGCAGGAGATGATGGAATTTTTGCAAGATATGTGGGCCAGCATTAATCAATTAAAAGAGACTCTAAATATACTTTTGTTAAATCAAAATAAAGCCTCTGGAGAAAGACAACAGATATTGATGCAATTGAAGCAGATGCAGGATGCAAGACTTTTGAAGACACGGGCTGCAGTAATTACAGAGGAGATTGTAGAAATTCAGATCATGGAAGAAGTATATAAGACCTCTGAACAACTGGAGGCTCCAACCTTTAAACGGCAAACAGAAGAACTTACAGTAATCCAGGTTATGGAAGAATTAGACAAGTGGTCTGAACAACAGGAGGCTGCAACCTTTAAATTGCAGATGGAGAGAGCAAGTTTCATGTTTAGAATACAGAATTTTTTTGCAAAGGACCGAGAAGATTTCTATTGGACTCTTATGGCGTGGTTGATAAAAGATTTGCAGATTCTGGAGGCAGAGGTGTTAGAAATTAGGAAGGGAACAGGTTAGATATAAAGTTTTGTGATAAAATAACTGGCTGGGTAAAAACATTAGAAGTAACGAACAGACCACAGTGGATAATAGATTTTCATAATAGACAATATAAAGAATTGATTGTATGATAAATATGTATGAAGTTTATAATTTTTTCATTGGATTTTGAAACAGTTAAGGTATTATGATATTGGGGTTATAAATTTAGGTTGAGAGATTTATCTATTAGAGTAAGATTAGATTTGGAACTTAGGTTATAAAATGGTTAAACTTCTATATAAAGGATTTTATATAAAATATTTTATCGAGGGTGGTTAACATCAAAGAAGTTAAGTAAGATGCTGATGAAAGTGTAAAGTATTTGTTGGAAAGTTAATATGTTTTGGAGGAGGCTTCCTCTGATTTTGGAAGAGATATTATATGGCACGCTGTTGTTTTTATAAGATTTGTTTTTATTCAATATGATGATATCAGTAATGTTTTAAAGAGATAAACATATTGTTGTATATACGCTTATTGATATATGCTCAGCAGTGAAAAGTTGAGATTGAAATTGAGATTATACTAGATATTGAAGAGTTAATGATTAAGATTTATATTTGAGGGATTTGGATGTTTAAATTTAAGGTTTAGGAGATGGAAATGTAAAGAAGAGAACAGACTGGTAGTAATTATTTTATGTATTGATGTCCAGGAGGTGGAAATTGAGTAAATATGGTGCTAACTTAAGTTAGTAAGAGAACAGAGTGGTAGCAATTATTTTATTTTGATTAGATGGAAAGGTTATTATAAAAAAGAATATTATCATTATATGTATTGATGTGCAGGAGGTAGAAATTGAGTAAATATGACGGTAACTTTAGTTAGTATAATTGAATAGTTGAAAGAGTCATTCTATGATATATTGATGTCCGGCTTGTTAGTGTTCCTAATGTGTCATGTTGATATCCCCCAGTTTGTCATTCCCTGTTGTATCATTTTTGTTGTTAGGTAGGTAGTTAGTTAGTTAGGTAGTTAGGTAGTTAGTTAGTTAGTATTTTTATTATTGTATTGTCTTGTGTTTTATTGTTGTTAAATAAAATAAAAAATATATTATAAAAAAAAAACAACTGCGGTCTCCTCGTGAGGAGGAGCTGTTTCGGGAGTTTTTTGCTCTGTGACTGCTTTTTTGCAGCCGGAGGGCTGCATTTACAGTCACGGAGCTGAAACGCACCCAAAAATGGCGCGTTTTCTCAGCCCTCCCACTTACCCCAGGTTTTAGAAGGCTTCAATGAAGCCTTCCGGGAGCGGAGGGGGTGGGGCAATGACGCGTGGCCTACTAGCAACACAACTGACTCCACCTTTACGTGAAGATCAAACACTAAATACACAGTCCCATTTGTTTCTGATCAAGGAAATAAATTGTTTCCTATCTGATCAAGTTACATTCCATTGCCTCAATCCATTCAACTAGGATGAAATAAAGATTTCAAGATACTATATTTATTTATTTATCACATTTTTATACCGCCCTTCCTCCAAGGAGCTCAGAGTGGTGTCCATATTTCCTCCCCTCCTTTTTGTCCTCACAACAACTATAAAGGGGCTTGCAAGAGTTCCTGCTGACAGACCCAATCCTATCCAAATTTCTAGCACCACAATGCAGCCCCAAAGGGAACAAATGTTCCCTTACCTTGAAGAGACCTCCATGACTCCCCCCCCCATGCAGCATGCACCCCATTGGCATGGTTGCATCGGTGCTGGAAAGTTGGATAGGATTGGGCTGTGAGTCATCAAACCTCAAGCACCAAACCAAGCCAAGGACAATACTTTTCAAAGATTCAAAGTAGCCAGACTCAAACTCAGCTTCAAAAACTTCTGAATAACAGCACAACAAACACTCCCACCTCTCTCTCTCTTCAAAAGGAAGTCCTTTGAATACCACTTCCTTTTTAAACCTGCTTTAATGCTTTAAAAGGAGAGTTTCTCTATCATAACAATTAAGAACCTGGTCATAAAGAGACTTTGCTAATAAATAGTACTGTAATGCTTTTCACCATTTGCAAGACAAAGCAGATGGGCCAGATCTCCATTTATACACCCTGCCCTACAGGCATTTGAAGATTTGCTTAATGTTATTTTTACAGTAATAAAATCCTTCTTTAAGTGACAGTCTGACTGCTTACTGAGATTCTGGGGATAATGAGTTGGGGAAGCAAAATTCAATCCCATCAGCCCAAAGACAGCTCAGTTTCACTGAAGAACAAAGCTTCCATCTCTCATGAGTGTGCAGCAGAAGCAAAGTTTGTTTGTGCCCCAAAAACAGATGTTAGTTGACACTTAATTTGAATGCTAAAGTTCAGAGCATTTCAAAGATGCAATGTCACATGGGACAGACGTGATTCATGCACAGAAACCAGATTCTGATTATCAGCTCTATCAGTTTAGGACTGACACAGAACTACTACTAGGTAACTTATTTGGGTCAAGGTTAGAGGTCTCTCCACAACTATCTTGAACACTTTAAAACTCACTAGCCTCCAATACCAGTTATGTGCTCAAAGCAAGAAACAATTATCTTCTGATACACAGGCAGGGAACCGTTAGAAAATCTTTAAGTCAACTCATTTGTGGACTAGAATAGCATACATGGGTGCAGAAATAGCCTGTGAGGATTTTTCTTTTTACACAGGTTTATGATGTACGTAGATTCTACATTGTAGAAGGGTATGAGCTATAGAAGAGACCACTGAGGAAGCACAATAGTATGTTTAAAAGTATCTCTTTGATGATGAATGAAACCCACATTTTTACCATTTCACCACACCTCACCCTACCATCAGTTTGCTTGGACAGAAAATTAAAAATGTATTCCTTAACATACAAGTCCAGCTACAAAGTTAACATGCTCATATTTCACCATGTGAACGCGTTTTATTTACATGGACTCAAATACTAGAGCCATAACATGGGACTCCACAGCGAATCCTAATTTTTTTCCACAGAAACATAGCAAAGAGCTCCTATTGAACACCAAAGGCGGGTTTAGAACCCATTTTTGAAAACTGCATTCAAGAGAGCAGATACATAGCACTTGGATTGTTCGGTTTTTAAGATTTAATACCACTACTACTCAGTGGTGCAGGTCCATTTAGTACTCCAAGGTTGCAATCCTATAACTTACCTGAGAGCAAACCTAATTGAACATAGTGGAACTTACTTCTGAGTAGATACACACAGGATTGCAATGTTTAAGTTAGAAACAGCCCAATCCTATGCATGTCTACTCAGAAGTAGGTCCCATTGTGTTCAATGGGGACTACTACTCACAGGGAAGTATGGATAAAAGAAATCCTTTCCGTTTGACAACAGCGAGGAGCAAGTTCTGAGTAACCATACGGCTGAGTAACGCATACGGCTCTGGCACGCAAGCCACAAATGAAAAATCTGCCTTCCATTGCCTCTGTTATTCTTATGGGTAGTATTCAAAAAGCCTTATGTAGTATGGGTACACTACCGTACTTCCTCATCTTAAAAACCTCTACAGGTTAAAGCGATGCAATGCATGCGTCTTCAAAATCCCCACGATTTAGGCCACAAGCTCCCGATTCTGCGGGCCGGGAGGGGATGAAAAGAGGAAAGCAATTCAGAAAGGATAACATGATTCCCCATGGTAAGAAATAGCTTGGAAACCACACATGCACACGGTATGCGCAGGCCTCCATAACAGCTGCTGCAAACGCCGGGCGGAAAAGCCGTCCCTTGTGACGCTCAGCTCCATCTTGATGGAGGACCGCTTACCCCACTATAGAGATCACCGTGGCAGCCACGACCAGGTAGTTGGTCTGGTAATAGAGCAGATTGCTGACCACCCTGTTGTTCCATTTGGAAATATCTTTGAAATCCGGCACAGCAAAGCGATCGTGGCCCGGAATGAAATCATCCCAAGCTCTCAGCGGTGCGACTTGCACGTCCATAATGCCTCTCCTATCCGGAATCCTGCAGCAACGGCAGCACGGCGGCTGGGCAGGGTTAAAGAGCGACGAGCCAACCAGCCGACTGGGGCGGTCTCTGTGTTTGCCTGCAAAATTTCCAGGAAAGCACCGCTGCGGAAGGGCGTGTTTTGGTTCTCTTTGGGGGAGAATAGTCGCGCGTCAACAAGGCTGGTCAATACGTTGCAACATTTGCAAGAAAGAAAACATAGTAGCAAGGACAGACAGCTGATGCTACCGTAACTCCTTTTGAAAGCTGAGGTCACCTCGTCTCTTGTCGAGCACTGGTGTGAGGCCTTGTTGTGAAATACTACTGTGATGACTCAGGCTGCAACCTTAAACACACAGGGAGCTAGTCACGTTGAAATCAACGGGACTTACTTCTGAGTAGACATGCATAGCATTGTGCTGTCAGTGGACTTTATTCTGGTGATTCGGTGAATTGGTGTCAAGATCGTGATCAAACAAAATTCTTACTTCCACAGGAGCCGTGCTTAAGAATAAGGTTAAAGCTGCAATCTTAAACGCATTTACCTGGGACGGGAGTAAGTTAAACTTACTAAGTTCCATTGAACTCAAGGGATCTTCTTTCTGAACAGACATATATAGGATTGTGCAGTATGTATGGCTGCTGTAGTCCTAGAGCAGATTTACTTAGGTGTAAGTCCACTTGTACACATAATGAGACTGACTTCCAGGCAAACATGGCTAGGGTTATGCTGCATGGCATGTGTGTTTCTCAGACAGGAAGAATAATTTAATTAAAATAAAGATGCAGAGAAAGCGGGGAAATATAAAAGTTGGATCATTGTGATTTTTTTTATACAGACCAGAAAAATCCGCTGGCTGATGTGTCTGAATTGTGCCCAATTTGCAAGATCACAGCAAGCCAAACACAAATACGAACAGCAGTGGCGTCGCTACTGTGTGGCGGGACGCTGGGAAGCAGTGGGAGGGGTGACGCACCATCAGGGTGATGCGCCGGGACTCCTGGCGCATCACCCCCGGGAGAGCAGCAGGCCGAGCCACATCTTCTTTGGCGGCTCGGCCGCTTCTAAATAGGCCAGGCAAGGCTTCGAGTGGCATGCGCACAACGCCACTCGAAGCCTTGTCCTCAGAAGGGCCAAACGGAGACCCAACGTTTAGCCCTTCTGAGGTCAAGGCTTCAAGCGCATGGGCCGTGTGGGATGAGTGGGATGACGCGGCTGGGGGTGGGATGATGTGCCTGGGGGGGTGACACGCCGAGCCGGCCGACCCCTCACCTGGGGTGACGTGCCGGCTTGTGATGCCACTGACGAACAGCATTGAGTATCCAGGGATGCTGACTAGCACCCCAGCCATTGTACAATGGCTGTAGATACTGTGCTGGATAGAACAACTAGATCATTGTGCTCACAAGAATGATCTGTTGATTACTGATTAGCAAACAATATGAGCATTATCTTTTCCCCCCAGTTCAATTCATAGAAGTTGATTAAGATCAGAATAACCGTGTCTATTTAACAATTATTCAATTATATTTCTTTCTTATTAAACTTCCATCCATGCCACTATATCCATTGTTTAACTTAACTTTATATTGTTGACATTACCCAAAATATGCACTTTCTTGGGGGTTTCTACTGCTGACATTGTCCAGTCCAGTCTCACAATATGGGTGAGGCTTTTGCCTATAGTGGTGCTTATATTTGCTGCTGTGTAGTAAACTTGTAGTAAAAGCCTTTGATTGTGTGGATCACAACAAACTGTGGCAGATTCTTAAAGAGATGGGGGTACCAGACCACCTTACCTGTCTCCTGAGAAACCTGTATGCGGGTCAAGAAGCAACAGTTCGAACCGGCCATGGAACAACTGATTGGTTCAAAATTGGGAAGGGAGTACGGCAATGCTGTATATTGTCACCCTGTCTATTTAACTTATATGCAGAGTACATTATGAGAAATGCAGGGCTGAATGAATCGCAAGCCAGAATCAAGATTGCCGGGATAAACATCAACAACCTCAGATATGCAGACGATACCACCCTAATGGCAGAAAGTGAAGAAGAACTAAAGAGCCTCTTGATGAGAGTGAAAGAGGAGAGTGCAAAAGTTGGCTTGAAACTCAACATTAATAAAACTAAGATCATGGCATCTGGGCCCATCAATTCCTGGCAAATAGAAGGGGCAGAAATGGAAGCAGTAACAGATTTTACTTTTCTGGGCTCCAAGATCACTGCAGACGGAGACAGCAGCCATGAAATTAAAAGACGCTTACTCCTTGGAAGGAAAGCTATGGCAAATTTAGATAGCATAATAAAAAGCAGAGATATCACCATGCCAACAAAAGTTCGTATAGTCAGGGCGATGGTGTTCCCAGTAGCAATGTATGGTTGCGAGAGTTGGACCATAAGGAAGGCTGAGCGCCGAAGAATAGATGCTTTTGAACTGTGGTGCTGGAGAAGACTCCTGAGAGTCCCTTGGACTGCTAGGAGATCAAATCAGTCAATCCTAAATGAAATCAACCCCGACTGTTCCCTGGAAGGACAGGTACTAAGGCTGAAGCTCAAATATTTTGGCCACCTAATGCGAAGAGAGGACTCTCTGGAGAAGACTCTGATGCTGGGAAAAATTGAAGGCAAAAGGAGAAGGGGAAGGCCAAGGATGAGATGGTTAGACAGCATCACCGATGCAACGAACATGAAAATGAGCGAACTCAGGAAGATAGTGGAGGACAGGAAGGCCTGGCGGGATATGGTTCATGGGATCACGAAGGGTCGGACACGACTTAACGACTGAACAACAAAAGTAAACTTGTAGCAAACCAGCAGCCTAATCCTAGGCATGTCTACTAGGAAGTAAGCCCCACTGAAGTTAAAGGAACTTACTCCCAGGTAAGTGTATACATATAGGATTGCAGCCCAATATTGGTTTTTCTCAATCAGCTCTACTTCTAGCCCAATCCTGACTAAATCCCCACACACTAGTGCAGTGGCACCAGCACAGCTTCTGCTGTATCCCATGGGTTTTTTGGCCACTGGAGGCCTCCTCTGGGTAAGGGAACATTAGTTCCCTTGTCCCTGGGTATTGGTAACCCTCAGCAGCTGTCATGGATCAAAGCGGACCTGCACCAGCTCAGTTGCAAGTTCCCATTGAGCTGGGAAGGCAGATCAGGCCCGCAAAGGAGGTCAGGTTTCGGCATGTGCTGCCGCCGAACCCGCCTCCTTCCTGGGCCTGATGATCCGCCCTCCTCCCTTCTGTTGCCAGTATTAGATGGTGCAAAAAATCTAGCAAGATGTTTTGGGGCTAATGCGGATGAGTGTTGCAATTCTATGCACACTTACCTGGAGTAAGGCCCACTGACTCAATGGCACTTACTTCCAAGTAAACAGACATAGAGCCATAAAGCATTGCATGGCGGTGTGTGTGTCTGCATTTGTAGCATAGTGTGTTTATTTTTATTTATTTACAGTATTTTTATCCCGCCTTTCTCCCCGAAGGGACCCAAGGCGGCTCACAACAAAAAAGAAAATACAATACAATGTTCAGAAGACATACACCCCTGCCATATGGAACACTACACAACTCTTAAGAATGCAGAGAGGCCCTAATGGCAGAAGATCTCAACACATGCCCATGCACTCTCCTTTTACACAATAGTCAAATGTCATTTTGAAGGATGCCTTTGACAAGAATGCATGTGCATGTGTTAAACTGAGCTCCCAACCACTGTTGTGCAGACACATCTTAGCAGATATGCCACAGCTTAGAGAAGAACTTGAGCCTATTCTTCCACCTTTTTCCAGCCCATTCCTCAGCCGGAATAGCGCTTGAGGAGGAGGATGGTACTCCCTTAGGCAGCCACACTGAAACTGATGCTCAAAACACCCAGATTTTGGGCATCCTCAGACCTGCTGTTCTGGGTAGCTGTTATTACAGGAATATTCCATTCTGTCTGAGTACCATATTGGTCTGAGTATAAGACTCACTTTTTTCTCCTAATTTAAGTTTTTAAACTAGGTTGCGTCTTATAATCAGGCTGTTGCAATTTAATGCCAGTGATTTAATTAAATTTTTTTAATAGCACCAAACTTTAAGGGTGCGTTTTATAATCAGGTGTGTCTTATACTCGGGACAATACGGTATTTATACTAGTGGGGAGGATGTTGTTGATTTACCTCATTGCTTGATGATTTATTCTATTTATTTGGAGATAAGGCACAGAAATCTTGAACTGCATCATTCTAATACTGTTCATTGATCAAAACAACAACAACAACAAATCTTTGGCAAATAAATGAAAGGCTGACTCTTTTGCTTTTGTTGTGATGAATATACAGCATAGGTAAAAATTCTTCAAGAAGCGCATTGTTGACTGACTGACAAATAAATGGGTTTGTTTATGATGAATGGTGGTCACACTCTGCCTACCCAGTCATCAGACTCTGACAGATAAAAGGAGCATAACCTTTTAAGCAAGACTGACATTCTGCACTTCATTCCTATGTCCCATAAAACACTGTGCTCCCCTTTGGAGGACATCTCTGCATGTGCTCAAAAGCACAGAGCCAGAGAGATGACTAAAAAAATGTTTTTGTTTTAAGAAGCAACTCTATATTTTAATCTGGCATGTGACATTTGTGCATGCTGCTAATGCAGAAGAAAAAGAACTTGTAAATTAATGTCTATTCTCTCCAATATAGGGGTTTACATTTCAATTATCTCAGGAATAAATTGGAGGGGAGACTACCACATGCGGGGAGAAGAGCAAATATTGAGGAGTAATGCTGCACACTGTACATGATATCTGGGGATCTCATGGTTATTAGGATGCTTTTTTCTTCTTCCTTCCCGCCTCGTTGCTGTGAAGATTTGGATTCAGAGGTTAGGACAATCAGGGACTCTTAATTCTTGTCTGCATATTCGTGTGTCATGCTGGCCACCTTTAGTTAAGCCATGAGAGGGCGCCCTAGCTTCCCATCAGCCATCTCTGTGGGCCTCCTCCTACTGACAACAGCACCACAAGTGTATACATGTCTACTCAGGTAGAAGTCTTATTGAATTCAGTAGGACTTACTCCCAGGAAAGTGTGTATAGGATTCCAGCCTAAGCCTGCAATCCTGTGCACATTTACTACTTGGGAATAAGCCCAATTGAAGTGAACCCACTTGGCCATGCTGCCGAATAAACCTGCATGGGTTTCCGCTGTAACGCTTTCCCAGTAAAGACATCAAAAAGGACGCCAAAGCGAAACGTCACCGATTTAAGCGGTCCCACTCCCAGGCTTCTTAGACATTTCCGGTTCCAAATCGAATGAGCAAAGCTAGTACCAATGCAAAGAAATAGATACAGGGTATAGCTCCCCCCCCCCCGGTTTGTATTTGACCCCAGTGCAAATGTTAGCACGCATATAGCGACGCTGAGGCGGGAAATGGAAGTGATCGGTGAGCAGCTACAACTGTCTGGCAGTGTCTGCCTACCCTAGTTAGGCACACAGACGCTTCAAAAAGAAAAAGGAGAGGGAGAACTCGATGGCTTCAGGTACGGGCTGGCGGAGGGCTGTCTGTTGCGGTGCATTGTGGGAAGGGAGAGGTTTGCGAAGGAGAGGGGCGGCTATGGCGGATGTTGAGGAGCCGTAAGTAGTTGCGTGTTCGCTTCGGACTCCCTCCCCGCCGCGGTTGCTGCCTGGAAGGGGCTGTGGGGCGGCCCCTTGCCTCTGCCCCCCGTCCGCCTTTCCAGTCCTGGCGAGAGCCGGACCTGCTGACTGACCCTTCTTTTATTCTCTCTCTTTTTAGGGAGAAGAAAAGAAGGAGGCTAGAGGAGCGGCTGCTAGCGGGAGAGAGGCAGAGAGAGATGGGGTCAGTGTGGGGGAGAGGAACGAGAGGGGGCCGGCTGGCTGGGAGGAGCACAGCAGTGTGGTGGGAATGGCGAGGTAAAGGGCGGAGGTGGTGGTGGGGGGCGATGATGATGATAATGATGATGAGGACCTGGGGACCAAGTCAAGAATGGAGATCACGGGCAGGATGGGCTGCTAGAGAGGTTGGCAGGGTCTCCACCACCTTTTAAAATCATATGCGACTATCCCATAAAAGCACATATACAACACAAAGTTCTGCATAGACCTCGTAGTCCTGTATCTGGGCTACAACTCAGACTGTAGGCAGCAATTCGTTAAATGCTCTTTTCTCAGCATGTGTCTCTTTGTCATGCCAGTTTTCTAAGTGCAGGGCATCTTGCATTTTTGTGGAGGAGGGACATTCAACCATGTGAGCCCACAACTGCAGTTTGAAGTGGACTTATTTCAGACACAGGCTTAACATCTCAGTGAGAACTAGACCTGAGTGAGAATGATTATTGTTATAAGAAGCAAAGCCCATTTTATGTAGTCCCTGCCAGGGGTAAACTGCCCAGACGTGTTTTACTAATTATTCCTTTCATTGCACTCCAACAATATAAACAAATGTGCCTATAATGTGTGTCCTGCCGAAGGCATAAATCTTTTTGCATTTTAAAAAAGTATGAAAATGACAGTTTAGTCTAACTCTTTTTCTCTAGAATATTATTTTAATAAATATACCAATATGTCTCTTTAAAAATGACAAAGCACAAGTAAGAACTGAGATTTCATTCTGGGTCACTCCTTGATGATGGGGAAAAAATAGGGAGCAATCTTCCACCTAAATAAGAGTTAAAATCTTCCTCCATTCAATCAAACCTTTATTGGCATCACAAACAAACATCCAAATTAAATACACCAATACACAGCCACAATCACTCCAATGGCAAAATCTTCCTCCTATTGGAATCTCATAATTCTAGTAGTTTGTTAATAATTGGAATCCTTTTTATAAAGCCAGTTGTTTCCCTCAATGATAGCAGATCTCTAATTGGGGTAATGGAGTAGCAGTGCAGTCCTGTGCTTGGCTACTCAGAAGTGAGTCCCATTGAATTCAGTGAGACTTATTCCCACATAGGTGTATTTAGCCTAAGTTTGTTCCACCGCACAATCAATAATTTTCCCATACTCCCTGAACCACGTCAATATCTATTTTTAAATATTTGTATCAATGTACTTACTGTATGTAAATCAGTAACTTTTTTCTCTTGTAAAATGTACACATCCTTTTAACATTGCTTTTTTGTACTTTAACATTGAATGTGTCCAAAAATGGACCTTTACATTATGCTGAAAATCCTGTCTCTTCTTCTGTTCCCACACTGAAATTTGAAATGGTTGTCTTGCAGAGATTAGAGGTGGCATGGGGGTTCATTCAGGATACTGGATGGATGCCAGAAATGGATGCCTAAGTTGGGGATATTTAGCAAAACGTATGTCTGGGCAGGTTACCATTTGCAGGGAATATGTGAAATGAGCTGCTCCCTCCCCCTTTCTTAAGGCATTGGTAGCTGTAGCTGCTCTGTTTCAGGTAAATGGGAGCTGGCTGGGTATAAGGTGTCCCATGATCTAGCTTAGCCTGGGGCCATGCAGTTTGTGGAGAGAAGTCACAATAGATATTTTGGCTCTTAGAAAATTAAAAGGCTCAGGCTTCAGAGAAATGAAATAGCTTTATTTAAAGATCTGAGCCTGATGTACCTGCTACCTGATGTACCCCTCCCCTATTTGTTTGCTGTCATCGTACCCCCTCTTAATTTGTCTGTGACCTGTTTAACCAGTAGAGAACAAAATATTCCCAAGTAGTATAATACACACATTGACAGCGCAGTCCAACTTAACTTTTGTGCCTGTTTAACCAGCGGTTAACCAGTATGTGTATTATACTACTTGGGAATTTATTTTGTTCTCTACTAGTTAAACAGGTCACAGACAAATTAAGAGGGGGCACGATGACAGTAAACAAATAGGGGAGGGGTACACTTCTGATACCTTTTTGAGATGTGTGACTTTTCAGATGAAAGAATCCTAGCAAAATTCGTATCCTGTGGCATACACTTAACCTTTAAAAGGCTGAATTTGGCTCTGTTTAACGGGACTGGAAAATCTGCAGAACCCGCAAGAAAAATGTATAGGATAGAAATTCATGGATATGTTATAAACACTCAGAAATTTGCTAGCCAGTATAGAAATGCACAATATATCATTGCACAGGCTCTAACATTCAAGCAAATGGCTGGCGTACAACTTTAATTTTTGAAAATGTTAAAATGAATTTTGTGTTGCTTCTAAAATGTAAAGAGTTGCTTAAAACAAGTTACAGAGTTCCCTGAATGAATTGCCAAGGAAAATACAGTTTGTCCTGCTACCAACAGATCAGTCACTGGTGACATTTTCTTCTGTTATTGTTATGATGATGATGAATATTTATATACCGCTTTTCAACAGGAGTAGTTCACAAAGCGGTTTACTGTTACTAACAGAAGAGATGCACTAGTCTTCTGTATGCAAACATCCCATCAGAATATCATGTTAGTGAAATACATGCTTTGCTTTTATTTTTATTTTTTTAAAAACTGACTTGTTTTTTTAAAACCTAATGAAGTAAGCTAGAAGGTTATTAATCTTTGCACTTCCTACAACATTGGTGACTTTGCTTGTTCTTCAAGAAAGTTGAAAATTCAAGCTGTGACTGTATGTGAGAAGGGAGTTACTATGTTATCTTTTTCCAGTCCAAGTCCTTTTTCATAACATGTCAAATATAGTAATTTAATTTAATGGCAAATTTCTGTTTAGTTGTGGTACATAGTTGTGTTGTTCACAGCCACCAGTGTAGTTCAAATATTTTATATACTTAATTAGCCATAACTAAAATAAAGCCGATTAACATCACATCATGATCTGTGTGATAGCTATATCAGCAATACAAAAGGAATGCTTGTTTATTTTTCATAACTACAAGGCAGCTCACAAAATGTTAAAACAACAATACTACAATAGCAGAAGTATAGCTTATAGAGATATGGGGCGGGGTTGTGTGTGTGTTTTTCTATTGGTTTTTGCAGCTGAATTTCTATGTTCTGTGCAGAATGGCTGTTGATGGTGGGTGTGGGGACAATGGAGACTGGGAAGATCGCTGGAACCATGTAAAGAAGTTCCTCGAGCGATCTGGACCATTCACACACCCTGATTTCGAGCCAGGCACTCAAGTGAGAAATGGTTATTTTTAAATACAAATATTTGTAGTATTGTGTTGCAAACTGTTGTCAATACTGCTGTTCGTCATTTGTTAATGTAAGATTAGCAAGTCTGCAAGTTCAGACTTTTGAAGTAAACCAACTAATGTTTTGCATGACTTTGATGAGTTGTCTTGCACAACAAGAGTATGTAAAATCTAATGTGGCTGCTGAAAATCCTAGAGAGAGTTGTTTAAAATAGCTGAGTAAAATTATAAGTGTACACAAAGTCTATGTTGTTTAGAGATGATGCTGCTGCTTTGTAACTGAAATTAATATATATGACAATTGGCAAGAGAAAATGGTGATTGCTCTCAAATTTATGACAGATATAGAACTGACTTTAAATATATGTAAAGTAGCTCTTTGCCTGAAGCAGGTGTAACAGTTCTGGTCTAATGGGTTTGAGCCTTTGGTCAGTGCATACCTGCACGCCCACGCCTCTGTTTGGCTCCAAATTGGAGCCAAACGGAAGAAACCAGAGTCCAATTCTGGGTTGCGACTCACCTCAACCTGCTGCTTCTGCATTGTGCTGGGCCCAGGGTGGCCTCTGGAAGTGACTTCTGTCTGGGTCACATCCAGTTTCACCGATGCAACATCCGGTCGCATCCGGAAGCCTTTCTGATGCCTGCAGAGGCTTCCCGGGCCTGGAGCGACGCAGGAGCGACAAGATGGGTCACGGCAGCGGTGACTTTGAGAACCGCTGCATTAGAGTATCCAATTTGCCACAGGTGGTAGGTGGAGCAGTGCCTACTTCAGGGTTTTGCCCCATGAGCAACGTGGCACCAGCATTTCCTGGTGATGCTACATTGTTTAGATCTTATCCTTGTGTATATGCAGTAGGCTGACTACGGTCAGTGGTAGTAATATCTTTACATAGATGATAATTGCATAAAGTAATATTAGAAGATTTAAAAATTGTTTTTGAAGCAGAAACGTATGTTATTTAGTATTATTTTTACACACACACACACACACACACACACACACACACACACACACACACACACACACACACACACACACACACTCTTCAGTGTTGAACACTTGACATCTACCTGCCTAGATACATTTGTTTAAAGTAGCTAGTAGATATTACACGTATATTGAACACTACTTGGCAACTCAAGATTATCTATATACTAATCAATCTGACAGTTGACAGTAGCAGAAAGCAAATTCTAATTTATAATGGATTATTCTGCTTTTCAGAGTTTTCAAGTATTGTAGCTTTATACATGCAGTTATGTGAATCTACATAGAAATGGTCATTTCTCCTGTTTTCAACAACCTGTTTGTCTTTCTTGGTTCTTTGCAGCCCCTTGACTTTCTGTTAAACACGTGCAAAGTTCTAGTTATTGGAGCAGGAGGATTAGGATGTGAGCTCTTGAAAAATCTGGTAATTTCAATTTTTTTCCCCTGGCTGGGTTGCCCTATTTTATGAAAACATTGTCAATTTGCCTGGTTTTCAGCTTTGTGTCCTGAGCTGTCAGATGTAGTTGATGTTGTATCCTTTTTTATAACAGCGTGCTGTTTATTTGTTTTAGCAGCTAAAGGCCACGTAAACTAAACAAAGGCAACACTTCACTAAATAAAAATGCATGTTTAACACATAGTCAATATAAAGTCAGACATATAGGAAAATGTGAAAATGTAAGTATTTTTTTACATAATTGGAAGTACAGTAATCCCAGTACATTTGGAACACTGATTATTTTTACAGCGTGGTACTTAGCTTTTCTAAGCTTTTTTGGCCAGCGGGTGGCGCAGCGGGTTAAACCGCTGAACCATAAGCTGTCGATCGAAAGGTCAGCAGTTCAATTCCCGCAACGGGATGAGCTCTCGTTGCTTGGCCAGCTCCTGCCAACCTAGCAGTTCCAAAGCATGTCAATGCGAGTAGATAAATAGGTACCGCTTGCGGGAAGGTAAACAGCGCTCCGTGTTCCAGCTGCATGCTATGCGCTGCGGCAAGGAGAATCATGCCGGCCACATGACCACGGAGGCGTCTTCGGACAACGCTGGCTCTTCAGCTTTGAAATGGAGATGAGCACCACACCCTAGAGTCGGACACGACTGGACTTAATTGTCAGGGGATACCTTTACCTTTACTTAGCTTTTCTACCATTGTAGCTTTCACACTCTTGCAGAAACATTTCACCCATGAGTAGGTACCCTTACTCCTGCTGCTGCCTGCTCTCCACGCTGCTGCTTGGCCAGGGCTGCGCCTGCGCAAGAAGAGAAAAGCAGGCGCTGGGAAGCCTCTGAGGGCGGGACCTGCCTTCTACTACCCCTCAGGACCTTCCTTTGAATTGAAACGGGACAAAGTAGTACTGGGAGGAGAGGGGGCAGCAGCGGGCGCGTCTGTCAGGATTGATTACTAGGATTTACCAGGCGGGCCAGGTAAATGACCTTGGGGGGGGGTGGATCCGGCCCACGAGCCGTAGTTTGAGGACCCCTGATTTATACCATTCCGTATAACACGTTGTGCATGGATTTTTAAAATGGTGTGAAATATTTTCCACTTATCCATTTATAACTTGTGCGTTGTAATAAATTTTAACATCAATCCTGGAAAAATGTAAACGCTCAGCTGGAGATTTTTGAATTTTGTTGCAATGTGTGTTTCTCCTCTGTGTAACACAGTGAGGCAGGGCAAAGCATGGCTCACAGTACCTAGCTTCCTAAGCATTTTCCTGGAAAGAGTAACTCGGGTCTGCATGGGGAAAGCATTGTTGAATTGGGTACGTTTTTTTTTCTTGATCAATAATTGTACTCTGATCAGGTAGCAATCTTCCCCCCTCCCCCTTACATATTTACTAAACTGAAGAGAATTTTTAACAATACATTTTTAAACTCCTTCAGTTATTAGCATTTTTCAGAAGCACTAAGTTACCGTAATCAGAACTTATTTTTAAATTATGAGAACATTTGTAACTTTGATTTCTTTATCTCTTCAGGCATTATCTGGTTTTAGGCAGATCCATGTTATTGACATGGACACTATTGATGTATCTAACCTGAATAGGCAATTTTTGTTTCGGTAAGTGATACATTTTGAAATGCTTATACTGTATTTGTTGATAAACTACAAAATTTATTGCTGTCAACTTCAGACAACCTCCATTTATTTAAATGAAACGTTTTGGGAACAGTAGATTGCATCTTTTGTAAGAAAAATGTATCCAATGGCATTACAAATGGTAGATTAGGAGCTCACTTCCCACTATATGTATTTAAAAATATTGCAATAGCATAGTTTATGCTGCTCGGGCCTCCAGGTGAAGGGGGGGGAGCAGCTTCTGTGTACCTCTTAGTGTTTTCGGCAGCAATCACAGCCGAAAACACTGTGAGGGAGGCACAGAAGTGCACCCTCCTGCATGCCCTCGCTACTGTTTGGCTCCAAAATGGAGTCGTTTGGCAGCAAGGGGTGTGTGACGCACTGACGCTGGGGGGTGGGTCAGCATCATTGCATTGTGTGCCCCGCGCTACGGTACTGAAATACTGTATTCTGTCTTTCCTCTCTGCTAGGGAGATTCTCAAGATAGCTAACATATTAAAGAAACACAATAAAAATAAATTTCAGTGGGTGGCATCCAGAATAATGCTTCCGTCAACAGAAGCACACTCTGTGAATGGAAACTCCCTCTGAGAACTTAATCCTACAACGAAGTCTTATGGGAGTGTTGCACTTGTGCAAAGGGCCCTCTTGGAATTCACCTTCTGTTCTTGGAAGGAGCTTCTGTTCAAAGAGTGCGCTTCCGTTGATGGAAGCCGGATGCCACCCATTACTGGCAAAAGAACACCAACTTTAAACCAGTTCTCCTTCCATTTATGGCAGGGGCTTCTCCAAGTTTGGGTAAAACCCTTGCTTTTCTAACATTTTATGTTTTGCAGACCTAAAGATGTTGGACGGCCTAAAGCTGAAGTTGCTGCTGAATTTCTAAATAGTCGAGTTCCTAACTGCACTGTTGTGCCGTATCCTTCCATGAAAATGTTATAGCTTCCACCTCCACAGTCTCCCACTTCCTTCTTCTTAATGACTTGCTCTACTTTCATGGGCTAATAACTAAAATAGTTGGCTATGTTCCTTCAAAAGAAGGAAACTAATCCAGTGGTTGCAGCATTAAGTTTTGTTTTAGTAACAGGCTTCTTCCTTTCTACCTTGCAAGCCATTCTGTAGGATTAACTGAAGGGCAATAGCACACCTGACTTCTCCCATTACTTATGGTGAATTCATGTGGCCAAAATTTGTCTTGCTGGCTTGCATTGACATCGCATCACAGTTGCTCCTTGATTCATACCTCCCTTATTTCTTATTCTGAAATGATTAATTTGGGGCTCAAGCTTCCTACAATTTATCTTAACATTTTATGGGCTTGAATCTAGGGCCAAAGTATTTTACTAAGAACCCCTTTCTTATTTTAGGATCATGTGTTACAATCTAAATATGAAGAAAAATTTAATTTTCTCTGGGGTCCTTTGAATTGGTGATGCTTGCATCTTTTTTTTTTTGCATTTATGATTTGATTGCAGCGTCTGCATTAGCGGCAATGTTTTTTTTCAGTTTAAAAAAGGCTCTGTTTTGCTGTGACACGTGTCCCACATTATTCATGGTTATTTCAATTACAGCCAGACGAGTACCTTAAAAGAATTCCTTTACTATATATGTTTTCAGACATTACAAAAAGATTCAAGATCTAGATGAAACGTTCTATCGACGTAAGTGATCTCGTGTCTTGCTATAAAAGTGATAGCTCGTGCCCTCTCAAATCAGTTGAAGGAAACATAACTTCCTTTATTGGGATGATAATTGATAAAATACAATGAATGAAAACTCTCTGCTTGTAAACTGTACTTCTTCCTATGAAAACGTATGAGGCTGATTTTCACTGTAAGCTCATGGGTCTGTCTAGGTCAGTATTGTTTACACCAGGGGTGGGGAACCTTTTTCCTGCCAAGGGCCATTTGAAGTTTTACAAATGTGCTTGAGGGCCGGCCATTAGGCCGGCCCCGTTTGTTTGTTTGTTTGTTTGTTTATGCTGCGAGAAGCAGCACGCACAACAGATACACATGCATGACAACCACTAGAAAAGAGATAGCAGCAAATGCTGACTTGCAGGTGTAAAGGAGCATCACAGATCAAACTACCGCAGGGGGGAAATGTATTACTTCACATCATTTTTATTAAATGGGCTGTGTTTACTTGATTCCAAAGAGCAAACACCACTTTGAAGTCATTAACTAGTTCAGTGCTCTTGGAGTTTGCCTGTTTTTTTTTTGTTTTTTTTGTTTTAAGAAAGAGCCCTCATGAATATTCAAAACGCCCTGGGCTATGTTCTTTATAATCTCTTCTCCTATTCGTACCCTTCTATAGGGGAAAAAAAGAATGTATATTTCTATATAAACATTTGTTACCTGAGGAAATGAAGAAATGACTTCTCCCCAGTATTAGAATGTGACTTAATTATGAAGGGGATACGTCATTCTTCTGGCAAGCCTGCTGCAACCAGCCTTTTCCCTTTCAATATATGAATTACCACTTTGCCTGTGCAGCATGACTTCTGTGAACAGAGCTGCAATAGCCCATAACTTGTTTAATCACTCTTGTTCTGGGCAGATGGTGAAATTACTTTAGTTGACTTTTCTACTAAGATACAGAAATGGAATCACCTTTTGAGACTTGAGTCTGAAATGAGCATGTGGAGATGTCAAATAAAATCCTTTGGGCTACAGTACACTGAGGACAGGAGACTCCGGAAGAAAACGAGTCGGGCTGGCAGCCTCGTAAAAGCCCCTTGCTGAAGCAGCAGCTGACTCACAGCAGTTTATCAGATCGTCCCGTCTCTCGCGTGTGAATGATTGTCAGGCTCAGCGATCGATCTCTCCCGAGGCTGCTGCAGGACCCTCCCACTCTCTTCCGGTCCGGAGGCTCCCGAAGAAAGCGGGTCGGGCAACGGCGCTCCTGTGTAGCCCGAAGGAGCGCCATTGCCCAACCCGCCTTCTTCAGGAGCCTCCGGACCGGAAGAGAGTGGGAGGGCCCTGCAGCAGCCTCGGGAGAGATCGATCGCTGAGCCTGACAATCATTCACACGTGAGA